>CP136892.1:43475000-44795833 GCA_034359265.1 Canna indica
AAAATTCATGTGTAGATGAAAATGTGATAACTAGATCACATTAGTGGACTTAAGCTTAAAAGGTTTGACCCAAGTCAACAAATTGACTTGGACACTTGATTTTAAGTCCAAACTTCATAAACATGTTTAGAAATAGGTTTGACATGTTTCCATGCATTTATAGTGAAAAATTCATATGGATATGGATAAAATGACATAGAGGTTAATTCATGTTTACCTCTATTTGAACCATGTTGACCCAAGTCAACAAGTTGACTTAAAGGTCTCATTTTCAATCCATATTTGTGGAACATGTTTAGATTTACTCATGTTAAGTATTCATAGGTTTAAATATGAAAAATCATGAGTAAATGTTAATATTGAAACTTAGCAAGTTTTATTAAAACTAGTTTATTTTTGAATGAAAACATGCTAGGTTGATATCTTGACTTAAGGATATAATTTTCTTCTCAAACTTGATATACACTATTTACATGACCATTATGTGGTGTCATAAAAGTTTGAATGAAAACTAAGCATTCTTTGAAAATAACTGAAAAATTATGGAATTACCATTTGTTCAACAATTGGTATCATCAATTTCAGTTATTTCTAGAAAAATATAAAAAAAATCATTTTTAGCTGATTCTTGAAACTACACATTTACTAAAAAATATAGTTTTATCAGTAAAAATTTCAAAAAGTTTTGTCAAGAATCTAATTTATAATGGAATTTTGAAGTTGAATTTCGAAAACACAAAGTATCATCATTCTTGAAACGTCAATCTTTCCGATAGTTTGATTTTTCTTCGAAAACTTCATATAAAAACTCATGTACATCATTTGAATTTCATTTCTAATATCATTCACACAATTTCATGAGTAAAATCATTCCTAGAAATGATTTTGATATTATGGATGATAGTTAGGATCCATTTGTTTATTTGAAAACAATATAGGATGAAAAATGAAGTTAGAAAATTCATTTTGAATTCAAACTTGACACATTCATTTCAAATGACCATTCAATAATTGGAATCAAAATTTTTCGTCCAAACAAATTGGTTTCAAAAATATTTGTCAAAAATATGACTTTGTATAAACTTAAAAGCTTGATTTTTGAAAACTTTAAGTATAGATTGACCTAAGTCAACAAAGTGAATTAAAAATTTTATCTTAAGCCTAAACTTGATTCATAGACTTACATTATCTCATGTTTAATGTCTAGATGTCTAAGTTTGAGAAAACATGAGTAGATAGCAAAACTTGAGACTTAGCACCTTCATGTTTTCATGTTTATTTTAAATGAAAATGTGCTAAGTTCATATTTAGATCAAATGACATTAGTTTCATTTCAAAATTAATACATGAGTTAAATGACTATATCTTTGTATTTTGAAAGTTTGAATGAAATTTAAAAATGTCATGAAAAAGAAACAATATTCATTTTGAGAACAGACATGACTTATCTTGAATTCAAAAAATTTAGCTTTAAACATATCATGTATGATTTTGTTTCATATTAATAATTTATTTTCCATCGCTTGGTTGAGATTTTCTTGTTTCATGATAAATCTTTAGAGTCTCAACTTCATGAAAAAATACTTGTCTTTCATCCCTTTGAATAGATAGACCCTTCTTGCTCTTTTTGATTGATGTCAAAAGGGGGAGAGAAGAGTTTAGGTATAAAGGGGGAGAAATGTATAGTTAAAATGAGAAGATAAGTATAGGTAAAGGGAAGGAAAATATAGGAAATCCATGCATATAGATAGGGGGAGTTTATTCTTATAGATATGCATGTTGATAGGGGGAGAAATCCCTTAGTTGATATCCTCTATGCTTTAAATGAATATATTTTCCTATGGATGTTTGTCATCATCAAAAAGGGGGAGATTGTTGGCTGTAAGTTTTGATGGTAACAAACATGAGACTAATAATTTCAATGAGAATATGTTTCAGGTTCCATATCAATTAGCGTTCGATGTCCTCGATCAAAAAAATCGGAAATGGGAAGGACATTGATCGTCGCGCTCAGGTTCATCGCGGAAACTTCTCGAAGAGCGACGCGTGCACCAAAGTCACATTGGATGGGCTCAAAGTTCACATGAGAGCTCTCCAAGATGATGCGCGTTGAAAGCCGGAACCCGGAAATGAAGCACGGAAGAAATCGGCTGAAAAACAAACTCAGCCTCAGTTCGGTCGACCGATCGGTCGACCGAATAGGGTAAGAAATGGGCAGTAGCCCTAGCGGTTGATCGATCGGTCGACCGGACTAAGGCTAGCTGCAGACGCAGCTTGCTTTGGTCGATCGATCGATCGACCGAAAGTGAAATCGCAAGTTTCTTGCGTCTGGCGATCGACCGGGCGGTCGACCGACCAAAGCCCAAAATAGGCAGTAAGGTTGGCAGTCGACCGACTTGCGGATACCCGAGACATGAGATCGCGTCGGTCGACCGATGGGTGGACTGAAGGTCGAGAATGAACAGTGGCGTCTGGCAGTCGACCGACCACAGGGTGAATTGTAATAATCGAAAGACCAGTCGACCAGTTGGTATTTTATTTATTATTTTAACTATTTGTTTAATTTGAGTTTGTAAGACCGGGTGTTAGGTCTTGAATTGGGTGAAGTGGTATCCTTGGTGTAGAAGGAGTAAAGCCACTTGTGTATACTTAGTGATTACTAGGATTAGTTCTAGTTGTTCCTTAGGTTGAGGTGGGAAAGTGCTATCGGTAGGAAGCCGAGATACTTCCGGGTGTGGAAGTGCCTTCGGTTGGAGGGCGGAGACTTTTCGGTGCAAAGTCCTCGTTGTAAGGGAAACTCTAATTAATCTAGTAAAATCTAGTTTGGAAATCCTAAGCGGGGTGCTTAGGTAGTGGAGTACGCATTGGGACCGAACCACTATAAATTGCGTGTTTGCATTGCTTTCATTTAGTTGTGCTTAAATTACTTAATCATTTATAAGCTTCCGCATCTAATCGCATTCAATTGTAAATTGCCTAACTAATCTAAGAAAATGATTAAAAGTGAATTTAGGCTAATCGAATTAGTAAACACACTATTCACCCGCCTTCCCTCTAGTGTCACCATTTCGCCCACATGTACAAGGTGGTAACATACTTCTAATGCGACTACCGACCCCCAATGGGTCAATCTGTACAACTAAATATGATAACCTGCCATCTCGGCCTATGAAGCCTCCGGTATTCAGCCCTTGGGCCTGCTTATGGAATAAATATATCGACTACAGCCGTCCCTACCATATCAGGTAGTATCATACTAGCCATCGGCCACATCATCTCAAGATGTAAGCAAACAATTTTGGGCCGTCGACTAAGATGGTCCACTAGTCTTGGGACACCGTCTGGCGTAAGGATAGCTAGTCCCACCCAACTGGGGTCTGGCACCTATCGGGCCCACTGGTGCACCTCAAGACCCAACACTGGTCGAGCTGAGCATTGGTCATTCCCGACCTCCACGCTCCTCGACGGACCATCTCAAGCACATTACACAATCAATATCCTAGGGTTTCCATATATACACTTCGGGCCATTGCCCGTATCTGGCCCTAATCCGGGCTACAGGGTCAATAATTTATGCCGCCCTTTCACAATGTGTACACCTAGGAGTTCTAGGTTTCCAAATGTTTACAACATCTACTATAAATAACCACAATATTCATGCATAACGACCTTACACTACCTTAGGAATTAAGCTCGATAAGAAACAATTATCTAACATGGCAAGGTAGTAATGAATTCAAAAATGTAGGAAATACTAAGCATGGTAAACAATTGCAACATTTTAAAATTTAAAGATCTAATGCTAAGGATGGTCATAAGGCTAGCATTCCTACCATTCAAAATCAATCAATCTACTTGCTATGATTGATGTTCTTCCTAAGTATTGTCATACCTACATGTGTGAACCTTATAATCAAGTAAGTTTTCATCTAAAGCTACTCTCTTCTCCCCTCCCTAGTCTTGGCCGAGCCATGAGCAAGGAAAACCTTGCTCGGCCATGACCATTAAGGTAGGAAAGGGAAAGGAGACTCTAGCTATACTTCTAATTCTTCGATTCCGAATATAATTTAATATCAATGGACTATTTTACCCCTTCCCTTACCCTTGGCCGAATCCTCTTCATGAGGTGTAGGGTTCATTCGGACACATCAAAGAGATCTAGGGAAGACATGCTTCATAACACATGAAATTTATGATTTAAACTACATCAATCATAAACATGAGATCATCTAAGGGCCTTCTTGCCGTCAACGGAATTGGGGAAAATTTTGGCATGACCTTTCCCCTTTTCCCATGACTCGACAGCCCTAGCAATTGAAAAATCGATGAAGAAAAAAGGTAATCCGAGAAGAAATCGTACAAAATAGTGATTACACGTCTATAAAACCAAGATCCGTCGGAAAGATCACGAGAAAACTCATCCTATCACAACTAGGGGTTCGGCTACCCGCCTCCCCCATGCTTTCAAATTCTAACCACTCAATGGATTGCGGAGAACGAAAGATCGGGTGACGACGACTTGAAATTTTTCGGCAACGATGAGAAATCTCGGATCGATCCAAGTCCCCCCACCCCCCCTTCTCCTAGCTCTTCTTCCTCTCTCCCTAGGTAGCCTTGTGCGACTCAAAGGATGAGTCGCACGGCTCCATGATGAGGGGTTTTAATCCCTCATCTAGCTTTCCAAAAATAGCTCCTGGACTCACTTGACTCATACTCGAGACTCGACTAAATCCGAACACAACTTGGGTTCTGACTCAACCCACAATATGAATCGATTTAACTTGATTTAAGGTATGATTTCATAAAAGGAAAGTTAATCACCCAAATAGATTCCATGAATCATTAGTCGAGTCATACCTTTTCACTCGAGGCGATCCTGAGGCTCGACTCGACTACCCCCGGGTTCGGCGCATTGCACCAAAACAAATTTTTATAGTAGGAAAATTTTCTGGGTCTTACACAGGCAGCAGAACTTATATAGAGATTGAGAAAGTGCAAACTCCCTCATCTATTTTGGTATTTGTGACTAAAGCATATGCAACATCCAAAAATAGCTACTCATCTATTTTGCTTTGCTAGTTGTTTAGTGATTCCACACTGTCTAGTTCATGAAAGCATCAACATATCTAAATTGTTTCCGCTTATTTTGTTTCATCTCTCTTAAGTTTCTTCTCTAATATGCAGGTGATTGCTAAGTTCATTGCACTAATGATTCTTCATATATGCTGGCTGAAGTGAGATGAGATCCTACTTTAAGGCTGCACTAAAAGACTTTAAAAACATATTTTTTTCATTCATATTTATTTATATTATATATGCTAGATATTCCAGTTATTTGAATCTTGAAAGTGTACTCAATGCTCTCCTTAATATTTTTTTTCTCTCCTTAATATTTCAGTTGTTAGATTTAAGTGGGTATCCTCATAGTGTTCTTTCGTAGGATTGTAATGTCACATTACACCTAGCATAATGTAACAGAGATCTCCAAAGCTACTACCACGTATGTCTTCACCTTCATCGATTTATAGTTTAATATAGAGGTGTTTTCGCTTTTCATTGTAAATTTAAATCACCTTCCTACATTAAGGTTTATCTTGTCAATTTTATCAAAGAGTAACGCCCAAAATATTTAAAGCAGTTATTCAGGCAAATAAAAAATAAATGATGATTAAAAAAGATCTTAAAGACAACAAAGAGAATCATCATTTAATAAAGCAGACCAAGAGTCATTAACTCTATAAGAGATAAAAAGTCCTCTTTCTGCGCTGCATTTTTGACAAAAAGACCATAGGTTGCTGGAGCAGTTGAGAATGTCTTCAATATATGCAGAGTTCTTGAGATTATACTAAAATACTTTTGCCAAATATAGCCAAGATACAAAAGGCCAACACTTACATCTTGCATTCATCTACTAACTCATCATATGGCATGTCAAGAGAACTAGTAGAGTTAGCATTATCACTATCAGTATCATTAGCATGACTAGGTGAAGGAGAGTGTACCTCATCCTCATCATTAGCATCCATGAGGGTAACTTTGGAAAAGTCTTCATAGTCATGGCTTGATGGTGCTTCAAGTGAATGAGAGGCGGAGATGGAAGCACTTGACCTCTTCCTTTCTTTGTTCTTCATGCTAGGACAAATTTTTTTCGCATGTCCCTTTTCTTTACACACATGGAAAATTACCTTTCATTTTCGGCTTATAATGCTCCTTTGACTAGAAACATTATGGGCTTCAAAAACCATGTTAGTGCTAGGGGGATGACAATTGTCATCACCATCCTCATCAAATGTAGTAAGTTCCTAGATTTTTGCATATGATTATATAATACATTTGAGTTAACCCAAACGTCAAAAGTTGATGTGCAATGCATGACCATTTCAAAAATGTCATTTTCCAAAGAACAAAATATGCAATTCTCATGTCTTTAGCCTTTAAATTAAACATATCATTTTGTTCTTGGGTCCATGCATGTATATTCTCTACCTTAGGTTTGATATAGTGGGTTTTCACCATTTCATATACCCCTAAACCTTGAGTTTTCAAGAATGTATACATTCTATGTTTCCAAGCTTCAAAGTTTAGACAATCAAACCTAGGAGGTGTAGAAACGACCAACTCTAGTGTCATTCTTCGGATCGAGACGAAGTGTAGAAGAGATGATGGAATCTCAAGATACGATCCGCTCTGATACCAAATTTTAGTCGAATGGCCTACACTAGGAGGGAGGTGAATAGTGTGTTATCTAAAACTTTAGCCTAATTATGGTTTTAATCATTTTCTTGATCACTTTGGTTAATGCTCAATTCAAACTTGATAAATATGAAAGCGATAAATATGGAAGCGATAATAAATTAAGTAATCAATTAAGTAATAAATTAAGTATTTTTAGTGATTCGGCAAGCCCACTAACTCCACTACCTAAGCACCCCCACTTAGGACTTCAACCTAATCCACTAGATGTAGAGTTCCTTTACAATGAGGACTTTTCATCAAAAAGTCTCCGATCTCACACCGAAGGCACTTCCACACCCGAAAGTCTCCGTCTTCCTACCGAGAGCACTTTCTCACCTCACTCTTCATAAGGACACTCTAATCCTATATTACACTAGTGGAATTATGCCTCTACACCAAGACAACCACCAATCACAAGACCTACAACACTAGGGTCAATCACAATCTCAAATACAAGAAAATAAACAACAAAATACACAAGTAAATGGAGCAATAATAAAATCAATACAATACTGAGCTCCAAAGCAAGATCCTAGCCTCCTCTTGAT
This sequence comes from Canna indica, assembly GCA_034359265.1. Taxonomy (NCBI): domain Eukaryota; kingdom Viridiplantae; phylum Streptophyta; class Magnoliopsida; order Zingiberales; family Cannaceae; genus Canna; species Canna indica. The sequence continues at coordinate 43,482,284 of CP136892.1, forward strand.
GCCTTTAATGATAAAACAATGAAGTCAAGGCTCAATGATGGAAGTAGAGTCTCAAAGCTAGGGTTCCTAAGAGTGGTGGCTCAATCAAGCTCAAGGATCATCAATATATGACTCAAGGAGTGTAAGAAGGTCAAAGGTATGTTGGGAAGGCTTATTTATAGAGAGGGAAGCAATGGGGCTGTAACAGCTCATTGGAATGGATAGAAAATTATCTATTGTGTTCGTCGGTCGCACCTTCGGTCGAAGGTTCGATTGGCCTAACCTTCGGCTAGACGTCGACCGAAAGCCTGCTGTGAGTTTCTAATCAACTTCGATCGCTCGTCGGTCGACCGACCATTCGACCGAAGCTTTGATTGAAACTACAATAAATATAGTTTTCAGCAAGGTCCATTCTCTTATCTAAAAAATCTTAAATAACTTAAAGTTAAGAAATGTTAAATAATGATTACCCTCCATTTGGATTCAATAAAAATATCTAAAAAATCAAAATCCTTAAGAATCAAAATCTATCTTTTGGTGTCTAGTACAAATTTACGAAAATAAAAAAATTTATAATCTCCTAGGTCAAATATGGATAGGTTAATGGTTTCGAAAAGTTTCTTTAAAATAGGTTTTTAACTTGTTTCTACCTAAGGAATAATTGCCGAGACTTTTGGTGTCAAGAAAAAGTCTATATCATGTAGCTAGCCCTCCAAGGAGCACCCAAGGCTTAGAAAGTTTTTAGACCGTTTTCTGATTTTCCTAGTTTCCATGTTTTGGGGTTTGGGTTTTGATTTATGAGTTCTTATGCATCAAATAGAGGATATACATATAATCTAGACACTTTAGACCTAGACTCAAACTTCCCGAAGAATCCCGAGCGTCGATGAGCGTCATTGCTGATTTCTCCGATTTTTTCGATCGCGGACATCGTGCATTACTCGACTTGGAACCTGAAAATATTTTTTTATGAAAACATTAGTTCAATGTTTTCTATCATCAAAACCTAGATTAAGATCTAGGTTGGAAACCTTAGGGCAACATGATGGTCAGCTGAGATTCAATCACGACGCTGATATTGATCGTTTGATGAAGAGGTTGTTGTCCATTGGCCTTTAAAGTGCTTCTTCTTTTCACTTCATACTCTTCTCGTGTTTCTTGTCATTTGGCATTTTACCTTCTTGAGATTTTTGCCAGCGACGCTGCTTCTCGATCATTTCTCTCTATCGTCGCCGCTTCTTCTCGATCAGTCTCTTGGTTTTGCCATTCAACTTTATTTTGTCGGAGTTGGCCTTAGGTCAATAAGCTGTACTGACTTATTGTTACTAGTGTGCCCTAGGCCAATGAGATAATATTGTCATTGCTACTTTCCTTTTAATAAATGAAATATTTGCTTTATCTTGTTATTTACTATGAGCATATTTAACTTGATAATTGACTCTTTGAATGGTTGATTCTGCCTAATGGTCATCAAGTGCGAGACTTGATAGTAAAACCGATGGTAGTTGGAATCCTATTCTAAACAGTCCCTAGTCGGTCATTGTCTTGGAACGATAATGAATGAAGACTAGTATGCAGTCTGACTAACGATGATCATGTTTTATTGGTCATGGATATATGTGATATCAAAGTTAGATCATAGACACATGTTGGAGAACATGGTATTGGACAGACCCACCATAAGAATACTACATAGATTAATATCATTAGTATCTCATAGCCATAGTGATATGTCAGTCGTCCGACCTGATGTTTTGACCTAGTATAACATCACCTTTAACCGGGTGGTAATAAGGACAATCATTGGATATAGAATGAATCATGCAAAGGAATATGTGTAGTCGTGTAGGAATTTATCCCTCTCATATATGAGAGAGATATCTCTAGGCCCCTTGATAAGTGTGACTGAAGAAATGCATGGTCGTGCTCAAATGAATTGATAAGGGTATCAATGTCATTTGTTAGGTCAGTCTACTCAGGAATCAATAAACCAGATTGAGCAATATAAGGATGATGTAATCCATGCCTTATGCTCGATCCAGATATCGCGTAACAAAAGGATAAAGTATCATACTGTGAGTTAGGTTGCTCAGATCACTGACCTCACTTGACTTGGGTAGTCATAATGTCTTACTAGAGGTTGTTCATGACTCGTGGCAAATGAGTTTTGGACCCACTACCAACATTAAGTGAACCTACAGGGTCACACACATAGAGCGGACCGAATTAGGCTTAGGGTTATTACCCATCAGATTGGATCCGCATGACCATTAACCCGCAATTCTCACTTGAAAATTTTGAAGATTAATTTCGAATTTGAAAATGAGTTTTCAAAATTGGAATTAATTATTCCGAATTAAATGTTATTTAAAATTGGAATTATGGTGATGAAAGTAATAGTACCCTTGAGCCAATCACATGTCTATGTGTTTAGGGACTATTCAAGGGTAATCAATTTAATGAGGTAACTTTTTCATCATATTGTGATGAACCCCATGAACTCGGGCAAATGATTTTGAGGCCATGATGAGATCATGCAGTGAGACTTGGAATCCAAATGCCTATGTTTTAAATGTTCCTAGTCGTAGGATCACCAATTAGGGGATTGGTGATTCCGGATAGACTAGTGCACTTGGTACATGCCCTATACAATAAGGGGAAGCTGATCTCATAGTTAGCTACGAGTGGTCATTAATGTACAAGTGCAGGTGCTCATCAGGGAATGAGTTCACTGAACGGACCTGCACGAGGAACACAAAATGGAATCCTTACATGAGTGTCAATAGGATGTTCCTCGGTGATACTAGGTGCAAGTAGTCCTTGGACCTGAGATTGTCATGGTTACCTTGTGAGTGATGACCCATTGCTTTGGTTCTATCTCTACGCGGCCCTCAGCGTTATGTGCCGGGTAATACTAGGCATGGGGAAACATTCATGGAGCTAGGTGAGCAACCAACATGGAATCGATTACTCTTAGTGAGAGGAGATAATGTCCTATGTGTCCCTGCAAGTGTCGACTCGAGAATCTCTGGCCAGAGTAGACATGAAAGTCAGGAAGATATTTTTGACATTTCATTATTGAGACGACATCTTGATAGATGGAATACATATAATGCGGTATTAGGGTTTGACACTTCTTTCGTACCCTAGCCGACTTTGGGATATTGTAATCGAGGGATTTAGTTGCACGGTAACTAATCACCGAAGGGCATTCAGTCCTTGTAGATTGAACCTCACACTATCCGAGTAGTCATGACACGTTGCTAGACGTCAATCTTGACTTGTGAGTGGAGTCTCTCACGACCACACTAAAGGGCTTTAGTGGTGGCTCGTAAGGTTCGAATAGAAGTCGTTCTACCGAATCTGACTCTTTGTTATGCAACTCACTGCTGGCTTAGTGTGGGGCCCAATGGGTCACACACAATAGACTAACATCGTAACAGACCTTATGAGATAAAGTCTGAATGCAGCCCTATATGCTTACTAGCATGGACATGCTGCAACTCGATCACGGATCTCATTTATGGACATATAGGAAAGATATTTCCTGTAGGAACGAATGCACAAGGAAGGAGTTCCTCGGTAACCCTAAATTGTATGGCATCCCTAAATTATAGGGTTTGGCACATGATAATATTTCATGTAGTTGATTGAATTTAATTATGAATTAAATATTTAATCAACTACTTGACCGGGAATGTATTTAAATTTGGAATTAAATATAATTTAATTTTGAATCAAATATACATGGTGGAAAAATTAATTTCTAACCATGAGCCTAATCAATTAATTGGGAATTAATTTATTTGGATAAATCCTAATTAATAAGAATTTGATTTATGTATATAAATCATAAAATTAATAGATATATGATTTATGAGGATAAATCATAATTCTATTAATTAATAGGGAATCGAATTATTTAGATAAACCTCTTTCCTATTACTTAGGGGATTGGTTTATTTAGATAATTATCATTCTTGTTTATAGCTCTTAATTTGTGGAGATAAATTAAAGTTTATATTTAATTTAATTTAATTAATTTTGAATTAATTTTGAAGCCAATAAAATATAAATTATTTTTGGAGACAAACCTTGGAATTTTGAATTCCGGGGAGAGAGTTTTTAGGAGGGCGGGTCTACCCTTGTAACCCCACCCAGAGTTAGTTAATTAGTTCTTCATTTTCTTGGAGAACATTAAGAACTTAATTCTTTAGACGCTTCTTGAAGAGAAAGGCTCCAAAGAACTCCTCCTCCTCTCCATTGGTGGTCGGTCATCTACATCCTCCTTCCCCAATTTTGCGAAGCCAAATTGAAGGTGTTCTCTTCTTGGGTGTGCCGCAATCTTCATCTTCTTGGAGGAGTCCAAGAGGACAGTAAGGTATCTTTACCGATTCTCTTTCATTCCAGTGTTTTCTCATCCTCTCTCCTTCCATTTTTGGTGCTCAGTTCTTGGTGGAAGGGCCGGCCTTGCCTTGGTGGATTTCGAGATTGAGAAAGCTTCTCCGTTATTGAGCCACAACGAGCCCCGGTGTTCGCTGCCCCTATTGTTGCGATGTGCTTGGTGTGGACTATCATTGGAGGAAGTGCACATGTGCATCTGAAGACGGGGATAGGATCATCCATACCAACCGCGATTTGAGATATATCTTCTCCTTCTACTCATAGATTGAATTCATTAAAGATTGCTAAAGTAGATCGTTATTTTCGGGATGGTTTGAATTTTTTAAATTGCTATTTCCGCCGCGTTTCTTATTCCCATCACAATAGTTGATTACAATTTAGGTCATGTATCTTTGATAATCGTTATTAAATGATACATTATTTTCGGCATCTTGAATTTAGGAAATTCATCATTTATAATTGTCATTAAGGATATATTTTATTCGGACATTGAAATCATTTTAAATATTCCAAATATGGCTTTGAATTAATTAATGATTGTGATGACACGTTCAATATGATTGACACGTCTATAAATATCTGTCTAAGAATTAGATGGGGTATGCGATTATCTCCTGAAAGGCTGCCGCTGCCGACCTCCTTTTGAAGGAAGTCGAGCTCCCTTTTGTGGCAGCCGATCTCCGCCAAACAAAGAGAGAGAGAAGAGTGCGAAAGGTGTTCCACGCTCGACTAGACTGAAGGGTGTTCCGATAGAGCCGAGCTATCACTTGGGAGCCGCCCAGTTCATTCCGTTCGTCCGTGTGCTCACCGCAGAGGGTGTTCATCGCTTGGTAGCACCATGGATCCGGAGCAAGATCGTGATCTTGGAATCATGGAGCAGAAGACGGAATTCGGTCTGCAAAGGTATAACTCTTAACATAGTACCGATTTAGGGGAGACGCATTGATCCGGTTGGGTAGAGGATCGATTTCTTTTTTCGCTGCGTGTAAATAATTTTTTGTTATTTGCTTGGTTCTCCTTGACCCAACACTTATCCCCGTTTCTTAGGGTTTTGCGACCTCTGTCTAGAGATGTCAAATTAAGTCGGAGGGCCGTGGGGGAGGACCTCAGACCCTTACTCTTGGGTCCACCATGAGATACAGCGGTACGGTTCGGTGATGACCACCTTGGGTAGCATTCTAACTTTTCGGGAGAGCGTGAAGATCTCCCGTTGAAATGACGACAAATCCTTTGATTGTCTCCCTTGTCTCTCTTATGCGTAGAGTTTTTCATAGAGGGGAACCCACATCTGTCTTCATGTATCAGACTTTGTTCGAGGAAGTTGATACCATTCATAGATTTTGAACACGAGGTGCTGAACTAGGCAAATGTTTTTGCAACACAGCTGCACTCGAACAACTGGGTGTTTGTCCGTTGTTTCAAGATTTTGATGAAGTGTCTCGGGACTGAATCGAGCCTCTATGTATTTTTCTCTTTCTTCCATGCAAAGGGAACCTGCAAAGGTGTGTGAGTGTCCTTCATTGGCGTCCCCGGGAGGAGGCTTTTCAACTTGTTCAAGAGTTCTTATAAGAACTTTAAACTTACTTTTTCAAGATAAGGTCGAAGTCGCACCTTTGGTAGTTCTATTTGGTTTGGGATTCTCAAATGGGGATGTTTCTGCTGTCCTTGACGAAGGACCCCACGCCTATTATGTTTGTGGAGGAGGAGGACATTCCACCCGAGGATAAGTGTGTCATAGAGTTTCTGGACAAGTGTTGCACTTTTGAACCTTTTTTCTGCAAAAAATTGTTGAAACGGGACTTGGAGGGGTCTCCGGTCTCGAGTTATATAGGTAAGTTTAAGGGAGTTCGTAAAGTTATTTTTACCTCAATTTCCCTGCATGTGCTGACGAAAATTTTCTTTGATGCGGGTAGGACCTCCCCCATGCTGGATGAGATGATCTTACGTGCTTGGCTAGAGAAGGTGAGGGGTGGCGCCGCATAATTGGCAAGGGGAAGAGTTCGCTGGTGGACGATTCTCCCCCTCTGCTTCTGCCAAATCTGTCACAGGTCCTGGGGTCCCGGGGTTTGGGGGCCTCAGGGTCTCGAGCCACAAGGGCCTTAGGGTCTCAACCCTCGGGGGTGACCAGGGCGCTAGTGTCATCCAACTCTTCGAACCCTCTATGCTCTCCTTTACGGCAGAGGAAGAGGGCCAAGGTCTCGTGTGTTGGCAATGGCCTCCCCCCTCGGGATGTCACTCTTCCTATGGAGGTTGTGGATGTCGTGTGGGTATGGCAACGACAGAGGAGGCTCCATCGGTAGAATAGCATCTAGTCGAGGCTCCTCAAAATGATCAACTTTTCTTGCTCGGTGTTCGAGCAAATCTGCCGGAAGGGACATATGTGGAGAAACTTATCAAGACTGTTTGCCTCTATGTGTCGAGTAATTGGATGGGCTGGTGCAAGACAAGGTGTCAGCGCTGAAGATGTGCAAGGATCAGGCTCAAGAAATTGAGTCACTGAAGAAGGCTCTAGAGGCGAAGGTTGACGAGGTCGAACGTCTAGGCATTACCGTTTCTAAATCCAACGCTCGGGCAAGGCAGGTCGAGAACATTTATAGTGGCTTGAGGGTGGAGTTGGATAAGCTCCACCATGACCTTGTCGCGGCTGTTGTGGAGGAGTCCATTTTGAGGGCCGAAATAGAATCCGACCGAGCTTGGGCTGAGTGGGCCAAGGAGGTGATGCAAGGGCTCGAGACAAAGGTGCAACATCTTGGAGGCGAGGTTGACCACTATCAGGATGGAGCTGTCAACTATTACGCCGATGATTTCGAAAAGGGGATGGAACAAGCTCATTTTCTTGCTCCAGAGGCCGACTTCGCTAAGTTCGGATGGTTCAATGTAGTTAAGGACGTCGCCCTGGTTGACCCCAGAGTGGAGGAGGAGGCCCATGTTCCTATGGAGAGGGAGTCGTCTCCGAACCACATCCTCTTGCGACGGGAACAGTGGAGACTTCGGGGGACGATGCCTTGCTTGCGCTTGTCGAGGTAGATTCGACTCTTCATCAGTAAGTTGTGATCTTTGAAATCACCCGTCTGTGGTGTCGACCGAAGCATTCCACCTAGGCCTCGCTCTTTATTTTAATGATAACAAACATGTATCTAATTCATTTTGTGAGTTTTGGGTTCAGATTGATGGAACGATCCGCCTACGAAGTTCATCAGGAAAAACACAAAGAATTAAGTAAAAATGGCTCCAATGGCGATCAAGTTTGAAACCAAGTCAAATCCTAGGTTTAGGCTTAGAATCAAGTATAATATATCCCTAGGACATAAACATAATCAATTACCAAGAGCTTCCAAGTCATAAATAACATTCCGGATGGAATATTGTAACAACCCGAAATATCACGGATGAGATGTTGTAACATTCTGGAATAAGCCCGGATGGGATGTTGTAACATTCTAGAACATCCCGGAATATCTCGGATCGGATGTTGTAACATTCTAGAATAGCCCGGATGGGATATTGTAAACATTTTGGAATATCCCAGAACATCTCAGAACATCCCGAATGAACATCCCGGAATAGCCTGGAACATCCCGGATAAATATTCCAGAAAACTTTCCAGAATTTCCAAAATGCCCCCCCCAGCGGCTCTATTTTGAGTTTCTACCCATTGAGCTTGTTGGAAATCGAGCTCCTACCTTTGGGATCTCTATATAATCTCTCAAACTTGCCTTCCTTCAGTCCTAACTTTTTATTGAGCAAATCATTAAGTATTTGAGCCTTCAAAGAGTAATCTAAAGCCCTAGTTCTCACTACTACACTCCCAAGTGGTAGTCTTCACTCTTCAACCCTCTCAAGGCAAAGCTCTTCATCTTCTTGAGGCGTTGGAAGTTTGGAAGACTGGAGAAAGGAGCACAACAAGTTTATTTTACATTTCTTGCTCCTTTATTGTGTTTTCATCTTGTTGTGTTGATTTGATAAGCTAGTTTGCAAGGTGTGCTTGTGAAACACCTTGGTGTGGTTTTAGAGATTTGTTTTGCTAGAGAATAGGTGTTGAGGTTTTCTCAAATGGTTGAGAACTGAATCCTCATTGTATTCTTAGAAAAATATTTCATCTATAAAGTGTTAAGGTTAAAAATCCTTGGTGATGAGCCAAGGTAGTGGAGTAGGCTGGTTGGCCGAACCACTATATATTGTTGTTGTTTGCATTGATTCTTACTTGACTAGTTACTTGCTTATTGTGCTTAGCTTATCATCCATATCATTCAGACTCAAAGAACTCGAGTTGTTGTATTAAGTTGCTTAAACCCAAAAAGACTAAAATTGAAGCTAGAGTTTGATCTCACACTATTCAACCCCTCCTTTTTAGTGTGGGTATTTGAACAACACGTGGGTTGCATGGATGATTGCTTGTGATGGATTGTTGGCTTTAAGACTTTTGCTCATTAAGGATGCTTGAGAGTTGCCCTTTCGAGGGTCTGTATTTATGCCCTCAAGCGTTTGATTTTCTACCGTGTTATTTTTTGGCTTGTGTTGTTGCTGGTTGTAATTAAGTTGTATGTCCCAGTGGATGTTAAAGGGTTTTACTTATCAAGGCGAGAGAGTGTTCTAGCACTTCTTGGCCAGGGTCGTTGGATGACTGCGGAGGCCAAATCCTTCAATACTAGAGCCAGAGGATGGTGATTGAGAGTGTGAGGCGAAGTGCCTTTATGATAGTAGTTTGGCGATTATGAGAGCCAGAGTGTGGCGACTGCGAGTGTAAGGTTGGGCATCTATCGGGAGTGTAAGAGCTCGGGAGTGGCAGGTGAGACCGAGGATTGTGTTTGAGGGTTGAAGGTGTGGGTGCTCGAGTCTTCAAGGGCGCTAAGGCCAAAAATAATAGCGCTGAGGCCGAGGACTGCGCTTGAGGTCAAGCCGAGCTCGTCGATGAACATAATGCAGGACTGTGCTCGATGTCGTTAAGAGCTCTGAGGCCGAAAGTAATGGCGCTGAGGCCGAGGGCCGCACTTGGGCTCAAGTCGAGCTCGCCGAGAAAAGTAAGGTAGGACCACGTTCGAGATCGTTAAGAGTTTTGAGATCGAAAGTAATGACATATCAAACATGTGTACCGTTAATGGCATACCAAGTACTAATATATATCAAACCATATAACAAAAAGATAGAATGTACCGTTGCAAAGTGGATTATGGCATATCAAACATGTGGTTAGCTCTTTTTTTTTTCCGTGGTTAGCTCCTTTTTAAATTCTAGTCTTTATCCAGGTTATACTTGGGCAACCAACGTGCCACTATAGTTAATTGATTTCATAACTTTCTTACGTTCAAAAATTGCATGGCTACAATATCCTTATTTTATTTGGCATTTCTTTATGCAGATTAATTTCGCTAAAATGATATTTTAAGAACTGCCTCCTCAGTCCTCACCGCAGATTAAAGTAGTAGAAAATGGTTTCTTAATTCCCCTAACAATTTGCTTAATTAAGGTATTACATAACACATGCAACGAGATTAAGAAAATAAATGATATGGTTTGGTGGGACAATGTGAGCTTCACTCGTACCCAACTCTTAATTTCGCCGGGCTTGTAAATGAGTGGTCCATCAGACCAGATCAAAATGATGAATAACCAAATTAATATCCTCTTCATGACAACATCTAACAGCTTGGTCAGGCATCTCACCCTATATATTTAGGTACGTGGTCTTTGTCAGTACTTTCTAGTGGATAAATAATATAACAGAGTGGAAACCCTTTTCTTGGATGACAAGGTACTAATAAAATCGACAAACAAAATAATAAAAAATAAAAAAACACAAAAATAATACACATAATTTACGTGATTCGGACAGCGATGTGTCGTTCGTATATCCACGGGCAAAGATGGAGATTTTTACTATTCGCCAATTCACAAATACATAGAGAGAAAATCCTTGCCCCAAAATACAAAATATCTCACACTTCGCTTATACGAAATTTTTTTCCAACCCTATTATTCCTGCAAGATAGTTGGGGCCTTCTGGTCCGGTTCAATGTCTCTCCTTGTCTGATTCGACGCCGGGGGCGACCTGCTAAAGATACTCCGATGCTCAAATTAGTGGGACTTCAAAGTAGACGTAATTGAAATTGAAATTAGAGTTAGTTGAGGTGTGTCGTATTTGTATTTATTGCAGGTAGAGGTGATGACGTCAATCGGTAATATCACGGGATAATGCTCAGAATGGGTCGAAGTTGATCCCACAGATGACGGACTTGCAATGATGTATCCCTTGTGATAGGAGAGGATATGAATGTCCTTATTTGGTCGGATGGAGCCCCTAGGCAGAGCCGTTTGGTTCGGCTCGAGACGAGTAGTGGGGCACTATTGGGTCTAATCCGATCGGGCCCAATAGTTCTAGTCCAGTCCACAGCCCCCGAGCTCAGTCGGAGTCTGGAGGTTTGTGTGACGAGCTCTTAATTATGGCCAGCCTTTGTCTCTTGGCATCTCTGAAGAATTCTTCGGAACATTCTTCCAAGCTGCAGTGGTTGGCCAGGGAAGTCGAGCTAGACATTGCTTTCGAAACGGTCGACCATAGAGGTTAACCAAGTGCTTGCTGAAGCTAGATTTGAATTGGAGTGTTCGACCGCGGGACCGAGTAGGCAAGACTGGTTGTGGGAACCAGTTTGGAAAAAGCTGCCACGAAGGCGAAACTAGAGCAAGTGACAGGGGTGCAAGGGCCGAGTGAAGGAAATGGTCGGGGAGGTCAAGCTAGAGTGACAGTGAAGATCGAGTTGGAGCTATTGGCTGTAAAGCCAAGAACTGGAGAAGAGGTTGAGCAGGTGGCTGCTAAAGTCGGTTGGAGCGAGTGGAACAGAGAGGCCGGACTGAAAGGACTAGTCATGCAAGCTGAAGTAGTTTCATGTCTTGTCCCGAGGTGAATCGAGTTGACATATTTTTGTCGTGTTGTTCTTATGCCTCTTCGTCTTTTGTGCCTCATATGGTAGCTTTTTGCCACAGGACTTTCTCTTTCTTCTTAGCGCTTTCCAATTGGTTCCTCACTCCCTCGGTCGGAGAGGTGATCATGGCGGAAAAGGGAATTTTCACACGTTCTCCCTTAATCCCTAGGAAGTTGTCGCCTTCGCTTGAACAGTCCAGATTTGTCCCTGGTGAGATTGTTGATGGTTCGATGAGAGAAAATTCCTCGCTTATCATGCCGCTTATAATGCCTTTTTCCTTTCTTGCCTTCGAAGTCTAGCCTCTTCCTCAACTCGGTGCTTTTAGGAATTTTCTTCGATAGCAGCTTCGAATTTTTCTCGATCGTCACCACCTCTGTCTCTTCTTTAGGTGAGTTCTCTGTTGTTCTTGTAGGTCATATCTTAGGTCTGTAGGTTTAAACTGACTCGTTCCCATTCTAGGGTTTTTTGCAATGGCGAGAAAGGGTGCCATAGTAAAATCAAAAATTGGGATGCCGATGAGGGATCATGATTCCTACTCTTGGGTCCAGGAGGATGTAAAATTAAGTGGTTCAGTGTTAACTAATCTTAACAACATTCTTTCTTTTTGGGAGAGTGTGTCTATTGCCCGTGAAGGCAACGAGGAGGACTTCAAATGTCTTCTGAGCCTCCCATCAGATCGGGTGTGCTTTAATACCAACTCAGAATTTGTCTTCATGTATTGGACCTTTTTCAAAGAATTGGGGATTGGTCTACCCTTCACCGAGTTTGAGCATGACGTTCTAAATCTGGTTAACGTGACTCCCACACAATTATACCTGAAGAATTGGGCTTTTGTTCGGTGTTTTGAGAATGTGATGAAGTGCCTTAGGATCAAACCGAGCCTCCACGTCTTCTTTTCTTTCTTTCTTTGAAGCAAAGGGTGCTCAGAAGGATTGTGGGTATCTTTCAGTATTGTCCCATGGAGGAAGCTTTTTGCTTTACTCAAGAGTTCGTACAAAGGCTTCAAGACCCGCTTCTTCTTGATAGATCACGAGAGAGGGTTGGCCCTTCTGGCTGGAGGCTCCGAGCAGTGTGGAGAAGTTCCCTTGGTCCTGAAGGTCGGATCCCTAATCTATTCAGGATTTTGAGGACGGGAATATCCCTCTCGATGATGAAGTCTTAATTGACTTTTTACAAAAGAATTGTCCGCCTGTCCCTCTTGCTCCTCAAGAGATTTTTAGTAGAAGTCACGATGAGTCCGTGGTCTTGGAATATATAAGTAGGTTTTGTGGTGTTGCGTTCAATGTCTTTCCTTCATCTGAAAATTATTCACTCACTCGGCCTTTGTTTTGTGTACGGAAAATGTACTTGCTGTGGAAGGCTCCTGGAGCTCGCACTCGGTAAGCGGCGATGAGGGGAAATGAAACGGAGAACAATCCCTTGATGGAGACTTTGTTGAGGCCCGTGAAGTCTCAGCCTTTGAGGTCTTTAGCATCTCCTACTTTAGATACAAACGAGCAGTTGGCATTATCGGATGCTCCTACTCCTCCTTGCTCCCCTTTGAAACGCCGCAAAAGAGATAGAAGCGTTGTCGAGGATCCAAGCTCAAAACCAGCGGATTTCCCAGTAGGTGGGATTACGAGTGTTCCTGTAGAGACGGTGAAAGTCCCTCCGTCAACTAATCCTTCTGGGGGTGGCAGTGGTGTTCAAGTGGCATCCTTGGCGGGGTTAGATCCGTAGGAGTCTTTTCAATCTGGTTTTTTCAGCTTGGTCGGGCAACTGCAAGAGTCTTTGTGTAGGGAGTCGGTCGTTTGTTCCCGAGTAAAAGAGGGCTTTGGAATCCAAGACCAGTGAGGTTGATATTTTAAATGCCCGAGTGAAAGAGGCAGAAAGTCAAGCTGTAGCCACTCAAGCAGAGTTAGCTAAGCTTCATCGAGATTTGGCTATAGCCATAGCTGAGAATTCCCGTTTGTAGACCGAGACTGATGTAGTTCGAGAATGGTTGCAGACTAAATTTGAGGTGATTAAAGCACAATTGTGGGATGAATTTGAAGTGGTTGAAGCGCAATTACAGGCTGAGGGGGACAAGTGGCGATCCGACGCCCAAAGTCTTGAGGCTGAGGTGCGTCACTTTCAATAGTGCGACCGTCCGAGTGTATATAAAGCCATCAAGCATGCTCAACTTCTAGCTCCCGAAATCGATTTTTCAGAAGCTGACCCCGTCCAAGGAAGCGAAGGATGGCGTGTTGATGGTTTCAATACCCAACGAAGAAACTTTTGTCCGTCCTGAGAAGGATTTACCGAAAAGTGTTATTTCAGAGAAGAGGATTCATGTTGCATCGACCGAGGCCAAGTAGTTTCATTAAATTACTCATGTGTAGGTTACTTTATTTGGCCTATAACAAATTATTGCCCCTCGTGCCCTGTTAACTGTTAGCCCTTTGTGGGTTCACCTTGTGATTTGTATGTTATATTTTCTTGACTTGGTTGTTCAGTATCGTTTTGGCTTGTCGAGCTCGCCGAGGAGCATAAGGTGGAACCACGTGCGAAGAGTCGTGTAAGGGCGCTGAGGCCGAAAGTAATGTGGCATGGTAGCCAAGGACCGCACTCGGGGGGTTCTGGTCGAGCTCTCCAGGGAGCGTGAGGTGGAACTGCGTGCGAGGAGTCGTGTAAGGGTGCTGAGGCCGGAAGTAATGTGGCATGGTAGCCAAGGACTACATTCGGGGGGTTCAGGCCGAGCTCATCGAGGAGCGTAGGGCAGAACCGCGGGCGAGAAGTCGTGTTCCTCGTTTTAAAGCATAAGGCGGAACCGCGCACGAGGAGTCGTGTAAGGGCACTGAGGTCGTAAGTAATGTGCCGTGGTAGCCAAGGACTGCACTCGGGGAGTTTAGGCCAAGCTCATCGAGGAGCGTAGGGCAAAACTGCGGGCGAGAAGTCATGTTGCTCGTTTTGAAGCTCGCCAGGCTGAGCTGGAGGCCGCATTTAGGGCCGAGGACCAGACTCGGTGAAGACTGAGCTTGCAAGAAGCGTGCTTGGGGTCATTGACTGTGTGGGGAGCCCAGAATAGGTACTAAGGCCGGCAATCCAGACTAGTGAAAATCGAGTTTTAGTCGCTGAGTTGAGTAATGGGTTTTGGGGCCGAAGATCATGACGTCGCGAGGGCGGAAGCCCATGTTCTGGTGTTTAAATCAAGCTCATGTGTAAGGATTCAAGCAAGTTTCGAATAGAGTATTTGTTAAAGCGGTGAGATAATAATAGTGGTGTCCTGATCATTCACAGAGAAAAAAATGCTAGTAATGCAATATTTATTGAGAAACAAAGAAATTGTGCATACATGAGTGCTCGGTTTGGAGCCTTATTAGTGTGTTTTGATCACGACTTGAGTTCTGTCAATGGTTGAGTCGTGGCTTCTTTCGCATGTCTCGTCTTGGGTTTGGTTCGGAGGTTCCGGTCTATTGTTTGGTTTTGGATGTGGAGAGCATTTGTGGACCATTATGCTATTTCTCCAGATCTGTCACCTTTGGTTTGAGGCATTCGTTATAGCACCATCGAGCTTCTTTTTTATCGGCGTGTAGCACGCCTACCTCCGATCTGTTTTCGAGATGAGAAACTTCAATGCCAAATGGGCAGTAGACACAACAACTCTCAAATTGTTTAGAGATGGTTGTCCTACGATCATGTGGTACGGATTGGGCACGTTGATGACAAGGTATTGTAGATCAATTGTTTTTGCCCTTGACTGAGAGTTGAATGTCGTCCTTAACCATATGGCTCCTTGGATGTCAACTCTTTTCCCGAAGAAGCCTACTAGGTCGCCCTTGCATGGGGTTACTGAGGCTTCTGTTAATTGCATTCTCTCGAAGGTGGAGTGGAAAAGGATGCCGGCTGAGCTGCCTTGGTCGACTAGGACCCTTTTGATTATGAAATTTCCAACAATTACAAAGATTACGACTAGCTCGTGCATATTTCGGTTAGTTCCATGATAATCAGATTCATAGAACGATATTATCGGGGTTCTTGGGAGAAACTGATGTGGTCGAGTGGCGCTATTGATCGCCATTACTGCTAAGAAGACCTTTTCCCTGCGGAGCTTGATTCACAGTTCCTGGTAAGTCCGCCAGCGATGTAGTTGATGACCCCTCCAGGTTCAGCTTTCGAGCGATCAACTCGCTTGCCAACCTTATGACCTGAATGGGGATTAGGGGGCGTCCGGCTTCGTCTCCTAGGATCGCGGATTCTAGTCCGACCTCTTTCTTTCTAGTGGTGGATATACTTATCTAGGCGTCCTGCTTGGACCAAATCCTCCTACTGATCACCAAGTACCATACACTCCTCGGTTGTGTGAGCACATGTGTCATGGAACGTGCATCTCTTGCTTATATCAACATTTGGCAGTAGCTTTTGTTTTCTCGCATTGGCAGGGTATCTGATGAGCTTCAAGTGGTAGAATATTTTGAAGGATGGTTTCCTTCCTGGTACTAAAGGAGTATACCTTTTGAACCGGGCGCTCAAATGAGGTGGCGACCTTGGCCCTCTGCCACTATTCTGCTCGTGGCGATTGTGATATTCACTTTTTCCATCTCCCTTTCTGGGATTTTTGTCTTCGATGATAGCCTTGAGATTTTGTCAATCAGTCTTTTTGGCTTCTCGGAGGTCTTCCATATTTATGAAGCTAGCGACCTTCTCCTGAAATTTGGCCATGTCTTTAGGTTCTACAAGGGCGATCTGGTCAACAAAGAGTTTTGGTTTTAACCCGAGTTGGATGCAGAAAGCTCGATTTGTGGGTCGACATTGGGGATATCGGCCGCAATGGCTTGAAACCTATTCAAGTATTCTCTTAGGGGCTCATGTTGCTCCTGCCTAACATAGTGGAGGGCAGCTCTTGTTTTGTAATATACCTATGATGTGGTGAATCAGTTGAGGAAAACATGGGAGAGGTCATCGAAATAATGGATTGATCCCGACGGGAGGGAAGCAAACCACAATAGGGCGGTTTTTCCTAGGAAAGTCGGGGAAGCTCTGCAGAGCGCGGAATCAATTGCTCCGTGATAGAGCATCATGGTCCGAAACGCCGTCAGGTGTAGCGCGGGTCGCCTGTTCCATTGCAGGGTGTCAGGGTAGTAGGCAACTCGTTCCTCGGCGGGAGGCAGGTTGCCATGATGTGCTCAGCTAAGGGTCCCACATCGAGAAGGAAAGCAATCCTTGCTCTTCGAATTTTAGGGTCCTCTCCCTTCTCCGGATGGGGGGTCGAGTAGTGGGGCCCACTACTCATCTCAAGCCGAACCAAATGACTCCGTCCAAGGGGCTTCACCCGGCCACACCTGTGGACTCGACTCGAGCCAAATCAAACGGCTCTACCTGGGGGCTCCACCCGACCAAACAAACATCCATGTCCTCCCCCATCACGAGGGATACGCCATTGCAAACCCGCCATCTTGGGAATCAGTCTCGACCCACTCTAAGCAATATCTCATGAGATTATCGGGCGGCGTCATCATCTCCACCTACAATAAATACAGACACGATACATCTTAGGTAACCCTAATTTTAATTTTCATTACCTCCACCTTGGAGTCCCACTGACTTGAGCTTCATAGTGTCTTTTGCAGCCCCCCTGACGGCGTCAAACCAGACAATGAGAGACACCGAACAGAACCAAAAGGCCCAACCATGTGACTGAGTAAAGCTTACCAACCCCATAAATGGTTGGAACCCAGAGCCAAGCGATCGTCGCTGCACGTCAACGACAACGACCCAACGACGACGATTGACGACAACCTTTATCCCATGGACGACCCAACGACCCAACGACCCAACGACGACGCTAGTACCGGCTAATCTTCCCCCCGAAGTGTACCAATAGCGGATAAATGAGCTGGAAGCCAAAAACCAATGACTGACGGCCCAAGTCGAGATGCTGACACGATCCCATGGACAGCCCCCGGTTGACCACAAGCACTACCGCCCAAAGCCTGGAGAAAACATTTACTCGGGAGAGAGGAGACCCGATCCAGACCCCCATGACCAAGTCTCCAGCACTGCACTGCTGGGTGTAATCCGACCTGGCCCAATAGTTCTAGTCGAGTCCACCTATAAATACAAAATACCCCTAAACGGGTTGGGTTACAAAATAACAGGTTGGGGGTCTAACGGCCTTCCGCTTCAGCCCCATATACAAATTCAAGACACATCTAACAAATCTATCATATAGTAAAATACGTACTAGTAATAGTAGAAATTTAATGATGAAATTGCATGGCCTAATCCTATTGGGATAAGCGTTTTAAAAAGTGACCCTCCGTATAACTTTTGGTCAAAATTTATATGAATTGATAATAATACCATTTATCTTTATCTTTTCTTTCCCTTATATGATCACCTGCTCATCTATCTCCCTTTTTTGTTCTTCCTTTCTTCGTTGGATTCACCGCTGGTGGTGGCCCCTCGCCACTCTCTCATCCGCTCATCTCACTGATCAATGTGTAATCCCGCGTCATAATTTCGTCGACCCATCTTTGACATCCTGCAATCATCTTTGGCATCCCTCAATCATCTTTGGTATGAACCAGATTCCTCTCTTCCTTATAAGTGATATGTAGCATAAAAAAAATCACACAAGCAACATAGATATGTATGAGTGTGTTCAGTTTTGTTTTTGTCCCTAGTTGTTGACTCCATCAATGGGTTGTTCCGAGTTATCGACACCCTGAGCGGATTATTTCGAGTTGTCTTGGATTGCCGACATCCAGAGCGAGGTGTGTTATTTTAATTTGTCCCTTGTTGTTGGCATATGGACGGGGGTGTTCTCGGATTATCCTGGGTTGTTGACATCTAGGACAAGGTGTATTGTCATTGTCCATTGTTTGTTGACATATAGACGAGTTGTCCCGAGTTGTTGACACCTAGATAGGTTATTGAAACAAATACATTTTTTCATTATACGAGTTATGTATTAAATGATTTAATGAGGATAATTTTTTGTCTAAAAAATATTTTTGTGGCTAGTTTTTATTAAACTTATAAAGATGTATCATTTTTTAAAACGCGTATACTAAAAAGACCATATAAAAAAAAGGAAATTACCTAAATATATCCTGGGAGATTTTTTGTATTTGTGGCATGTACTTTTATTTGTGTCAATTGAATTCTATACTTTCAAATTTATTTCAATTGTATCCTAACGTCTAATTTTCATCATTAAAAAAAATATTATAATAATATTAAATTTAAAACTAATGTTAAAGGTCTAACCTCTCTCTCTCTTTAAGAACCAGAGCCACGTCCTGAACGGTCGGAACAGGTTCAGTATCATCGGGATCCGCAGCCATGGTGCGGCCCTATCCGCGGCTCGCGTTGCCACCGCCGCCCCTCGAAGAAGCTGGAACGTGCCTCGCACCTTTAGTCGGAACACACCCCTGCAGTCCCACGCGCTCGCCATCGCCCACGACGCCAGCTCTGCCAGGAATGCCTCCGCCCCGGGCCACCCTCGTGCCGCCTCGAATACGAAAAATCTCAAAGTATATAGTATATTTAGGTAATTTTTCAAAAAAAAAATCTTCACATTTAATAATATATTCTTGTTGCTGTATGACTAGAATGCGCTCGATTTCAACGTCAAGAATTAATACATTTAAATTACAGAAATAAAAAATAAAAAACACCATGCCTCTGTCTCTGTCATATTCTGCTGCTACTGATGGAGCAGCTGCCGGGCTTTGAGCAGAAGAGGTTTAAACCTCTTCACATCAAGCTTCACATTCTGCTTGTTCATGTAGACCTCCCCCATCTTCATCCACCCCATCCTGTGTATCGACTTGGGATCCCTGAACACCGCGTCCTCTCTCGGGTACATCTCTATCAGCGTGCTCTCTTCCTCGCATATGCTGTACTCCAGGTAGCGCAGCCCGGCGTCCTCCGACGAGTACCCGAAGCATGACCTCGAGATGTTCTCTAGCTTCCCCCACGGGACGATTTGAATTATCACCGCGCCTGTCGGCAAGAACACCAAGTTGGTCAGCCCGGCGCCGTGCACCCCCACCATCACGTCGCACGAGTTCACCACCCTCGCGACATTAGCGACTTCGCTCCCCTTCTTCGGCTCCGCCACCACCACTTCGAACTCTGCCTCCTCCGCCGTGCGCATGATTTCCTCCGTGTTGGTGAACCTTCTCGTCCCCTGCCTCGATATCAGGAGCAGCCTCGGCTTCTTCTTCTCCTCCACCTCGCCGCCTCCTCCAAGCCTGACCGGGGCGTTCCTCTCGAGCCCGTACGCGGCCCTCATCAATCTCGTGAAGTCGACCATGGAGTACCCATTGGGCGCCCTCACAGGGTCAATAGACATGGGCTTGTGGCTATGGAGACCGACGATGACACGAGGAAAGCAGTGGACTTCATCGTCGCCATCGTCGTTGAAGAAGATGATCTCGCGGCTGGAGAGCTTCTTCAGAATTGGCTCGTACTTGGAGATCCACAAAAGGTTCTTGGTCTCCATCAGGAACTGCACTTCGCCGGCGAACTGGTGCGCAGTTATGAACAGGGGAACAAGAACGTCGGTGAAGGTGTGGTAGTAGTTCCCGGTGTAGCCGCCGAGGGTGAAGATGATGGCCAGGACGCCGTGCTTGACGGCGCAGCTAGGGATGCTGCTGCTGCCGTTCGACATTAATCTCACTGAAACTTCACGGATGTTCTTCATTGCTCCGCCGTCGAACTTGCGAGCGTAAGGCTTGATCCGCCATGAATTCTTTTCTCTCGAGAACTGGTGATTGGTGACGAGAATCACAGAGGAAGACTTCGCGTGAACTCGAACGTCGCCTTCCACGTCGCAGACGTCGGTCCTCGGATTTGAAAGATCACAAACTGGTTTGGCCTGAATTGTTCCATCTACAAATTAAGCAGAGCAATCAAGATCTTAATTGAGTGCAGCCGAATTGATCGATTTGGTTTACTCAAATTAATGCACACCCGTTTCTTTTGATTCAATTATTTGGTTTTTTGGGGTCAACGAAGCTTTGCGCTGGACCACCTCGTCTGCATCTTTTCCATGAAGCTTTCCTGTCTCCTTTTCTCTTACTGCAAAGTAAAAGAAACATCTCGGTTCGCATAATTCACTTACCATTAACTATCCAATTCGAAGTTTTCAACCCTATAGTTTCCCAGAAGAGAGACTCACCTAACTTGGCTGCGCTATCCTTAACTTGTCCAGTAGAGGAAGAATTGTACTGCATCCATGGAGATGGAATCTGCTTCATTCTTACAACACCGTCATCTGGGAAGATATTGTAAGGCTATAAGCAACATAAACGTACGTGTAGATCAAGCAATCTCTTTTTCGATTCGTTGGCCTTCTAATTTACCTGAATTATTCAAAGAATTACTACTTTCTGCTGCAGGATCAGCGTAATTTTCATATCTCGATGACTGCGGCTTATCTGCAGAAATTAAGAACATGATTTCGTTATTCAACAATTTCTATTAGTTGAGAAAATGAAGGAGATAACTACCTGTGGATACCGTCATGGAGATGAAGCAGGTGAATACCCCAATGCTGAATCCTACAAGCAGAGCCAACCCAAGCTTCCGCGACTCCATCCGATTCAAACTCTTCGCCAACATCACCTCATACCCCATCTTCTGCATCTCTCTAATTGTTTGGATGAGAGAGAGAGAGAGAGAGAGAGAGAGAGAGAGAGAGAGAGAGAGAGAGAGAGAGAGAGAGGTTCTCTCTCTTTATTGCTTGCAAGGGAACTTAATTGAGCTTGACAGCCACTTTTGAAACTGGGGGAACTGATATAAAGTTATTTGCGCAAGAAAGCAATAATTTATGTGCAAATATTTTGATATATGACTGGGTCTAGATGAGGATATTTATTTATAGAGATCATTCTAGAAATTTAGATAAAGGTTTTGTCTTTACCATTGTCTTATCTTCCTATATATATTTGATTCATGGACGTTTGCGGTATATGTTAATTTTGGAGATAAAAATAAAATGCGAAAAGATTGATAAGAATAACATGATTGATGACTGCAAAATGCCAAGACTTCAAGAAGTTATACTTTTCTGGTGAGACAGAGTGTCAATAATTGGTTTAATTTTGAGTAGGATGCACAGTACAATTTTATAGTTATTGTTCTAAAAATCTTCTCTTTTTTTGTTGCTTAAATTAATTCGTGTTGATTTTTTTTTTACGCAAGGAAGGTTGACTTTTCAGTGAAGATAATGTTAATTTAATTTGGATAGACCATGTTAGCAATTTAATGCCGCAGCCATATAAATTTAATTTATTGATAAATGTTGAAGATAAGAAGAACTCTCAATACGCACATCTTTAATTTTTCGTCTTGTTCACAGCAGCCATGAGGCGAGTGAAATGTCAGATATCAAGAATGATTGAGTCAACAAAGGCGAGTTTGGTAACTCTGACAAATGTTTCTAGTTCATATCTGATCAAATGAAACAATTCTTAAACCTGTCTTTTGACCAAATTACTCTCCAAGAGCAAAAATAAAAGGTGAAAAATGATAATAATTTCATTCTAAGCTAGCTATTAATGTTTTAGAATTGTGTTTGGTAACTAAAAACAATTAAAAATCTCAATATTACAAATGTGCACATTCATCTGGATTTTAAAAAATAAATAGAAGTTTCAATAATTACAAGTATATCGTTAGATTTGAATAAATATTCATGGTTAATTCAAACATGAGGAGATGCGGAGAAGTATATCGTTAGAGAGACTTTTGTTTAATGTTTCCATATTAATAAATATGTTAGGATAATCAAATCGCGTATCTTCTTCCTCTCAATTCTAACGGAGGTCCTTGCATCTTTGAAAATTGCACATACTTTGAGGTATGGTTGGAGGTTGCTCCGGCAAAGGGGAGGTATTTCTTTCTTCTTAGTAAGCCATGAGGCTTGAAATTATGGGGAAACTGAGCAAACAAGAACAATCAAATTGAAACATAAGAAAATGCAAATACAACGAACTCAGCTCATCTGGATGGATATAAACAAGAGTGCCCCTCAAATGACTCGTAGGGAGTTTTGCTTCTACTTTTCTATATTGTTTTGGCATGTTATGATATGCTAATAAGATAATATAGAAATACTTTGAGGGCGATTTGTTAGGACGGACTTGTATTTTCTTTGGATTGGGGTTCCAAGCTTTTTATATTTTGAATTTTTTTTACGTATTTCTATAAAAAGAATTTTTTTAAATTCTTTTTGTTGTCTTTTTTTACCCTTTTTCTATCTTTCTATTTTATTATTTCCGTTGTCTTTTTTACTTATTTTTTCTATTATTAACTCGCACTACTATAACCCATGTAGGTTACTATGGATCATATATAATGGCCGTTGTAACTGTGGTAATTAGCTACTACTGAAAGACAATAGTAAGTTGTCATCGCAGTATTAGAAACATAATAATATTTGCGATGGCTTAGAAATGGTCGCGTTGCATTGTCACAAATAATAGTTATCTGCAGTAGTGTTGTATCTAGTCACTCCGACACTCGAGGAGGAGGTAATAATAGAAATTGGATCTAGGTTATCTGAGGCGTGGTGTCTGTATATATTGCAAGATGAGGGATGATTGGTGATGATGTCGCATGGTAATCTCGTTGGGATATTGCTCGGAATGGGTCCAGGATAATCCTGGGGATGTCGGGCTCATGATGATGACTCTATCGTACTTAATAAGGACGTAAATATCCTTGTATAGCCGGGGGGAGCCCCCCGAGCTAAGTCGTCTGGCTTAACTTGAGTCTGATTCATGAGTGTGGGCGCTTGTGGGCCTAATTCGACCGGGGCCTAAGTGCTAGTCCAATTCACAGCCCCCGAGCTTGGTCAGAGTCGGGAGGATTTCGTGTCGATCTCTAAGTAGTGCTGGTTTCTAATCTCGATCTGCTTTATAGACGTTGGTTGAATTCTAGGAATAAGTTAGCTTTTGGCCGGGTTGTTCGGGTGTTGAATTGCTGTGAAGGGCGAGCTGCTGTGAGTGCCGAGGGCTGACTTCTGACCAGGCCATGGAGAGCACGTGCCAAATGTTTCGAGATGATCGAGGTTGATTGGCTCGGCGTATCTTTGTCGTATCATTTCGCGGCACTTTAGTGTGGTGGCTGCGTGGTGAGAGGGGTTGCCTCCTTCGTGGCAACTGCTGATTGGCCTTCGCCTTTCTTCAACATTGATCTTCATGAGGCCAGTAATCATGACAGAGTGAGCCATCCATTCGTGCCTTGAGGAGATCTGAGAACTGCTAATACTGAGCTAGTCGCCTAGGATTTGATTTTAGTGTGATTGTCAATCATTCGATGGGAGGATGCAATCCTTGGCCCATAAAGCGGTTCTTTCTTCCATTGTGCTGAACTTTTCTCACGCTTCTTGCTATTTAGTGTTTGTCTTCAAAGGTTTTTGACGACGACGCCTTCGTTGAGCATTTTTCTGTTTGTCGTGGTTCGATCCCTAGTGAGTTTTTGGTTCTTGCTTTTTCTTTTGTGTTGTCGGGATCAGCTTTGAGTCGGTAGGCTCAAGCCAATTTGTTTTTGCTTGTTAGGGCTGCCGAGACTTCTGTCGGGCTAAGGCCAGAGGTAAGGTCGTTGGGGAGGACCTCTGATCCTTATTCTTGGGTTCACCACAAGATATGGCCACAGGGTTCGGTGATGACCACCCTAGGCAATATACAAGCTTTTTGGGATAGTGTAAAGATCTCCCCCATGATGACGATGACTCTTATGACTGTCTCCCTTGTTCTTCGGCGGATAGGATCATTTGTCATCGGGGGGAGTTCGAGTGTTTCTTTATGTATCGGACTTTGTTCGAGGAGCTCGAAGTCCGACTACCTTTTATGGATTTCGAACATGAGGTGTTGTTGAATCAAGCAAATGTTGCTCCACCGCAATTGCATCCGAATAGTTGGGCGTCTATTTGTTGTTTTAAGATTTTGATGAAGTGCTTCAGGCCGGCTTGAACCAAGCCTCTATATATTTTTCTCCTTCTTTCAGGTGAAAGAATCCCAGAGAGGCGTGTTGGTGTCTTTCAATAGTGTTCTCGGGAGGAAACTCTTTAATTTATTCAGGATTTCTTGTAAGAACTTCGAGGAGTATTTCTTGAAGGTGAAATCGAAGCCGCACCTTTGTCCATTTTATTTAGACCGCAATTCTCAGAAGGAGAAGTCCCCGTTGCTCTGGACGGAGGAGCCCATACCTATTGTGCACGTGGAGGAAGAAGCCCTTTTTGTCGAGGATAAGTGTGCCATCGATTTTCTGAATAGGTGTTGTTCTTCCGAGCCTTTTTCATGTAAGGAAATGCTGCAACGAGACCTGGAGGGATCTCTTGTTTTGAGTTATATAGGCATGTCTAGGGGAATTGGTAAGGCTATTTTTACCTCGACCTCCCAAGTGTCTTGACAGGAAATTTTCTTTATGCAGGCATGGCGTCTTCTATGCTGGATGAGACAATTTTTCATGCTCGGCTGGAGGGGAGGAGGAGCGATGCCCTTGTGATCGATAAGGGGAAAATTCTATTGATAGACAACTCTCCTCCTCTGCCTCCGCCCATGCTGTTGTTGGCCTAAAATTGAGTGTCAAAAGACTTAGGGTTTCAAGCTGTGAGGGCCTCGGGGTCTCAATCTCCAAGAGTGAATGGGTTGCCCGTCTGTTCTGGTTCTGCGAGTCCTCCTGATGCGTCTCTCAGGTCACCGGAGAGGGTTAGGAGTCCGAGTGCTGGTGGAGATTTATCTTTCCAGATGGTTGTGCTCCCTATAGAGGGTGAAGTTCCAGTGCTGGAGGTGGTGGTGGTGGGGAACTCCCCACTGATAGTTCAGTGGCCGGTGGCGATTCCTTATTTAGGTGAATGCTTCTCATCTAGAAGCCAAACGAACTTACCAGTGGCAGCATATCCATGGGTACTTGCCTAGGTTCAGTTGTCGGGCTTGTTAAATTGGTTAATGAAGTCTGTGTCGAAGGAGTTTGAGATTTGATCTCAGGAAATTGAGATGTTGGGGCTTGAGCTGGCTGAAGCGAAGAAGGCCTTAGAGGCAAAAACCTGTGAAGTCGATAGTTTGACTGATGCTATCTCCGAGTCTGTTGCTTTGGTGAAGGAGATGGAAGGTAAGTCTAGAGCAGAGCTGGAAAAGCTCTACCGTGATCTCGCCGCAAGTGAGGCGGAGGGTTCTCGTCTGAAGGGCATGGTTGAAGATGCCAAGGCCGAAGTGGAGTGATACAAGCTAATGGGGCGGGACCTTGAGGACGACGCCAATGAATTTTGGGATGTTGTCCTTGCCATGTATATTAAGGTCTTCGATAGGGCGATAGAGCAAGCTAAGTTCTTCACCCCAGAAGCTGACTTTTCTGGGGCCGACCTTCTCATGGAGGTGAGAGACGGCAGTCTAGTTAATCCTGAGTTTGGGGAAGAGGTTCTAGGGCAGCCTTAAGGGGAACCTTCCATCGTGGTTCAAGGGCTATGCTTGTCTTCTCTAATGAGTGTTGATGTTCCAAAGATGGATGCTCCTGCCACGCTTGCTGAGGCTGATGTGGCCCTTCCTCGGCAAGTTTTGTAATGTTGTAAGTCGCCCATCTATGGGTAGTTTGGATGGTTGCCTGTAATGAATTGCTACTCCATAAGGGCTTTTTAAGTGTCTGACAATTGCTCCTTTGCGGGCTCATATGTTTGTCTTCCGGCCTTTTTTTTTCTTGCTTACAATTCCAGTTGCTATTGTGGCTGGTTGTGTGTTGTATTCTTCGATGGCTGGTTGCCGAATTTTCTCATCAAACCGTGAGAGTATCACGACGTTTATCGCTGGGGGGCGTTAGTTGTGGTTGAATTCCCTGTTATGGGGTATGAAGCGAAATGCTCATTGAGAGCGTGGGTGCTCGCGCATGAGTCGTATCTGAGGTTAAGTTCCATATTATAAGTAGGATTGTTTTTGAAAGTTCATTTAAGGTTGTAGTATGGCGATTGTGAAAGCCAGTGTGTGGCGACTTCGAGTGTGGTAGGTGGAATACCGAGGCGTGAAGTAGCGAGGTTCTGAGACCTGCAACGCGCTGAGGCTGAGTAAGGGCTATGAGGCTGGAAGTAGCGGTGTTGAGGCCGAGTAAGGGCTCTCAGGCTGAAAGTAGCGGCGCTGAGGCCGATGACCACGCTATGGGAGTCAAGCCAAGCTCGTAGAGGAGCATAAGGAAGGACCGCACAAGGGGTCGGTACGGGCTATGAGGCCGGAAGTAGCGGCACTGAGATTGAGGACTGCGCTCGGGGGGTCAAGCTGAGCTTGTTGAGTAGCGTAAGGTAGGACCGCACCATGGGTCGGTAAGGGCTCTGAGGTCGGAAGTAGCGGTTTTGAGATGGAGGACCGCGCTTGCGGGGTAAAGTGGAGCTCGCTGAGGAGCGGAAGGCAGGATCGCGGGAGGGGACCAGTAAGGGCCCTAAGGCCAGAAGTAGTGACACTAAGGGTTGGGACGACACTCAGGGGGTCATGCCAAGCTCATCGAGGAACGTAAGATAGGATCGCGCGAGGGGTCAGTAAGGGCTCTGAGGCCGAAAGTAGCGGCGCCGAGGCCGAGTACAATGCTCTGTGGGTCAAATCGAGCTCATTGAGGAGCATGAGGTAGGATCGCACGAGGGGTCGGTAAGGGCTCTACGGCCGAAAGTCACGGTGCTGAGGTCGAGGACTACGCTCGGGGCATCAAGTTGAGCTCGCCAACCAGCATAAGGTAGGATTGCGCGAGTCATCAGTAACGGCTCTGATGCCAAAAGTAAGGGCTCAGGGGCCAAAAGTCACGGCACTAAGGTCGAGGATCACGCTCGGGGGTCGAGCCAAGCTCGTCGAGGAGCGTAAGGCATGACCGCGTGAGTAGTCGATAAGGGCTCTAAGTAGGGCTGGCAATGGATCAGATACGGTGCGGATACTGCATTATCCGTATCCGCACCGCACCCTATATCCGCACATCTGTATCCGCACCGTATCCGCTACAAATGTGAATATGGATATCCATATCCGCACCGCTACAAATGCGGATATCCGCACCGCATCCGTATCTGCACCGTATTTAATAAAAAATATTAAAATAATATATTTAATTAAAAAATTAAAAAATTACCAAATCATTGATCCAAAACAAATATATAATATACTTCAAAAATCAAGATTCATCTTGACATGAAATTATCATAGAGTTCTTATATATATTAATAACTTATATGGGCAAAATAATAATTTAACGACGCGAATAGACGCTGCGGATATGGTGCAGATCCACAATCATATTCGTATCCACACTGTATCTGCACAGATATAAATTTTCTAAATCTGTATCTGTATCCACATCCATTTTTACTTGCGAATATGGATTGGATACGGTACGGATGTGGTTTTTAATTAGCGGATGCGGATAAAATTGCCACCCCTAGCTCTAAGGCCGAAAGTAGTGGGGTCGAGGCTAAGGATCGTGTTGGGAGGTCAAGCCAAGCTCGCTGAGGATTGTAAGACAAGATCGCACGAGGGGTCTGTAAGGGCTCTGAGGCCGGAAGTAGTGGCGCTAAGGGCGAGGACCACGCTCGAGGGGTGAAGCCGAGTTCGCCGAGGAGTGTAATGTAGGATTGCGATGGTGGTCGGTAAGGACTCTGAGGCTGAAAGTAGCGGCGTTGAGGCTGAGGACCATGCTCAGGGGGTCAAGCCAAGCTCGCCAAGGAGCGTACGGTAGGACCGCATAAGGGGTCGGTAAGGGCTCTGAGACTGAAAGTAGTGGCGCTGAGGTCGAGGAGTGCGCTCGGGGGGTCAAGACAAGCTCGCCGAGGAATATAAGGCAGGACCGCGTGAGGGATTGGTAAGGGCTCTAAGGCCAGAAGTAGCGGCGCTGAGGTCGAGGACCCCGCTCGGGGGGTCATGCCAAGCTTGCCATGGAGCGTAAGACAGGACCACGCGAGGGGTCGATTAGGGCTATGGGGTCAGATGTCGCATGTCGGTGATGTTCTTGTCTCGGGTTGTGGGACATTCACTCAGACGCCGAGATGACCATGTGATTCATGGGCACATACACAAAGATGTGAAAGGCATTATTTTTATTGATGCAGAAAGAAATTGTTTAGACAATGTAGTTTCAAAGGTAATGTGCTCGATTCGAGCTTAGTTGTGCCTGTCATGGCAAAAGAGAGAAGAGAGGAGGAATTAGTGATTATCCATAGTTCGCTTCAAGCCTAGCTAGACTCAGACTCATGGCTTTGCTCCAAGTGGTGCGCGGTTTTCAAATTGCACTGGGTCGGGACTATTTTTGGATACCTCTCCTCGGGTCTTCTCAAGGGGTTCCTGCCGGCCATTCGCCACATGTGTTGAGGGTGCTTGGTGAGGTGGAGCGTCTGACTCCTTCTTTGGTTCAAGTGCCCTTTGTTTGAGGCATTCGTTGTAACATTGGCGAGCTTCTTTTTGGTCGACGTTGAGTATGCCCATTTATGTTTCTGAAATAGATAATTGTAGTGCCAAGTGGGGGGTCGATATGATGGTTCCCAGGCTGCTTAATGAAGGTCGTCCCAAGATCATATGGTAGGGACTGGTAATGTCAATGATTAAGTAATGCACGTCAATTGTCTTTGCTCTTGGATGAGAGTTGAGCATTGTCCTTAGCCATATGGAGCCTCGGGCATTGACTCTCTCTCTCTCTCTCGAGAAATCTCTCTAGAGAAATCCACCAAGTCTCCCTTGCAAGGTGAGAGTGAAGCTTCGAATTGTTGCATTTTTCTCGAATGTAGGATCGGGGAGGATATCGGTCAAACTGCCTTGATCCACCATAACATTGTTAATGATCAAGTTTCCTACGATCACAGAAATCATGATTGGGTTGTGTAGCTTTTTGTCAATTTCCTAGAAATCAAATTCATATAATGACATTATCGGGCTTCTGGTAACAGGCTCATGCGGGCAAGTGGTTCGTCGATAACCATGATTGCTCAGAGAGATCTTTTTCTGGCCGAACTCAATTCGTCTCCTCCTCCGAATCTGCTGGCTATGTGGTTAATGATCCCTTGGACTCTATTTCTTGAGCGGTTGGATTAGTCGTTGTCTTCTTTGTCCTGTTTGATAGTTCGAAGGTGCCCGGCTTTGACTTCGGCGTCGATGGTCTCAGCTCCTGCTCGGACCACATTCTCTTCCACAGTTGATGTATCGATCGAGGTGTCCTGCGCAGACCAAGTCCTCGAGCTGGTCTCCGAGCACCACACAGTCTTCTAGGTATGCCCATAGGTATCGTGGAAAGCACACTTTTTTCTCATGTCAGCGTTGGACGACAGCTTTTGCTTTTCGACATTTGCGGGATGTTCAAGTCGTAGATCTCACAAATGATGGTTTCCTTCTTTGTGTTGAATGGAGTGTACTTCTTGTATAGGACGTTTGGGCTAGGTGGTGACTTTGTCCTCCCATCATTATCCCACTCACAGCGATTTCGATTCTTGCCCTTCTTATCAATTTTCTTGAGTTTCTTGTCTACGACAATACTTTTAACATTCTGTCTGTCAGCTTTTCTGGTCTCACGTAGCTCCTCCATCTCAATGTGCTTTGCAGCCTTCTCCTATAACTCAGCCATGTCCTTCGGCCTTGCCAGGGTGATCTAGTTTGCGAAGTATCCAGGATTTAGCTCATGTTTGATAGAAAATAACTCGACTCGCGAGTCAAGATTCGGGATCTCCGCGACCGTAACCTAGAATCTCTGTATGTAATCCATCAAGGGCTCATGTTGCCCTTGCTTGATGTAGTGGAAGGTGTCATCGGTTATGGAGTAGATCCGGTTGGTGAACGCATAGGAGAGTTCCGCGAATGTGTGTATAGATCCCGGTGGAAGGGAGGAAAACCACAATAGTGCAGTCTTCTCTAGAAAGGTCGGGAAGGCTCTGTAAAGGACAAGGTCAGTTGCTCTGTTGAGGAGCATCATGGACTTGAACATTGTTAGGTGTGTAGTTGGGTTGCCCATACCATCCTAGGGCTTCAGTGTAGTCAGCAACCTGAATCGGGGGTGGAAGGCATGTCACCATGATGTTCTCAACGAAGGATCCCGAGTCGATAGGAAGAGGAGGGGTGGCTTTCGTGGCTGTGGTGTCCTTCCACCCTCTCTGATGGGGTGTACTAGAGACCTTGTTCTAAAGGACGAAAACTGGTCTCCTTCTTTCCGAGTGATTCTCTTCTTAATGCTTCGAGAGATGGTGCTCGTGTTTGATCGGGTGTTGTTCCCGGGACCGCGTCAGCATCCCAACCTAGGCACCGATATTTTTACGGTGCTGGTGCGAGACTGTCACCCATTGCGGGGTACGTAGGTAATATTATTCGACTGCACGATGGACGCCAAATGTTCATGCCTGAAGGTCGAAGCGATCCGGTCTGGTGTGTCTCTTGATCAGGCGCAACTGCGATAGGGAGGGAGGCTACAAAAAACACTATGACACTCAAGTTAGAAAATGATCAAGGTGGATGTAATAGAAATTGGATCTAGGTTACCTGAGGCGTGATGTTTGTATATATTGCAGGATGAGGGATGGTTGGCGATGATATCGTCCGATAATCTCGTCGAGATATTGCTCGGAATGGGTCGAGACTAATCCCAGGAATATCGGGCTCGTGATGATGACTCCCTCATAATTAATGAGGGCATAAATATCCTTGTATAGCCGAGGGGAGCCCCCCGACTAAGCCATCTTGTTTGACTTGAGTATGGTTCATGAGTGCGGACGTTTTTGGGCCTAATCTGGTCAGGCCTAAAGTGCTAGTCCAGTTCAATTTTAATTTAAAGTTGAAAAAACAATTGATAACGATAATAATAATAATAATAATAATAATAATAATAATAATAATAATAATAATAATAATAATAATAATAATAATAATAATAATAATAATAATAATAATAATAATTGAGGATCAGAGTAATTTGGTTCAGTTCGGTGTCTCTCCTGATCAGGTTCAACACCCGCGAGGAGGGAGGGACCTGCAAAAGACACTTCGACGCTCAAGTCAGTGGGACTCCAAGATGGAGGTAACGGAATTGGAACTTAGGTTTACCTAGGGCGTGTCGTGTTTGTATTTATTGCAGGTGGAGATGATGGCGCCGCTCGGTAATCGCGGAGATGGCGAGCTCGTAATGACGTATCCCTCATGATAAGAAAGGACGTGGATGCCCATGTATGACTGGGTGGTGTCCTAGGTGGATCCATTCGGCTTGACTTGAATCTAGTCCAGGAGCGTAGCTGGGTGGAGCCCCCGGGCGGGGCTTGTTTCGTTTAGCTTGAGGGAAATCATGGGGCACTGCTGGGTCTGGTCCGACCGGGTCCAATAGTTCTTTTCCAGTCCACAACCGCCCGAAATAGGTCGGAGTGTATAGGACTATGTGTCGAGCTCTAAGTTATATCGACTTTTGACCTCGGTTGATCACGTGGTCGATGCACAGCTTCTATGCGTCATTTTGATATCCGAGTCGGATGTGATATTTGTGTAGGGTTTTCCACCTGTGTGGTAGATATAGCTTGACAAGAAAGTAGTTTATAAATAAAGGCTTAGTAGGTAGTTTCCAAGGCGTTTGAACGCCAGTTATGACGTGACGTGATTCTGCCCTTGAAAGAACTACCCATTTAAAAGGTGCTTTTTGGGTCTATAAATAACCCCTACGTATTGTGTGTTTTGCGAAGCATGGAGTGGGAAGTTTCAAAGATTACCATCCCTCCGAGGTTTGCTCTTATTTTGCTGGCGGAGGGTTCGTCATTCATCGTGGGTTTATACCATCATGCTTAAAAGATGAAGGTGAGAGAAGGAGTTCCAACCATGGGTCTATACCATCGGGCTTACGGCGATGCCGTCTCCATGGTTCAAGCATCGAGGGAGGTGTCGTGCTGGCTGGAACTTTGTTCATGATTCTCAACCTATCGTGTCTATGCTTTGAGTTCCTTCTCTCCATGTCCTCCAACTCTCGGGCTACGGGAATCCTAGTAATGGGACTGCTGGTCGGAACGTTTACCATGTTCCTTAAGGGGATTGTCTTTTATGTATTGTGCTCCCTGGAAGTTGTACCTTTGTGTTTTTGTTTTCCTTTGTAAGTTACCCTCCAAAGGTTTGCAAGTGTAAAATATCCCCTTTGGGACTTTATGAATGAAATGGATGCCTCCTATATATATTCATCCATGTTGTGTTTCTTTGCCGAGCTTGATCGGCTCTTTGATTTGTAGAAGCTTTATTATCTGCATGTCTTGGTTAGAATAATATCTAAACTTGTTGTTACCTGTCTGATGCTTGTGAGTAAGACGCTTGAGCCAATCGTAGAGGCATGATGCCCAACAAGCTGGATCAGTGAAAATTGAGTCCTGGTTGCATAAGGGCGCTGAGGCCGGTGGTTGTGGCTCTAAAGGCTAAGGATCGCGCTCGACGGTTCAAGTCAAGCTCACAAAGGAGCGTTTGGGAGGACCGTGGGTGAAGAGTTGTGTAAGGACTTTGAGGCCGAAAGTAGAGGCTCTGGGGGCTGAGGACTTTTCTCAAGGGTTCAAGCCGTGATCACCGAGGAGCGTAAGGCGGAACCGCGTGCTAGGAGTTTAGTAAGGGCTCTGAGGCCGAAAGTAATGACGTGGTAGCTGACGAGCCAAGCTGGTGAAAACTGAGTCCTAGTCATTGAGGGCGCTAAGGCCTGAAGTAGCGGATATAGGGGTAGTTTCCTACCCGCGGGAATTTTGCGGATAATTTTTCTTACCCGTTTATTATATAGGATAGCTTTGGGTATTATAGTACCCGTACCCTCGGGTACTTGTTACCCGTGAAAATTAGTAAATTATAATATTATCCTCGGTACATATACGAAAATTAGTAAATTATAATATTATCTTCGGTACATATACTTAAAAAACCCTAACCTAATTCAATACCAATATACTTTATATTTTGAAAACTTATGATAATGTTGTTTTCAAAATATTGTGTGTTTATCAAAATGAAGTTGTTATACTTAAAGTTATTGTTAAAATACTTGAAGAGTTAAAATATTATTAAAATATTATAATTTATATATTTTAAAGTGTCGTGGGTACCCGCTAATACCCGTGGATATCTGTCCCCCCGCAGGTAATTAAATGAGTATCCATTTTTGATACCCGCGGAGAATAAACGGGTAGCGGGTACTCATTTATTTCATGGGGCGGGTAATGGGTAGGCACCCCCCGTACCCGTCCCGTCCCGTCCCGTCCCGTCCCGTCCCATTGACATCCCTAGTCAAATGATTACTTTCAAGAATTTCAAGTAAAACTTTTGAAATGCTTTAAACATTTCAGTAGTTTTACAAAAGTGGTCGTTTTGACCATTAAAATATATTCTAAAATCTTTAAAAATGCATAATAATTTTAAATTAGTGAATGCATTTTTTATAAATTTTTTTAAAATTTTAGGATGAATTTTCATGTTCAAATGACAGTTTTCAAGAATGAAATTCGAAACTCTTTAAATATTTTAGCAGTTTAACATGTGACTATTTTGACCATAAAAATATTTTACAAAAAATTACAAAAAAATTAAATTAATGAATGATTTTTTTTTAATTCTTTGAAGATTTTGAGATGTATTTTCATGATCAAATTATTATTTTACTTGAAATTATTTAATATTTCAACTATTTCACTACAAGTGTATATTGAGTATTTTTTAAATTCAATTCTGATTTAAAAAATTTCGGAGACTATATTCAATTTTGAAGAATATTCAAATTTAGAAAATTTGCTATTTTATTTTAGATAAATAATAAAGTAAAAAAATGTTTTTCAAGATTCAGTTTTAAACAGTGTTTCCAAATCCGAGTTGAACCAGTATATCTGATCACAAATTATCTGCTGACAAAATATATAGTTTGATTCGAATTATATGCATGCATGCGAACTTCTCGATGCCAAAGTCGCCAAAACAGTCATGATCAAGTTAGGTCTTACGGATCCACCAATGAAATGTTTGTACGTCAAGACAAGTATTCATCGTGCCCTTCAAGTTGTTGACGAAATGCCGCTGTGCCTGTCAACGCGAATGGAGCTTGGCCAATAACAGATATTAATACCAGCTTCATCGTTAGATACACGTTGCTTTCAGAAATTCCAACATCACATGCGAAGTTTGTCCACCAGTCCTCCCTTTAAACAGAGTTAGATAGTTGGATAGTAAATTTGCGATTAGATTTTAATTTCGGATAATAAAAATAAAAAATCGTTTAAATTCGGTTCGGTTTCGATTATTGAGCCGCAATTAATCGGTAACCGAAACCGATTATATATTCGGTTTCGGTTATCGGTTTTTTGCGATTAACCGGTATTCGAAATCGATTTTCTTATTAATCTTTGAACCGTTTATTCGTTTACTATTGGTTTCTTACGGTTAATCGGTATCCGAAACCGATTTTGTTATTAATAATTGAATCGGTTATCTGTTTACTATCGGTTAACCGATTAGTAAACGTATAATTGGTTCTATCCGAACCAAAAATTTTGGTTTCGAATATAAACTTTTGAAATCGATCGGTTCCGATTTCGATTTCGATTAACGGGTTTAAAAATTGGTTTTGGTTTCGGTTAACTTATAAAAGTGCGGTTAACTGAGTATTCCAACGTACATGAATGTGAATTCCAGCGTGCAATGTAATTTTGTACATGTGAGAGATAATTCAATACATTATTCTCACACGTGGTGGGACGGCTGGCAGACTACTTGAGGAGAGACATTAACTCATCTCGAGGGGACGCTTTGCTCACAGCTGTAATAGTACCTTAAGATTTAATGATACTGCCGCCAATATTTTCTGCCAATTTCTCCTAAAAAATAAATACAAAAATTTGGCACCTAACCTTTCCCACATATAAATTAGGGAATAAATCTTGTCATTTACGACATAATTCTCCAAGAATGATGTGTTTTCAACTTATAGAATGGGCGTGAGGTCTCTTGGGGTGTGAGGCCCAAGCTCCATCATTCTATCAAGGAATTATCTTCATAAGTCTTGTAAGTTCTATTCTCTTATTTTCTTGGATGAATAGATAATCTTGGCCCAAGGCCATGCTCGAACATGACATTTTTTTTGGTTTTTTAATGATTAATAACTAATTTAAATTATTTAAAATACTTAAATAATTTGTTAATTCAATATTTTAAAATTTTAATTATTTACTTAATATTATTTTTATTTTAAAATATATATTTAATTGTCTAAAACATTTTTATAATTTTAAATTAATTTTTATTTATTTTTAAGTCGGCTCGAGCTTGATTGTTCGGGTCGCGAGTTGAGCTAGTCCGACCCAAAAAATCTTCAAGTCGTGCTTGGTCGAGCAAGGGTCAAGGCTTGAGCTCGACCCATTGCCAGCTCTACTTCTACTTGAGGGTTATACATATTAGATGAAATGATTTCAATTAAATCAGAAAATTAATTTAAAGATTTTGAATTTATCTAGGGAATTTTATGGAATAAAGAAATTATTTCTTGTCATAAATAAATTATTTGGTGAGACTAAAAGTAAGTGTTTATTTATTGGCCACTGATGGCCAATAAGACATTCCTTCACCTAACGTCATGTAGAATAGGAAATCGAAGCGCTCCCTTCTCCCTCTTTGTGTCGATTTGATTGTTAACCTTCATAGGGATAGGGCCGGGCCGTACATAAGGCCAACAAGGCAATTGCCTTAGGCCCTTGATTAATGAATTAAGCTGATATGCTTATATATTAGTGGGGCCATCAGATGATTTGTGGGGCTTGATGGCTAAGAATCAAAATTATTACCCTAAATCCCTAACCCATTACCCATGTCCCGAGTCTCGAGTCCCGACTGTCGAGTGCCGAACAAAAAAGTGGATGCGGGAATCGGGATGTGCCCTATTCATCTTCTTCACTTCTCCAAGACTCCATTTCGCCGGCTACAACGGTCGGCCATCCACCGATCCCAAACTCTTCGTCTTCTCCACCGATTCGTCTCCAATGGGCGACCATCCAAACCAGATATAAAATGGCAATGTTCTACCTCAATTGTTCTCCTCCCTCTCACCCAGTCTTCGCCTCTCACAGTCTCACCCGGTCGCACACTCGCACTCTTCGTCTCTTCGCCAGTTCACCTCTCACAGTCTCTTCGCCAATCGCCAGTTCGCCTCTCATAGTCTCACCCAGTGCAGCGCTGACCAATCGACCACGGACCACTCGGCGTCGGCGGAGGCAGCTGCGGCTTGGGCGTGAAGGAAGTGGTCACGAAAGCAGAAAGTGCACCGCGCATGGCGGCGTCCAGCGGTCCAGGGCTGGCCCTGACCTAGTCGCACCTCGTAGCACTCGCCCAATCACCCTCTCTGCCTATAGGCTGCAACCTAGGTATGCAAGACCCAGTCGCACTCAATTAGTCAATTAGTGAATTTAGGCAAGAAATTGAGTAATTGAGAACAAATTCACCCATTTGTTCTATGCAAGAGCTTTTCACAGGTTGACAATTTTCACAGGTTGACAATTTGATGAATTTGAGAAATGACTGAGCTTTGTTTCAAGATAGCTCTTGTTTAGGAAGAGCTTTTGATACATCAGTTTTGTTTCAAGATAATAATTGTAGTGTTACTAGTGTTGGATAACCTAGGTATAAATCATAAGTGTAGGTATAAATCAAAAGTTAACAGGGGATTTTTTCTTTTATAGGATAACCTAGTTATAGAAAAGTTAACATTTTTACTATTTTTATTCATAAGTGTAGATCTATATAGAATGGTGTATTTTTCTTTATAATTGATTTAGTATCAGCTAGCAATATCTAACTTGTAAATTTGTAATTAGTACCATTATCTTCTCCTTAAAAAACATCAAGGTTCTGACCCTATCTTTTTAAAACAGTTTTATTCTACTACTTGCATTTATCAATCAAGTGAATCAACAACTTTCACACCCAGGTTCTATTGTTCTAACCTTCTATTACTTCATATATTTGTATTACTTTTTAATTTACATTGCTTTGAATTGTTGGTTGTCTTTTTAATTTAGTTTTTGTTATTGATGACAAATTATATATGTCAAATAGAAAATATGAATCTGGTTATTCAAAACTCTTAAAAAAGAGAAGACTTGAAACTTTAATAAAATCTCAACAAGGAGCTCTTGATAAATTTATTACAAGTAATAAAAAGAATTTAGAAAATATAGAAGATTATTCCTTGAATGAACAAGTCAATAATGCTATTGAATTAGATGATAATAAAATTGAAGAACAAGAACCATAAGAACAAGAACAAGAAACTAGTGAAAAGTCTCACATGGACCCTAATAATGACCAACTTTTAAATGAACCAAACGATTTGATCTCCAAAAATATCTATGATCCTAGTCAATGGACTAATATTGATACAAATTTGAGAGATTTATTAGTTGAAAAAGGGCCAATTAGAATTGTTGGTATAGATTTTCCAAAGGATAAATTTTTAAGACTTCTCTAGTACACATTATATTCAAAAATTAGTAAAAGACGAAAAACATGAAAGAAGATGATTAATTTATTCTAAAGACTTAGATAGAGTATTTTGCTTTTGTTGCAAGTTTTTTAATTCTATTGCTTGTACTAGTAAACAAGCTAATGAAGGTACTAGTGATTGGAAAATTCTTAGTGCTAAACTTAAAACTCATAAAATGAGTAATGAGCACATTATTAATATGAGTTCATGGATAGATTTAGAGATGAGATTGTTGAAAAATAAAACAATTGATAAGAATGTTCAAGAACAAATTAATAGGGAGAGAGAACATTGGAAAAAAATATTATTAATAACTATTGCTATAATAAAAATTCTTGGTAAAAATAATTTGGCATTTAGGGGAAAAAATGAAAAAATATATCAAGAAAACAACAGAATTTTTTTAAGTTTAATTGAAATGATTGCCGAATTCGATCCGGTGATGCAAGAACATATTCAACGAATTAAAGATGGTGAAATTCAAAATCATTACCTTGGACATAATATACAAAATGAATTAATAAATATGTTAGCATGTGATATTAAAAATAGAATTATTAAAAAAATTATAGATGTAAAATATTTTTCAATCATACTTGATTGCACACCGGATACAAGTCATGTAAGACCTGGGAAAATTTCCTAATATAAAAATCTATTTTTGGTGTAGTGCGCTGGACCCGGGGAAAGTCGAGTCGAGCCTCAGGATCGTCTCGAGTGAAAAGGTATGACTCGACTAACAATGCATGGAATTTTATTGGGTGATTGACTTTCCTTTTATGCAATCATACCTTAAATCAAGTTTAAATCGACTCATGTTGTGGGTTGAGTCGGAACCCAAGTGGAGTTCGGGTTTAGTCTAGTCTTGAGTATGAGTCAAGTAAGTCAAGAGCCTATATGGAAGGCTAGATGAGGGATTAAAACCCCTCATCCTTGTGCCGTGCGACTCATCCTTGGAGTCGCACAAGGCAGCCTAGGGAGAGAGGGAGAAGAGCAAGGAGAGGGGGGAGTTGGATCGATCCGGGATTTCGCGCCATCGTCGGAAGATTCAAAGTCATCATCATCCGATCTTTCGTTCTCCGCAATCAAGGTGAGTGATTAGAATTTGAAAGCTTGGGGGAGGCGGGTAGCCGAACCCCTATATGTGATAGGATGAGTTTTCTCGTGATCTTTCTGACGGATCTTGGTTTCATCGATGTGTATTCACTATTTTGTACGAGTTCTTGTCAGATCATTTTGTTTCTTCGCCAATTTCTTAAGTACTAGGGCTGCCGAGTCATGGGAAAAGGGGAAAGGTCATGCCAAAATTTTCCCCAATTCCCTTGACGGAAAGAAAGCCCTTGGACGATCTCATGTTCATGAATGATGTAGTCTTAATCGTCAATTTTACGTGTTATGAAGCATGTCTTCCCTAGAAACCTTTGATGTGGCCAAATGAACCCTACACCTCATGAAGAGGGTTCAGCCAAGGGTAAGGGAAGGGGTAAAATAGTCCACTTGATATTAAGTTATATCGGAATCAAAGAATTAGAGACATAGTTAGAGTCCCCTTTCCCTTTTCTACCTTAAGGGCCATGGCTGAGCAAGGTTTTCCTTGCTCATGGCTCGGCCAATACTAGGGAGGGGGAAAGAGGGTAGCTTTAGATGGAAACTTTCATGGTTATAAGGTTAAACAATAGAGGTATGATGATACTTAGGAAGAACACCAATCATAGCAAGTAAATTGATTGATTATGAGATTGTAGGAATGCTAGCTTTATGACCATCCTTAGCATTAGATCTTTAATGTTGTAATTGTTTACCATGCTTAGTATTTCCTAAATTTTTGAATTCATTGCTACCTTGCCATGCTAGATAATTATTTCTTATTGAGCTTAATTCCTAAGGTAGTGTAAAGTTGTTATGCATGAATATTGTGGTTATATATAGTAGTTGTTGTAACATTTGAATATTTTTCTTTAGATTATACATGCTGTCCAAATATGTTCATGGGCGGAATTCCAAAGTTGATACAAGGAATTCCTCACCCAAGGTAGTGTGGAAGGTTAGATAACATGTAGGGCGTCGTGAGACATTCATCGTACTTATATGGAAACTTAGCTAGGAGATTATATCACTTCTAGGACTTCTTGTAAACATTTGAAAACCTAGAAGTCTTGGGTGTACACATTTTGAAAGGGCGGCATAAATTGTTGACCCTGTAGCCCGAATTAGGGTTAGATACGGGCAATGGCCCGAAGTGTATACATGGAAACCCTAGGACATTGATTGTGTGATGTGCTTGAGATGGTCCGCCGAGGAGCGTGGAGGTTGGGAATGACCAATGCTCAGCTAGGCCAGTGTTGGGACTTGAGGTGTGCCAGCGGGCCCGCTAGGTGCCAGACCCCAGTTGGATGGGACTAGCTATCCTTACCCCAGACGGTGTCCGAAGACTAGTGGACCATCCTAGTCGACGGCCCGGGATTATTTGCTTACATCTTGAGATGATGTGGCTGATGGCTAGTTTGATACTACCTGATATAATAGGAACGGCTGTAGCCGAGATATTTATTCCATAAGTAGGCCCAAGGGCCGGATGCTGGAGGCTGGATAGGCCGAGACGGAAGGTTATCACATGTTCAATTTGTACAGATTGACCCATTGGGGTCGTTAGTCGCATTAGAAGTAGTTTATCTCCTTGTACATTCATTTTGCTGCCTTATATGATATGCATGCATAACTGAGGCTTAGGTGGAGGTTCGCTAGAGCCACTCACTGAGTCCCAAGTGGACTCACAGTTTATTCTTTATTTTTGCAGAGCATGAGAAATGACTTTGGCATGTCGACATGGCGTAGCTGGTGGGCGGGAGGTGGTGCCATATCTCGTAGCGGCGTCCATGAGTCTTAGACCAGTGTCTAGTAGTTGCTTTTAGTTTCTGCATTGACAGTTGTATTTAAAAGAGTTGTAAAACTGGTTACTTGAAACGTTCAGTTATTTTGATGTTGGTGTTCTTACTTGTTTTGGAAAACATAAAATTGTGACTTTGAAATTTTTTAATAAAGTGTGTTGAGATTTCTTTTATCGATACGATTTGGTTTTCCTTATGTCAGTGTAGACAGTAGGCCACAGGGCAGGATGTTGGCCCTGGCCGGTCACACTACCCTCAGTTGGGGTGTGACAAGTCATCAAGAGCAAATGTCTCTCATATTACGAAGTGTTGACATTTCTTTAACTCCAATAAAGATTATTAAATTTTTTATAGAGTTTTTAAACGTAGATGATACAAGTGGAAAAAGTCTTTTTGATGTTATAGTAGAAGAAATAAAATGCATTGGTCTTGATATTCATAACTTAAGAGGGCAAGGATATGATAACAGATCAAATATGAAGGGGAAACACCAAGGAGTGCAAAAAAGACTCCTTGATATAAATCCGAGAGCATTTTACACACCATGTGGTTGTCATAATTTTAATTTAGTACTTTGTGACATGGCTAATTCTTGTCCTCAAGCTATAACATTTTTTGGAGTAGTGCAACGCATATATTCACTATTTTCTTCTTCTACTAAACGATGGAAAATTTTAAAAAATTGTATACATGCTTTAACTGTTAAATCATTGTCACAAACATGTTGGGAAAGTCGTATTGAAAGTGTTAAAGCAATAAGATTTCAAATCCCACAAATAAGAGATGCTTTATTAAAGTTAGTAGAAGTTAGTGAAGATCCAAAAACTAAAAGTGAAGCCAATTGTTTAGCAACATATGAACTTGAGAATTTTGAGTTTTTATTAGGCATGACTATTTGGTACGACATATTGTTTGCTATTAATTCAGTAAGCAAAAATTTTCAATCAAAAGATACGCGTATTGACGTTGCTATAGATCAACTAGAAGGTCTTTTTTCTTTCTTTAAAAAATATAGGGAAGAAGGATTTGCAACTGCTACGATTTTTGCTAAAGAAATTGCATTTGAAATGAATATAGAACTTAAGTTTTGGGAAAAACGTGTCATATATAGAAAGAAACAATTTGATGAGAATACCAATAATGAAACAATAAAGTCACTTGAAGAATCATTTAGAATTGACTATTTCTTATACATAGTAGACCAAGCCATTTCCTCACTTCAAAGTATATTTGAACAATTTAAAATTTATGAAAGTACTTTTGATTTTCTATTTAGTGGTAAAAAATTGAGATCATTAGACAATGATGATTTGAAAAAATACTGCATTGATCTTGAGTATTCCTTGAAACATAATGATAACTCTGACATTGATGGTTTAGATTTATTTTCAGAGTTAAAAGTGTTAAGGGAAATAATACACGTAGAAGATAGCACTCCGCTTGACATACTCAATCACATAAAAAGACTTGATTCTTTTCCAAATGCATATATTGCCTATAGAATAATGTTAACGATTCCTATGACAGTAGCTTCAACAGAAAGAAGTTTTTCAAAATTGAAATTAATAAAATCTTACTTAAGATCTACAATGTCCCAAGAAAGATTGAATGGATTAGCTGAAATTGATTAGATGAAATTGATTATAAAAATTTAATTAGTAATTTTGCATCTCAAAAAGTTAGAAAAATAAAATTTATCTAAAATTGTTATTAATTTTTATTAATAAATAAAAGGCCACATTTTTATGTTTTGCCTTAGGCCCCGATAACCCTTGGGCCGCCCCTGCATAGGGAAGGAAGCACCGCTCATTAGATCTCCAATATCTCCAATGTCTCAAGGACCTCTAGCAATGATCCTAAAAGTGAGAAAATGTTTCACTGCATGAATACCTTTTATTCTTGCTTGAATCCGTGATGATGCGGTCTTGTACGTCTCCTAGTCCAGTTCGACTCCGGTGAGGAGACTTGCAAAAGACATTCGACGCTCAACTAAGAAAGAACCCCATATGATGGTTATGGAATTAGAATCGATAGTATATCGATATGTGTCATGTCTATTTATAGTGCATGATAGGGATGTTACGTAGCGATGATATTTCACTGATTCTCATGAAAATATGCCCAGAATGAGTCGAAGTTTATCTTAGAGATGTCAAACTCATTACTACTAGTAATTAATGAGGACGTGTGCGTCCTTGTATGGCTAGGTGGAGCCCCCGGGCTAAGTAAAGTCTGACTCAAGATGAGTCTGGTTCATGAGTGTGGGCGCTTTGGGCCTAATCCGGTCGGGCCCTAAGTGCTAGTCCAGTCCACAACCCCCGAGCTTGGTCAGAGTTCGAGGACTTCGTGCCGAGCTCTATTAGTGCGCCGATTTCTGACCTCGGTTTGATATATGAACATCGATCGTCTTCCTTCTTTGGATAATGTGCTGGAGTAAAAAGGCCTCATTGTGCAATGGTTTCATCGCTTTGTGACTCTTCGATTTCCGCAGTAAATGTAGCGATCGGGTGGAGGAAAGGGCGCCTTTTCGTGTGCCATCATCACCTGCTTTTAATTATGTCATGAGGGTAATTATGATCAGAGATATGGTTGTCAGTTTTCAAGGCACTCAAGCGCATGCCGCTAGTTGACGGATGTGACTCCATTACTGGGGTAGTGGATGTTGGCCTAAGGTTTTCAACCTTGGTCTTAATCTAAGTTTTGATAATAACAAATATGGAACTAATGTTTCATTGAG
Organism: Canna indica; assembly: GCA_034359265.1. NCBI lineage: Eukaryota > Viridiplantae > Streptophyta > Magnoliopsida > Zingiberales > Cannaceae > Canna > Canna indica. Next base: position 43,525,645 of record CP136892.1, read on the forward strand.
AAATACTTTCCGGTTCCAAGTCGGTTAGCGCATAACTGTCACACCCCAACTGAGGGTAGTGTGATCGGCCAGGGCCTACATCCTACCCTATAGCCTACTGTCTACACTGACATAAGGAAAACCAAGACATATCGAATAAAAGAAATCTCAACACAATTTATTAAAAGTTTTCAAAGTCACAATTTTTATGTTTTCCAAAACAAGTAAGAACACCAACATCAAAATAACTGAACGTTCAAGTAACAAGTTTTACAACTCTTTTTCAAATACAACTGTCAGTGCAGAAACAAAACAAACACTACTAGACACTGGTCTAAGACTCATGGACGTCGCTACGAGATATGTCACCACCTCCCGCCCACCAGCTGCACCATGTCGACAAGCTAAGTCATTGCTCTGCAAAAATAAAGAATAAACTGTGAGTTCACTTGGGACTCAGTGAGTGGCTCTAGTGAACCTCCACATAAGCCTCTGTCATGCATATATCATATAACGCAACAAAATGAATGTACAAGGAGGTAGAATGCTTCTAATGCGACTACCGACCCCCAATGGGTCAATTTGTAAAACTGAATATGATAACCTGCCATCTCGGCCTATCAAGCCTTCGGCATCCGGCCCTTCGTTCTACTTATGGAATAAATATCTCGGCTACAGCCGTCCCTACCATATCAGGTAGTATCATACTGGCCATCGGCCACATCATCTCAAGAAATATTAGATGAAATTGATTATAAAGATTTAATTAGTAATTTTGCATCTCAAAAAGTTAGAAAAATAAAATTTTATCTAAATTTTTTATTAATTTTTATTAATAAATAAAATGCCACATTTTTATGTTTTGCCTTAGGCCCTGATAACCCTTGGGCCGCCCCTGCATAGGGAAGGAAGCACAGCCCGGATCTTGGTTTTATCGACGTGTAATTGCTGTTTTGTATGATTTCTTGTTGGAGTACCTTGTTTCTTCGTCGATTTTCAATTATTAGGGTTGCCGACTTATGGGAAAAGGGGAAAGGTCATGCCAAAATTTTCCCCAATTCCCTTGACGACAAGAAGGCCCTTAGATGATCTCATGCTCATGATTGATGTAGTTCAAATCGTAGGTTTCACGTGTCATGAAGCATATCTTCCCTAGATCTCTCTTGATATGGCTGAATGAACCCTACACCTCATGAAGAGAGTTCGGCCAAGGGTAAGGGAAGGGGTAAAATAGTCCATTGATATTAAGTTATACTCGGAATCGAAGAATTAGAAGTATAGCTAGAGTCTCTTTTCCCTTTCCTACCTTAGGGGCCATGGCCGAGCAAGGTTCTTCATGCTCATGGCTCGACCAAGACTAGGAAGGGGAGAAGAGAGTAGCTTTAGATGGAAACTTACTTGAGTATAAGGTTCACACATGTTGGTATGACAATACTTAGGAAGAACATCAATCATAGCAAGTAGATTGATTGATTTTGAATTGTAGGAATGCTAGCCTTATGACCATCCTTAGCATTAGATCTTTAAATTTTGAAACGTTGCAATTTTTTACCATGCTTAGTATTTCCTACATTTTTGAATTTATTACTACCTTGCCATGTTAGATAATTGTTTCTTATTGAGCTTAATTCCTAAGGTAGTGTAAAGTTGTTATGCATGAATATTGTGGTTATTTATAGTAGATGTTGTAACATTTGAATATTTTTCTTAATATTATACATGTTGTCCAAAAATGTTCATGGGCGGAATTCCAAAGTCGGTACAAGGAATTCCTCACCCAAGGCAGTGTAGAAGGGTAGACAACATGTAAGGCGTCGCGAGACGTCGTTCATGTTTATATGGAAACTTAGCTAGGAGACGATATCACTTCTAGGACTTCTTGTAAACATTTGAAAACCTAGAACTCCTAGATGTACACATTGTGAAAGGGCGATATAAATTGTTGACACTGTAGCCCGGATTAGGGTCAGATACGGGCAATGGCCCGAAGTGTATATATGAAAACCCTAGGATATTGATTGTGTGATGTGCTTGAGATGGTCCACCGAGGAGCGTGGAGGTCGGGAACGATCAATGCTCAGCTCGGCCAGTGTTGGGTCTTGAAGTGCGCCAGCAGGCCCGCTAGGTGCTAGACCCCAGTTGGGTGGGACTAGCTATCCTTACCCCAGACGGTGTCCGAAGACAAGTGGACCATCCTAGTCGACGGCCCGGGATTGTTTGCTTACATCTTGAGATAATGTGCCCGATGGCCAGTATGATACTACCTGATATGGTAGGGACGGCTGTAGCCGAGATATTTATTCCATAAGTAGGCTGAAGGACCGGATACCAGAGGCTTGATAGGCCGAGATGGCAAGTTATCATATTCAGTTTTATAGATTGACCCATTGGGGGTCGGTAGTCACATTAGAAGTATTCTACCTCCTTGTACATTCATTTTGTTGCCTTATATGATATATGCTTGACTGAGCCTTATATGGAGGTTCACTAGAGCCACTCACTGAGTCCTAAGTGGACTCACAGTTTATTCTTCATTTTTGCAGAGCAGTGACTTAGCTTGTCGACATGGTGCAGCTAGTGGGCAGGAGGTGGTGCCATATCTCGTAGCGGCGTCCATGAGTCTTAAACCAGTGTCTAGTAGTGTTTGTTTTATTTTTGCACTGACAGTTGTATTTGAAAAAGAGTTGTAAAACTTGTTACTTGAATGTTCAGTTATTTTGATGTTGGTGTTCTTACTTGTTTTGGAAAACATAAAAATTGTGACTTTGAAATTTTTTAATAAAGTGTGTTGAGATATCTTTTATTCGATATGTCTTGGTTTCCCTTGTGTGAGTGTAGACAGTAGGCTACAGGGCAGGATGGAGGCCCTGGCCGATCACAATACCATCAGTTGGGGTGTGACAATGACGTCCGCGTTCGAAAAAATCGGAGAAATCGGCAAGGACGCTCGTCGATGATCGAGATTCTTCGGGAAGTTATGGTGTTGTTTGGTTAGTGAAAACTATTTTCTGGTTTGGTTTCAGTGAAACTGAAAACGTGGTTTCGAAAACTTTGTTTTAGTTTTTAGTTTTCAATTTTCTGAAAACGCGTTTGGTTAATGAAAACAACACCAGTTTTAGTTAGTTGAAACCAGTGAATATTTATTTGGTTATAAAAAATAATATTAATTTTTCTTGAACTTTTTTACTAGTAACTAAATGTTTAGTTAGTTTACAAAATTCAATATTTGTTAATATTGCTATAAAATATTTATATGATTTAATTAATTAAGTTATTGATAATTTAATATTTTTTTGTTCATTTAGATATAAAAGTTAATTAATAGTTATTATAAAATTTTAGAAAAAATAAGTCAATTGAGTTATATAAAATTTAAAAAAATAGTTATTGGTTTAAAATTAGTTTTGATTAAATTATAAAATAGATCAACTTTAAAAAAATTGAGTTATATAAAATTTGAGTTTGAGTCAATTAGATGTAAATTGGTTTAATTAATTTGTAAATTTAAGATAATAGTTTGAGTTGAAAATGATGATTTTTATTTTTATTTTTAAAAATTAGATATAATTTGATTTCTTTTTAAATTAATTAATTTATAAAAATTATTTATAATTACAAAGTTACCACTGCATTTTGATAACGAAACCGATAGTGTCGAAATCACAGAAAAGAATATTATGGTGTTTTCATTTTTATTAAGAAAACCGGTTTCATTTTCATTCTATTTTCTATTCAGTTTCATAAAAATGCTGAACCAAATACATTTTCGTAAACAGTTTTGGTCTTAGTGAAATTGAAATCATGAAAATAGACTTGGTTTCGCTAACCAAACTTGCCCTAAAGTTTAGGTATAGGGTGTCTAGCTTGTGTTGTAAATCCTCATGATGATGCATAAGAATCCAAAAACTAATCCCGAACCCCAAAATACAAAAACCCAAAAAATTAGAAAAGATCCTAAAATTCACCAAGCCTAGGGAGCTCCTTGGACGGCTATATAACCTAGACATTTTTTTGGCACCAAAAGTGTCGATAATTGTTCCTTAGTTAAAAACTAGATCACGAGTTATTTAAAGGAATTTTTGGAAGCCTTTAGCAGACCTATATTTGATCTGGGAGATTATAAAATTTTTATTTTTCAAAAATTTGTACTAGACACCAAAAATTAAATTTTGATTCTTAAGGTGCCGTTTTGTTAGCGAAAACAATTTCCTGGTTTGGTTTCAGTGAAACTGAAAACTTGGTTTTGGTTTCTAGTTTTCAGTTTTCTGAAAACGCGTTTGGTTAATGAAAACAACATCAGTTTTAGTTAGTTGTAATTAGTGAATATTTATTTGGTTATAAAAAATAATATTATTTTTCTTTCAACATTTTTAGTAGTAATTAAATGTTTAGTTAGTTTACAAAATTAAATATTGGTTAATATCACTATAAAATATTTATATGATTTATTTAATTAAGTTATTGGTAATTTAAGATTTTTTTGTTTAATTAGATATAAAAATTAATTAATAGTTGTTATAAAATTTCAAAAAAAATAAGTCCAATGGTCTAAGATTAATTTTGATTAAATTATAAATAGATCAATTTTATGAAAATTGAGTTATTTAAAATTTGAGTTTGAGTTAGATATAATTGGTTTAATTAATTTGTAAATTTAAGATAATAGTTTGAGTTGAAAATGATGATTTTTTTAAAAAAATTAGATATAGTTTGATTTATTTTAAATTAATTAATTTTAGAAAAAATATATTTATAATTACAAAGTTGACACTACATTTTGATAACGAAACCAACAGTGTCGAAACCACAGAAAATAACATTCTGGTATTTTTATTTTTATTAAGAAAACTGGTTTCGTTTTCATTCTGGTTTCGATTCAGTTTCATGAAAACACTGAACCAAACACGTTTTCTAAGAAGTTTTAGTTTTAGTGAAATAGAAACCATGAAAACAGACTAGGTTTCGCTAACTAAACAGGCCCTAAGGATTTTGATTTTTTAAATATTTTTATTGAATCCAAATGGGGGGTAATCCTTATATAATATTTATGTTTTAATAACTTAAAGTTAAGAAATGTTATATAAGAGGACATAGCGAAGACCGAACCTAAACGAGCAAAAAAATTAGCCAAACCAAGCAGTCTGCCCAGTTTTGGTCAACCGAATATTGTTAGAAATTGGCAGTAGGCATGCGGTCGCTCGGTCGGTCGATCGACGATCGATCGGACCTGCGACCGAACAACGAAAATAGCTAATTTTCCAGCCGTTGAGTTGGTTGTTTCATGCCAACTCCTCAAGGCTTATAAATAGAAGTCTTAGCAAGCCTTCCACCACTTATCTAACATACATTGAGCCATATTTTGATGATCCTTGAGCTTGATTGAGTCACCATTCTTGAAAACCCTAGCTTTGATCCCTCAACTCCTTGAGTAAGCATTGACTTCATTGATTCACCATCAAAGGCATCAAGAGGATGCTAGAAAACTTTGTTTGGAGCTAAGTATTTGTTGTATCATTTATTTGCTCCATTATTCACTACAATATAATTAGACTATAGAAGCACATAATTAGAGACTAATTAGAGTTTTTGTTTCTAATTCTTCACATTAGAAACTAATAGAGAATATGTCTTAATAGTTAATTTTATTTGTCTCTAATTCTTCACTTTTAGATGCTAATTGTTAATTAGGCCCTATATGATATATATTATTTGTCTCTATTGTATTGAATAAAAATATATTTCTTATTTTTAAATTTAATTTAACATAATATTTAACTTAAATGATAAATTTATCATTACAATAAATTTATGATAAACTTATCATAATAATATTTAACACAGTATTTCACATAATAAATCCCATGTCGTTCTCCTCTTCTCCTCGGGAAATCTAAACCCCATGTTGTTCATTTCTGAAAACCCTAAACCTCATCTTCTTCTCTTTTTTTCCCGAAAAAGTAGAATATATATTATGACCGGTGAGTTCTAGGCCCAAAAAAGTCATCATACAAAATATCGGCTAACTCTGGAGGACGGATCGAGGGCCAGACCCTCTCACCCTTCTAGAGCCTCGCACGATTTGCTGCCCTATGGGCAGCTTTGTTTGCTTCTCTAAAACAGAATGAGAAGTCTTTCACATTACATGTAGAGCTAAAGAAACAAAATATCAGCTACTAAGGCTGATTAAACCTCATCTTCTTCGTTCTTCTCCCCCATGCCATATTTATTTCCCTGATTTATGGCAATGATGGCGGTGGCAACAAAGAATAGCGGCTAGCCGCAGAAGAGGACTGAAGGAGGCCGCCTCCACCACTCTCCTTCGACCCCTCCGCCTAAGGCAGAGCCATGTCGGATCCTCCGCCCACTTCGTTGGCTCCCGCTCCATGACTTCGCCAACTTCGATGACTACATGGATGAAGAGGAGGAAGAGGAGCAGGAGAGAAGGGAAAAGCTAGAGGCGGAAGCTGCAGTTCCTTATTAGGTTAAGCATATTTCTCGATTTATGGTTGTAAAGTTTAAGATTGAGTTCTATTCCAATTAAAGATCCTTCATGTCAAATAATAAAAATAATAGACTCTACATGTAATAAGTGCATGATTTGCAATAGGAGAATAGTGAATTAAAAGAATAGTTTTGTTGCCTCTTATATTTATGTTCTTGTTATTCTATTTTGTAAACTATTTAACGCCTACCACATTTAGACCTAATTTTTAACAAGAAATTATGCTTGTTACCCAACAAATGGAGCTAGATTTTTGCTACAATTTGATTTATAGTATTGTATGACTAAGTCATCAATATCAATCACCTGTATATGCATTCCTTTCTCATGCATGAATGAGTACTGAAATTGAGTGTCATATACCTTAGTAGTCCAACGTGCATATTGGCAAGTGTACATGATGCTCCTAGCTTATGGTAACTTAAAGCTTAGGTTTTCAAAGATTTGAAGCAGAAGTAAGAAACAATTTATGTTTTCACATAAATTAATCAATTATTTGAAATTCCACCTCTAAAGCCTCAACCTATCCTATAGGAAAACTGAGGCTTTAATATCTCCAATCTAAGCTTGCTAAGAATTTTCGTTAGCCTTGAAGTCAAATTGAGTTCTATGCAAATAAAAAATCTCACTGTTCATATTCAGCCCTCTCAGAACTCAGCTTCAGATATCTGGTTACATGAACCAGCCAGGGTAGCTAATTTTCATGTGAAGTTCCATCTTTTCCTAAATATATTTGTGGCAGTTTGTAATTTTTTTGATTAGGAATCAGTAATCTTTCATCACATGATTTTTTCACTTTAATATAATTTATATGTATGATAGTGTCCATTATAATTGTGATTTATTTATTATCTTCATTTAGGCTGATCTGGTGAGGCAGTTTACGAATAATCAAAATAAGATAATATGTGGTAAGTATATGTTGCATTTGGGCACTGCTATCCTTATTATGGATAGTGTTTGGATACTGATATCTATCTATCTTATGGCCCTTCTTCGATTATAATTTTAGATTTCATATAGTTGGGAACATGTATGGGTAATTGACATTTGGCAATACTATAATTATATGAGATAATTATAGGTATATAAAATTCTTTTTTGTTTAAGAATGCTAATTATTCAATAAGTAACCATTACCTAAAGTAGGATTCCAGTATCAGAAATTCAGTATGGTTGGTCTACTTGTTAAGTTTACCATAGTTGATCATAGTTGAGAATTTTGAAGCAAATCAGTCTCGTATGAAGTTAGGATTATTAAACTTTGTGGCATTTCCTTTTATTCTGAAGAAATTCAAACACCTGATTATGCTAAATCTATTATTAATTAATACCGTCACTGTCTTTTATTCTGCATTTTCATTTAGTATTTTGCATATGCATCACATTCATCAAGTACTGCAAGAAAAGTATCCTACAGATGGGTTATCTTGTAAAGTTGATGTTGCATTCATGATACTTGCTTGGCTTGCTCCAGGTTGGTATACTCCATCTTTTTTTTTCTTTTTTTTTTCTACTGCATATTGTTATGTTAATGCTGCAAATTATTTCTTTAGTGCTGCAACTTATATGATATATCACAATCATAGGATATTGTCATAAACTTATAGGATATATCACAATCATATAGGATCAATTCTGAAATAAAGTACATCAAATAAACCATTAAATATGGTATTGTCGAGATTGAATATCGAGTACACATGGTGACAAAAAACTATTCTTCAAGTTTACTGCCATATCAATTTTAATATTGAAATGCCTTTCAAGTTTTACTGGATATATTTATAGCAGTGAGTATTCAAGTAAAGTTCTTCTATTTGATTTTGACAAAAGCAAGTATTTAATTTATAGGTCAACCATGGCAAGTTAAAAGAAGATGAAGCAAGGAGATACTTCTAGCAACTCATCCATGCAATGAATTACTGCCATAGTAGAGGTGCATGTATTCACTATGGAAACTCATCATAGAGACATTAAGGTTTGATATATTCACTAGGAGATACTTCTAGAAACTCATCATTGTTGTAATTTATAACACACTTGGTTTCTTTGAGTTTTACTGTCTTTCTAGCTAGTCACAAGATTGCTGAATCAAAATTAATAAACTTACCCATTCCTTGCAGCCAGAAAGTTCTTATGGCGTCCTTAAAGTTTCTAACTATGGGTTAAGTGTATTTTCACCATAATAAACGCCGATTTTGTTCCACTTTTTTGTCGTGATCTTAGTATGTTGAAGTCACATGTGACGGACATGAAATTTTGGAGGAATCTTGCTTTCTATTTGTATTTTTTATCATGGATACAATTACATAGTAGGAGTTGTCATTAATCAATAATAAATTGTGAATGTACATGGGTAATGATAAATTATGAATGTATGATTGTGAATGAACACCGAGTTAGGTTTTGTTATTATCTACATGGGTAATGGTAATTTGTAAATTGTGAATATGTGATTGTTTTCTCTTTGGTATATTCTTAATTGCTATATGCTCTAAATGGTATAATTTTAATGGTAAATATTTTAGTATAACTTTTCTATATATTTCATACTAAAGCGGAAATCAAATTCAGCTTATTGATATTTTGATAATTATTTTTATTTAAAATCTAAAATAAGAGTCTTAATGATGTGCCTCTAAATACAAATTATAGAGACTAATGCATTTGTTTCTTGAACATTGAGGCAATTAGATTTGTTTCTAAAAAGTAAATATAGACTAATATGAATGTTCCTCTTATAACATCTAGAAGTGTTTGTATATCCGGTTCTAAAAAAGTATATAGAGACAATTTGATTAGATCATTTTGGTTAATTAAATTTATTTTTAAAAAGTAAATAGAGACTAATAAGAATGTTTTACTTATAACATATGAAATTATTTATATATGCTTCTAAAAAGTATATAGATACAATTAGATTAGATACTTTTGGTTATTTTAGAGTCAATATTTTTTGTCTCTATTTATATATTTTAGAGTCAAATAAAAATTTGTTTCAAATTAGCCTCTAAAAATCTATAGAAACAGCAGCAACAGAGTCACTTAATTGATATGACTCTAAAACTTTTAGGGATAAATAATTGATTTATAGAGGCATATAACACAACCTCAATAGGTCATTTGTGTTGTAGTGATATGTGTATTTTATTATTTATTTCATTGTATTAAAGCTTGTGTAAATCGAGGTTCCTAGGTTTGATTGAGTTGGTGGTAGCCTTGGTGTTAAGGCTTAAATTCACCATTTTAAACTTTGTTTGCTAGGATTAGTTGAGTTATCCTTAGGTAGAGGTGGGAGAGTGCTCTCAGTAGGAAGGCGAGATACTTCCGGGTGTGGAAGTGCCTTCGGTTTGAGAGCGGAGACTTTCCGATGTAAAGTCCTCATTGTAAGAAAACTAATTAATCTAGTTAAACTAGTTTAGAAATCCTAAGCAAGGTGCTTAGGTAGTGGAAAAGGCATTGGGGCCGAACCACTATAAATAATTGTGTTAGCGTTGTCTCTCTTGTGTTAGCTTAATTGTCTTATTTATTGCTTCCGCTTTTTATTCGAATTTGTAAATTTCCTAAGTAGTTTAAGTAAGATTAAAATCGGAACTAGGCAAATAGATTTAGATAACACACTATTCACCCCCCGTCTAGTGTGGCCATTTCACCAACATTTAGTATCAGAGCGGGTCATGGATTGAGATTTCACCATCTCGTCTACATCTTGCCTCGATCTGGAAAATGACACTAGAGAGTATAGCATTTGTACCACCTAGGTTTGATGAAGAAAATTTTGGTGTTTGGAAGAGTAGGATGTATACATTTCTTAAAACACAAAGTTTAGATATATGGTCCATGCTAAAGAATGAATATGTTGAGCCCACCATTGACATTAATGATTGGACTCAAGAACAAGTTAGATTGTTTGAATTGAATGCTAAAACAACGCACTTTCTATATTGCTCATTCTCAAAAGATATACTTGAAAAAGTTTTGCATTGTTCATCCGCATTCGATATTTGGGCTTGTTTAAACATGGTTTATGATTATGCAAAAACTGAGGAGTTTATTACTTTAAATGAAGGATGTGATGACAATTGTCATACCTCTAGTCCTAATGAAGTTTTTGATGCTCAAAGCTCATCTAGTCAAAGGAACACCAAAAATCGGAAAAGAAAACTTAGGTGCTTCTTTTGCCAAGAGAAGGGACACAAGAAGAAGAATTGTCCACTCTTGAAGTAGAAATCCAAAAAGAAGAATTGTGCTTCCTCATCCACATCCAAATCAAGTGAAGCCACTTCTAGACATGATGATGAAGCTACATCAAATTTTTGCCTCATGGGTCTTCGAGATGAGGTATATTCTCCATCTTCTAGTCATGTTCAAAATATTAATGATAGTGATTCCAGTAGCTCTAAATCCCTTGATATGTCGTATGAAGAACTACTAGAAGAATGTAAAAAGATGTATAACTTGCTCATGAAAAAGAATAAGGAAAATAGGAAATCAAAGAAGGAAAATTTAAGGCTTAGTTCTCATATGCATGAATTAGAAAATGAAAAATTGAATACTAGTTCTTTTGATTCTTGTCATGATGTTTTAAAACTTGAAATTAAGGACTTGAAACATAGAAATGAAGAAATAGAAATTGAAAATGATGAGTTGTTAATTAAGATTTCAATAATTAGAAATGAAAATAAGAACACGAAAAATAATGTGAATCTCAATGGTAAGGAATGTACAAATCATTTAAAATTTGAGCATGATATTTTGAGAAATGAAAATTGCTTGTTGAAATCTCAAATACAAACTTTACACAAATCCATTAATGACTGAAAAAATGAGATTGTTTTCTTGAGTAGAAAAACTAGTAATTTATCACATGTTTCATCTTTAAGAAATCCTAGAAGAGAAATGTTTCATCTAAGAATACTCATGTTCATCATCTTTCTCATGCCAAGCATTCTAACATTGGACCACATGTCCATAAGAATGGTAAAAAGAAAGAATTCCATAGTCATTTCTTTTGTTGTAGTGTTTACGAGCATGCTATATATGATTGCGCATTTAAGATGAACCCAAGTGGTGCTAAGGCACTTTGGGTAGCTAAGCCCTCTAACCCCCAAGGACTCAAATCAACTTGGGTACCAATGATCTCATGTTCTCTTGTAGGGGGAGCAACTACAAAAGGATGAGTTGATGATGGTTGATGGGAGTTGCATAAAGACTTAAAGCTTCAGCAAATCCAAGTTGCAACTTCGCATCGTATGGATGCCTATATGAGCATGCAATTTATGATTGTGCTTTTAAAGTGAATCCTAGTGTTGTTAAGAAACTTTGGGTACCTAAGCCCACTAACCCCCTAGGACCCAAAGGGATTTGGGTACCAAAAACATCATGTTCTCTTGTAGGGGGGGAGCTATCACACAAGGGTAAAGGGGATTGAAGAGTTGAAGTTGACCAATGAGTTGAAGGAATGATCCCTACATGGTTGCAACTTCAAAGTCTTCACCTAGACTAGTTGCCTATGGTAAAGTTGGCATCAAATACTTTGATATCATCTTCTAACTAACAATGATCTACTTAAGTTGAAGTTTTTGGTACTATCCATAATTCGGTTGAGCTTTGTCCGCTCTTGATATGATTTTATCAAATGATTTTTTTATTTTTGATTTCCGGTCTCTTCGGAGACCTATGTAGCCTATAACGGGCTCATTTGATGAGAAAAATCATTTCTAAAGTGATTTTTGATAATTTGATCGATACTTGAAAATATTGATACTTAAGTTACTACATGATTCTTGGTTTTGGTTTTCATTTATTTCACGATATCATGTATGACTTAGTCTCTTATTCGATGTTTGGCTTTCATCCCTTGAGTTGAGACTTTTGTGGTTTTGAAAAATCTTTTAGAGTTTCAACTTTGACTTTTGATTGACTTTTCTTGCCCTTTTTGAGTGATGTCAAAAAGGAGAGAAAAATATAGGTAACAAGGGAAGAAAATATAGGAAACCATGCATATAGATAGGGGGAGTTCATTTCCATAGATATGCATGTTGATAGGGGGAGAGAAATCCCATGTTTGATATCCTTTGTGCTTAAATGATATATTTTCTTAAGGATGTTTGTCATCATCAAAAAGGGGGAGATTGTTGGCCTAAGGTTTTCAACCTTGGTTTTAATCTAGGTTTTGATGATAACAAACATGAAACAAATGTTGTCACGCCCCAACTCAGGGTCACATGACCGGCCAGGGTATACGTGCCTATACCTCGCAGCCTAAACCATGCACATGCAAACTCAACAAGTAAATATAGCGAAAGAAATAACAAGTTTTATTTCAAATAAAAAGCGAACCAAAACATAGTTTTATTTTAAGAAGCTCGATGAAACGCAAAGTGCGGAAATAACAATTAAGTTCAACAATTCAAAAGTTCAGATATAATAAAACATAACATAAATGACATAAATACCCTCAGGGCTACAACTCCAAATCAAGCTAATACAAGTGCATGACTACTACCAAAGGACTCGACTACAATCATAACTAGGACTGCTATGAGATCATGCGGCTCCACTAGCTATCCTCCAGCTGCGCCAAGTGCTCCGGCCCATCTAATCGGTCAGGCTCTACAAAACAGAAATCAAACGACAATGGGTGAGTTCAAAGAACTCAGCGAGCGATTTTACCAATCATCACAAATAAAAACACATATATAATAAGAATAAAATCTATCTCTAAAGAGGCATTGTCACAAAGGTGTGACTAGCTATTAGGCCAACAGGCCACCCATGCCCAAGGCATCTAACCCTCCAAGAAGTGTATCAGGCCGAAGCCCACCATGCCCGAAGGCAACAACACATACTAAAGAAGTGCATCGAGCCGAAGCCCACCATGCCCGAAGGCAATAGCACATACTAGGATAATTGAGAAGACCCTCCGAACTTATCCTAGTATACAGAAACATGGGAGCAATCGGGAAAGGACCTCCGAACTTGCTCTATGAGACGCGTAGGGATAATCAGGATTCGCCCATCCGAACTTTCCCTTTTAAGATATCATAGAGTAATCGGGAAAGACCCTCCGAACTTACTCCTAAAGGATATCACAGGAATAATCGGGAAAGACCCTCCGAACTTATTCCTTAACACCACCACGGGGATAATCGGATAGGCCCTTCGAACTTATCCCACTAGGCTGAATCAGAACAATCGGGAAAGAGCCTCCGAACATATTTTGCAGGTGGGAAATTTGGCGTCCAACCACCCGGGCGTAGCCCGTAACCCGACTCCTAATTGAGCCGCTCCACCATGCTCAAGGATATGACGCATCAAGACCTAAGTCAAGATTCTTCTACGGTGTCCTCATTATGAAGCGTCTCAACACTCCAATCCGAACCCTATCTCTTAGACCCGTAATGTCATGACCCATGTGGTTTTATTTCATGAATACCTTATAAGTTAATTCATAACAAATTATGCTCACCCTTCACCCAATTTTAGTTATATAATTAAAATTTAGATCATCTCAATTAGGGTTTTATTTTAGGTTACTGTTCTGCCCAGAACTGCTGTGTCTTACCCAAATCTAGTCTCTGAAGTGTGTCCTATGTTTCCAAACTATATTTTCTGGTCGAAACGATAGGTTAGACGACTATATTCACACATATACACACATCACAACAAACAAATTAAAATCAACACAGATTCAACATCTAAGCATACTTATAGAATTAATTCCGAAATTAACAAAAATAAACCACTAAATTATCATTAGGATAAAATACAAATCTCAAGAACTAATTCTCAGAAATCATGCTTCTTATCAAGATTAATAAGAACCCATACACTCAAATCAAGAGTCAAGCATTAAGATCAAGAACCCCCTTCTCAAGAACACCTAAGGCATCAATATCAAGATCTTAATCCTACCACATGATTTCTACCCAAAATCACATATTTAATCCTAAGCATGCAATCCACAAATCAAGAAACAAAATTGGGAGAATAAATCAAGATTTGCACATCAAAAAACTCATTTGGGCTTTTCATCGAACACCTTGAGGGCGACCCGGGTTTCCCCCTTGGTCGAGCACCCCTAGGGTTACCCTAGGGCTGCCGAGCCCCATAGAGGGGAGATTAGGGTCTCCTCACGCACAATCTTAAGGAAACATGGCAAGAATGCGAAGAACATTCAAGAAATAAAATACAAATATCTAGCCGTCAAGAACGACTTCAAGAATCCGATTGAAATACCGAGGAGAGAGGATAAACCACTCACCTTAATTAGAAGAAGAACTAAGGAAGAAATCCCAAATGACGGGCCTCAAATCCGACTTCAAAAGGCTGACGGCTCAACCCAAGAAGAGGCTCCAAGGGGCGGCGGCTCACTCCAAGCCGCCGGCTTGGAGAGAGGGAGAGAGAGGAGAAGGAGATGGGCTGGCTCTTCTCGGCTTGGCTCCAAAGGGAAGGAAGAGAGAGGATGAGGGGAAGGGCTAGCTCAGGCGGTGGCTTGGCTCAGAGGTGGCAACAGCTCCAAGGGGAAGAGGGAAAGGGGGCTAGCGGCTTGGCGGTTGGCTCCCTTTCTCAATTCTTTAGGTGGCTACAAAATAGGAGTCACAAGCCATGAGGAGGGGGTTTTATACTCCCACCTCAACCCTAACCCCTTAAACACCTTAATCCAAAACTCGCATCCACCTTAAACCAAAACCAAACCCGCTAACCTGAGAGACTTAATTAATTTAATTAAAATTATTCTAACAAATCACAAGCAATTAATGAAATACCCATATGAACATAATTAGAAATTATGCACACACGACATCAAATTAAATAATCTCAACTACCCAAGCCTAAAAATTCATAAATTTATAAATTCATATCCTAGTCCTACTTACCCGAGTTCGCAAGCTCGCTCCGGACCATGAGTCGACTCGGCTCGACCATGAACTAGTCCGCTAGGCTGGCAAACACACATAAGAGGAAAAGTAATAAATTTAAATATCTAGGATATTACAAATGTTTCATCGAGAAATACTTTCAGGTTCCAAGTTGGTTAGCGCACGACGTTCGTGTTCGGAAAAAATAGGAGAAATCGGCAAGGACGCTCGTCGATGCTCGGGATTCCTTAGGAAAGTTAAAGTTTAGGTCTAGGGTGTCTAGCTTGTGTTGTAAATCCTCATGATAATGCATAAGAAACCAAAAACTAATTCCGAACCCCAAAAATAGAAGCCTTAGCAAGTCTTCCACCTCTTATCTAACATACATTGAGCCATATTTTGATGATCCTTGAGCTTGATTGAGCCACCATTCTTGAAAACCCTAGCTTTGATCCCTCAACTCCTTGAGTAAGCCTTGACTTCATTGATTCACCATCAAAGGCATCAAGAGGAAGCTAGGAAACTTTGTTTGGAGCTAAGTATTTATTGTATCATTTATTTGCTCCATTATTTGTGTATTTTATTATTTATTTCATTCTATCAAAGCATGTGTACACCTAGGTTCCTAGGTTTGATTGAGTTGGTGGTAGTCTTGGTGTTAAGGTTTAAATCCACCATTGTATACTTAGTTTGCTAGGATTAGTTGAGTTGTCCCTAGGTTGAGGTGGGAGAGTGCTCTCGGTAGGAAGGCGAGATACTTCTGGGTGTGGAAGTGCCTTCGGTTTGAGAGCAGAGACTTTTCGGTGTAAAGTCTTCATTGTAAGGAAACTAATTAATCTAGTTAAACTAGTTTTGAAACCTAAGCGAGGTGCTTAGGTAGTGGAGTAGACATTGGGGCCGAACCACTATAAATCATTGTGTTAGTATTGTCTCTCTTGTGTTTGCTTAATTATCTTATTTATTGCTTCCGCTTGTTATTCGAATTTGTAAATTGCATAAGTAGTTTAAGAAAAAATTAAAATTAGAATTAGGAAAATAGTTTTAGATAACACATAATTCACCCCCTTCTAGTGTGACCATTTCACCAACAGTGGCCAAAGGTCATTAGGGGGGTCGGTCCTTCCTAGGTCTATAAAAGTCCCTTGTCTCTTCTATTTTCTGTGTGTGATTGTGTCACGCCCCAACTCAGGGTCACGTGACCGGCCGGGGTATACGTGCCTATACCCCGAAGCCTAAACCATGCACATGCCAAATCAAATAATGTAGTGGAAAGAAAACATCAAGTTTTATTTTAAAGGAAAAGCGAACCAACACCAAGTTTAGTTTAATAGCTCAGAAATAAAGAAAAAATATAGAAATACGATTAAGTCCAGTCGTTCAAAAGTTTAGTCAAATAAAACCTGAAATAGATGACATAAATGCCCTCAGGGCGACAAATCCAAATCAAGCTAATACAAGTGCATGACAACTATCAAAAGACTCGACTACGACCCTAACTAGGACTGCTATGAGATCCAGCGGCTCATCTGCCCTCCAGCGACGCCAAGTGCATCCAACTCATCGGTCAGGCTCTGCAAAATAGAAATCATACAACAACTGGTGAGTTCAACGAAATTAGCGAGTGGTTTACCCACCCTCACAAATAAACACAGAGATAACACAAATAAAATCTATCTCTAGAAAGGCAATGCCACCTATGCCCAAGGCATCTAACCCTCTAAGAAGTGCATCAGGCCGAAGCCCTACCATGCCCGAAGGCAACAACATGAATTAAAGAAGTGCATCGGGTCGAAGCTCACCATACCCAAAGGCAACAACACATACTAGGATAATCGGGAAACCCTCCGACCTTATCCTAGTATAAGGAACCTTGGGAGCAATCGGAAAAGGCCCTCCGAACTTGCTCGACGAGACGCGTAAGGACTATCGGGATTCACCCATCCGAACTTGCCCCTTTAAGATATCATAGGAGTAATTGGGAAAGTCCCTCCAAACTTACTCCTAAAGGATATCACAGGAATAATCGAGAAAGGCCCTCCGAACTTATTCCTTACCACCACCTCGGGGATAATCGGGAAAGACCCTCCGAAATTATCCCATGAAGCTGAACCAGAACAATCGGGAAAGGCCCTCCGAACTTGTTCTGCAGGTTGGGAATTTAGCGTCCAACCACCCGGGCGTAGCTCGTAACCCGGCTCCAAATTGAGCCACCCCGCCATTCTCAAGGATATGTCGCATCAAGATCTAAGTCGTGATTCTCCTACAGTGTCCTAGGGGTGTCCTCATTATGAAGCGTCTCAACACTCCAAACCCGACCCCTATCCCTTAGACCCGTATTGTCGTGAACCCGTATGGTTTTATTTCATGCATACTTTCAAGTTGGTTCATAACAGATTATGCTCACCCTCTAACCCAATTTTTATTATAGAATTAAAATTTAGATAATCTCAATTAGGGTTTTGTTTTAGGTACTGTTTTGCCCAAAACTGCTATGTCCAACCGAATCTAGCCTCCAAAGTGTGTCATATGTTTTCAAACTATATTTTCTGGTTGAAACGATAGGTTACACGACTATGTTCAAAGATCTAATCACATTATTAGAAATAAAAAATTAGCCCAGATTCAATAAACAACATATAAATTTCAGAAAAGCTGAAATTTCCAGCACAACATAAAATAAAATCCCTAAATTTCTAACATCACAGATTCATGTTATCATGCCAATCATGCATACAATCTCATAATTTTTACTAAATAAAAGCTAACATTTATACCAGGAATTCCTTAATCAATAATCAAGAAAATTAATTAATCTATAGCTTCAAGAATATCTAGAACTCCAAGATGAGATTGCATCCAAGATTCACAAGATTAAATCATGAAAATCATAGATCTTCCGTTAAAATCTAAATTTAAAATCTAAGCATGGCATGGAAATCAAGAAAAGTCTCAAGAACACAAGAAAAAAAAATCATCAAGATCTTGAAATCTTCAAGGCGGCTTCAAGAAAATTCTAAGAATATCTGAAGAGGAGGGATAAAACCACTCACTTGAAAAGAGAAAAGGATTGGAGAAGGAAATCCAATTGATGGCCTTCGATTTTGCCTCTGAAATCCGCAGCTCAACCCCAAGGAAGAAGGAACATGGGCGGCGGCTCACTCCAAGCCGCCGGCTTAGAGAGAGGGAGAGAGAGAGGAAGAAGAGGGCGGCTCGGCTGGCTCCTCTTGGCTTGGCTCCAAGGGAAGGAAGAGAGAAGGAAGGAGAAAGGGAGGTTCTGGTGGTTCGGCTCGGCTCTAGGTGGCGGCGGCTCCAAGGGGAAAAGAGGAGGGAGGGGCTGGCGGCTGGCTCCTCCTCTCACAACTATGTGTGGCTCCAGAAATTAGAGCCACAACCTAGGGGAGGGGGTTTTATAACTCCTCCTCAATCCTAACCCTTCTAACTTAAGCCCAAACCTGCATCCACTTAGGCCAAGTCCAACCCGCTAACCCGATAGACTTAATTAAATTAATTTAGGCTTGATTAAAATACACAATTAAATCATAAGCACCTAATTAAATGCACCCACATAGGCATAATTTATAATTACCCACACACCACAATAATTAAAATAATTTCAATCACTCAAGCCTAATTTCATAAATTCATAAATTTATATTCTACTTATCCGAGCTCGCAAGCTCGCTCCGGACCATGAGTCGATTCGGCTCGACCACGAACTAGTCCGCTAGGCTGGCAACACATGCAAAACAAAAATAATGAATTAAATATCTAGGATATTATAGATTGTGGTATGGAGTGAGAGGTGCTGCAAGTTTCTGTTCCTTTGGGAATTAGCCTTGGGCTGGTAGTAAGTAGATCGGATAGGTTTGCATCACTGGGGTTATGAGTAGGGATGTGCATGGGTACCGGGTAGACCAGGAACCTATTGGAACCTACCCAATCAGGGACGTTCAGGGTAGACCCAAGTTAAATTTGGGTAGGGTTTGGAACAAAAATTAAGGAAGCAGTTAAAATCGGTTCCGGTTCTAGGTCCAACACATCGAGTACCCAAAACCGTAACCTGAATTGGAATCGGAATTGGAACCAGTATTCAAAACCTGTACCCTAGAATCTATTCATTTATAGGTTTCTAGGAATTGAATTTTGCTATCCTCTCATGTTTTCTCTAACTTAGACACCTAGGCATCTAACATGAGTGAATCTAAGTATGTGTGTCAAGTTTGGGCTTAAAATGAAATTTCTAGGTCACTTTGTTGACCTAGGTCAAAAGGATACTTCAAGTATACATAAATCAAACTCTTAAATCCCTATCAAATCATATTTTTGATGAAAATTTTTGAAACTTTATTAACCGAAGAAACTAGATTTTGAAAGGAATCTACAGGTTCAAGAATCAGTAAAAAATTAGTTTTTTAGAAATTTCTAAAATTCCTGAAAGTCCAGTGGCATTTTCATAAATATCATGTACTTTTTCAAAAGTTATCAATTTTCATAGATTTATTATGAAAAAATAATCATGATCATAGAGACATCATGAAAGCATAAATATTCAAGTATCATACTACGATATTTTGCAAAATTAAAATCATACATTATTCTAGAAAATTTTGCCAAACTTGTCAACTTTCTTTTCCGATTTCTTCCTACTAGCCTTCCATTATAATTCAATAACTTGCAAGCAATATTAATTAGTAGCATAATGAAAGTGTGACTACTATCAAGTTATCAAACTAAGTAGCAAAGAGAAGAATCAAATATCATTATCAATGTCTACCTTGCTAAATAGCTTTAAATTAGTTTTTAAATAATTCTAAATGATATCAAAACTAGTTTTTTAGAGATCACAATTATAATATTAATGAAAAATTGATCTCCAATCCTTCCTATTGGTTGAAAATCGAAATGCCACAATTAGCCTATGATATAGAACCGTAATATCACAGGCCAATTATTTTGTACGAAAGAACCCGTGCGCACCCTTGCATCCCGTGCAAGGGATAAGCCTATCATCCTAAATCCATCCTGAATTGAGCTTCCCGACTTAACATCGTGGGGCATACATTGGTCCACGTGACAACATCGCACTCCTTATATATCTGTGCCCCAAAAGACCATGTTGGCTGAATGGTATTGAAGGCGTAAAGTAAAACAACAATTACAGGACTATGGACGCAAGAAAACATAAAATCGGGTGTAGGACGAGCTCCGTAAGTTGTCTTAGGCAAAGATCGATTGGTCGCACGCCCATATGGGCCACTCGTTCGTCTCCGCTCATGGCAACCACTTTGTTTACCAACGCTCTCGTACAGTATACATGAGACCGCTAACCCCCAAGTGCCACCCCCAAGGTTCGCAAAAGCACGAGGAGTATGATAAAATCATGACCATGCGAGATGATGATTTTCTATGGCCACGACTATGACAAATGCAAGAAAACTGCTCCGCTTAGCCGTTGCGCACGCACCAAGCGTCGAATAAACTCGAAATGGATCCAACTTGTACCGTGGGCCCTCGAGGATTGCACAAGAGATTTTACAAGTACGAACTATAATGAAAGGCAAAATTACATGGGCACGAAAACATATTTACAAACATGTAGGGAATATTCCACCATGGTTCGTCGTTGCTTGTGCACTTCGAAAAGTCCCTAACAGTAAGGTCGCATGAGCCCGTTATAGGCTACTAGGTCTCCGAGGAGACCGGAAATCAAAATAAAAACACATTTCCTAAAATAATATCAAGAGCGGTAAGGATTAACCAAAATCAATCATGTATCATAAACTCTAATTTCCAAACTAGACAAACAAGGAGATGATACCAAATTACTAGATGCTGATTTTTCATACCGAAGACACCCATAAGATGCGAAGTTGCAACTTGGATTTGGTGAAGCTTTAAGTCCTCATGCAACTCCCATCAACCATCATCAACTCATCCTTGTGTGGTTGCTCCCCCTACAAGAGAACATGAAATCTTTGGTTCCCAAATGGATTTGGATTCTTGAGGGTTAGAGGGTTTAGCTACCCAAAGTGTCTTAAGACCACATGGGTTCATCTTAAATGTGGAATCATATATAGCATGCCCATAGACACCACAATAAAAATAATGATCATGAAACTTTTTGTTATCATTTTTCTTAGCATGAGATTTAGCATTAGAATGTATAGCATGAGATTTATGATGAACATTGGCATTTTTGAAAGAAACATTTTTCTTTTCAATTTTCTTAATGAAAGTTGAGTTTTTCAATTTATTTACTTCCTTGTTCAAAATCAAAATCTCATCTTTTGAAACTTCAATTGATTTATGCAAGACATATAGTTGAGATTTCAAAATATTATTTCACTTATGATTTTTGAATTCTCAAATTTCAAATTATCATTTTCAAGATTTAATTCCTTAAGCTCAAGTTTCAACCTATCATAGGAAGAATCAAATGAACTAGATTTCAATCTGTCATTTTCTAGTTTTAATTCATCCACATGAAAATTAAGCCTTACGTTTTCTTTCTTCAATCTTTTATTTTCATTATCCCTTTTAACAAGCAAGGCATACATTTTTCTTGCATTCATCTACTAACTCATCATATGACATGTCATGAGAACTACTACAACTAGCATTATCATTATCATTATCATTATCATGACTAGGTGAAAGAGAGTGTACCTCATTATTAGCATCCATGAGGCTAACTTTGGAAGTGGCTTCATAGTCATGGCTAGAGGGTGCTTCAAGTGAATGAGAGGTAGAGGTGGAAGCACTTGACCTCTTCCTTGCTTTGTTCATTATGATAGGGCAATTTTCCTTTACATGCCCCTTTTTCTTGCAGACATGACAAATCACCTTTCATTTTCGGCTCTTAGAGTTGCTCCTTTGACTTTTTCTAGGATGACATTTGGTAATGTGGAAAGTATGCAATTCATGGCATCTCCATTAAATTTAAATATTTTCTTGTCAAGTTCACTCTAAGCATGCATGTCAACCTTAGGTTCAATGAATTCTAATCTTAACATGTTAAAGACACCAAAACCTTTAGTCATTAAATATGTGTACATCCTTTATTTCCAAAGACCAAAGTTCGAGTCGTCAAACCTAGGAGGTGAAGACGCTAAACTCTTTAGTGTCATTCTCTGGATTGAGGCAAGATGTAGAGGAGATGGTGAAATTTCAATCTATGACCCGCTCTGATACCAAATGTTGGTGAAATGACCACACTAGAGGGGGGGGGGGTGAATAATTTGTTCGCTACAAACTTAACCTAAATCCGATTTTAATCGGATGCTTAATGACTTAGGTTAATTCTCAATTTTATCTTGATGAATGCGGAAGCAAAGTAAGTATCTCAATTGAACACAAACACAAGTAATAGCAATATGCGCGGAAACAAGTAAGTATAGCAATTAAGAGACCATCACAATAGACAATGCAAACACGACCGATTTATAGTGGTTCAGCCTCAATGCCTACTCCACTACCTAAGCACCCAGCTTAGGATTCCCAAACTAGATTTACTAGATTAATTAGTTTCCTTAGAATGTGGATGTTTTCACCATAGAGTCTCTGCTCTCAAACTGAAGGCACTTCCACACTTGAGATTTATGCACAATTCAACTACTAAATGAATGCGTTTTTAATCTCGGTTTTGACGAAAACAAACATGGAACTAATGATTTCATGGAGAGTTACTTTCAGGTTCCATATCGGTTAGCGCACAACGTCTCCAATCAAAAAAATCAGAGAAATCAGAGAAATCGGCAAGGATGCTCGTCGACGCTCGGGATTCTTCGAGAAGTTGAAGTTTAGGTCTAGGGTGTCTAGCATGTGTTGTAAATCCTCTTGATGATGCATAAGAATCCAAAAACCAAACCCGAACCCCAAAACACGAAAACCAGGAAAAGTAAAAAAGGCCCTGAAATTCACTAAGCCTAGGGAGCTCCTTGGAGAGCTATATGACCTAGACATTTTCTTGGCATGAAAAGTGCCAGTAATTGTTCCTTAGGTATAAATTAGATAACGAGATATTTTTAAGGATTTTTTGGAAGCTTTTAGCCTACCCATATTTGACCCGGAAGATTAGAAAATTTCTATTTTTCGAAAATTTGTACTAGACCCCAAAAGTTAGATTTTGATTCTTAAGGATTTTGATTTTTTAGATATTTTTATTGAATCCAAATAGGGGGTAATCCTTATATAACATTTATGTTTTAAAGTTATTTGACTTACCGAAGACGGAACCCAGAAATGAGCAAACAAGTAGAAAAACTAGCCTAAGCAGTCTGCCCTGCCTAGGTTCAGTCTACCGACTGGTCGATCGATGACATTTTAGTCGATCGAACATTGCCCAGAACG
Organism: Canna indica; assembly: GCA_034359265.1. Classification (NCBI taxonomy): domain Eukaryota; kingdom Viridiplantae; phylum Streptophyta; class Magnoliopsida; order Zingiberales; family Cannaceae; genus Canna; species Canna indica. The sequence continues at coordinate 43,549,342 of CP136892.1, forward strand.
GGCAGAATGTCTTCAGTCGCTCAGTTAGTTGGCCGACGATCAACGGTAAGCGATCGGGCGTCGCCAACGAGCATAAATCAACTTGTTGGGAGAGCTATTTTAGCTCTCTCTTCTTGGGGCTTATATATACTAGCCCTTGAGTGCCTTCCTCCATGATCTTGACCTTCATTGAGCCATTCTTGATCATTCCTAAAGATTTCTTTAAGCCATCTTTGCAAGAACTCTAGTTTTGATCTCCACTCATCATCTTGAGGCATCAAGAGGACTAGGGAATTTCTTTTAGAGCTAAGTATTTGTTGTTTGATTTATTGCTCCATTAGTTGTTGTATTTTGGTGTTTATTTCATTGTATTAAAGCTTGTGTAAACCTAGGTTGCTAGGTTTGATTGAGTTGGTGGTTGCCTTGGTGTTTAGGCTTAAATCCACAATTGTAAACTTAGTTTACTAGGATTAGTTGAATTGTCCCTTAGGTTGAGGTGGGACAGTGCTCTCAGTAGGAAGGCGGGATACTTTCGGGTGTGGAAGTGCTTTCGATTTGAGAGCAGAGACTTTTCGGTTGTAAAGTCCTCTTTGTAAGGGAAACGATATAATCTAGTAAACTTAGTTTGGAAATTCTAAGAGGGATGCTTAAGTAGTGGAGTAGGCATTGGGGCCGAACCACTATAAATAATTGTATTAGCATTGATATATTATTTTGTGTTAATTGCTTCATATTTATTGCTTCCGCTTGCTATTAATATCGTGGTTAGCCTAACTAATGAAGAAACGATTAAAACCAGAATTAGGCGATAATATTAGTTAACAGACTATTCACGCCCCTCTAGTGTGGCCATTTCACCAACAAAGTTTACAGTGTCAATCACAATGACACAATATGAACATGATAGTATCAGATTACATTGTCTAACAACAGTTCAATCATCTCTTGTTTCTGTCTCATTTTGTCCACCAATAGGAGAAGTCTGAGATGCTTGGAACTCTTCTCTTTCTTCTTTTACTACTTGTAAGCATCGATCTCTCATTTCTCGTTCCGGAATAATTGAGCCACTCCATTCTCCTCGGCTTGAACAAATTGACATTCCCCTACCGGGCATCTACAAAATAAATAAGCATGAATTAGCTCTCCATTCTTTCACTTAGAGGAGTCAAGTCAGCTTCACACTGGACTGGCATAGGTATTGCATCATTCAAGTTACCACTGTCAGATGATGAAGATGCTATTGGGTCATATAAGTTGGGAGGAGGATATTTCTTACGTAGTATATCTTCCTTCTTCATGGTTCTTGCCTCTACGTATTCATCATCAGTGAAATTCTCAAATTCACTTGACATTAATTCATCGTCAATTTCTCCAATATGTAAATTTGCATCATATGATGAAGTAGTATTGTCATCATCACTTTTCCCAACTAGTTCTATTGCAGGTTGTCCTCCTTCAAGTGATGTGGCTTGTTCAAGTGGTTCCATTGCAGTTTGTTCTCCTTGAAGTGATGTGGGTTGTAGTACCTCTAAAAATTGCAATGACTTTCCTTGTTGGAAAGCATGATGAACATCAGGAGTATCACTTGAACTACTACTACCAGAATTGCTATCTGCCTTGGCCTTTCCCTTTTGCTTTGTCTTTTGCATTTGCACAAACTGATATCTTTTCATATCATCTGAGCTACTACTGTCTGAATTGCTATTTGCCTTTCCCATATCAACAGATTCTGGTTTTTTAACAAGGGTGACTACCTTTGCCTTTCTCTTTCCCATTTCTGAGCTACTACTATTTGAAGTAATATGAACCTAAACAAAATGCATAAACATGAAACATGAAGTAATATGTGAAGATATATGAAACAAAATGTAGCTATCTAAAACATGAAACATGAAGTAATATCTGAAACATAAAACATTCAGGTTTCGGACCAATGAAACATGAAACAAAAAGCAATAGAAGAGGACCAAAAGTGAAAAAGGAAATGATAGCATGCAATATGTAAAGCCCTAATTACAGATTCAACAAACCATCCAAAACCCTAACTTTGATATCAAAAAGTGAGGTATTTCATTTCGGAGGAAGAACTATCTTGCGACGATGAGTACAACGCCGCAACGACTGGTTGTCGTTCACCACCATTCTGGAACGAACAGTCGTCGGAGACGTGGGCAATGTGATCGTTCCGAACAACTTCATCGGAGACGTCGTGGAAAATATCAAATCATCTCTCCAGTTAAAGTCGCCCTCGACATGGCTTCACTGTGGGGCAACAGTCGGGTTTTTTTATTTTTGAAGTGGGGCAACAGTTGGTGACGTTGAAGGATTTTTTTAAAACATATATATTTTTATTTATTTTTAATGATGTGTAAAAAAAATATTATTTTATTTCACGTGGGCATGACACGTCATGAAGTTAACGGGGCTGACGACAGAGAGATGACGAGAGGATATAATTGAGATCAATGTCAAAGTTCAGGATGTAATTTGGTATTATTTTGGATTTGTCTACAAATGAGACATTGTCCAAAGTTCAGGATGTATTCAGGTAATTACCCTACTATAAATTATATTATGAAGTTACTAAAAATTAGCTCATTTATATTAACCTAAGTAATTTAATGTATTTAAAAGAAATATAAATGATTTAATAATTATTAAAACTAATATAAGTAACATAATTTAAGTTAACATAACAAAATTTAGTTGAAACTAACCTATGTAATTTAGTTTAATTTAAAAATATAAAAAATTTAACAACATTAAAATTAGGGTAAATTACACGGAACCCCCCTCGACTATAGCCGATGTGTGCAAGACGTACCTAATAACCCCCCTCCATTAGCCCTCCATCAAAATAATGCCATGTGGCAGCAATCTCCACCCTCCATCTCATCCGACGGCCATCACTTCTTCTTCTACCCATCCCTCACCTACCTACACTCCTCCCCTTGCTTTAGACTCCACCACCACCGTTGCCACCGCTATCGCTGCCGTCATCGTCGTCACTGCAGCCACTATTGTCGCCGTTGTCATCGCAGCCACTGTCATCTCCGCCACCGTCACCTCCTCCTCCAGAATAAGAATCCTCTTCCTCTAGAAGAAGAAGAAGAGGACGAGGAGGAGGAGGTGGTGGTGGAGGCGGCAGCGATGATGGCGGCGGCGGCGGCGGCGGCGGTGATGACGGTTGAATTTGCAAAAGAGAAGGTAAAACATGGGGTCGGAGGGAGGTTCTGGGCACGGGGGAGTTTTACCGTTAAGTTACTAACGGGTTGGCTAACGGAGGAGGGTTATTGGAACAACTAATATAGTGGAGGGGGTTATGTGCACACTTGGTAGTTTAGGTAGGTCTTGCACATATCGACTAAAGTCGAGGGGGGTTCCGTGTAATTTACTCGTAAAATTATCACAAGTTTTTTGCTCTAATTAAAATTTATTGATGCTAATTAATTTAATCAAAATTAACTTAGGTAATTCAATCAAATTTAAGTTATTTATCCTAACTAAAAAAATAAGTACGTATTTAATATATAAATAGGGGTGTCAAACCATCAAATGTAATATACTTGAATACTTCTATTAATAAATATACATATGAATTAATTATATTATATATTTTAAATATAAATATACATTAATTATCTTAAGTTTTTAGGGGTGTCATTAGACACCCCTATTTTGTTAGTGGATTCGCCACTAGCCTCCCCGAGTCCGACATCGACACTTCGTGGCCAATTTAGTCAGGTATTGTTGGACTGTGGGTGGCTAGGGTCTTTATCTTGAACTCCTCGTCCTCCTAGGAAGGATTAGATGTGATTGTCTTTCGTGGGATGTCATCATCACTATTGCATTGTCGGAATATTTTTCCTCCAATAACTATTTTTATATTTCAATAACTTATTTTTCTATTGTACACTTCATCTTTGTGGGTCTGTGAACGTATGTGTTCCCCTTCGTGCGGTTTGATGAATATATGTCTATATTCATTTCTGCAATGATTCTTTCCTGTGGCTTTTGCACTTTTATTATGGTGTTTGGCCTTCTCTTGGCCTGTGTATCGGATGTCGTCGATGATGAATAGTCAATTGACTGGTAGTTGTCCCCCTCGAAGATGTTGGAGTTCAAGAGTAGAGGCATTGGGGCTGAGAGCAGCGGCACTGGAGATGAGGACTAGACTCGATGAAAACCAAGCTCGCGAGGAATGAGTTTCGGGTCGTTGAGGACATGGGGCCCAGGTCTTCAAGGGCATTAAGGCCGAGGATTAGACTTGGTGAAAACCGAGCTCTCTAGGAGCGCGCTTCGGGTCGTTGAGGGGGGAGGAGCCCAAGTTTTCAAGTGCATTGAGGTCGTAAGTAGTGGCACTGAAGCCTAACACCAGATTCCATGAAAACAAAGCTCACGAGGAGCGCACTTTGAGTCACTGAGGGTGTGGTGCCCGTGTCTTCAAGGATGATGAGGCCGTAAGTAGTGGCGCTAAGGCCGAGGACCAAACTCAGTGAATACTAAGCTCGCAAGAAGCACACTTCGGTTCATTGAGGGTGTTGAAGCCATAAGTAGTGGTGCTGAGGCTGAGGACCAAACTCTATGAAAATCGAGTTCACGAGAAGCCAACTTCGGGTCGTAGAGGGTGTAGGGCATAAATCTTCTAGGGTGATGAGGCTATAAGGAGTGGCGCTGAGGCCGAGGATGAGATTCGGTGAAAATAGAGCTTGTGAGGAGCGCGCTTTGGGTGGTTGTGCTCGTTTAGAGCGAGCCAGACTTATAGGAGCCGGAGGCCATTTAGGTATGAGGACCACACTTGGGGTCTAGCCAAGCTCACGGGGAGCGTAAGGCAAGGCCGCCCCTAGGGTCATGCTCATTTTGAACGAAATAGTGTAATAGGAGCCAGAGGCCACAGTTAGGGCCGAGGACCAGACTCCTCTCGAAGATATTCAATTTCAAGAGTTGGGGCGCTAAGATCGAAGGTAGTGGCACTTGTTGGCCCAAGGGTTGCCCCTAGGCTTCAATCTCTATTTTGATGATAACAAACATGAAACTAATGCATTTGTATAGTTTTGAGTTCAGGTTGACTTTGCGATATGCGTGCAAAGTTCATTCAGAGAAATATAAAAAAACGTCAAAATCGGCTCAAATGTTGATCATATAGAAAAACTAGGGATAGATATAGAAATCGTGTAATATGAACCGAGGAGTATATCCCAAACTTGTTTGTAAAGGTGCTTGGAGTGCTCTTCCTCACTCTTGGACTAAACCAGAATGTCGTCAATGAAGACGATCACAAAGCTATCTAGATACTCCTTAAATACCCTATTCATTAGGTCCATGAAGGCAGCAGGTGCATTGGTTAGGCCAAAGGACATCACTAGGAACTCATAGTGATCGTAGCGAGTCGTAAAGGTCGTCTTAGGCACGTCGTTGTCCCGAATTCTCAGCTAATGATACTCGGACCTTAGGTCTATCTTTCAAAAACCATTATGCCCCCTACAGTTGGTCAAACATATCATCTATCCTTGGCAGTGGGTAACGATTCTTGACGGTCACCTTGTTCAGCTGCCTATAGTCGATGCATATGTGCCTCGACCCATCCTTCTTCTTCACGAAGAGAACCGGGGCACCCCAGGGTGACACGCTCGGCCGGATGAAACCCATGTCTAGTATTTCATGCAATTGCACCTTTAACTTCCTGAGTTTGGCCGGTGCCATCCTATAAGGTGGAATGGAAATTGGTTTCCCCCAAGCTGTAGATCAATGCAAAAATCAACTTTCCTTCTGGGCGGCAATCCCGACAATTCTTCGGGAAACACATCAGGGAATTCAGAGACCACTAGGGTTTTTCTGACATTCCTTGCCTCACCCCTTTCCTCCTCAGCCACAGATACGAAGGCCAAGAAGGATTGGCAGCCGCCCTGAGCAGCTTACAAGCCTTTAGGGCTGAGATGACCCCTTGGAAGGTGAACTGCAGTAGCCCAGGCTTACTAAACATCAACGTTTTAGCTCTATAATCCAACATCGCAAAGTGCTCTACCAACCAATCCATGCCAAGAATGACAACAAGCTCAAGTGAGGGTAGGAGTGTCAAATCTGCACTCAGTACATGGCCGCAGATGAGCACTTCGCAGCCTTGGTATATTGAATTTGCTATGATTGCATCACCCGTAGGTGTTGATACTACCAATGGCCCATCAAACATGGAGGGTGCCACTGGCAACTCTGTAGCAAATTTGGCAGATACAAACGAGTGCGTGGCTCCCAGATCAAATAGAACATAAGCAACGGATGAATATACTAGAATAGTACATGTTACCACTATCTTAGACGCCTCTGCCCCATCACGGTTCTTAGCAAACACCCTGGCAGACAGTCTCTCTGAGAGGCTCGCTTGTGGCTCCCTTCGAATGCCACGGTCGACCCCCAGATCCCTGCGACTGAAATTTCTTCTTGGCCGGCCCGTCATTCCTCTCGAACGGCACCAAGGATTCCTTTTGAAGGGCCTCATCCACCACCCGTGCAAGAGTAGAATCCTCGGTGTAGTGGATGAGCCTGCCTATCTAAGGCCTAAGTACCCCAACAAACCTCTTAACCCTAGTAGTCTCAGATGCCACTGAGGTCTCATGATATTTGGAACGCCGGTGAAATTCCATCTCATACTCTAACACTAACATGCCACCAGATCTGCGCAGCATCTCAAGGTCCCATGCCCGCTTATCAAGAACATTCATTAATACATGACATGCTCATGAATGCCAAAATCACTCGGCCCATGCCGGCCCCACAGGAAACAATACATTCATACGACCCAAACTGGCCCAAGCATTGCAATCATACAAGTCGGTCGCTAGAATCTATCTACCGAGCCTTCTACCCAGGCCCTCTCTGGTTGGGTATGGCCCACCCAACCAAATCCACTCGGGTTTAAAGTTACTGTGGCTCCCCTTGGATCTAACGACAGCGTGGCTCACTCACGTAGTATTAAGACCCAAAATCCACTCGCCGAGTTGGGACCAACTTGCCAAGTCAGTACGCTTCTCGGCTCAGCCATCGCTCATCCACAAGCACAACCACAATCAATATTCATGCACAGTACGCACAAGTACATAAATAATATTATCTACCGACAACTGGGGTACACGTCTACGTGCCCCAACTCGACCCTCTCTTGGGTCTAACCTCTTGACTCTATGTTTCATCACCCTATTTACTGCCACTGTCGCTCAGTGCAGCATTGGGAGCCTCCATTACACTATCACAGAAAAGAAAAAGATTCCTGTCACTTAATAAATTTTTAACATAAGCTTTTAAAATTTACTAACCACATGGTGTGTTGAGTGCAGTCGTGGTCGCCCGATCTCGTAGTATAACTATACCGTATGTCGACACGCTAGCATATGTCTCATATGATACCCAACACTTAGTCATAGTCAAGACCTAACCTAGTGCTCTGATACCAACTTTGTCACACCCCAACTGAGCGTAGTGTGACTGGCCATGGCCTACATCCTGCCCTGTAGCCTACTGTCTACACTGACATATAAGAAACTAGAATATATCGAAAAAAAGAAACCTCAACACAAGCTTTATTTAAAGTTTTTCAAAGTTCACAATATATGTTTTCAAACCAAAGAGAAATCCATCATCGGAACAAACTGAACATCTCAAATATCAAAGTTTTACAAACTTTTCCAAAACACAACTGTCAGTGCAGAAAAGAAAACAACTACTAAAACACTGAGCTATGACCCAAGGACGCCGCTACGAGATATGGCCCCACAACCTGCCCTCCAGCTACACCATGACGACAGGTCACATTCACTGCACATGCTCTGCAAAAACAAGAACAAACTGTGAGTCCACTTGAGACTCAGTGAGTGGTTCTAGCGAACCTCCACATAATCCTCAGTTATTCATGCATATCATATAAGGCAACAAAATTAATATACAGGGAGGGAAGCTACTTCTAATGTGACTACTGACCCCATGGGTCATTCTATGTAAACTGAATATGTGAAAACCTATCATCTCGGCCTATCAATCCTCCAGCATCCGGCCCTTGGGCTATGAAATAAAAATCCCGGCTACAACCGACCCTACCATACAAGGTAGAATCATACTGGCCATCGGCCACATCATATCAAGATGTAAACAAAAATCCCGAGCCTTCGACTAGGATGGTCCACTAGTCTCTGGTCACCATACTAGTCCCACCAAACTAGGGTCTGGCACATAGCGGCCCCCCTGGTGCACCTCAAGACCCAACACTGGCCGAGCTGAGCATTGGTCATTCTCGACCTCCACGCTCCTCAGCGGACCATCTCAAGCACATCACACAATCAATGTCCTAGGATTTCCTTATATACACTTCGGGCCATTTCCCGTATCTGGCCCAAATTCTTGCTATCGGGTCAACAATTAATGCTGCTCTTTCAAAATGTGTACACTTAAGAGTTCTAAGTTTCCAAAATGTTTACTAGACGTCCTAGAAGTGATACCATCTCCTAGCTAAGTTTCCATATATATACGCTGAGCGTCTCGCGACGTCCTACATATTATCTAACCTTCTACACAACCTTGGGTGACAAATTCCTTGTACTGACCTTGGGATTCAACCCATAAACATTTTTGGACAGCATGCTATCTAAAGAGAAATAAGCATTCTTCACAACATATACCATATATAGCTATGATATTCATACATAACAATTATACACTACCTTTAAAATTAAGCTCAATAAGAGACAATTTATCTAGCATGGCAAGGTAGCAAGGAATTCAATAATGCATGAAATACTAAACATGGTAAACTAATACATCATTTTGAAATTTAAAGATTGAATGGGCTAAGGATGGTCATTAAGCTAGAATTCCTACAATCTCCTAAATCAATCAATTTACTAACTATGGTTAGAATTCTTCCTAAGTATCATGATGTCTCTATAACTTGAACTTTATAACCATGGAAGTTTCCATCTAAGGTCACCCTCTTTCCCCCTCCCTAGGCTTGGCCGAGCCTTGAGCAAGGGAAACCTTGCTCGGCCATGGCCCTTAGAGTAGGAAAGGGAAGGAAGGCTTTAACTACACTCCTAACTCTTCGTCTCCGATATATCATAATGTCATGTGGACTAATTTACCCTTTTCCCTTACCCTTGGCCGAACCCTCTACATAAAGTGTAGGGTCCATTCGGTCACACCTAGGAGTTCTAGGGAAATCAAACTATTTCATATGTGAAATCAACGACGAAGAGTGCTTCAACGGGAGATTTATGATCATCTAAGGGCTCTATTTCCATCAAGGGGATTGGGGAAAATTTTGGCATGACCTTTCCCCTTTCCCCATGATTCGGCAGCCCTAGATCTGAGCAAAACGACAAGAAACAAAGCGATCTTGTGAGTATTTTTACAAGAAGCATATATCTACAACTACAAAAACTCGATTCGTCGGAAAAATCACGAGAAACACGATCCTATCACCACTAGGGGTTTGGCCTCCCGTCTCCCCAATATTTTTCGAATCCAACCATTCACCTCGATTGCAGAAAGTGAAAGATCGGATGACAACGACTTCGAATCTTTCGGCGACGGCGCGAAATTCTGGATCGATCAAAATCCCCCCTTCTCCTTGCTCTTCTCCCTCGCTCCCTAGGTTGCCTTGTGCGACTCCAAGAAGAGTTGCACGGCACAAGGATGAGGGGTTTAAATCCCTCATCTAACCTTCCATATAGGCTCATTACTCACTTGACTCCTGCTCAAGACTCGACTAAACCCGAACTCGACTTGGGTTCCGACTCAACCCACAACATGAGTCGATTTAACTTGATTTAAGGTATGATTGCATAAAAGGAAGGTCAATCACCCAATTAAATTCCATGCATCATTAGTCGAGTCATACCTTTTCACTCTAGGCGATCCTGATGCTCGACTCGACTATCCATGGGTCCGGCGTGCTGCACCAAAACCGCTTATACGTGAACTGTGTGTCGTTATCACTGACGAGCTTGCAAGGAATTCCATACCTGCAAACGATCCTCTTCAACATGAACTTTTTAACCTTCTCAGTTGCAATCGAGGTCAGAGGTGTTGGGTCGGCGAGGACCGGGCAAGCAACAAAAATTGCACAGCGAAAAAATAAAATGATTCTCTACCGAAGTGGATCCATGCATCTCGATTAAATCAATTTAGGTTTAGTGATTATACCTTCGAAGATCGAACTCTGTCTTCTACTCCGCAAGTCCAAGATCACGATCTTGTTTTGGATCCAAGGTGTTGTTAGCGATGAACACCCTCTATAGTTAGCACACGAACAAACGCGACAAATTGGGCGGCTTCCAAGTGCTATCTCGACGGTCTCAAAACTCCTTGTGATCTTGGTGAGCATAGAATTCCTTTCAGCCTCTACTCTCTCTCTCTCTCTCTCTTGGGTGGAGGTCGATGTTGAGATTGGAATAAAAAATGCAGCAGAAATAGCAATTTAAAAATTTGAAACAATCCCGAAAACAACGATCTACTTTAGCAATATTAAGAAATTCAACATCGGAGATGTAGGAGTAGGTGTACCTCAAACCGCGGTTGGTATGGGAGATCCTATCCCCGTCTTATGATGCACTCATGCATGTCCTCTAACGGTAGTCCACACCAACCACCTCGCAACAATAGGGGCAGCGAACACCGAGGCTCGTTGTGGATCAACGGAGAAGCTTTCTCAATCCCAAAATCCCCCTAGGCAAGGCCGACCCTTCCACCAAGAACCGAGCACCAAAAAGGGAGGAAGAGGTGATGAGAAAACCACGGAATGAGAGGGTAGATAAAAGAATATATCGTTATCCTTCTTGGACTCCTCGAAGAAGATGAAGTAGCCCGCACACCCAAGTAGAATACACCTTCAATTCGGCTTCACAAAAACTCGGGGAAGGAGGAAGAAGATAGCCTGCCACCAAGGGAGAGGAGGAGGGATTCTTTGGAACTTTTCCACTCAAGAACCCTCTCAAGAATGAAATTCTTCATCACCCTTGAAGGACCTTTCAGTCACTAATTTATAGGGGGCATGGGCGGCTACAAGAGTAGACCCGCCCCGCTTAAAAAACTCTCCACGAAACTCAAAATTTTGAGGTTTGCCTCCAAAATATATTTCATATTTAATTGTTTCATAATTAATTTGAAAATAATTAAAAATAATTAAATAAAAAATTTAATTTATCAACATAAATTAAGAGTCTATCAATAGGAATCATAATTATCTAAATAAACTAATATCCTAAATTAAGAGGTTTATCTAAATAAAATATGATTCATCTAAAGTTATAAACTAATTAAATTCCTATCAAATACGAATAATAATTATATAAATAAATTAAATTCCTATTAATTAATAGAATTAGTATTTATCCTCATAAATCATATATCTTTTAATTTTATGATTTATCTCCATAAATTAAATTACTATTAATTATTATTTATCCAAATTAATTCCTTATTAATTGGTTAGGCTCATGGTTGAAAAATAATTTTCCCACTATGTATATTTGATTCAAAATCAAATTATATTTATTTCATAATTAAATTTAGTCAACCACTTAAATATTATTATGTGTCAATCCCTACGATTTAGGGATGCCCTACAAATTAGGGTTACCGAGGAACTCCTTCCTCGTGCATTCGTTCCTATAGAAAATACCTTTCCTATTATGTATGTAAACGAGATCCGTGATCGAGTTGCATCATGTCGATGCTAGTAGAAATGTAGTGCTGCATTCAGACTCTATCTCATAAAGTCCGCTACGAGGTTAGCCTGTTGTGTGTGACCCATTGGGCCCCATACTAAGCCAGCAGTGAGTTGTGCATAACGGAGAGTCAGATCCGATCAAACGACTTCTATTCGAATCTAACGAGCCTCCACAAAACTCCTTTAGTGTAGTCCTGAGGGACTGCACTCACAATCTACGGTGATCGAACGCCCTTCAGTGAATAGTTTATCGTGCAACTAAATCCCTCGGTTACAATGTCCCAAAGTCGGCTAGGGTACAGAAGAAGTGTAAAACCCTAATACTGATTTATATATATTCCACCCGCCAAGATGTCGTCCCAATAATGAAACGTCAAAAACATTTTCACGACTTTCATTTCTACTATGGCTAGAGATTCCCGAGTCGACACTTGCAGAGACACATAGGACATTATCTCCTCTCACTAGGAGTAACCGATTCCATATTGATTGCTCATCTACCTCCATGAATGCTTCCCCATGCCAAGTAATACCCGGCACATGACGCTGAGGGCCACATAGGGTTATAAACAAAGCAATGGGTCGTCACTCACAAGGTAATCATGACAACCTCAGGTCAAAGGATTGCTTGCGCCTACTATCACTCGAGGAACATCCTATTGACACTAATGTAAGGATTCCATTTTGTGTTCCTCGTGCAGGTCCATTCAGTGAACCCATTCCCTAATGAGCACCTGCACTTGTATATTAATGACGGGTCATAGGTAATTGTGAGATCAGCTACCCCTTATCGTATAAGGCATGTACCATGTGCACTAGTCTATCCAGAATCATCGATCCCCTAATTGGTGATCATACGACTATGAACATTTAGAACATGGGCATCTGGATTCCAAGTCTCACTATCATGATCTCATCATGGCCTCAGAATCATTTGCCCAAGGTCATGGGGTTCATCACAATCTTTATGAATAAAGATGCTGCATATGATGAAAAAGTTGCCTCATTAAGTTGATTACCCTTGAATAGTCCCTAAACACATCGACATGTGATTACCCTTCAATCTCCCACTTGCACTTTAGCCAATCATCGTAGTATATGTATACCAAATTTTAGTTGTGATTGAATCTGGTGTTGTGGTAATTAGTTTAATCTACATTAGTGTCTTTCAGTCATCACCTCTTTCCAACGATGAGGTGATATCGCATTTTAAGAAAAGCAATTATTTTCACGGGATCTTAGTTCCTTAACTTTGAGCAACAGTCCTAGTATTGTCGTACAATACCGGTGCTGAAGTGGCAATCTCAGGAACAACTCTCATTGAATGATAGACTCCTTTATCTGATGCTCTCCTAAGCGGCAAGTAAGTAGCAAAACATAAAGCTTTAGTCACCTTACCGCTTATAGTACCCAGTTAGGAACACTTTCCTGCTTACTGCACCACTATTAAAGGCATCCTCATACCATCTTGAGTGCGGATAGAATCGGAGCCCGAATCGGACTCGGATCGAATCGAGTAGAGGTTAAGTCGTATGAGGGGCATTTGAGTCATTATTGGATGAGGGAATATAATCCCTCATCATGAGCCGTGCGGCTCATCTTGGAGCCGCACACAGCCCGAGCAAGAGGGAGAAGGGAGAGAGGGGAGATCTTGTCGGTGCTGAGTTCACGTCGACTCTCGAGGAAATCAGAGCTCATCTTCATCGAGGCTTCCTCGGGATCTAATCAAGGTGAGTGGTTAGAGTGCTTACGAGGGGAGGCGGGTAGCCGACCCTAGTTGTTTGAAATCAGACTCTTTTCTCGAGTTTTTCTTGTCGATCAATGCGTCTTCTAGTACTAGAACTTTAATCAAAATGAATACCTATGATTTTATGTCTCAATCGGATTTATTTCATGTTTTTGAGGGCTGGCCGAGTGGAGGAAAAAGGGAAAAGTTCATGCCGAAATTTTCCCCAAATTTCCTCGCTCGTCTAGCGACTCGCGGATCGCCTTATGTTCGATATGAGTTAAAACGCGGATTATGCTTGTATTGTTGTCGCATCCCTGTTCACCATCCCTAGGGGACTCGACCGAGCAGGTTACTTCCTTTCTTGAGTTGGCCTAGCATGAGAGAGGGGTGGAAAGTGGGGACTGTTCGGATCGACGCGTTGTATCTCATGTTGGGTCATTTTATTTCCTATTTCGATGTTTAGTGTTAAGGTTAAATTTCATTACATGATTCCTGTTCATCTAGTAGTTGATAGCAAATCTTAAAATCTGCATTCTCATGAATATGGTAATGTTCTTGCTAATGCTTATATACATAGGGTGGTTATGGTATATGCTTCAAAGGAAAGGTTTATTAAATTCAGTTATTATGCCTAATTATTGCTATGTTTAATGCATGTTCTCTATTGGTAATTTAGTGAAATTATCCTCTTTAATTCGGGTTCTTCATGATTTTGTTACCCATGACTAATTTGGCAAGTGATGTGACTATGGTAAGCCGAGTGCCTTCATAGTCGGCGAGTTCGCTCATTCTAGGAAGAATGGTTTAGATGACTAGTGGTATCATTTAACTTAGATACAAGATACAGTCACTAGGTGCTTCATTTAAGGAAACAGCGAGACCCTAGGGTAAGGGGTTGGATATGGGCAATGCCCGGGGAGCAAAACACAACATACTTGCGCAACCTGGTTTTGGGTTGTGGTTGATGGTCTATTGAGAAGTGTCACTAGCCGGATGGCAAGCACACGACTCAACGGTTTATAGGGTCTTGAGATTGCACCAGCGGGCCCGCTAGGTGTTAGACCCGAGTGACGGTGGGTCTTGAGATTTCGTCAATGGGCCACGCTAACGGTAGACTCAAGTGGGATTGGGACTAGCTATACCTAACCCGAAGGATCACTGAAACTAGTGGCCATCCTAGTTGACGGATCTGAAGTATAAATGTTTCTAAAAGAGTAGCCTGTGGGGGCTGGTTTGAGTAGGCCGACCGGCTAAGTTAAGTAGAGGAAGGACTGAACCTTCCATATATACTTTAGGACATTATTGGCCGAGCTTGCATCATGGATATGGGCCCGAGAGGCCAGTTTATCCACTCATCCATTCTAGCACACTGATTATTTATGGAATGTGATTTGATAACTTCCTTATATATGTGATTGTCGAGGCTTTAAGTGGAGGTTCGAAAGAACCGCTCACTGAGTTCCTCGTGAACTCACGGTTTTCCCTTATTGTTGTTTTGCAGAGCTCGACCAGTGAGGTACGGCTTGGTGGCATGGTACGCAGCAGAGCAGGCGTGGGTGCAGATCTCATAGCTGGCAGTAACTAGTCATAGTCGTGTCTATTAGAGTCTGATGTATGCACTGGGTTTATTTCTGTAAAAACTTTGAAATGTTTATTTGGAAAAACTTTCGAATGTTTATTTGAAACTTATGGTGTTTTAGAACTTGGTGTGATCAAACTGGTTTTGAACTTTTAATAAAAGTTGTTATCGTATGTTTTGGTCATTACTTGATGTGTTCTGTTTATGTTTTTGTGAGTTGTTAGTCAGTGCATAGGGTAGGCTTCGGGGTACTGACTCGTACCCTAGCTGGTCACGCGTACCCTGAGTTGGGATGTGACACAAACATGGAACTAATGATTTCATGGAGAATCAATTTTAGGTTCCAGGTCGGTTAGCGCTCGACGTCCGCGATAAAAAATATAAGAGAAATCAATAAATCGGATGGACGTTGGTCGATGCGCTCGAATTCGGCGGGAAGTTAAAGTCTAGGTTTAGGGTGTCTAGAAAAATTGTAAAATCCTCAGTATGATGCTTGGTCCCGAAGACGAAACCCAAAATCGTTCAACGTTCAAAAAATCTAGGCTTCATTCAAAGGGTCGGTCGCTGGTTGGTCAATGGCTGATTGCTGGCTGGTCAATGGCTGGCTGGTCGACCGGCTACCGATCGTTGAACGACCGCTAGAAGCCCAAACTCGATAGGGGCTTGATGGTCAGTGGCCGGTCTCTCTAGAGATCGACCGGCCATCAGCCGACGATCGACCGAGCAGCGCCAATGGGCAGAAAAACTCCCGTCACATTGTGTGTTCTTACCTTCTCTCCATGGCTTATAAATATAAGCCTTGAGAGCCTTCCTTAGTTGTTGCACAGCCTATTAAGACATCCTTTGAATCATCTAAGCCATCATTGAGTCATTTTTTGCAAAACTCTAGCTTTGATCCTCACATCCTTGATCTTGCCTTTTGGCTTTAATCGATTCATCATCAAGGCATCAAGAAGAGCTAGGATTCATTGTTTGGAGCTAAGTATTTGTTGTATTGTTTATTTGCTCCATTGTTTGTGTATTTTCTTATTTATTTCATTGTATTTCATAGTGTGAAGACCTAGGTTGTTAGATCTTGAATGGTTGGTGGTTGCCTTGGTGTTAAGGCTTAAATCCACTGGTGTAAACGTAGTTTGCTAGAATTAGTCGAGTTGTCCTTAGGGTTGAGGTGGGAGAGTGCTCTCGGTAGGAAGGCGGTATACTTTCAGTTGTGGAAGTGCCTTTGGGTTGAGAATGGAGACTCTCTGGTGAAAACGTCCTTATTGTAGGGAAACAAATTAATCTAGTAAAGCTAGTTTGGAAATCCTAAGCGGAATGCTTAGGTAGTGGAGTAGGCATTGGGGCCGAACCACTATAAATCTCTTTGTTTGCATTATTTACTTTGCGTATTGATTACTTGACTTGTTTATTTGCTTCCGCATTCATTTAGTAGTTGAATTGTGCATTAGTCTAAGTAATCAAGAAAATGATTGAAATCAGAATTAGGTTTAACTTTTAGCAAACACACTATGCACCCCCTTCTAGTGTGACATTTCACCAACATTTGGTATCAGAGCGGGTCGTAGATTGAGATTTCACCATCTCCTCTACATTTAGTCTCGATCAAAAAATGGCACTAAAGTTGGCAACATCTATACGACCTAGGTTCGATGAGTCTAACTTTGGTCTTTGGAAGAGTAGAATGTACACTTTCCTAAAGACTCAAGGTTTAGATGTATTTGACATGGTAAAGACAAAATATATTAAACCCAAGGAAAATAGAATGCATGGACCCAAGAACAAATAGATATGTTTGAGTCAAATGCTAAAGCTATGAATTACATTTTTTTTCTTTGGAAAATTGTATCTTTGAAAAGATCATGCATTGTACTTTCTCATTCGATATTTGGGGTTGCTTAAATGTCTTATATGATTATTCTAAAACCGAGGAGTTAGCAAATTTTATTGAAGGTGGTGATGACAATGGTCATCCTTCCAATAATAACATGGTTTCTGAAGCTCAAAGTGTTTTTAGTCAAAGAAGCACTAAAAGTCGAAAAAGGAAGGTGATTTGCTATTAATACAAAGAAAAATGGCACGTGAGGAAGAATTGTTCTACCATGAAGAACAAGGCAAAGAAAATGTCAAATGCTTCCACATCGTCATCTCACTCAAGTGAAGCATCCTCCTGCCATGACTATGAAGCTATTTCAAAAGATTGCCTCATGAATAAGAATGCACATGATCATCATAGTTCATATGTTAAGCATTCTAATGATAGTGTCACGCCCCATCTTAGGGTCACGTGACCGGCCAAGGTATACGTGCCTATACCTCGCAGCCGATCGCATACACATGCCAACTCATAATAAAACATAGCGGAAAATATGAGATAGTTTTATTGTAGTAGAGAAAATAAATCAGTTTCCACTTCCATTTTAAAGGAGTAAAGTTCAGCAAGTCAAACAGAGTGCAGAAATTTATAAATAAAAAGTTCATCAGTTTTTCTCAAAAAACATTGTCTGAAATAAAACATAAGAATGTCCCAAGAACGCTAAAATAACATGTGCATGACCAAATACTACAAGACTCGACTACAACCCCTAACTAGGACTGCTATGAGATCAATGTAGCTCCTCTGCCCTCCAGCCGCGCCAAGTGCTCCAGCCTACCTCACTGGTTAGGCTCTACAAAAAAAATAGAAAAAGAAACGAGGGTGAGTCCAAAGGAACTCAGTGAGCGGTCCTACCAACCCCCACGATAAAACCAACCACAAAGATATAACATACAAACATAAACAACCCTGTCTCGTATAGGGAGAATGTAACATTTGTGGTATGGCTAACTAACGACCACTTGGCCGACCCATTCCGAAAGGAAAGCTTATTCACATAGCAGTGAATATACAACAGACCTATCTGCTTACCCTTGTTGTAAGGCATACAAGTTACCCACAAGAGTTATGAGGATAATCAGGTTTTACCCATCCGAACTTATCCCATAACATACCCTTAAAGAGACATACGGGAATAATCGGGATTTACCCATCCGAACTTATTCCAAAAGAAAAACGGGAATAATCGGGATTTGTCCATCCGAACTTATTCCAAAGAGAAGAGGGAATAATCGGGATTCGCCCATCCGAACTTATTCCAAAGAGAAGCAGGAATAATCGGGATTCGCCCATCCGAACTTATTCCAAAGAGAAGCGGGAATAATCAGGATTCGCCCATTCGAACTTATTCCTTTTTAAACACATGTTGGGATTTACGCATCCAACCTTCCGGCCTCAACCCCACAAATCGACTCCAAATCGAGCCTCTCCGCCATTCATGAAAGATATGACGCCCACAAGACCTAAGTCAAGTGTCTTCTACGGTGTCCTAGGAGTGTTCCTACAGGAAAAAAAGTTGCAACACACTATACCCGTTCCCGACGCCCTAGACCCGCAATGTCATCAACCCATGTGGTTTTGTTTCATGCATTTAAATTCTTGTTGGCTCTTAACAGTTTATTTTGCCCCTTGAATTTTAACTCTACAATTAAAATTTAAATTCCCAAATTTAGGTTTTGTTTTAGGGATTTTATTTTTAGCCTAATGTTTGAGCCCAATTCTGGTGTACTAAAGCCGTATCTGATTTCCCGAGTGTGTCCTATGGTTCAAGACTATGTTTTCTAGTTAAAATGATAGGTTACATGACTATGTTCAGTAATCATCACACCTCACAAATACAGTTTCAAATCTCAGCATCATTAGTGCATGACTCACAAGAAATCCCAATGATAGGTTACATGACTATGTTCAATAATCATCACACCTCACAAATACAGTTTCAAATCTCAGCATCATTAGTGCAATCTAGCATGAAATTTTAGCATAATTAGATTTTCAGCATGCTAAATTAATTAACACGAAAATCACAGCAACAATCATTCCAAAAATATTGCTAAATCCGATTTCATTCATCACAAAGAACAATTAAAAAGGTCTATATTCTAAACATAATTTAGCATGCTTCAAATCCTTACACCAACATCAAGATTCATGCTTCATAAATCAAGAATCATCAAGAACATAAATCATGCCGTCAAGAACTAAATCTTTCACATGAAACCATAAATTTAACACGCTGAGATTCATACTTTTTTCATCAAACATAATTCAACATCACAAGAACATAGCAAGGATTCAAAACAAGGGATTTAAAGACTTATCAACATAGACAAGCTCTCTTAGGCAATATCACAAACACCTTGAGGGTGCCTCATTTCCCACCTTGGCCGAGCACCCCTAGGACAATCCTAGGGCTGCCGCACCACAAACGGGGATCTTCGGGCTTCCTCTTTCATGGTAACACGAGAAAACAACACCCACATCGGAAAACAACAAGAATTCTCAAAATCCAAGAGGTGGCTCTAGAAAATGAGGAAAAAGAATGGGGAGGAAGGGAGAAACCACTCACATGATTAGGAAGAAGAAGAAGAAGGAAAGAAATCCTAAGGGGAGGGGGGCACCACGAGAGGCGGCGGCTCGGCATGGCTCCTAAGGAAGGGGGGAGTTATAATCCGCTCCCAACCCTAATCTTATGCTAAACCCGCATCCGCCTCGAGCCGGATCCAAACTCGCTAACCTCTCAACCCAACCTAACTCCAAGCTCAACACAAGCATCATCATTATGCTCAAGTGTCACGCCCCAAACTCAGGGTCACGTGACCGGCCAAGGTATACACCCCGCAGCCTAACTCATGCACAGAATAAACAAAGACAACAATTTCCCCACGGGACTACAACTCCAAAATACCAAAACAAAAGTGCATGACAAACTACTACAGACTCGACTACGACCCCTAAATAGGACTACTATGAGATCATGTGGCTCCTCTGCCCTCCAGCTGCGCCAAGTGCTCTAGCCTACCTCATTGGTCAGGCTTTGCAAAACAAAACAATGACAACGGGTGAGTTCAAAAGTACTCAGTGAGCGGTTCTACCAACTCCACGAAAAAACAACACAGAAAAGATGCGTAAAGCAAAACTCCTGACTCAAGCAGGAAAAGGTCACAAGGGGGTGACCAGCTAATAGGCGATCAAGCCACCACCTGCCCGAAGGAATCCAACACCCAAACGGTGAAGATCAATAGGCCTAGGCCTACCAAGCCCTAAGGCAACAACACATACTAGGATAATCGGGAAGGCTCTCCGAACTTATCCTAGTAAAAAGAAACTCGGGAGCAATCGGGAAGGCCCTCCGAACTTGCTCCATAAGACGCGTAGGGACAATTAGGATTTGACAATACGAACTTGGCCCTTTTAGATATCACTGGAGTAATCAGGTAGACCCTCCGAACTTACCCCCTTAAGATATCACAGGAATAATCGGGTAGGCCCTCCGAACTTATTCCTTAAAACACCTCGGGGATAATCGGGTAGACCCTCCGAACTTATCCCACGAGGCCAACAAGAACAGTCGGGATTTGCTCAACCAAACATGTTTCACAGATTGGGAATTAGCGATCTAATCTCCCGGCCCTAGCCCGTAATCCGACTCCTTAATGAGCCTCTCCACCATTCACAAAGATATGACGCAACATAACCTAAGTTAAGTCGCTCCAACGGTGTCTTAGGGATGTCCTTATTGGAAAACGTCTCAACACTCCAATACCCGACCCTAACTCCTAGACCCGTAATGTCATAACCCGTGTGGTTTTATTTTATACATAAACTTTGCTTGTTGGTTCATAACAGATTATGCTGACCCTTTGCCCAATTTTAATTATGCAATTAAAATTTATATCACCAAGATTAGGGTTTTGTTTTTGCTTACTGTCGAGCCCAACACTGATGTACCTAACCCAAATCAGGTCTCCAAAGTGTATCCTATGTTTCCAAACTATGTTTTCTAGTCGAAACGATAGGTTACACGACCATGTTCAAATAAATACATACACCACAACAAGCATTTTAAAAACAGTACAGATTCATCATTCTCAGCATGAAATTCCAGCAATATTTAAATTTTTCATCATAGCATGAAAATAAATCCAAACTTTACACAAATTATAGCCTTAATTATCATCAAAATAGAATACTAATATTGAAATAAATCTCCCAAATTTCACAATCTTAAATTAAGGCTAAAAAGCACCAACAACACCATAAACAAGAACAAACACCATGATCAAGAACCTTCATGGCATCAACATTAAGATCCATATTTTGAAAAAAATAATGATTTTTCCAAAAATAACATATTAAATACTAAGCATGCTTGAACATACAAGAACTCATTTTGATAAACAATTCAAGACATAAACTACAAGATAATCAAAATTTCTCACCTGGGCATTTCATCGAACACCTTGAGGGCACCCTTGCTCCACCCTTGGCTGAGCACCCCTACGGTCCTTGGGCTGCCGAACCCCATAGGGAAGGGTTTAGGGTCTCCTCAAACATGGCAATCAAAAAGAATGATGAAAACTTGCGAGATCAATGGAAAACATTCAAGAACAATCCAAGCCTTCAAGAATCCGAAGAAACCCGAAAAGAAGGAGGGTAAAACCACTCACCCGAATACGAAGGATGATGAGAGGAGAAAACTCGGACAACGGACTTCGAATCGGCTTGAAGAATCGACGACTTGATTCAAAGAAAAAAGAAAGGGGGGGGGACGGCTCACTCGCTTCAAGAATCCAACGGCTTGAAGAGAGGGAGAGAGGAAGATAGAGGGCTGGCGGCTTCAAGTCGGCTCCTCTTGGTTCGGCTCCAAAGGAAAGGAAGAAGAGGAAGAAAAGGGGAAAGTTCGGTGGCTGATCGACTTGGCTTGGCGGCTGCAAGAGAGAGGAAGGGGGGGGGGGGGAGGGAGGGGGCTGGCGGCTCCTCTCTTCCCGCAATGGCTTGTGCAGCTCCAATGGGGAGCCACAAGCCAAGGGGAGGGAGTTTTATACTCCCTCCTCAACCCTAACTTCTCTAAACTCTTTATCCAATCCGCATCTGCCTCAAGCCGAACCCGAACCCGCTAACTTAAATTAACTTAATTAATCCTATTCTGCACATAACCATCCAATACATGCACACCCACATGTGACATATTTAAACAATCATATTCACAACATAAAAATTAAAAAAATTATTCTACACAAGCAAAATTAGATAACTCATATGCTTACTTACCCGAGTTCGCAAACTCGCACCGGACCATGAGTCGACTAGGCTCAACTTCGAACTAATACGCTAGGCTGGCAAACACAACCAATAAGGAAAATAACATAATTAAAATATCTAGGATATTACAATCCTTCCTCCTTAAAGAAAATTAGTCCTTGAATTTCAGAAAGGAAAATTAAGGACTCGCCATATCATCAAACAGTGAAGGATAACGCTCCCTCATATCCTGCTCCACCTCCTAGCTGGCCTCCTACCCGGAATGGTGCTCCCACCTGACCTTAACCAAGGGGATCTCCTTGGACCTCAATTTTTTGATTTGACAGTCTAGCACCTCAACTGGCAGCTCCTCAAAGGGACTGCTGAATCCACCTCCACTGCGGTAGGCTCAATCACATGGGACACATCCCAAATGTACTTCTTCAGCATAGACACATGGAACACACCATGCACTTGGTCCATATTAGGAGGCAAGGCCAACTCATAGGCAACATCTACCCTGCGCCTGAGAATAGGAAATGACCCAATGAACCTAGGGCTTAGCTTTCCTTTCCTACCAAATCTCACCACCCCTTTCATAGGGGACACCTTGAGGAACACCATGTCCCCCTCAGTAAACTCTACCTCCATGGCCTTTCCATTAGCATACATCTTTAGGCGACTCTGAGCTGCCAACAGTCTCTCTTTGATTAGCTTCACTTTTTCTACTGCCTCCTCCACCAGGTCAGGTCCCATCATAAGGGAATCCCCTGCCTCAAACCAACCCACAGTCGACTTGCATCACCGCCTATATAATACCTCAAATGGGGCCATCCCGATGTTGTTGTGATAACTATTATTGTAGGCAAACTCAATCAAGGGTAAGTGCCTCTCCCAACTGCCCTCCAAATCTAGGACACATGCTCTCAGCATATCCTCCAACGTCTGAATAGTCCGCTCTGACTGACCATATGTCTGAGGGTGAAATGCAGTACTGAACCTAACCTGAGTGCCAAACAGCTCCTGAAAAGACTGCCAGAATCGAGGTGTGAACTGAGTACCCCGATCTGAGATGATCATAATCGGGACACCATGATAAGCAACGATCCGATCCAAGAAAAACCTTGCATATTGCTCAGCTAAAAAGGTCGTCCTGACAGGTATAAAATATGACGTCTTGGTAAGGCGATCCACCACTACCCAAATAGAATCATTGCCCTTCCCATACTTTGGCAATCCCGTCACAAAATCCATGATTATCTTCTTCCATTTCCACTCTCGTACTTCGAGGTTCTGGAGCAACTCTGTCGGCTTCAAATATTGAGCCTTCACTTGCTGACACACCAGACACTTAGATACGAACTCGGCCACTTCTCTTTTTGTGCCATTTCACCAATAATTCTACCGTAAGTCACGGTACATCTTTGTGGTTCCCGGGTGCATAGTGTATGTAGATCGATGAGCCATCTCCAGTACCTGCCTGCGAACCTCGACCATATCAGGCACTACTATTCGGTTCTTAAACCTTAGAACGCCCTTCGAGTCAACACCGAAACCATTATCGGCATCACCTCTCCTGGCCAAATCCTTGGTGAGAGCACAGAAAGCATTCTCCTCCTGTGCTGCTCGTAACATATCAACCAACGTGGATTGCACCCCCAAGTGAGCCACCAGTGCACCAGAAGCTAAATCTGATAAGACTGTCCCTCCATCCAAACACATGACCAAATCCTGAGCCAGCGACCTCCTCCTGACTACCAAATGAGCTACACTACCCATGGACTTGCTGCTCAAAGCATCAGCCACCACATTGGCCTTCCTCGGATGGTACATGATAGTTCAGTCATAATCCTTCAAAAGCTCAAGCCATCTTCTCTGCCTCAGGTTCAACTCCTTCTGGGTGAGCAAATACTGGAGACTCTTATGATCAGTGTATATCTCACAAGCCTCACCATAAAGGTAGTGATGCCACAGCTTCAATGTGAACACAGCCACTGTTAACTCAAGGTCATGAGTCGGGTAATTCTTCTCGTGAACCTTCAACTGCCTGGAGGCATAAGCTATAACCCTATAATTCTGCATCAACACACAACCCAAACTGACCCGGGAGGCATCACAATAAACAACAAACCCTCCCGAGCCCGAGGGTACTACTAGAACTAGTGCCGACGTCAAGCGGTCCTTGAGCTTTAGAAAGCTCTCCTCGCACTTACTGTCCCATTCGAACTTGGCCTTTTTCTGGGTCAGGTGGGTCAATGGCACTGCAATCCTGGAGAAGTTCTCCATAAATTTTCTATAATAATCTGCCAACCACAAGAAACTGCGAATCTCAGTGACATTCGTTGGCCTCTTCCCATTCTAAACTGCTTCTATCTTTGCGGGGTCCACCTTTATCCCTTCCCTGGACATCACATGGCCAAGGAAACCTACACTCTCCAGCCAGAACTCACACTTTGAGAATTTAGAATATAAGCGGTGCTCCCCGAGAGTCTCTAGGACCACCCTCAAGTGCTCAGCATGCTCTTCCCTGCCCTTGGAATATATCAAGATGTCATCAATAAACATTATCACAAATTTATCCAAGTATTCCCTGAACACTCGGTTCGTCAGGTCCACGAATGCTGCAGGTGCATTAGTCAGCCTGAATGACATAACCAAGAACTCATAGTGACCATACCTCAACTTGAAAGTTGTCTTCGGGATGTCACTATCTCAGATACTCAACTGATGATACCCTGACCGCAGGTCAATCTTGGAAAACCACTGGGCCCCTGAAGCTGATCAAATAAATCATTAATCTTGGGCAGCGGGTACTGATTCTTCACCGTTATCTTATTAAGTTGCCGGTAATCAATACACATCCGCATGGACCCATCCTTCTTATTTACAAAGAGCACTAGAGCACCCCAAAGCGAAACACTTGGGCGAATGAAGCCCAACTCAAGCAACTCCTGCAACTGGGACTTCAACTCTCTCAACTCAGCTGGTGTCATCCGATACGGCGAAATGGAGATCGGCTTAACCCCAGGCTGCAAATCAATATAGAATTCGATCTCCCTCTCTAGGCGCAAACTTGGCAACTCCTCCGAAAACACATCAGAGAACCCGCACACCACTGGCGTTCCCCCAACGTCCCTAGCCACACCTCTGCCTTCCTCTGCCACAGACACAAAGGCCAAGAAGGACTGACAACCATCCAGAAGTAGCTTTCGAGCCTTGAGAGCTAAAATCGACACCAGCGAATCTCCCATTCTATCACCCTAGAAGGTAAACTAAGGCAATCCGGGCATACTGAAGGTCACAGTCCAAGCCCTGCAATCCACTGAGGCGAAATGGTCCACCAACCTGTCAATGCCCAAAATTACATCAAGCTCTAGCATCAGCAGGGGTGTCAATTCGGCTATCAACACATGCCCACAAATGACAACCTCACAACCTCGAAAGACTATCTCTGCCATCATAGAAACGCCAGTAGGCATATACACCACAAGGGGTAAATCAAGCACAGAAGGTATCCCTGACAACTTGCAGTAAACAAAGCAGACATAAACGAGTGCGTAACACCCGGATCAAACAAGACATATGCAACTGCAGAACCAACAACCAGGTTACCTGATACTATTGCCCTGGACGCCACAACGCCTTCTTGGTTCATACCAAACACTCGTGTAGCGGGCCTCTCTGAACCACCAGCTCGCTGGCCTCCTCCCTGAGTCTGACCCCTCTGAGTTACGAAATCCACTAACATTGGTGTCTTTCCTCTGGTTTGATCAGGATGCTGATTGCCCTTGCTAGGACAATCCTTTTTGTAATGCCCAGCCTGCCCACAACTAAACTTACCTCTGAACATCCCCAGCAAGCCCCCTACTGCCTCCTATGACATCGGTTATATTGCTGCGGCCCAGATCTCCGCTGCGAACCTCCAAATGATGCCCCTGGTCCTGAACCCATATGGCCTCTGGAACTGTTATGACCTCCGCCCTGCGGTGGATCTGCCCAAAATGTTTTCTTCAGGGGACCATCTTGCCTATCTGTCGGTACCAGTGCCTCATTTCGGAGTGCCTTATCTACAACCCGAGCAAAGGAAGTGTGCTCCGTGTAATGGATCAGTCTGGCGATCTACGGTCTCAACCCCTCAACAAACCTCTTGACCCTGGCGGTCTCTATGGCTATCAAGGTGGAATGATACTTCGAGAGCCGAGTGAACTCCATCTCATAATTTGTCATTGACATACTGCCCATCTAACACAGTAGCTCAAACTCTTTCGCCCGCCTGTCCCGAACGCTCATCGTTAGGTACTTCTCCACCATAGCAGCTCTAAACTCCTCCCAAGTAGGGGGTGGTGCATCTGCTGCTCTGCGGTCCCTCCAAGTGTGAAGCTAATCCTTGGCTGGACCTCTCAGTTGTAACCCGATCAGTCAAGCGGTCATCTCAGAAGAACAACCTAGCTCCCTACAAAGCTCATAGCAATCTCCTAGGAAACTGGTGACCTCCACCCGTTGATCCGTCCTTGTATATTATGGTGCTCTAAAAGCAAGAAAGTCTCCATACGAAGGTGCTCTAAGGGCTCTGACCACTGGTGCTACTAGCTGAACCACCTCTGGTGCTGCGGGTGCTGCCGGTATTGGTTGTGGCTGCTGTCTCAACTCCTACTCCCTGCGGAGTATCTCTGTTAGCTCAGCCACCCGGGCCTACAACTGCACAATCATGGGATCCTGTCCCACCTCCTCCCGAGCCTGCGCTGGTCTCCCTCGACCCCGGCCTCCACCTTGGCCTCGACGCTCAATAGAGTTGCTGTCTCTACCGCTCCTGGCGGCATCAAAGGCCTCCATCAATCTGGAATCACAAAAAAAAAAAAATCATAATCAGCCAATTGAATTCACCCTAACATTTTGCAAATTTAACCACGAGTCGCGCTGAGGTGCAGACTTAGCCCATTGATCTCATAACATACCCCTACCGATACTAACACGCTAGCAATGCCCTATATGGTGACAACTCTAGGTCGTAGTGAGATCGAACCACATGCTTTGATACCACATTATCACGCCCCAAAATCAGGATCACATGATCGGCCAGGGTATACGTGCCTATACCCCGCAGCCTAACCTATGCATATGCCAACTCACAAAAGATAGTAGAAAGAAACAACAATTTTATTTACAAAGAGAAACAGAGACAGATTTCATTTAACAATATAGTTTTTGTCAAAAGATCGAGTGCAGAATAAAATGAATCAAAGAGTATCAGTACTGATATTTAAATAAAATCTGAATAAAAACATGAATGTTCCCATGGGACTACAACTCCAAAATACCAAAATAAAAGTGCATGACAAACTACTATAGACTCGACTACAACCCCTAACTAGGACCGCTCTGAGGTCATGTGGCTCCTCTGCCCTCCAGCTGCTCCAAGTACTCCAGCTCACCTCACCGGTCAGGCTCTGCAAAACAAAATAACGATAATAGGTGAGTTCAAAAGAACTCAAAGAGCAATTCTACCAACCCCCACGAAAAAACAACATAGATAACATGCGTAAAGCAAAACCCCTGACTCAATCAAGAAAAGGTCACAAGGGGGTGACAAGCCAACAGGCCATCTGGCCACCACCTGCCCGAAGGCATCCAACACCCAAACGGTGAAGATCAACAGGCATAAGTCTATCATGCCTTAAGGCAACAACACATACTAGGATAATCGGGAAAGCCCTCCGAACTTATCATAGTATAAAGAAACTCGGGAGCAATCGTGAAGGCCATCCAAACTTGCTCCACGAGACGCGTAGGTATAATCGAGATTCGTCGATCCGAACTTGCCCCATTTAGATATCACAGGAGTAATCGGGTAGGCCCTCCGAACTTACTACCTTAAGATATCACAGGAATAATCGGGTAGGCGCTCCGAACTTATTCCTTAAAACCACCTCGGGGATAATCGGGTAGGCCCTTCGAACTTATCCAACGAGGCCAACAAGAACAATCGGGATTTGCTCAACCGAACTTGTTCCATGGATTGGAAATTAGCGATCCAATCTCTCGGGCCTAGCCCGCAATCGGGCTCATCAACGAGCCTCTCAGCCATTCACAAAGATATGGGGCAATATAATCTAAGTCAAGTCTCTCCTACGGTGTCTTAGGGGTGTTCTTATTGGAAAGAGTCTCAACACTCCAATACCCGACCTCAACTCCTAGGCCCGTAATGTCATAACTCATGTGGTTTTATTTTATGCATAAACTTTGCTTATTGATTCATAACAGATTATGTTGACCCTTTGCCCAAATTTAATTATGCAATTAAAATTTATATCACAAAGATTAGGGTTCTATTTTAGGATTTTGTTTTAGCTTACTGTCGTGCCCAAAACTGATGTATGTAACCTGAATCAGGTCTCCAAAGTGTGTCCTATATTTTCAAACTGTGCTTTCAGGTCGAAATGATTGGTTACAAAACTATGTTCAGATAAATACATACACCACAACAAGCATTTAAAAAACAGCACAGATTCATCATTCTCAAAATGAAATTCCAGCAACATTTAAATTTTTTATCATAGCATGAAAATAAATCCGAAATTTACAAAAATTATAGCCTTAATTATCACCAAAATAGAATACTAATCTTGAGATAAATCTCTCAAATTTCACAATCTTAAATTAAGGCTAACAAGCACCAACAACACCATAAACAAGAACAAACACCATGATCAAGAACCCATCTTTCAAGAACCTTCATGGCATCACTATCAAGATCCATATTTTGAAAAAAATAATGATTTTTCCAAAAATCACATATTAAATACTAAGTATGCTTGAACTTATAAGAACTCATTTTGATAAACAATTCAAGACATAAACTACAAGATAACCAAAATCTCTCACTTGGGCACTTCGTCGAACACCTTGAGGGCACCCTTGCTCCACCCTTGGCCGAGCACCCCTAGGGTCGTCCTAGGGCTGCCGAAACCCATAGGGAAGGTTTTAGGGTCTCCTCAAACATGGCAATAAAAAAGAATGGCGAAAACTTGCGATATCAACAGAAAACATTCAAGAACATCCAACCCTTCAAGATCGGCTTCAAGAATCCGAAGAAACCCGAAAAGAAGGAGGGTAAATCCACTCACCTGAATAGGAAGGATGATGAGAGGAGAAACCCCGGACAACGGCCCTCGAATCGGCTTCAAGAATCGACGGCTCGATTCAAAGAAAGAAGAAAGGGGGGCTCACTCCAAGCCGCCGGCTTGAAGAGAGGGAGAGAGGAAGACAGAGGGGCTGGAGGCTTCAAATCGGCTCCTCTTGGCTCGGCTCCAAAGGAAAGGAAGAAGAGGAAGAAGAGGGGAAAGCTCTACGGTTAATCGGCTTGGCTTGGCTGCTGCAAGAGAGAGGAAGGGGGGGCGGTTGGCGGCTCCTGCGGCAGGCGGCTCCTCTCTTCCCTCAATGGCTTGTGCGGCTCCAATAGGGAGCCACAAGCCAAGGGTAGGGGGTTTTATACTCCCTCCTCAACCCTAACTCCTCTAAACCCTTTATCCAACCCGCATCCTCCTGAAGCCGAACCCGAACCCGCTAACTTAAATTAACTTAATTAATTATATTCTCCACATAACCATCTAATACATGCACACCCACATGCGACACATTTAAACAATCATGCATACACAACATAAAAATTAAATAAATTATTCTACACAAGTGAAATTACATAACTCATATTCTTACTTACCCGAGTTCGCAAACTCGCACCGGAGCATGAGTCGACTAGGCTCGATTTCGAACTAATCCGCTAGGCTGACAAACACAACCAATAAGGAAAAGAATATAATAAAAATACCTAGGATATTACATCAAGCACGTGCATTAAAAATTAAAGCAAAAATTTATTTAAGCAAGTAAAGAAAATGCACAATTCATATTTCTACTTACCCGAGCTATC
The DNA here is from genome assembly GCA_034359265.1 of Canna indica. Taxonomy (NCBI): domain Eukaryota; kingdom Viridiplantae; phylum Streptophyta; class Magnoliopsida; order Zingiberales; family Cannaceae; genus Canna; species Canna indica. The sequence goes on from CP136892.1 coordinate 43,579,389, forward strand.
AAGTTCGCACCAGATCATGACTCGGCTCAGCTCGACCTCGAATCAGCCCTCTAGATTGGCAAAGATAAACAATAAAAATTACAATAATATCTCGGATATTACAATCCTCCCTCCTTAGGGAAAATTCGTTCTCGAATTTTAGCAAGGCTTAAGGACTTACCAAATTCTCAAATAGCGAAGGATACCGCTCCCTCATATCATGTTCCACCTCCCAGGTGGCCTCCTCCCCGGAATGGTGCTCCCACCTGACTTTTACCAGAGGAATCTCCTTAGACCTCAACTTTCTGATCTGACGGATGAGCACCTCAACCGACCTCTCCACATAGGAGATTGCCGAATCCACCTCTACTGCAGTAGGCTCAATCACATGGGACTCATCCTGGATATACTTTTTTAGCATGGATACATGGAATACTGGATGCACTTGGTCCATACTGGGAGGTATGGCCAACTCATATGCCATTGCTCCCCTACGTTTGAGAATAGGGAACGGCCCAATGAACCTAGGGCTAGCTTCTCTCTCTTCCCGAACCTCATCACCCCCTTTCATAGGGGATACCTTGAGGAAAAAACTATGTCCCCCTCAGCAAAGTCTACCTCTATGGCCTTTCCATCAGCATACATCTTCTGGCGACTCTGAGCTGCCAACAACCTTTTCCTGATTAACTTCACCTTCTGTACTGCCTCCTCCACTAGGTGGGGTCCCATCATCAGAGAATCTCCCGCCTCAAACTAGCCTACTGGTGACCTGCATCGCCGTCCACACAATGCCTCAAAAGGGGACATCTCGATGATGATGTGATAGCTATTATTATAGGCAAACTCAAGCAGGGACAAGTACCTCTCCCAACTGCCCTCCAAATCTAGGACACATGCTCTCAGCATGTCATCCAATGTTTGAATGGTTCACTCCGACTGACCATCTGTGTGAGGGTGAAATGCAGTGTTGAACCAGACCTGAGTGCTTAACGCCTCGTGGAAAGACTGCCAAAATCGAGCTGTGAACTGAGTACTCTGATCTAAGATGATCATAACAGGGACACCATGATATGCGACGATCCGATCCAAAAACAACCTCGCATACTGCTCAGCCAAAAATGTCGTCCTAACTAGTATGAAATGTGCTGTCTTGGTGAGGCGATCCACCACCACCCAGATGGAATCATTGCCCTTTCTTGACTTCGGCAATCCAGTCACAAAATCCATGGTTATATTTTCCCATTTCCATTCTGATACCTCTAAGTTTTGGAGCAATCTTGCCGGCTTTAAATATTCGGCTTTCACGTGCTGACATACTAGACACTAAGACACAAACTCAGCCACCTGTCTCTTCATGCCTTTCCACTAATAATTTTGCCTTAGATCACGGTATGTCTTCGTGGCTCCCGGATGCATGGCATATGTGGACCGATGAGCCATCTCTAGCACCTGCCTGCAGACCTCGACCATGTCTGGCACCACTTTCTTATTCTTAAACCTCAAAACATCCTCCGAGTCAATACCAAAACAGCATCACCCCTTCTGCACAGATCCTTAGTAAGTGCAAAAAAAGCATCCTCTTCCTGCGCTACTCGCAGCATATCTACCAATGTGGACTGCACCCTCAGGTGAGCCACCAACACACCAGAGGCTAACACTATTAAGATTTCCCCGCCATCCAAACACATGGCCAAATCCTGAGCCAATGGCCTCCTCCTAACTGCCAAATGCGCTAGACTACCCATAGACTTTCTGCTCAAGGCATCTGCCACCACATTAGCTTTTCCCGGATGGTACATGATCGTGCAGTCATAGTCCTTCAAGAGTTCAAGCCACCTTCTCTGCCTCAGGTTCAATTCCTTCTGGGTGAGCAAATACTGGAGGCTCTTATGACCAGTGTATATCTCACAGGCCTCGCCATAAAGGTAGTGACGCTATAGCTTCAATGCGAACATCACTACTGCTAGCTCAAGATCATGAGACGGGTAATTCTTCTCGTGGACCTTCAACTGATGGGAGGCATAAGCCATTACCCTACCATTATGCATTAAAACACAACCCAAGCCGACTCGAGAGGCATCGCAATAAACAACAAACCCTCCCGAGCCCAATGGTACAGCTAGAATCGGTGCCGACGTCAAACAGTCCTTGAGCTTCTGAAAGCTCTCCTCGCACTTATTATCCCAGACGAACTTGACTTTCTTCTGAGTCGGGCGGGTTAATGGCGCCGCAATCCTGGAGAAATTCTCAACAAATTTCTTGTAATAACCTGCCTATCTCAGGAAGATGCGAATTTATGTGACATTAGTTAGCCGCTTCCAATTCTGAACTACCTCTATTTTTGCGTGATCCATCTTTACCCATTCCCTCGACACCACGAGGCCAAGGAACCCTACACTCTCCAGCCAAAACTCGCACTTGGAAAATTTAGCATATAACCTGTGCTCCCTAAGAATCTCCAGAACCATCCTCAAATGCTCAGCATGCTCTTCCTTGCTCCTGCAATATATTAGAATGTCATCTATGAATACAATCACAAATCTATTCAGGTATTCTCTGAGCACTCGATTCATTAGATCCATAAATGCTGCTAGAGCATTTGTCAACCCAAAAGACATAACCACGAACTCAAAATGGCCATACCTCGACCTGAAGGCAGTCTTAGGAATGTCACTATCCCGAATCCTCAATTGGTGGTACATTGACTGTAGGTCAATCTTAGAAACCACTGAGCCCCCTGATGCTGATCAAAGAAGTCATCAATCATGGGCAGCAGGTAATGATTCTTCACTGTCATCTTGTTAAGCTATCGATAATCGATACACATTCGCAAGGTCTCATTCTTCTTTTTCACGAAGAGCACTGGAGCACCCAAATGCGAAACACTCGGTCGTGTGAAACACAAATCAAGAAGCTCCTACAACTGGGACTTCAACTCTCTCAACTCAGCTGGTGCCATCCGATAAGGTGGAATGGAGATCGGCTTTACCTTAGGATGCAAGTCAATACACAACTCGATCTCCCTCTCTAGGGGCAAACCTGGCAACTCTTCAGGGAAAACATCAGAGAACCCGCACACCACTCTCGTCCCCTCAATATCCCTGGCCGCACCTCCGCTTCCTTTTGCCACAGACACAAAGGCCAAGAAGAATCGGCAACTTCTTAGAAGTAGTTTTCGGGCCTTGAGAGCTAAAATGACCACCAACGAGTCTCCCCTTCCCTCACCCTACAAGGTAAACTGGGGCAATCCGGGCTTACTGAAGGTAATAGTTTTAGCCCTGCAGTCCACTGAGGCGAAATGCTCTGCCAACCAGTCCATGCCCAACATCACATCAAGTTCCAGCATCGATAGGAGTATCAATTCGGCCATCAATACATGCCCAAAAATGATCACCTCGCAGCCCTGAAAGACTGTCTCTGACAGCACAACATTGCCTGTAGGCGTAGACACCACAAGAGACAAATCAAGCATAGAGGGTTTCCCCGACAATTTAGCAACAAACGATGTAGAAACAAAAGAATGCATAGCACCTGGATCAAACAACACAAAAGCTAAAGCGGAACCAACAATAAGGTTACCTATCACTATGCCCTGGACGCCTTGGCGCCCTCTCGGTTCAAGGCAAGAAAACCTGTGCAGAAGGCCTCTCTAAACCACTGACTTGTTGTCCTCTGCCCTGAGTCTGACCCCTATGAGCTATCGAACCTACTGACATCGGGGCCTTCCCTTTGGTCTGATCATTCTATTGACTACCTCTGCCAGGACAGTTCTTCCTGTGGTGCCCAACCTGTCGACAGCCAAAACATGCCTCTAATCATCCAAAGCAAGCTCCCCTCTATTTCCAGTGACATCAGCTACACGGCTGCGGCTCAGGCCTCCGTTGTGAGCCTCCTATTGACACCCCCGTTCCTGAACTCATGCGGCTTCTGACACTGCCCTATCCTCTCAACTGCAACCCGATCATCCGAGAGGTCATCTCAGAGGAACAACCGAGCTCCATGCACAGCTCATAGCAATCTCCAAGGAAACTGGTGAGCTCCACCCGCTGATCTGTCCCTATAAACTCTGGTGGCCTAATTTTGACAAAATTTGCATACGTGGGTACTCTAGGAACTCTAACAACTGGTGCTACTGGCTTGACCACCTCCGGTACCACAGGTGCTGTCGGCACCGATTGTGGATGCTGCTTTAGTTCTTACTCCCTGCGGAGTGCCTCAGTTAGCTCAGCCACTCGGGCCTGCAACTGCACAACCATGGGATCCTGTCCCACATCTTCCCGGGCCTCCTGTGCTCTCCCACGGCTCCGGCCCCGGCCTCGGCGCTTTGTGTAGTTACTGCTACTATCGCTCCATGCGGCATTAAAAGCCTCCATCACTATGATTACATCATAATTAGATAATTCAATTCACCATTGAATCTTAAAATAAACTAACCACAAGCTGCGCTAAGGTGCATACTTAGCCCATTGATGTCATAACACAACCCTACCATATACTGAAAAGAAACGAGGGTGAATCCAAGGGAACTCAGTGAGCCGTCCTACCAACCCCCACCACAAAATCAACTATAGAGATATAACATACAAACATAAACACCCCTGTCTCATATAGGGAGAAAGCAACATTTGTGGTATGGCTAACTAACGGCCACTTGGCTGACCCATGCCCAAAAGCAAGCTTATTTACATAGCAGTGAATCTACAACAGGCCTATCTGCCTACCCATGCCGTAAGGCATACAAGTTACCCACAAGGGTTATGAGGATAATTTGGTTTTACCCGTCCGAACTTATCCCATAACATACACTTAAAGAGACATACGAGAATAATCAGGATTTGTCCATCCGCACTTATTCCAAAAGAAAAACGGGAATAATCGGGATTCGCCCATCCGAACTTATTCCAAAGAGAAGCGGGAATAATCGGGATTCGCCCATCCGAACTTATTCCAAAGAGAAGCGGGAATAATCGAGATTTGCCCATCCGAACTTATTCCAAAGAGAAGCGAGAATAATTGGGATTCGTCCATCTGAACTTATTGCCGATGCCCTAGCCCCACAATGTCATCAACCCATGAGGTTTTATTTCATGCATTTAAATTGTTGTTGGCTCTTAACAGTTTATTTTGCCCCTTGAATTTTAATTCTACAATTAAAATTAAAATTCCCAAATTTAGGTTTTGTTTTAGGGATTTTATTTTCAACATACTGTTTGAGCCCAATTTTGGTGTACCCAAGCCGTCCCGAGTGTGTCCTATGGTTCCATACTATATTTTCTGGTTAAAATGATTAATTACATGACTATGTTCAGTAATCATCAGACCTCACAAACACAATTTCAAATCTCAACATCATTAGTGACAATCCAGCATGAAATTTCAGCATAATTAGATTTTCAGCATGCTAAATTAATTAACACAAAAATCACAGCAATAATCATTCCAAAAATATTGCTAACCCAGATTTCATTCATCACAAACAACAATTAAAAAGGTTTATATTCTAAACATAATTTAGCATGCTTCAAATCCTTACACCAACATCAAGATTCATGCTTCATAAATAAAGAATCATCAAGACCATAAATCATGTCGTCAAGAACTAAATCTTTCACATGAAACCATCAATTTAACATGCTGAGATTCATACTTTTTACATCAAACATAATTCAACATCACAAGAACATAGCAAGGATTCAAAACAAGGGATTCAAAGACTTATCAACATAGACATGCTCTCTTAGGCAATATCACAAACACCTTGAGGGCGCCTCCTTTCTCACCTTGGCCGAGCACCTCTAGGACAATCCTAGGGCTGCCGCACCACAAAGGGGGATAATCGGGCTTCCTCTTTCATGGTAACATGAGAAAACAACACCCACGTCGGAAAACATCAAGAATTCTCAAAATCCAAGAGGCGGCTCAAGAAAATGAGGAAAAAAGAAGGGGGAGGAAGGGAGAAACCACTCATATGATTAGGAAGAAGAAGAAGGAAAGAAATCCTTGAAGACGGCCTCCGAATTCAGCACACGAGAGGCGGCGGCTTGGCTTGGCTCCTAGGGGGGGGGCTCCAACAAGAGGGGGTGGCAGCTCCCTCCTTCTCCACTTGGCTTGTGCGGCTCAACTAGGAGCCGTATGGCCTCATGACGAGGGGGGGGTTATAATCCCCTCCCAACCCTAATCTTATGCTAAACCCACATTTGCCTCAAGCCCGGATCCAAACCCGCTAACCTCTCAACCCAAACTAACCCCAAGCTCAACACAAGCATCATCATTATGCTCAAGCATATGCATTAAAAATTAAAGCAAAAATTTATTTAAGCAATTAAAGAAAATTAATGCACAACTCATATTTCTACTTACCCGAGCTTTCAAGCTCGCACCGGATCATGACTCGACTCAGTTCGACCTCGAATCAGCCCGATAGACTAGCAAAGATAAATAATAAAAATTACCATAATATCTTGGATATTACAGATAGATCCCTTGTCCATAGCAAAAATGAAAAGAAGTTCAATGAACATTACTTTTGTTGTGGTATTTTTGGCAATGCTATCCGTGATTGCGCATTTAAGATAAATCTAAGTGTTGCTAGGACACTTTGGATTGCTAAGGCTACTAACCCCCAAGGATCCAAAGTCATTTGGGTTCCAAAAATTTCATGCTTTGTTGTAGGGGGAGCTACCACACAAGGTTAGAGTGTTGATGGTATGTTGAAGTTGACCAAGTACCGATCTAAGAGTCAAAAATCACTTTAGAAATGATTTTTCTCATCAAATGAGTAGAATGATACCACACGTGAGTTCAAAATACCATACTTCAAGTCTCATTCGAAAACCGGTTGAAAGTTTCAAAGTATTAGAAAAAATGAGCATTTAAGGAGAGTGATACTTTAGTAGCATTTTTGTAAATAAGCGAGATTTTTCCAAACGTTTCCAGATTTTATTCAAACTTTCAAAATACAAAGATATGGTCACGTAAAACATGTATATCAAGTTTGAAGTGAAAAGAATGTCATTTGATCAAAATACGAACTTAGCACGTTTTCATTCGAAATAAGCATGAAAACATGAAAATGGCTAAGTATCAAATGTTGCTATCTACTCATGTTTTCTCTAATTTAGGTACCTAGATATATAGTATGAGTGAATCTAAGTCTATCAATCAAATTTGGGCTTAAAATAAATTTTTTAATTAAGTCACTTTGTTGACTTAGATCAAAGTATCTTCAAGTTTACAAAAATCAAACTTTTAAATCCATATAAAATTATATTCTTGACAAAAAAAGTTTGAAACTTTAACTCGACCAACTAAAATTTTCAAGGATTCTACGGGATTAAGAATCAGTCAAAAATTAGTTTTCAATAAATTCATAAAATTTCTAAAAGTCCAGGGGCATTTTCATAAATTTTAGGTATTTTTTCTTAAAAAATTGTTATTTTTTATTCAAAATTTCTAGATATCGTTGAATGATCATTTGAGATGCATGAAGTTTGAACTCAAAATAGATTTTCTAAGTTCACTTTTCATCATATCTTGATTTCAATGAAAAACCGATATTTCTAGTTATCATTCAAGTTATCAAAATCTTTTCTAGAAATGATTTTACTCAAGCAATGGTGTGAATGATATTAAAAAAGGAATCCAAATGGTATACTTAATATTTCATATGAAGTTTTTGACGAAAAATCAAATTATTGGAAAGATTGATTTTTCAAGAGGATGATACTTTGCATTTTTGAAATCCAACTCCAAAATTTCACTATAAATCATATTTTAAATAAAAATTTCTAAATTTTTTATTGAATAAACTAGATTTTTCAGTGAAGATGCAGTTTTAAGAATCAATTAAAAATGATTTTTCTACATTTTTCTAAAAATAACTGAAAAAGTTAAAATTTCAATAACATTTATGTAATTTTCAATTATTTTTCAAAACGTATTCAGTTTTCATTCAAACTTTTATGACACCACATAATGGTCATGTAAGGATTGTATGTCAAGTTTGAGGTGAAAATTATGTTCTAAAGTCAAGATATCAACCTAGCATGGTTTCATTCAAAATTAAGCTAATTATCATGAAACTTGCTTAGTGTCAATCTTATCGTTTACTGATGGTTTTTCAAATTTAAACATATGCATACCTAACATGAGGGACTATACACATGTTTCTCAAATATGGATTGAAAATGAGACCTTTAAGTCAATTTGTTGACTTGGGTCAACTTGGTTCAAAATAGATTATCATGAAATGACCTCTATGTCATTTTATCCATATCCATATGAATTTTTCATTCTAAATGTATGGAAACATGTCATACCTATTCCTAAACATGTTTATGGGATTTGGACTTAAAATGAAGTGTCCAAGTTGAATTGTTGACTTAGGTCAAATTTTTCCAAGTTTAAATCCCCTAAAATGGATTCATTATCACTTTGTTCATTTACCTACGATTTTTGAAGTTTAAATACATGACAATGAATCATGAACAAACTTAAACATGTTCATCAAATTTCAATCTTGAAATGAAGTCTCTAATGTGAGTTTCAATCTAGAGCAAGTTTCATTCAATCAAGATATCATGGAATTGCCTAAGTTATCAAAATTTTACCTACTCATGAAATTTCATCTATTTATCATGCAAAAAAAATCATGAGTATAGAGACGTTCTTATAGCACAAGTATTCAAGTATTATACTAAGATTTTTGCAAAATCAAACTCATACCTCATTCTTGAAAATTTTGCCAAACTTGTCTCTTTTTTTTTCAATTTCTATAGACTTCCATTTTATCATAACTTGCAAGCAATATTCATTAGTAGGATAATGAAAATATATTTACTAGCAAGTTATCAAGCTAAGTAGCAAAGAGTGGGATCAATTATCGATATCAAAGTCTACTTTGCTAAATAATTTCAAATTCATTTCAAAATGAAATCGAGTGATATCCAAATGAATTTTAAGAGATCATCAGTGAAATATAAATGAAAACATGATCTTCAACCCTTCCTATTGGTTGAAAACCGAAAGGCCACAATGAGCCTACGATTTAGAATCGCAAAGTCGCATTAGCCCTTTATAGACTACTAAGGTCTCCGAAGAGATCGGGAAATCAAAAATAAAAATCATTTTTCAAGTCATATCATGAGCAAACAAAATCAACTCAAATTGAACTAGTATCATAACTCCAACTTTAAGATGACAAGTAATGTAAAGGAGGTGATACTTAACATACCTAGATGTCAATTTTCATACCTATGGCATCATGATGGCTTGAAGTTGCACCCAAAGATGGATTCTTCGTTGAAGTCCATTGTGAACTTCAATTCTTCAATTTCCTTTACCATTGTGTGGTTGCTCCCTCTACAAAAGAGCATGAGACCTTTGGTACCCAAATGACTTTGAGTCCTTGGGAGTTAGAGGGCTTAGCTACCCAAAGTGTCTTAGCACCACTTGGGTTCATCTTAAATGCGCAATCATATATAGAATGCCCATAGACACCACAACAAAAACAGTAACCATGAAACTTTTTGTTATCATTTTTCTTAGTATGAGATTTTTCATTAGAATGCATAGCATGATATTTATGATGAACATAGGTATTTTTGAAAGAAACATTTTTCTTTCCAATTTTCTTGAAGGAAGTTGAGTTTTTCAAATTACGTACTTCCTTGTTCAAAACCAAAATCTTATATTTTAAACTTCAATTGACTTATGCATGGTATATAGTTGAGATTTCAAAATATTGTTCTCACTTATGATTTTTGAATTCTCAAATTTTAAATTTTCATTTTCAAGCTTTAAGTCCTTAAACTCAAGTTTCAATCTATCATGGCACAAATCAAATGACCTAGATTTTAATTTCTCATTTTCTAGTTTTAATTCATGCACATGAGAATCACTACAAGAAATTTAATTTTTAGTGATGAAATTTAGTGGGGGTCGCGCATCGACCCTCACAAAATCAACCTATTTATGGGGGTCGCTAGTCGACCCTCACGAAAACCCCAACAAAATATAGTTTTCCGAGGGGGGCTATTTCCGGCCCCCAAGGAAATAATTTTCCAAGGAGGGTTATTTTCAGGGGGTCAAAAATAGTCCCCAAGAAAAATTTAAGTTCCTTGAAAGTTTTACTGGGGACTATTTCCGGCCCTAGGAAAATATTTCCCGGGGGTCGAAAATAGCCCCCAAGAAAAATTTAAGTTCCCTAGAAGTTTTCCTGGGGGCTATTTTCCGCCCCCAAGAAAACGTTTTCTTGGGGACTATTTCCACCCCCGAAAAATTTTGTTTTTTGGTGGACTATTTTCGACCCGGGAAACTCAGAGAAATATTATTTCCCTTTTAAAAAAAACTAAAAATTCAGTTTTCCTAGGGTCGGAAATAGCCCCCAGGAAATGAGTTCTATTTCCCTAATCTACCTGCTCATTTCCCTTCCCTCGCGTGCCGATTCATCACCATCTTCACTGTTCACTCGTCACCCTTCACTCGCGCCATCTACAGCATCTCCACTGTCGTGTCAAGTGGTGAAACTGGACACCATCTCAATATTCCCATCTCCTCTTCCTATCTGCTGAATTAAAGACGGAGGTATCGGCATTGTCCCCTCGCGTCGCATTTCTGGACCAGCAGCGATCTCTACTCACCCTCATTCTCCCGGCGTGCTTCCGGCTCTTCATCTTCCGAGTGGTTCCGGCTCTTCGTCGTCCGGCGTCCGCAAGGGTGGCGTAGTGGTTGCAGAATCAAAGCGAGTTGGTGCCAACTTGGTTGTACTCGACAAGTAATATCCAAAGTCTTATTCTGATGCTAGTAGTTTTACTTTGACTATATCACTCATAGCTCAAGCAAGCACTTCATCTGTTCGATATTTTGCCTCTTACTGTTTCTCCATGTGCTGCCGCATCTTCTCTGTTACTTTTTCATCTAGGGTTCCAATTCAGAGCGAATCAGGTTTCAACTCGATTGAGTTGCTGGCTTTTAAATTTGTTCCAGCTGATTTAATCAGTTCGATCAAAGAAATAAAAGTCAAAAAATTGAATCAACAATTAAGCAGCACGTTTTGGGCTTAATGTTCTGAAGCTTAATTTTGTCAATCATCAACTTAGAAGAAAAGGGAACTTAGATTATAAGCTCTTTAACTTTGTCTCCATTACTGATAACATAGCAGGTCAATCATCTAAGCTACTGGACATCCAATGCAAAGCTCCGTCTCAACCTCATTCTCACGACCTTCTATGCCATTTGAAACATCTTCCTTGGAAGCAATGATTTGTGGCTCACTTTGTAGTTTGCACTACAATCAATCATCAAAAAGTGCCATATCAACAAATCAGTTTAACCATAATAAGTGCTTTCAAGGAACTTACTTTTGATGCAAAAATACCTTTTCATGTAGTGATGTGTTCTCTTCCACTAGAGTTTTATCCTGATTGAGTCAGACTTGAATATATACTTGTAGAAAATGGAACTATATGCACTTTTATTTGGCAGAAAAGGAGTTAATCTACCTTCTCTTGAAGCCACAGAAGCTGCTCCTCCAGTAATTGATGCTGAACAAATTATGGAAATAGTTTATTGATCAAGTTATTCCATTAAATAAATGGAAAAGTAATATCTTGCCTTCCTTGCTCTTATCCTGCTTAGGCCTTGTTCTGTCTTTCTCTCCAGTTCATTAAGTTCTTCAAGAGAGCATGATTCTAAATTTTTGCCTAAGATCTTTCTGCATGCAGCAAATGGTTGGTTCTAGATTATAATTTTGATAAATAACTTTTTGGAAATCCACATATAAAACTCAAAGCTGACCTTTTAGTGGTTTCAAGATGTTCAAAATAAACAATCAAATTCATGTCGCTTACAGCTTGCAACTGGTTTGAACTCAAAGTGGCATGTTAAGTTCGATTCTACTAACCTAGAGCAAATTTCATCCAATGAACACATGAAATTGCCTAAGTTATCAAACATTAACTTACTCATGAAATTTCATATATTTATCAAGCAAAAGCAATCATGAGCATAGAGACTTCATTAATCATGAATAATCAATTATTATACAAATATTTTTGCAAAATTGAACTCATACCTCACCCTTGAGAATTTTCCAAATTTTTCATTTCCTTTTCAATTTGACTCTACTAGCTTTCCATCATATTTTTGATAACTTGCAAGCAATATTCATTAGTAACATAATGGAAATGTAACATAATCGATCTCAAGATTTACTTTGCAAAATAGTTTCAAATCTGTTTCAAAATATGTTGTCATGAATCCAAAATGAATTTTAAAGAGATCATAAATATAATATCGATGAAAACATGATCTCCAACCCTTCATATTAGTTGAAAACCGAAAGGCCACAATGAGCCTACGATTTAAAACTGCAAGGTCGCATGAGCCCATTACAGGCTACCGGGGTCTCCAAAGAGATCGAAAAATCAAAAATCAAAAATGCTTTTGAAATATATTAAGAGCAGGGAAAATCAACTCAAATTAAGCATATATCAACACTCCAACTTAAATAGAACAAACCAAGGAAGGAGATGATACAAAATATACCTAGATGCCAATTTCCATACTTTAGGCATCATGATGATTCGGAGTTGCAACATCTTGGAGATTTCTCATTTAGATCCAAGGTCAACTTCAACTCTTCACTTCTCTTTATCCTTGTGTGGTATCTCCCCCTACAAGAGAAGATGAGATTTTTGGTACCCAAGTGGCTTTGGGTCATAGGGGGTTAGTGGGCTTAGGTACCCAAAGTGTCTTCACAACACTTGGGTTCATTTTGAATGCGCAATCATACATAGCATGCCCAAATACACCACAACAAAAGCAATGTCCATTGATTTTCTTTTTGTTTTTGTTATGGACATGAGATTTATTTTTAGAATGCTTGTTATTTGAACTAGGATGAGCATGAGCATTCTTAAAAGATATATTCTTCTTTTGAGTATGAGGTTTAGTTGTAGAATGCTTAATATGAGAAGCATGATGTGCATAAGCATTCTTGAAAGAAACATTTGCATTTTTAGAATTCTTAAAGGAAGAATTACTAGATAGATTACTAACTTTCTTATTTAGAAAAACAACCTCATTTTTCAAATCATTCATTGATTTATGAATAGCATGCAATTGAGTTTTCAATATGTTATTTTCATTCTTCAATATGTCATTTTTATTTTTCAAATCCTTAGTGTCAATACTTAAAGTATCATGACATGGATTGTTGACAGTAATTCTAAGCTTCTCATTTTCTAATTTTACATCATGTAATTGAGAGCTAAGATTTGAGTTTTCTTTCTTCAAATTTTTATTCTCTTTATCGTTTTTCAAGAGCAAGGCATACATGATTTTATACTCATCCATCAATTCATCAAAATCATGGGAGCTAGATGAGTTAATACTATTATTGTTATTAACATGACTAGAAGAGGTGGAGTGTACCTCATTGTCATCATTCATGAGGCATTCTTTTGAATTTGCTTCATAGCCATGGGAAGAGGATGCTTCATTCGAATATGATGATGATGTGGAAGCATTTGACCTCCTCTTTGCCTTGTTCTTCATGGTAGGGCAATTCTTCCTTACATGCCCTTTCTCTTGGCACAAACGGCAAATCATCTTTCTCTTCCGGCTTTTAGTGCTCCTATGACTGGAGACACTTTGGGCTTCAAAAACTATGTTAGCATCGGAAGGATGACCATTGTCATCACTACCTTCATTAAAAGTTTCTAACTCTTCGGTTTTAGCATAATCATATAATACATTTAAGCAAGCCCAAATATCAAATGCGGAAGTACAATGCATGATTTTTTCAAATATATTAATTCCCAAATAACAATATATGTAATTTGTTGCTTTAGCATTTAACTCAAACATGCTAATTTGTTCTTGGGTCCATGCATTCATATTTTCCTTAGGTTCAACGTATTTTATCTTAACCATATTAAAAATACCTAAACCTTGAGTCTTTAGGAAGGTGTACATTCTACCCTTCCAAAGACCAAAGTTAGATTCATCGAACCTAGGGGATATAGATGCTACACACTCTAGAGCCATTTTCCGATCGAGAGATGTTTGTAGAGGAGATGGTGAAATCTCAATCTACGCACCCGCTCTGATACCAAATGTTGGCGAAATGACGACACTAAATGGGGGGTGAATAGTGTGTATACTATAACAATTAGCCTAAATTCATTTTTAATCGATTGCTTAGATTGGTTTAGGCAAGATGCAATTATGCGATTTAAATATGAAAGCGATATAAACAATTAAGCACACACAATTTAAAATAATGCAAACACGGGTATTTATAGTGGTTCGGCCCCAATGCCTACTCCACTACCTAAGCACCCCGCAAAGGAAGATTTGAGCCTTCTAAAAGATTGATTGAAGCGCGCCCTGTTCTTCACCGAGTTCTTCTTCAAAGCGCCGTCTGCTTCCTCAACTCAGGATTTAATTCAAGCTCAACGACTTGGCCGAGTTGGAGGTTTTAAGGCTTGGAAAAGAGTAGATAATTTTGTCTGACTTTAAGATCTTTTCCCTTATAATTTTTAACTGTTAATTGTATATGTTTTCTTTGATTTGGGTTTGTGAAGACCTAGCTATTAGGTCTTGTCGTGTGAAGTGGTATCCTTGGTGTAGAAGGAGTAAAGCCACTTGTGTAAACTTAGAGCTTACTAGGATTAGTTCTAGTTGTCCCTTAGGTTGAGGTGGGAAAGTGCTCTCAGTAGGAAGGCGGGATACTTCCGGGTGTGGAAGTGCCTTCGGTTGGAGAGCGGAGACTTTTCGGTGAAAAGTCCTCGTTGTAAGGGAAATAAGAAATTAATCTAGTAAACCCTAGTTTGGAAATCGTAAGTGGAGTGCTTAGGTAGTGGAGTAGGCATTGGGGCCGAACCACTATAAATCTTGTGTGTTTGCATTGAATTCTTATTTGCCTTAATAGATTTATCTTGCTTCCGCATTTAATCGCATAATTGCAACTTGCCTAAATGATTTAAGTAATCGATTAAAATCAAATTTAGGCTAATCGAATTAGTAAACACACTATTCACCCCCCCCTCTCTAGTGTCGTCATTTCGCCAATAATTGGTATCATAGCGGGTTCGTAGATTATGATTTCACCATCCCTTCTACAATTCATCTCGATCTAGAAATGGCTCTAGAGAGTGTAGCGTCTTCACCCCCCTATTTAAAGACTAAAGGGTTTGAAGTCTTTAACATGTTACATTGGGAATTCATTGAACCTAAGGATGATATGCATGCTTGAAGTGAAATGGACAAGAAAATGTTTAAGTATAATGGAGATGCCATGAACTGTATTCTTTGCACATTACCAAATGGCATCTTAGAAAAAGTCATGCATTGTTCTTCGGCTTTTGATTTATGGGCCTCGTTAAATGTTTTATATGATTATGCCAAAATCGAAGAAATTGACACTTTTGATGAAGGTGGTGATGACAATGGTCACACACCTACTACTAATCCTGGTTTTAATGCCCATAGCACTTCTAGTCAAAGAAGTAGCACCAAGAGCCGAGAAAGAAGAGTAATCTATCATGCTTGCAAAGAGAAGGGGCATGTGAAGAAAAATTGCCCAAGCATGAAGAACAAAGCAAGGAAGATGTCAAGTACTTCCACCTCCACCTCTCACACATTTGAAGCATCCTCTAGCAATGACTATGAAGCTACTTCAAAAGTTTGCCTCATAAGTACCAAAGATGAGGTGTACTTCTCCTTCTAGTCATATTAATAATAATGTTAGTACTAGCTCATCTAGTTCATTCAATATGGCATATGAAGAACTAGTTGATGAATGTCAAAAAATGTATGCCTTGCTAGTTAGAAAAGATAAGGAAAACAAAATGCTAAAAAAGGAAAATGTAATGCTTAATTCTCATTTGCATGAATCCAAACTAAAAAATGAAAAATTGAAATCTAGTTCATTTGATTCATGCCATGATAATGTAGAACTTGAGCTTAAGGACTTGAAGCTCAAGAATAATAATTTAGAAAAAAGAGAATTGCATGTTAAAATCTCAATTACATGCACTACATAAATCCATGAATGAAATGAAAAGTGACTTTCTTGAATAAGAAAGTAAATGAATTAAAAAATGCTTCATTTCCTAAGAACACTAGAATGAAAAATGCTTATGTAAAGAATGCCAATATTCACCAACATTCCCATGCTAAGCATTCTACCATTAAACCTCATACTCAAAAGAAAAATATTTTTTCTAAGAATGCTCATACTCATCATGTTTCACATGACAAGCATTCAAAAATTAAATCTCACGTCCATGTTAAAAATGAAAAGAAAAAATTTCATGGACATTGCTTTTGTTGTGGTGTATTTGGGCATGTCATCCATGATTGCGCATTAAAGAGAAATCCAAGTGTTGCTAGGACACTTTGGATTCCTAAGCCCTCTAACCCCCAAGGACCCAAAGCTATTTGGGTACCAAAGGTATCATGCTTTTTTGTAAGGGGAGGAACCACACAAGGGTAAAGAAATTGAAGGATTGAAGTTGACCTTGGATCTTAATGAGAAATCTCCAAGAGGTTGCAACTTCAAATCACCTTGATGCCTTAGGTAAAGTTGGCATCAAAACTATTCCGGTATCATTTCCTATATCCCTTTGCTTTATCTAAGTTGGAGTTATGATACATGCTTAAAATTGATTGATTTTCCCCGCTCTTGATATATTTCAAAAAAAAAATTGATTTTTTATTTCCCGGTCTCTTCGGAGACCCCTGTAGCCTGTAATGGGCCTAAGCGACCTTGCTGTTAGGGACTTTTCGATGCGCCCGAGCGACGACGAATCATGACGGAATGTTCCCTACATATTTGTAAATATGTTTTCGCGTCCCTGTAATTTTGCTTTTATTTCTAGTTCGTACTTGTAAAACCTCTTGTGCAATCCCCGGGGGACCCACGGTATGAGTTGGATGCATTTCGAGTCCATTCGACACTTGGTGCGTGCGTTACGGCTTAGCGGAGCACTTTGTGTGAATTCGTCATGGCCGTGGCCATGGAAAATCCCAATGTCGGATGGCCACGATTGTTGTCATGCTCCTCGTGCCAAAAGGAACCTTAGGGGTGGCACTTGGGGGTTAGGGGTCTCATGTATAATGTAGGAGAGCGTTGGCAAACAAAGCGGTTGCCTTGGGCGGAGACGAACGAGTGGCCCATATGGGCATGCGACATGTCGTTCTTCGCCCAAGATAATTGCGGAGCTCGTCCTACACCCGGTTTTATGTTTTCTTGCGTCCATAGTCCTGTAATGTTGTTTTTGCTTTATGCCTTCAAAAACCATTCGGCCGACATGGTCTTTTGGGGGCGCGGACATGGAATGCGAGGTTGGCACGTGGTCCAACGTATGCCCCGCGATGTTAAGTCGGGAAGCCCAATTCGGGACGGATTCGGGATTAAGGCTTATCCCTTGCACGAGATGCATGGGTGCCGCACGGGTTCTTCCGCACAAAAACAATTGGCCCGTGACATTGCGGTTCTAAATCGTAGGCACATTGTGGCCTTTCGGTTTTCAACCAATAGGAAGGGTTGGAGATCTACTTTTCAAACATTTTATATTTTGAGATCTCTTAATTCGTTTCGGATTCACGATAACTTACTTTGAAACGAATTTCAAACTATTTAGCAAAGTGGACTTTGAAAATGATATTTGAATCTCTTTGCTTTTTGGTTTGGTTAAGCTTGCTAAGTAGCTATATTTTCACTAAAACATTAGTGTAGCTTACTTGCAAGTTATAAGTAATTTAGGAAGGCTAATTTGGAAGAAAAAGATTAGTTTGGCTAAATTTTCATGAATAAGGTATAACTTCAATTAATTCAAAATCCTAGTGTTATACCTCATTGTTCAAGCTTAAGTATGTCTCTTTACTCATGATGGTAATTATATATAAAATCTTTGATTTCTCATGAGTAGGTAGAACTTTAACATTTAGACAAATTTCATCAAATGAAACTTGCTCTAGGTTGACACTCACCATTAGAGACATTCTTTTAAGTCCAAACTAATTAAGCATACCTAGAGATCTTATTCCTCAAATATTTCACATCTTAAGATATCTTAGATTCATTTAGATATCATGAAAACTCATTTAAAAAGAATCTTTACTATCTAGCATAGGTTAAGGTTTTTAAATGAAACTTTGCATTGAACCTTGCTATTTAGTGTTATACCTCATTGTTTAAGCTTAAGTATGTCTTTTTACTCCGACGGGTCGACCGCTTGACGCAAATTCTTTGATCCGCGACTTCCGGTCGACCCATCGGTCGACCGACACGATCTTGCTTCTTCAGCAAACGTAGGTCGGTCGACTGGCTGGTCGATCGCCCGAGCTACTACCCAATTTGGGCTTCGATCGGTCGACCGCCCGATCGAACGAAGTAGCTCTGCGATTTTTCTTCCCTTTGTTCGGTCGACCGACGGGTCGACTGAATGGCTACTACCGTTTTTTACCTGCATTTGGTCGATTGAATTTAGGCTGAAATTGTTTTTTCAGCCAATTTCTTCCACGCTTGGTTTCCGAGTTTCGACTTTCAACAAGCATCATATTGGAGAGCTTTTGACATGATCTTTGGACTCATCCAAGCGACTTTGGTCCACTCGTCGATCTTGGAGAAACTTCCGCGATGAACCCGAGCGCGACGATCAATGTCCTTTCGATTTTTGATTTATCCAACTTTTTCGCTCGAGGACATCGAACGCTAATTGATATGGTACCTGAAAGATATTCTCAATGAAATCATTAGTCTCATGTTTGTTATCATCAAAACCATCAAAATCGAGATAAAGGCTAAGGTTGAAAACCTTAAGCCAACATTGCTTTCCCACATTGGCGGGGTATTTGATACGCTTAAGGTGATAGATGTCCCGGGGGATGATTTCTTTCTTGGTGTTGAAGGGGGTGTGCCTTTAGAAACGGGCGCTCAGGGGAGGTGGTGACCTTGATCCCCTGCCATTTCCCCACTCGAGCCGATTGCTGTCTTCAGTTCTTCTATCTTCCTTTTTGGACATTTTGTCCTCGATCGCGGCTTTGAGATTCTTTCAGTTGATCTTCTTTTCTTCTCATTGATCTTTCATTTTTACAAAACCCGCCGCCTTTTCCTGAAATTCGGACATATCTTTAGGCTCGATTAAGGCGATCTAGTCGGCGAAAGGCCCAGGCTTGATCTGTGGATCGAGGTTGGGGATGTCGGCTGCTATGGCCTGAAACCTATTCAGGTATTTTCTTAAGGGCTCATATTGCCCCTACCTAATATAGTGTAGGGCTACTCTTATCTTGCGATATACCCGCGATGTGGTGAATCAGCTGAGGAAGACACTACAAGAATAACGAGCATCACCAACGGTTGGATCCATTGCTATGCTATTGCTGAAGACCATCAGCAACGGCCAGCAATGGCTGCTCTCGTTGCAACGCAGCCGTTGCAGAAGATCGCGTACCTGATAACTTAACAACGGATCTACAACGGCTGCTCACGCCGATGCTAATGATATTATTAGCAACGGTTCCGCAACGGGCTATATCCATTGTTGATATAGCAATGTCACGCCCCAACTCAGGGTCACATGACCGGCTAGGGTATACGTGCCTATACCCCGAAGCCTAACCCATGCACATGCCAACATCATAAACAACAAATAAATAACAGCTTTTAATAATAAAAGAACCAAAATAGATTTTCATTTCAAAACAACAAGGTTTTAAATACATATCTCAAGTGCGGAAATAAATCGAAGAGCAACAGTTCTTTAATAAATAAAACTGAATAAAACGAGAATGTCCCCACGAGACTACAACTCCAAATACCAAAACAAAAGTGCATGACAACCTACTACAGACTCGACTACGACCCCTAACTAGGACTGCTATGAGATCATGTGGCTCTGCTGCCCTCCAGCTGCGCCAAGTGCTCCAGCCCACCTCACCGGTCAGGCTCTGCAAAACAAAACAAAACAACGACAACGGGTGAGTTCAAAGAACTTAGCGGGTGGCTTTATCCACCCTCACAAATAAACACAGAGATAACATAAATAAATTCTATCTCTAAAAAGGCCACATCACCAAAAATGTGACTAGCTACCAGGCCCGAAGGCCATTCATGCCCACGGCATCTAACTCTTCAAAGAGGTGCATCAGGCTGAAGCCCTACCATGCCCGAAGGCAACGTCACCTAAAAATGTGCATCAGGTTGAGCCCTACCATGCCCAAAGGTAACATCACCATCAATGAGGTGCATCGGGTCGAAGCCCTACCATGCCCAAAGGCAACATCACCATCAATGAGGTGCATTGGGTCGAATCCCTACCATACCTAGAGCCAACATCACCGTCAAGAGGTGCATCGGGTCGAAGCCCTACCATGCCCAAAGGCAACATCACCATGAAGAGGTGCATCGGGTCAAATCCCTACCATGCCCAAAGGCAACATCACCATCAAGAGGTGCATTGGGTCGAATCCCTACCATGCCTAAAGGTAACCGCGCACATATCAGGATAATCGGGAAAGGCCCTCTGAACTTATCCTGCAGGTTGGGAATTGACATCCAACCACACGGGCGTAGCCCATAACCCGGCTCCTAAATGAGTCGCTCCGCCATTGCCAAGGATATGACGCATCGCACATATCAGGATAATCGGGAAAGGCCCTCCGAACTTACCCTGCAGGTTGGGAATTGACATCCAACTACACGGGCGTAGCCCGTAACCCGGCTCCTAAATGAATCGCTCCGCCATTCCCAAGGATATGGCGCATCGCATATATCAGGATAATCGGGAAAGGCCCTCCGAACTTATCCTGCAGGTTGGGAATTGACATCCAACCACACGGGCATAGACCGTAACCTAGCTCCTAAATGAGCCACTCCGCCATTCCCAAGGATATGGCGCATCAAGACCTAAGTTAAGATTCTCCTACGGTGTCCTAAGGGTGTCATCACTATGAAGCGTTTCAACACTTCAAGCCCGACATTTACCCCTTAGACCCGCAACGTCATGAACCCGTGTGGTTTTATTTCATGCATACATTGTAAGTTGGTTCATAACAGATTATGCTCACCCTTAGACCCTATTTTAATTATAGAATTAAAATATTGATCATCTCAATTAGGGTTTTGTTTTAGGTTACTGTTCTGCCCAGAATTGCTGTGTCTGACCCAAATCAAGTCTTCAATGTGTGTCCTATGTTTCCAAACTTTGTTTTCTGGTCAAAACGATAGGTTACACGACTATAATCAGAGATCAAATCACATAATAATAGAGAAATAAAAAATTAGCTTAGATTCAATAAACATCACATAAATTTCAGAAAGCTGAAATTTCCAGCATAACATGAAATAAAAATCAGAATTTTACATAATTAAATTCCTAAATTTCTAACATCACAGATTCATATCATCAAACCAATCATGCATACAATCTCATAATTTTTATTTAATAAAAACTAACATATATATCAAGAATCCCTAAACCAAGAATCAAGGAAGTTAAATTAATTATTTAGCATTAAGAACACCTAGAACTCCAAGACGAGGTTTACACCCAAAATTCTCAATATTTAATTATAAAATCACAGATCTTCCCTTAAACATAAATTCCATGATATGGGATCAAAATTTAGGATATAAGCATGGCATAGAAACCCGAAAAAATCTCAAGAATACAAAAGGACATTATCAAAATCAAGAATCCTCAAGGCGGCTTCAAGAAAACTCGAAGAAAACCTGAATAGGAGGGATAAAACCACTCACCTTGATTAGGAAAATGATTTAAAGAAGAACTTTCAAGCGGCGAT
Organism: Canna indica; assembly: GCA_034359265.1. Lineage (NCBI taxonomy): Eukaryota > Viridiplantae > Streptophyta > Magnoliopsida > Zingiberales > Cannaceae > Canna > Canna indica. The sequence continues at coordinate 43,601,181 of CP136892.1, forward strand.
ATCCAAATCCAGCCTCAAAGGGGGCGGCTCGACTCAACAAGGGAGAAAGAGGGGCGGCGGCTCCTTTCTCAACTTTTTAGGTGGCTCCAAAATAGGAGCCACAAGCCATGAGGGGGGGTTTTATACACCCTCCTCAATCCTAACCCCTTAAACCATTAATTCACAACCTGCATCCACCTTAAGCCAAAACCAAAACCCGCTAATCGAATAGACTTAAATAATTTAATTAATCTCATTCTAATAAATCACAAACAATTAATTAAATACTTATATGAACATAATTAGCAATTATGCACACACAACACCAAATTAAATACTCTCAACCACCCAAGCCTAAAAATTCATAAATTCATAAATTTATATTCTACTTACCCGAGCTCACAAGCTCACTCCGGACCATGAGTCGACTCAACTCGACCATGAACTAGTCCGCTAAGCTGGCAATTCAAATACACATAAAAAGAAAAATAATAAATTTAAATATATAGGATATTACAAGCAACGAGGCGCTGTTGTTGCTACTACTTTTATCAACAATGGTTCCGCAACGGCGCGTCGACTGTTGCGGATATTGCCATCAGCAACGGCCCTCGTGTCGTTGCAAAGCCTTTGATGAAAGGTTGTTGCTAAGGCGATGCTATTGTTCATCAATAACGGCTTTAAGTTTGCAGTCCAGGTATTACGATACACTTTTAACAACGGTTTTTACATGGATGATCGTGGAAAAGCCGTTGCTGATGATGTTAACCTGTATCTGAGAAAGTTCAAATTTAGAAATTCCCATTGATACATTTATAACCTGATACATAACTCACACACTCATAAACACATTCATTCAAATACACATACATTCACACACACATCACATATAAACCCAGATATACATCAAAATAATTGTACTTATAATTATAATTATCCACAATTGTATAAAAAATATACGAAATCAAAACTATCGTATCAACACGATACGAAATCAAAACTATCGTATCAACACGATACGAATCAATATATCAAATCACAAAATAAGTAACTCTAAGATATCCAAGTAACAAGTATATAACAAGTCAATATCCAAGTCAATCAAGTCATAAAACAATAAAAGCTCACTACGACGGCGGAGGAAGGTCGGGATCATACGGCGGGGTCTGGAGTCCTTTAGTGTACATCGGCGTGGACTGAGTCGATGACGAAGGATCTGAATGTACACCGCTGGAATGACCTATCATCTATCTCAGCATGGCATGCATCTCAACCATCATCTAACTCTGATGAGCCATCATCTCACTCTGTCATGTGACCGTCTCCTCCAGTGTCGATATCCTCCTATTCTAATCATTAATCCTAGAGGTGGAGGGTCGCTCATCGACTACCGGAGGGGTCAGTGCCCCAAGTGGCCCAAGCACGGCTCGTGCATAGCCACTATCAGCAATGCCATAGACGCGGTCGTGCTCCCAGCAACTTGCAGCCTCGACCCACGCTCCTGAGTCAAAGTCGTTGGGGGTGCCCCTCATTGCGTCACTGTCTGAGTGTAAGTTTCCTACACGAGTTTGGTTTTTGTTTCATATTTTTCCTAAAACTTAAATTATAAATAAATAATGCATAATTGAAATAAATATACTTACCATGATGACTGCAGCGCGGGTGTCGATGTACTTGCCCGCCCCATGTCCTCTACTGTGAGTCCTCTTAAACACCTCCATCGGGGAGGGTCGCTAGATAGTCCCATCATCCATCGCCGTCGTCTACATTTATAAAACAAATACATTAATTAGTACACAGAGTAACAAATAAAATATATAATTCAAAATAAGGTATAATACTTACCATGCATCTCGCGTGCACGACAAATCAAACAGAGCCGCTAGTGTGACGCGCTCCTCCCCCCGACATGCATTTTCTAGCCGCAATCCGTGATACCTCTTGCCACCGCTCGGTTGACCATATTGACACGAGTTGATCCCAAATATCTAGAGTAATCCAATCGGAGTCGTATCCCCGAGTCTTCGCTATGGTTGTGGCCCTAGCTCGGGCCATCGCCTGTGCCCGGGCCTACCCGAGCTGGCAATTGTACCTCTGCCAGGAAATGGCCTCCCACGCATTGTAAATGAATGTCCTATGCTCCACTAGCCAAGTATAGCGATATTACAAAATAATAATATCAGTACTAATAATAATCAAGCTGATTAAATTTTTTTAAATACATGTATATAAAATTTTTAAATATGTACCTCAAACTCGCGCCAGAGCATGTCCACGTGCTCACGGGGCATGTGAAACCAAGTGGGCCAGGCCCCATGCAAATATCGTCGAATTGCCCCCGATATAGTCCTGAGGATATCCTCCTGCTCGAACCTGAACAACCAAAATAAAGTACAATATTATATTATGGTATAATGAATTATATATAATTCATAATTCATAATACATTATCTCTCACCAATCACATAAATAAGTCGGTGTTGTTCCTCGGTTGACAGAGGCTGAATCCTGTTCAGCTAGCGTGGCTGCTTGCGTCTTGATGAACTAGCCTCGACGACAGGAGCAAGTGCGGCTGAATCTAGAGTTTGACCGATCTGAGACTCTGTAGCTCTCATCCAACGATAACCTCGACCTACCATAGCCGTCGAATAAGAATATAATTAGAATATATACATAGTAGAGATAAATTTAATAGAAGATGTACTTTACAATTATTCCTCATCATTTGAGTAATAGTCTTCGAATTCTTCTTCTTCATCTTCTTCAAATTCTACTTCTTCATATCGACCTTCCTCAACTTCTTGATCGTCATCATCAACTTATTCAACTTCTAATTGACCTAACCCTGTGTCCGCATCCTCGAGTATTAGAATAATACGGTCTACAATACAGACAAGACTGAATTGATCCCAGAAGGAGAGAGGCAAGCCTTAATAGGGTGGTTTTCCCGAGGAAGGTCGGGAAGGCTATACAAAGTGCGGTGTCGGTTGCTCTGTGATAAAGCATCACTGTTCGGAATGTCGTTAGTGTAATACCCGCAATTGTAATGGAATTTATTTTTGATATTAGCGGGATAATTTGGAGGCGCGTCGAATCGAGTCGAGCAAAATGCCGAAAGGCGCAACTTAAGGTACGACTCAGAAGCACATGTAAAGTTATTAATTGATGTTTTGTTGTGATGTTAGGTTCAAGTTGGGCTCGAGCCGAGTCTGAGGGTCCAATCAGAATCCAATTTGGATGAGAATAGATCTATTTGAGTCCAACTTAAGTCCCAAGGGCATAGTGGTAATTTTGAAAAAAAAAATGGATCCACCTCAGCCGACCGTACGACTGTAGCAGTCACACGGTGGCCACGGTGAGTGCAAGGAGGAGGAGTCTTCGGCGATTGGTGGTTGGTGGTCGCGTTGTCATCGGAGATCGAAGTCGCAAGGCTGCAAGACCTTCATCTCCTTCCCTTCTTCCTCTTTCTATGAGTGGTTTTAGAGCTTCTTGATGTAGAAATTAGGGCCCTTGTGGCCGAACCCTATGATAGGGTGTAAATCCAAATTTTGATATTTGTTTCCTCAATTTCTTGCATGCTTTCAATAATTAAACTCTTTGTCATGTTGTAGATCGTGTTTTCTCGATTTGTCGTAGGGTTTTCCTTGAGATCTAGAGTCGGCCGGTTAGGGATTATGTTAGGGAAGGTCATGTTGAAATTTTTGATGATCCCCATCCTTAGATTATGTTTCTTTCACGTTTGATAATGCTAATTGTGAGTTGAGATGTTCGGATAGTGTATTTAATTAGGGCGGCCCATATTCCTTAGGGCCGATTGGCCTAGGGTTGGGGAAAAGGGGTAGAAACCCATGGTATGATTCCTTGTGTTATTCCTCGAGCCGTGGACGGGGAATCTTCCGTATCGGAACCTTAGAATGCAGATCAACCTTAGTATGGTCGATTAGGGCAGCCCTAGGGTAACCCTAGACCGAAAGGGTAATGATGGCTTTCCTTAATTATTGGGTTCGCTTTAGTAACGACATTGATGAGTCTGTGGCCGAGATAGACTGAAGTAGTTGGGAGGTATGAGTTCACCACCATGTGGTCGAACCTTATGATATAGGAAAATGACTCTAGGGTAGCTTGTCCTTGAGTTTGCATTGTACTACGAATCTATTTCAGCTTGTAACTATGTAATGAATTCTAGGAACTATCATAGAAATGGAACATAGATGACTTCAATGTGTAGGGTTATGGAGACCTTGTATCAGTAAATTTTATGAAGTACTAGACTGAATTACTATCCCCTTATATTGAGTAATCATTTTGCCTATGCTGAATATTATTTATACTTGCTTGGTTGATGTGTACTCCCGTAGAAATGGTTCATATCCATCCAGATGTGTCGTATATCCACCCAGTGTTGCTTTTCCACTCTGTTAACTTTATATACATGTTGTAATGTAGATCCAGTCTTCGTGGTGTGTATCCACCTGTATTGATTCATATCCACTCTGTTAATTGTATATACATGTTGTAATGTAGATCCACTTTGTTTGGTGGTATATCCACCAGTATTGCTTCATATCCACTCTGTTAAATATATATACATGTTGTAATGTAGATCCACTATTTTCGGTGTTATATCCACCCAGTATTGATTCATATCTGTCCTGTTAACTGTATATACATACTGTCGTGAATTATAGGCATGTGATATTCATATTCATGCGAAACTAAGTGTATAAGTCAAAATTATAAATGTGCTTGCTAAGTTTAGATATGCGTGATGAAATTTAAAGTATTCATGCTGAAATAGAAACTTGGGTGATAGGCTTTAGAGCTGAGAGATTGGGCTCGAGAAAGGGTCGGCTTAGGACGTGCGTGTGTGTACCCGAGTAGTCGGCAAAAATGATAAGATCACTTGAGAAATTATCTATTTATTTTTATATACGATAAACATTGTTTGTGTTTGTGTTTGTGGATGGATGATGGTCGGATCGAGAAGCGTACGTACCATTTGGCAAGATTGGTCCCGACTCGGCGAGATTGGATACGGGTCAAGAGTTGCCATCAGTGAGCCATGCTGACGATGGACTCGACTCGACGAGATTAGATATAGGTCGAGAGTTGCTGTCAATGAGCCACGCCGACGATGGACCTGAGTAGCGTGATATGGGTCGAGAGTTGCCGTCAGTGAGCCACGCTGACGATGGACCCGAGTGGCTTGGTTGGAGGGCTCTTCCTAACCAAAGTGGGTGCTAGAACTAGTAGGCCATCCTAGTTCATCGGGCAGAGTATATGATTTGGGCCTTATGGGCCGAGTATATGATTTGGGACTTATGAGCCGATTATGTGATTTGGACCTTATTGGCCGAGCGTGTGATTTAGTCCTCTTTGGACCGGGTAGATGATGTGGGCCCTTGTGGGCCGTATGGTTGTTGAGGTTGATGTCGGGCCGATCAAGGCCGAGTGATGGAGTGTTTTGAGCATAAGTTCACGAATGAAATCTTTCCTTATCATGCTATTATATTTTAGTGATTCCATACACTTGTATTATGTTTACCATATTATGCTCGAGATTTATGTGGAGGGCTCGGTAGAGCCACTCACTGGGTTCCTTAGGAACTCACCACTTTCTTCATGTTGTTTTGGAGATCCACACCAGTGAGGTACTACTCTGTGGATATGGCGCGGCTGGGGGAGCAAGCTTGCACTACAAATCTCGTGGCGAGGCTAGTTGAGTCATAGTCGAGTTGTGGAGTCTCTTTTATTCATGCATATAAACTTGTATTTGCTTACAATGTGAACCTTTGGAGTCTAATGTTTTACTTGCATAATTATCATTTATGCATTTGGATTCTGGTTATCGCATCTCTTCCATTTTATATGTGCATGTTGTGTGTCTACATTGGTAGGCTTCGGGGTACATTAGGTGTAGCGCGGGGTCACCGCCGTAGGGTGTCAAGGTAGTAGTCGTTGTTGTTGGCATGCGACGACGGTCGCTTGGCTTCCGTTTCCAACCATTGTGTGGGAGGTAAGCTTTACTCGGCCCCCACAGTGGGTATCAAATGTTCCTGCCAGAGAGTTGGGGCCTCCCGATTCGGTATGGTGTCTCTCCTTGTTTGGTTCGACGTCGGCGTGGGGAGGGGGGAGGGGAGACCTGCAGAAGACACTCCAATGCTCAAGTTAGGGTCACCTGAGGTGCACCGTGTCTATATATTTATTGCAGATGGAGGTGATGACCCCGCCTGAAAATCTTGTAGTGATATTGCCCATAATGGGTTGAGGTCTATCGAGGAGAGTGTAGGTTATGTAAAGGGTGCTTCAGCAACTCTCCTTGCTTGAGGTAGGTTATGTAAAGGGTCCTCTAGTCGGTTGTTTGCTCAACTACTTGGGCTTCGATCGAGGCGTCAGTCAGTTGGATGCTCGATTGACCGAGGATTTGATGGATGATCGACCTATTGTTATGAGCCTTCTTGGTGCTAGCGAGCTTGGATCGGTCGGCTCGAGTATTTTCCTCCCGAGGTATATGTTGGATCACAAAATAATCAAAGTTAGTCATTAAAGAATGTACTAGGTAAAAGGAATAGTGCCCTTGAGCCAATCACATGTCAATGTGTTTAGGGACTATTCAAGGGTAATCAACTTTATGAGGCTACTTTTTCATCATATGCTGCATCTTTACTCATAAAGATTGTGATGAACCCAATCAACCCGGGCAAATAATTCCAAGGCCATGATGAGATCACACTAGTGAGACTTGGAATCCAGATGCCCATGTTCTAAACGTTCCTAGTCGTAGGATCACCAATTAAGGTATTGGTGATTCCGGATAGACTAGTGCACTTGGTACATGCCATATACGACAAGGGGTAGCTGATCTCAAAGTTACTTATGAGCCGTCATTAATGTACAATTGCGGGTGCTCATTAGGGAACGAGTTCACTGAACGGAGACGAGGAACACAAAATGGAATCCTTACATGAGTGTCAATATGATGTTCCTCGGGTGATAGTAGGTGCAAGCAGTCCTTTGACATGAGGTTGTCATGGTTACCTTGTGAGTGATGACCCATTGCTTTGGTTTTATCCCTACGTGGCCCTCAGTGTCATGTGCCATGTATTACTGGCCATGGAGAAGCATTCATGGAGGTAGGTGAGCAACCAACATGTAATCGGTTACAATTAGTGAGAAGAGATAATATCCTGTGTCCCAGCAAGTGTCGACTTAGGAATCTCTGGCCAGAGTAGACATGAAAGTAAGAAAAATATTTTTGACATTTCACTAGTGAGATGACATCTTGGCGGATGGAATACATATGAATCGGTATTAGGGTTTGATACTTCTTCCGTACCCTAGTCGACTTTGGGATATTGTAACCGAGGGATTTAGTTGCATGGTAACTAATAAACGAATGGCATTTCGATCCCTGTAGATTGAATCTCACACTATCTGGGTAGTCATGACACGTTGCTAGACGTCAATCTTGACTTGTGAGTGGAGTCTCTCACGACCACATTTGGGGTTGAGATAGCCTCTCTGGACTTTCGTTGGACGACGTACGCATGTGCGTCTTGATACAGGGATAGGAGCAGCCATACCAACTGCGGTATAAGGTATATCTTCTCCTTCTACTCGTTGATTGAATTCCTTAAAGATTGCTAAAATAGATCAGTATTTTTGGGATGGTTTGAATTTTTAAATTGCTATTTCTTCTACGTTTTCGATTCCCATCCCGACAGTAGTATCAGAGCCACCTTAAGCAATTTTTGGGAATTTTTATTACACGTTATTGTGGCGTTTATGAACGGTTTGCTCCCTAAATGTCATGCTGCCTACTGTCCAAACGTGTAAAACGTGATTGTGTTGATTGCTTGTAAATTTATGAAATTTCAACATTGTAATTTTTAAATAGAGCCTGCGTACCCCTGCCTTCCTCTTGAGAATTCTGATTGTAATCATCTTCTCTCTCTCCTTAAACCTTTCCCCAAGGGTTGTTTGGGGTCTTCTTCTTTTAGTTTTGTAAAATTAGATATTTAGGAGCAGATTCGTAACGAGCTTGCTTGCTGCCCTGTTTTGGTGCGCGCGCGGAGATGAGGTGTTCAACGCCATGTTGATGACGGCTTGAACCCCGGGAAGGCACTGATGGAACCAACAACCTACAAGGTGGTTTTGGGCAGCGCCTTGGCGAGATGGAGCTCCCTAAAAATCCTAGGATGATGGCCTTGGTTCGCCTAGTGGCTCGGATGGAACCCTTAGAACATCCATAATCATCTTTATTTTCTTTTATGGTTTTATTTGTAGCTCTTGCTTCAATTGTTGATTGCTTAGATAAATTATAATTGCATAAAAAAACTCTCAAATAATATTGAGTCCAAATGGCTAAGGTATTAAGAATATCGGTCATGCCTTCCATCGTTATGAGGGACAAGTGTGTCTATCATCACAATGGGTTTGTTGTGCACACACAAGGCCTTTTGTGCTGATAGGCACGTTGCACCTAATATGGCACATATCCCTTTTGTGTCCCTACTACTAGCTTGAACATGACTTCCCTTGTTGAGCTACACTCAAGGTTGGTCGTTTTCTCGCTAGGGCATACGAACGATGGGTCCGACTCAACAAAGGCTCCTTGGTTTGTTGTGCACACACAAGGCCTTGGTTGCCCTAGAGGCAAAAACTTATGGAAGTCACATAGTCATGTGATCGGTAACTTGTTACCTACCAATGGACCTATTAGGGTTTGTCGTGTTACATGAGAGAATAGAGTAGGAGAAGTGGGATTCCATTTTCCCCTAAGGAAGTTTACCAACGAGGGCTTCGCGCTTCCAAACCGGAGGGTATTACGGAATCTTGAAAATTAGTGGGAGACATGATTAATTAAAAGATCTCAATAAATATGCATGTAGAATATCTGCTCATTCATGTCTTTATTTTCTTTGTAGCATATCATGTCACCTTTACCAGCGTTAGATTGCTTCATCAATGAAAATAAATTAATTGGACCAAATTATGTCGATTGGATGCGAAATTTGATGATCGTCCTTATTTATGATAATCTATCTCACATTCTTGATTCTCCAGGACTAGTGTCATTCCTTGGGGAAGGGGATTACACCAAGGAAGAGAGGACGGCTTATGAGAAGCTGCAAGAAATTTGGATTGAAGATAGCACCACTATTTGATGCATATAGCTTGCATCCATGTCCGATAAGTTGCAAAAACATCATGAACATTTGGATACTGAAGCTATCCTTGATCACCTCAAGTTGTTGTATGGTGAGCATATGAGGACTGCTAGGTACGAGCTATCTAAACAACTCTTCTATGCCAAAATGGAGGATAACACTCTTGTTAAGACCCATGTCCTCAAACTAATCTATTTGATTGAGGAGTTAGAGAGGTTGGGGTTCTCCATGGATAGGGAACTATGTGAGGACTTAGTATTCCAATCCCTCCCGGATTACCACCTAAAGACGGTTTTTTGAAACCGCCACTTCTGTGCGTACATTATAGAAAATACTTCATCATTAACTCTACTTTATGGTATTTGATATCGGGTATTTGATATCAATCATCATCTAAAAGATGATGCAGGAGAAGAAGAAAAGTGCAAGTCTTGACAAAAGGCAACTACGACCTTCGGGAAGGCGATAGGCGCAAGAGTTGCAGCCTTAGCCGTAGGAACCTATTGTGTAAGTCTGCTATTCGACAAAGACCAATGAATTGTATAATCGATTTGCTCCAGTGTTAATAAAAGAACGTCATTTTTCCTTGGTTGTCTCAACAAGATTGTGAAAAGTTATTTAAAATGTAATAGTTGATGCATGAACCATTCTGATGAGTTGTATGCGACTGGACACGTCTCAATTGGTTTAATGATTTTGAATGTTAATGATAAATATTTTAAAAACTCTCAAAGAGTTAAAATTAACCTCATATACTTCCGGCTTTTATGACTTTGGGCGATTATGAACCGCAGTCAGAACTTGAGAAGTGTGTCTCAAGGAGATTCTAACCGAGCATCTATTCACCTGACCTAGTGAAAGGCTTGTTGAGTTTATTAGAGTTGGCCAACATAGGTGTATGCAGGTCGATAACAACTCAAGCCAGAAAAGGATACCCCTACGATATGATTAGGCACGGGTATGTCCACCTGTTTTGGCACAAACCCGATACCTTTGAATCATTTAACGAGTATGAAGGTGAAGTTAAAGAAACATATTGGAGAAAGTATTATAGGTCTTCAATTGGATCGAGGCAAAGAATACTTATCCACTAGGATTCTGAATTATCTCGAAGACAATAAGATTGTATCTGTATGGACCCCTCCTGACACAATGGTGTGTCTGAAAGGAGGAATCACACCTTGTTGGATATGATATGATCCATACTTAGCTTCCAATCTCTTTTTAGGGGATAAGCTATTATAGCGGCTATAATTTTGTTTGTCTCTGATACACCATATAAGATATGGAAAGGCAAAAAACCGAGTCTGAGACCTCTCATGATTTGGGGTTGCCTAGGTATGACAAACTTGACCAAGTGTAGAATTTTGAGGGATATCCTAAAAGGATGTTTTGGGTACCAAGTTGTCCCAACTGAACAAAGGAGTTTTGTCACCACTTTTTGAGAAAAGGAGTTTGTCGAGGAAAGTGGGAGTAGAAGATATGTTGAACTTGGTGAAGTTCAGCAACCACAAATAAAATTGCAACAACTAGTGGAAAGTTCACATGTTAAACCAATCCATGTAATTATTACTTCACATCACTCTTGTAGGAGACCGCGTAGACTGACTTAGTGATTATATCTACCCATAGGGTATGACCTAGATTCAGGCAATCCATGATCTCTTAATGGTCAAATGTGTTGACACTATGTAGTGACATTATGCAAATCCAAACTGGCCTCAAACCAAGTACAGACTTTGGTTGACCCGCTCAAAAAGGATAACTCCTATAGGGTGCAGGTCGATTTTTAGGAAAGATCTGAGCAGCTGGCAAGGTGTGGACCTATAAGACCAGACTAGCTGTGAATGAGATCTAACCCAAATAATAGTTTGTCTGTAATAAGACATTCTCACCAATTCCAGTGCTCAAGTCCATCAGCATATTGCTAGCCATCAATGCGTACTATGAATACGAGATCTAGCTAGTAGGTGTCTAGGCAGTGTTCTTTCGTTATGAAGAAGTCTCTATGACATAGCAGGAAGAGTTCGTATCCTCGGCTGGACTGAGTAAGCTATGTGAGTTGTAGAGGCCCATTTATGTACTGCAACTAGCATCGAAGATTTGAAACATCTGTTTTGATGAGATAGTCAAAAGGGTTTTGATTTTATCAAAAATGTGGATGAACCCAATGTAGACAAGGTAGTGTAGTCATATTGTATGACATACTTGAGGAAAAAGCGTTCTCATGCTCCAGTTATTTCCCATACTGATTCTCTATGGTATGTAATGACCAAAGTTCTAATATTTATATTTATCCTTAAGCAGGGGATCGTAGGCTCGAGTTAGCGCGGACTAGCGGAGAGCTTCGGGATTAAATCCGTGTAAGCAATTAATGTAGAAAAAATTTACGAAAATTTTATTTTCTATATTTTGTGAATTATCATTCTAGGATGATAGAGCGTCTCGAGTCGAGTCTAGAGGTTCAATCGGAACTCGAATCGGAGTTAGAACGAGTTAGATATGCGTTTGAGAAGTCGAGTCGCTTAAGTGAGGGCACTTTGGTAACTTGGGCCAACCAGGGCCCATAAGAAGCCTTGAGGGGCACACGGCTACAGCTTTAGCCGCACGCCACCCGAGAGAGAGAGAGGTAACCGGAGGAGAAGAAGCCGATTGTAGCTGGAATTCCGCGAGTTCGTCGACATCGATGGTAGGAGGATCTGTAGCGTCTTCTTCCCTTCCGATTTTTTCATTAAGGTGAGTGGATTAAGCCCTTATTCCCTCATCTTTTTCCTCATACCGCCTCCCCTATGTCATGGGGTTTTCTTCGGTTTTTTATGAGTTTTTCTCGTATCGGATTGGACAATCGGATTGAGGGTTTTCTCATTGTTGTTGAGAATTTATCGGATTGATTTTTTTCGTAGCTTGGCCACCACCTCTTCATCATTGAGCCGCCCCATCCTTCTTTGATTTCTTGATGAAATCTTTGGTTTTCTTGATGGTAGTTAGGTGACCTTGATGCTTGGCTTGGTGTCTTGATAGAAGAAGGAGGAATCGGGAAATTAGGGTGTGCAGCCCCCACTTAGGTGGTTCCTTGAGAACCCTACGGGTGGCCGGCCATGCTAGGATTATTTTAGAGGACCTAGATGCAATTTCACACCTAGGGAATACACTCTTAGAAATTCATGAATTAGATTTATTTTATTTAGGTGTTGTAAAATTGTAGAGACCTACAATTAGGGAAATAAGGACCTAGGGACACCTAGGATGAAATTGGAGAGGTTGACCCTAAGGGAACCAAAGGGGGCCAAACTCTTCTTGCCATTAGGGCATTCAGGTGAGGAGGGTAGGCCGGCCCTTGGGTACACGGTTAGGAGTCACAAGGGCGGGTTAAAATCGCGTAGGCTCGCTATGTAGTATTATCTTGTTCTAGGTTCATTTGTGCTTATTATTCTCATCACCTACATGATTATGTTGGATATTGTGATGTTATGCGTGTTGATTGTGTTTAGTCGGTCGGCATGTTCCTAGTTTGTTGTATGTGAAGTATTTCCTTATTTATAGATACTTTATCATGTTGAATGATCATAAGATATGTGCTTATTTATTATATACATATAAGTGTGATGTATGGCATGGGGATGAGGAGGCCGAGGTATGTCCTTAACATAACTCTAATATTCTGTTGCGTTATGCACTTTCCTTATATCTGTATTTTGCTATATGCGTCTGGGATATGCTTGTTGCATTTTCTTGGAAGCCTCGTTGGTGAGGGGGGGAGTGGGGAGGGGGGGGGGGGCAAAGAATTAGTGTTGGCATTATTCCGAAAGAATGGTTGGTGAGGGGAGATCATACCACAAAGAGACAGTTCGGAAATTCGATCGGTGAGGGGAACGTATTCCCCAAAGAGACGGATCGGAAGAGTCAGTGTCGATGAGGGGAGGACATGCCCCAAAGAGACGACACTGAGCTGGGTGGTAGTTCGGCGGCCACACCGTCTACCTACCCTATGTGGCTATGAGAGACCGACGGGTCCGGTGAGCACTCATGTGATTGAGATGTTGCATTCGTCTTACTTTTATTTATGTGATGATTTATATAGCTGTTGATGGATGCTTTTATCATGCGCAGGGTAGTGGATAAGAATGTGTTGTTACTCTTGTGATTTATTGCTTATAATATATGCCTGCTTATTGTTGGTTTTGCATGATGATGATTATGATTGAATGAGGACTGATCTGCTCACTAAGTCCTAGTTGGACTTACCCCTCTGTTGATCTTGTTTTTTTTTCAACACCTGAGCGAGATCAGAGAGGTACTGGAGTGCAGTAGCGCGGCTGGTAGTGGCAGAGCAGCGGGTCTCATGACATGTCATGGTCGGAGGAGATATTGAATCGAGTCATGCCATTTTTGTCGTTTGAGTCATGTAGACTCGGGTTGTTATGTTTTGTCGCATTTTACTTACATATAGGTGTCTTGGTTTGTTATTTAATATTTTTAGCTAACTTGAACATTTGGTATTTATTTGAGTTGTGGTTTGGTTTTGAAATCAATTGTTTATTCTAAGTCTTTTGAAATGTCATAATATGTTCAAGTAGTTTAATTATATTTGAGGTTTGAGTTGGATTAGGCTTCGGGGTATGTGGCGTACCCTGGCCGATCATACCGGGTTAGGGTGTGACAATGTGGTATTAGAGTGAGTACGACAATAGGATAGTCGGTATCGTATGGGGGCATTGCTAGCATGTTCACATATGATATGTCCTAGCCACAAGATCGATAGCTGAACCTGCGCACCAGCGGCGGTACGAATTTTTGGTTTAAATTGATTGTTTTTATGTTAAATTGTGTAGTATTACTTTCTTATTAATAGAAATTGAGGCACATGATGATACCGTGATGAGTAGAAATGAAAGTACCTCTGCTGGTAGACGAGGTCGAGGCCAGGGTCGCGGCCGAGGCAGGGGCCGTGCTACCTGTCAGGCGGCTTGGGAGGAGGCAATGCAAGATCCCAGAGTTGTGCTGTTAGAGACCCAGGTGACTGAACTGACTGAGGAGCTTCGTAGGGAACGGGTTGAATTCCGTAGGGAACGGGTTGAATTCCACAAAGATGCGAGAGGAGCTCCGTAAGGAGCGGGAGCTGGCGCAGTAGCGAACCCCACCTGTACCACCAATGGCACCCACAGTGCGAGCCGATCGAGCCGGTTCAGTCTGGATACGGGGAGGAGGACCGACGAGAGCTGGTGGTATGCAACTCGTTATACATGGACTTTGTGATGCTGAAGCCACCGAAATACACAGGCATAGATTAGATAGTAGAGGTGACGACATTCCTTAATGACTGTACAGAGTTGTGCTCGGTCTTAGAGTGTTCCTCTCAGGTTATGACGCACATAGTTGGGCTACAACTTAGGGGGCCAGCGAACGAGTGGCACCATGCATGAAGGGCACGTAGGGGGACTCATGCACCCGACCCTACGTGGGGAGAATTCTGGACTGCTATCATCGAAAAGTACCTACCCAAGAATGTCCGCGGAAGGCGGGTAAGGGTGTTCGAGCAGCTTCGCCATATGCGCACCATGACGGTGTCGGAGTATGAGATTGAGTTCACACGGATGTCCCGTTACCACCCATCTATGGTGGTGATTAAGGTAGATCGGGTGAGACAGTTCGCGGAGGGTTTGAGGGTACATATTGGCAGACTGATACACTTAACCAAGGACACCACCTTTGTTTAGGTGGTCGATGAGGCGATGTAGAAGGAAGCCATGGTACCTACCGACCAGCAAGATGGACTAGCCTTGAAGAGGTTCAGACAGCATCGGCAGGAGGATAGGCGCACCCAGTCTGAGGATGTTGGCACTGGGATGGCGCGCCCGCAGAGTCAGGAATAGGGAAATTTTAGGGGCCGTACACGGACGGGACCACCGATGCCTACTCAGAGTGTTACAGTACCAGGAGGGCAGAGACGCGATGCGCTAGAGTGTGGGCAGTGTGGGAGGAGGCACAGGGGAGCCTTCTATGGCCCGAGTACCTATTTTGGGTGTGGCCAGCCAGGCCACATCAAGAGGGATTGCCCTGCAGGGGGCGGTTAAGCAGTAGTACCACCCAAAGGGAGAGATCGTACGACAGATCCAGGGTAGGTATCATTGACTCCTGAGGGCTCTATGGCGTCCAATGCAGTGGTGACAGGTATCATTTCGGTTAGTACATTACCAGCTTGTGCACTGTTTGATCCAGGTGCTACACATTCCTTTTTATCTGAGTTGCTGGCAACAAGGCTAGGGAAGGACAAAAGTTGGCTGGTTGAACCCTTAGCGGTGTCCACACCTACTGGCGGCATTGTTATTGCTAAGAAGGCATGATATAAAAGCGGAGCTGATGTTACTAGCAATCCTTGAGTTGGATGTGATTCTGGGCATGGATTGGCTATCAGCCCATTATGCGTCAATTAATTTTACGATGAAGGTGGTCACCTTTTGCAAGCTAGGAATACCACCTTTTACCTTTCAAGGCGATGGGAGAGGAGACTCTATTAGGGTGATCTCTGCTCTCTTGCAGGCCCGTAAGCTGATGGTGGGCGGTTGTTAGTCTTTCTTGGCTTTTGCTTCTGCAGATGTTATCGGCGAGGGCTCGTCTAGCAGCACAGAGGGTACTCCAGTGGTCATGGACTTCCCTGATATGTTTTCTGAGGAGTTGTCGGGACTACCACCGGTGCGGGAGATCGTGTTCTGCATTGAGCTACAGTCGGAGGTGAAGCCTATATCAATTCCCCCATATCGAATGGCACACGCTGAGCTGAGGGAGCTTAAGGTACAATTGCAGGAGTTGTTGGACATTGGGTTCATTCGCCCAAGTGTCTCACCCTGGGGGCACCAGTGTTATTCGTGAAAAAGAAAGATGGATCCATGCTGATATGTATAGACTACCGGCAACTCAATAAGGTGATGATCAAGAACTATTACCCACTTCCTAAGATAGATGATTTATTTGATCAGTTGTAGGGGGCTCAGTGGTTCTGAAAAATTGATCTGAGATCAAGGTATCACTAGTTGAGGATCCGAGATCAGGACATTCGGAACACTGCCTTCAAGACGCGGTATGGATATTAAAAGTTCCTGGTCATGTCCTTTGGGCTAACTAACGCCCCGACAGTCTTCATGGAGCTGATGAATCGGGTGTTCAAGGACATTCTGGACAAATTCATCATAGTGTTCATCTATGACATTGTGGTGTACTATAGAAGCGAGGCTGAGCACAAGGAGCATCTGAGGGTAGTCCTAGAAACCCTTAGGCAGCACAAGCTCTTTGCAAACTATACAAAGTGTGAGTTTTGGGTGACTAGTGTGGGATTCCTGGGGCATATAGTATCCCGAGATGGTGTAAAAGTCGACCTTGCAAAGATTTAGGCAGTTCAAAATTGGGAGAGGTCGACTAGCGTGACTGAGATTCGTAGTTTCTTGGGGTTGGCCGGTTACTACAGGAAGTTCGTGGAAATTTTTTCCAAAATTGCCACCCTGCTCACGCGCTTAACTCAAAAGAAAGTAAAATTTATCTGGGATGACAAATGCGATGAGAGCTTTCAGAAGCTCAAGGACCGCTTGACTACCACCCCAATGGTGGCTTTACCGTCGGGGTCGGGAGGATTTGCTGTGTATTGTGATGCTTTAGGGGTCTGGCTGGGGTGTGTTTTGATGCAGCATGGTAAGGTGATTGCATACGCATCGAGGCAACTGAAAAACCATGAGAAAAACTACCCAACTCATGACTTGGAGTTGGCAGCCATGGTCTTTGCCTTGAAGCTGTGGCGTCACTACTTATATGGAGAGGCATGTGACATATTCACATATCACAAGAGCCTCCAATATATGCTTTCATAGAAGGATCTGAACCTGAGGCAGCGAAGATGGCTTGAGCTATTGAAGGATTATTACTCCACTATACAGTATCTCCCGGGGGAGGCAAATGTTGTGGCAGATGCTTGGAGCATGAAGTCGATGGGTAGCTTAGCCCACTTGGTCGTGAGTAGGAGATCCCTGGCTAGAGAGCTAGAGGTGAGCCTGGGTCCAGGGGACATGTTATCTGTGGCTGATTCGGGTGGATTGGTGGCACACATGCGTGTGCAGCCGACTTTGGTTGATATGCTACATGCGGCTCGGGGTAAGGATTGAACGCGAAATGGTGACACTAGAGGGGGGGTGAATAGTGTGTTTACTAATTCGATTAGTCTAAATTCCAATTTTGATCATTTACTTAATTTGTTTAGGCAATTTGCAATTTAACAATTGGACGCGGAAGCGATAAATGATTAAGCAATCGAAGCAATCAATCAATCAATGCAAACACAATAATTTATAGTGGTTCGGCCCCAAGCAAAAGTGGCTTTACACCTAACACCAGGTAACCACTTATTCACTCAAGACCAAACACCCAGTCTTCACACGCATAAATAAATATAGTTCAAATAACAGGTAAAATTACAATCAAAAGAGCTAAGAATAAAACCAATATTAAACGCTCTTTTACAAGCCTTTGACGCCTTCAACTCGTCAAGTGGTAGCGCTTGATCAACACCCGAGTTGAGCGAAGCTTGTGCGCTTGAAGCTTGAAGCTTGAAAAAGATTGTCACGGAAGGAAACAGGTTGCACTGCAATTGATCGATTGGAAGGCTTAGATCTTCCCTTTGAATACTCAATAATTTCTGTAAGAATCAAGGAAGAAGATTGAATGAAGTATATGAGGGTGTATTTATACTCTGGTGAAGAAACGGCTGCTCAACGGATAGAAAACTACCTGTTGTAGACCGCCCGTTGAATGGTCGGTCAATCGACTGGTCGACCAGTCTTTCGACCACTGCAATTCTCCCTGTGGTCGATCAACTGACGAGTCGACCGCCCAGACGCAAATTTTGCGATCTGCCATCCGGTCGACTCGTCGGTCGACCGATGCGATCTTGTGTCTTTGGCTTATACGCAGGTCGGTCGACCAACGTGTCGACCGTCCGTGCTACTGCCCATTTTGGGCTTCCATCGATCGACCGCCCGATCGACCAAAGTAGCTCTGCTACTTTTTACTTTTTACCTATGCTAATATTGATTTCTTCAGCCTTTTTCTTCCACGCTTGGTTTCCGAGTTTCGGCTTTCAACGTGCATCATCT
The DNA here is from genome assembly GCA_034359265.1 of Canna indica. Lineage (NCBI taxonomy): Eukaryota > Viridiplantae > Streptophyta > Magnoliopsida > Zingiberales > Cannaceae > Canna > Canna indica. The sequence goes on from CP136892.1 coordinate 43,619,467, forward strand.
TGGAGAGCTCTCATGTGTACTTTGAGCCTGTCCAATGTGACTTTGGCGCACACGTCGATCTTCGAGAAACTTTCCGCAACGAACCCGAGCGCGACGATCAATGTCCTTCCGATTTCTCGATTTCTCCTATTTTTCCGATCGAGGACATCAAACGCTAATTGATATGGAACCTGAAAGATATTCTCAATGAAATCATTAGTTCCATGTTTGTTATCATCAAAACCATCAAAACCGAGATTAAGGCTAAGGTTGAAAACCTAAAGCCAACAATCTCTCCCTTTTTGATGATGACAAACATCCTTAAGAAAATATATAATCATTATGCATAGAAGGATATCAACTAAGGGATTTCTCCCCCTATCAACATGCATATTTATATAATTAAACTCCCCCTATCTATATGCATGGATTATCTATATTTTCCTCCCCTTTACTTATAATTTTCTCACCAATTATACCTATACTATTCTCCATACTTATCCCCCTTTATACCTATACTCTTCTCCCCCTTTTGACATCAATCAAAAAGGGCAAGAAAGGACAATCTAGTCAAAGGGATGAAGAACAAATAATTTTTCATGAAGTTGAGACTCTAAAGATTTTTCATGAAACATGAATTTCTCAACCAAAGGGATGGAAAACAAATATTTAACATGAAACCTAATTCATACATGATATGTTCAAAACACAATAGGAATTCAAAATTAAGTCATGTATGATCTCAAGTATGAATGTTTTCATGAATATGGTTTTCTTTCATGACATTTTTAGTTTTATTCAAACTTTCAAATTACCAAGATATAGTCATGTGAAACATGTATATTTAAAGTTTGTAGTGGAACTAATGTCATTTAATCAAATATCAACTTAGCATGTTTTCATTTGAAATAAACATGAAAGACATGAAAATGCTAAGTCTCAAGTTTTGCTATCTACTCATGTTTTCTGAAACTTAGGCATCTAGACATTAAACATGAGATAATGTAAGTCTATGAATTAAGTTTGGGCTTAAGATGAAATTTTTAAATCACTTTGTTGACTTAGGTCAACCTATGCTTTAAGATTTTAAAAAAATCAAACTTTTAAATCTATACAACATCATATTTTTGATGAAAAACTTTGGTACCAATTTTTGGATGAAAATTTTGATACCAAATATTGAATGGTCATTTGAAATGCATGAACAAAGTTTGAACTCAAACGAATCATTCAAAGACCAATTTTCATCCTATATTGATTTTAATGAAAACACTAGATATTTCTAGCTATCATTCAAGAATTCAAAATCATTCCTAGAAATGATTTTACTCAATCAATGGTGTGAATGATATTAGAAACATAATTAAAATGGTATGCATAAACTTTCATATGAAGTTTTTGAAGAAAGATCAAAGTATCGAAAGGATTGATATATCAAATAAGTGATACTTTGAGTTTTCGAAGTTCAACTTCAAAATTCCATTATAAATCAGATTCTTGATGAAATATTTTGAATTTTTTACTGATAAAACTAGATGTTTCAATGAATGTGTAGTTTGAAGAATCATCATAAAATGATTTTTCTATATTTCTCTAGAAATAACTGAAATTTGTGATACTAATTGTTGAACAAATGGCAATTCCATAATTTTTCAATTATTTTCAAAGAATGCTTAGTTTTCATTCAAACTTTTATGACACCACATAATGGTCATGTAAAGAGTGTATGTCAAGTTTGAGATGAAAATTATATTCTTAAGTCAAGATATCAACCTAGCATGGTTTCATTCAAAACTAGACCAATTTTTATGAAACTTGCTAAGTTTCAATCTTAACATTTACTCATGATTTTTCAAATTTAAACCTATGGATACTTAACATGAGTAAATCTAAACATGTTTCTCAAATATGGATCATAAATGAGACCTTTAAGTCAACTTGTTGACTTGTGTCAACTAGGTTCAAAAGAGGTAATTATGAATTAACCTCTATTGTCATTTTATCCATATCCATATGAATTTTCCATTCTAAGTGCATGGAAACATGTCATACTAATCCTAAACATGTTTATGAGTTTTGAACTTAAAATAAAGTGACCAAGTCGATTTATTGACTTGGGTCAAACTTTTCAAGCTTAAGTCCTCTAATGTAAATTAGTTGTCACTTTATTCATCTTGACATGAGTTTTCAATCTTAAGCACATGACAACTAATCATTAACACACCTAAACATATTTATGAAGTTTGGACTTAAAATGAGATGACCAAGTCGATTTGTTGACTTGAGTCCAACTTTTCAAGCTTAAGGCCCTTAAAGTGAGATATCAATTGTATTTGTTCATCTAGACATGAATTTTCAAGTTTTAAATATCTAGACTCATGTAATATGTGTATCTAAACATGTTTATCAAATTTTTAACTTAAAATGAAGTCTCTAAAGAAGAATTTTAACCTAATTCGATTTCATAAAATCATGATATCATGAAATGAGCTAAGTTATCAAAAATTTTCCTACTCATGAAATTTCATACATATATCATGCAACATCAATCATGAGTATAGAGACATCATTAAACATGAAAATTTAATTATTTTTTCAAAGATTTTTGCAAAATAAAATTCATACATTTTTCTTGAAAATTTGCCCAACTTTTTCATTTCCTTTTTCATTTTCTTTTAGATAGCATAGATTTCCAATTCTTATCACTTTCTTAACTTGCAAGAAGGCTTTATTAGTAGCATGATGAAATAATATGCCAACTTAGCAAGCTAACTTACTACATAGCAAGGTTCAATGCAAAGTTTCATTTAATACCTTAACCTATGCTAGATAGTTAAGATTCATTTTTAAGAAAGTTTTCATGATATCTAAATGAATCTAAGAGATCTTAAGGTGTGAAATATTTGAAGAATAAGATCTCTACCTATGTTAAACTAGTTTGGACTTAAAGGAATGTCTCTAATGGTAAGTGTCAACCTAGAGCAAGTTTCATTCAATGAAATTTGCCTATGTGCTAAGATTCTACCTACTCATGAGAAATCAAGGATCTTACATGTAATTACCATCATGAGTATAGAGGCATAGTTTAAGCTTACACATTTAGGTACAACACTAAGATTTTGAATTTATCAAGTTATACCTTATTCATGATAATTTATCAAACTAATCTTTTTTTTCCTAATTAGCCTTCCTAAAACACTTATAACTTGCAAGTAAGCTATACTAATATTTTTAGAGAAAATATAGCTACTTAGCAAGCTAACTCAACCAAAAAGCAAAGAGAAACATTAAGCATCATTATCAAATGCCACGTTGCTAAATGGTTTCAAATTCGTTTCAAAATGAAATCGAGTGATATCAAAATAAATTTTAAGAGATCACAAGAATAATAAATGAAAAATATGATCTCCAACTCTTCCTATTGGTTGAAAACTGGAAGGCCACAATGTACCTACGATTTACTACCGCAAGGTCGCTTAGGCCCATTACAGACCACATAGGTCTCCGAGGAGACCGAAAATCAAAAATCAAAAAACATTTTTGAAATATATCACGAGCGGGGAAAATCAATCAATTTTAAGCATGTATCATAACTCCAACTTAAATAAAGCAAATCAAGGTAAGGAGATGATACCAAGATGTTTGATGCCAATTTTACCTAAGGCATCTAGATGTCTTGAAGTTGCAACTTTGAAATGGTTCAATCTTTGAATCCTCAAGCAACTTCAATAAACCACCTTCATCTTACCCTTGTGTGGTGACTCCCCCTACAAGAGAAGAAATTTTTGGTACCCAAATGGCTTTGGGTCCTTGGGGGTTAGTGGGCTTAGGTACCCAAAGTGTCTTAACAACACTAGAGTTCCTTTTAAAATCACAATCATATATGGCTTGCCCGTAGATACCACAACAAAAGCAATGTCTATGAAACTTTTTCTTTTCATTTTTAGCATGGACATGAGATTTTATTTTAGAATGCTTGTCATTTGAACTAAGATGAGCATGAGCATTCTTAAAAGAAACATTCTTCTTTTGAACATGAGGTTTAGTTGTAGAATGCTTGATATGAGAAGCATGATGTGCATAAGCATTCTTGGAAGAAACATTTGCATTTCTAGAATTCTTAGAAGATGAATTGCTAGATGGATTATTGATTTTCTTATTTAGAAAAACAACCTCATTTTCTAAATCGTTCATGGATTTTTGAATAGCATGCAATTGGGTTTTCAACATGTTATTTTCATTCTTTAGGATGTCATTTTTGTTTTTTAAATCTTTAGTGTCAACACTTAAGGTATCATGGCATGAATTGGAGACACTAAGTTTTAGCTTCTCATTTTCTAATTTTACATCATGTAATTGAGAGCTAAGGTTTAAGTTTTCGTTCATCAAATTTTTATTCTCTTTATCTTTTCTAATTAACAAGGCATACATGTTTTTGTACTCATCCATTAGTTCATCATAAAGCAAATCATGAGAGCTAGATGAGTTAATACTATTATTGTTATTAACATGACTAGAAGAGGTGGAGTGTACCTCATTGTTATCATTCATGAGGCATTCTTTTGAGATGACTTCATAATCATGAAGGGAGGATGCTTCACTTGAGTATGATGATGTGGAAGCATTTGACCTCCTCTTTGCCTTGTTCTTAATGGTAGGGCAATTTTTCTTTACATGTCATTTCTTATTGCATAGGTGACATATCACCTTTCTCTTCCGACTCTTTGTACTTCTTTGGCTAGAAACACTAAAAGCTTCAAGAACTTCATTAGATGTAGGAGTATGACAATTGTCATCGTCTCCTTCATTTAGAGTAACAAGTTCTTCAGTTTTAGCATAATCATAAAGCATATTCAAGCAAGCCCAAATATCAAATGCGGAAGTACAATGCATGATTTTTTCAAATATATTATTTCCCAAAGAACAATATATGCAATTAGTTGCTTTAGCATTTAATTCAAACATATTAATTTGTTCTTGGGTCCATGAATCCATATTTTCCTTAGGTTCAACATATTTTATCTTTACCATATTAAAAACACCTGAACCTTGAGTCTTTAGGAAAGTGTACGTTCTACCCTTCCAAAGACCAAAGTTAGACTCATCGAACCTAGGGGGGATAGACGCTACCGACTCTAGAGCCATTTCAAAATCGAGACAAGGTGTAGAAGAGATGGTGAAATCTCAAGCTACGAACCCGCTCTGATACCAATTGAAGGCAAAATGGCGACACTAGAGGGGGGTAAATAGTGTGTTTACTAATTCGATTAGCCTAAATTACAATTTTGATCGTTTACTTAATTTGTTTAGGCAATTTGGAATTTAACGATTGGATGCGGAAGCGATAAATGATTAAGCAATCGAAGCAATCGATCAATCAATGCAAACACAATAATTTATAGTGGTTCGGCCCCAATGCCTACTCCACTACCTAAGCACCCCGCTTAGGATTTTCAAACTAGTTTTACTATATTAATTTACGTTTCCCTTACACACAAGGACTTTTCACCGAAGAGACGCACTCTCAACCTAAGGAACTTCCACACCCGGAAGTCACCGCCTTCTTATCGAGAGTCCTCTTCCACCTCAACCCTAAGGGACAACTAAACTAATCCTAGTAAACACTAAGTTTACCAAAGTGGCTTTACACCTAACACCAAGTAACCACTTATACACTCAAGACCAAACACCTGGTCTTCACACACACAAATAAATACAGTTCAAATAATAGGTAAAATTACAATCAAAAGAGCTAAGAATAAAACCAATATTAAACGTTCTTTTGCGAGCCTTTGATGCCTTCAACTCATCAAGTGGTAGCACTTGATCAACATCCGAGTTGAGCGAAGCTTGTGCGCTTGAAAAAGATTGCCGCGGAAGGAAACAGGTTGCACTGCAATTGATCAATTGGAAGGCTTAGATCTTCCCTTTGAATACTCAATAATTTCTGTAAGAATCAAGGAAGAAGATTGGATGAAGTATATGAGGATGTATTTATACCCTCGAGAAGAAACGACTGCTCAACGGATAGAAAACTATCCGTCGCAGACCGCCGATCGAATGGTCTGTCGATCGACTGGTCGATCGGTCCTTCGACCTCTGCAATTCTCCCTGTGGTCGGTCGACCGATGGGTCGATCGCCCAAACGCAAATTTCACGATCCGCCATCCGATAGACCTGTCGGTCGATCGATGCGATCTTGCATCTTTGGCTTATACGCAGGTCGGACGACCGACGAGTCGACCACTCGAGCTACTGCCCATTTTGGGATTCCATCGGTCGACTGCCCGGTTGACCGAAGTAGCTCTGCTACTTTTTACCTTCATTCGGTCGACCGCCCGGTCGACCAAACCTAGGCTGAGATTGATTTCTTCAGCCTTTTTCTCCCGTGCTTGGTTTTCGGGTTCCGGATTTCAACACGCATCATCTTGGAGAGCTCTCATGTGTACTTTGAGCTCATCCAATGTGAATTTGGTGCACGCGTCGATCTTCGAGAAACTTTTTGCGATGAACACGAGGGCGACGATCAATGTCCTTCTGATTTCTTGATTTCTCTGATTTTTCTGATCGAGGACATCGAACGGTAATTGATATGAAACCTGAAAGATATTCTCAATGAAATCATTAGTTCCATGTTTGTTATCATCAAAACTGAGATTAAGGCTAAGGTTGAAAACCTAAAGCCAACAAGGATGCTTTCTATTCCCTGACGAAGGATTTGGCTGTTAGGGGTGATGCAGATGGTTTCAGAGTGGACTCCGAGGGGGTTCTCAGATACAGAGATAGGATTATGGTACCTGACATGGTAGAGGTATGTAGACAGGTGCTAGATATGGCCCATAATTCCACCTATACTATGCATCCCGAGGCGACTAAGATGTACGGAGAGCTCAGGCAGCATTACTGGTGGAAGGGGATGAAAAGAGAGGTGGCAGCGTTTGTATCCAAATGTTTGGTCTGCCAACAAGTTAAGGCCGAACACCTGAGGCCTGCAGGGTGGTTGTAGAAGTTGGAGGTACCGGAGTGGAAACGGGAGAAGATCACTATGGATTTTGTCATAGGCTTACCTAGGTATGAGAAGGGGAACGATTCCATTTGGGTGGTGGTATACCGGTTAACTAAGACGACGCATTTCATACCTTTGAAGACCACTTTCACGATCGAGTTGTGCGTGCAGCTCTTCCTCTTCCGTATCGTGGCTTATCATGGGATCGTAGTGATGATCAAATCTAAACGAGGCACATAGTTCACCGCTCAATTCTAGTAGTCATTTTAGGAGGCATTGGGCACCCATGTTCGGTTCAGTACCGCCTTTCATACTCAGATGGATGGACAGTCGGAGAGGACCATTCGGACACTTGAGGACATGTTGAGAGCATGCATGTAGGACTTGGAGGGTAGTTGGGAGAGGCATTTACCTTTGATAGAGTTTGCCTATAATAACAGCCACCATAGCAGTATCGGCATGGCCCCATTTGAGGCTTTGTATGGGCGAATGTGTAGTTCGCTGGTGGGCTGGTTTGAGGCCGGTGAGTCCCAGATTTTGGGGCCAGATTTGGTTCACGACGCGATTGAGAAAGTGAAATTGATCAAGGAACGGCTTTTAGCAGCTTAGAGTCGTCAAAAAATGTATGCTAATGATAAAGCCCGCTACATGAAGTTTCAGGAAGGGGATTTGGTTTTCCTAAAGGTGTCTCCTATGAAGGGGGTTGTGCGCTTTGGGAGGAAGGAGAAGTTGAGCCCCAAATTCATCGATCCCTTCCCTATCCTGCGTCGTAGAGGAGTGATTTCTTATGTGTTGGCTCTACCGCCTAGCATGGACTGGGTGCATCCTATTTTTCATGTATCAATGCTTAAGCGGTATGTTCGGGACGAGTCCCATGTCCTAAATGTTGCTGCAATCGAGGTTGATCTGGCCATTTCATATGAGGAAAGGCATATACAGATCCTAGACAGGCAGGTAAGGAAACTAGGGTCCAAAGAGGTCCCCCTGGTGAATGTTCGTTGCGAGCATCACTCGGGGCAAGAGGCCACTTGGGAGGTCGAGTAGGACATGAGAGAGAAGTACCCATACCTTTTTGATGCCGAGGTGAGCTTCTTTTCTCCATGTCAAAATCCAAGGATGAATTTTCTTTAATGGGGAAGGAAATTGTAATGACCAAAGTTCTAACAATTATATTTTATCCTTAAGCAGGGGATCGTAGGCTCGAGTTAGCACGGACTGGCAGAGATCTTCAGGATTAAACCTGGTAAGTAATTAACGTAGAAAAAAATTTATGAAATTTTTATTTGCTATATTATATGATTTAGCATGCTAGGATGATAGAGAGTCTCAAGTCGAATCTAGCGGTTCAATCGGAACACGAATCGGAGTTAGAATGAGTTAGATATGGGTTTTATAAGTCGAGTCGCTTAAGTGAGGGCATTTTGGTAACTTGGGCCAACCAGGGACCATAAAAAGCCTTGAGGGGTGCATGACTACAGCTTTAGCCACACGCCACCCAAGAGAGAGAGAGAGAGAGAGAGAGAGAGAGAGAGAGAGACGACCGGAGGAAGAGAAGCGAATTGTAGCCAGAATTTCGCGAGTTTGTCTGCGTCGATCGTAGGAGGATCATTAGTGTCTTGTTCCCTTTCGATTTCTTCCTTAAGGTGAGTGGATTAAGCTCTTATTCCCCCATCTTTTTCCTCATGCCTCCACCCCTTTGTCATGGGGTTTTCTTTGGTTTTTGATGAGTTTTTCTCCTATCGGATTGGATAATCGGACTGAGGGTTTTCTCGTTGTCGTTGAGAATATATCGGATTGATTTTTTTTTTTAGCTTAGCCGCCCGCTCTTCATCATTGAGCCACCCCTTCCTTCTTTGATTTCTTGATGAAATCTTTGGTTTTCTTGATGGTAGTTAGGTGACCTTGATGCTTGATTTTGTTTTCTTGATAGAAGAAGGAGGAAACGAAAGATTAGGGTATGCCGCCCCCTCTTAGGTGGTTCCTTAAGAACCCTAAGGGTGGCCGACCAAGCTAGGATTATTTTAGAGGACCTAGATACAATTTCACACCTAGGGAATACACTCTTAGAAATTCATGAATTAGACTTATTTTATTTAGCTGTTGTAAAATTATAGAGACCTACAATTAGAAAAATAATGACCTAGGGAAACCTAGTGTTGGTGAAATGCCCACAAAAGAGGGGGGAGGGGTGAATAGTGTGTTAACCAAATTCTTTTAGCCTAATTGTGATTTTAATCTTTTCTTAAACTACTTGGGCAAATTATAATTTATCGACTAAATGCGAAAGCAATAATAAAACAATTAAACACAAATAAAGATAGCAATGCTAACACAATGATTTATAGTGGTTCGGCCCCAATGCCTACTCTACTACCTAATCACCCCACTTAGAATTTCAAAACTAGTTTTTCTAGATTATATCATTTCCCTTACAAAAAGAACTTCATACCGGAAAATTTCCGCTCTCAAACCAAAGGCAATTCCACACCCAGAAGTATTTCGTCCTTCCTACCGAGAGCACTCTCCCACCTCAACCTAAGGGACAAACCTAGCAACCTAAACTAAATTTACAATGGTGGATTTAAGCCTTAACACCAAGGCAATCACCGACTCAATCAAACCTAGCAACCTAGGTTTACACAAGTTCAAATACAATGAAATAAACACCAAAGTACAACAACTAATGGAACAATAAATCAAACAATAAATACTTAGCTCCAAAAGAAACTCCCTAGTCCTCTTGATGCCTCAAGATGATGAATCGGTGAAGCTTGAAGGCCAAATCAAGAAGTGGAGATCAAAACTAGGGTTCTTGCAAGGACGGCTCAATGAAACTTGTAGAGATGCTTAGAATCACTCTTTGAGGCTTGGAAGCATCAATGATAGGCTAGGAATGAGTTTGAGATGGGTATTTATAACCCCCCAAACACCATAGCTCGACCGACCGAGCAACCACCGAGTGATAGAAGGCATTCTGCCCATTCTGGGCGTTGTTCGGTCGACCAATTAGTCGACTGAAATGCCTTCTGCTGGTTGACCAGTCGGTCGATCGAATCTGGGCAAGACTGATTTCTTATGTTTGGGGGGTCATAATCATGGAATCTGCCTTGCTGTTTGGGGGGTTATAAATACCCATCCCAAATGACATTATTTTCATCTCAAACTTGATAAGCATGCTTTGAATGATTTTATCTTGATATCTGGAAAGTTTGAATGAAAACTGAAAACTTTTGAAAAATAGCTAATATTTACGAAAATACCACTAGATTTCAGTTATTTTTAGAAAAATGCAAAAAAATGATTTTTGGATGATTCTTGAAACTGCATGTTCCCTGAAAAATCTAGTTTCTTCAGTAAAAATTTCAGCAATTTTCAGTAAGAATATGATTTGATATGGTTTTTTGAAATTGGATTTCAAAATTTTCAGTAAGTATCGTTCTTCCCAAATGTTCATTTTTCCAATACTTTGATTTTTGGTCCAATCCTTGAATGAGACTTCAAGTATGATATTTTGAATTCACTTTGATATCGTTCTAATATTTTAGAGAGAAAAATCATTTCTAAAATGATTTTTGACTCCATGACCAATACTTGGAAATATCGATACTTGAGTTAGTACATGATTCCTAGTTTTGATTTTTTACTATCGCTTCATGATATCATGTATTACTTAGTCTCTCATTCGATATGTTGTTTTCATCCCTTGAGTTGGTTGACTTCGTTTTCATGAAAATTAATTTTCAAGTCCCAACTTTGACCATAGTTGACTTTTTCTAGCCCTTTTTGATTGATATCAGAAGGGGGAGAAAAATAAAGGTAAAGGGGAAAAAAATATAGGAAAACTATGCATATAGATAGGGGGAGTTATATTATATAGATATGCATGTTGATAGGGGGAGAAATCCCATGTTTGATATCCTCTATGCTTAATTATAAATATTTTCTTAAGGATATTTGTCATCATCAAAAAGGGAGAGATTGTTGGCCTAAGGTTTTCTACATTGGTCTTAATCTCGGTTTTGATGATAACAAACATGAAACTAATGTTTCATTGATAAATCTTTTAGGTTCCAAGTCGATTAGCGCACGACCTTCCCGATCGGAAAAATCAGAGAAATCGGAGAAGTCGACAAGGACGCTCGTCAACGCTCAAGATTCTTTGAGAAGTTGAAGTTTAGGTCTAGGGTGTCTAGCAAGTGTTGTAAATCCTCATGATGATGTATAAGAATCCAAAAACCAAACTCAAACCCCAAAATATGAAAAACCGGCAAATTAGAAAATGACCACGGAATTCACTAAGCCTAGGGAGCTCCTTAGAGGGCTATATGACCTAGACATTTTCTTGGCACCAAAAATGCCGGTAATTATTCCTTGGGTAAAAATTAGATAACGATGTATTTTTAAGAAATTTTTGGAAGCCTTTATCATACCCATATTAGACCCCAAAAACTAGATTTTGATTCTTAAGGATTTTGATTTTTTTTAGATATTTTTATTGAATCCAAATGGGGGGTAATCTTTATATAATCTTTATGTTTTAAAGTTATATAAGTAGACTTAGCGAAGACGGAACCCAGGAACCGGCAAACAGGCAGGTAAACAAGCCTAAGCAGTCTGCCCTGCCCAGGTTCAGTCGATCGACTAATCGATCGGCGACATTTTAGTCGACCGACTGATCGACCGAATAATACCCGAAATGGGAAGTAGGCCTTCGGTCACTCAGCGGTCGCTCAGTCGGTCGACCGACGATCGATCGGCAAGCGACCAGGCGTCGCCAACGGGCAGAAAAATGCCCATTCACGAGCCTTGCTATTTGGGGGCTTATAAATACCAATCTCAAACTCATTTCTAGCCTACCATTGATGCTTCCAAGCCTCAAAGTGTGATCCTAAGCATCTCTACTAGCTTTCATTGAGCCATCCTTGCAAGAATCCTAGTTTTGATCTCCACGCCTTGATTTAGCCTTCAAGCTTCACCGATTCATCATCTCAAGGCATCAAGAGGGCTAGGGAGTTTCTTTTGGAGCTAATTACTTGTTGTTTGATTTATTGATCCAATTGTTATTGTATTTTGTTGTTTATTTTGATCGTATATCAAGTGTTTATTTGTGGGTTCCTTTGCATCATCATGACGATTTACAACACATTCTAGACACTCTAAACCTAAACTCTATATTCTCAAAGAGTCCCGAGCGTCGACGAGTGCCCTTGCTGATTTCTCCGATTTCATCAAAAAATTTCGATTGCGAACGTCGTGCGCTAACCAATTTGGAACCTGAAAATAACTGTCCATGAAATCATTAGTTCCATATTTGTTATCATCAAAACCGAGATTAAGACCATGGTTGAAAAGCTTAGGCCAACACCTAGGACGACATAGGAGAGGTTGACCCTAAGGGAACCAAAGAAGGCCGAACCCTCCTTTCCATTAGGGCATTCGGGTGACGAGGGGAGGGGGGGGGGGGGGGGTAGGCCGACCCTAAGTAATATTATCTCATTCTAGGTTCATTTGTGCTTATTATGCTCATCACCTACATGATTATGTTGGATATTGTGATGTTATGCGTGCTGATTATGTTTAGCCTATTGGCATGTTCCTAGTATGTTGGATCTGGAGTATTTCTTTATTTATGACTACTTTATCATGTTGAATGATCATAAGATATGTGCTTATTTATTGTACACCTATGAGTGTGATGTATGGCATGGGGATGAGGAGGCTGAGGTATGTCCTTAACATATCTTTGATATTCTGCTGCGTTATGCACTTCCTTATATCTGTATTTTGCTATATGCGTGTGAGATGTGTTTGTTGCATTTTCCCAGAAGCCTCGCTGGTGAGGGGAGGGTATGATCCAAAGAGACAGTGTCAGCATTATTCCGGAAGTCTGACTGGTGAGGGGAGATCATACCCAAAAGAGGCAGTCTGAAGACCCGACTGGTGAGAGGAACGTAATCCCCAAAGAGACGAATCAGAAGAGCTAGTGTCGGTGAGGGGAGGATATGCCCCAAAGAGACGGATCAGAGCTGGGTGGTAGTTCGACAGTCACACCGTCTACCTACCCTATGTGGCTATGAGAGACCGACGGGTCCGGTGAGCATTCATGTGATTAAGATGTTGCATTCATCTTACTTTTATTTATGTGATTATTTATATAGCTGTTGATGGATGCTCTTATCATGCGGAGGGTAGTGGATAAGCATGTGATGTTACTCTAGTGATTTATTGCTTATATTATATGCCTACTTATTGTGGGTTTTGCATGATGATTATTATGGTTGAATGGGGACTAATCTACTCACTAAGTCCTTGTTGGAATTACCCCTCTGTTGAGTATGCTTATATAATATATATTTTTTCAGCACCTGAGCGAGATCAGAGAGGTATTTGGGTGCAGTAGCACGGCTAGTGGCGGCAAGGCAACGGGTCTCGTGACATGTCGTGGTCAGGGGAGATACCAAGTCGAGTCGTGTCATTTTTGTCATTTGAGTCATGTAGACTCGGGTTGTTGTGTTTTTCCACATTTTTCTTACATATAGGTATCTTGGTTTGTTATTTAAAGTTTTTAATTAACTTGAACATTTGGTATTTATTTGAGTTGTGGTTTGGTTTTGAAATCAAATTGTTAAGGACCTAATTGTATATATAATTTCTCTATGTACTTTGATGCAAAAATGAATAATAATATATTGGTAGTATGGGGGCTGCCAAAGGCAGCAAGTGATTTCCCCAAACTTCTCATGGTATTAGAGCCAAGAAATCCCTAAAAAAAAAATTCTCTTTTTTTTGCCCAATCACTGTTCATCGCACACTGTTCACCCGACACTGTTAGTCGCGCACTGTTCATCATATGCTCCTGTTCTCTCCATCTAATTTTGAGATCCAAAGTTGGGAAAGGTTCCTCCCTAGATTCGTGCTCAGATCCAAAGTTGCGGCTTCGAGGAAATCTACGACAAGACTACGAATCAAAGGGTTTTTGCTTATCACTACGAAAAAAATGAATAGATTTAGAGGGCGACACAGTGGACGCACTCAGAGCTCTCAACCTCAGATACAACCTGTTGTCTCCACCTTTGTTCATGGAGGTACTCCTACTGCGTGTCTGACTCATAACTCTAGTGTCCACCCTTGGATTCTATACTCGGGCGCATTTGATCATATGTCTGATAACTTTTCTGCTTTCTCTAATTTAGTCATTCCTACCTCATCCACTACTGTCACTCTTGCTGATGGGTCCACCTCATCAGTAAAGGGTATTGGTCTAGCCTCGCTTACACCATCCTTACCACTTAATAATATGTTTTACATTCCTCAATTTCCCTTGAGTTTACTTTCTATTAGTAAACTCACTCGAGATTTACATTGCTCAGTGACATTTACCTCTGACTCTGTTATTATTCAGGATTCTCGGACTGGTAAGGTGATTGGCACAGGGCATGAGTCTCAGGGTTTGTACCAACTAGTGATGTCATCCTTTGCCTTGGTGGTTGATTCATCTCCTCTTAAGATGCATAGCCGGTTGGGGCATCCTCACCTGCAGAATCTAAAGAAGATGTGTCCTAGTCTTTCTTCACTTTCGAGTCTTGAGTGTGGATCGTGTCAACTTGGTAAACATTCCCGATCTTCTTTTCCAAGTAGCGTTAATAAACGTGCTTTATCATCTTTTTCCCTTGTCCATTCTGATGTTTGGGGTCCTAGTCGTGTCTCTTCTAAACTAGGGTTCAGATATTTTGTAACTTTTATAGATGATTACTCTCGTATGACCTGGTTATTCTTGATGAAGGATCAATCTGAGCTCTTTCACATTTTCTCCACATTCTATGCTGAAATAAAAACTCAAGTTGATGTCTCCATTCGCATATTACGAAGTGATAATGCAAAGGAATATTTCTCTACTGCCTTTCAGTCTTTCTTTTCCACTCATGGTCTTCTCCATCAATCTTCATGTCCTCATACACCACAGCAAAATGGTGTTGCAGAACAAAAAAAATCATCATATTGTAGAAATGACACGTACCCTCCTATTGCATATGAATGTATCGTTGAGATACTGGGATGATGCCATTCTCACATTTTGTTACCTTATTAACAGGATGCCCTCCTCTGTTCATCAAAAAATTCCCTTCACTATTGTCTTTCCACATGACCCTATATATAATCTTCCACCACGTGTGTTTGGGTGTACCTATTTTGTCCATCAACTTTCTCCCGGGAAGGATAAGTTATCTCCAAAGTCTATTAAATGTGTCTTCCTTGGTTACTCTCGCCTTCAAAAAGGATATCGTTGCTACTCACCCGAGTTGGGTCGTGCTTTTGTCTCAGCAGATGTTACCTTCTTTGAGACCACACAATTCTTTTCGAGTCAGTCCACTACACCCGAGTCTGTTGCTGAGGTCCTTCCTATTCCGATTCCATTATCCACTCTTGAAGGAAACATCTTCTCGGATGACTAATGATTCGCTACCACCCCGACAAGAACCCACCAAGTTCTTTACTCGACGTGTTCTTGCTGAGACATCGCCAGCTTCCCCGCCTGACTCCGCTGCCCCCATAGCTGCCTTGCCAGTCTTAGATCCTTCTCCACCATCTAACCTTGATCTTCCCATTGCCTTGAGGAAAGGTGTTCGTAAGTGTTCTACTTCTCATCCTATATCTCATTGTGTCTCTTACGATACTTTATCCCCCCAATACTCTGCTTTTGTCACTTCTCTTTCCACTATTTCTATCCCTCAGACTATTTCAGGTGCCTTATCTGATCCGAGATGGCGCCAAGCCATGGTTGATGAGATGACTGCATTACATTCTAGTGACACGTGGGAGCTTGTTCCTCTTCTCTTGGGAAAATCCACTGTAGGATGCAAGTGGGTGTTCAATATTAAAATAGCTCCTGATGGATCTATTGATAGGCTCAAGGCTCGTTTGGTAGCCAAGGGATATACACAGCGATATGGAGTGGATTATTTGGATACATTCTCTCTAGTAGCTAAGATTGCCTCTGTTCGCCTCTTTCTCACGCTAGTAGCAATTTTTGGTTGGCAACTTCATCAACTTGACATCAAAAATGCCTTTTTACATGGTGATCTTGATGAGGAGGTGTATATGGAGCAACCTCCTAGATTTGTTGCTCAGGGGGAGTCCACATTAGTCTGCAAACTAAAGAAGTCTCTTTATGGTCTGAAGCAGTCTCCACGTGCCTGGTTTAGCAAGTTTAGCTCTACTATCACTCAATTTGGTATGATGAGATGCACCTCCGATCATTCAGTTTTCTTTTTCACCTCTCCTTTTGGAAAGCGAGTGCTCCTCATTGTTTATGTAGATAACATTATTATAATTGGAGATGATACAGATGGGATACAAAAATTAAAGTCTTATTTACATCAGCAATTTCAGACCAAGGACTTAGGTGATTTGAAATACTTCCTTGGTATTGAAGTAGCTCGATGAGGGGGAGCAATCTATATTTCTCAAAGGAAGTATGTACTTGATATGCTACAGGAGGCAGGTATGTTAGGAGCTCGACCAGTTGACACTCCTATGGAGCCAAATATAAAGCTATTACCGAAGCAAGGTAAATCCTCGATTGATTCGGTCCATATCGTAGAATGATAGGCAAGTTAAACTATCTTACAGTCACGAGACCTGATATCTCTTTCATTGTTAGTGTACTCAGTCAATTCCTTGAGTCACCCTATGAGGGACATTGGGAAGCTGCATTGAGGGTCCTTCGTTATCTCAAGAAAGCTCCAGGAAAGGGACTCTTATACTGTGACAGGGTCATCTGCAGGTGATAGGCAATTCTGATGCGGATTGGGCAGGTTCACCTATTGATCGTCGATCTACTTCAGGATATTGTGTGATGCTTGGCGGTAACTTGATATCATGGAAAAGCAAGAAACAAAGTGTGGTAGCTAGATCTAGTGCTGAGGCAGAATATAGGGCTATGGCTCTTGTGACTTGTGAAATGATATGGCTAAAGCAGTTAATGGGAGAACTCGGAATCATCCGGGTATTCATTTATCTGCCTTCTCGTTTCGTGGTTTTCTCATCCCCTCTTCCTCCCTTTTTGGTGCTCGGTTCATGGTGGAAGGGTCGGCTTCACCTTGGTGCGATTCGGGGTTGAGATAGCCTCTCCGTTGAGCCACTATGAGTCCCGGTGTTCGCTGCCCCTTTGTTGCGAGGCGTTTAGTGTGGACTTTCGTTGGAGGACGTACGCGTGTGCGTCTTGAACCGAGGATAAAAGCAGCCATACCAACCACGGTATAAGGTATATCTTCTCCTTCTGCTCGTAGATTGAATTCCTTAAAGATTGCTAAAGTATATCACTATTTTTGAGATGGTTTGAATTTTTTAAATTGTTATTTTCGCTGTGTTTTCGATTCCCATCCCAACACAAGGGACATTTACCTTTCTAGGGGGTCACGTCGTCGATCGCCATGATGTCTCGGAGTGACCTCTTTTTGGCCAAACTCATCTCGCCCCCTCCGGCGAATCCTCCTTCTATGTGGTCAATGACCCCACAAATCTTAGTGTTCGATTGATCGGCTTTGCAATCGTTGTGGTTGTCTCTCAAGCTCCTTGGTGGTGGCGTCCTTCTCGGATTTTAGCGATGGGAGTCGTAGTCCTGTCGGGCTCGACTGCGGCTTCGTCTACGATTGATGTAGCGATCAAGGCGGCCTTCTCTTATCAAGCACTCGATTTGGTCTTTGAGCATTACACACTATTCGGTGGTGTGCCCATAGGTGCAGTAGAACTCACATATTTTGCTTTTGTCAGCATTCGGCGGAGGTTTCAATTTTCTCGCGTTGTTGAGAGGCTTGATGTAATATCCTAGAAATTAATATTTTAATTATGTGATTTGTTAGTCTAGCGGACTAGTTCAAAGTCGAGCCAAGTCGACTCATGGTCCGGTGCGATCTTGCGAGCTCGTGTAAGTAGGAATATGAGTTATGCAAATTTTGTTTGCATAGATATATTTAATTAATTTTATGTTGGGTATGCATTATTGTTTAATTATGTCAGATGTGGGTGTGCATGTGTAGGATGTTTATATGGAGCATAGGATTAATTTGGGTTTAATTACGTTTAGTGGGTTAGCGAGTCGAGAAGTTAGTGGGTATGGATCCGGGTTGAGGCGGATGCGGGTTAAAAGAGGTGGGAAGGGCTATAAATTCTCCCCCCTAGGGCTTGCGGCTCCTTATTGGAGCTGCACAAGCCAATTGAGGGAAAGAGAGGAGTCGCCAGCCACCCCTCCCTTCCTCTCTCTTGCAGTCGCCGAGCCAAGCCAATCAGTCACCAAGCCAATCCTCTTCTCTCTCTCTCTCCCTTCTTCTCCCTTGGAAGCCAAGCCGTTGGCTTGAGGAAGAGCCGCCGCCCCTCCTTGTCTTCTTCTTGGAGCCGTCGGCTTGAGGAGGAGCCGCCGCCCCCTTTTCCCCCTTGGTGGAGCCGAGTCGCTTTCTTTGGGGCTGGATTCGAAGAACGCCGCTTGAATGATTTTCTCCAATTCTTTTCCTAATCTAGGCGAGTGGTATTACCCCTCCTTCTTCTCGGTTTTCCTTCAAATTCTTGAATCCATTCTTGGAGGCTTCATTGTTCTTGATTTGTTTTCTGATGATCTCTTGAATTCTCGCCGTTTCTTTTGTTTGCCGTGCTTGAGGAGGCCCTAAAATCTCCCCTTTGGGGCTCGGCAGCCCTAGGATGATCCTAGGGGGGCTCGGCCAAGGTGGAGGTCAGGGTGCCCTCAAAGTGTTCGATGAAATACCTAAGTGAGGGTTCTTGGTGTTCTTGAGATTCATGTCTTATATTGCTTATCAATTTGTGTTCCTATATGTCAAAGAATGCCTTGTAATTAATCTATGCTTTTTGGATAGAACTCATGCTTTACAAAATTAGGATTTTGATAATGATGCCATGAGTGTTCTTGAGATGGGTTCTTGATGATGATGTTTGTTTCTTGTTTAAAGATATTGTTGATGCTTGTTAGTCTTGTTTAATAAGTATGAAAGTTGTGAGGTTTATCTCAAGATTAGTATTCTATTTTGATGATAATTAAGGATCTAATTTTTGAAAATTTCGGATTTATTTTCATGTTATGCTGAAAAATTCAATATTGCTGGAAATTCATGCTGAATTATCAAATCTGTGCTGATTTTGAAATCTCTATTGTAATGTGAATAGGTTTCTGAATATAGTCGTGTAACCTATCGTTTTGACCATAGAAAATAGTTTGGAAACATAGGACACACTCTGGAGACCAGATTCGGGTTAGATACATCAGTATCAGGCACAACAGTAAGCTAAAACAAAACCTTAAAACAAAACCCTAATCTTGGTGATTATAATTTTATTTGTATGATTAAAATTAAAAAGAGGAAGCATAATCTGTTATGAACCAACAAATAAAGTTATGTATAAAATAAAACCTCACGGGTTATGACATTACGAGTCTAGGAGTTGGGGTCGAATATTGGAGTGTTGAGACGCTTCCCAATAAGGACACCCTTAAGACACCGTACGAGAGACTTGACTTAGGTCATGTTACGCCATATCTTTATGAATGGCGGAAAGGCTCGTTAAGGAGCCGCATTGCGGGCTAGGCCCGAAAGGTTGGATGACTAATTCCTAACATGTGGAACAAGTTCGGATGAGCAAATTCTGATTATTCCTGTGTATCTTGTGGAATAAGTTCGGACGGGCAAATCCTGATTGTTCCCAAGATTTTATATTTAAATGAATAAGTTCGGTTGGGCGAATCCCGATTATTCCTACGTTATTTTTTTGAAATAAGTTCGCATGGGCAAATCCCAATTGTTTCGGTTTGGCATCGTAAAATAAGTTCGGACGGGCAAATCCTGATTATTCCTGAGGTGCTTTTAAGGAATAAGTTCGGACAGACAAATCCCGATTATTCCTGTGATATCTTAAAGGGGCAAGTTCGGATGAGCGATTCCCGATTGTTCCTACGCATCTCGTAGAGCAAGTTCGGATGGGCAAATCCCAATTGCTCCTGAGTTCCTTTATATTAGGATAAGTTCAGAGGGTCATCCCGATTATCCTAATATGTTTTGTTGCCTTAGGGCATGGTAGGCATAGGCTTGTTGATCTTCATCGTTTGGGTGTTGGCCAGATGGCCGCCTGTTAGCTGGTCACGCCCTTATGACCTCTCCTGCTTGAGTTGGGCATTTTTCTTTATGCATCATATATGTGTTTGGTTTTTCGTGGGAGTTGGTAGAACCGCTCATTGAGTTCTTTTGAACTCACCCGTTGTCGTTTGTTTTTGTTTTGCAGAGCCTGACCGGTGAGGTGGGCTGGAGCACTTGGCGCGGCTGGAGGGTAGATGAGCTACATTGATCTCATAGCAGTCCTAGTTAGGGGTCGTAGTCGAGTCTGTAGTAGTTTGGTCATGCACTTATGATTGGATGTTTTAGAGTTGTAGTCCCGTGGGGACATTCATGATTTATTTTAGTTTTTATTTGTTAAAAGAAGTGTTACTCTTTGTTTATTTATTTCCGCACTTGAACTATTTATTAAAAACTATGATGTTTTTGAAATAAAAATCTGTTTTAGTTCTTTTTATTGATAAAAGCTATTGTTCTTCTGCTATCTTTATGAGTTGGCATGTGCATGAGTTAGGCTGCGGGGTATAGGCACGTATACCTTGGCCGGTCACGTGACCCTGAGTTTGGGGCGTGACACTTGAGCAACTGTAAGTGGTAGATTTCTCGAAGGGTAGTCTCTCTTTTGGCATTCAATAAGGTGTATTCGCCAAATTTGGGGTTAGGTCAGGAAGTTGACCATCCCCTTCTGTTGATATTCTCCTCACGGGGATCTCGGTCTTCGCCCCTCTTGTCGAGCTTTTTGGACTTTTTGTCCTCGGTGCCATCTTTGACGGTATGCCTGTCGACCTTTCTAGCCTCTTGGAGTTCTTCCGTCTCCACGTAGCACACGATCTTCTCTCGGAATTTGGTCATATTCCTTGGTTTGGCTTAAGCGATCTGGTTGGCAAATTGTTCGGGCTTAAGATAGTGCTTGAAAGGATATAACTCGACATGCGAGTCGAGGTTGGGGATCTCCATGGCCACGACATGAAATTTTTTCAAGTATTCTCTCAACGGCTCGTGTTGTCCCTGCTTGATGTAATGAAGAGAGTCTCTAGTCTTAGAGTAGATCCGTGACGAGGAAAACTGATTAGTGAAGGCTCAGGAGAGAGTGTGTATCGACCCTAGCGGTAGGGTGGACAACTAGAGTTGCGCGACCTTCTTCTAAAAGGTAGGAAAGACTCGGGAGAGAATGGAGTCGGTTATGCCGTTGAGAAGCATCATTGACATGAACATCGTCAGATGGGTAGTCGGGTCACCTATGTCGTCGCAGGGCTGGAGTGTGGTCGGCAGTTTGAAATTGTTAGGGAGACGGACTGCCATGATGTGCTCGGCGAAGGGTCTCGAGTCGATGGTGGTGGGGGGGAGGAGGAGCAGTCTCTGTTACCCTAATTTCCTCCTCCTCTCTTTGATGGTGTGCGCGAGAGACCTCGTTGCGAAAGGCAGAGATCGGCCTCCCAGTCCTGTCCACGTGGTTGTCTTCATCATGCTTTGAGTGGCGATAATCATGCTCAGCCAGATGTTTCCCCCTAGGTTGTTTAAATGCCTCGATCTATGTTGTTAACCTTTGGTTATGTGCCTGGAGATTGACGATCATGCTGTGCAGTTCTTTCGGTGTAGGGTTGGCGAGTACCGAAGCATCACTTCTCGTCATGTTAGTGTCACCAAGTAGCGTTGCTACTAGGTTGCTACCTATGTGCAACGGCGTTCGCCTGACTCCATGTACCTACCATGGTAGGGGAGGTAAGATTTACTCGGCCCCACGGTGTGTGCAAAATATTCTTGTATGAAGCCGAGGTGATGCGATCCTACACGTCTTCTGGTCCGGTGCGACTCCGTCTAGGGACCTGCAAAGATACCTCGACACTCCAGTTAGAAAAAAAATTCAAATGGTGTGTATGGAATTGGAATCGAGAGTACATCTGATGTGCGTTGTGCCTGTATATAGTGATGGATTAAGAATGACTCGAGCGATGATGCCTCCCTGAATCTCGCAGGGATATGCTTAGATTGAGTAGATGCTAATCCCGAAGATGTCAGATTCATTACTGTTGAATCCTTAGTAATTAATGAGGAAGTGAGGTGTCCTTGTATGGTCGGATGTAGCCCCCGAGCTAAGTAGCAGTTGGCTTGACATGAGTTTGATTCATGAGTGTTGATGCTTTTGGGCTTGATCCAACCGGGCCCGACCCAGAGTGAAAGTCTAGTTCACTCTATATAACAAAGATCATAAAATAATTCTAAAAATAATTAATTATAATTGATAATTTAAATAATAAAATAAAAAATTGTAATAATATTAATTAAGTTTTTAGCTTATTAGGTTTTAAAGTAATTAGTTTAATAATTAAGAAACAATAAATATTGATATATTTCTTATTGTTCAGTATTTGTAAACGAATAAATTGAGGTTAGGAATGATTAATCTTAATGAGTTTTATGAAATGATTAATTGACTTTTTGTAACTTATTGACTTGGACAAATCAAGCACTAAAATAAAGAATGATTATTTTTATTTTTCTATTTTTTTTTCACAGACCAAACGGCTTGCACTGAAGACTATCCTAATTTTTGGATTTGGTATGACAAGCATTTTATGCACTGGGACTTTCGGTACACATGCATCTATAAATGGACTGAGAGGCAAACCATGGATTAAGGGAGGAACACGAGCAAGAAACATGCTCTCCTGCTGGATCAATTTTTCAACACAAAATACTGGTGTCAACCTAATTCATTTATTTGTGTTTAAAAAATTCCCAAATCTTTTTTATATATATTTGGGAATAGAATACATCCAAAGAATATAATCATCTAACGTGCAAAATGAGGCCCAGCCTCATGTTTCCTTGAAAAAGAAAATAAAAAAAAAGAAATATATGTACAAGTGTTTCATTCACAAGTCACACTATTCACATTCTGAAAAGCCAACTCCAATGGCTTCTTCCTGCCCTTCTCTGTGAAAGATGATGCCACTGTTCTTGAGTCTGGAACAGAAGTCTACTGACAATTGGTGACAGGAAAATGAAGATAGCAACAGCACATTTGAGAGGAGTAAATCCAGTAAGGGTTGTCGTAGGACTTCCCCTAGGATGCTTCTTAATCTCCCTGGCGTATGTTACTACAAACAAATCCGAGATGCTTACTCCCCCAATCTGTATGTTTCTACTGTTCATCTGCTACCAAAATTTTACACAATGTTTGTCTTATTTCTCACAATCCTGATCTGCTTTGCAGTGCCCTCCTCTTCATCTTCATCATCATCCACTTCTCTGAGTTCTTCAGCAAAAAACATTAACAGTAGCCAACATCTAGGTAAGAGCCCTCTTTCTCTTGCTGAAGATGGAAATAGAATTCCTATATATATTTTTTCAAGTAGATCTATTATGTATCTAAGGAAATCTAAGTCTCAGTTTTCACTTCCCATCTCCTCTGCAGACAGCAAGGTTAAAGAGGAGGTTAGATCATCACCATGTGATCTAAAATCCAACCAATGTGAAGTAGATGATGTTAATAAAGTTATGAATGATGTGCCTACCACTGTCAACCAGATGCAGATACCACCCTCTGAAAAAGCAGGTGTGCATGACTCTTTTTGCAAACTCTTATCTCATTTAGCTGGTGAAGAAATGTTTTCAATGTCGTCGAACCACCTCTGTTGTCTCATAATTTTTTGTCGACAAAGAGTTTGATCTAATGGCTCCATTTTGCAATTAACGTTGATGTGGATTCAGATATGGCGCCGTTGTGCGATCTTTCCGACTACCGGAGCGACATCTGCGACATACACGGTGACATCAGAATCAACGGAAAAGATTTCTCTTCTGTTATGCTCATCGCACCATCTCAAGCTCAAAAAAGCAAATCATGGCGGATCAAGCCCTACGCTCGAAAATCTGATCCCGTGGCCATGAGCAAAGTAAGAGAAGTGACTATAGCATTACGGAATCAAGATTCAGCAGCACCTCAATGCACCGTCACTCACAGCGTCCCCGCTGTCGTCTTCTCCACCGCCGGCTACCTAGGAAACTACTTCCACGACTTCACCGACGTGCTCGTCCCCCTCTTCCAGACCGCCCGCCAATTCGACGGGGAAGTCCAGTTCCTCGTCAGCACCTACAAGCCCTGGTGGATCAACAAGTACCTGCCCTTCTTCAAGAAGCTCTCCCGGTACGAGATCGTCAACTATGACGATGATGCGGATGTCCACTGTTTCAAACACGCGGTCGTCGGCCTGAGGAGCGACAAGGATCTGACGATCGATCCCTCCAAGTCGGCGATGGGGTACTCGATGGCGGACTTATGAGCTTCATGAGGAGCACCTACTCGCTTAAGAGAGATTACGCGACGAGGATCAGCGGAGGAGAGAAGAAGCCGCGGCTGCTGATTATATCGAGGAAGAGGACGAGG
This sequence comes from Canna indica, assembly GCA_034359265.1. Classification (NCBI taxonomy): domain Eukaryota; kingdom Viridiplantae; phylum Streptophyta; class Magnoliopsida; order Zingiberales; family Cannaceae; genus Canna; species Canna indica. The sequence continues at coordinate 43,643,957 of CP136892.1, forward strand.
AAGCTCATGAACGTGGATAAGATCGCCGGCTTGGCGGAGAAGGTGGGGTTCGAGGTGGTGGTGTCGGAGGCCGCCTTCGGCGGGGTGGCGGACTTCGCGCGGATTGTGAATTCCTGCGACGCGATGATGGGTGTGCACGGCGCAGGGTTGACTAATTTTGTGTTTCTGCCATGGAATGCGGTGCTGATTCAAGTGGTGCCTTTTGGGAAACTGGATTGGATTGCGAGCAATTACTTTGGGAATCCTGCGAAGAAGATGAAGTTGAAGTACTTGGAGTATAGCATAAGCGAGGAGGAGAGCAGTCTCACAGAGTTGTATGGTAGGGATGATCCGGTGTTCAAGGATCCGAAGTCGATTCACAAGCTCGGATGGTTCAAGATGGGGGAGATTTATCTCGATAAGCAGGATGTGAGGCTGGATTTGAAGAGGTTTAAGCCAGTTTTGGTGAAGACGCTTAAGCTTTTGAGGAAGTAGAAGATTATTATTTATGCAAAAGAAAATGATGATGAATGCATGATTAATGCCTGCAAATTTGGTACTCATTAATTGTGGTCCATTATTCCATTTGCTGCCATGTGTTTCATCATGTGATGAATGCATGATTAATGCCTGCAAATTTCAAAAAATGACGAAGATGATTAATTATTATAATTTCAAAGTTAGAGTATATATTTATTTGAAATAAAAAAATAGATCATATTTGTTAAAAATATTATATTTCTGATTATTTTTATTAATTTTTTCTATATTAAAAAGCATTGTAAGGACATCCACATGACTGGACTGCCGCAATAATCATGATGTGCCTCGGCGCAATTGCAAGAACAGAGTCATCCAATGTTTGATCTCCTAAACCTATTTTACAGCCGTAGATCTAATATTCTATTGATCATATGGAGAAGTAGAGAACTTCCACTTGTATTTTTAATTGCCAAATCCGAGAAGTTCTATAAGGAAATTTATTTGTATTAGATTCTTATTATACCTTTCATGAATCTCTCTGCTATTCCTAAATCGCACACTTATCTTTTCCAACTCGCAGAAGTTCTACTTTCACTCTCTGCTTTCACCTGTTATTTTTTCACTAAAACAACGTTTATATCGGTTTAAATATAAATGTAAATCATAATAATTGAATTGGTATAAATTGATAAATCAATATAAATTTCCATGGATATGATGTGACAAATTTTAATTTCAAAATCATTCTTCAAGTGAAAGAAAAATATTTGTTTTCTGAAAAATGAAGCAGTTGGGAAGTGTCATTCCAAAATTAGAAGCATTGAAGTGTAATTAAGTTAAAGTGGAGACGGTGGACATACAATTTAGTGATTTTAAATTTTGTGCATGGCTTCTAATATAGTAACTTAATCTTCAAAATATCAACGTAAAGTTAAATTTATGTATTATTTTTAATGTAAGTATATTAACTTTTCTAAAGTGTTTAAATATAAAATATGGTATAGCATAGAATAAAGCAACATTGTCATCTTATTTCTTTAAAGATTAATTATAAAATATATCCCGACTTTTGACGTATTTCTCTAATTTATCTTCACTTTCTAATTTTTTTAATTCAATACACCACTTTTCGATTTGTTACAAATCTATCTCACCGTCTACCCAACATCAACTTTGTCATTTGAATGCTGACGTGGCACTGCCAACGTAGCTAATAATCACAGTCAGCATTCCGACGCAATTTTTTAAAACTTTTTTTTTTCGGCCCCACCAAACCCAGTCAGCAATAGGGTTAATTACAAAATATATCCCGACTTTTGACGCATTTCCCTAATCTATCCCAACTTTCTAATTTTTCTAATTCACTACATCACTTTTCGATTTATTACAAATCTATCATATCGTCTGCCTAGCATCAACTTCGTAATTTTCAACAGAGAAAATAAATCATTTTCTTCTGTTGAAATTTTTCTTGTCAAAACAAAGTCTACAACGACAAATCATATTTAACAATATCATCACTGCTGGAAAATTTTATAGTATCATATGAAATCCTACATTTAATAGTATCATCACTGATAGAAAATTTCTAGGATTTATACTAACCATACCAGACGGTAGGGAGTAAGATGAGCGAGCATGTGAAGATTAATAGAGACATATCAAAGTCAACGGGGATGAAGATAGGGAGCACGAAAAGATGCATGCGATGTCGGGAATTGAGAGAAAGGCTGCGGTGAGCAGGCGACAAGGTCGGGGAAGAGGCGAGCAGGCGATTTTGTAATATCATAGATATTAATATTTATTTCTGTCTAATTTATTGGTGATTGTCAGCCTAGCGGGCTAGTTGGAGGTCGAGCCGAGTCGACTCATGGTCCGGTGCGAGCTTGTGAGCTCGGGTAAGTAGGAATTTGAATTATGCGATTTCTTTTCTTAATTAGATAAGTTTATTTAGTTATGTTGTTGTATGTACTTGATTATTAAATTGTATTGCATGGGTGTGCATGTGTTGATGTTATGTGGGGTTAGGTTGAGTTAACTAAACTTAGTCGGGTTAGCAGGTTTGGAATCGGCTTGAGGTGGATGCGGGTTTGCTAAGAGAGTTAGTGGAATTAGGTTTGAGGAGGGGAGTATAAACCCCCCCCCCCCTTTTGGCTTGCGGCTCCCTATTGGAGCAACACAAGCCGCGTGGAGAGAGGAGCCGCCCAGCCAAGCCGAGCCGCCCCTCTCCCCTTTCCTCTTCCTTGGAGCCGCCGCCCTCAAGCCCCAGCCACCGAGCCATCCTTCCCTCTTCCCCACTCTTGGAGTAGCCGGCTTGAGGTGGAGCCGCCGCCAATTCCTTCTTGATCTTGGAGCCGCCGCAACCTTGTTGAGCTGAGCCGCCCCCTTTGAGGTTGGATTCGGAGGCCGTCGCTTGAAAGTCATTCTCTAATTCTTTCTTCCTAATCGGGTGAGTGGTTTTACCCCTAATTTCTCGGGTTTTTTCTCGTGTTCTTGAGCCGTTCTTGGAGGTTGAGAGTTATTGTCGGAATTTCCCGTCGTTTCTTGAAGTTTCTCATCGTTTCCACGTATTGCCATGAAAGAGGACACCCAACCCCCCCCCCCATAGGGCTCGGCAGCCCTAGGATGACCCTAGGGATGCTCGGCCAAGGAGGATATCGGGTCGCCCTCAAGGTGTTTGACAAAATGCCTAAAAGAAATCTTGATATGTTCTTTACAATCTAGGCTTGGATTAAGCTCTTAAATTAGATTCCTTTAATGCCAATGCATGAGTTGTGTTTAGATATGAAATTCTCAGTTTATGAATCTATGTTGGCATGTGGAAAGATTAATCTTGATGTCTTGGGTGGATTCTTGATTTAAAACTTGAGTCTTGATCTTATGATGATGTAGATGCATGTTAGATCTTGATTAGCAAGTTTATGAATTTGTTTTATATGATGGGCTTCATGTTTTAGATCTGTGGTGATGATTATTTAGGATTTAAATTATGTGAATTTCTGATTTATTTTCATGATATGCTGAAAGCTCTATCTTGCTGAAACTTCATGCTGAATTGTTAAATCTGGGCTGATTTTGAAATCTTTATTGTGATGCGAATGTATTTCTGAATATAGTCGTTTAACCTATCATTTTGACCAAAAAATATAGTTTGGAAACATAGGATATACTATGAAAACCAGATTCGGGTTAGATGCACCAGTTTCGGGCACAATAGTAAGCTAAAAACAAAACCCTAACTTTGGAGACGATAATTTTAATTGCATAATTAAAATTCAAAGGGGCAGCATAATTGGTTATGAACCAACAAAATAAGTTTTGTGCATGAAATAAAATCTCATGGGTTTATGATGTTACGGGTCTAGGAGTTGGGATCAGGTATTGGGTGTTGTAGCGTTCCCAATAAGGGCATCCCTAAGACACCGTAGGAGACACTTGATATAGGTTATATTGCGACATATCTTTATGAATGGCGGAGAGGCTCGACATAGGAGTCGGATTGCAGGCTTCGCCCGGAAGGTTGGATGGTTAATTCCCAACCTATGTTTAAAGGAATAAGTTCGGATGGGCGAATCCTGATTATTCCTACGCTATCTCTTTGGAACAAGTTCGGATGGGCAAATTCTGATTATTCCTGTGTTTCCTCATAGAACAAGTTCGGACATGCAAATTCTGATTGTTCCTTCGCATCTCGTGGAGCAAGTTTGGACGGGCAAATCTCGTTTGCTCCCGAGTTTATTTTAAGGAATAAGTTCGGATGGGCAAATCCCGATTGTTTCTGTGATATCTTAAAGGGACAAGTTCGGACGGGTGAATCTCGATTGTTCCTTCGCGTCTCGTGGAGCAAGTTCGAATGGGCAAATCTCGATTGCTCCCGAGTTTTTTTATATTAGGATAAGCTCGGATGGGCCAATCCCGATTATCCTAGAATATTTTATTGCCTTAGGGCATGGTAGACTTAGACCTATACTTCACTGTTAGAGTGGTGGATGCCTTCGGGCATATGGTGGCCAGATGGCCTGTACGTTAGCTAGTCACTCCCTTGTGACCCTTTCCTATTTGAGACAAGTGTTTTACATTATGCTATATATTTATGATTGGTTTCTCGTGGGGGGTTGGTAGAACCGCTCACTAAGTTCTTTGAACTCACCCATTGTCGTTTTGTTTTATTTTTGCAGAGCCTGACCGGTGAGGTGGGCTGGAGCACTTGGCGCGACTAGAGGGTAGAGGAGCCACATTGATCTTATAGTAGTCCTAGTTAGGGGTCGTAGTCGAGTTTTTGATAGTTTGTCATGCACCCGTGTTGGTGATTTGAGTTGTAGTCCCTTGGGGACGTTCATATCTTTCATTTTAGATTTTATTGGTTAAAACAAACTGTTGGACTTTGATTCGTTTGTTTCCGCACTTAAACTTTTTTATTAAAACTTTATTGTTTAAATGAAGTCTGTTTGGTTTCTCTTTTATAATAGAAACTGTATTTCTTCCGCTATCCTTTATGAGTTGGCATGTGCATGAGTTAGGCTACAGGGTATATGCACGTATACCTTAGCCGATCACGTGACCCTGAGTTTGAGGCTTGACTGATTTGAAAGGTGGTTTTTTTTAAAAAAAATTAACTTGTCGTGATCTGCTGACTGGGTTTGGTGGCACTGAAAAGAAAACAAGTTAAAGTTCGTGTCTGAATGTTGATTGAGATTATTAGCCACGTCAGCATTCAGACGACGAAATTGACGCTGGGTAGACTGTGGGATAGATTTGTAACAAATCAAAAAATAGTGTACTGAATTGGGAAAATTGGAAAGTGGGGATAGATTAGGAAAATATGTTAAAAGTCAAGATATATTTTTTGTAATTAACCCTGTTGCTGACTGGGTTTGGTGGGACCAAATTTTTTTTTTTAAAAAAATTGCATTTGAATGCTGATTGGGATTATTAGTCATGTCAACAACACCACGTTAGCATTTAGATGACAAAGTTGACGTTGGGTAGTATTTGTAACTAATCAAAAAGTGGTGTGATGAATTGAGAAAATTGGAATGTGGGGATAGATTAGGGAAACGCGTCAAAAGTCGGGATATATTTTGTAATTAACCATTTCTTTAATTTGAATTTGTTGAAATGCAGAGAGAAAACACAGTTAAAAAATGCGGAAAAAATAGATTTTAAAAATATTTAGGACACCCCAAAAAATAGCGATCTACTTTAGCGAGGAAAGAACATTTTTATATCTTAGCCGGAAGGAAAGAAGAACTGCTCTAACCCCAAACTTATAGACGCATAAGTGCACGTCCTCCAATGATATTCCACACCAAGCGGCCTCACAACTTCGGCAGGGCCTCCGAAGAGACCAAAAGAGAAAGAAAAAAAGAATCTTTATCTAGTACATCATGTAGGTTTATATATATTGGCATCAATAATTAAAAGGAAATGACTTTGAGTTAATAATAAAGATGTCATACCAAAGTTGCTTTCCATAGAATTTTGTTCAATGAAAACCTCAAGCAACTTTGAAATGCAACTTTTTCATCCTTGTGTGGTGATTCCTCCTACAGGAAAACAAGAGCCTTTTGATACGCAAATAGCTTTGGGTCTACGAGGTTTAGTGGACTTAGGAACTCATAATTGTAAGTTGAATAACCACACTAAAGGGGGGGATGAATAGTGTGTTAACTAAAAGTTTAGCCTAAATTTAATTTTAACTATTTCTTGATTACTTTAGGCAAATCACAATTTAATAACAAGCAGAAGCAAAATAAATAACAAGTAATCAAACATGCACAAATGCACAATAGCAATGCTAACATAATTTGAAAAAGAGACATTTGGGGGCATTCTGGAAATTCTGGGCAATTTTTTAAAAATCTGGCTAGGGGCATTTTGGGAATTCTGAATAGTTTGGAGGTGTAATATCCTAGATATTTAATTTTATTCTTTCCTCTTATGTTTGTGTTTGTCAGCCTAGCAGACTAGTTCGAGGTCGAGCCAAGTCGACTCTTGGTCCGGTGTGAGCTTGCGAGCTCGAATAAGTAGGATATGGCCAACGCCCGAAAAGCAAAACAGATGAAAACTTGCACAATCTGGTTCTGGTTGTGGTTGAGATGGTCTACTGAGGAGTGTTATTAGCCGAACAGCTACCACATGACTCAGCGATTTATAGGGTCTTGAGATTTGCACAAGCGGGCTCGCTAGGTGTTAGACCCAAGTGGCGGAGGGTCTTGAGATTCCGTCAGTGGGCCACGCTAACGGTAGACCCGAGTTGGATGAGACTAGCTATCCCTAACCCGGAGGATTCCTGAGGCTAGTGGCCATCGTAGTAGACGGATTCGAGACATGAAAGTTCATATTGAGATGCACTAATGGGCTGGTTTTGGGTAGGCCGACTGGCTTGGTTAGGTAGAAGGAAGAACCGAACCTTCCATCTATAATTTTTAGGCCATTAGTGGCCGAGCTAGTGAAATGGATAAGGGCCCGAGAGGCCGATTCATCCATTCTTCTATCTTGGCAAACAGATTAACTTCTGTGGTGTGATCATAGTGTGTAGGGGGGAGAGGAGGGTGAATAGTGTGTAGCCTAAATATGCTAAGTTTAATTCTTTCTTTTTTTTTAAGTTGGCTAAGTATGAATTTTTGCTATTTTGAGTTATATGCTTTCAGGATGCAAATGAGTAATGATTAATACCAAGCAAGATTAAATAGATAAACAATGCTAACATGTGAAATTTAGAGTGGTTCAACCACACCGCCTACTCCACTACCTTGGCTCATCACCAAGGATTTCTAACCTTAAATCTTTATAACTTGAATGTTTCCTAAAGAATACAAAGAGGACTTATCCCTCAACCTTAGAGGATGCCTCAACTACTATTCCAAAGAAAAACACTCAAAAATAAAGAAACCTAGGTGTAACACTACACCACACTTAACAACATGAAATGAGAAGCAAATAAGAAAAAAAATATAAGTAAAGGAGCTATAAATTAAAACAAACTCAAATGAGCTCCTCCAACTTGCCTCCTAGTACTCCAAGGCCTCAAGATGATGTAGAAATTCAGATTGAAGACTTGAAATGAAGTTTTGAAGACTTTGAGAATGAGAAGTTGAGGTATGCACTTAGAATCACTCTTTAAGGCTCAAGAAAATGTTTTGGTAGTTCAATGGAATAGTTGGGAGCCTTAGGAAGAGAGTTTTGGGTGTATTTATAGAGTTGGTATTGGAGTATGGAAGCAAAGAGCCATTCAAACCTTGTCTAATTTGAAAAGGAACCATTTTGGGGCATTCTGTGAATTCTTGGCAATTTTTTTAAATATCTGGATGGGAGTATTCTGGGAATTCTGGGTAGTCTGGCAATTTTAGCCTTTCAAGCATTATTTTTTAGGTTAATGGTTATCAAAAATTCCTTAAAAATATGTCTTTAATTTGTTTTTACCTAAGAAACAATTATTGAGATTTTTTATGTCAAGAAAATATCTATATTATATAGCCCTCCAAGGAGCCCCTATACTGAAATTTTCAAGATCATTTTTTGATTTTCTAGTTTTTAAGTTTTCGGGGTTCGGATTTTGGTTTTTTGGTTATGAATTCAAAGAGGATATCAAACTAAGGCTTTAGGAGCATTTACAATAAAAGAAACTAAGTCCTAAACTAATTCTGACTTACTCAACTCCGAAGCCTTCAATTCTTGGTTTTTCGTGATTTTTCCAACGAGCTTCAGATGCGTATTGTATATCAAACCCGAGACCAAACCTTGATGAAACTATTAGAACCATGTTTGTTATCATCAAAACTAAGAGTGTTGCCAAGATTGAACCCTTGGGCCAACATTCTCCCCCTTTTTGATGACGACAAACATTTCATTAAAAATAAGATAAATACCCCAAAAAAATATGAACTTTGGAGCTTTTCCCATTTTTAGCATAAACTTTTTTCGTTAGCAAGAAAATACATGAACTTTGATTCCGTTACCCAGTTTAGCACGCACAGTCATTTTTGACGGTTTTTGCTGACATGGCCATTAACGGCGACGACGCGGCAAGTTACTTTGCCAACGTGGCATATAATTCAATGGACGAGTAAAGGTTAACATAAAATTACCAAATTACCCACCCCGATGCTAATGTTTTTTAAAACGGGGAGGAGCAAAATGGTAATTTTCCCGTCGTCTACAAGTTGGGTGCGCTCGTTGCCCTAGTTCTTATTTTACCTGCTCGCCTGCTTGAACACTACGAAGAGGGGGATTTTTGTTGCCTTTGTCGCCGGATTAGGGCACGCCTTCTGGAGTCTTTATCGCCGGATTAGGGCCCGAAGGGACGATCATATCAGGACGGGAAATCGTGGGACGAATGCAGGAATCTTCAGTGAATTCATCATAGGTTATTGTTCCACACTGCTGCCATAACGTGCGAGTTGTTCTGTTCACCGCATAGAGCCAAAGAAATCCTGGAAGAAGGTTTTGGGGATGCAGACATTGGAAGGTATGATCTCTTGTAATCACCTCACTCCAAAGTCCTATCTTTATTGTAATCACTCACTTATATCTTTTAACTGGAGAATGATTGCCACTTCTTTGCATGACATGATCCTGAGGATCACGGCCACACAAAGTATATTCTGCGAGGTTTTATTGAGGAAAAAAAAAATTCTTCTCGAGAAACTGAAGCTAATGGAAGAAAGGATAGAATTGATCAAGATGAAAGAAATGATATTTCAGGAAAGAATTGCAACACTTGAAGATGAGATAGCTCAAATGAGGAGTGATAAAAAACAAGTCAATTTAAGGAAGGGTAGTGTGTGTATGGTGTTTTTTATTGTATGTATCATATTTTCTAGTATGTTATTTGGGGGACGAAACAAAGACAATAGCCTAAAGCTACTACAATGAAGTAGTTTGATTTATGTATTTTGATGTTATCCTATCATGTATATTTGAAGATAATATATTTGAGCATGTTTCAATCTGTTAGTGAAATGTGCACCAAAAAATATGAACTTTCACATATTTGCGAGAAAATACATAAACTCTTCCATTTTAGCCTAAAAAAAATGAACTTTACAACTTTTAACGTAAAAATACATGAATTTTGCCACTTTTAACGTAAAAATACATGAACTTTGCTACTTTTAACCTAACAATACATGTACTTTATTTGCTTTTAACCATAAAATACATGAACTTTATTTGCTTTTAACCATAAAATACATGAACTTTGTCATTTATAGCACATCTGTTTATTGCACAGTACGCAATTCAACTAGTACACATCATTTCACATACATATAATTTAGAATTCCACATGCCACATACATAAAATTTAGAATGACACATAATTCATACAAAATCAAGTAATGGTTACTACATATAATCCACATATCAATCCATATCAATCCACATAGAATCCATGACTGATTCACATATAATCCATAAACATATCAATCCACATACAATCCACATACAATCCATACCAATCCACATCAATTCTAACACTTGAAGATGACTGATTGCTTGGCTTCTTTTTTTCCTTGAGTCTGTTGCTGCTCCTTACTGAGGTGGTGTTCCTACTCCTTACAGAGGTGGTGCTCCTACTCCTTACTGGGGTGGTGCTCTGTTGAGTGCCTTGGGTGGGTTGGGTGCCTTGAGTGGGTTGGCTCACCTGGGTGCCTTCATGGACAAACTACCCTCCTCCAAATCTTCCTTCATGGAGTATTCTAACTTTTGTATTAGGCATCTACATGAAACTTAGAATTAGATAACTGAAATTTATAATTTATAACTCGAATTAAATAACTTACATGCACATATGTATTTCCTGTTTCAGTGCCAATTGTTACTCCAAATCCCTTTGCTGCCATAGCCCTCTCCTTGTGCACAAGCTTCTCATAACTAACAGGTCTCTTAATAACATCCATCTTTGGTCAATTTGCAGGTGACTGCACACCCTGGTTCTCCAAATTGATTTGCACACCCTGGTTCTTATGTGGTCTCCCCCTTTTCTTCTCTCATGTCAAAACAGATTTGTTAGTAAACAGATTGAAAATATAGATTTGTTAGTAAACAGGTAAGGACAAATATTAAGTTACCTGACTAGATGATGGTTGACTTGATACTGGTCTTTTATCCTTGTTTTTGCATGACCTTTTATTATGGCTATATGTATTGCACTGTGTACATTTCATCTGCACCCCCCTCTTACTCATCTTTATTGTACTTGCTTATTCCTTTTCCTTCTCACTAATATCCTTGTTCCTTGCTCTTTTTGGTATCCTTGCTTGTCTTCTCACAATGGAAGGTAAGATAGGTTCAGACTCAACCTTTGCCCACATTTTTTTCCCATTTAATGGCTGAATAAGATGCTCATATTCTCTTAGGTATGTGGACTTCTTAAAATATTCATGAACATATTTTGTGGGATCTTCTCCCAACCAATGAATTGATGAAATGAAATGACATGAGAACATATTTTGTGGGATCTTCTCACCTGCATGAGCAACTATTTTGTTCTAGCTCTACAACATAGTTGTTATCCATGTGTTTAACCTCTAACTTCTTATATCTAGCATGTGTTGTTATGCAGAAGCCACTAACAACTTTGTTCTCTTCTACTTTTTCCCTAATTTTAGGGCATATGGTATCATCACTTTTCATTATCATCTCCCTCTTTTCTGCCATCCTTTTCATTATTGTCCTTCTAATGTCCTCTAACATGTCAATCAAAAGCCTATTTCTTGCCCTCAAAATGTATCCATTAAAACCTACAGAACTTGTCAATGATCTCACATTTTGGCAATGTACTGATCTCACATTTTGGCAATGTACTGATTTTAAACCTACAGAACTTGTCTGAACCAATTTTAATGAAATCATCATGTGCAACTTGAGAAAGTACCTTCATCTCATACATGTGTTCATTGAATTGAGCTTTTGTGGTGCTCTTTGCAGCCTTCCAAAAAAGGTTCTTCAAAGCATAACCCACATGCTTCTTCTTCCAGTTAGCATATAAATGTTTTGCACAATTTCTATGTTATGCATTAGGCATAAAAGCCCTAACTGCATTTTGAAGACCCTACAAGAGACAAACAAACATAAGTAGAGTATACATGAGATAAAAAAACAAAGTCTAAGTGTTCACTTATACCTTCTGCTGATCACTTATAATTGTCCATCCAAAACCATCTACAATGCCTAAGTGTTCAGTTAATCTGATCAAAAACCACCTCCATGAGTCTTCATTCTCACCTTCAACCACAGCCCAACATACTGGAAACATCTGATTGTTTTTATCCCTACCAACAGCAGACAGTAGTTGGCCACCAGCTTCTGACTTCAAAAAGCACCGATCCAATGAAATCACGGGCCTACAATCATCCAAAAACCCTTCTTTCAATGCATCAAAACCAATAAACATTATCTTGAATTTGTTATGACCCTCAACCATTGTGGAAAATAACCCATGTTTGTACACCTTCTTCAGTTCTGCTAAATAAGATGGCAACATCTTATAATGATCAGCCAATGAGCCTGATAAAGCTTTCAATGCCCTTGCTCTGGCTCTATAACATACATTCTTAGTGACTGATATGACAAATTTTTGGTCAATATGCTTTTGCATTTCAAGTACATTCCAGTCTGGTTTTTCCCTAAAAGTTTCCATGTAGTGCCTTGCAAGCCATTTAGATGAGGCTTGCTTGTTTCTTGCTGGTCTAGAGCATCATATATCTTAATCACAAATGCTTCATTCCTTTGTGTTAAGCTTCCATAAATCCTCCAAGGACATTTGGCACTACACCTAGCGTCTACATTTTTCTCACCAAACCTAGTAAACTTAATAGCCTTCTCATTCTTCAAAGCATAGTCTTGAATAGCTTGCCTGAACTGTCCTGCTGACTCAAACCTTATGTTAAGGCAAAATTCATCAGATTCTTTGCCCCTAAATCCTTTACCCTTCGGTTTTCTAAATTTTTTTATATCTTCATCATCACTACTATTAGGTGTCTGCACTGATTCAGTTGAAGTATCACTTGATGGTTCATCGAAACTTGATGAATCATTGTTCCCACCCTCAGCTTCCTTGTGCTGATCTCCTCCACCACTGGTATTTTGCTCATCTTTACTGTGCTGATCTCCTCCACCATTGGTACCTTGCTCATCTTTACTGTTCTGATCTCCTCCACCACTGGTACCTTGCTCATCTTTACTGTGCTAATCTCCTCCACCACTGATATCTTACTCATCTTCCATATGCTCATCTCCTCCACCACTAGTACCTTGCTCATCTTTAAAAATTCTCTTATTTCTCTTCACTATTATGTATTCCTCATCATCCTCATCACTTGTTCCATCATCTCCATCAAAATTAGTATGTTCATGAGCCTCATCCTAGTCAGCTCCTTCATGATCAGGCTCCAAATTCTCATACTGGTTCTGAGTTTTGAGAGTCTGTTCTAGTTTTTTTTCCTTAATTCATAGTCTCTAACTAATTCTGAATAGAAGTGTATAGACCCATAACTTATCACCAATTTACACATCTCTTTAACTTCGGTTTCTATCTTTATCTCCACCAGTCCAGAAGATAAGGGCTTCTTAGGGTCTTTGTACCACAATTTAGGTCGAGAGCAACCTAATGTCCCTATCAAGAGTCTCATATCAGACAATGTAACTATATTTGAAATCATATCATCTTCTCTGACTAAGAGCAGTTCAGCCCCCATATAGCGTACATGGGGTTCAAAAATCATTTGACCAACGTGATGTACTACAATCTCAAATTTGTCCATCCTACATGAAATTAAATATGCGACAGATGGCAAAGAGTGAAAAAACAATAAAAAAAATGGATTCACATAATATTAGGACCACAACACATGGATTAAAAAAAAAGATGGTACATGCGAAAGACACCTAAAATATACCTATTGTTTTTGGGACCACAGCTTCGCAATGTCCCACTGCTCATCCTTTCGTGCCCTAATTCGGTGACAAAGACTCCAGAAGATGTGCCCTAATCCGGCGACAAAGGCGACAAAAATCCCCCTCTTCGCAGTATTCAAGCAGGCGAGTAGGTAAAATAAGGACTAGGGCATCGAGCGCGCCCAATTTGGAGACGACGAGAAAATTACCATTTTGCCCATCCCCGTTTCAAAAATCATTAGCATCAGGGGTGGGTAATTTCATAATTTTATGTTGCCCTTTACTCGTCCGTTGAAATTATATGCCACGTTGGCAAAGTAACTTACCACGTCGTTGCCGTTAACAGCCATGTCAGGAAAAACCATCAGAAAAGACGGTGGCTACTAAACGAGGTGATGGAATCAAAGTTCGTGTGTTTTCTTGCTAATGGAAAAAGTTTGTTCTAAAAATGGGAAAAGGTCCAAAGTTCGTATTTTTTTTGGGTATTTACCCTTAAAAATACTACACCAAAGATTTATTTTAAGCATTCAATTTTTGATTTTAATGAACTATGTATTGAAATCTAGCTTAAGCTCCCCCTATCTATATGCATCGTTAAAACCAAGTGTGACCAAATCTTCTCTTCCCCTTTTGACATCAATCAAAAAGGCAAGAATGCAAGGTTCTATTAATGATATGATCATGAAAACCAAAATCTCACTAAAACCGGGTATCATCAAACACTATAGTCCTTCCTATCGATGGATGCCTTTAATAGGCAAACACCAATAAGTTGCAAAGTCCCATTACAAGGCATATACACAAGTGTAAGGATACCATGAAAACCAAATTTTCAAGAAAGCTCAATATTACATGCAATTTTCCAAAATTCAAATTTTCGGAAGAGTACAAATTCCTAATTGCATTCTTAAGTTTATAAAGCTTTCTTCATTTAAAGGTTTAGTAAATATATCCGCAAGTTGCTTATCGGTAGGCACAAAATCAACAAAGATATTTTTCTTAGCTACATTATCTCTAAGAAAATGGTGCCTTAAGTCTATATGTTTTGTCCTAGAGTGCAAGATGGGATTTTTTGTCAAATTTATAGCACTAGTGCTATCACAATAAATGGGTATACATGAATAGTTCAATCCAAAATCAAGTAAGGTTTGTTTCATCCAAAGGACTTGTGCACAACAACTAGCCACCGCGATATACTCCGCTTCGATAGTTGAAAGTGCAATCGAGTTTTGCTTCTTGGAAAACCAAGAAATCAAACTCATCCCTAGGAATTGACAACACCCACTAGTGCTTTTTCTATCAATCTTACAACCGGCAAAATCCGCATCGGAAAAACCAATCAATTCAAAGAATGCACTACTAGGGTACCAAAGGCCTAAGTCAAAAGTGTCATTTAGATATCTCAATATGCGTTTGACTGCACTCAAATGAGACATCTTAGGACAAGATTGAAACCTAGCACATTGACATACACTAAACATTATATCGAGTCTACTTGCGGTTAAATAAAGTAAGCTACCAATTATACCTCGGTATTGTTTTTCATCAACTTTGATACCTTCCTCATCCTTATCAAGCTTGGTGGATGGACTCATGGGGGTTGATGCAATCTTTGCTCCATCCATCCCAAATCTTTTGATTAGCTCCTTTTTGTACTTAGCTTGTGATTGATGAAGATCCCCTTCTTGGTTTGTTTGATTTGAAGTCCAAGCATGTAAGAGAGCTCTCCCATCATGCTCATCTCAAATTCATCTTGCATACACTTAGCAAACCACTCACAAAGGGTTTCATTAGTAGCACCAAAAATTATGTCATCAACATATATTTGAACTAATAAGGTGTCATTTTCATCATGTTTAATGAAGAGTGAAACATTGGATTTTCCAACATTAAAACTTTGTTCAATTAAAAAATTTGAAAGCCTTTCATACCAAGCCCTAGGGGTTTGTTTTAAACCATATAATCCTTTTTTCAATTTGTAAACATGATTTGGAAAATCAAAATATTCAAAACCGGGGGGTTGTTCAATATAAACCTCTTCCATAATAAAACCATTTAGAAAAGTGATTTTAACATCCATTTGAAATAGTTTGAAACCTTTAAAACTTGCAAAAGCTAAAAGCATGCGAATAGCCTCTAATCTAGCTATGAGAGCATAAGTTTCATTGTAATCAATACCCTCTTCTTGGTTGAAACCTTGGGCCACTAACCTAGCTTTGTTTCTAACAACTAAGCCATTTTCATCTAACTTATTCCTAAAGACCCACTTAGTTCCAATTACCATTTGTTCACTAGGCCTAGGCACTAAATCCCAAACATTATTCCTAACAAAGTAATTTAGTTCCTTTTGCATGGCCATAACCCAAAATTCATCATCTACGGCTTCCATAATATTTTTAGGCTCTACTTGAGAAATAAAAGCAATATGTTGACAAATATTTTTGAGTTTAGAATGTGTCACCACTCTCGTTGAGGGTTCTCCAATGACTTGTTCAATGGGATGATCTCTTATGACTCGGTTAGCTTTAGGAAGTGGTGGTAAAGCTTGTTCTTCAACTTGAGGTAGGGAGGTTGAGGATGAAGGTTCTTCATTAGGCTCATCTTCAACTTCTTCTTCATTGAAAGATAAAGCTTCAAGTTCTTCACCTATATTTACTATCTTAACATTTCTAGAATAATCATTAGTTTCATCAAAAGTTACATGCATGGATTCTTCAACAATCATAGTTCTACGATTATAAACTTTATAGTCTTTAGAACTAGATGAGTATCATAGGAAAATACCTTCATCGGATTTTGAGTCAAATTTTCCTAGATGATCCTTAGTGTTCAAAACAAAGCACTTACAACCAAAAACCCTAAAGTATCCCACATTTGGAATTCTTTCATGCCAAAGTTCAAAAAGAGTTTTCTTTATTTTAGGTCTCAATACAACACGATTTAAAATATAGCATGAGGTATTTATGGCTTCGGCCCAAAAATACTTAGGTAAATTATTTTCACAAAACATAGTCCTAGCCATTTCTTGCAAGGTCCTATTCTTCCTCTCAACCACCCCATTTTGTTGAGGGGTTCTAGGGGAAGAAAAGGTATGTTCAATTCCAAAATTTTCATAAAATTCGGAAAACTTTTCATTTTTAAATTCACCGCCATTTTCACTCCTAATTTTTGAAATTGAAATCCCTTTTTCATCGACAACTCTTTTAGCAAACTTTTTAAAGAAATTAAATGTTTCATTTTTCTTTGCTAAAAAGAAGACCCATGTAAATCGAGAGTAGTCATCAATCAAAACATAACAATATAATTTACCACCTAAGCTAGCAACATCACAAGGACCAAAAAGATCCATGTGCACAAGTTCAAGAATCCTAGAGGTAGTAACTTGATTAACACTATGAAAAGATGATTTGACTTGTTTGCCATGTTGACATGTATCACAAAGTCTATCTTTTTCAAATTTTATTCTAGGGATTCCTTTAACTAGGTATTTCTTGGTAATTTCTTGAATGAGGCCCATGATAGCTTGTCCTAGCCTACGGTGTAATAACCAAGAATCATTGTTCATTACTACTAAGCATCTAACATGAGGATTAGGCAAGACATTTAAACTCAAAGTGTAAACATTCTCATGTCTATTTCCAATGAATACTATATCACTAGCTGATGCATTTCTAATGAGACATTTAGATGCTTCAAAAATAACCATATATCCATTATCACATAATTGAGAAATACTAATCAAGTTATGTTTCAAGCCATCAACTAGTAAGACATTCTTAATGCAAGACAATGGAAGTATACCTATATCACCAATGCCAATGATCTTACCTTTGGCATTATCTCCAAAAGTAACATACCCTCCATCTTTGCTTGATAGGGTTGCAAATAATTTGATATCTCCAGTCATGTGCTTTGAGCAACCACTATCCAACACCCATGTGCTCCTATGTGCTTGAGGATGACTCTCCACCTACAAGTGGAGAAGAAACAACCTTAGGTACCCAATTTTTTTTGGGTCCTTGATTGTTAGTCATTTTAGGAACCCAAGTAGATCTGGCATGAGGGTTCATCTTGAGTGAACAATCTCTAATTATGTGTCCATAAATTCCACAACAAAAGCAATAACCATGAATCTTAGTGGAATAATGAGTATGGGAATGAGGATGTGATGGTTTTCTAGTATTTCTAGCATGTGATACATGATCATTTTTAGTATTTTGTAAGCCATGCATTTTTTCATTCAAAGTAAATAAGTCCTTCTTCAATAAGAGCATGCTATCATTCAAGTACTCAACTTGTGAACTCAAAAACTTATTTTCCTTTTCTAACACATCATTTGAATCTTGTAAATCATTTTTTGCCTTTTCTAAAACGAGTTTTTCATCCTTAAGAGTTTCTACTTCCTTTTTCAAAGCATTGCATGAAACAAGTAGATATTTTGGTAGCTCAATGGAATAGTTGGGAGCCTTAGGAAGAGTGTTTTGGGTGTATTTATAGAGTTGGTATCAGAGTATGGAAGCAAAGAGCCGTTCAAACCTTGTCTAATTTGAAAAAGAGACATTTAGGGGTATTCTGAGAATTCTGGGCAGTTTTTTTAAAAAAATGGATGGGGGCATTCTTGGATTTCTGGGTAGTTTGGAGGTTTTTAGCTTTTCAAGCCTTATTTTTTAGGTGAATGATTTTCAAAAATTCCTTAAAAATATGTTTTTAATTTGTTTTTACCTAAGGAATAATTATTGAGATTTTTTATGTTAAGAAAATATTTATATTATGTAGCCCTCCAAGGAGCTCCTATACTTTGATTTTTTGATTTTTCTAATTTTTAAGTTTTCGGGGTCGGGTTTTGGTTTTTTGGTTATGAATTCAAAGAGGATATCAAACTAAGGCTTTAGGAACATTTACAATAAAAGAAACTAAGTCCTAAACTAATTTTGACTTGCTCAACTCCAAAGCCTTCGATTCTTGGTTTTTCGTGATTTTACCAACGAGCTTCGGATGCATATCGTATGTCCAACTTGAGATCAAACCTTGATGAAACTATTAGAACCATGTTTGTTATCATCAAAACTAAGAGTGTTGCCAAGATTGAACCCTGGGGCCAACATATTTTAGTTCCTTATTCGTATCATACCTTGTATACGTTATCTTGCCGAGGTTTTAAATGGAGGTTCGAAAGAACTGCTCACTGAGTTCCTTGTGAACTCATGGTTTATTTATTGTTGTTTTGCAGAACCCGACCAGTGAGGTACGACTTGGTGGCATGGCACACAGGAGGGCAGACGTGGGTGGAGATCTCGTAGCTGACAGATTTATAGTTGTAGTCGTGGTTGAGTAGAGTCGTGTGTATGCACTGAGTTGGTTTTGTAAAACATGGAGTTATTTCTTTGCAAACCTTTAGATGTTTATTAAAAACCTTGTGATGTTTTTGAACTTGGTTTGGTTTAACTATTTTCAATAACTAATAAAGTTTGGTACTGTTGCTTTTGTTTACAATTTCCACGTTGGTATGGTTGTGTTTTATGAGTCATTGGTCAGTGCATATGGTAGGCTTCGGGGTATTGGCACGTACCCTAGCCGGTCACACGTACCCTGAGTTGGGGCGTGACACTTCTCGATTATCCTAGTATGTGTTGTTGCCTTAGGGCATGGTAGGCTTAGGCTTGTTGATCTTCACGATATGGATGTTGGCTGCCTTCAGGCAGGTAGTGGCTAGGTGGCCTGATAGCAAGTCACACTTTCGTGACCTTATTCCTGTAGAGTCGGATGTTATGCTATTATTTATCCCTGTGCTATTTTTATTGTGGGTGTCAGTAGAATCGCTCACTGAGTTCTTTGAACTTATGTCGTTGTTTTGTTTTGCAGAACCTGACCCGTGAGGTGGGCTAGAGCACTTGGTGCAGCTGGAGGGTAGAGGAGCCACATGATCTCATAGCAGTTCTAATTAGGGGTCGTAGTCGAGTCTTTTGGTAGTAGCCATGCACTTGTATTAGTTTGATTTGGAGTTTTAGCCTTGAGGGCATTTATGTCATTTATTTCAGATTTTATTATATCTGAACTTTTGAGTTGTTGAACTTAAAATGTTATTTCCGCACTTTTCGTTTCATTGGAGCTATTTGAAATAAACTCTGTTTTGGTTCGCTTTTTATTGAAATAAAACTTGTTATTTCTTTTCCTCTATATTTATTTGTTGAGTTGGCATTTGGATGGTTTAGGCTGTAGGGTATAGACATGTATACCGTGGCCGGTCACGTGACCCTGAGTTGGGGCGTGACAGGAGGTTTCTAGAATTTCAAGCCTTATTTTTTTAGGTTAACGGTTTTCAAAAATTCCTTAAAAATATGTCTTTAATTTGTTTTTACCTAAGGAACAATTATTGAGTCTTCTGATGGCAAAAAAATATCTAAATTATGTAGCCCTCCAAGGAGCCCCCTATACTTAGAAATTATCAAGACCGTTTTTTTTTTATTTTTCCAGCTTTTAAGTTTTTTGGGTTCGGAGTTCGGTTTTTTGGATTGTGAACTCAATGAGGACATCAAACTAAGGCTTAAGAACATTTACAATAAAAGAAATTAAGTCCTAAACTAATTTTGACATGCTCGACTCCGAAGCCTTCGATTCTTGATTTTTTGTGATTTTTTTGATTGGGGATGTCATATGCAAACCGATATGTAACCTGAAATATTTCTTACTCAAACATTAGTTCCATGTTTGTTATCATCAAAATCAAGATTAAGACCAAGGTTGAAAATCCTTTGTCAACAATCTACCCTTTTTGATGATGACAAACAACCTTAAGAAAATATTTTTATATAAGCACAAAGGAAGTTAATTATGGGATTTCTCCCCCTAAGGGATGAAAACCAAATATCTAATATGAGACTAAAACATACATGATAGCAAGAAATGATAAATAAAATCCAAGTTCGGGCGTCATGCATAAATTCAAGTCTCGATCAAAATATGACCTTAGCATGATTTCTTTCAAAAACAAGCATTTAACATGAATCTAGCTAAGCATCAACCTTATCATTTACTCATGGTTTTTCAAGTTTAAATTCATGAACATCTAATATTAGTAAATCTAAACAGGTTTATGAAGTTTGGGCTCAAAATGAAGTTTTAAGTTTGTTTGTAATTCTATCTTGATTTCAATGAAAAAATCGATATTTCTAGCTATTATTCAAGTTATCAAAATCATTGCTAGAAATGATTTTACTCAAGCAATGATGTGAATGATATTAGACAATGAATCAAAATGGTATACGTGAGTTTTCATTTGATGTTTTTGACGAAAAATCAAAGTATCAGAAAAGTGGGTATTTCAAATAAGTGATACTTTGTGTTTCCGAAATTCAACTTCAAAATTCCACTACAAATCAGATTCTTGATGAAACTTTTTGAAATTTTTACACAATAAACTAGATTTTTTAATTAAAGTGTGGTTTTAATAATCATTGCAAAATTAGTTTTTTACATTTTTCTAGAAATAATTAAAAATATTAAAATATTAAAATTCCAATGGCATTTTCGTAATTTTTAATTATTTTTCAAAACGTGTTCAGTTTTCATTCAAACTTTAATGACACCACATAATGATCATCTAAAGATTGTATGTCAAGTTTGAGTTAAAAATTATATCCTTAAGTTAGGATATCAACCTAGCATGGTTTCATTCTAAAATAAGCTAGTTATCATAAAACTTGCTAAGTGTCAATCTTATCATTTACTCCTGACTTTCCAAATTTAAACCTATGGACACCTAATATGAGTAAATCTAAATATGTTTCCTCAAATATGGATTGAAAATGAGACCACTAAGTCAATTTGATGACTTGGGTCAACTTGGTTCAAAAGAGGTTATCATGAAATGGTCTGTATGTCATTTTATCCATATCCATATGAAATTTTCATTTTAAAAGCATAGAAACATGCCATACCTATTCCTAAACATGTTTATGAAGTTTGGACTTAAAATGAATTGTCCAAGTCGATTTGTTGACTTGGACCAAACTTTTTAAGTTTAAGTCCTCTAAAGTGATCTAGTTATCACCTTGTTCATCTACCCATGATTTTTCAAATTTAAATTCATGGCAATGAATCATTAACACATCTAAACATATTCATCATCTTTTAACTTAAAATGATGTCTCTAATGAAGGATTTTAACCTAGTCCGATTTCATTCAATATCAACATCGTGAAGTGGCCTAAGTACGTTATCAAAAAATTTCCTACTCATGAAACTTCAAACATTTATCATGCATAATCAATCACGAGCATAGAGAAATCTTTCAAGCATAATTATTGAGGTAATTAAACTATATTTTAATAAAAGTCAAGATCATACCTCATTTATGATAAATTTGGTCAAACTTGTCAACTCTCATTCCAATTTCAATCTATTAGCCTTCCATCAAATTTTTGATAACTTGCAAGCAACAACCATTAGTAGCATAATGGAAAGATGTGACTACTAGCAAGTTAGTATACTAAATAGCAAGGGTTAAGTGCAATGTTTCATTCAAAAGTCTCAACCAGGCTATATAGTAAGGATTCATTTCAAAAGGAAGTATCATGATACCAAAATGAATCAAGAGATCTCAAAGTATAAAATATTTGAAAAATTAAGATCTCCAACCCTTCCTATTGGTTGAAAACCGAAAGGCCACAATTAGTCTATGATTTAGAACTGCAAGGTCGCATGAGCCCATTATACGCTACATAGGTCTCTGAAGAGATCGGAAAACCAAAAATAAAAAAATATTTGATAAAACCATATCAAGAGCAGATAAAATATACTCGAATTACACAAGTATCATACGCACCAACTTGAATGGAACAAAGCAAAGTAAGGAGATGATACTAGATTACTTAAGATGCCATTTTTTCAAACCTTGGGCATCATGATGACTTGAAGTTGCAACCAATGATGGATTTTTCATTCAAGTCCATGGTGAACTTCAATTCTTCAATTTCTTTTACCCTTGTATGGTAGCTCCCCCTACAAAAGAAGATGAGACTTTTGGTACCCAAATGGCTTTGGGTCCTTGGAGGTGAGTTGACCTAGGAATCCAAAGTGATGATAGCAATGTCCATTAAACTTCTTTTCTCTTCAATGCGCAATCATAGATAGCATGACCAAAAATACCACAACAAAAGCAATGTCCTTTAAATTTCTTTTCATTTTTGCTATGGACATGAGATCTATCATTAGAATGCTTGACATGTGAACTATGATGAGCATGTGCATTCTTAAAATAAACATTATTCTTTTGAGATTTTCAAAATGAGACATTTTGATTTCTAGAGCTATTAAAATAAGGAACATTAACTTTCCTACTCAAGATCAAAACCTCATTTTTCAAATCATTCATAGACTTATATAAGGCATGTAATTGAGATTTCAACATGCAATTTTCATTTTTGATTTTCACATTTTCAAATTTCAAGTTCTCATTCTAAATCTTGAAATCACTTTTGAAATCATTCTTTTCATGATTTAATCTATTTTCCAACTCATTATTTTTAGTTCTCAAATTTTCATTTTCATTTTTAAATTTTGAATTATTAATTAGCATTTCATTATTCTCAATTTCCAAATCATTATTTTGTCTTTTCAACTCTTTAATTTCTAGCTTCAAATCATCATGGCAAGGATTAAATGAGCTAGTATTCGTTTTCTCATTTTCTAATTCTAAAACATTCACATGAGAACTAAGTTTAGAGTTTTCCTTTTTTATCTTTTTAATTTCCTTATTTTTCTTTAAAAGCATGTCATACATTTTTTGACCTTCTTTCTACTAACTCCTCATAAGACATGTTAAGAGAACTACAAGAGCTACCATCACTATCCAAATTTTCAAGATGATGAGAAGTTGAAGATTTTACCTCATCATTGAATCCCATGAGGCATAGGTGAGAAGTAGCTTCTTCATCATGAGAAGAAGGTGCTTCATGTGATTCGTAGGTGGATGTTGAATCACTTGTTCTCCTCTTGACTCTTTTCTTCAAGGGAGGGCAATTATTTTTAATGTGCCCCTTTTCCTTACACAAGTAGCATATAACATTCCTCTTTCAATTTTTAGTGCTCCTTTCACTAGAGACACTATGAGCTTCAAAAACCATGTTAGTACTAGGGGGATGACAATTGTCATCACCACCCTCATCTAAAGTGACAAGCTCTTCGGTTTTTGCATAGTCATATAACATGTTTAAACAAGCCCAAATAGCGAATGCGGATGAACAATGCATAATCTTTTCAAGTATATCATTTGAGAATGAGCAATATAGAAAGTGCATTATTTTAGCATTCACTTCAACCAATCTAACTTGTTATTGAGTCCACTCATTAATGTCAATGGTGGGCTCAACATATTCATTCTTTAGCATGCACTATAGATCTAAACTTTGTGTTTTAAGAAATGTATACATCCTACTCTTTCAAACACCAAAATTTTCCTCATCAAACCTAGGTGGTGAAAACGCTATACTCTCTAGTGCCATTCTAGGATCGAGGCTAGATGTAGACGAGATGGTGAAATCTTAATCCACAACCCGCTTTGATACCAAATGTAAGTTGAATAACCACACTAAAGGAGGGGGGGGGGGTGAATTGTGTGTTAACTAAAACTTTAATCTAAATTCGGTTTTAACCATTTCTTGATTACTTTAGGCAAATCATAGTTTAATAGCAAACATAAGCAAGACAAATAACAAGTAATCAAACACGCACAAGAACAATGCTAACACAATGAATTTATAGTGGTTCGACCACGATGCCTACTCCACTACCTAAGCACCCCGCTTAGGATTTCAAACTCTAGTTTACTAGATTAAGTGTATCCTACAAGAGGATTTTACAGGCTAAGGCACCAACCCTCACAACCGAGGATTTCTCTCACACCTGAGAGTACCTTCAACACCTCTTATTCTAAGGACTACAAAACTAACCCTAGCAAACTAAGTTTACACCGGTGAATTTAAGCCTCTACACCAAGGCTACCACACACACAAATCTAGCACCCTAGGTTTTCACGACTAGATATACAATGAGAATAACAACAAAATACAAATATAAATGGAGCAAAAACACAATCAATATAACACTTAGCTCCAACACAAGATCCTAGCTTCCTCTTGATGCCTTTGATGATGAAACACAAGATTGAAGGCACAATCAAGGAGGTAGAAGCTCAAAGCTAAGGTTTGAGAGAAATGGCTCAAGAAAGGCTCCAAATATTGTTAGAATGGCCCAATAAATAGTATGGAGCCTTTGGAAAGAAGGGAGTTTTGGGTGTATTTATAGAGTTGGTATTGGGGTATGGAAGCAAAGAGCCGTTCAAATCTTCTTTAATTTGAAAAAGAGCCATTTGGGACATTCTGGGAATTCTGGGCAATTTTTTAAAAATCTGGCTGGGGGCATTATGGGAATTCTGGGTAGTTAGGAGGTTTTTAGCCTTCCGCCTTATTTTTTTTAGGTTAACTGTTTTCAAAAATTTCTTAAGGAACAATTATTGAGTCTTTTGATGGCAACAAAATATCTAAATTATGTAGCCCTCCAAGGAGCCCCATATATTTAGAAATTTTCAATACAATTTTTTTTTTCTTCTAGTTTTTAAGTTTTCGGGGTTCGGGGTTCGGTTTTTCGGATTGTGATATCAATGAGGACATCAAACTAAGGCTTAGGAACATTTACAATAAAAGAAAATAAGTCCTAAACTAATTTTGACATGCTTGACTCCGAAGCCTTTGATTCTTGATTTTTTGTAATTTTTCCGATTGGGGACGTCGCATGCAAACCGATATGTAACATGAAAATATTTCTTGCTCAAACATTAGTTTCATATTTTGACTAAACTTGTGTTCATCTTAAAAGCATAATCATAAATGGCATGTCCATGTACACCACAACAAAAATAATGTTCATGAAATGTTTTGCTTTCTTTCATTCTATGGATATGAAACTTATGGGAGGGATGTATTGGCCTAAGGTTTTCAACCTTCGTCTTAATCCCGGTTTTGGTGATAACAAACATGGAGCTAATGGTTTCATTGAGAAATACTTTCAGGTTCCAGGTCCATTAACGCTCGACGTCCCCGATCGGAAAAATAAGAGAAATTAAAGAAATCGGCAAGGACGCTCGAGATTCTTCGGGAAGTTAGAGTTTAGGTGTAGGGTGTCTAGAATGAATATATAATCATCTTTTATGATGCAAAGAACCCAAACACCAAACCCTAAACCCAAAACATGAAAACCCGAAAATGACCCTAAAATCCACTAAGCCTAGGGAGCTCCTTAGAAGGCTATATGACCTAGACATTTTAGTGGCACCAAAAGTTTCGATAATTGTTCCTTAGGTAAAAACTAGTTAACGACATATTTTTAAGAAAATTTTGGAAGCCTTTAACCTACCAATATTTGACACGGGAGATTATAAATTTTTTTGTTTTCGGAAATTTGTACTAGACCCCAAAGTTCGATTTTGATTCTTAAGGATTTTAATTTTTTAGATATTTTTATTGAATCCAAATGGGGGATAATCCTTATATAACATTTATGTTTTAAATTTATTAGTTTAAAATTAAGAAATGTTATATAAGAAGAGTTAGCGAAGACGGAACTCAAAAACGAACAATGTCGCGAGAAAAACTAGCAAACTACACTATTTTCTAGGTGTCGATCGATGGGGAGGTCGATGGTCGGTCGACTGACCATCAGCCGCCCATCGATCGATCGAGGCTCAAAATTGGCAGAAGCCTCTGGTCGGTGGCCGATCGCTCGGCCGATCGACCGGCCATCAGTCGACCACCGACCGGGCGGTGCCAACGGGCAAAAATTTGCCTGTTGGGTGAACTATTTTGGCTCTCTTTGTTCATGGCATATAAATACAAGCCCTTGACTACCTTCCATGGTTATCCAACACTTCATTGAGCTATCTTTGATCATTCTTAAGCTTTGATTGAGACACGTACCTTGATCAAACCCTAGCTTTGAACCTTCATTCTTGATCTTGCCTTTGAATCCTTAAAGATTTACCTTATCAAGGCATCAAGAGGAGCTAGGTGATTCTTTTTGGAGCTAAGTATTATTGTTTTGATCATTGCTCCAATTGTTATTATATTTTGTTGTTTATTTTCATTGTATATCAAGTGTGTAAACCTAGGTTGCAAGGTTTGATTGAGTTGGGTGGTAGCCTTTGTGTTTGAGGCTTAAATCCACCAGTGTACTTAGTTTGCTATGATTAGTGATTTTTGTCCCTTAAGGTTGAGGTGGAAGAGTACTCTCGGTAAGAAGGTGGAGACTTCCGGGTGTAGAAGTGGTTAGATTGAGAGCGGAGACTCTTTGGATAAAAGGTCGTCATTGTAAGGGAAACGATATAATCTAGTAAAGCAAAGTTTGGAAATCCTAAGTGGGGTGCTTAGGTAGTGGAGTAGGCATTGGGGCCGAACCACTATAAATCTCATTGAGTTAGCATTGATACTTTATGTATTGAATTGCTTCGCATTTATTGCTTCTGCTTACTATTAATAACGTATGTAGCCTAATTAATCAAGAAATGATTAAAACCGAAATTAGATTAAAGTTTTTGTTAATGCACTATTCACCCATCCCTCTAGTTTAGGCAATTTCACAAATATTTGGTATTAGAGCGGGTCGTAGATTGAGATATCACCATCTCCTCTATATCGTGACTCGGTCCAGAAAATGGCACTAGAGAGTGTAGCGTCTATACCTCCTAGGTTCGATGACTCGAACTTTGGTCTTCTGAAATATAGGATGTACACATACTTAAAGACTAGAGATTTTGATGTCTACGACATGTTAAAATTAGAGATTTTGATGTCTACGACATGTTAAAATCATGCATTGTACATCAACTTTTGATTTATAGGCCTGTTTAAACATGTTTTATGATTTTGCAAAAACCGAGTAGCTTATTACCTTAGATGAAGGAGGTGATGACAATTGTCATACCTCTAGTTCTAATGAAGTTTTTGATGCCCAAATCTTTCATAGTCAAAGAAGAACAAAAAATCGGAGAAGAAAACTAATATGCTTCCTTGTCAAGAAAATGGACATAAGAAGAACAATTGTCCCCATTTGAAGAAAGATGACAAGAAGAGGATGAATGCTTCAAAATCTTTGATCGAATCTAGTGAAGCCTCCTCTCATCATGACCAAAAGGCCGCTTCGAAATTATGCCTCATGGGTATCCACGATGAGGTACAATACTCCACTTTTAGTCATGATAAGGACATAACTTATGATAGTGATGCTAGTTCTTCTCATTCACACAAAATGTCGTATGAAGAATTAGTAGAAGAATGTCAAAATACGTGTGTCATGCTTTTGAAAAAGAGTAAGGAAATCAAGAAAATTAAAAAGCATAACTCTAGACTTACTAAGGATTTGAATGCTCTAGAGTTAGAAAATAAAAATTCAAAGGCAAAACTAAGTTTCTCAAGTATTGATTGCCATGATAGTATTAATGTCCTAAAAACTAGTAATTCACAATTGATAATTGAAATTGAGGATTTAAAAAGTGTGAATATTATTTTGAAAAATAAAAATGATGATTTGAAAATTGAATTGAAAAATATCTCAAAAGTTGAGATTGAGATTTTGAAAGTAGAAAATATGAAAATCAAAAATGAAAATTGTATGATGAAATCTCTTGAAAAATGAGGTTATTTTCTTGAGAAGGAAAACTGTAGTTTATCACATGCTTCATCTTTTAGAAATCCTAAGAAGAAAAATGTTTCATCTAAGAATGCTCATGCTCATCATGCTTCTCATGCCAAGCATTCTAACATTAGACCTAATGTTCATAAGAAAGGTAAAAAGAAAGAATTCCATGGACATCATTTTTGTTGTAGCATATATGAGCATGCGATTTATGATTGTGCTTTCAAAATGAACCCTAGTCTAGTTAAGACAATTTGGGTACCTAAGCTCATTGACCCCCAAGGAGCCAAAACCAATTGGGTACCAAAAGCATCATGTTCTCTTGTAGGGGGAACTACCACACAAGGGTAAAGAGAAATGGAATATTGAAGTTGACATTGGATCCAAACGAAAAATTTCCAAGAGGTTGCAACTTCAAGTCTTCGTTGTCACACCCCAACTCAGGATCACGTGACCAGCCAGGGTATACGTGCCTATACCCCGCAACCTAAATCATGCACATGCCAACTCAACAAATAATATAGCGAAAAGAAATAACAAGTTTTATTTTACAAAAAAGCGAACCAAAATAAAGTTTAATCAGGTAGCTCAAATGAAACAAAAAGTGCGGAATAACGTTTTAAGTTGAGCAGTTCAAAAGTTTAGATACAATAAAATCTAAAATAAATGACATAAATGCCCTCAGGGTTACAACTCCAAATCAAACTAACACAAGTGCATGACTACTACCAAAGAACTCGACTACGATCCTAACTAGAACTGCTATGAGATCATGCGGCTCCACTGCCCTCCAGTTGCACCAAGTGCTCCTACCCACCTCATTGGTCAGGCTCTGCAAAATAGAAATCAAACGACAACAGGTGATTTCAAAGACCTCAGCGAGCGGTTTTACCAACCCTCACAAATAAAAACATAGAGATGAAAAGAATAAAATCTATCTCTAAAGAGAGCAATGTCACGAAGGTGTGACTAGCTAACAGGCCAACAAGCCACACATGCCCCCAAGGCATCTAACCCTCCAAAGTGGAGTACATCAGGCCAAAGCCTACCATGCCCGAAGGCAACAACACATACCAGGATAATCGGGAAGGCCCTCCAAACTTATCCTAGTACAAGAAACTCGGGAGCAATCGGGAAAGACCCTCCGAACTTGCTTGACGAGACGCACAGGGACAATCGGGATCCGCCCATCCGAACTTGGCCCTTTAAGATATCACAGGAATAATCGGGAAAGGCCCTCCGAACTTGTTCCGCGGGTTGGAAATTTGTCATCCAACCTCCCGGGCTTAGCCCGCAATCAGCCTCCTCTACGAGCCTCGCCACCATTCATAACGATATGGCGCACAATGACCTAAGTCATGACTCTCCTACGGTATCTTAGGGGTGATCCTATTGGAAAGTGTCTCAACACTCCAAAACCCGAACCCCAACTCCTAGACTCGTATTGTCATGAACCCGTGTGGTTTTATTTTATGCAAAACTTATGTATTGGTTCATAACAGATTATGATGACCCTTAACCCAATTTTAATTGTGCAATTAAAATTTAAATCACCAAGATTAGGGTTTTGTTTTAGGGTTTTGTTTTAGCTTACTGTTCTGCCTTTTACTAATGTGCCTAATCCGAATCTTGTCTCGAAAGTATGTCCTATGTTTCCAAACTATATTTTCTCGTCGAAACGATAGGTTACATGACTATATTCACAGAAATACAAACACCACAGCAAACAAACCAAAATCAGCACAGATTCATTATTTCAGCATACAATTCGAGCAACATGAAATTTTCAGCATACTATAGAATTAAATCCGAAAATTAATAGAAATTAACCCCTAAATTATCGTTAGGACAGAATACAAATCCCAAGAATTAATTCATAGAAATCAAGCTTTTAATCAAGATTAAGAAGAACCCACAACACTTAGATCAAGAATCAAGTATTAAGATCAAGAACCTCTTTATCAAGAACCCCTAAAGCATCAACATCAAGATCTTAATCATACCACATGATTTCTACCGAAAAGTCAAAGATTTAATTCTAAGCAAGAAATCCACAATCAAGAATCCCAAATTAGGAGAATAGATCAAGAATTTAGTATCAAGGAAAACAAGAAACTCATTCGGGCTTTTCATCGAACACCTTGAGGGCGACCCCGGTTTCCCCCTTGGCCGAGCACCACTAGGTTTACCCTAGGGCTGCCGAACCCCATAGAGGGGAGATTAGGGTCTCCTCAAGAACAACTTCAAGAAAATATGGCAAGAACTCGAAGAAAAATCCAAGAACGAACAAAAACACCGAGCCGTCAAGAACGGCTCTAAGATTTTGAACAAAACTCGAAGAGATTAAAAGAGAACGCCAGACAACGACCCTCGAACCGGCTTCAAGAAATTCGGTGGCTCAGCCCAAGGAAGAAGGGGTAGGCGGTGGCTCCTCCCAAGCAGTTGGCTCCAAGGGAAAGGGGGAGAGCAAGAGGGGGAGTCAGTTGTCTTTGCTAGCGGCTCCCTCGGCTCGGCTCCACAGGGAAAGAAGAAGAGATGAGAGGGGGGGGGGGGGGGGGACCTAGGTGGCTCGGCTGGCTTGGCTCCCGACGGCGGCGGCTCCAAGGGAAGGGAGAAGAGGGCAACTTGGCTTGGCGGCTTGGCTTCCCTTTCTCAAAATTTCTTGTGGCTCCAAATAGGGAGCCACAAGCCAAGGGGAGGGGGTTTTATACTTCTTCATCAACCCTAACCCTCGTAACTCTTTTATCAACCCGCATCCGCCTAAAGCTAGATCCAAACCCGCTAACCTGATTAGACTTAATTAAACTTATTCTAATCATAAGCACTTAATTAAGAACACACCCATATGAACATAATTAAATAATTATGCACACACAACATCAATTTAAATGATTTCAACTACCCAAGCCAAAATTTCATAAATTCATATTCTATTTACCCGAGCTCGCAAGCTCACTCCAGACCATGAGTCGACTCGGCTCGACCACGAACTAGTGTGATAGGTTGGCAAACACACATATGAGGAAAAATAATAAATTTAAAAATCTAGGATATTACAATCCTCCCCCCTTAAAGAAAATTTATCCTCGAATTTCAGAAAAGAAAATAAGGACTCACCACATCATCAAACAATGAAGAATAACGCTCCCTCATATCCTGCTCCACCACCCAGGTGGCCTCCTAGCCGGAATGATTCTCTCACCTGACCTTAACCAAGGGGATCTCCTTGGATCTCAACTTTCAGATCTATCGGTCTAGCACCTCAACTAGTCGCTCCTCATAAGACACGGCTAAATCCACCTCCACTGCGGTGGGTTCGATTACATAAGATTCGTCCCGAATGTACTTTTTTTAGCATAGACACATGGAACACTGGATGTACTCGGTCCATACTAGGAGGTAAGGCCAACTCTTAGGCCACAGCTCCCCTGCGCCTGAGAATTGGAAACGGCCCAAGGAACCTAGGGCTTAGCTTTCCTTTCTTACCAAACTTCACTACCCCTTTCATAGGGGATACATTGAGGAATACCATGCCCCCCTCAGCGAACTCTACCTCCCTGGCCTTTCCATCAGCATACATCTTATGGCGACTCTGAGATGCTAACAACCTCTCTCTGATTTACTTCACTTTTTCCACAGCCTCCTCCACTAGATCAGGTCCCATCATAAGGGAATCCCCTGCCTGAAACCAACCTACAGGTGACCAACATCTCCGCCCATACAACGCCTCAAATGGGGCCATCCCAATGCTGTTGTGGTAACTATTTTTGTAGGCAAACTCAATCAGAGGTAAGTGCCTCTCCCAACTGCCCTCCAATTCTAGGACATATGCCTTCAGCATAACTTCCAGCGTCTGAATAGTCCACTCTAATAGACCATCTGTTTGAGGGTGAAATGCGGTACTGAACCGAACCTGAGTGCCCAATGCCTCCTGGAAGGGCTGCCAAAATTGAGTACCCCGATCTGAGATGATCATAACCGAAACTTCATGATAAGTGACGATCCGATCCAAGAATAACCTTGCGTACTGCTCTGCTGAAAAGATCGTCCTGACTGGTATGAAGTGCGATGTCTTGGTTAGGTGATCCACCACTACCAAGATAGAATCATTGCATTTCCCGAACTTTGGCAACCCAGTCACGAAATCCATGGTTATCTTCTCCTATTTCCACTCCGGTACCCCTAAGTTCTGGAGCAACCTTGCTGGCTTCAAATGCTCAGCCTTCACCTGCTGACACACCAGGCACTTAGACATGAACTCGGACACCTCTCTTTTCATGCCTTTCGACCAATAGTTCTATCTGAGATATCGATACATCTTTGTGGCTCTCGGATGCATAGTGTAGGTAGATTGACGAGTCATCTCCAGCACCTACCTGCGAACCTCGGCCAAATCGGGTACCACTGTCCGGTTCTTAAACGTCAGAACACCCTTCGAGTCCACACTGAACCCATTTTCTGCATCTCCTCTCCTGGCCAGATCCTTAGTAAGTGCACAAAAGGCATCCTCCTCGTGCGCTGCCCGTAGCATGTCAACCAATGTGGACTGCACTCTCAAGTGATCCACCAATGCACTAGAATCTGATACTGATAAGACTGCCCCGCCATCCAAATATAGGGCCAAATCCTGAGCCAACGGCCTCCTCCTGACTGCTAAATGCACTAGACTACCCATAGACTTCCTGCTTAGAGCATCAGCTACCACATTAGCCTTCCCTGGATGGTACATGATCGTGCAGTCATAGTCCTTCAACTGCTCAAGTGATCTTCTCTGCCTTAGGTTCAACTCCTTTTGGGTAAGCAAATACTGGAGGCTTTTATGATAAGTGTATATCTCACAAGCCTCACCATAAAGGTAGTGACGCCACAGCTTCAATGCGAATACCATCACTCCTAGCTCAAGATCATGGGTTGGGTAATTCTTCTCGTGAACCTTCAACTGCCTGGAGGCATAAGCTATCACTATACCATTCTACATCAATACACAACCCAAGCCGACTGGGAGGCATCACAATAAACAACAAACCCTCCCGATCTCGAGGGTACTGCTAGAACTGGCGCTGACGTTAAGCGGTCATTGAGCTTCAGAAAGCTCTTTTCTCACTTACTGTCCTATTTGAACTTGACCTTCTTCTGCGTCAGGCAGGTCAAAGGCGCTGCAATCCTGGAGAAATTCTCCACAACCCCAGGAAACTGCGGATCTTAGTAACATTAGTGGGCCTCTTCCAGTTCTGAACTGCTTCTATCTTTGCGGGGGTCCACCTTTACCCCTTCCCTGGACACCATATGACCAAGGAACCCAACACTCTCCAACCAGAACTCGTAATTGGAGAATTTGGCAAACAATATGTGCTCCCTGAGAGTTTCCAGAACTTCCATCAAGTGCTCAGCATGCTCCTCCTTGCTCCTAGAATAAATCAAGATATCATCAATAAACACAATTACAAATTTATCCAAGAATTCCCTAAACACTCGATTCATCAGGTCCATAAATGCTGCAGGTGCATTAGTCACCCCGAAAGATGTCACCAGGAACTCAAAGTGCCTATACCTCGACCTGAAAGCAGTCTTAGGGACGTCACTATCCCAGATCCTCAACTGATGATACCATGACCGTAGGTCAATCTTAGAAAACCACTGAGCTCCCTGAAGCTGATCAAATAGGTCATCAATCCTGGGCAATGGGTATCGATTCTTCGCTGTTACCTTATTAAGCTACCGATAATCAATGCACATCCGCATGGATCCATCCTTTTTCTTTAAAAAGAGTACTGGAGCACCGCAAGGCAAAATACTGGGATGAATGAAACCTAAGTCCAGTAGCTCCTACAACTGGGACTTCAACTCTATCAACTCAGCTAGTGTCATTCGGTACGGTGGAATGGAGATCGGCTTCACCCCTGGCTGCAAATTGATACAGAATTCAATCTCTCTCTCTGGAGGTAACCCTGGAAACTCCTCCGGAACACATGAGAAAACCCGCACACCATGGGCGTCCCCCTGATGTCTCTGTCTGTACCTCCGCCATCCTCTGGCACTGACACAAAGGCCAAAAATGACTGACATCCGCCAAAGAGTAACTTCCGGGCCTTAAGAGCTGATATCGCCATCCACGACTGACCCCTTCCCTCACATTGGAAGGAAAACTAGGGCAATCTGGGCTTACTAAAGGTCATAGTCTTAGCCTTGCAATCCACTGAGGTGAAATGGTCCACCAACCAGTCGATGACCAAAATTACATCAAGCTCCAGCATCAGTAGGAGTGTCAAGTCGGCTATCAACACATGCCCATAAATGACAACATCGCAGCCCTGAAAGACTATCTCTACCATCACAGAAACACCCATAGGCATAGACATCATAAGAGGTAACTCAAGCACAGAAGGTACCCCTAACAACTTAGCAGTAAACAAAGTAGATACAAAAGAGTTCGTAGCACCCGGATCAAATAAAACATATGCAATGGCAGACCCAACAACAATATTACCTGACATCACTGCCCTGGATGCCTCAGCGCCCTCTTGGATCATAGCAAACACCCACGCAACGGGTCTCTCTGAACCACGAGCTCGCTGACCTCCTCCCTGGGTCTGACCCCCCCCCTGAGCTACGGAACCTACTGACATTGGTGCCTTTCCTCTGCTCTGATCAGACTGCGGACTGCCTTGCTAGGATAATCCTTTTTGAAATACCCATCCTGCCCACAGCAGAATCATCCCTCAGACCATTCCCAACAAGCCCCCTAGGCCTCCTGTGACATCGATTACACTATTGCGGCCCAGAGCTCCACTGCGAACCTCTAGATGACGCCCCTGGTCCTGAACCATGTGGCCTTTGGAGCTATTATGACCTCTGCCCTGCGGTGGATCTACTGTCCTGAAAGTCCCCTCTAATTAAGCTGACCGACCCCCTGAAGGCTGGGGCCAAAACTTTTTCTTTTGGGGACCAACATGCCTGTCTGTTGGTACCAACACCTCCTTTCGAAGCGCCTCATCTACAACCCGAGCAAAAGAAGTATCCTCGGTGTAATGGATCAGTCTGGCGATCTGCGACCTCAACCCCTCGATAATCCTCTTGACCCTGGCGGTCTTTGTGGCTATTAGGGTGGAATGGTACTTCGAGAGCCGAGTGAACTCTATCTCATATACTGTCACCGACATACTGCCCGTCTGACGTAGCATCTCGAACTCTTTCGCTCGCTTGTCCCGGACGCTCATCGGCAGGTAGTTCTCCACCATAGCAGCTTTAAACTCCTTCAATGTAGGGAGTGGTGCATCTGCTGCTCTGCTGTCCCTCCAAGTGTGAAGTCAATCCTTGGCTGGACCTCTCAGCTGTAATCCGATCAGTTGAGCGATCATCTCAGAAGAACAACCAAGCTCCCGGCACAGCTCATAGCAATTTCCTAGGAAACTGGTGACCTCCACCCGCTGATCTATCCCTGTATACTCCGGTGGCCTGAATGCAACAAAATTTGCGTATGATGGTGCTCTGGGGTCTCTGACCACCGGTGCTACTGGCTGGACCATCTCTGGTGCTGCAGGTACTACTGGTACTCTTTGTGGCTGCTGCCTCAGCTCTTGCTCCCTGCGGAGTGCCTTTGTCAGCTCAGCCACCCGGGCCTACAATTGAACAATCATGGGATCCTGTTCCACATCCTCTTGGGCCTGTAGTGGTTTCCCACGACCTCGGCCCCTACCTCAGTCTCGGCCTCGGCGCTCAGTAGAGTTGTTGTCACTACCTCTTCTTGCGGCATCAAAAGCCACCATCGATTTGGAATCACCTGAAAGAAAACATCAAAATTTTAAACAATTAATTCACCCTAAGTCGTTAAGTAAATAAACCATAAGTCGCGGTGAGGTGTAGACTTAGCCCATTGATCTCATAGCATACCCCTACCATATAATGACACGCTAGCAATGCCCTATACAGTGACAACTCTAGGTCGTAGTTAGACTAAACCAAATGCTCTGATACCAACATTGTCAGGCCCAAACTCAGGGTCACGTGACCGGCCAGGGTATACGTGTCTATACCCCGCAGCCTAAACCATGCACATGCCAACTCAACAAATAATATAGCGAAAAGAAATAACTAGTTTTATTTTACAGAAAAGAGAACCAAAACAAAGTTTAATCAAGTAGCTCAAATGAAACAAAAAGTGCGGAATAAAATTTTAAGTTAAGCAGTTCAAAAGTTTAGATACAATAAAACCTGAAATAAATGACATAAATGCCATCAGGGCTATAACTCCAAATCAAACAAATACAAGTGCATGACTACTACCAAAGAACTCGACTACGACCCTAACTAGGACTGCTATGAGATCCTGCAGCTCCACTACCCTCCAGCTGTGCCAAGTGCTTCGGCCCACCTCATTGGTCAGGCTTTGCAAAACAGAAATCAAACGGCAATGGGTGAGTTCAAAGAACTCAGCGAGCGATTTTACCAACCCTCACAAATAAAAACACAGAGATGACAAGAATAAAATCTATCTCTAAAGAGGGCAATATCACGAAGGTGTGACTAGCTAATAGGCCAACAGGCCACACATGCCCCAAGGCATCTAACCTCCAAAGTGGAGTACATCAGGCCGAAGCCTACCATGCCCGAAGGCAACAACACATACTAGGATAATCGGGAAGGCCCTCCGAATTATCCTAGTACAAGAAACTTGGGAGCAATCGGGAAAGGCCATCCGAACTTGCCCCTTTAAGATATCATAGGAGTAATTGGGAAAGGCCCTCCGAGCTTACTCCTAAAGGATATCACATAAATAATCGGGAAAGGCCATCGAACTTATTCCTTAACACCACCGCGGGGATAATCGGGTAGGCTCTCCGAACTTGTCCCACGAGGCTGAACAAGAACAATTGGGAATGACCCTCCAAACTTGTTCCGTAGGTTGGGAATTTGCCATCCACCCTCCCGGGCTTAGCCCGCAGTCTGCCTCCTCTACGAGCCTCTCCGCCATTCATAACGATATGGCACATAATGACCTAAGTCATGACTCTCCTACGGTATCTTAGGGGTGATCCTATTGAAAAGTGTCTCAACATTCCAAAAAACCCCAACTCCTAGACCCATAATGTCATGAACCCGTGTAGTTTTATTTCATGCAAATCTTATGTGTTGGTTCATAACATATTATTATGACCTTTACCCTAATTTTAATTGTGCAATTAAAATTTAAATCACCAAGATTAGAGTTTTATTTTAGCTTACTATTCTGCCTTGTACTGATGTGTCTAACCCGAATCTAGCCTCGAAAGTGTGTCCTATGTTTCTAAACTATATTTTCTGGTCAAAATGATAGGTTACATGACTATATTCACAGATATACAAACATCACAGCAAATAAACCATAATCAGCACAGATTCATCATTTCAGCATACATTTCTATCAACATGAAATTTTCAGCATACTATAGAATTAAATCCGAAAATTAATAGAAATTAATCGCTAAATTTTCATTAGGACAAAAAACAAATCTCAAGAATTAATTCATAGAAATCATGCTTTTAATCAAGATTAACAAGAACCCACAATACTTAGATCAAGAAGCAAGTATTAAGATCAAGAACCCTTAAAACATCAACATCAAGATCTTAATCCTACCACATGATTTATATCCAAAAGTCATAGATTTAATTCTAAGCAAGAAATCCACAATCAAAAATCCCAAATTAGGAGAATAAATCAAGAATTTCGTATCAAGGGAAATAAGAAACTCATTCGGGCTTTTCATCGAACACTTGAGGGCGACCTCGGTTTCTCCCTTGGCCGAGCACCCCTAGGTTTACCCTAGGGCTGTCGAGCCCCATAGAGGGGAGATTAGGGTCTCCTCAAGAACAACTTCAGGAAAACATGGTAAGAACTCGAAGAAAAATCCAAGAACGAACAAAAACACCGACCCGCCAAGAACGGCTCCAAGATTTCGAACAAAACCCGAAGAGAGGTAAACCACTCTCCTAAATTTGGAAAGATGATTAGAAGAGAACCCCAGACAATGACCTCGAATCGACTTCAAGAAACTCGATGGCTCAGCCTAAGGAAGAAGGGGCAGGCGGCGGCCAAGCCGCCAGCTCCAAGGGAAAGGGAGAGAGCAAGAGGGGGAGTCGACTGGCTTTGCTGGTAGCTTCCTCGGCTCGGCTCCACAGGGAAAGAAGAAGAGAGAAGAGGGGGGGGGAACCTGGGCAGCTCGGCTGGCTTGGCTCCCGACGACGGTGGCTCCAAGGGAAGGGAGAAGAGGGTGGCTGGGCTTGGCGGCTTGGCTTCCCTGTCTCAAAATTTTGTGTGGCTCCAAATAGAGAGCCACAAGTCAAGGGGAGGGGATTTTATACTCCTTCCTCAATCCTAACCCTCCTAACTCTTTTATCAACCCGCATCCGCCTAAGCTAGATCCAAACCTGCTAACCCGATTATACTTAATTAAACTTATTCTAATCATAAACAATTAATTAAGCACCCACCCACATAAACATAATTAATTAATTATGCACACACAAGATCAATTTAAATGATTTCAACTACCCAAGCCTAAGATTCATAAATTTATATTCTACTTATCCGAGTTCGCAAGCTCTCTCCAGACCATGAGTCGACTCGGCTTGACCACGAACTAGTCCGCTAGGATATTACAATCGTGATGGCTAAGTTATGAAAAATGACATCTTAAGTAATCCAGTGTCATCTCCTTACCTTGCTTTGTTTCATTTAAGTTGGAGTTTATTATACATGTTTGATTTTGGTTAATTCTTTCCGCTCTGGTGTCTTGATAAAACTGGGCTTGCTAGTTCAAAATCTGTTTATGATTTCATTACTAGAATTGATAAGACCAACCCTTGAAATCCTCCCTGGTGGGATTTGATTTGGAAAGCTAAGGTTACTCCTAGAGTTAAAAATTTTATGTGGAAACTTTTTCATAAAAAACTTCCCACTGCGGATAGATTACATCGCTTTGGTATTATTGATTCCCCGGAGTGTGTCCTTTGCGGCAGTCTTCCAGAAAATATTTTTCATATTTTTCTGGAGTGTGAGGTAGCTAGGACCCTCTGGGATTTAATGGATGCTAAATTTGATGGTATTAAGAAGCTAGCTTGGAATATTAGTATGAACTCTATTCCCTCTCAAATTACATCTATTCTACCCTTAGATGTATTGATTGCACTATGTCTCAATGCTTTTTTTTTCATTTGGTGGGCTAGAAATCAAGCTGTTTTTTAACATGCAAGGCCTTCAGTTTGGGTGATTTTTGCTAAGGTTATTGCCTTGGTTGCAGATCCTACTTCCAATCCAGCTACTGAGGGCAAGTCTTTGTTAAAAAGTTCTGGTAGTAAATGGTTTCCGCCTAATAATGGTATCTTTAAATGGAACGTTGATGCCTCTGTGGATACTCATAATAATTGTGGTGCTTTTGCCGCTGTTTGTAGAGACCATCATGGAAATTTGATTCATGCTTCTACTTTATTTAATAATCAATCATCGGTTCTTATTAATGAAACTTTAGTTATAGAGCATGCTATGAAGAAATCCAATGAGTTGCAGTTGAAAAAAATCATTATAGAATCTAATGCAAAACTTGTTATTGACATGTGTAATGGGGTTTCTACTCCTTTTTGGAAAGTTAGGAATCTTATTAAAGATATTTTTTTGGGTGCAGATTATTTAGATCATATTGCTTTCCAATTTATTGGACGGGAAGGAAATAAAGTTGCGGATTGGCTAGCACACTATGCTAGGAAGATGGAGCGTAATTATGAATGGAATCATGATTGGTCGCCAGATTTGGTTAATTTAGCTTTGAGAGATATTTACCAGACTTAAGCTTATGTTTTTTTTTCTTTTTTGGAAAAAAAAAATCTTTCCGCTCTTAATATGGTTTTATCAAATGATTTTTGATTTTTGATTTTTGATCTCTTCGGAGACCTTTATAGCCTATAATGAGCTCATGCGCCTTGCTGTTTTAAATCACAGGCTAATTGTGGCCTTTCGGTTTTCAACCAATAGGAAGACTTGGAGATCTTAATTTTCAAATATTTCATATTTTGATATCTATCGATTCGTTTCGAATTCATGATAATTTATTTTGAAACTGATTTCAAACTATTTAGCAAAGTGGACTTTGAGAATTATACTTGATTATTCTCTTTGCTATTTGGTTTGGGTTGCTTGCTAGTAGCTTTATTTTCATTAAGGGGGCGTATGGTTGCCCGCAAGTGCAAATGCTACAAAATCTATTTGTATGCAAAACTAAATGCCCGCAAATAGATTTTTCATACTACCGTTTGGTTGCCCGTAAGCAGAGTTGCTACTCCTATTTGCAAGCGTTTGGTTGGCCGCAAATGGAAGTTGCAATTACACTTGCAACTTGCATTTTCGTATCTAGGTCTAGTAATTTTGGCACGGTCTGATATAGGGGTGGCATTTTTTGGCCCAGCCCGATAGCCCGACTCGACCCAACACAAAAAAATCAGATTCAGGCCGGCTTTTATTGGGTTCTGACCGTTATCGAGCAGACTCGATAGGGCCGATCCCTTATCGTCCTGGGTCGGCCCGACCCGGCCCGATAGCCCGATAAACACTTCGGATCGGTATTAGCGGGTTTAAAATTCATTAATTATCAGGTTTAAACTTGACTTTAACTATTTCTTAGTGGTATCAGGCTAAATGGGCCGGGCCGTGCTGACCCATTATTTTTGGTATCGGGCTGGGCTGGTGTTTTCAGGCAGGGCCGGACAGAAATTTTTTGGGTCGGGCGGGCCTAGAACAAATTTTCCCTGGCTGGGTCGGGCACGAATTTTTTTGGGCCGGGTCGGACACGAATTTTTTCGGGTCAAGCCGGGCATAATTTTTTTGGGCAGATATGGGCACGAATTTTTTCGAGCTTGTCACGCCCCAAACTCAGGGTCACGTGATCGGCTAGGGTATGCGTGCCTATACCCCGCAGCCTAACCCATGCACATGCCAACTCACAAAAGATAGCGAAAAGAACAATAGATTTATTTATAAAGAGAAACAGAAACAGATTTCATTAAACAATATAGTTTTAATCAAAAAGCTCGAGTGCGGAATAAAATGAATAAAAGAGCAACAGTACTGATATTTAAATAAAATATGAATGAAAACATGAATGTCCCCACGGGTCTACAACTCCAAAATACAAAAAACACAAGAGCATGACAACTATTACAGACTCGACTACGACCCCCAACTAGGACTGTTATAAGATCATGTGGCTCCTCTGCTCTCTAGCCGCGTCTAGTGCTCCAGCCCACAACACCGTTCAGGCACTGCAAAACAAAAACAATGACAACTCAGGGAGCGGTTCTACCAACCCCCACGATAAAACAACACAGAGATAAGCAACAGCATAACATCTATCTCTACAGGAAGAAAGTCACAAAGGGGTGACTAGTTATCAGGCCATCTGGCCACCACATGCCCTAAAGCATACAACACTCCAAGGGTGGAGTACAACAGGCCTAAGCCTAATATGCCCTAAGGCAACACAACACACTAGGATAATCGGGAAGACCCTCCGAACTTATCCTAATATAAAGAACCTCGGGAGCAATCAGGAAGACCCTCCGAACTTGCTCCACGAGACGCAAAGGAACAATCGGGAATCACCCGTCCGAACTCGCCCCTTTAAGATATCGCAGGGATAATCGGGAAGGCCCTCCGAGCTTACCCCTTTAAGATATCATAGAAATAATCGGGATTTGTCCGTCCGAACTTATTCCTAAAAACAAATACCTCGGGAAAAATAAGGAAGGCCCTCCAAACTTATTCCACGAGGTCAAATCGAAACAATCGAGATATGACCATTCGAATTTGTTCCTTTAACACAAGTTGGGAATTAGCCGTCCAATCTTCCGGGCCTAGCCCACAATCTAGCTCCTAACCGAGACTCTCTGCCATTCTCAAAGATATGGCATAACATGACCTAAGTCAAGTCCTTCCTACGGTGTCTTAGGGGTGTCCTTATTGGGGAGCGTCTCAACATTCCAATACCCAACCCCAACTCCTAGACCTGTAATTTTATAAACACGTGAGGTTTTATTTCATGCATAAACTTTAGTTGTTCATTCATAACAGATTATGCTGACCCTTTGCCCAATTTTAATGATGCAATTAAAATTTATATCATCAGGATTAGGGTTTTGTTTTAGGGTTTGGTTTTAGCTTACTGTTGAGCTCAAAACTGATGTATGTAACCCGAATCTGGTCTCAATAGTATGTCC
This sequence comes from Canna indica, assembly GCA_034359265.1. Classification (NCBI taxonomy): domain Eukaryota; kingdom Viridiplantae; phylum Streptophyta; class Magnoliopsida; order Zingiberales; family Cannaceae; genus Canna; species Canna indica. Next base: position 43,686,248 of record CP136892.1, read on the forward strand.
TATGTTTCCAAACTATATTTTCTGGTCGAAACAATTGGTACATGACTATGTTCAGAGAAAAACACACAACAGCAAGCAATTGGAAAATAACACAGATTCATCATCTCAGCATAAAATTTCCAGCAACATCAAATTTTCAGCATGGCATGAAAATAAATCTGAAATTCACAGAAATTAAGACCTTAATTACCATTTAAATAGAATATAATCTTGAGATAAATTTCTCAATTCCCATGCGTAACAACAAGGCTAACAAGTACCAACAATTCTATAAACAAGAACCAAGCATCATGATCAAGAAACTTTCTTCAAGAACCTTCATGGCATCAATATCAAGATCTTAATTTTTAGAAACATGATTTCTACCCAATAATCACAGATTTATTACAAAGCGTGCTTTTAAGTTATAAGCATCAAGATTGATGAACAAATTGAAAGCATAGAAGGCAAGAAAAATCTACTCCTTTCTCTTAAGCAATTCATCGAACACTTGGCCACATAAGGGAAGGTTTAGGTCCTCTTCAAACATGGCACCCAAAAGATCAATGATAATTCGAGAGATCATTGAAAAAGAAAACAAAATCATCCAAGCCTTCAAGAACGGATTCAAGAACTCGAAGAAAACCCGAGAAGGAGGGGTAAAACCACACACCTAAATAGGAATGATGATTAGAGAAGAAATCCCGAACGATGGCCCTCGATTTTGGCTTCAAAAGATGGCGGCTCGACTCAAGGAAGGGGGAAAGAGGGGGAGGGGCGGTGGCTCACCACAAGCCGCCGGCTTGAGGAGAGGGGAAGAGAGAGGGGCTGTCTGGCGGCTTAGTGGTTGGCTGGCTCCTCTCGGCTCGGCTCCAAAGAGACGGAAGAAGAAGATGAAGTGGAAGAACTTGGCTCGGCGACTACGGCTTGAGAACGATGGCTCCAAGGAAGGGGGGAGGGGCGGCTCGCTCGGCTTGTCTCCTCTCTCCTTTCACAACTTGTGCGGCTCCAATGGGGAGCCGCAAGCCAAGGGGAGGGGGATTTATACTCCCTCCTCAACCCTAACTGCACTAGCCCTTTATCAAACCCGCATTCGCCTCAGGCCGAACCCGAACCCGCTAACTTAATCCTATCCTATTCTAATCCCATGATAAATTATAAGCAACCACATATGCACATCAACATAAGCTAAACAATTATGCATACACAACATAAAATTAAATGAGTTTAACTACTCAAGTAAAATTCACATATCTCATATTCTTACTTACCCGAGCTCGCAAGCTCGCTCCGGATCATGAGTCGACTCGGCTCGACATCGGACTAGTCCTCTAGGCTGGCAAACATCAACCACAAGAGGATATATATATATATATATATAATTAAAATATCTAGGATATTACAGGGCTGGGTCGGCACGAATTTTTCCTTGGTTGGCCGGGCACGAATTTTTTCGAGCTGGGCCGAAAACTTAGGCCTGGCACTATTTGCCAAACCTAGTTTGATAAATTAATATTTTTTAATTTTTGTATAATACTAAAAATATATTTAAAAAAATCTATCAAACGACATCATATCTAAAATCTGACACTACAATTGCGTTTAACGCGCGAAAATCTACAACTTTGATATTTATCCTGTCTCCATCCGACGAATCTAAGTCGCCAAAATTAATTATTTTTCTATACTTAATTATTGCATTTATAGCCCGTAATTTTGTATTGTGGGCTTTTTGGGTTGCAATTTTATTTGCGGCCCACAAATGATATTTGAAATACATGTTGCAACTAGTAAATGGCGCAAAATGCTTTTGCAACCAACCAAACAAAATTGTTGTCTAAATGTTGCAACTAGAGTTGTAGCATTTGCACTTGCGGGCAACCAAACATCCCCTAAATCTACTAATGAAGTTTATTTGCAAGTTGAAAATGTTAATGGAAGGCTATGCTATCATGAAGAAAATTGGAAAGTAAATAACAAGTTTGGCAAAATTCTCTTGAAAGAGGTATGAGTTTGAGTTTTGTTAAAACCTTGCTAAGCTACCTCAATAATTATGCTTAAATGATTTCTCTATGCTCATGGTACATTTTGCATGATAAACCTTTAAAATTTCATGTGTAAGAAAATTTTTGATGACTTGAGCAATTTCATGATATCTTGATTGAATAAAACTTGCTCTATGTTGAAATTCATGGTAGAGACTTCATTTTGAGTTAGTGGTTGGTAGAGATGTTTAGATACACATGTCACATGATTCTAGGTATTTAAACTTGAAAATTCATGTGTAGATGAACAAGGTGATAAGTAGATCACTTTAGGGGACTTAAATCTTGGAAAAGTTTGACCCAAGTGAACAAATCGACTTGGATACTTCATTTTAAGTCCAAACTTCATAAACATGTTTATGAATAGGTATGACATGTTTCCATGCATTTATAATGAAAAATTCATATGGATATGGATAAAATGACAAAGTGGTCATTTCATGATAACCTCTTTTGGACCAAGTTGACCCGAGTCAACAAATTGACATAGAGGTCTAATTATCAATCCATATTTGAGAAACATTTTTAGATTTACTCATGTTAGGTGTCCATAGTTTTAAGTTTGAAAAATCATGAGTAAATGATAATATTGACCTTAGCAAAGTTTCATGATATCTTGACTTAAGGACATAATTTTCATCTCAAACTTGACATACACTCTTTACAATTATGTTGAGAAACATTTTTAGATTTACTCATGTTAGGTGTCCATAGGTTTAAGTTTGAAAAATCATGAGTAAATGATAATATTGACCTTAGCAAAGTGATCTACTTATCACCTTGTTCATCTACACATGAATTTTCAAGTTTAAATACCTAGAATCATGTGACATGTGTATCTAAACATCTCTACCAACCACTAACTCAAAATGAAGTCTCTACCATGAATTTCAACATAGAGCAAGTTTTATTCAATCAAGATATCATGAAATTGCTCAAGTCATCAAAAAAAATTTTACACATGAAATTTTAAAGGTTTATCATGCAAACACAACATAAAATTATAAGCAACCACATATGCACATCAACATAAGCTAAACAATTATGCATACACAACATAAAATTATAAGCTAAACATAAGGTGCATAACTTAATCCTATCCTATTCTAATCCCATGATAAATTATAAGCAACCACATATACACATCAACATAAGCTAAACAATTATGCATACACAACATAAAATTAAATGAGTTTAACTACTCAAGTAAAATTCACATATCTCATATTCTTACTTACCCGAGCTCGCAAGCTCGCTCCGGATCATGAGTCGACTCGGCTCGACATCGGACTAGTCCTCTAGGCTGGCAAACATCAACCACAAGAGGATATATATATATATATATATAATTAAAATATCTAGGATATTACAGGGCTGGGTCGGCACGAATTTTTCCTTGGTTGGCCGGGCACGAATTTTTTCGAGCTGGGCCGAAAACTTAGGCCTGGCACGATTTGCCAAACCTAGTTTGATAAATTAATATTTTTTAATTTTTGTATAATACTAAAAATATATTTTAAAAAATCTATCAAACGATATCATATCTAAAATCTGACACTACAATTGCGTTTAACGCGCGAAAATCTACAACTTTGATATTTATCCTATCTCCATCCGACGAATCTAAGTCGCCAAAATTAATTATTTTTCTATACTTAATTATTGCATTTATAGCCCGTAATTTTGTATTGTGGGCTTTTTGGGTTGCAATTTTATTTGCGGCCCACAAATGATATTTGAAATACATGTTGCAACTAGTAAATGGCCCACAATTTTTTAAATATTTTATATTTTGAGATCTCTCGATTCATTTTGGTTTCATGATGATTCTACTTGAAACGAATCTTCCACTATGTAGCTTAGGTTGAAATTCTCAAATGTAGATTTCTATTTTCACCTTCGCTATTTAGTTTGATCGCTTGCATGTAGCTTTGGTTTCACTTTCTACTAATGAAGTCTACCTGCAAGTTGAAAATGATAATGGAAGGCTATGCTATCATGAAGAAAATTGAAAAGTAAATGACAAGTTTGGCAAAATTCTATTGAAAGATGTATGCGTTTGATTTTACAAAAATCTTAGTATAATACTTGAATACTTGTGCTATAATGATGTATCTATACTCATGATTGTTTTTGCATAATAAATATTTGAAATTTCACGAGTAGGCAAAATTTTGATAACTTAGGCAATTTCATGATATCTTAATTGAATGAAACTTACTCTAGGTTGAAACTCACATTAGAGACCTCATTTTGAGTTAGTAGTTGGAAAACATGTTTAGATACACACATGACATGATTCTAGGTGTATAAACTTGAAAATTCATGTGTAGATGGAAAATGTGATAACTAGATCACATTAGGGGACTTAAGCTTGAAAAGTTTGACCCAAGTCAATAAATCGACTTGGACACTTCATTTTAAGTTCAAACTTCATAAAAATGTTTAGGAATAGGTATGATATATTTCCATGCATTTAAAATAAAAAATTGATATGAATATGGATAAAATGACATAGAGGTGATCTCATGAAAACCTCTTTTGAACCAAGTTAACCCCAAGTCAACAAGTTGACTTAAATGTCTCATTTTCAATCCATATTTGAGGAACATGTTTAGATTTATTCATGTTAGGTATCCATAGGTAAGTTTGAAAAATCATGAGTAAATGATAAGATTGAAACTTAGCAAGTTTCATGATAACTAGCTTAGTTTTAAATGAAACCATGTTATGTTGATATCTTGACTTAAGGATATAATTTTTATTCCAAACTTGACATACACTCTTTACATGACCATTATGTGGTGTCATAAAAGTTTGAATGAAAACTGAGCACATTTTGAAAAATAACTGAAATTACGAAAATGCCGTTGAAAATTTCAGCATGTTCAATTATGTTTAGAAAAATATAGAAATATAATTTTTAACTAATTCTTGAAACTGCACTTTCATTGAAAAATCTAGTTTCTTCAATAAAAATTTCAAAAAATTTCATTAAGAATCAGATTTATAGTGGAATTTTGATGTTGGATTTCAAAAATATAAAGTATTATCCTATTGAAATATCAATCTTTCCGATACTTTGATTTTTCGTCAAAAATTTCAAATGAAATTTTGTGTATACTATTTCAATTTCATTTATAATATTGTTCTCACTATTCTCTGAGTGAAATCATTTCTAAAAATGATTTTGATAACTTGAGCGATATCTTGAAAATGAGTTTTTGGTTGGAATCGAGATAGGTTTAAAAATAGACTTAGAAAATTTATTTAGAGTTCAAACTTGACACATGCATCTCAAATAATCATTCAGCGATATGTGAAAAGTTAGAATAAAAAATGACAACTTTTGAAAAAATACCTAAATTTTTTGGATATACCCCTGAACTTTTAGGAATTTTATGAATTTATAAAAAACTAATTTTTGACTGATTCCTGAACTTTTAGATTCCTTGAAATATCTAGTTTGTCATGTTAAAGTTTCAAAAATTTTCATCAAGAATATGATTTTATATGGATTTAAAAGTTTGATTCTTGTAAACTTGAAGTGTACTTTAACCTAAGTCAACAAAGTGACTTAAAAATTTCATATTAAGCCCAAACTTCACAAATATACTTCGATTCGCTCATGTTAGTTATCTAGGTACCTAAATTATAGAAAACATGAGTAGATAGCAAAATTTGATATTAAGCCATTTTTAGATTTTCATACCTATTTTGAATGAAATCGTGCTATGTTCATATTTTGATCAAATGACTTTAATTTCACTTTAAACTTAATATACATGCTTTACATGATCATAACTTGGTATTTTGAAAGTTTGAATGAAATCTAAAAATGTCATGAATGATTCACTTATTTACGAAAATGTCACTAAAGTGCCACGCTTCTCAAATTGCTCATTTTTTTGGATATTTCGAATTTTCGTTGAAATTTTCAAATGAGACTTCAAGTATGATATCATAACTCTATTTTTGGTATTGTTCTCACTATTACCCGAGAAAAATCATTTTTAAAAAAGTTTTTGATATTTTGACCGATACTTGAAAATATCAATGCTTGAGTTTATACATGATTTCCGGATTTAAATTTTAGTTATCATTGTTTGCTATCATATATGATTTAGTCTCATACTAGATATTTGGTTTTCATCCCTTGAGTTGAGATCTACTTGTTTTCATAAAAAATAGTTTTAGAGTCTCAACTTTGACTATAGGTTGACTTTCCTCGTCCTTTTTTATTGATGTCAAAGGGGAGAAAAATATAGGTAAAAAGAAAGAAAACATAGGAAAACCATGCATATAGATATGGGGAATTTATTTTCATAGATATGCGTGTTGATAGGGGGAGAAATCATATGATTGATATCCTTTGCGATTTAATGAATATATTGTTTAAGGATGTTTGTCATCATCAAAAAGGTGGAGATTGTTGACCAGAGGCTTCAACCTTAGTCTAGATTGAAGCCTTTAACCTACCCATATTTGACGCGGGATATTATAAAATTTCCGGTTTTTGGAAACTTGTACTAGACCCCAAAAGTTGGATTTTGATTCTTAAGGATTTTGATTTTTTAGATATTTTTATTGAATCCAAGTGGGGGATAATCCTTATATAATATTTATATTTTAAGGTTATTAGCTTAATGTTAAGAAATTTTATATAAGAAAACTTAGCGAAGACGGAACCCAAAAATAAACAACGTTGCGAGAAAAATCAGCAAACTGTACTATTTTTGGGGTGCCGGTGGATGGGGCAGTCGACGGCCGGTCGATCGACCATCAGCTAGTCACCGACTGGCTGAGGCTCAAAATTGACAGAAGCCTCTAGTCGGTGGCTGGTCGCTCGGTCGATCGACCGGCCATCAGGCGGCCACCGATTGGCGGCGCCAACGGGCAAAAATCTGCCCGTTAGGTGAGTTATTTTGGCTCTCTTCCTTCATGTCTTATAAATACAAGCCCTTGACTACCTTCCATGGTTATCCAACACTACCTTGATCCATCTTTGATCATTCTTGAGCTTTCATTGAGACACCTTTGATCAAACCCTAGCCTTGCACCTTCACTATTGATCTTGCCTTTGAATCCTTAAAGATTTACCTTATCAAGGCATCAAGAGGAGCTAGGTGATTCTTGTTGGATCTAAGTATTATTGTTTTGCTTATTTGTCACACCCCAACTGAGGGTAGTGTGACTGGCCAGGGCCAACATCTTGCCCTGTAGCCTACTATCCACACTGACACCAAGAAAACCAAGACATATCGAAAAAAAGAAAACTCAACACACTTTATAAAAGTTTTCAAGTCACAATTTATATGTTTTCGAAAACAAGTAGAAACATCAACATCAAATAACCGAATGTTCAAGTAACAAGTTTTACAATTCTTTTTCAATTACAACTGTCAGTGTAGGAACAAACAAACACTAGAATAATATCCTGCCATCTCGGCTTTTCAAGCCTCCGAGATCCAATCCTTGGGCCTACTCATAGAATAATATCCCGGCTACAGCCATCCCTATCATACTGGCCATCGGCCACATCATCTCAAGATGTAAGCAAACAATCTCGGGTCGTCGACTAGGATGGTCCACTAGTCTCTGAACACCATCTGGGGTAAGGATAGCTAGTCCCACCCAACTGGGGTCTAGTACCTAGCGGGCCCGCTGGCGCACCTCAAGACTCAATACTGGCCGAGCTGAGCATTGGTCATTTCCGACCTCCACACTCCTCGGCGGACCATCTCAAACACATCACACAATCAATATCCTAGAGTTTTCATATATACACTTAGGGCCATTGCCCGCATCTGGCCTTAATCCGGCTACAGGGTCAGCAATTTATGCCGCACTTTCAAAATGTGAACACCTACGAGTTCTAGGTTTCCAAAAGTATACGAGAAGTCATAGAAGTGTTATCGTCTCATAGCTAAGTTTCCATATAAGCACGATGAACGTCTAACGACGCCTTACATGTTATCTAACCTTCTACACTGCCTTGGGTGAGGAATTCCTTGTGTCGACCTTGGAATTCCGCTCACGAACATTTTTGGGCAGCATGCATAATCTAAAAAAAACTATTCAATATTGTAACATCTACTATATATAACCATAATATATATGCATAACAATTTTACACCATCATAGGAATTTAGCTCAATAAGAACATTTATCTAGCATGGTAAGGTAGTAATGAATTCAAAGTAATGTAAGAAATACTAAACATGGTAAACAATTTCAACATTAAAGATCTAATGCTAAGAATGGTCATATGGTTAACATTCCTACAATTCAAAATCAATCAAGCTACTTGCTATGTTTGGTGTTCTTCCTAAGTATTGTCATATCTCTATGTGTGATCCTTAGAATCATGTAAATTTCCATCTAAAGCTACTCTCCTCTCCCTTCCCTATCCTTGTCCAAACCATGAGCAAGGGAAACCTTGCTCGGCCATGGCCCTCAAGGTAGAAAAGGTAAAGGCGACTCTAGCTATACGTCTAATTCTTCAATTCCGAATATAGCTTAATGTCAATGGACTGATTTACCCTTCCCTCACCCTCAGCCAAACCCTCTTCATGAGTTGTAGGGTTCATTCGGGCATTCAAGGAATTCCTAGGGAAGGCATGCTTCATAACACGTGAGATTTACGAGTGGAACTACATCGAACATTGACTTGAGATCATCTAAGGGCTTTCTTGCCGTCAAGGGAATCGGGGAATATTTTGGCATGAACTTTACCCTTTTCCCATGACTCGGCAGCCCTAGAAACTTCAAAATCGACAAAGAAACAAGGAATTCCGACAAGAAATTTCACAAAATAGTGAACATGCATCAATGAAACCCAAAATTCGTCGGAGAGATCGCGAGAAACACAACCTATCACCTCTAGGGGTTCGGCTACCCGCCTCCCCCAAGCTTTCAAAACTTAACCACTCACCTAGATTGCGGAGAAACAAAGATCGGGTGATGACGACATGAAATTTCCCGCGACGACGCGAAATCCCGGATCGATCCAAGCCCCCAAGCTTTCACCTTGCTCCTCTTCCTCTCTCCCCTTAGGCAGCCTTGTGCGACTCAAGGGATGAGTCGCACGGCTGCAAGATGAGGATTTTAATCCCTCATCTAGCTTTCCAAAGAAAGCCCCTAGACTCACTTAACTTGTACTCAATCCTCGACTAAACCCGAACTCAACTTGGGTTCCGACTCAACCCTTAACATGAGTCGATTTAAACCTGATTTAAGGTATGATTGCATAAAAGGAAAGTCAATCACCCAATAAAATTCAATGCATCATTAGTCGAGTCATACCTTTTCACTCGAGGCAATCCTGAGGCTTGACTCAACTATCCCCGGGTCTGGCGCGCTGCACCCGAAAACAGATTTTTATATTAGGAAAAAAAAATTTCCGGGTCTAACATTATTGCTCCAATTGTTATTTTATTTTGTTGTTTATTTTCATTGTATATCAAGTGTGTAATCCTAGGTTGTTAGGTTTGATTGAGTTGGGTGGTAGCCTTTGTGTTTGAGGCTTAAATCCATCGGTGTACTTAGTTTGCTTGGATTAGTGATTGGTGTTTCTTAAGGTTGAGGTGGAAGAGTGCTCTCAGTAAGAAGGCGGAGACTTCCGGGTGTGGAAGTGCTTATATTGAGAGCGAAGACTCTTTGGGTAAAAGGTTCTCATTGTAAGTGAAACGATATAATCTAGTAAATATAAGTTTGGAAATCCTAAGCGGGGTGCTTAGTTAGTGGAGTAGGCATTGGGGCTGAACCACTATAAATCTCATTGAGTTAGCATTGATACTTTGTGTGTTGAATTGATTTGTATTTATTGCTTCCTCTTGCTATTAACATTGTGTTTAGCCTAACTAATCAAGAAATGATTAAAACCGAAATTAGATTAAAGTTTTAGTTAACACATTATTCGCCCCCCCTAGGCCTCTAGTGTAGGCCATTTCACCAACAGGATGATTTAAATGTGTATGAGCGTAAGTGTTTCTATATGAAGTGTTTTTCATTTCAAATTTCTTAGCATGAGAGGTGTTTTTGACTTCATTTATTCTTTTGTTCAAAATAAGAATTTCATCTTTCAAGAGTTATATTAAGTTATGCATGGCATATAGTTGAGAGTTCAAAATATTGTTGTCACTTTTAATTTTTGAGTTCTCAAGTCTCAACTCCTCATTTTCTTTCTTAAGTCATTATTCTTATTTCTCAAGTTTTTGATCTCATGATTAACATAGCAAGAATCATTTATACTAACTATCAACTTCTCATTATTAGTTTTCAAGTAATGCAAGGTACTACTAAGTCTCGAGTTTTCTTTATTTCTTTTCATCAGTAACTCATACATTTTTCTACATTCATCTAATAGTTCATCATAAGACATATCAAGTGAATTTGAGCTATTTGATTCACGATCATTATTAACGGTATGAGCTTGACTAAGAGTTGAAGAATATACCTTCTCATGGATATCCAAGAGGCATTCTTTTGAAAAGACTTCAAAATCATGAAGAGAGGATGCTTAGCTCAATTTTGAGGTAGGTGTAGAGGCATTCTTCTTTTTCTTGGATTTTCCTTTTGTCATGAGATAATTTTTCTTGATATGGCCCTTTTCTTTGCATACGAAACATACAACACTTCTTTTCTGGCGTTTGGAGCTTCCTTGGCTAGAGGCACCATGGGCTTCGAAAAACATGTTAATACTAGGAGAATGACCATTGTCATCTCCATCCTCATGAAAGGTAGTTAATTCTTCAGTTTTGGCAAAATCATATAATATATTCAAAGATGCCCATAAATTAGAAGCTGAACTGCAATGCACTACTTTTTGAAGAATCTCATTTGGCAATGCGCAATATTTGATGTTCATGGCTTGGCGTTCAATTTAAACATTTCAATCTCAATTTCATTCCAAGCATACATTTCATTTATATGTTCAACATAGTTGATTTTTATCATGTGAAAGACACCTATACCTTGAGCCTTTAGGAATGTGTACATTCTACATTTCCAAAGACCAAAGCTAGACTCGTCGAACCTAGGAGGTGTAGAAACAAGAGACACTAGTGTCATTCTTGGATCAAGGCATGATGTAGAGGAGATTGTGAGATCTTGATCTACGACCCGCTCTGATACCAAATGTAAGTTGAATGTTCACACTAGAGGAGCGGTGAATAGTGTGTACCATTAAATTTTAGGGTAAGTTCGATTATTTAAACGAGTTGTTGATTTCAATTACAAGTATATGCTTTAGTGAGAAAATAATCAAGAAATCAACACTAAATAAATCAATGCTAACACCAAGATTTATAGTGGTTCGGCAATACCGCCTACTCCACTACCTAAGCACCCTTAGGATTTCACACACAAATCCACTAAGTTAAGAGTTTCTTACAGTTGAGGACTTTTCACCGGAAAGTCTCTACACTCTCTCCGAAAGAACTTCCACACCTAGAAGTCTCTACCTTCATACCGAGTGAACTCTCCCACCTCAAATCCTACAGAACTCTCCTAACCTAGCTTACACAAGTGGTTTTAAGTCTCTACACAAAGACTACCACCCAAATCACAAACCTAGATCTCTAGGCTTACAAAAACACAAATAACAAGTAATGAGAGCAAATATAAATGAAATACAACTTAGCTCTCAATCAACGATTCCAAGTCTCTTTCTTGATGCCTTGAAGGTGAGACAATGAAGTGCGAAAACAAGGTCAAGAGTTGAAACTTTGAGGACTATGGTTTGAGGGGAAATGGCTCAATGTAGCTCAAGATTGTTTGTATGATGTCTCAAGGTGTTCCAACAACCTTTAGAAGGGTAAAAATGAGGGTTTATATAGAAAAGGGGGTGAGAGAGTCAGGGGTTCAATGGGTAGAAAATGGCTTGAAATAGAGCCATTGGACTATTCGGTCGATCGTCGGGCGACCCTCGGCCTGCCCACGGTCACTCGAGAGTCGACTGCATTAGCTGCTAGAGATTGCAATAGCCGATTGGTCGATCCAAGGCTGATCCTCTATCGATCCAAGGCCGATCCTCGACCGTCCGAGGGTCAGTTGAGGATCTATCGATAATCAATTATCAGCAATGATTAGGTGCGAAGACAAAACCTCGACCAACACTTGATTTCTCTCTTCACTACTTAGTTTAATAGCTTGCTAGTAGTCATATTTTCGTTAAACTACTAATGATTGTTACTTACAAGTTATCAAAATTTTAATGGATGGCTAATATGAAGAAAATTGGAAAGTAAATGACAAGTTTGGCAAAATTCTCTTGAACGAGGTATGATCTTAACTTTTATTAAAATCTAGTTTAATTACCTCAATAATTATGATTGAATGATTTCTCTATGATCATGATTGATCATGCATGATAAATGTTTGAAATTCATGTGTAGGAAAAATGTTGATAACTTGGCCCATTTCATGATATAATGATATTAATAAAATTGGACAAGGTTGAAATTCTTCATTAGGTACTTCATTTTAAGTTGAAAATTCGATGAACATGTTTAGGCGTGTTAATGATTAGTTTCCATGTGTTCAAAATTGAAAATTAATGAGAAATTGAGCAAAATGATAACTAGTCCACTTCAGGGGTTCTAAATTTGAGAAAGTTTGACCTAAGTCAACATTTTGACTTAGACTCTTCATTTTAGGACCAAACTTCATAAACATGTTTAGGAACAGGCATGGCATGTTCCCATGCATTTAGAATAAAAAATTGATAAGAATATGGATAAAATGACATAGAGGTGTTCTCAAGATAACCTCTTTTGAACAAAGTTGACCCAAGTCAACAAATTGACTTATAGGGCTGATTTTCAATCCATATTTCAGTAGCATGTTTAGATTTACTCATGTCAAGTATCCAAAAGATTACGTTTGAAAAAGCATGAGTAAACTATAAGGTTGTCACTTAGGTAGTTTCATGTTATCATAGGTTATTCTTAAATGAAACTATTCCTGCTTGAGAGTCGGGGTCTTTCAGTCCGGTCTGGTGTGTCACCATCTTTAGTTCAGCGCCGGTGGGGAGGGGGGGACCTGCAAAAGATACTTCGACGCCTAAGTTAGGATGACTCCGAGGTGGATGTTACGGAATTGAGTTACCTAAGTGCGTTGCATTTGTATATATTACAGGTGGGGATGATCATGCTGCCCGGTAATCTTGCTAGGATTGTTGCCCATATTAAGTCGAGGCCAATCCCGGAGATGACGGGTTTATGATGGTATGTCCCTCATGATAAGGGAGGACGTATAAGTCCATGTTTGATCGAGTGGGTCCCTTGGATGGGGCCGCCTGCTCTAGCTTGAGTCTGGGTCAAAGGTGTTACTTGGGCGGGGCCGTGTAGTTTGGTTCGAGATGAACAGTAGGGCGCTGCTGGGTCCGATCCGACCGGGCCTAATAGTTCTATTCCAGTCCAGAAACTATGTTAGGTAGATATCTTGGTTTAAGAATATTATTTTCATCTCAAACTTGACATACACACTTTACATAATCATTATGTGGTGTCGTAAAAGTTTGAATGAAAATTGGACTCGATTTGAAAAATAACTAAAAATTACGAAAATTCCATTGAAACTTTAGTATTTTCAGTTAATTTTAGAAAAAACATAGAAAATTGATTGTGAGATGATTCTTGAAACTGCCTGAAAAATCTAGTTTGTTGTGTAAAATTTCAAAAAAATTCATCAAGAATCTGATTCATAATTGAATTTTGAAGTTGGATTTCAGAAATACAAAGTATCACTTACTTGAAATGGTGATTTTTCTGATAATTTTTCATCAAAAACTTCAAATGAAAACTTATGATGTTGTTTTGATTTGTCACACCCCAACTGAGGGTAGTGTGACCGGTCAGGGCCTACATCCTACCCTGAAGCCTACTGTCTACACTGACATATAAGAAACCAGAAGATATCGATAAAAAGAAACCTCAAGACAAGCTTTATTTAAACTTTTTCAAAGTTCACAATATATGTTTTCAAACCAAAGAGAAAAACCATCATCGGAACAAACTGAACATCTCAAATATCAATGTTTTACAAACTTTTCCAAAACACAACTGTTAGTGCAGAAAAGGAAACAACTACTAAGACACTAGACTATGACCCAAGGACGCCGCTATGAGATATGGCACCACCACCCGCCCTCCAGCTGCACCATGCCGACAGGTCACAATCACTGCTCATGCTCTGCAAAAAAAATAAGGAAACAAACTATGAGTCCACTTGGGACTCAGTGAGCGGTTCTTGCGAACCTCCACATAATCCTCAATTATTCAGGCATAACATATAAGGCAACATAATATATATTCAGGGAGGTAAGTTACTTTCTAGTGTAACTACTGACACTATGGGTCATTCTATATAAACGATATATGTGAAAACTTGCCATCTTTATCTATCAAGTCTTCAGCATCCGGCCCTTGGGCCTACTTGTGGTATTAGAATCCCGGCTACAACTGGCCCTACCATACAAGGTAGAATCACACTAGCCGACCGGCCACATCATAGCAAGATGTAAACAAGAAATCTCGGGCCATCGACTAGGATGGTCCACTAGTCTTCGTGCACTGTCTGGGGTAGGGATAGCTAGTCCCACCCAACTGGGGTCTGACACCTAGTGGGCCCGCTGGTGTTTCTCAAGACCCAAACACTAGCGAGCTAAGCATTGGTCATTTCCGACCTCCACACTTCTCGGCGGACCATCTCATGCACATCACACAATCAAATGTCCTAGTGTTTCCTTATATACACTTCGGACCCTTGCCCGTATCCGGCCCTAATTCAGGATACAAGGTCAACAAATTAATGTTGTCCTTCCAAAATTGTGTACGCCTAATAGTTCTAGGTTTCCAAAAATGTTTACTAGGAGTCCTAGAAAGTTGTGTCATCTCCTAGCTAAGTTTCCATATATGCTAAGCATCTTGCAACGTCCTACATGTTATCTAACATTATACGCTGCCTTGGTTGAGGAATTCTATGTACCAACCTTGGAATTCCACCCATGAACATTTTCGGACAGCTTATATAATTTAAAGAGAAACAAGAATAACTTACAGCACCTACTATATATACCTACGAGATTCATCAATAATCATTTATACACTGCATTTAGAATTTATTTCAATAAGAAGCAACTTATAAAGCATGGTAAGATAACCATAAATTCACAATGCACGAAATACTAAGCATGGTAACATATTTTATCATTTATAAATTAAAGAGGAATGAGCTAAGGATGGTCACTAAGCAATCATTCCTACAATTACATAAATCAATAAATTTACTTGCCGTGGTTAGAGTTCTTCCTAAGTATCATCATGTCTCTATAGTTTTAGCAAGAACATTACCATAACTGAGATAAATATAGATCTATAGTTCCGACAATCTCTAAGATGAACATCAATCATATGATACAAGTTCAACTTATCTAAGCATGCGATCGCGAAGCAAAACAACACAATTTGAAACCAAGCATGTTAAATCCGAGCAGTCCACTTTTTCTCACCCTTGCCCTTGCTCGGCCGACTCAAGTAGGGTGACCCCCTGTCGGCTGAGTCCTCAAGGATGAACGAGAATGGTTACGACAATGACATGAGTGATAAATCCATAGATCAAACATATACGAACATAAAGCGATCTACGAGTTTCGAGACGAGCGAGGAAATTGGAAAATTTTTGGCATGACCTTTCCCCTTTTTCCTCTACTCAGCCAGCCCTCAAGAACGCGAAATAAACACGTTTAAAACACAAGATCATAGGAATACACAACGATTAAAGTTCTAATACGAAGAAACACATCGATCGGCAAGAACCTGAGAGAGAAAACCCGATTTCAAATCTTATAGGGCCGGCCACCCGCCTCCCTTCAAAAACTATGCTAACCACTCACCTTGATTGGATCCCGAGAAAGCCTCGATGAAGACAAGCTCTGATCTCCTCGAGAGCCGATGCGGACTCGGCGCCGACAAGATCTCCCCTCTCTCCCTTTTTCCCCTTGCGCGGGCTATGTGCGGCTCCAAGATGAGCTGCACGGCTCATGATGAGGGATTATATTCCCTCATCCATAAATGACTCAAATGTCCCTCATATGACTTAACCTCTACTCGATTCGATCAGAGTCTAATCCGGGCTCCAATTCAATCCGCAGTCAAGAGTCGAACTCGACTTTAATAAATATCTTATGCATAAAAGGAAATAACCATTGAGCTAATTTAAACTTCATATTCTCATGAGTCGAGTTATATCTTCTACTCGAGGCGATTCTGCGCTTGACCCGACTAACCCCCGATCTGGTGCGCTGCATCAAAATAGATTTTTATATTAGGAAATTTTTGGGTCTTACATGATTCCTCTTCTAGTATCGTTCACACCATTGACTGAGTGACATCATTTCTAGGAATGATTTTGATGACTTAAAAATATCGTTTTGGTTGGAATCGAGATAGGATGAAAAATAAACATAGAGAATTCATTTTGAGCTCAAACTTGACACATACATCTCAAATTATCATTCAGTGATGTCTAAAAAGTTTGAATCAAAACTGATAACTTTAGGAAAAAATACCTCATATTTACGAAAATGCCACTGGACTTTCAGGAATTTTATGAATTTACAAAAAATTGATTTTTGACTGGTTCTTGAACCTGTAGAATCCTTGGAAAATATAGTTTATCCAGTTATAGTTTAAAATAAAAATTTTTCATCAAGAATATGATTTGATAGAGATTTAAGAGTTTGATATATGTAGACTAGAAGTATCCCTTTGACCAAAGTCAACAAAGTGACTTAAAAATTTCATTTTAAGCTCAAACTTGACTGACATACTTAGATTAACTCATGTTATATCTCTAGGTTCCAAAGTTAGATAGCAAAATTTGATACTTAGCTAATTTCATATTTTCATGGCTATTTTGATTGAAATTGTGACAAGTTGAAATTTTGATCAAATTATATTATTTTCACTCCAAACTTGATAGACATGCTTTACATACGTGACCATATCTTTGTATTTTGAAAGTTCGAATGAAATCTGAAAATTCTAAAAAAATGCATAAAAATGATTTTTGATTGATTCTTAAATTTGCATTTTCTTTGTAAAATCTAGTTTATGGCATAAAAATTTAAAAATCGCCAGTAAAAATATGATGTGATATGAATTTTAGAAATTCAATTTCTCAAACATAAAGTATCACTCTTCTCAAATGGTCATTTTTCTGATACTTTGAAATTTTCATCGGATTTTTGAATGAGACTTGAAGTATGATATTTTGAATTCATTTTTGGTATCGTTCTCATTTGACTTGTAAAAATCATTTCTAAAATATCTTTTTAATATGTTGACTAATACATGAGAATGTCCTTACTTGAACCTAATACATGAATACTAGAGTTAGAATTCTTTGGAATCATGTATTGATGTGTCTCAAAATGGATTTGTTGTTTTCATCCCTTATGTTGGTTGACTTTCTTTTCATGAAAACTAGATTTCATGGCCCAACTTTGACCTTAGTTTATTTTTCTTGTCATTTTTGATTGATGTCAAAAGGGGAGAAAAATATAGGTAAAGGGGACGAAAATATAGGAAAATCATGCATATAGATACGGGGAGTATATTTATTTAAATATGCATGATGGTATGGGGACAAATCTCATAATTGACTTTCTTAATACTTTATTGAAAATACTTTCTTAAGGTTGTTTGTCATCATTAGAAAGGGGGAGATTGTTAGCCTAAGGTTTTCAACGTAGGTCTTAATCTTGGTTTTGATGATAACAAACATGGAACTAATATTTTCATGAAGAACTATTTTCAGGTTCCAAGTTGGTTTGTGCACGACACCGCGATCGGAGAAATCGAAGAAATCAAAAAATCGGAAGGACGTTAGTCGACTCGCTCGGATTCTTCAGGAAGATAGAGTTGAGGTTTAGGGTGTCCAAAATGAAAGTGTAAATCCTCTATTATGAAGCAAAAACTCTAAAAACCAAACTCATAACCCGAAATCCGAACCAGAGATCAGAACTTGTTCAAATTACATTATGTGCAGTTTTGGTCGAAGGCCTGGTCGAAGAGGTGTTGGAGGTACTCTCTCGGGTGTGAGAGTAACCCTCAGGTGTGAAGATTGGTGCCTTAGCTTGTAAATTCTCTTGTACGATACACTTAATCTAGTAAACTAGAGTTTGAAATCCTAAGTGACAGAAAAGTCTCTTAGGGAACTTCTATTTATGGACAGTTGCACAGGAAGTTGCACAGGAAGTTGCAACTGCTTGCAAGCAGCAAACTAAGAACCAAAACAAAAATCACATGCAAACATAAAAATTTGTTTACGCAGTTGAGTGACAAGGAATGTCACCTAATCTGCGGGGCACTCACCGGACAGATGCCCAATCCACTATTGATAAGTACAATACTAGCTTTAGGATTTCACACTCCGAAATCCAACTATCAGTACTATAGTGATTTGGAAATAACAAAAAACTTATTTGCTATTACAAATACATACCAACTTGCCTCTCCATGACATACTAGCCATAGAGTTCTGTACTCCACACAATGCTTGTGTTGTAGTGAGTTAACAGCCACAACCATCTTAGCTTGGGGATAAGAAAAGTAGATTGTTGCCTTCTTTGCACTCAGCAATCTCAACTCCTTATATAACTGGCAACACAGTATTCGTACATTGGAGAGAGAGCATTCAGATCCATTCACGGGTATTTATATGATAACTGATCAATCTGAATTAATGTTGACTTAATACCAATCATTAACATTATCAGTTCAAAATAGTCATCGGTTAAAAAATAGTCAGCTCTAAATCACCATAAATCAACGACCATAAAAATCAAAGGAGTAACACTTGGAGATATTCAAAGAGGACTTCTCCATTACCCATAATTTTAAACAGGCAATAAAGGTGAAATTTACAATGATAAAAATATCAGAGATATAAAAGAAAAACATCATTAATATTGGAAACAAAAGGTCATCATTTTCGCAGCATCCTTATCCTGAGATCCATAGAATGCATGAACAGTTAAAACTGTCCTCACATAGTTGTAACCGTCTTCAATATAAGCAAAACTCTCATCAATTTAGCTGAGATACTTTTTCCAAATATAGTCAACATTAACACTAAGTAGGGTGCATAGGTAGTGGAGTAGGCATTGGGGACGAACCACTATAAATTCATTATGTTAGCATTGCTTTCATGTGTGTGTGATTAATTGTTTTATTACCGCTTGCATATTTAGTAGTTGAGTTGTGCTTAACCTAAGAATTCAAGAAGCCGATTAAAACTTGACTTAGGTTTAAGATTAACAAACACGCTATTCACCCCGTCTTTATTGTGGCCATTCGACTTACAAATTTGGCTTGAAACACTTAATATTGATTGGTGTGATTAGTCAAGTGTAGTCCTGGTTAATGAAGCCCGTGATGGAGGGGCTCATTTGATCGATTACAAATAGTGGACAGGTCCCATTTAGACACATAATTAGAATTCTTGCTCATTTTTGCTTTCCCCATTAAAGTGAAGCATTTTGGGAAAATGATGTAGAGAAAGATCTAGCTTTTCCTGGAAATCCAAAAAATTAATTTTGCTGCAAATATGTCTACATCATGTAAGATCGTTCTTGCTTTCTTTATTTCGTGGTGTTTGTAAATTCATGTAATATCCCGTGGCATAATTTTTCTTACATGTAGAATCAAAGGCAGGTTTCTACATGAATTTATTTTTAATTTTGATTTGATAGAATGGTGATTCATTTTATGCAATTTATTGTTCCTTTAAAGCGTATGAACATATTTTTTGGATTTGTCATTTACCATACATGTCTTCGAAATTGCTACCTTCAGCAATCTGTTAAAAATCATCATGATTAATCATTTGTTGAACCTGTTAACTACCTGATGGTATATCTTGCATCTTCCTATTGTCGATGTGACCGGCACATACAACATATCGGTGCTATTTTGTTTTCGCCAGAAGGGGAGGCGTGAGTCACGTTTGTTCTGAAGGAAAGTGAGGGTGTCGCATACTCGTCGGGGGACAGTGAGTGGCTGCTATCATCCGACCTGAGTGGATGTTGTTGTTCGGCCGGGGATAGGGAAAGACACATGGATACGATATGCTTCCACCTCCCCCATGGTTGGCATTGATGTCATTGTCATTGGTGCCGTGAGAATCTTACCGCCATGGTTGTGGTTCCTGTTGGCTTAAGGGTCTCTCTTAAGCCTCGATCTTTATTTTGATGATAACAAACATGTATTTAATCCAAGTGTGAAGTTTTGAGTTTAGGTTGAGGTTGCGATTCGCATGCCAAATCCATTCAATCAAGACGAAGAAAAAGATCGTCGAAGAAACAGAAGAAAGGCTCGGGGATTAAGTCAAGTAGATTCAATGTAATATGTCCTTTGGAGAGTTTATCCCAAGCCTAAAATGTAAGGTTATCCAAGTTGATACTTGGTAACCAAACCCTTAGAAATGGCATGTAAAAATGTAAGGAACTAAACATCCTTAGCCTGGGTTTAGAATGTCGCAGCAGCCTATTCGGTCGATCGAAGATCACTAGAAATTGGCCGAAGCATTCGGACGACCAGTCGATCGACCGAAGTTAGCGAAGGCAGATTTGCTGGGCTACATCGATCGACCGACAGAGGTGAAAAAATGCCCGAAAGTAGCAGTCGACCAATCGGTCGACTGATCATGACTTAGCCTCAAAAGTGCGACTCGCTGTTGCCATTCGATCGACCGACGGGTCGATCGAATGTCGGAAGAATTGTTGGCGGTCGACCTATTGGTTGACCCGTCGGTCGACCGACCTCTCTTAGCTACGAGCGGTCGCACTAGCGGTCGATCCGACGGTCGACCAACTGAGCGACCGGCCTTGCGATCGAACGGCTGCAACTGTCAATTTTTCACCTGTTGAACGACCGTTCAGCTGAGGGGTTATAAATATCCCTCACCAAACTTCATTAGACACTTTTTGCAAACTTAATTGAGCATTCAAAGTGAGTCTTAAAGCCTTCATACGAGCTACATCGGCGCGCGCCTCTCTGCTCCCAGTCTCAACTTCCTTCAGGCGCTGCTTCTCTTTCTGCTTCAACCTTGCTGCATGCATTGAGTCATCTTTCGGTTGCAAGTTGAAGACGAGAAGGCGGTGGAAAGAAGCTTGGTTCAATCTTTCATTCTCTAGCTCTTTCCTTGTATTTGATTTTTGTTGTATCTTGTTTTCAAGTTGATAGCTTTCTAGGTGTGCTAGGAAACACTTAGGGTCAACTTTGTAGAAGTGTGTTTTGCCTAGGTGAATAGGATTGAGATGTTCTCCAAGTGAGGGAGAAGGGTGTCGTCAAGTGTATTCAAATGGAAACATACATTCCATAAAGTAGTGTTAGAAATCCTTGGTAAGGAGCCAAGGTAGTGGAGTAGGCGGTTGGCCGAACCACTATAAATCGCTTTGTTTGCATTGCTCTTTACTTGCTTTCTTTATTGTGATCATATCATTCATTAAAGAACAATTCCATTAAGCTAAGACAAAATTAAGTTAAAAGAAATTGAAAAAGGGGATTGACACTATTCAACCCCCCTTCTAGTGTCAAGGTCCATCAAACAATTGGTATCAGAGCCAGGTTGTAGGCTAAGATTTAACCATCTTCCCTACAATCAATCATGTCTAGTGAAATTCAACTAGCTCAAGGTTCCTCTACCCATACTCCACCATTATTCGATGGAAGCAACTATGCATATTGGAAGATCCACATGAATGTCTTCCTTCAATCATTAGACGTGGGTGTATGGAGAATGATCTTAGTAGAGTATAAACAACTCACTAAGGATATGGACCAATGGGACCAAGAGGAAATTAAGCTTTTTAATGCTAATGCCAAGGCCGTCAATGCTCTATATTGCGGTCTATCAATTAATGAGTTTAAAAGGATCTGCACATGGAAGACCGCATATGAAATATGGAAGATCTTACATACCACCCATGAAGGGACTTCTCAAGTAAAAGAATCAAAAATCAATTTACTCATGCATGATTATGAGATGTTTAAAATGCTTTCACATGAGTCTATTGATGCCATGCATGCTAGGTTCCAAAATATTTCAAATGGTTTAGCTAACCTTGGCAGGGAAATAAAGGAAGAGGAGAAGGTAAGGAAGCTCCTCCGCTCCCTTCCAAAATCTTGGGAGCCCAAGGTAACCGTCATCATGGAAGCCAAGGACATGAGCCAATTGAAGATCACCGAGCTCATTGGGTCTCTCATGACACATGAGACCCACATGGAGCAATATCAAGAAGAAGAGGCTCCAAAAGGCAAGGCCATTTCCTTAAAAGCATCCCATCGAATCGAAGAGACAACATCATCCGAGGAAGAGACGGATGACCTTGAAGAAATGACGATGCTTGCAAGAAGGTTCATGAGCTTCATGAAGGGAGACATAAGAAAAGGAAGATGTGGCTACACGTGCTACAATTGCAACAAGACGGGGCACCTAAGAAAAGATTGCCCAGTTCTAAAGATGGCCACTACCTCCAACCCTCTTAGGAACGAAAAGTACAAAAGGAAGAAGAAGGCAATGATGGCCACATGGGACGAAAGCGAGGCCTCATCAAGTGAAGAGGAGGCAAGGAGTGAAAAAGCAAACGTTTGCTTGATGGCAAAGGAAGATGTGGTAAGATTTAATTTTGGTGAAATTTCATTTACCCAAGAAGAATTACAAATTGAATTTGAGCAACTGCATGATGAGTTTATTGCAATTAGAAGAAAAGTTAAGGACCTCAAAAAGGACAATAGGTCCTTAGAAATTGAAAATGATAGATTATTACTCTCTTGCAATGACCTTAGGAAAGAGGTAGACAATCTTAAGGTAGAAAAGTGAACCCTAGAAAAGGCTAAGAAGGACCTAGAAATAGATAATGAAAAATTAGAAAAAGAAAACAAATATCTATGTGATACAGTAGAGCATTTAAATGATAGCATGCTACATTAAAGAAAGAACTTTGCATGCTCAATCAAAAAATGACAACTATTCAAAATACCATGCCAAAAGTTTTCAATAAAAAGAAATCATCACACTCCCATGCTCAAACACACACACAAAGAAAATTTCATGGTAATTGTTTTTCGTGTGGTATTTTTGGCCATATGGCCAAAGATTGTGCATTAAGGAGGAACCCACATGCAAGATTCACATGGGTTCCAAAAGTGACTAACACCCAAGGACCCAAGAAAATTTGGGTACCTAAGAAAGTGTCTTCTCCTTTTGTAGGTGGAGAAGCATCCTCAACCAAGTAGGAGTACTTGGATCTTGGATAGCGGTTGCTCGAAGCACATGACGGGAGATATCAACTTGTTCGCAACCCTATCAAGTAAAGATGGTGGACATGTCACATTTGAAGACAATGCCAAAGGTAAGATTGTTGGCATTGGTGACATAGATATACACCCTTACCCATGTATCAAAAATGTTTTATTAGTTGATGGTTTAAAACATAACTTGATTAGCATATCTCAACTATGTGATAATGGGTACATAATTATCTTTGAAGCATCTAAATGCATTATTAGAAGTTCACCTTCAAATGATATCATGTTCATAGGAAATAGGCAAGAAAATGTATACACCCTACAATTAAATGTCTTGCCAATCCTCTTGTTAGATGCTTAGTTGTCATGGAAAATGACTCTTGGTTGTGGCATAGAAGGCTAGGACATGCTAGCATAAGCCTCATCAAAGAGATATCTAGGAAGGACTTAGTAAAAGGCTTACCTAAGATAAAGTTTGAAAAAGATAAACTTTATGATGCATGTCAACTAGGTAAGCAAGTGAAATCTTCATTTCATAGTATTAATCAAGTTAGTACATCTAGAATTCTTGAGCTTGTACACATGGATCTCTTTGGTCCATGTGATGTAGCTAGTATAGGTGGAAAGCTTTATTGCTATGTTTTGGTTGATGATTTTTTTAGATTTACATGGGTTTTCTTTTTGGCAAAGAAAAATGAAACATTTGAGTTTTTCAAAAAATTTGCAAAAAAGGTTTCAAATGAAAAAGGATCTTCTATTTTGAAAATTAGGAGTGATAATGGAGGGGAGTTTAAAAATGAAAAAATTTCCGAATTTTGTGATGATTTAGGTATTCAACATACCTTTTCTTCCCCTATAACCCCTCAACAAAATGGGGTGGTTGAGAGGAAGAATAGAACCCTACAAGAAATGGCTAGGACCATGTTGTGCGAAAATAATTTGCCTAAATATTTTTAGGCCGAAGCCATAAATACTTCTTGTTATGTTCTTAGTCGTGTTTTATTAAGACCAAAAATCAAGAAAACTCCTTTTGAGCTTTGGAATGGTAAAATCTCAAATGTGGGATAATTTCATATTTTTGGATGTAAATGCTTTATTTTAAATACTAAGGAGAATTTAGGTAAATTTGATTCTAAATCCGATGAAGGAATTTTCGTAGGTTACTCCAGTAGTTCTAAGGCTTATAGAGTTTATAACTGTAGAATTATGATAGTTGAAGAATCTATGCATGTGACTTTTAATGAAACTAATGATTCTTCAAGAAATGTCAAGATTGTGAATGTAGGTGAGGAGCTTGAGGATCTCACACTTCATGATAAGGAAGTGGAGGATGAAGATAATGAGGACACTCAACATGAAGAACCTCCATTCTCAAGTCAACCTCAAGTTGAAGATGAAGAAGAAGAAGAACAAGCTCTACCACCTCTACCCAAAGAATACCGATTGGTAAGAGATCATCCAATGGACCAAGTCATTGGAGAGCCTTCAACGGGAGTGGTAACACATTCTAAACTTAAAAATTTATGTCAATATGTAGGTTTTGTTTCTCAAATAGAGCCTAAAAATGTTAAGGAAGCTATAGAAGATGAGTTTTGGGTATTAGCCATGCAAGAAGAACTCAACCAATTTGATAGAAATAATGTATGAGACTTAGTGCCTAGACCTAGCGATCAAACCATAATTGGAACCTAGTGGGTATTTAGGAATAAGCTAGATGATGAAGGTCTAGTGATTAGAAACAAAGGTAGGCTAGTGACACAACGGTACAACCAACAAGAAGGAATAAACCATAATGAAACATATGCTCCTGTAGCTAGACTTGAAGCAATTAGGATGCTTTTAGCATATTCTAGTTTTAAAGGTTTCAAACTTTTTCAAATGGATGTGAAAAGTGTCTTCTTAAATGGTTTTATAGATGAAGAAGTTTATGTTGAACAACCACCCGGTTTTGAAAGTTTTGAGTTTCCAAATTATGTTTTCAAACATAAAAAGGCTTTGTATGGTTTAAAACAAGCCCCTAGGGCTTGGTATGAAAGACTCTCTATCTTCTTAATTGAACAAGGTTTTGATATAGGAAAAGCAGATGTCTCACTTTTCATTAAGCACTATGAAAATGACATATTATTAGTTCAAGTATATGTAGATGATATAATTTTTGGTGCCACTAATGAAATGCTTTATGAGTGGTTTGCTAAGTGTATGCAGGATGAATTTGAGATGAGTATGATGGGAGAGCTCTCCTTCATGCTTGGCCTCCAAATCAAGGAAACCACAAAGGGTTCTTCATCAATCAAGCTAAGTATACAAAGGAGCTCATCAAAAGATTTGGAATGAATGAAGCCAAGATAGCTTCTACACCCATGAGCGCATCCATCAAGCTTGGCAAAGATGAAGAAGACATTAAAGTGGATGAAAAATGATATCGAGGTATGATCGGTAGTCTCCTTTATTAACCGCAAGTAGACCCGATATCATGTTTAGCGTATGTTTATGTGCTAGGTTTCAATCGTGTCCTAAGATGTCTCATTTAAGTGCGGTAAAACATATATTGAGATATCTAAAGGGTACGATCGACTTAGGATTATGGTATCTATGTCATGTATCATTTGATTTAATCGGTTTTTCAGACACTGATTTTGCCGGATGTAAGGTACATAGGAAAAGCACTAGTGGGTGATGTCAATTCTTAGGAGCGAGTCTTTTTTCTTGGTTCTCAAAGAAACAAAATTCGGTTGCGCTTTCAACTACCGAAGCAGAATGCATCGTCGTGGCTAGTTGTTGTGCGCAAGTCCTTTGGATGAAACAAACCCTTTTAGACTATGGACTTAGGTATTCTTGCATACATATACATTGTGATAATACTAGTGCAATTAATTTAACCAAAAATCCTATCTTACACTATAGAACTAAGCATATTGATTCGAGACATCATTTTCTTAGGGATAATGTAGCTAAGGGAAATATATCGGTAGAATTTGTATCCACCGATAAATAACTTGCCGATATATTTACAAAACCCTTAGTTGAAGAAAGTTTCACAACCTTAAGGATGCAACTAGGAATTTGTGCTTTATCTTGCGATTGAAGAAAATTCTCTTCAAAATTTACATGATTTCAAAATTTGCATTCTATAAAAGTGTCATCACTTTAAATCGCTTGGTAAGGAGCCAAGATATTCAAATGGAAACATACATTCTATAATTTCAAAATTTGTGTCCTCAAGTGTATTCAAAGGGAAACATACATTCTATAGGAGCCAAGGTAGTGTTAGAAATCCTTGGTAAGGAGCCAAGGTAGTGGAGTAGGCGGTTGGCCGAACCACTATAAATCTCTTTGGTTGCATTGCTCTTTACTTGCTTTCATTATTGTGATCATATCATTCATTAAAGAATAATTCCATTAAGCTAAGACAAAATTAAGTTAAAAGAAATTGAAAAAGGGGATTGACACTATTCAAACCCCCCTTCTAGTGTCAAGGTCCATCCAACAGTTCCTTGCCTCCAAACGCCATCTCCCATCTCCTCTCTCCTCTTCTTCGTCGTCTCCTGCCCGCCCATGCATCTTCCTATCATTTTTGGCCTTCAGGTGGCAGGTGGGCGGCTGCGAAGCTGCCGGGCTGGTGGAGGAAGACAACACTGGTCTCGACGCCATGTGGGAGCGGTTGCAGACAACTATTGGAGAAATGGCAACATTAGAGGGGGGGGGGAATAGTGTGTTATCTAAATCTTTTTGCCTAATTCCAATTTTTCGATTTTAATTTTTTTCTTAAATTACTTAGGCAATTCACTATTTAACGACTAAATGCGGAAGCGAGTAGTAAAGATAAGCAATACGATACATAAGTAAACAATGCTAACACAATAATTTATCGTGGTTCGGCTCCAATTCCTACTCCACTACCTAAGCACCCTGCTTTGGATTTCCAAACTAGTTTAACTAGATTAATTAGTTTCCTTATAATGAGGACTTTGTATCGAAAAGGCTCCGCTCTCAAACCGAAGGCACATCCACACCTGGAAGTATCCCGCCTTTCTACAGAGAGCACTCTCCCACCTCAACTAATCCTAGTAAACGTAATACGTTTAAACTGGTGGATTTAAGCCTTAACACCAAGACAACCACCAACTCAATCAAACCTAGCAACCTAGGTTTGCACAAATTCAAATACAATGAAATAAATATCAAAATACAACAATAATGCGAGCAAATAATAAACAATATAAACTTAGCTCTCAAAGAAGATGTCCTAGCTCCTCTTGATGACTTAAAGATGAATCAAAGCAAGCACAAAGTCAATATTAAGGTTTCTAGGCTCAAAGATGTCTCAAGAATTCTTGTGGAGATGCAAGGAGTGGCTCATTGAGGGTTAGAGGCATCAACATTAAGCTTTGAATGAGTTTGGGATGGGTATTTATAACCCCCCAACATTCAAGGCTTGTCAATGGGTATTTTTTTGCTCGTTGCCAACACCCAGTCGTTTGTCGGTCGTCGGTCGACCGACCAAACGACCGAAGGCATTCTGCCCATTTTGGCCATCGGTCGGTTGACTGGTCAATCGACCAAAATGCCTTCACCTTTTGTCAGTCGACTGAAATGCCTTCTCCTTCTGCCGATCGACTGAACCGGGGTAGACTGCTTGGATTGGCTGATCTTTCTACTTGTTTGCTCATTTCTAGGTTCCGTATTCGCTAAGTCTACTTATATAACATTTATTAACTTTAATTCAATAACTTTAAAACATAAATGTTATAAGAATTACCCCCCATTTGGATTGAAAAAAAATATCTAAAAAATCAAAATCTAACTTTTTGGGTCTAGTACAAATTTTCAAAAATCGGAAATTTTATAATCTTCCGAGTCAAATATGGTTAGACTAAAGGGTTCCAAAAAATCGTTAAAAATATCTCGTTATCTACTTTTTACCTAAGGAACAATTACCGATATTTTTGGTACCACGAAAATATCTAGGTTATATAGCCCTCAAAGGAGATCCCTAGGCTTAGTGAATTTCTAGGACATTTTCTAATTTTCCGATTTTTCATATTTAGGGTTTGGGATTGGTTTTGGGGTTTCTTTGCAACATCATGAGGATTTGCAATTTATGTAGACACCCTAAACCTAGACTTTATCTTTTCGACGAATCTGAGCGCATCGACCAACGTCCTTGTTGATTTCTCTGATTTCTCTAATTTTTCCGATCAGGGATGTCAAACACTAACCGACTTGGAACCTAAAAATATTTCTCCATCAAACATTAGTTCCATGTTTGTTATCATCAAAATCGAGATTAAGACCAAGGTAGAAAACCTTAGGCCAACAACAACATTGTTGTTGATGTCAGTTTTCGTGTGCCACCCACGAGGCCTTCCTTGTTGTTGCCTGACGTCGGCACGATGGTCGCCAGCGTCTCAGGAGGGGTGGGGTCGTCAAGGAGTGTCGACGGTGTCAAAATGAGGATTGCAGTCGATAATAATTTCTTTCATAAATAGGGATGGCAAATTTATCTACGTCCACTAACTTGTAATACTCGCAAATTCCCTAATTTTATATAATTGTTTAAGCGGGAAAAATTGGGCACCCGTCGGAGCGAGCTGGGTGAATCGTCGGAGGGCATGATTTAAGCATGGTCTTTACGCCCAAGAACACTTTTTTACTTAGCTAGTCTTGTTTAGTCCTTAGATGGGTGTCAGACTTGAGTCAAGTCCGGGGGTTCTATCTGAATTCAAATCAGACCCAAATTGAATGAGTAGGGGTTAATCTAGACTTAACTTAAGTGTGGAGGGGCATATTAGTATTCTGAAAAAAAAATAAAAAAATAAAAAAAATTATCTCTTGGGACCGTACATGAGCCACAGGCATCCCAAGAAGATGAGGGGCAACACACGGAAGAGGGAGTAGGTGTTCGAGTGGCCGGAGTTCATCTTGCCGAAATTCTCCTACGCGAGGTCACGAAAGGTTGCTTTCCTTGTCGAATTCCTCTTCCGGTGAGTGGTTTCTTGCCCCTAACAATAGGAACTTTATTCTTCCCTAGCCGCTGTAATATCCTAGATATTTTTTATTTATTTTTCCTTTATGTTTGTGTTTGTCAGCCAAGCGGGCTAGTCCGGGGTCGAGCCGAGTCGACTCATGGTCCGGTGCGAGTTTGCTAGCTCGGGTAAGTAGGAATATGAATTATGTAATTTCTTTCTTGCGTAGATGAATTTATTTAATTATGTGGTTGCATGTGTTTCAATTATTAAATTATGTTGCATATTGGTTGATGCATGTGTTTAGCATAGGGTTAGATTTAGCTAAGGTGGGTTAGCGGGTTTGGATCCGGATTGAGGCGGATGTAGGTTAAAGGATGTTAGGGTTGAGGTGGGAAGGGATTATAAATCACCCCCCCCCCCCCCCCCCCCCCCCCCCCCCCCGGGCTTGCGGCTCCCTATTGGAGCCGCACAAGCTATGAAAGCAGAGAGGAGCCAAGCGAGCCGAGCGCCCCCCTTCCTCTCCTTCTCGCTTTCTTTTGGAGCCACGAATAGAGCCCGGCCAAGCCGAACCGCCCTTCTCTCTCTTCCCCTTTCTTGAAGCCGACGGCTTGTAGTGGAGCCACCGCCCCCTCTTCCCTCTTTGTTGAGTCAAGCCGCCATCTCTTGAAGCCGGATTAGAGGGCCGTCATCCGGGTTTTGTCCTCTAATACTCCTTCCTATTTAGGTGAGTGGTTTTACCCCTCCATCTCGGGTTTCTTCGAATTCTTGAAGCCGTTCTTTAAGGCAAAGATGTTCTTGATTTGTTTTATGATGATCTCTAAATTCTCGCCGTTCTTTTATGTGCCATGCTTGAGGAGGCCCTAAACCCTCCCCTATGGGGCTCGGCCATGGTGGAGAAAATGGGTGCCCTCTAATTGTTCGATGAATTGCCTAAGTGAAGGGTGTAGATTTTCTTGCCTTCTATGATTCAATTTGTTCATCAATCTTGGTGCTTGTAATTTAAATGCATGCTTGATATTAAATATGTGATTTTTGGAAATATATCTTGTGTTTCAAAGATGGGTTTGATCTTGAGCATAAAGGTTGGTTCTTGGTTAAAGAAGGTTGTGATGCTTGTTGTTCTTGCTTAATAAATATGGTTTTTATGAGATTTATTTTAATGATTATGAATCTGATGAGATGGAAATTTTGGGAGTTATATTCTGTAAATTTTCGGATTTAATTTCCTTATTATGCTGAAACTCAATTATGCTGAAAATTTCATGCCGAGTTGATGAATCATGATTGATTTTGAAATCTTGTTTATGATGTGCATAGTTTTCTGAACATAGTCGTGTAACCTATCGTTTTGTCCAAAAAACATAGTTTGAAAACATAGGTCACACTCTGGACACTAGATTCGGGTTAGATACATCAGTTTCGGGCATAACAGTAAGCTAAAACAAAACTCTAATCTTGGTGATCTATATTTTAATTACATAATTAAAATTGAGCAAGGGGTCAGCATAATCTATTAAGAACCAACAAGTAAAGTTATGCATGAAATAAAACCTTACCGATTATGACATTACGGGTCTAGGAATTGGGGTCGGGTATTGGAGTGTTGAGACGCTTCCCAATAAGGACACCCCTAAGACACCGTAGGAGAGACTTGACTTAGGTCATGTTATGCCATATCTTTATGAATGGCAGAGAGGCTCGTTGAGGAGCCGGATTGGGGGCTAGGCCTGGAAGGTTGGATGGCTAATTCCCAACATGTGGAACAAGTTCGGATGGGCAAATTCCGATTGTTCCTGCGTATGTTGTGGAACAAGTTCGGACGGGCAAATCCCGATTGTTCCCAACATTGTATATTTAAAGGAATAAGTTCGGATGGGTGAATCCTGATTATTCCTACGTTATCTTTTTGGAACAAGTTCGGATGGGCAAATCACGATTGTTCCGATTTGGCCTCGTGGAATAAGTTCGGACGGGTAAATCCCGATTATTCCTTAGGTGCTTTTAAGGAATAAGTTCGGATTGGGAAATCCCGATTATTCCTGTGATACCTTAAAGGGGCAAGTTCGGATGGGTGATTCCCGATTATTCCTACGCATCTCGTGGAGCAAGTTCGGATCGACGAATCCTAATTGCTCCGAGTTTCTTTATATTAGGATAAGTTCGGAGGGCCATCCTGATTATCCTAGTATGTTTTGTTGCCTTAGGGCATAGTACCCTTAGGGCTGTTGATCTTCACCGTTTGGGTGTCGGCTACCTTCGGGCAGGTGGTGTCCAGATGGCTTGTTAGCTGGCCACTCCCATGTGACCTCTCCTGCTTGAGTCAGGAGTTTTGCTTTATGCATCATATATGTGTTTGGATTTTCGTGGGGGTTGGTAGAATTGCTCACTGAGTTCTTTTGAACTCACCCATTGTCGTTTGTTTTTCTTTTGCAGAGCCTAACCGGTGAGGTGGGCTGGAGCACTTGGTGCGGTTGGAGGGCAGAGGAGCTACATTAATCTCATAGCAGTCCTAGTTAGGGGTCGGAGTCGAGTCTGTAGTAGTTTTATCAGGCACTTGTGATTTAACGTTGGAGTTGTAGTCCCGTGGGGACATTCATGTCTTTTATTCAGTTTTTATTGTTAAGATGAACAGTTGAACTTAATTTATTATTTCCGCACTTGAACTTTTTACTAAAAACTTTATTGTTTAATGAAACCTATTTTTGTTTCTCTTTATATTAAAAACTGTTGTTTCTTTTCTCTATCTTTTATGAGTTGGCATGTGCATGAGTTAGGCTGCGGGGTATAGGCACGTATACCTTAGTCGGTCACGTGACCCTAAGTTTGGGGCGTGACAATGTAGTATCCGAGCATGTGCTTCGATCTGATAATGACCTAGAGTTGTCACCGTATAGGGCATTGCTAGCGGGTCAGTATATGGTAGGGGTATATTATGAGATCAATGATCTAAGTCTGCACCTCAACACGGCTTGTGGTTTAGTTACTTAACAACTTAGGGTGAATTAAGTTGTCTAATTTTGATATTTTCTTTATGGTGATTCCAGATTGATGGAGATCTTTGATATTGCAAGGAGCGGTAGTGATAGCAAATATACTGAGCGTCGAGGCCGGGGTCATCGGAGACCACCGCAGGCCCGAGAGAATATGGGACAAGATCCCATGGTTGTTCAGTTGAAGGCCCGAGTGGCTGAGCTGACTGAGGCGCTCTGTAGGGAGCAGAAGATGAGGCAGCAGCCACAACTAGTACCGGCAGCACCCACAGCACTAGAGGTGGTCCAACCAGTGGCACTAGTGGTCAGAGCCCCTAGAGCACCTTCATATGAAGATTTTGTTGCATTCAGGCCACCGGAGTATATAGGGATAGATCCGCGGGTGGAGGTCACTAGTTTCTGGGAGATGGCTATGAGCTGTGCAGGGAGCTTGGTTGTTCTTCTGAGACGACCGCTCGACTGATCGTGTTATAACTAAGAGGTCCATCCAAGGATTGGCTTCACACCTAGAGGGACCGCAGAGCAGCAGATGCACCACCCCCTACTTGGGAGGAGTCTAGAGCTACTATGGTGGAGAAGTACCTGCCAATGAGCATCCGGGATAGGTGGATGAAAGATTTCGAGCTACTGCGTCTAACGGGCAGTTAGTCAGTGATAGATTATGAGATGGATTTCACTCGACTCTCGAAGTACCATCCCACCTTGATAGCCACAAAGACTGCCAGGGTCAACAGGTTTAATGAGGGGTTGAGGCCATAAATCACCAAACTCATCCATTACACAGAGGACACTTCCTTTGCTCGGGTTACACATGGGGTGCTCCTAAAAGAGGCACTAGTACCGACAGACAGGCATGATGGTCCCTAGAAGAAAACGTTTTGGCCCCAGCCTTCGGGGGGTCGATGTTCAGGACCAGGGGACTTTCAGGACAGCGAATCCACAGCAGGGCGGAGGTCATAACCGTTTCAGAGGCCACAGGGGTTCAGGACCAGGGGCGTCATCTAGAGGTTCACAGCGGAGACCCAGCCCGCAGTAGTGTAACTGATGTCACAGGAAGCACTGGGGGCTTGCTGGGGACGTACAGAGGTATGTTTCAACTTTGGGCAGACTGGGCATTACAAAAAGGATTATCCTAGCAAGGGCAGTCAGCAGCCTGATCAGACCAAAGGAAAGGCACTAGTGTTAGTGGGTTCCGTAGCTTAGAGGGGTCAGACTCAGGGAGGATGCCAGCGAGCTTGTGGTTCAGAGAGGCTCGCTGCACGTGTGTTTACTATGAACCAAGAGGGCGCTGAGGCATCCAGGGCAGTAGTGTCAGGTAAACTTGTTGTTGGTTCTACTATTGCATACGTCATATTTGATCCGAGTGCTAAGCACTCTTTTGTATTTTCTATATTTGGTAGGGAAACCCTTTGTTCTTGATTTGCCTCTTGTGGTGTCTACGCCTACAGGCATTTCTGTGTTGGCAGAGACAGTCTTTCGGGACTGCGAGATTATCATTTGTGGGCATGTGTTGATAGCCGAACTGACACTCCTGCCGGTGCTGGAGCTTGATGTGATTTTGGGCATGGACTAGTTGGTGGACCATTTCACCTCAGTGGATTGTAGGGCTAAGACTGTGATCTTCAGTAAGCTCGGGTTGCCCCAATTTACCTTTGAGGATGAGTGAAGGGGGGATTCGCTGATGGCAATTTCAGCTCTCAAGTCTCGGAAACTACTTCTGGGCATATGCCTATTCTTCTTAGCCTTTGTGTCTATGGCAGGGGGAGGCAGGAGTGCGGCTAGGGACATCAGGGGACGCCCGTGGTATGCGAGTTCTCTAATGTATTTTCAGAGGAGTTGCCAGGGTTGCCTTCAAAGAGGGAGATCGAGTTTTGTATTGATTTGTAGCTAGGGGTGAAGCCGATCTCCATTCCACCATATCGGATGGCATCAGCTGAGTTGAGAGAGTTGAAATCCTAGTTGCAGGAGCTGCTTGAGTGGGCTTCGTTCACCTAAGTGTTTCGCCTTGGGGTGCTCCAGTGCTCTTTGTGAAAAAGAAAGATGGGTCCATGCGGATGTGCATTGACTATCGGCTGCATAATAAGGTGACGGTGAAGAATCGGTACCCGCTGCACAGGATTGATGATTTATTTGATCAGCTTTAGGGGGCTCAGTGATTTTCTAAAATTGACCGGCGGTCAGGGTACCATCAGTTGAGGATCCGGGACAGTGAGGTCCCCAAGACTGCTATCAGGTCAAGGTATGGTCACTTTGAGTTCCTGGTGATGTCCTTTGGGCTAACTAATGCACCTGCGGTATTTATGGACCTGATGAGCCGAGTGTTAAGGGAATAATTGGATAAATTTGTAATAGTATTCATTGATGATATCTTGATATATTCTAGGAGCACAGAGGAGCATGTTGAGCACTTGCAGATGGTTTTAGAGACTCTCTCGGAGCACCGCTTGTATGCCAAATTCTCCAAGTGCGAGTTCCGAATTGGGCTTCCCGACTTAACATCGCGGGGCATACGTTGGACCATGTGCCAACCTCGCATTCCATGTTCACGCCCCCAAAAGACTATGTTGGCCGAATGGTATTGAAGGCGTAAAGAAAAACAACATTATAGGACTATGAATGCAAGAAAATATAAAACCGGGTGTAGGACAAGCTCCGCAATTTTCTTGGGCGAAGAACGACATGTCGCATGCCCATATGGGCCACTCATTCGTCTCCGCCCAAGGCAACCACTTTGTTTGCCAACGCTCTCCTACATTATACATGAGACCCCTAACCCCCAAGTGCCACCCCAAGTGCCACCCCCAAGGTTCCCAAAAGCACGAGGAGCATGACAAAATTGTGGCCATCCGACATGGTGATTTTCCGGGGCCACAGCCATGACGAATTCACACAAAGTGCTCCGCTAAGCCGTAACGCACACACCAAGTGTCGAATGGACTCGAAATGCATCCAACTCATACCATGGGTCCCCCGGGGATTGCACAAGAGGTTCTACAAGTACGAACTAGAAATAAAGACAAAATTACATGGACGCGAAAACATATTTACAAATATGTAGGGAACAATCTGTCATGATTCATCGTCGCTCGGGCGCATCGAAAAGTCCCTAACATCCTCCCCGACTTCAAGCTTCTACGTCCTCGTCGAACTCGCCTCGACCGCACTGCCTTTCTGGCATAGGCTGCAATTGCTGAAGTGAATTCTTGTTATTGCGAGAAAGGGCTTTGAGATTCCCAAACTAGTTGTTGGGCAATGAAAGTCCCAGACTTGTGGAGCAACCGAGTGATGTTGAACAACGTCCGCGAACTCTCCGCACTAAGAGTATTGTTGCCACACCACAACTGTTCTTCACTTGTGCTTGGTTCGGACATTTCAATCTTGCGACTTAAGAGCCATCTGCTCTGTGCACAAATATTGCGTCTTAGAGGCCATCTGGCCATGCGCACCAACTTTGCGTCTTAAAGGACATCTTGCCATGCGCACAAATCTTGCGTCTTAGAG
Organism: Canna indica; assembly: GCA_034359265.1. Classification (NCBI taxonomy): domain Eukaryota; kingdom Viridiplantae; phylum Streptophyta; class Magnoliopsida; order Zingiberales; family Cannaceae; genus Canna; species Canna indica. The sequence continues at coordinate 43,722,049 of CP136892.1, forward strand.
GCCATCGGCCATGCGCACCAACCTTGAGACTTAAGGGACATCAGCCCTGCGCACCATCCTGGCGTCTCACGAGCAATCTGCTCTGCACTGCGTCTTAGGGGACATCGCCAAGTGCACAAACTTTGGTGACTCACGAGCCATCGGCTCTGCACTGTGACTTAGGGGACAATGCCCTGCGCACCATCCTTGGCGACTCACAAGACATCGGCTCTGCGCGACGACTTACGGGACAACTCCCTGCGCACCATACTTGGTGAATCACGAGCCATCGGCTCTGCGCTGAGACTTAGGGGACAACACCCTGCGCACATCTTTGGCAACTCACGATCCATCGGCTCTGCGCTGCGACTTAGGGGATAACGCCCTGCACACATCTTTGGCGACTCACAAGCCATCGGCTCTGCGCTCTGACTTAGGGAACAACGCCCTGCGCACAACCTTGGCGACTCATGAGCCATCGGCACTGCGCTGTGACTTAGGGGACAACGCCCTGTGCACCATCTTCGCGTCTTATGAAATAGTCTGCTATGCACACAATGTGCATCTTACTAGAGATCTGCTCTGCGCACACGACTTAAGAGCCATCTGCTCTGTGTGCAAACGACTTTGCGTCTTAGGGGACAATGCCCTACGCAAAAGTCATGATCTTCAGATCAATCAATGCAGGCTCTGATACCAATTGTCACGGGCCAATTGTTTTGTGCGAAGGAACCCGTGCGGCAACCTTGCATCCCGTGCAAGGGATAATACTTAATCCCGAATCCATCCCTAATTGGGCTTCCCGACTTAACATCGTGGGGCATACGTTGGACCACGTGTCAACCTCGCATTCCATGTCCCCGCCCCCAAAAGACCATGTTGGCCGAATGGTATTGAAGGCGTAAAGCAAAAACAACATTACAGGACTATGGACGCAAGAAAACATAAAACCGGGTGTAAGACGAGCTCCGCAATTGTCTCGGGCGAAAAACGACATGTCGCATGCCCATATGGGCCACTCGTTCGTCTTCGCCCAAGGCAACCGCTTTGTTTGCCAACGCTCTTCTACATTATACATGAGACCCCTAACCCCCAAGTGCCACCCCCAAGGTTCCCAAAAGCACAAGGAGCATGACAAAATTGTGGTCATACGACATGGTGATATTCCATGGCCACGGCCATGACGAATTCACACAAAGTGCTCCGCTAAGCCATAACGCACGCATCAAGTGTCGAATGGACTCGAAATGCATCCAACTCATACCATGGATCCCCCGGGGATTGCACAAGAGGTTTTACAAGTACAAACTATAAATAAAGGCAAAATTATATGAACGCGAAAACATATTTACAAATATGTAGGGAACAATCCGTCATGATTCGTCGTCGCTCGGGCGCATCGAAAAGTCCCTAACAATGTGGTATCAAGGGAAGGGGTAAAGGTGGACCCTACGAAGATAGAAGCAGTTCAGAATTGGAAGAGGCCGACTAATGTCACGGAGATCCGCAGTTTCCTGGGGTTGGCAGGTTATTATAGAAAATTTGTGGAGAATTTCTCTAGGATGACAGCGATATTGACTCAAAAGAAGGTCAAGTTCGAATGGGACAGTAAGTGTGTGGAGAGCTTTTTAAAGCTCAAGGACCACTTGACATCGGCACCAGTTCTAGAAGTACCCTCGGGCTCGAGAGGATTTGTTGTTTACTGTGATGCCTCCCGTATCGGCTTGGGTTGTGTGTTGATGTAGAATGACAGGGTGATAGCTTATGCCTCTAGGTAGTTGAAGGTTCGCAAGAAGAATTACCGGACTCATGATCTTGAGCTGGCAGTAGTGGTGTTCGCATTGAAGCTGTGGTGTCACTATCTTTACGGCAAGGCTTGTGAGATATACACTGATCATAAGAGCCTCCAGTATTTGCTTACCCAGAAGGAGTTGAACCTTAGGTAGATAAGATGGCTTGAGCTTCTGAAGGACTATGATTGCACGATCATGTATCATCCGGGGAAGGCTAATGTGATGGCTAATGCTTTGATCAGGAAGTCTGTGGGCAGTTTGGCGCATTTGGCAGTCAGGAGGAGGCCGTTGGCCAAGGATTTGGCCATATGTTTGGATGGTGGAGCAGTCTTGTTAGTGTTCACTTTTGGTGCGCTGGTGGATCACCTAAGGGTGCTGTCCACGTTGGGGGATATATTGCGAGCAGCGCAGGAGGAGGATGCTTTCTTTGCTCTCACTAAGGTTCTGACTAGGAGGGACGACGCTGATAATGGGTTTGGTGTTGACTCGGAGGGCGTTCTGAGGTTTAAAAATAGGATAGTGGTGCTAGATATGGCCAAGGTTCGCTGGCAGATGCTAGAGATGGCTCATCGGTCCACATACACTATGCATCCGGGAGCCACAAAGATGTATCGAGATCTAAGGCAGAATTATTGGTGGAAAGGTATGAAAAGTGAAGTGGCCGAGTTCTTGTCTAAGTGCCTAGTGTGTCAGCAGGCTAAGGCTGAGCATTTATAATCGGCATGGTTGCTCCAGAACCTAGAAGTACCAGAGTGGAAATGGGAGAACATAACCATGGATTTTGTGACAGTGATGCCAAAGTTTGGGAAAGGGAATGATTCTATCTGGGTAGTGGTGGATTGCCTAATCAAGACTTCGCATTTTATATCAGTCAAGACGACCTTTTCAGTCGAGCAGTATGCAAGGTTGTTTTGGGATCGGATCGTCCCTTACCATGGTGTTCCGATTATGATCATCTCGTATCGGGGTACTCAGTTCACGGGTCAATTTTGGCAGTCTTTCAATGAGGCATTCGGCACTCAGGTTCAATTCAGTACTGTATTTCACCCTTAGACAGATGGTCAGGGTGTCCCCTATGAAAGGGGTGGTGAGATTTGGTAATAAAGGAAAGCTAAGCCCTAGGTTCATTGGGTCGTTTCCTATTCTCAGGCGCAGGGCAGCTCTGACCTATGAGTTGGCCTTACCTCCTAGTAAGGACCGAGTGCATCCAGTGTTCCATGTGTTTATGCTGAAGAAGTATATTTGGGATAATTCCCATGTGATTGAGTCTATCGCAGTGGAGGTAGATTCAGCATTTTCCTATGTAGAGCGGCCAGTTGAGGTGCTGGACTAGCAGGTCAGAAAATTGAGCTCCAAGGAGATTTCCTTGGTGAAAGTCAGGTGGGAGCACCATTCCAGGCAGGAGGCCACGTGGGAGGTGGAGCAAGATATGAGGGAGCGATATCCTTCATTGTTTGATGATCTTGTGAGTCCTTAATCTTCTTTTTCCAAAATTCAAGGATGAATTTTCTTTAAGGAGAGAGGATTGTAATATCTTAGATATTAATTTTAATTTCCATTTATTGTGTGTGTTTGCCAGCCTAGCAGACTAGTTCGAGGTCAAGCCGAGTCAACTCATTGTCCGGTGCGAGCTTGCGAGCTCAGGTAAGTAGGAATATGAGTTATAGAAATTTATGCTTCCATAGATAAATTTATTTAATTCTATGTGGTGTATGCATGAATGTTTAATTATGTTGCGTGTGGATGTAAATATGATGGTTTCTTGTAATTTAGCGTGGGATTAGAATAGGAGTAATTAAATTAGTGGGTTCGGGTTCGGCTTGAGGTAGATGCAGGTTTGATAAAGGGTTTGATAAAGGGTTTAGTGGAGTTAGGGTGTACAAAACCCCTTCCCCTTGGCTTGCGGCTTCCCATTGGAGCCGCACAAGAAAATTGAAGAAGAGGAGCCGCCAGCCAGCCAGCCACCCCTCTACTACCCCTTGGAGCCGCCGCCCATGGAGCCGAGCCGCCGCCCCTTCCCCTCTCCTTCGTCCTTCCCTTTGGAGCCGAGCCGAGAGGAGCCGCCGAGCCAGCCCCTCTCTTTCCGATGACATTTGATCACTGTGTTCTTGTGTTGATCAGTGTCAAGAGGGCCCGGGATCCTCCCTTTGTGGCTCGGCAGCCCCAGGTTTATCCTAGGGGTGCTCAGCCAAGGGAGAAGCAAGGGTGCCCTCAAGGTGTTCGATGAAATGCCCAAGTGAGCGACCATGGTTATCTTGAAGTGTATAACTTGATTTGTTTGCCTAATTAGGTTCTTAAATTGTGGTTGCATGCCTTAGATTTAAATCTATGATTTTTTGCTAGAAATCATGTTATAGAATTAAGATCTTGATATTGATGCCATGGAGGTTCTTGAAAAGGGGTTCTTGATCATGATGCTTGTTTCTTGATTAATGTGTTGTTGATACTTGTTAATCTTGTGTAATAAGCATGAAATCTTTGAAATTTATCTTAAGATTAGTATTCTGCTTTAATGATAATTAAGGATCAAATTTTTGTTAATTTCGGATTTATTTTCATGCTATGATAAAAACTTAATGTTGCTCGAATTTAATGCTGAAATGATGAATCTATGCTGTTTTTAAAATACATAATGTGGTGTGTATATTTCTCTGAGCATAGTCATGTAACTTATCGTTTCGACCAGAAAATATAGTTTGGAAACATAGAACACCCTGAAGACCAAATCCGGGTTAAACACATCAGTTTCGGGTATAATAGTAAGCTAAAACAAAATCCTAAAATAAAATCCTAATCTTGGTGATCTAAATTTTAATTGCATAATTAAAATTGGGCAAAGGGTCAGCATAATCTGTTATGAACCAACAAGTAAAGTTTATGCATGAAATAAAACCACACGAGTTTATGACATTACGGGTTTAGGAGTTGGGGTCGGGTATTGGAGTGTTGAGAAGCTTTCCAATAAGGACGCCCCTAAGACACCGTAGGAGAGACTGGACTTAGGTCATGTTGTGTCATATCTTAATAAATGGCGGAGAGGCTCGTTGAGGAGTCGGATTGCGGGTTAGGCCCCGGAGGGTGGATGGCTAATTCCCAACCTGTGGAACAAGTTCGGATGAGCAAATCCTGATTGTTCTGGTTTGGCCTCATGGGATAAGTTCGGAGGGCCTACCCGATTATCCCCGATGTGATTTTAAGGAATAAGTTCAGAGGGCCTACCCGATTATTCCTGTGATATCTAAAAGGGGTAAGTTCAGATGGCCTACCCGATTACTCTTGCGATATTTTAAAGGGGCGAGTTCGGATGGGTGATTCCAGATTGTCCCCTCGCGTCTCGTGGAGCAAGTTCGGAGGGTCTTCCCGATTATCCTAGTATATGTTGTTGCCTTAGGGTACGATAGACTTAGGCCTGTTGATCTTCACCGTTTGGGGGTAGGATGCCTTCGGGCAGGTGGTGCCTAAATGGCCTGTTAGCTGGTCATTTCCTTGTGACCTTTTCCTGCTTGAGTTAGGAGTTTTTACTTTATGCATCCTATTTAAGATTTTTTTTTTTGTGGGAGTTGATAGAACCGATCACTGAGTTCTTTTGAACTCACTCGTTGTCGTTGTTTTATTTTGCTGAGCCTGACTGGTGAGGTGGGCTGAAGCACTTGGCGCGGCTGGAGGGCAGAGGAGCTACATTGATCTCATAGCAGTCCTAGATAGGGGTCGTAGTCGAGTTTTGGTAGTTAGTAATGCAGTTATGTTTCAATATTTTGGAGTTGTAGTCCCTTAAGGGACATACATGCTTTATTTAGATTTTATTTGTTAAAAGAACTGTTACTCTTTGGTTCGGTTATTTCCGCACTTGAGCTATTTATTAAAAAAAAAAATTGATGTTTTTTTTGAAAATCTATTTTAGTTCTTTTCTATTGATAAAAGCTGTTATTCTTCTGTTATCCTTATGAGTTGGCATGTGCATGGGTTAGGCTGTGGGGTATAGGCACGTATACCCCGGCCGGTCACGTGACCCTGCCTTGGGGACATTCATGTCTTTTATTTCAGATTTCATTTGTAAATGAACTGTTGAACGTTGATTTATTATTTCCGTACTTCACTATTTTGCTAAACTTGTCTCTAATGAAATCTGATTTGATTTTTTCTTTTCATTGAAAATAAAACTCATTACATTATTTTCGCTATGTTTTTATTCATGTGTTGACATGTGCATGGGTTAGGCTGCTGGGTATAGGCACGTATACCCTGGCCGGTCAAGTGACCCTGAGTTGAGGCGTGACAGTATCTGATCCACATCCGCAAATGAAAATAATATAGATGCAGATATGGATTTAAAAAATTGCTATCCGCACGGATGTGGTGCGGATACGAATATGGATGTGTATCTGCATCGTATATCCTCATATAAAAATTTATCATTTTACCCATATATAAGTTATTTAATATATATTATATAGGTATGTTTTATGATAAATTACATATGAAACTCTAATAAGTTATTAGTTGTTACGAATTTTAATAATGTTAGTTATTATTTTTTATTAACTAAATTATTTATTAATTATTTATTAAATATGATGTGGATGTGAATGCGGTGCGAATATTCGCATTGGAATACGATGTGGATGTATGGTGCAGATACGAATGTTCAGTGTAGATGTGTGGTGCAGATGTGCAATGCAGATGCAGATAATACAATATCTATATCGTATCAGATCTGATGCCATCTCTACATTCAAGGCATCAGAATATTTACGTTTTGTGTTTTTTGTGCTTTTTGTTTGTGTAAATTGTGAGCAACGACTAAGAGATTGATCTCAAAATCTTGCTCCCACATCAAAATATTTTTCCAAGTAAACTACTAAAGATGTACCTAATTTTGTATATATACCTTTTAATATAGCATTGATAAAAAGTCAAAACTTTATAATAATAATAGGCATTGTCTTCATTAATATTAAAATTTTATGACGCATGATAATAATTTCAAACCTCAACGTATAGTAAGATGATCAGCTAAAGAAGAAGACTTATTGCAAAAGTTTCTTATGTTTTATTTTTATTTGAAGTTAGATTCAACCGGCTAGCTGCAAAGACAAGTACATATACCAATAACACATTTGCGAATGCAAGCTCCACAAAGAAGAGTGCAACTTTGTCTTGCTGAAACTTGATCGGCCATAGATAATACGATACCTTCAAAAAAAAAATATCAAATAGTATCAATTCAATATATATCTATCAACAAATTATTTAATAAAAAAAAAAATTCATACATTAAAACTTAAATAATACAGAAAATATGTGATGAATAAATGGTTAGAGATATATATTATTAACTTGAGATCATCACCAGGAGGGCAAGCAACAAACATGCTAGAATAGTTTTGTTTGTTGATATTCTTATTTTCTTGACAATGGATATTTTGTTCTCTAGACAATGATGAGTCTTATGTAGAGAGAGATCCGGTATGCATGATATTATATAAATAAATTATATTTATCTAAAGGGGTTACTTTTTATATTTTATTCATTAAATTAAGGCATATATTAATATATCACCCAACTCTTTAGTCATAAAAATACATAAGTTTAATTTATTCATAATTATTAATGAAAATATGGAACCTAATTAAACAAAAATATGGGAAACAGTTGAGCAGAAAAAAGAAATTCCAATGCAATATTCATTGTTTAATATTAAATAATATCAACTTTTCATTTTTTGATAATATCCTACCAAACTGATAAATGATATTGAAGGTAGCTATTAATTTATAAACCAAATAACAATATATATCCAAATTGGAAATTCCTTTTGGAATTAAAATTTATATTTATAAAAGAAGCAACAATTCAAGCCCGCCTAAATTTTCTCCACCCAATTTTTTTTCGTCTAAATTTTCCTCTTTGATCTTTCACTTTACTTTTGTGTTTTCAAATTTTTTCATGCCTAAATTTTTTATTAATTAAATTTTTTCATATTTGATCTTTCACTTATATTCATATCATTTTAACTTTATTTTTTATCTTTACAGCCTCTTAAATCTATAATCTGAAATTTTTCCCATCCAATTTTTTTCATATTTGATCTTCCACTTAATTATATCCTTACCTTTTTAATTTTATTTCTTTTCTTATCACACTTAAATTCCTAATTTAATCATCATATTTTTTTCTCCATCCAATTTTTTTATGTCCAAATTTTTTCTCTTTGATCTTCCACTTAGACCCTTCCTTTTTAAATTTTTCTTGCCTAAATTTTTCCTTATTATTTTTTCCATATTTGATCTTTCACTTATACTCATGCACTTTTAATTTTATTTTTTATCTTTAACTCCTCTTAAATATGTAATCTCAAATTGTTTTCACCCAATTTTTTTCATATTTGATCTTCCACTTATATCCTTACCTTTTTAATTTTATTTCTTATCTTACGTCTCTTAAAGTTCTAATCTAATCATCATATTTTCAAGTCCATCCAAATTTCTAACCAAAATGTCACGCCCCAAAACCCGAACATGATCGACCAGAGTACCACCCATACTCTAAAGCCTAACTCAACCAAGACAACCAGATAAAAATATAAAACATGTACAATTTATAAAATCCAACTCGGTTTGCGAAAAACATAAATAGAACAAATTTCAAACCATCACTTAAAATAGTTCAATAGTTGCAACTGTTCAAATCCTCTTAAAAGAAACAGTTTAACATAAATAAATATCTCAACATCAAAAGTGTTGGAACAAAATCTAGAACGAAGTCCACATGACTGAAGAAAACATAAAGGACCCTACAGACTTGGGAATACACCCTCGACCATGACATATCACGAGATTTGTTGTCCCTGCAGCCACCAACCGTGCTAGTGCATCCTAGTACATATCTGATCACGCTCAGTGCTGAAAAAGAACAACATAATAAATCGTAAGTCCAACTAGGACTTAGTGAGTGGCTTAGTCCTCCATCCACCATGTCCAATAACACAAGTCCAGCGAGTAAACAATTATTTGGTAAACGTATAACTCATAAGTAGTACCAAGAAAGTATAATCGTCAATCCAAATGAGATATAAACACAATATGCATAACCATCAATCTATATAAGATATAAACACAATATGCATAACCATCAATCCAGAAAAGCCACCTGGGTCGATCGTCAGTGTGGCGGGCTAACGAGCTTTCCAGTCCAGGGACCCGTCGGTCCAATATCTAGATACCCATCGGTCCAATAATCTAGGAACCCGTCGGTCCTATAAGTTGGTCATATTGGCCTAAGGTTTTCAACCTTCATCTTAATCTCAATTTTAATGATAACAAATGTGGAACTAATGTTTTCATGAAGAATATTTTCAGGTTCCATATTGGATAGTGCACGACATCCCCAATCGGAGAAATCGGCAAGGACGCTCGTCGACGCTTCGGACTCTTCAGGAGCAATAGAGTTTAGATTTAGGGTGTCTAAAATATTGTATTAATCCCCAATCAAGGCTCCCTGCTGCTAGAAGGCAGGCGATCTACTTGCTGAGGTGCAGGTCGCTTGCGACAGGGACAAATGCGAGTGACGGGTTTTGCCCGCGACTGGTGATAGACGCGGGTGGTAACTTGTTGCAGTGGCGTGGGTGCAACGGCGGTGACAAGATGGTCTGATACCAAGAAGAGAATACAGTCGAGAAAAAGAAGGATTAGGGATTAATCCACCCAAATTTGATATTAACATATTAACATACTATCACCTCATATTACATAAAGGTCCAAGAAATACTATAAAATACTAATACTAGGACATGAACCTAATCAATTACCAAGAGCTTCCAAGTCATAAACAACATTCCGGAATGTGTTGTTGTAACATTCTGGAACATCCCAGAATATCACGGATGTGATATTGTAATATTTCGGAACATCCCAGAATATCCCGGATCGGATATTGTAACATTCCGAAAATATCTCAAAATATCCCGGATGGGATGTTGTAATATTACGGAATATCCCGGATGGGATATTGTAAAATTTCGGAATATCCCATATGGGATGTTGTAACATTCCGAAATAGTTCAAATGGGAACTTGTAACATTCCGGAATATCCTGGAACATCCCGGATGGACATCCCAAAATATCCCGAAATATCCCGAATGGACATCCCGAAATAGCCCGTAAAGTACTCGTACTTTACAAGTCAAATGTCCATAATTTATAGAATACCCCCAACAACTCTGTTTTGAATTTCTTCCCATTGAGCTTGTTGGAAACCAAGCTCCTACCTTTGGGAACTCTATATAAGTTCCCAAACTTGCCTTTCAAAACACCTAACACTCATTGAGACATATTTTGATCACCATTGAGCTTGATTGAGCCATCCTTTGTGTAAATCCTAGCTTGGAGACAAAAACTCATGATCTTGCCTTCAATCTTCAATTGTTTCATGATCAAGGCATCAAGAGGAGCTAGGACTTCTTGGTTGAGAGGTAAGTTTGTATTATTTATTATTGCTCTCATTTACTTATATTTTTACTATTTATTTGAATGTATATCTAGTGTGTAAAGATCTAGTGTGTAGATCTTGAGTTTGATGGTTGCCTTGGTGTAGAGGCATAAGTCCACTGGTGTACATAGTTTACTAGGATTAGTTCTTGTACTCCTTTAGGGTTTAAGGTGGGAGAGTGCTCTCGGTGGGAAGGCGGAGACTTCCAGGTGTAGAAGTGCCTTGGTGTGAGAGAGGAGATTCTCCGGGAAAAATTCCTCAAGTGTAAGGAAATAATTATAATCTAGTAAAACTAAGTTGGAAATCCTAAACGGGGGTGCTTAAGTAGTGGAGTAGGCATTGGGGATGAACTAGTATAAATCATTGTGTTTGCATTGATTCTTATTGTATTTGCTTTATTGTCATATTCACCTGCTTCCGTATTTAGACTTGAATTGATAATTTTCCTAATGTAAGACCCAAATTTTTTTCCTAATATAAAAATCTACCTTTGGTGCGGCGCACCGGCTCGGAGGTTAGCCGGGTCGAGTCGTGGGAATCACCTCGACTAGAAGGTATAACCCGACCCATGGAAATATGAAGTTAAATTGGTTCAATGGTTATTTCCTTTCTTGCTTATGAAGTCTTATTAAGTCAAGTTCGACTCATGAGTGCGGATTGGATCGGAGTCCGAATTGGACTCGGATCGAACCAAGTAGAAGTCAAGTCAAGTCAAGTGAGGGGCATTTGGGTCATTGGATGAGGGGAATAAAACCCCACACCCAAGCCACCCGTGCGGCTCAAAGAGAGAGCCGCATGCAGCCCATAAAGAGGGAGAAAGGGAGAGAGGAGGTGGATATCTTGTCGGCGCCGAATTCGCAACGACGCTCGAGGAGATCGGCAGCCCATTTTCTTCAAGATTTCTTCGTGATCAAATCTAGGTGAGTGGTTATCATGCATTTGAAGTGAGGTGGGTGGCCGGCCCTATGAGATTTCAAATCAGATTTTTCTTCGCGAGTTTTCCCCGATCGACGAGCTTCTTTGAGTAGAGCTTTAAATCGATGTATGTGCATGTGATCTTATGTATTAGATCGTGGTTTTTTGCATTTTTTTGGACTGCCGAGTTGGAGAAATAGGGGAAAGGTCATGCTGAAATTTTCCCCAAATTTTCCTTGCCCGTTTCGCAGCTCGTAGATCACTTGGTGTTTATGATATGCTAGATCTACGGCTTCATATGGTGTTCTTGCTACAGCCATGCCCCCTTCAATTTGAGGACTCGGCCGAGCAAGGGTTTACCCTACTTGAGTCGGCCGATCAGTGGTATGAATGGGGAGTGTGGACTCTTTGAGTTAAGATGCATGATTCCGAGTTTTGTTTCTTGTTAAACATTAGATCCGTAGACTGGTGCATATAAATTATGGATGAAATGTCAGCCCCTTCCCATCCATAGGGTTCGGCCGAGCATGAAATACCTTGCTCAAGCTTCGGTCGAGCAAGGTAAAAAAAAGGGGGAAACCGAATGATATGAGTACTTGTTCGTACCTTTCTGTTCAATGCCAATTCATATTCATGTTATATAATTTCTCGCTTATCATATGAATTGTTTAGTGATAGACCTTCATTACCATATTTTGGAAATGTTCTTGCTAATGCTCTTATGGATATGATGGTTATGGTACATGTATTCAAATAAAGGTTTCATTTAATCACTCATATCATGTTAAATTGTTGCTATGCTTAATGTATGTTCCTTATTGTCTTAATTACTGAATTAATTGCCTCTTTAATTTGGGTTCTTCATGATGTTGCTACCCATGATTAATTTGGTAAGTGCCATTGGGATATTTTTACCATGCTAGATACGATGTTCCATATTGAATTTAATTCTATATGCAATATATAAATTTTTATCATTGAACCTCGTAGTTATACATGGTAGTAGTTGTGAATTATGTTTACCGTTCTTTATTTCATATATGCTGTCCGAAAATATTCAGGGGTGGAACTCTAAGTTCGGTTCACAAAATTCCTCACCCAAGGTAGCGTATAACACTAGATAACATGTAGGACATCGTAAGGTGCATAATAGATATGGAAAGTGAATTAGGAAATGATACAAATTCTAGGACTTCCAGTATTCATCTTTGGAAACCTAGTATTATTAGGTGTACACATTTTTCGAAGGGCATCATTGAATTGTTGACCCTGCAGGCCAGATTAGGGCCGGATACAGGCAACGACCCAAAATGTATATAAGGAAACCCTAGGACACTTGATTGTGTAATGTGCTTGAGATGGTCCGCCGAGAAGCATGGAGGTCGGAAGTGACCAATGCTTAGCTCGGCTAGTGATTAGGTCTTGAGATGCACCAGCGGGCCGGCTAGGTGACAGACCCCAGTTGGGTGGGACTAGCTATCCCTACCCCAGACGGTGTCCGGAGACTAGTAGACCATCCTAGTCGATGGCCCGGGATATGTTGTTTACATCTTGATATGATGTGGCCGAACGGCCAGTGTGATTCTACCTTGTATGGTAGGGCCGATTATAGCCGGGATTCTTATACCATGGTTAGGCCCAAGGGCTGGATGCTAGAGGCTTGATAGGCCGTTATAGCAGGTTTTCACCTACACAGTTTATACAGCATGACCTATAGGGCCAGTAGTCTCATTTAAAAAAAGTAAATTACCTCCCTGATTATATACAATGTTGCCTTATATGTTATGCATGACTAACTGAGGATTATGTGGAGGCCCGAAAGAATCGCTCACTGAGTCCCAAGTGGACTCACAGTTTATTTCCTTGTTTTTGCAGAGCATGAGCACTGATTGTGGCTTGTCGGCATGGTGTAGATAGAGGGAAGGTGGTGGTGCCATATCTCGTAGCAGCGTCCTTGGGTCATAGTCCAGTGTCTTAGTAGTTGTTTTCCTTTTCTGCACTGACAGTTGTGTTTTGGAAAAGTTTGTAAAACCTTGATACTTCAGATGTTCGTATTGTTACGATGTCAGTTTTCTTCTTTGGTTTGAAAACATATATTGTGAACTTTGAAAAATTTAAAATAAAGCTTGCATTGAGGTTTCTTTTTATCGAGATGTTCTGGTTTCTTATATGTTAGTGTAGACAGTAGGCTACGGGGTAGGATGTAGGACCTGGCTTGTCACGCTACCCTCAGTTGGGGTGTGACAAAGTTGGTATCAGAGTACTAGGTTAGATCTTTACTATGACTAAGTGTTGGATACCGTATGAGACATATGCTAGCGTGTCGACATACGATATAGCTATGCTACGAGATCGGGCGACCACTACTACACTCAGCGCACCATGCGGTTAGTACATTTTAAAAGATTTTGTTAAGAATTTGTTATGTGGCTGGCAAAAAAATTTCTTTTATGTGATAGTGTAATGGAGGCTGATAATGTTGCACTGAGTGGCAGCGGCAGTAATTCGACGGAACGTCGAGGCTGGGGTCCCGGGTTCAAACCCTAGCGGGTAATTGCTAAGGGGGGGAGATTGTTTGCTGGGCTGTGTCAGCAATTGTCCCATGGCAGAGGCAGAGTCTGGCCAAGTCACATTCGAACGCAGGGGGCGCTCGAGTTGCTATTCGGTATAAGATGAGGGTAGCGCCTGATTCTAGTAGCTGATATGGAGTTCAACCGTCTTTTCAATTATTATCTAACCCTAGGGGCATCTGAGACCGCCAGGGTTAAGAGATTCGTTGGAGGCGTGAGGCCTCAGATTGGCAGGCTCATCCACTATACCGGGACTCCACTCTTGCCCGAGTAGTGGATGAAGCCCTTCGGAAGGAATCCTGGGTGTTTTCGAGAGGAATGATGGGTCGGCCAAGAAGAAATTTCGGCCGTAGGGATCTGAGAGTCGACCATGGCACTCGGAGGGGGCGGTGACCACCGTAGACCACCAGCAGACCAGAGGTTAGAGTGGTAGCTGGGGCCGTGGGGGGCCCAGGGTCAAGATCAGTGAGGCCGACAGGGTCAGGAGGTGCTCCTCGAAAGGTGGAGGTATCGCAGTGTGGTAGTTGCAGTCGGAGGCTATGGGAGGCCTGTCTTGGCCGTACAGATGCTTGTTATGAATGCAGTCGGGTCAGGCTAGAAGTCCGAGCAACCAAAAGGAAAGACACCTATATCTGTAGGGTCAGTGGCTCAGAGAGGTCAGGCACAGAACAAGGGGCCGCAGGCTAGTCATTTAGAGAGGCCGTCTGCTAGAGTTTTTGCTATGAACCGTAAGGGGGCAGAGGTGTTTAGTGTAGTTGTAGCAGGTACTATCTTAGTATGATCATCTGCTGCTTATGTTCTATTTGATTCGGGTTCCACACACTCATTTGTATCTGCCAAGTTTGCTGTTGAGTTGTCAATGGCACCTTCCTTGCATGTCGGGTCATTTGTAGTATCAATGCCTACGGGCGATGTAATCAAAGCCAAAAAAATAAAAAAAAAATCAAGGCTACGAAGTGCTCATTTGCGGCCATACACTGAAGGCAAATTTGACATTCCTGCCCATGCTTGAGCTCGATGTCATTCTTCGGATGGATTGGCTGGCGGAGCACTTTGCAATGCTGGACAACAGGGCTAAGACAGTCATGTTCAGCAAGCCCCGTTTGTCGTAGTTCTCCTTCCAAGGAGAGGGGAGGGGCGAGCCGATTGGGGGTCATCTCAACCCTTAAGACTCATAAACTGCTTCAGGTGGGGCTGTCAGTCCTTCCTGGCCTTCGTATCCATGGCTGGAGAGAAGGGGGAAGTGGCAGGGGATGTCGATGGAACTCAGGTAGTCTGCGAGTTTCTCGATGTGTTTCCCGAGGAGTTGCCAAGATTGTCACCTAGGAGTGCTATTGAATTCTGCATTGAATTGCAGTCCGGCGTGAAGCCCATTTCCATTCCACCCTATAGGATGGCGTTGGCCGAACTCTGGGAAGTAAAAGAGCAGTTGCAAGAGATGCTGGACCTAGGTTTCATCTGGCCGAGTGTGTCACCTTGGGGTGCTTCGGTGCTCTTCGTAAAGAAGAAGGATGGATCTATGCACATGTGCATCGATTATATGTAGTTGAACAGGGTGGTGATCTATTTGTCCAGCTGCAGGGAGCAATGGTTCTCTAAGATAGACTTGGGGTCCGAATACCATCAACTGAGAATCCGGGACTGCGATGTGCCTAAGATGGCCTTCAGGACTCGTCATGGTCACTACGAGTTTCTAGTGATGTCCTTTAGTCTGACCAATTCACCTGCTGCCTTCATGGACCTAATGAACAGGCTATTCAAGGAGTACTTGGACAGTTATGTGATCGTCTTCATTGACGACATCTTGGTATACTCCAAGAGTGAGGAGGAGCACTCCGAGCACCTGAGGATGGTCCTAGAAACCCTGAGAGAGCATTGGTTTTTTACTAAATTCTCTAAGTGCGAGTTCTGGCTAGAGAGTGTAGGATTCCTGGGGCACGTGGTGTCCAGGGAAGGTATAAAAGTGGACCCTGCAAAGGTGGAAGCTGTGCAGAATTAGAGGCGGACGACCAACGTGACTGAGATCCGCAGTTTTCTTGGGTTGACCGGGTACTACCGAAAGTTATTGGAGAACTTCTCCAGAATTGCACCTCCTTTGACTCGGTTGACCCAGAAGAAGGTCAGATTTGATTGGGACGACAAGTGTGAGGCGAGCTTTCAGAAGCTCAAGGAATGCTTGATGTCGGCACCCATATTGGCCGTACCTTCCAGCTCAAGAGGGTTCGTGGTTTACTGTGATGCTTCTCGGGTTGGCCTAGACTGCGTCTTGATGCAGATTGGTAGGGTCATAGCAAATGCATCTCTCCAGTTGAAAGTTCATGAAAAGAACTACCCGACGCATGACCTAGAGTTAGCGGCGGTGGTTTTTGCCTTTAAGCTCTGGCGGCATTATCTGTATGGAGAGACTTGCGAGATCTATACGGATCACAAGAGCCTTCAATACTTGCTTACCCGAAAGGAGCTGAACCTCAGGCAGAGGAGGTGGCTGGAACTTTAAAAGATTATGACTGCACCATTATGTACCACCCGGGGAAAGCCAATGTGGTAGCGTACGCTCTCAGTAGAAAATCCCTGGGCAGTTTGGCTCATCTGGAATCCAAGCGGAGGCCTTTAGCTCGAGAGCTGGGGCTGTGTCTAGATGGGGTTACAACCTTGTTTGTGTCAGCTTCAGGTGCCTTGGTAGCACACCTGCGGATACAATCCACACTGGTGGGTATGTTGCGTGCCGCGCAGGGAGAGGACGCTTTTTATGCGCTGGAGAAGAACTTAGTGCAGAGAGGCAATGCAGAGAATGGGTTCGGATTGGACTCAGAGGGTGTGCTGAGGTTCAAGGGTAGAATTGTAGTGCTAGATATGGCAGAGGTGCGTAGACAAGTTCTAGAGTGGGGTCATCGTTCCACTTATACGATGCACCCGGGGGCCACCAAAATATACCGAGATCTAAGGCAGCATTACTAGTGGTGGACCGGTTAACCAAGACCGTGCACCTCATTTCGGTGAAGACTACCTTTTCTGTGGAGCAGTACGCCCAACTGTTCCTAGGCAGGATTGTGGCGTACCACGGTACCCTAATGATGATGATATCAGATCGAGGTACTTAGTTCACAGCCCGATTTTGGCAATCTTTCCAAGAAGCCCTGGGCACCCAAGTGCGGTTCAGCATAGTCTTCCATCCGCAGACAGATGGACAGTCTAAGAGAACCATCCAAACTCTAGAGGATATACTGAGAGCTTGAGTTTTGGATCTGGCAGGCGGTTTGGAGAAGCATCTACCATTGATTTAAATTGCCTACAATAGTAGCATTGGTATGGCTCCATTTGAGGCCTCGTATGGGCGACGGTGTAGGTCTCCTGTGGGCTGGTTTGAGACCAGAGAGGCTCTCATGGTATGCCCTGACCTGATAGAGGAGGCAGTGAGGAAAGTTCAGCTGATGAAGGAAAGGTTGTTGGCGGCTCAGAGTCGTTAAAAAATGTGTGCTGATAAGAAAGCAAGGGCGTTGGAGTTCGCCGAGAGTGATTTGGTATTCCTAAGGGTTTCTCCTATGAAAGGGGTACTCCGATTTGGAAAGAAAGAGAAGTTGAGCCCTAGGTTCATTGGGTCTTTCCCTATCCTCAAGCGAAGAGGTGTGGTAGCTTATGAATTGGCTTTGCCTCCTAGTCTGAGCAGTGTTCACCCAGTTTTCCATGTGTCAATGCTCCGGAGGTATGTGAAGGATGAATCCCATGTGATCGAGCCGACTGCGGTTGAGGTGGACACGGCGGTCTCGTACCAGGAGAGGCCAGTGGAGATACTTGACCGGCAAATCAGAAAGCTGAGGTCCAAGGAGATACCTTTGGTAAAAGTTAGGTGGGAGCACCACTCTGGGCAAGAGGCAACTTGGGAGGTAGAGCGGGACATGAGAGAGCGCTACCCTTCCTTGTTTAAAGAGCCGGTAAGTCCTTGTAACCCACCAAAATTCGAGGATGAATTTCCCATAAGGGGGGAAGGTTGTAAGACCCGAAATTTTTTCCTAATATAAAAATCTATCTTTGGTGCAGCGCACCGGATCGGAGGTTACCCGGGTCGAGTCGCAGGAATCGCCTCAAGTAGAAGGTATAACCTGACCCATGGAAATATGAAGTTAAATTGGTTCAATGGATATTTCCTTTCTTGCTTATGATGTCTTATTAAGTCGAGTTCGACTCATGAGTGTGGATTGGATCGGAGTCCGAATCGGACTCGGATCGAACCGAGTAGAAGTCAAGTCGATCAAGTGAGGGGCATTTGGGTTATTGGATGAGGGGAATAAAACCCCTCACCCAAGCCACGCGTGCGGCTCAAAGAGAGAGCCGCACGCAGCCAATAAAGAGGGAGAAAGGGAGAGAGGAGGTGGAGATCTTGTCGGCGCTGAGTTCGCGACGACGCTCGAGGAGATCGGCATCCTGTTTTCTTCAAGATTTCTTCGTGATCCGATCTAGGTGAGTGGTTATCATGGTTTTGAAGGGAGGCGGGTGACCGGCCCTATGAGATTTGAAATCTGATTTTTCTTCGCGAGTTTTCGCCGATCGACGAGTTTCTTTGAGTAGAGTTTTAAATCGATGTATGTGCATGTGATCTTATGTATTAGATCATGGTATTTTTGCATTTTTGTGGACTGCCGAGTTGAGGAAATAGGGGAAAGGTCATGGCGAAATTTTCCCCAAATTTTCCTCGCTCGTTTCGCAGCTCGTAGATTGCTTGGTCTTCATGATATGCTAGATCTACGGCTTCATATGGTGTTCTTGCTGCAGCCATGCCCCCTTCAATTTGAGGACTCCGCCGAGCAAGGGTTTACCAAGCTTGTGTCAGCCGATCAGTATTATGAATGGGGAGTGTGGACTGTTTGAGTTAAGATGCATGATTCTGAGTTTTGTTTCTTGTTAAACATAAGATACGTAGACTGATGCATATAAATTATGGATGAAATATCAGCCCCTTCCCATCCATAGGGTTCGGCCGAGCAAGAATTACCTTGCTCAAGCTTCGGCCGAGCAAGGAAAAAAAAAAGGGGAAACTGAATTATATGAGTACTTGTTCGTACCTTTCCGTTTGATGCTAATTCATATTCATGTTACATAATTTCTCACTTATCATATGAATTGTTTAGTGATAGACCTTCATTATCATATTTCGGAAATGTTCTTGTTAATGCTCTTATGGATTTGATGGTTATGGTATATGTATTCAAAGAAAGATTTCATTTAATCCCTCATATCATGTTAAATTGTTGCTTTGCTTAATGTATGTTCATTATTGTCTTAATCACTGAATTAATTGCCTCTTTAATTCGGTAAAGAGGGCTCTTCATGATGTTGCTACCCATGATTAATTTGGTAAGTGCCATTGGGATATTTTTACCATGCTAGATACGATGTTCCATATTGAATTTAATTCTATATGTAGTATATAAATTTTTATCGTTGAACCTCGTAGTTATACATGGTAGTTGTTGTGAATTGTGTTTACCGTTCTTTATTTCTTATATGCTGTCCGGAAATGTTGAGGGGTGGAACTCTAAGTTCGGTTCACAGAATTCCTCACCCAAAGTAGCGTATAACGCTAGATAACATGTAGGACATCGTAAGGTGCATAATACATATGGAAACTGAACTAGGAAATTATACAACTTCTAGGACTTCCTATATTCATCTTTGGAAATCTAGTATTATTAGGTGTACACATTTTTGGAAGGGCATCATTGAATTGTTGACCCTGCAACCTGGATTAGGGCCCAATACGGACAATGACCCGAAATGTATATAAGGAAACCGTGGACACTTGATTGTGTGATGTGCTTGAGATGGTCCACCGAGAAGCGTGGAGGTCGGAAGTGACCAATGCTTAGCTTGGCCAATGATTGGGTCTTGAGATGCACCAGCGGGCCCGCTAGGTGTCAGACCCCAATTGGGTGGGACTAGCTATCCCTACCCAGATGGTGTCCGGAGACTAGTAGACCATCCTAGTATACCATCCTAGCTATCCCAAGGGCCGGATGCTAGACCATCCTAGAGGTTTTTACCTACATAGTTTATACAGCATGACCTATAGGGCCAGTAGTCGCATTTAAAAAAAGTAACTTACCTCCCTGATTACATACAATGCTGCTTTATATGTTATGCATGACTAACTGAGGATTATGTGGAGGTTCGGAAGAATCTCTCACTGAGTCCCAAGTGGACTCAGAGTTTGTTTCCTAATTTCTGCAGAGCATAAGCAGTGATTGTGGCTTGTCGGCATGGTGCAGCTGGAGGGCAGGTGGTGGTGCCATATCTCGTAGCGGCGTCCTTGGGTCATAGTCCAGTGTCTTAGTAGTTGTTTTCCTTTTCTGCACTGACAGTTGTGTTTTGGAAAAGTTTGTAAAACCTTGATACTTGAGATGTTCGTATTGTTACGATGTTGATTTTCTTCTTTGGTTTGAAAACATATATTATGAACTTCAAAAAAAATTAAATAAAGCTTGCATTGAGATTTTTTTTATCGAGATGTTCTGGTTTCTTATATGTCAGTGTAGATAGTAGGCTACAAGGTAGGATATAGGACCTGGCCGGTCACACTACCCTCAGTTGGGGTGTGACACCTAAGTTGTTTAAGAAACGATTAAAATTTAATTTAGGCTTTAGTTTTGTAAACACACTATTCACCCCCCCCTAGTGTAGGCCATTTCTCCAACATTTGGATTGTTTGAATTTTGGACTCAAGAACAAGTTAGATTGTTTGTATTGAATGCTAAAACAGTGCACTTTCTATATTGCTTATTTTCAAATGATATTTTTGAAAAAGTTATGCATTGTTCTTCCGCGTTCGATATTTGGGCTTGTTTAAACATGCTATATGATTATGCAAAAATCGAGGAGCTTATTACTTTAAATGAGGGAGTTGATGACAATTGTCATACTTCTAGTTCTAATGAAATTTTTGAAGCCCATAGTGTCTCTAGTCAAAGGAGCACCAAAAGTTGAAAGAGGAAGGTCATTTGCCACTTGTGCAAAGAGAAGGGCCACATTAAGAAGAATTGTCCTTCATTAATGAACAAGACAAACAAAAGGTCAAAGGCTTCCACATCATCGTCCCACTTAAATGAAGCATCCTCCTACAATGACTTTGAAGCGACTTTAAAAGTTTGCCTCACGGGTATCAATGATGAGGTACACTCTTCCCTTTCTAGTCATGTTAAAGATTTTGATAATAATAGTGATAATAGTTCATGTTCTCTTAAAATGTCATATGAAGAATTATTAGAAGAAAGTCAAAAATTATATGCCTTGCTTTTGAAAAAGGATAAGGAAAACAAGAAGATTAAAAAAGAGAATTCTAGACTTGGTTCACATTTGCATGCTCTAGAATTCAAGAATGAAAAATTGTAATCTAGTGCATTTGATACTACTCATGATACATTAAAACTTGAGCTTAAGGACTTAAAGATTGAAAACAAAAATTTGAAAAATGGTTTTAAAATTGAGAATGAGATTTTGAAAAATGAAAACTCAAAAATCAAAAAGGAAAATAATATGTTAAAATCTCAAATGCATGCTTTACATAAATTCATGAATGATTTAAAAAATGAGGTTTTTTTCTTGAGTAGAAGAGTTAATGAATTTACTAATGCTTACTCTTCTAAAAATTCTAGAAATAGACATGTTTCATCTAAGAATGCTTGTGCTCATTCTACTTCACATGTTAGGCATTCTAGCTTTAAACCTCACGATTCCTTGGCCCTCTGTTGGTTCTGCTACACGGACCCCAATAAGCCTTGGCTTTCATCATTCTCGTTGATTCGGTGCAAACGTTGTACTTAAGGCTAGAGGGTGAATCAGGTTCAAAATAAGAAGTTTCATGGACATTATTTTTGTTGTGGTATATATGGTCATGCTATCCATGATAAAGCTTTCAAGAAAATCCAAGTGTAACTATGACACTTTAGATTCGTAGGCCAACTCACCCCCAAGGACCCAAAGCTATTTGGGTACCAAAAGTTTCATGCTCTTTTGTAGGGGGAGCTACCACACAAGGGTAAAGGAAATTAAAGAATTGAAGTTGACCATGTACTTGAATGAAGAATCCTTGGTTGCAACTTCAAGTCATCATGATGCCTAAGGTATGAAAAATGACATCTTAAGTAATTCGGTATCATCTCCTTACTTTGCTTTGTTTCATTCAAGTTGGAGAGTATGATACTTATATAATTCGATTTGATTTTATCTGCTCTTGATATGATTTTTATCAAATATTTTTTTATTTTTGGTTTTCCGGTCTCTTCGGAGACCTTTGTAGCCTATAACGGGCTAATGCGACCTTGCGGTTCTAAATCGTAGGCTCATTGTGACATTTCGGTTCTCAACCAATAGGAAGGGTTGGAGATCTATGTTTTCAAATATTTCACATTTTGAGATCTTTCGATTCGTTTCAGATTCATGATAATTTATTTTGAAATGGTTTTCAAAGTATTTGGCAAAGTGGACTTTGAAAATGATACTTGATTCTTCTCTTTGCTATTTGGTTTGGGTTGTTTGCTAGTAGCTTTATTTTCATTAAATCTACTAATGAAGTCTACTTGTAAGTTGAAAATATTAATGGAAGGCTATGCTATCATGAAGAAAATTGGAAATTAAATGACAAGTTTGGCAAAATTCTCTTGAAAGAGGTATGAGTTTGACTTTCGTTAAATTCTTGCTTAATTACCTCAATAATTATGCTTGAATGATTTCTCTATGCTCATGTTTGATTATACATGATAAATATATGAAATTTCATGAGTTGGTAAAATTTTGATAACATGAGCGATAACCTGAAAAATGAGTTTTTAGTTGAAATCAAGATAGGTTGAAAAATGAACTTAGGAAATTCATTTAGAGTTCAAACTTGACAAATGCATCACAAATGATCCTTCAACTATATCTAGAAAGTTTGAATCGAAATTGATAACTTTTGAAAAAATACCTAATATTTACGAAAATGTCATTGGACTTTCAGGAATTTTATAAACTTATAGAAAATTGATTATGAGAGAATGTCATTGGACTTTCAAGATTATGAGAGAATCCAGAAAAGGAGAGGTAAAACCACTCTCCCGGATAGGAAGGATGATGAGAGGAGAAATCCCGGACAATGGCCCTCGAATTGCTTCAAGAGTCGGCGGCTTGACTCAAGGAAGGGGGAAAGGGGGCGGTGGCTCACTTCAAGTCCGCTTGAAGAGAGGGAAAGCGGAAGAGAGAGGGGCTGGCTCGGCTTCAAGTCATCTCCTCTCGGCTCGGCTCCAAAGGGAAGGAAGAAGAGGAAGAAGAGGGGAAGGGCTTGGTGGCTCAGCTCTCGAGGGTGGCGGCTAGCCGGTGGCTCCTCTTTCCAATTAGCTTGTGCGGCTCCAATAGGGAGCCGCAAGCCAAGGGGAGGGGGTTTTATACTTCCTCCTCAACCCTAACTCCACTAAACCCTTTATCAAACCTGCATCCGCCCCAAGCCGAACCCAAACCCGCTAACTTAATTAATCCTATTCTAATCCCATGATAAATTACAAGCAATAAACATACGCACATCCACATGCAACATAATTAAACAAACATGCTTACACAACATAAAATTAAAAAAATTTATCTATGCAAGCAAAATTTACATAACTCATATTCCTACATACCAGAGCTCGCATCAGACCATGAGTCGACTCGACTCGACCTCGAACTAGTCTGCTAGGCTGGCAAACACAAACTATAAAGGAAATTAAAATATCTAGGATATTACAATCATCCGTCCTTAAAGAAAATTCATCCTCGAATTTCGGAAAAGAATATTAAGGACTCACCAGATTATCGAACAAAGAAGGATATCGCTCCCTCATATCCTGCTCCACCTCCCATGTGGCCTGCTACCCGGAATGGTGCTCCCATCTGACCTTAACCAAGGGAATCTCCTTGGACCTCAATTTCTTGATCTGCTGGTCTAGCACCTCAACTGGCCACTCCTCATAAGAGACTGCTGAATCCACCTCTACTGCGGTAGATTCAATTACATGGGACTCTTCCCGAATGTACTTCTTTAGCATAAATACATGGAACACTAGATGCACTCGGTCAATACTGGGAGGTAAAGCCAACTCATAGGCCACAGCTCCCCTGCACCTGAGAATAGGAAACGGCCCAATGAACCTAGGGCTTAGCTTTCCTTTCTTACCAAATCTCACCATCCCTTTCATACGGGACCCCTTGAGGAACACAATGTCTCCCTCAGTAAACTCTACATTCCTGGCCTTTCCATCAGCATACATCACCTTTTCTACCGCCTCCTCCACCCTTGGTCAGGTCCCATCATCAGTGAATGCCTTGCCTCAAACCAACCTCTAGGCAACCTGCATCTCCGCCCATACAATGCCTCAAATAGGGTCATCCCAATGTTGTTGTGATAGTTGTTATTGTAGGCAAACTCAATCAGGGATAAGTGACTCTCCCAACTGCCCTCCAAGTCTAGGACTCATGCTCTCAGCATATCCTCCAGTGTCTAAAAAGTTTGCTCTAACTGACCATCTGTCTGAGGATGAAATGCAGAACTGAATCGAACCTAAGTCCCCAATGCCACCTGGAAGAACTGCCAGAATCGAGCTATGAATTGAGTACCCTGATCTAAGATGATCATAACAGGAACACAATGACATGCAACGATCTGATCCAAGAACAACCTCGCATAAATCCATGGTTATCTTCTCCCATTTCTACTCTGGTACTTCTAGGTTCTAGAGCACCCATGTCGGATTCAAATGCTCAGCCTTAACTTGCAGACACACCAGACACTTAGACACGAACTCGTCCACTTCTCTTTTCATTCCTTTCCACCAATAATTCTGCCTTAGATCACGGTACATCTTCATGGCTCACGGATTCATAGTGAATGTGGACCGATGAGCCATCTCTAGCACCTGCCGACGAACCTCGGCCATATCTGGCACTACTATCCTATTCTTAAACCTCATAACGCCCTCCGAGTTAATACCGAAACCATTATTGGCATCACCTCTCCTGACCAGATCCTTAGTGAGAGAACAGAAAGAATCCTCCTCCCGCGCTGCTCGCAACATATTAACCAATGTGGACTACACCATCAGGTGAGCCACCAGTGTCCTAGAAGCTGACACTGATAAGACTGCCCCGCCATCCAAACACGTGGCGAAATCCTGAGCCAACCGCCTCCTCTAGACTACTAAATGTGTCAGACTGCCCATAGACTTCCTGCTCAAAGCATCAGCTACCACATTAACCTTCCCCGGATGGTACGGTACATAATCGTGCAGTCATAGTACTTCAATAGCTCAAGCCATCTTCTCTGTCTTAGGATCAAGTCCTTCTGAATGACCAAATACTAGAGGCTCTTATGATCAGTGTATATCTCACAACCATCGCCATAAAGGTAGTGACGCCACAGCTTCAATGCGAATACCGCTGCTACTAGCTCAAGGTCATGAGTCGGGTACTTCTTCTCGTGAACCTTCAATTGCCTAGAGGTATAAGCTATCACTCTGTCATTCTACATCAACACACAACCCAAGCCGACCCAGGAGGCATCACAATAAACAACAAATCCTCCCGAGCCCGAGGGTACTACGAGAACTGGTGCTGACGTCAAGCGGTCCTTGAGCTTCAGAAAGTTCTCCTTGCACTTACTGTACCATTTGAACTTGACCTTCTTCTGAGTCAGGCGGGTCAACGTCTCTGCTATCCTAGAGAAATTCTCCACAAACATTCTGTGATAACCTGCCAACCCCAGGAAACTACGGATCTCGGTGACATTAGAAGGCTTCTTCCAATTCTGAACAGCTTCTATCTTTTTGGGGTCCACTTTTACCCCTTCCATGGACACCACATGGCCAAGGAACCCCACACTCTCCAGCCAAAACTCGCACTTGGAGAATTTGGCATACAAGCGGTGCTCTCGGAGAGTCGCTAGAACTATTTGCAATTGCTCAGCATGCTCCTCTCTACTCCTGGAATATATCAAGATATCATCAATGAACATTATCACAAATTTATCCAAGTATTCCCGGAACACTCGGTTCATCAGGTCCATAAATATTGCAGGTGCTTTAGTCAGCCTGAATGACATCACCAGGAACTCAAACTGCCCATACCTCAATCTGAAAGCAGTCTTAGGGACTTCACTATCCCGGATCCTCAACTGATGGTACCCTGATCGCAGGTCAATCTTAGAAAACAACTGAGCCCCTTGAAGCTGATCAAATATATCATCATTCCAGGGCAGCGGGTACCAATTCTTCACCGTTACCTTGTTAAGCTGTCGGTAATCAATACACATCTACATGGACACATCTTTCTTTTTTACAAAGAGCACTAAAGCACCCCATGGGGGAAAACTTGAGCGAATGAAGCCCAACTCAAGCAGCTCGTACAACTGGGATTTCAACTCCCTCAACTCAACTGGTGCCATCCGATATAGTGCAATGGAGATCGGCTTCACCCCTAGCTGCAAATCAATATCGAATTCGATCTTCCTCTCTGGAGGCAGCCCTGGCAACTCCTCTGGGAACACATCAGAGAACCCGCATACCACAAGCGTCCCCCCGATGTCCCTAGCCGCACCTCCATCTCCCTCTACCACAGACACAAAGGCCAAGAAAGATTGGAAACCACGCAGAAGCAGCTTCCTGGCCCTAAGAGCTGAAATTTCCATTAACGACTCTCCCCTTCCCTCACCCTGGAAGGTAAACTGGGGCAATTCGGGCTTACTGAAGGTCACAATCTTAGCCCTGCAATCCATTGAGATTAAATGGTCCACCAACGAGTCCATGCCCAAAATTACATCAAGCTCTAACATCGGCAGGAGTGCCAATTCGGCTATCAAGACGTGCCCACAAATGATAACCTCGTAGCCCCGAAAGACTATCTCTGGCATCACAGAAATGCCCATAGGCGTAGACACCACGAGAGGCAAAACAAGAACATAGGGTTTTCTTGCCAACTTAGAAGCAAATATAGCAGATACAAAAGAGTGCGTAGCACCCGGATCAAACAAGTTGTATGCAATAACAGAACCAACAACAAGGTTACCTGACACTACTTCCCTAGACGCCTCAGCGCCCTCTTGGTTCATAGCAAACACACGTGCAGCGAGCCTCTCTGAACCACCAGCTCACTGGCCTCCTCCTTGAGTCTGACCCCTTTGAGCTATGGAACCCACTGACACCGGTGTCTTTCCTCTGGTCTGATCAGGCTGCAGACTGCCCTTGCTAAGATAATTCTTTTTGTAATGCCCAGTCTGCCCACAGCTAAAACATACATCTGAACGTCCCAAGCATGCCGCCAGTGCTTCCTGTGACATCGGTTACACTACTGCGGCCCAGGTCTCCGCTGTGAACCTCTAGATGATGCCCCTGGTCCTAAACCCCTGTGGCCATATGGAACTGTTATGACCTTCGCCCTGTTGTGGATCCGTTGTCCTAAAAATCCCCATTGAGTGAGCTGCCCGACCCCCCGAAGGCTGGGGCAAAACTTTTTCTTCTGGGGACTACAAGAGGTAAATCAAGCATAGACGGTTCCCTTGCCAACTTAGCAGCAAACAAAATAGATACAAAAGAGTGCATAGCACCCGGATCGAACAAGACATACGCAATAGCAGAACCTACAACAAGGTTACCTATCACTAATGCCCTAGATGCCTTAGCGCCCTCTTGGTTCATAGCAATCACCCGTGCAGCGAGCCTCTCTGAACCACCAGCTCGCTGGCCTCCTCCCTGAGTCCGACCCCTCTTAGCTTCGGAACCCACTAACATCAGTGTCTTTCCTCTAGTCTGATCAGACTGCTGACTGCCCTTGCCAAGAGAATCCTTTTTGTAATGCCCAGTTTGACCATAGCAGATACATACCTCTGCACATCCCCAGCAAGCCCCCCAGTGCTTCCTGTGACATCGGATACACTACTGCGGCTCACGTCTCTGCTATGAACCTCCAGATGACGCCCCTGGTCTTGAACCCATATAGCCTCTGGAACTGTTATGACCTCCGCCCTGCTGTGGATCCACTGTCCTAAAAATCCCCTCTGAGTGAGCTGGCCGCCCCCCGAAGGTTGGGGCCGAAACTTTTTCTTCTGGGGACCATCATGCCTGTTTGTCGGTACCAGTGCCCACTTTCGGAGCACCTCATGTACAACCCGAGCAAAGGAAATATCATTTGTGTAATGGATGAGTCTAGCTATCTACGACCTGAACCCCTCAATAAACCTCTTGACCCTAGTGGTCTAGGTGGCTATCAAGGTCGGATAGTACTTCGAGAGTAGAGTGAACTCCATCTCATAATCTGTCACCAACATACTACCTGTCTGACGCAGCAGCTCGAACTCTTTCACCCGCCTATCCCGGACGCTCATCAGCAGGTACTTCTCCACCATAGCAGCTCTAAACTCCTCCCAGGTAGGGGGTGGTGCATCTGCTACTCTGCGGTCCCTCCAGGTGTGAAGCCAATCCTTGGCTAGACCTCTCAGCTGTAACCCGATCAGTCGAGCGATCGTCTCAGAAGAACAACCAAGCTTCCTGCACAGCTCATAGCAATCTCCCAGGAAACTAGTGACCTCCACCCACTGATTTGTCCCTGTATACTCCGGTGGCCTAAATGCAACAAAATCTGCATATGAAGGTGCTCTGGGGGGCTCTGACCACCGGTGCCACTTACTGGACCACCTCTGGTGCTGCGGGTGCTGCTGGTACTGGTTGTGGCTACTGCCTCAACTCCTGCTCCCTACGGAGCGTCTAAGTTAGCTCAGCCACTTGGGTCTGCAACTGAACAACCATGGGATCCTGTCCCACATCCTCTCTGGCCTGCGGTGGTCTCCTACGACCCCGGCCCCAGCCTCGGCCTCGGCCTCGGCGCTCAGTAGAGCTGCTGTCACTACAGCTCATGGCAGCAGCAAAGGCCTCCATCAATCTGGAATCACCAGAAAAGAAACATATCATAATCACGCAATTGAATTCACCCTAATATTTTGCAAACTTAACCACGAGTCACACTGAGGTGCAAACTTAGCCCAATGATCTCATAACAAACCCATATTATATACTGACATGCTAGAAATGCTCTATATCGTGACAACTCTAGGTTGTAGTCAGACCGAACCACATGCTCTGATACCACATTATCACGCTCGAAACTTAGGGTCATGCCAAATTATAAAAGATAGCGGAAAGAAACAACAATTTTTATTATAAAGAGAACAAAAATATATTTCATAAAAAAAATAAAGTTTATAGTAAAAAGTTCAAGTGCGGAAATAATAAATCAAGTCGAATAGACCACCAATAATGAAATTCGAAATAAATAACATAAACGTCCCCAAGGGACTACAACTCCGAAATGCCAAAACACAGTGCATGACAAACTACTACATACTCGACTACGACCCCTAACTAGGACTGCTACAAGATCAGTGTAGCTCCTCTGCCTTCCAACCGCGCCAAGTGCTCCAGCCCACCTCATCGGCCAGGCTCTGCAAAACAAAAACAAATGACAACTGGTGAGTTCGAAAGAACTCAGTGAGCGGTTCTACCAACCCCCATTTAAACCAAACACAAATATGATGCATAAAGCAAAACTCCTTATTCAAGCAGGAAAGGTCACAAGGGAATGACCAGCTAATAGGCTATCTGGCCACCACCCGCCCGAAGGCATCCAACACTCAAACGGTGAAGATCAACAGGCCTAAGCTTACCATGCCCTAAGGCAAAAAAACATACTAGGATAATCGAGAAGGCCCTCCGAACTTATCCTAATATAAAGAAACTCGAGAGCAATCAGGAAGGCCCTCCGAACTTGCTCCACGAGACGCGAAGGAACAATCGAGAATCGCCCATACGAACTTGCCCCTTTAAGATATCATAGGAATAATCGGGTAGTCCCTCCGAACTTATTCCTTAAAATCACCTCATGGATAAAATCACCTCCGAACTTATCCCACGAGGCCAAACTGGAACAATCGAGATTTGCCCATTCGAACTTGTTCCACGGGTTGGAATTAGCCATCCAACCTCCCGGGCCTAGCTTGCAATCTGGCTTCTCAATGAGCCTCTCCGTCATTCATAAAGATATGGTGCAACATGACCTAAGTCAAGTCTCTCCTATGGTGTCTTTGGGGTGTCAACCTTATTGGGAAGCGTCTCAACACTCCAATTCTCCACCCCAACTTCTAGACCCATAATGTCATAAGTCCGTGAGGTTTTATATCCTGCATAACTTTATTTATTGGTTCATAACAAATTATGCTAACCCCATTCTCAATTTTAATTATGCAATTAAAATTTAGATCACCAAGATTAGGGTTTTGTTTTAGGGTTTTACTTTATCTTACAGTTGTGCCCGATACTGTGGTATCTAACCCGAATCTCATTTCCAGAGTGAATCATATGTTTCCAAACTATGTTTTTGGGCCGAAACGATAGGTTGCATGACTATGTTCAGAGAAATACATACACCACATCAAGTATTTTAAAAACAACACAGATTCATCATCTTAGCATGAAATTCCAGCAACATTAAGTTTTTCAACATAGCATGAAAATAAATCCAAAATTTACAGAAATTAGATCCTTAATTATCACTAAAATAGAATACTAATCTTGAGATAAATTTCTCATATTCATGCTTATTAAACAAGACTAACAAGTATCAACAACACCTTAATCAAGAAACAAGCATCATGATCAAGAACCCTTCTTCAAGAACGTTCATGGCATAAACATCAAGATCTTAATTTATTAAACATGACTTCTAACCCAAAAATCACAGATTTAAATCAAAGACATGCAACCACAATTCAAGAACCAAAATAGGCAAGCAAATCAAGATATAAACTTCAAGATGAACAATATCTCTCACTTGGGCATTTCATCGAACACCTTGAGGGCACTCTTGCTTCACCCTTGGCCGAGCACCCCTAGGGTAAACCTAGGGCTACCAAGCCACAAAGGGAGGATCTCGGGCCCTCCTCACACAAATCGGCACAAGAACACGATGATCAAACCCACGATTCGGCGAAAATCACAAGAAACAAGAAGATGCCCAAATTGCCTCAAGATTTCGAGAGAACTCGGAAAAGGAAGGATAAAACCACTCACCCGGATAGGAAGGATGATGAGAGGAGAAATCTCGGACAACGGCCCTCGAATTTGGCTTCAAGAGTCGGTGGCTCGACTCAAGGAAGGGGGAAAGGTGGCGGCGGCTCACTTCAAGCTGCCGGCTTGAAGAGAGGGAAAGGGGAAGAGAGAGGAGCTAGCTCGGCTTCAAGTCGTCTCCTCTCGGCTTGGCTCCAAAGGAAAGGAAGAAGAGGAAGATGAGGGAAAGGGCTCAGCGACTAAGCTCTTGAGGGCGGCGACTCCTTGGATGAGGAAGAGGGGAGGCTAGCTGGCTTGGCGGCTAGCTGGCGGCTCCTCTTTCCAATTAGCTTGCGCGACTCCAATAGGGAGCCGCAAGCCAAGCGGAGGGGGGTTTATACTCCCTCCTCAACCCTAACTTCACTAAACCCTTTATCAAACCCGCATCCGCCCCAAGACAAACCCGAACTCGCTAACTTAATTAATCATATTCTAATCCCATGATAAATTACAAGCAATAAACATATGCACACCCACATGAAACATAATTAAACAATCATGCATACACAACATAAAATTAAATAAATTTATCTATGCATGGAAAATTTAAATAACTCATATTCCTACTTACCCGAGCTCGCAAGCTCGCACCGGACCATGAGTCGACTCGGCTTGACCTCGAACTACTCCACTAGGCTGGCAAACACAAACCATATAGGAAATTAAAATATTTAGGATATTACATTGTTGGCCTAAGGTTTTCAACCTTAGTCTTAATCTCAATTTTAATGATAACAAACATGGAACTAATATTTTCATGGAGAAATATTTTTAGGTTCCATATTGGATAGCGCACGACATCCCCAATCGGAGAAATCAGAGAAATCGGCAAGGACGCTCGTCGACGCTTGGGACTCTTCAGGAAGAATGAAGTTTAGATTTAGAGTGTCTAGAAAGATCGTATTAATCCTCCTTATGATGCATATATCCCTAGTACATGAACCTAATCAATTACCAAGAGCTTCCAAGTCATAAACAACATTCCAGATGGAATGTTGGAACATCTCAAACGAGATGTTGTAACATCCCAGATGAGATGTTGTAACATTTTGAAATATCCCAGATGGGATGTTGTAACATTCTGAAACATCCCAGATGGGATGTTGTAACATTCTGGAACAGCCCAGAATATCCCGGATGGGATTGTTGGTGAAATGGTCACACTAGAGAAGGGGGTGTGAATAGTGTGTTAGCTAAATCTTTTCGCCTAATTCCGGTTTTAATCTTTTCTTAGTTATCAATTTAAAGACTAAATGCATACGCGATTAATAATAAAGCAGTTAACACAAACAAGAATAACGATGCTAAAACAATGATTTATAGTGGTTCAGCCCCAAGGCCTACTCCACTACCTAAGCACCCCGCTTAGGATTTTCAAACTAGCTTTACCAGATTATTTTGTTTCCTTTACAACGAGAATGTACGTTTTTACCAAAGAGTCTTCGCTCTCACACCGAAGGCACTTCAATTCCACACCCGGAAGTCTCTGCCTTCCTACCGAGAGCACTCTCCCACCTCAATCCTAAGGACAACAAGAACTAATCCAAGCAAACTAAGTTTACATCCCTCAAACACCAAGGCTACACCCAATTATTGGTGAAATGGCCTACACTAGAGGGGGGATGAATAGTATGTTATCTAATCTTTTTACCTAATTTTAGTTTTAAACATTTTCTTAAACTACTTAGCCAATTCACATATTCGAATAGCAAGCGGAAGCAAGATAAATGATAAGCAATACGAAACACAAAGTAAACAATGCTAATACAATTATTTATAGTGGTTCAACCCCAATGCCTACTCCACTACCTAAGCAGTGCGCTTAGGATTTCACACCCAAATCCACTAAATTAGAGTAGCTTACAATCGAGGAATTTACACCTGAAGACCCTACACTCACCTCGAAGGCACTTCCACATACGGGAGTATCCACCTTCACACCGAGTGAGCTTTCTCACCTCAATACCTAAGGACTACTCCTAACTTAGTTTACACAAGTGGCTTTACACCTTCTACACCAAGGTAACCACTTACTCAAAAGACCACACACTAGGTTTTTTACACACACAAGTAAATCAAAGTAAAACAAATAATAAAAAATCAAAAACAAATCTATCACAAGAAGAAAGTGCAAAGGACTTATCACAATGAGAACACTTCTTCTTCTCGAGCCTAGCACCCTTCAAGAACCCTCCAATGAAGATGCACTTGAGAATGAGGGATCAAGAGCTAGGTATGAAGAATTTAGCAAGAGAAAGCTTGTAGAGATGCAAGGAGGGACTCTCTTGAGTTTTTGGGCATCAACAACTAGCTAGGAATGAGTTTGGGATGAGTATTTGTACCCCCCCAAACACCAAGGCTCGTCAACGGCCATTTTTCTACCCGTTGCCGATGCCAAGTCATTTGCCGATCGACCGATAGCGATCGTAGCCTTTTGCCGCTTTTGGCACACTTCGGTTGATCGACTGTGCGACCGAACCTGGGAAATCAACTTTTTTTGCTGATTTCTCTTCGCGTTCTTCATTTCTGGATTTGGTCTTCAGCATGCGTCAACTTAGAGAGCCTTCCAATTGTTTTACATGTTCTCTAGACTCGTCCAAGGCATTTGAGGATGGTCCTGGGAACCGTCATAGAACATCAATTGTATGCCAAATTCACCAAATTTGAGTTTTGGTCATATAGTGTCCAAGGAATAAGCGTGGACCCCACCAAGGTAGCGGCGGTAAGAGACTGGAAGCGACCGACTAGTGTGACTAAAGTTCGAAGTTTCTTGGGGTTATCTGGGTATTACAAAAAATTTGTAGAAAATAACTCCAGGATTGCAGCCCCTCTAACTCGGTTAACCCAGAAGAAGGTCAAATTTGATTGGCACAAGAAGTATGAGGAGAGCTTTCTGAAGCTCAAAGAATGCTTAACGTTAGCACCAATATTGGTCGTACCTTTAGGCTCGGGAGGATTTATGGTCTACTGTGATGCCTCTCAGGTCAGCCCGGGGTGTGTTCTGATGCAGTATGGCCGAGTAATTGCTTATGTGTCCCGCCAGTTGAAGATTCACGAAAAGAACTACCCAGCACATGATTTGGAACTGGCGGCGATAGCATTTGCTCTGAAATTATGGCGCCACTACTTGTACGGTGAGGTTTGTGAGATTTATATCGACCACAAAAGCCTCAAATACTTGCTCACTCAAAAGGAGCTGAATTTAAGGCAGAGCATGTGGCTTGAACTTTTGAAGGATTACGAATGTACCATCATGTACCATCCTGGGAAGGCCAATGTGGTGGCGGACGCTCTAAGCAAGAAATCCATCGGCAGCATGGCCCAATTAGCAGTTAGGAGGAGGCCGCTAGCTCGGGAGTTGGCACTGTGCCTAGATGGGGGAGCAGCTCTGGCAGTATTAGCTACAGGTGCCCTAGTGGATATGATGCGTGCCGCATAGGGGGAGGACTCCTTCTGTTATCTGATGAAGGACCTGATCCAGAGGGTTGATGTAGATGACGGCATCAAGGTTGACTCATATGGTGTCTTGAGATTCAGAGACTGGATCGTGGTGCCTGATATGGCAGAGGTGTGCAGGCAGGTTCTAGAGTTGGTCCACCGTTCCACTTATACGATGCATCCGGGGGCCACTAAAATGTACCGAGACTTAAGGCAGCACTACTGGTGGAAGGGAATAAAAAGGGAGGTAGCAGAGTTTGTTTCCAAGAGTTTGGTCTACCAGCAAGTGAAGGCCGAACACTTGAAACCCGTGGGGCTGCTTTAGAACCTCGAGGTGCCCGAGCGAAAGTGGGAGAAGATCACCATGGACCTGGTGATCGGGCTGCCTAAGACAAGAGTGTAAGCGAAATGGCGACACTAGAGGGGGAGTTGAATAGTGTGTTTACTAAATTGATTAGCCTAAATTCCAATTTTAATCATTTACTTAGATTACTTAGGCAAGATGTTATTATGCGATTGGATGTGGAAGAAATAATAAAACAATTAAGGATAATCAAATATAACAATGCAAATACAGGATTTATAGTGGTTCGGCCCCAATGCTTACTCCACTACCTAAGCACCCCGCTTAGGATTTCCAAACTAGTTTTCGTTTCCCTTACACAGAGGATTTTGACTCGAAGAGTCTCACTCTCGACCTAAGGCACCTCCACATCCGGAAGTCTCTGCCTTCTTATCGAGAGCACTCTTCCACCTCAATCTTAAGGGACAACTAAACAAATCCTAGTAAACACAAGTTTACACAAGTGGCTTTACACCTTCAGAACAAGGTAACCACTTATATGCACAAGACCTAATAACCTAGGTCTTACAAACTCAAATTAAACAAGTTCAAATAATAGTTAAAAATACAAGAGAAAAGTGCTTAAAATAAAACCAATAATAAATGCTCTTTTCCAAGCCTTTGGAACCTCCAACTCGCCGAGTTGTAGAGCTCGAGTCAATTTCCAAGTTGAGGCAGAGTGTGCGCTTAAAGAAGTTGTCGCCAGAAGAATCGAGCGCAGGCGATTAATCTTTTCGAAGGCTTAGATCTCTCTTCTTGATGCTCAATGATTTTCTATAAGAGTGATAGAGAGAAATTAAATGAGATATATGAGGTATATTTATACCCTCCTGAAGAAATGACAGCTCAACGGATAGAAAACTATCCGTTGCAGTCACCCAGTCGATTGGTCGGTCGACCGACCGATCAACTGCTCAAAGCGATCGACGCCTCTTCTCTCTGTGCAATCAACCGATGGGTCGACCGCCCAGACGCAACTGTACATTCCCTCAATTCGATCGACCCATCGATCGACTGACGCAGGGATGCCAAGATCGTGCATCGCGCGATTTAAAATCCAGTCGACCGATCGGTTGACCGCTAGGGCTACTGCCCATTTTAGGCCTTTGTCGGTCGACCGAAGTAGCCACTGCCTATTTTTGGCAGTGTTCGGTCAATCAAATTGGCTACTGCCAATTTCTTATCCTATCCGGTCGACCACCCGGTCGAACGAACCTAGGCTGAGTTTGATTTCTTCAGCCTTTTTCTTTCGCACTTCATTTTCGGGTTCTGGCTTTCAATGAGCATCAACTTGGAGAGCTTTCCATGTGATCTTTGAGCTCGTCCAACACGTCTTCGGTGCACTCGTCGAGCTTCGAGAAATTCCCGCGACGAACCCGAGTGCGACGATCAATGTCCTTCCGATTTTCTGATTTCTTCCAATTTTTCCGATCGAGGACATCGAACGCTAATTGATATGGAACCTGAAAGAATTCTTGGCAAAATATTAGTTCCATATTTGTTATTATCAAAATCGAGATTAAGAGATTAAGACCAAGGTTGAAAACCTAAAGCCAACAAAGAGGAGGGTTTGATTCCATTTGGGTGGTAGTGGATGGGTTGACTACGACCGCGCACTTCATCCCAGTCAAAATGACCTTTTATGCTGAGGACTATGCCAGACTATTTTTAGACTGGATCGTGGCATACCATGGTACTCCAGTGATGATCATATCAAATCGATATACCCAGTTCACAGCCAAGTTTTGGCAATCATTCCAGGAGGCATTGGGTACTCATGTACGATCCAGCAAAGCTTTCCATCTGCCGCAGATGGACGAACATTTCGAGAGAACTATCCAAACCCTGGAAGACATGCTGAGGGCATGCGCTCTGGACCTGGACGGTGGTTGGGAGAAACACCTGCCGTTGATAGAATTCACCTACAACAATAGCTATCATAGTAGCATTGGTATGGCCCCTTTCGAGGCCTTATATGGGCGGAGATGCAGATCACCAGTGGGCTGCTTTGAGGCAGGAGAGGCTCTCATGATAGGCCTTGATCTGGTTGAGGAGGAGGTAGAGAATGTGAAAATGATAAAACAAATGTTATTGGCGGCTCATAGTCGCCAGAAGATGTATGCTGATAAGAAGGCCAAAGAATTGGAGTTCATGGAGGGCGACCTAGTGTTCCTGAAGGTCTCCCCCATGAAATGGGTGGTTCGGTTTGGGAAGAAAGGGAAGTTGAGCCCTAGATTCATTGGGCCATTTCCCATTCTCAAGTGGAGGGGTGATGTGGCTTATGAGCTGGCCTTGCCCCCAAGCAAGAGCAGAGTTCACCCGGTTTTCCATGTATCGATTCTAAGGCGATATGTGAGAGATGAGTCACATGTAATTGAACCTTCTGTTGTTGAGGTGGATTCAGCAATCTCGTATGAGAACATACCGGTGGAAGTTCTTGACCGTCCGATCAGAAAGTTAAGGTCCAAAGAAATCGCCTTGGTGAAAGTCAAGTGGGAGCACCACTCCGAGCAGGAAGCTAATTGGGAGGTGGAGCAGGACATGAGAGAACGCTATCCTTCCATGTTTGAAGAGCCGGTAAGTCCTTATGATTCAACAAAATTCGAGGACGAATTTCCCTTAAGGGGGGAAGGTTGTAATACCCGGGGTTTTCTAATATAAAAATTTCATTGGTGCAGCCCATCAGATCGGGAACTAGCCGGGCTAAGTCGTGAGATCACCGCTAGTAGCAGGTATAATTTAAATTTTAGACCCATTGTTGACGTTTGTGGAATATATGTGTTGGCTGACTCAAGTTGGATTGAGATCGGGTTCGCGGATCGAGTCGGGGCTCAATCCGTGTTTAGGTCGAGTCGAAGAGGGGCAGTATTGTCAAAAAAAAAGAATAAACCCCTCACCCCAAGTGTCGTGCAGCTCAAGACAAGTTGAGATGCACGTAGCTCGAGGTGAGGAGGGGAGGAGAAGAGAAGCTCTTGGGCAGCGCCGGATCTGCGTCGTCATCGGAGAAATCGGGATTGTCTTCATCTCATCCATCTTCTTCTCTAGCCGAGGTGAGTGGATCGAACCTGGTTATGTAGGGTAGGCGGGTAGCCGACCCAAGGTTTTAGGGATTTGCCGATTTCTCGAGTAATTCCATCGATTCACCAAAATTTCTTCCGAGATTCAATTCTAGTATATATATATGCTGTTAATATGAAGTTTTATCATAGCTTTCTTGATGATTAGGGCCGGCCGCACGAAGGAAAAAGGGGCAAGGTCATGCCGGATTTTTCCACAATTCCCTAGAGTGGCCGAACCCTCTCAGATAGAGTTCTTTTCATGATTGGTGACTTAGTTCTTCTTGATCATGGCCAAAAGTCCTCCCTTTCCACCGAGTTAGTCTCGGCTGAACATGACAAGCCTATGTTAGGTTCGACCGAGTGGGTATGAGGGGGAAAGGAACTTGAATTGATTCAAGCTCACATCTAGAGATTTTATTCGTTAACTTATGTTATATATTAATCACTCGATGGATGGTTGCTAGTAGTGGTAGATTAGATAAACATTTTATAAGGAAATGTTCTTGAATACACAGATATGGTTAGGATCTAGTATGGTAGTTGAATCATGGAAATTTGCAACACCCGGAAAAATTTCCTAATATAAAAATCTAGTTTGGTGCAGCGCACCAGACCTGGGGGTAGTCGAGTCGAGCCTCAGGATCGCCTTGAGTGAAAAGGTATGACTCGACTAATGATTCATGGAATCTATTTGGGTGATTAACCTTCCTTTTATGAAATCATACCTTAAATTAAATTAACTCGATTCACATTATGGGTTCAGTCGGAACCCAAGTTGAGTTCGGGTTTAGTCGAGGATTGAGTATGAGTTAAGTGAGTCTAGGGGCTTTCTTTGGAAATCTAGATGAGGGATTAAAACCCTCATCTTGCAGTCGTGCGACTAATCCCTTGAGTCGCACAAGGCTGCCTAAGGGGAGAGAGGAAGAGGAGCAAGGTGAAAGCTTGGGGGGCTTGGATCGATCCGGGATTTCGTGTCCTCGTCGAGAAATTTCAAGTCGTCGTCACCTGATATTTGTTTATCCGCAATCTAGGTGAGTGGTTAAGTTTTGAAAGCTTGGGGGAGGCGGGTAGCCGAACCCCTAAAGGTGATAGGATGTGTTTCTCGCGATCTCCCCGATGGATTTTCGGTTTCATCGATGTATGTTCACTATTTTGTGAAATTTCTTGTCGGAATTCCTTGTTTCTTCGTCGATTTTGAAGTTTCTAGGGCTGCCGAGTGATGGGAAAAGGGGAAAGGTCATGCCAAAATTTTCCCCGATTCCCTTGACGGCAAGAAAGCCCTTAGATGATCTCATGTCAATGTTCGATGTAGTTCCACTCGTAAATCTCACGCGTTATGAAGCATGCCTTCCCTAGGAATTCCTTGAAGTGGCCGAATGAACCCTACAACTCATGAAGAGGGTTCGGCCAAAGGTGGGGGAAGGGTAAATCAGTCCATTGACATTAAGCTATATTCGGAATCGAAGAATTAGAGGTATAGCTAGAGTCGTCTTTCCCTTTTCTACTTTGAGGGCCATGGCCGAGCAAGGTTTCCCTTGCTCATGGTTCGGCCAAGGCTAGGGAAGGGAGAGGAGAGTAGCTTTAGATGGAAATTTACATGATTCTAAGGATCACACATAGAGATATGACAATACTTAGGAAGAACACCAAACGTAGCAAGTAGCTTGATTGATTTTGAATTGTAGGAATGTTAACCTTATGACCATCCTTAGCATTAGATCTTTAAACTTGAAATTGTGTACCATGTTTAGTATTTCTTACATTATTTTGAATTCATTACTATCTTACCATGCTAGATAAGACCAAATACGGGCAATGACCCTAAGTGTATATATGGAAACCCTAGGATTTTGTGTGATGTGTTTGAGATGTCCGCCGAGGAGTGTGGAGGTCGGAAATGACCAATGTTCAGCTCGGCCAGTATTGGGTCTTGAGGTGTGCCAGCGGGCCCGCTAGGTTTCGGCTTAAGTTTAATTAAGTTTAATTAAGTTTAATTAAGTTTAGTTGGGTTAGCGGATTCGGATTCGGCTCGAGGTGGATGCGGGTTTGCTAATAGTGTTAGTGGAATTAGGTTTGAGGAGGGGAGTATAAAACCTCCTCCCCTTTGTCTTGCGGCTCCCCATTGGAGCCGCACAAGTCTTGAGAGAGGAGAGGAGCCGCCGAGCAAGAGCCAAGCCGCCCCTCCCCATCTCTCTCCCTTGGTGCCGCCAAGCCGGAAGCCAGCCGCCGAGCCTCTTTCCCCCCTCTCTTCCTTTATCTCTCTCTTTCCGCTCTCCTTGGAGCCAAGCCGACGGCTTGGTTGAAGCCGACGCCCCACTTGAGCCTTGGAGCTGCCGCCCTTCTCGAAAAGGAGCTGCCGCCCCCCTTTCTTTCCTTGAACTTGGAGTTGAGTGTTTGGGGCCGGATCCGGAGGCCGCCAATCGGAGGTTTCTCATCTAATCTTTCTTCCCAATCGGGTGAGTGGTTTTACCCCTCCTTTCTCGGGTTTCTCTCATTTCCTTGAGTCGTTCTTGCAAGTTGAGAGTTGTTGTTGGATTTTCCATTGTTTCTTGAAGTTCCTCGTTGTTTTCACGTGTATCTTGAAGGAGGAGGCCCAAAAACCCCACCTATGCAGCTCGATAGCCCTAGGATGACCCTAGGGGTGCTCGGCCAAGGTGGAGAAAAGGGTGCCCTCCAAGTGTTTGACAAAATGCCTAAGAGAAGTATTTGATATGTTCTTTAAATTTTAGGCTTGGATTAATCTTCTTAATTAAATTCCTTTGATACCAATGTATGAGGTGTGTTTAAATATGGAATTTTTAGTTCATGAATCTATGTTTGCACCTGGAAAGGTTAGTCTTAATACCATGGATGAATTCTTGATTTAAAGCATGAATATTGCTCCTATGATGATGTGGATGCATGTTATTTCTTGATTAGAAAATTATGAAACTTGTTTTGTATGATGGATTTGATGTTATGAATTTGTGGTTGATATTATGAATCTGTGGTGATAGTAATTAAGGATTTATATTCTGCAAATTACGGATTTATTTTCATGTCATGCTGAAAAATCAATCTTGCTAAAATTTCATGCTGAATTGTTGAATCTGGGCTGATTTTGATTTCTCTGTTAAGATGAGAATAGCTCTCTGAATATAATCATGTAACCTATCGTTTTGACCAGGAAATATAGTTTGGAAACATAGGACACACTCTGGAGACCAGATTCGGGTTAGATACACCAGTATCAGGCACAACAGTAAGCTTAAAATAAAACTCTAATCTTGGTGGTTATAATTTTAACTGCAAAGTTAAAATTCAAAAAGTGGCAGCATAATCTGTTATGAACCAACAAATAAAAGTTTATGTATGTAATAAAACCTCACGGGTTTATGATTTGACGGGTCTAGGGGTTGGGATCGGGTATTGGGTGTTGTAGCGTTCCCAACTAGGGCATCCCTAAGACACCGTAGGAGACACTTGGCTTAGGTCATGTTGCGTCATATCTTTAGGAATGACAGAGAGGCTCGGTTAGGAGCTGAATTCCGGGGTTGGCCCGGAAGGTTGGATGGTTAACTCCCAACCTGTGTTTAAGGAATAAGTTCAGACGGGCGAATCCCGATTATTCCTACGTTATCTCTTTTGGAACAAGTTCGGATGGGCAAATCCCGATTGTTCCTGTGCTTCCTCGTGGAACAAGTTCAGACGGGCAAATCCCGATTATTCCTGAGTTTCTTTCAATGAATAAGTTCGGATGGGCAAAACCCGATTATTCCTGTGATATCTTAAAGGGACAAGTTTGGACGGGTGAATCCCGATTGTTCCTTCGCGTCTCGTGGAGCAAGTTCAGACGGGCCAATCCCGATTGCTCCCGAGATTCTGTATATTAGGATAAGTTCGGATGGGTCAATCCTGATTATCCTAGTATGTATTGTTGCCTTAGGGCATGGTAGGCTTAGGCCTGTTGTTCTTCACTGTTTGGGTGTTGGATGCCTTTGGGCATGTGTGGCCAAATGGCCTATTAGCTAGTCACTCCCTTGTGACCTTTCCTGCTTGAGGCAGGTGTTTGTATTATGCTATATATCTGTGTTTGGTTTCTCGTGGGGGTTGGTAAAACCGCTCACTGAGTTCTTTTGAACTCACCCATTGTTGTTTGTTTTTGTTTTGCAAAGCCTGACCGGTGAGGTGGGCTAGAGCACTTGGCGCGGCTGGAGGGCAAAGGAGCTACATTGATCACATAGCAGTCCTAGTTAGGGGTCGTAGTCGAGTCTGTAGTAGTTTTGTCATGCACTTGTGATTTGGTGTTTTAGAGTTGTAGTCCCGTGGGGACATTCATGTCTTTGATTCAAATTTTATTTGTTAAAATAATTGTTGCTCTTTGATTTATTTTTCTTTATACACGCTTTTGATAAAAACTTTACTGCTTATATGAAATCTGGTTTGGTTTTCTTTTGAAATAAAACTCGTTATATTCTTTTCGCTATGTTTATTTATTGAGTTGGCATGTGCATGGTTTAGGCTGCACTGCAGGATATAGGCACATATACCCTGGCCGGTCACGTTATCCTGAGTTGGGGCGTGACACTTAATGAATTTAGTGATTAATTGTTGGCTTTAACCTCTTTATTTTGGAAATCATATGGCTATTATTGTCGGCAATTGTTGATCAAATTTTCCAATGATCTATGAGCTGAGATGAATTAGAAATTTGGTATTCCCATGTTTAGGAATTATAGTTGTACTTAAAAGATTGAATGCATACACTAGGTTCCACACCTAGAGAAAGATAGCGGACACTAGTGTTCGGCTAGTGCGGTTCGAGGGAAGGGTCGGATATGGGCAATGCCCGAAAAGCTAGAATGGAAAAGTTTAAAGAACCCTGATTGTGTATTGTGATTGAGATGGTCTACTGAGGAGTGTTACAAGTTGAACGGCTACTACTCGACTCAGCGGTGATATGGGTCTTGAGATTGCACCAGAGGGCCTGCAAGGTGTTAGACCCGAGTGGCGGAGGGTCTTGAGATTTCGTCAGTGGGCCACGCTGACGGTAGACCCGAGATGGATGGGACTAGCTATCCCTAACCCAGAGGGTTCCTGTGACTAGTGGCCATCCTAGTTGACGGACCCGGTAAAATAGTTGTTTGAATAATATATGCCTTATTGGGGAACTTGCGGAGGCCGACCCAGCCTGGTTTCGTAGAGAGGGGAAGTTTGGCATGGTCGAACCTCCTACATAGTTTAGGCCCATAGTGGTCGAGTGACACTGAGTTTGGTAAGGGTCCAAGAGGCCTGGTTACGTACTTGTATGGCATGGTAGATTGGTTAGCTTAAATTCCTTAATTGTATCATATTGTTATATATGTTACCTTACCAGGGGATTTAAGTTGAGGTTCGGAAGAACCGCTCACTGAGTTTCTCGTGAACTCACGGTTTGTTGTTTTATTTTTTTGCAGAGCCCAACCAGTGAGGTATGGCCTGGTGGCATGGTGCAGCTGGAGGGCAGGTGGAGGCACAGATCTCGTAGCAGGCATCCACATAGTTGTAGTCGTGTCGTTTAGAGTTGTTGGTCATGCACTGAGTGGTCTTTTGTAAAACATTTACTACTTTCAAAAACTTAAAACGTTTACTTGAAAAGTTGAGTTGTTTTCTCTAAACTTAAAACGTTTACTTGAAAAGTTGAGTTGTTTTCTCTAAACTTAAAACTGTTTTGAATATGAAGTTGGTCGCCGTTTTATTTTATGATTCTCTTGTTGGTTCAGTGTTGATTCTTTATATGGTTGGTCAGTGCATGTGGTAGGCTTCGGGGTATTGAGACATACCCTAGCCGGTCACGCAACCCTGAGTTGGGGCGTGACATTGGTTGAAAACCGAAAGGCCATAACGAGCCTACAATTTAGAACTGCAAGGTCGCATGAGCTTGTTATAGGCTACATAGGTTTCCGAAGAGACCGAAAATCAAAAATTAAAAATCATTTGATAAAACCATATCAAGAGCAGATAAAATCAACTCGAATTAAACAAGTTTCATGAACTCTAACTATTAATGGATCAATTGAAGTTCAGAGATGATACCAAACCTTTTAGATGCCAACTTTCATTTCCATAGGCATCTAGGTGAAAAACTTGAAGTTGCAACCATGTAAGGATCTATCATTCAATTCTTGGCCAACTTCAACACATCACTTTCCCTTATCCTTGTATGGTAGCTCCCCCTACAAAAAAATAAGAAACCT
Source organism: Canna indica (assembly GCA_034359265.1). Taxonomy (NCBI): domain Eukaryota; kingdom Viridiplantae; phylum Streptophyta; class Magnoliopsida; order Zingiberales; family Cannaceae; genus Canna; species Canna indica. The sequence continues at coordinate 43,766,000 of CP136892.1, forward strand.
TTGGTACCCAAATGACTTTGTGTCCTTGGGGATGAGTTGGCCTAGAAATCCAAAGTGTCTTAGCAACACTTGAATTTCTTTTAAATGCACAACCATTAATAGCATGGTCATATATACCACAACAAAAACAATTTTCATGAAACGTTTTCTTTTGAACATGAGGTTTAAACGAAGAATGCTTGAAATGAGATGATGAACATTAGCATTCTTAACATAAGCATTTTTATTTCTAGAGTTCTTAAAGGAGAAATTATTTGGTAGATTATTTACTTTCCTACTCGAGAAAATAACCTCACTTTTCAAATCATTCATGGATTTTTCAATAGCATGCAATTGAGATTTTAACATACCATTTTCAATTTTCAATTTATCATTCTCAATTTTGAAATCATTTATCAATTCATTTCTTCAAATTAAGTTTCATTTTTTATTTCAAATTCTCATTTTCAAGTTTCAAGGCGCTCTAAGCTCAATTTCTAAATTATCATGTTATGAATCTAAAGAGCAAGATTTCAATTTCTCATTGTCACTCTTTAACACATGCAAATGACTAACAAGCTTTAGGTTTTCTTTCTTGATTTTTCTATTTTCCCTATTTGATTTCATGCCTAAAGAATTAGAGCTACTATCATCATTATCAAGATTTTTATCATGACTATAAGTAGAACACATTACCTCATTATTTGCATCCATGAGGCAAGCTTTTGAAATGACTTCATAATCATAGCAAGAGAGTGCTTCACTTGAATAAGATGACTATGTGGAAGCGTTTGACTTCTTCTTTGCCTTGTTCATCACGAAAGGGCAATTTTTCTTCACATGTCCCTTTTCCTTACATGCATGTTACGCTCCATCTTAGGGTAACGTGACTGGCCATGGTATACGTGCCTATACCCCACAGCCTATCCCATGCACATGCCAACTCAAAAGAAACATAGCGGAAATATGTAACAACAACAAATGAAACTGAGAATCCAAATAAGTTTTCATTTTAAGAAAAGAAGTCCAACAAGCCAAATAAAGTTTTAGAAATAAATAACTGAAAGATTTGTAGTTTCTCAAAAAAAACTTAATTCTCAAACGAATACAACTGAATGTCCCCAAAGGACTATAACTCTAGAATACTAAATACCAAGTGCGTGATCTACCACTAACAAGGCTCGACTACGACCCCTAAACTCGAACTACTATGAGATCAATGGTACTCCTCCGCCCAACAACCAAGTGCTCCAGCCTACCTCCCTGGTCAGACTCTGCAAAAAAAAAATAGAAATGGAACAAGGATGAATCCATAGGAACTCAGTGAGCGGTTCTACCAACCCCCACCACAAAAACAAACCACAGAATAAGGTATATATGCATCTGTCTCATACAGGAAAATGCAAGACTGGTGATATGGCTAACTAATTGACCACTTGGTCATCTCATACCCAAAGGCAACCTAATCATATAACTGTGAATATACAACAAGCCTATCTGCCTACCCATGTATAAGGCATACAAGTCACCCACAAGGGTTATGAGGATAATCAAGTTTTTACCCATCCAAACTTATCCCATAACATACCCTTAAAGAAAAATATGGCAATAATTGGGATTCGTCCATCAGAACTTATTTCAAATAGAAACGAAAATAATCGAGATTCGCCCATCTGAAGTTATTCTAGATAGAAATGGGAATAATCGGGATTTGCCCATCAGAACTTATTCCAGATAGAAATGGGAATAATCAGGATTCGCCCATCTGAACTTATTCTAAATAGAAATGGGAATAATCGGGATTCGCCTATCCGAACTTATTCCTTTTAAATACAGGTTGGGATTTACCCATCCAACCTTCTGGGCCCAAGCCCGCAAACTGGCTCCTATCCGAGCCTCTCTGTCATTCATGAAAGATATGGCGCCAACAAGACCTAAATCAAGCGTTCTCCACGATGTCCTAGGGGTGTTCTTACTGGGAAAATGTCACAACACACTATGCCTGTTCCTGATGCCCCAGACCCGCAATATCATCAGCTGAGGTTTTGTTTCATGTAATTAAATTCTTTTGTTGGCATTTTAACAGTTTATTCTACCCCTTGAATTTTAATTCTACAATTAAAATTAAAATTTTTAAAATTAGATTTTGTTTTCAGCCTACTATTTGAGCCCACTTATGGTGAACCCAAGCCGAATTTCGTTTCCAGAGTGTGTCCTATGATTCCAGACTATGTTTTCTGGTTAAAATAATAGGTTACACAACTATGTTCAGTAATCATCACGCATCACAACAGTAATTTCAAACCTCAGCATGATAATCCAGCATGAAATTTCAACATGTTTTAGATTTCAACTTGTCTAATTAATTAACACAAAAATCACAGCAATAATTATTCCTAAATATTGCCAAACCAGATTACATTCATCACAAAAAACAATTAAAAAGTTTATATTCTAAACGTAATTTAGCATGCATCAAATCCTTACATCAACACCAAGATTCATGCTTTCATAAATTGAAGAACCATCAAGAACATAAAATCATGCCATCGAGATCAAATCTTTTCATATGAAATCATAAATTTAACACATTGAGATTCATGATTTTGACATTAAACATGATTTAACATCATAAGAACATAACAAGATTCATCATCAAGGAATCTAAACCTCATTAAACATCACATGCTCTCTTAGGCAATTTCACAAACACCTTGAGGGCATTCCATTACCCACCTTTGCCGAGCACCTCTAGGACAATCCTAGGGCTGCCGCACCACAAAGGAGGGGGGATCCTCGGGCCTCCTCTTTCATGGAAACATGAGAAAACGACGATAAATCACAATTTCAATGCAAAAAATGATAAGATTTCTCAATACTCAAGAAAACGGCTCAAGAACACAAGAACAAGAAAGAAAGATAGAAAGGAAGAACCACTCACTTGATTAGGAAGAAGAAGGGAGAAAGAAACTCCTGAACACGGCCTCCCGCCTAGCCCTAGGGGGGATTTTATAATCCCCTCCCAAACCCCCATCTACACCCTACCCCTTTAGCTAACCTGCATTCGTCTCAAACACGGATCCAAAACCCTCTAAACACAAGCATCAATAATAATGCTCAAACACATGCACTACAAATTTAATTAACAAGTAAAGAAAACACACAACTTATGTTTCTACTTACCCTACCTCTCAAGCTCGCACCGGACCTCGAATCAGCCGACTAGACTGGCAACACAAAATAAATAATAGAAATTACCCATAATATCACAGATATTACAATACTCCCCCCTTAGGGAAAATTCGTCCTCGTTTTTTTTTTCTAGCATAGCTTAAGGACTTACCAAATTCTCAAATAGCGAAGGATATCGCTCCCTCATATCCAGAATGGTGGCGTCCCAAGTGGCCTCCTGCCCGGAATGGTGCTCCCACCTGACCTTTACCAGAGGAATCCCCTTGGAGCTCAATTTTCTAATATAACGGTCTAGCACCTCAAGACTGTCGAATCCACCTCTACCGCAGTAGGCTCATATGCCACTGCTCCTCTACGTTTGAGAATAGGGAACGGCCCGATAAACCTAGGGCTTAGCTTCCCTCTCTTCTCAAACCTTACCACCCCTTTCATAGGGGATACCTTGAGGAAAACCATGTCCCCCACAGCAAACTCTACCTCCCTGGCCTTTTCATCAGCATACATTTTTTGGCGACTCTGAGCTACCAACAACTTTTCCCTGATTAGCTTCACCTTTTCTACCGTCTCCTCAACGAGGTCGAGTTCCATCATAAGGGGGAATCCCGTGCCTCAAACCAACATACAAGCGACGTGCATCGCCACCCATACAATGCCTCAAAAGGTGTCATCCCGATGCTGCTATGATAGTTGTTATTGTAGGCAAACTCAATCAGGGGCAAGTGCCTCTCCCAACTACCCTCCAAATCCAAGACACAAGCTCTCAACATATCTTCCAAAGTCTAAATGGTTCGCTCTGACTAACCATCTGTCTAAGGGTGAAATGCAGTGCTGAACCAGACCTGAGTGCCCAATGCCTCCTGAAAGGACTGCCAGAATCGGGCTGTGAACTGAGTACCCCGATCTGAGATAATCATAACAAGGACACCATGATATGCGATGATCCGATCCAAAAACAACCTCGCATACTACTCGGCTGAAAAGGTCATTCTGACTGGTATGAAATGAGCCAACTTGGTTAGGCGATCCACCACCACCCAGATGGAATCATTGCCCTTCCCTGACTTTGGCAACCCTATCACAAAATCCATGGTTATCTTCTCTCATTTCCATTCTGGCACCTCTAAGTTCTGGAGCAATCATGTCGGCTTTAAATGTTCGGCCTTCACGTGCTCACATACCATGCACTTAGAAACAAACTCGGCCACCTCTTTCTTCATGCCCTTCCACCAATAATTTTGTCTTAGGTCACGGTACATCTTCGTGGCTATCGGATGCATGGTATATGTGGACCGATGAGCCATCTCTATCACCTGCCCGCGGACCCTGACCAGATCCATAGTCAGTGCACAAAAAGCATCCTCCTCCTGCACTGCCCGCAGCATATCTACCAACATGGACTGCACCGTCAGGTGGGCCACCAATGCACCAGAGGCTGACATTGACAAGACTGCCCCACCATCCAAACACATGGCCAAATCCTGGGCCAACGGCCTCCTCCTAACTGCCAAGTGCGCTACACTGCCTATAGATTTTCTGCTCAAGGCATCTGCCACTTCATTAGCTTTTCCCGCATGGTACATGATCGTGTAGTCATAGACCTTTAAGAGTTCAAGCAACCTTCTCTGCCTCAGGATCAAATACTTCTGGGTAAGCAAATACTAGAGGCTCTTGTGATCAGTGTATATCTCACAGGCCTCGCCATAAAGGTAGTGACACCACAACTTCAATGCAAACACCACTGTTGCCAGCTCCAAATCATGAGTCGGATAGTTCTTCTCCAACCTTCAGCTGACGGGATGCATACACTATCACCCTACCATTCTGCATCAAGACATAACCCAAGCTGACTCGAGAGGCATCACAAAAAACAACAAACCCTCCTGACCCCGAGGGTATGGCTAGAACTGCCGCTGACGTCAAGCAATCCTTGAGCTTTTGAAAGCTCTCCTCTCACTTACTGTCCCAAATGAACTTAACTTTCTTCTGAGTCAGGTGGGTCAATGGCGCCGAAATCTTGGATTAGTTCTCCATGAATTTCCTGTAATAACTTGTAAAACCCAGGAAGCTATGAATCTCTGCGACATTAGCCGACCGCTTCCAGTTCTGGACTGCCTCTATCATCGCGGGGTCCACCTTTATCCCATCCCTTAACAACACATGGCCAAGGAACCCTACACTCTCCAGCCAAAACTCGCACTTGGAAAAATTGGCATATAACTTGTGCTCTCTCAGAGTCTCTAGAACCATCTTCAAGTGCTCAGCATGCTCATCCTTGCTCCTGAAATATATCAGAATATCATCAATGAATACAATCACAAATCTATCGAGATATTCCCTGAACACCCGATTCATTACGTCCATAAATATTGCTGGTGCATTTGTCAACCCAAAGGACATAACCAGGAACTCAAAATGGTTATACCTCGACATGAAAGCATTCTTAAGGATGTCACTATCCCGGACCCTCAACTGGTGGTATCCTAACCGCAGGTCAATCTTAGAAAACCACTGAGCCCCCTGAAGTTAATCAAACAAGTCATCAATCCTGGGCAGTGGGTAACTATTCTTCACTGTCACCTTGTTAAGCTGTCGATAATCAATGCACATTCGCAGGACCCATCCTTCTTTTTCACGGAGAGCACTGGGGCACCCCAAGGCGAAAGACTTGGGCGTATGAATCCCAAATCAAGAAGTTCTTGCAACTGGGACTTCAACTCTCTCAACTCAGCCGGTATCATCCGATAAGGTGGAATGGAGATCGGCTTCACCCCAGGCTGCAAGTCAATGCAGAACTCGATCTCCCTCTCTAGGGGCAAACCTAGCAACTCTTTAGGGAAAACATCGAAGAACCTGCATACCATTGGCGTCCCCTCAATATCCCTGGCCGTACCTCTACTTCCCTCTACCACAAACACAAAGGCCAAGAAGGACTGGCAACCATCTAGAAGTGGTTTCCGAGCCTTGAGAGCTGAAATGACCACCAACGAGTCTCCCCTTCCCTCACTCTAGAAGGTAAACTGGAGTAATCCGGGCTTACTGAAGGTAACAATTTTAGCCCTACAGTCCATTGAGAAGAAATGGTCCTCCAACCAGTCCATGCCCAATATCACATCAAGTTCCAGCATCGACAGGAGTGTAAACTCGGCCATTAGTACATGCCCACAAATAACCACCTCACAGCCCTAAAAAATTGTCTCTGCCAGCACAACATCGCCCGTAGGAGTAGACACCACAAGAGGCAAATCAAACATAGAGGGTTTTCCCGACAATTTAGCAGCAAATAATGCAAAAACAAACGAATGTGTAGCACCTAGATCAAACAAAACAAAAGATATAGCGGAACCAACAATAAGGTTACCTGTCACTACTGCCCTAGATACCTCACTGCCCTCTCGATTCAAGGAAAATACCCGTGCAGTAGGCCTCTCTGAACCACCGGCTCGCTAACCTCCGCCTTGAGTCTGACCCCTCTGAGCTACAGAACCCACTAACATTGGTGCCTTTCCTCTAGTCTGATCAGGCTATTGACCACCTCTGTCAGGACAATCCTTCCTATAGTGCCCAACCTATCCACTGCCAAAACATGCCTCTGATCGTCCAAAGCAAGCTCCCCAATGCTTCCTGTGACATCGACTACACAACTGCAGCTCAGACCTCCGCTGTGAGCCTCCTGTTGATGCCCCCGGTCCTAGACCCATGCGACTTCTGACACTGCCCTACTGTGGATCCACCGCCATGCGAGTCTCCTTAGAGTGAGCTAGTCGACCACCCGAGTGTCAGGGCTGAAATATTTTCTTCTAGGGTTCATCATGCTTGTCAGCCGGTACCCAAGCCTCCTTCCAGAGCGCCTCATCCACAACCCGAGCAAAAAAAGTGTCCTCCGTGTAATGGATAAGTCTGGCGATCTGCGGCCTCAGCGGATTTTTGAAAATTCTGGTTGGTATGTCAAAATTCACCCTACTAATTGGTTTGATTACCGAGATTTTTGGGACGGTGTGCATTTAGTAGTTAACTGTAATGTGCATTTAGTCTTTTGATGGGCTAGTGTTTATGTTGTACATGAACCATGGGAGAAAAGGGGACACAAAGGATGTCCAAGGGATCTAGAAATAGAATTGTGGTGCCAAGTGTGGCAGACGTTAGGCGTCGCGCAATATGCGTGGGTAATGCTCATTCAAGTTCTGTGGTTAATGAACTTTTTATTTACCCCAAAATTTGAGGATGAATTTTCTCTAAGGGGGGAATATTGTAATACCCGTGAAAATTTTTAATTAATTTTATTTGACTTTAGCAGGAAAAAATTGGGACGTGCGTCGAAGGGGCCGGGTGAATCGCCGGAGGTAATTAAGGTTCAGCCTTTACACACAAGGTAATTATTTTTATTTATAATGGTTTGGTCTTTAGATGGTAGTAGGATTCGAGTCGAGTCCGGAGGTTCGAACGGAACTCGAATCAGACTTGAATTGGTTAAGTTATGGCTTGTATTAGACTTAACTTGAATTGTGGGGCATTTTGGTCATTTGATAAATGGGGAACCAATTTATTATACCACGCCAGTGATGCACGGCTCAAGAGAGCAGCCGCGCACCCCAGACGCATGGAGGAAGAGTGAGGTGATTGGAGAGGACTCGTATTTCGACGTTTCAGGAATTCATCGATGCGGGAATGCAGAGGGTCGTCTTCCTTTTTGATTTCTTCTTTCGGTGAGTGGTTCCTTGCCCTTAATAGTAGGGTTTTGTAGTTTTCCTAGCCGCCCCTTCTATTTGGGAATTTTCCTAATGTTCTTCTAAATTGTAGTCATTTTACAGATGTTATTTATTGGGAATTGTGTATTGTTGCGGTCCTTGTTTTCTTGTGTGCGTTTTAAGGTGTGGCAGCCCCTATTGTTGACCCTAGGGATTTAGAGCCAACTGAATAGGGATGGGGAAGAGGGCTTTGAATTTTCGTCTAAGGTTATGTTGATTTCATCTCCTACTTGTTGGTTCAATTGTTTACTCTAGGAAGGAAGACTAGGAGGGTCGGCCACATATGTTATGCTCGAAAATCCTAAAATAGTATTTTATGCTTAAGCAGGGGACTAGGGCCCGAGTTAGCATGGATTGGCATAGAGCCGCGAAATTTAATTCGAGTAAACTTTAAATATAGAAAAAAATTAGGAAAATTATATTTATTTTATTTTTGTGGTTTGGCATTCTTATATGATAGAGGGCTTCGAGACGAATTTAGTGGTTCAATCGGAACTCGAATCGGAGTTTGAACGGGTTAGATACGAGTTGTTTAAGTCAAATAACTTAAGTGGTGGGTATTTTAGTCATTTGGACCCAACAGGGGTCCATAAAAGAGAACCTGGGGTGTGTGGCCAAGGGTTTAGCCGCACGCCACCCGAGGCATGGAGAGGAGGAGAGAGAGGCACCATCGAGAGGAGGAAGAGCCGATTCGGAGCCGGAATCTGCGAGTTCGTCGGCGTCGATTGAAGGAAGATCCCTACGCGTCTTCTTCCTCCCCGATTTCTCAAAAAAGGTGAATGGATTGTCCCTCTTTTTCCCCTTTTCCTCATCCATGCCGTCGCCCCTATGTCATGGGGATTTCACCATTTTTCGTTGGATTTTTCGTGAATCGAATTGGATAATCATATTGAGAATTCTATCGCAATCGCAATGATTCTATCGGATTGATTTTTGGGCAATTGACCGCCCCTTTTTCCTTGTTGTGCCGCCCCTTCTCACCTTAGATTTCTTGATGAAATCTTGTTGATCCTTGATGGTTGTTGGTAGTTATTGATGCTTGGTTGATACCTTGATGCAAGGAGGAAGATGGAGTGAGTTTAGGGCATGCCACCTAGGGTGAGATTTTGGGAAATAAAAATTGGATTTTTATACCTAAGGAACATACTTTAGGGTACATTGAATCACTTCTACGCTTTAGGAAAATTGTAGAGACATACGAGTAGGGAATTGAGTACCCTCGAGACACCTAGAGACCCTAGAACCGTAAGATAACTTTAGGGTGAGCCGACCCTTAGGCAACCCAAGGGGTCCGAATCCTCTTTGCCCCTAGAGCACTCGGGTAGAGGGGTAGGCCGGCCCTAGGGTACACGGCTAGGGGAGGGCTAAGTCAGGCTTAAACTGTGTTGGGTAATTATCAGGTGTTGTATTGTTTTCATCTTACACATGCTTGTTTTTCCTACGATGTTTGGATGTGTTGTACCTTATTCTCATGATCGTTGTGTACGCTGTGAATTCATGATTTGAGCATTATTTTATGTATATATATATATCTGCATGGTTGTGATGTATTGCGGGAGGAGACGGAGATTGAGGTATGTCCTAGACATATCCTTATTTACTTGTTGTTCAACACACCTTACTTTATGTTTATATCCTTGTGTGTGTGATGTTGTGATGTGATTGTTGCATTCCCCGAAAGCCTCGCTGTTAAGGGGAGGATATGCCCCGAGGAGACAGTGTTGGCCTTATTTCAGAAGTCCGACTAGTGAGGGGAGTTCATACCCCATAAGAGACAGTCCGGAGACCCGACCGGTGAGGGGAACGTATGCCCCAAAGAGATGGTTTGGAAGAGCCGTATCGGTGAGGGGAGAGCATACCCCAAAGAAACGACACTGTCTAGGTGGTAGATCGGAGGCCACATCGACTACCTACCCTATGTGGCGATTAGGACCGACAGGTCTAGGTGAGCATGTGGATTGATGCATTGAGCATAGTTTTATTTTATACTTGGTGGCATATTTCCTGCAGGTTGCCATATGAGGTCTAGGCGGATTACTTTGCTAAAAACAAATGCTCTTTAATTATGCTTACCTTTCTTATGCTTATATATGTCGTTATGTGTTTATGCATGATGATGATGATGTGGTGGAAATTGAGGACTGGTCTACTCACTAAGTCCCAGTTGGACTTACCCCTCGTTTTTGTTATTTTTGCAGTACCTGAGTTAGATCACAGAGGCACTGGGGTGCAGTAGCACGGTTGGTGGCGGCAGGGCAGCCGGTCTCGTGACATGTCGTGGTCGAGGGGATACCCGAGTCATTTTCTTTTCTTGAGTTGTTGAGTCATGTCGACTCGGTCTATTTATGTTTCCGCACTTCATTTACTTTGAAATGTCTTCTTTAGTAATGAAACTTTTGAAACCATTTTGAACATTAGCTATTTATTAAGTGGGTGGTTGGGGTTTTACAAATAAAGGTCTTTTTAGAATTACTTAAAATGCTATTAAATGTTCAAGTTTGGTTTTATTTTTATGTGGTTTGATTTGGTTTAGGCTTCGGGGTACGTGGCGTACCCTGGCTGGTCATACTGGATTTGGAGTGTGACAGAATAGGACTAACCTAATTTTAGGGTAGGGCCGAATGGTTTAGGGTAATAAAACCCTTAGTATCTATACTTAGAAATCATTGTTATATTGCCTAGAATGCTTACAATCTCCATTATGTTATATTGCATGAAACAAGGAACATTGTAGGGCCGGCCACACTAGGGTTACCCAAGGGTTTTAGGGTAGGTCGGGTAGGGTCATTTCGTAAATTTAGAGACGATCATGACATCATAGGCTCTTAGTTAACTTGGTAATGACAATATCTCCATAAGTTAGTTCATAAGGTATTAGGAGGGTTGTACACTTATGCAAAACCCTTAGGCCTACCCTACACTTTTAGGGGCAGTACCGTTGAATGCAGACTTGTGGAAAAAGGGTAAAGGCTTGGTTTACCTACTTGACATGTGGGTTTGATATGTTTAATATATGATAAAATAGTAGGTAAATAGCTAGTAAATGGTAGGAAAATATTGGTCTAAGGGTAGAGACATAACATGAACATTTAGGCCGATTCCTAAGGCTACGGGAATCCGAGGGTTCTTGAAGGTTACGTGTAGTTCTTAGATACTTGTTGAGCATGAAATTCTTGGGAAATATTCCTTTAAATCAGTTTGTGTAGTTCTTAGATACTTGTTGAGCATGACATGTAGGACTTGTTTGATAAAACAAATGTATATCGTACACATCCGTCAAATATATTCTTTTGGATATGTATGTGGGAAAATGAATTTCACCCCCCAGGGATTGGAGCCCGGGGTAGGGCTGGTTTAGGCATGCGTATGCGCATACCGGAGCCCGGCGATATAAATTACTATTTTTAGAAATTGGTTCAATGGTTCTATATGTCATTTTCCTACATTGTTTTGTATTACATGCGTGTGATGTGCATGTAGATGTTCATGACTGGATCCATGGCCAACCTGATCAACTGGTGGTTTACAGTTCAGGTAGCGCGTTAATGAGCACATTGACGGCAGCCCCAGAGTGGAATTGGTGAAAGGAACACACCCAACCACTGGATTTTTCCTAGGTTTCATCTCAGGGGCTCATGGGTTAGGGTCACTAGTCTTGAACTAGCAAATGACCCCTAACCTAGTGGTTATTATGCTTACACCTGTATGAGGATAATTGGTGCATGGGTGCTGGTCACTGTGATAGGGTAATTTCGGTTATGGCATTTTATAAACCCTTGTATGTTGATTATTCATTTATGGTTATTGGTTTATGAATCAAATGATTACTTAGACAAAGATCAGGGACGAGCCACTTGTTGAGTTCTTTATGAACTCATCCTCATTTTCTTTGTATTTTATTTCAGCTCCAAAGTAGTAGAAGTATTGTGGCACATGAGGCGTAGCGAGGGTGACGAGCTTAGAGTCGTAGTGGTGTCTAGAGTACATGTTGCATTTTCTTTCAGTCTTTTGATGTAGTATTTGACATACTATTGTGAACATTCAGGATTTGGTTTAGAATTGCATTTATTTCATATTTTGGTAATTGCATGGTTGTGTTTCTTTTCCGAGTTATGGTCATGTTTGGGTAGGCTTCGGGGTACTGACGTGTACTCCTGCCGGTCACGCGACCCTAGGTTTTTGGGGTGTGACACGGGCAGAGCCATCTGGTTTGGCTCAAGTTGGGTTGTAGGGCGTTGATGGGTCTTATCCGACCAAGCCCAATGTTACTAGTCCAGTCAACAGCACCCGAGCTCAGTCGGAGTCTAGAGAACTGTGTGCCGAGTTCTAAGTGATGTCAGCCTTCGACCTCGGCCAGTCACTATTGGTGAAATGGCCACACTAAAAGGGGGGGTGAATAATGTGTTAACTAAAACTTTAACCTAATTCCGATTTTAATCATTTCTTGATTAGTTAGGCTAAACACGATATTAATACAAGTGGAAGCAATAAATACGAAGTAATTCAACACACAAAGTATCAATACTAACTCAATGAGATTTATAGTGGTTCGGCCCCAATACCTACTCCAGTACCTAAGCACCCCGCTTAGAATTTCCAAACTTAGCTTTACTAGATTATATCATTTCCCCTACAATGAGGACCTTTTACCTGAAGAGTCTCCACTCTCAACCTAATGCACTTCCACACACGGAAGTCTTCGCCTTCTTACCGAGAGCACTTTTCCACCTCAACCTTAAGGGACAACAATCACAAATCCTAACAAACTAAGTACAACGGTGGATTGAAGCCTCAAACACAAAGGCTACCACCCAACTCAATCAAACCTAGCAACATAGGTTTACACACTTGATATACAATGAAAATAAATAACAAAATACAATAACAATTGGAGCAATAATCAAAACAACAATACTTAGCTCCAAAAAGAATCACCTAGCTCCTCGTGATACCTTGATAAGGTAAATCTTTAAGGATTCAAAGGCAAGATCAAGAATGAAGGTTCAAGGGGTTTGATCAAAGGTGTCTTAATGAAAGCTTAAGCATGATCAAAGATAGCTCAAGGAAGTGTTGGATAAGCTTGGAAGGTAGTCAAGGGCTTGTATTTATAAGCCATGAATGAAGAGAGCCAAAATAGCTCACCCGACGGGCAAATTTCTGACCGTTGGCGCCGCTCGGTCAGTGGCCGATCGACCGGCCGAGCGACCGACCACCGACCAGAGGCTTCTGCCAATTTTGAACCTTGGGCGGTCGATGGCCGGCTGATGGTCGGTCGACCGGCCATCGACCGCCCCATCGACTGGCACCCAAAAAACAACGCAATTTGTTGATTTTTCTCGCGACATTGTTTGTTTTTGGGTTCCGTCTTCGCTAAGTCTTCTTATATAACATTTCTTAACTTTAAGTTAATAACTTTAAAATATAAATATTGTATAAGGATTATCCCCCATTTGGATTAATAAAAATATCTAAAAAATCAAAATCTAACTTTCGTGGTTTAGTACAAATTTCTGAAAACTAAAAAAAATTATAATCTCTCGGGTCAAATATGAATCGGTTAAAGTCTTCCAAAAATTCCTTAAAATATGTCGTTAACTAGTTTTTACCTAAGGAACAATTATCGGGACTTTTGGTGCCAAAAAAATGTCTATGTCATATAGCCCTCCAAGGAGCTCCCTAGTCTTAGTGAATTTCAGGGTCATTTTCTGATTTTCTGGTTTTTCATATATTGGGGTTCGGGTTTTGGTTTTTGGGTTCTTATGCATCAAATAGAGGATTTACAACACATGCTAGATACCCTAAACCTAAACTCTATCTTCCCGACGACATCCAAGCTTTGACGATCGTCCTTGCCAATTTCTCTGATTTGTCCAATTTTTCCGATCGGGGACGACAAATGCAAACTAATATGGAACCAGAAAATATTTCTTCATGAATATATTAGTTCCATGTTTGTTTTCATCAAAATCGAGATTAAGACCAAGATTGAAAACTTTTGGCCAACAGTCACGTGTAGGGTGCGCAGTTTTTATGTGACACTCCACTATGCGGACTAGATGTGATATATGTATGGGAGGGTAAAGTGGTTTTTCGGATATTTGCCACTTGTACGATTGATATAGTTTAACAAAAAAGTATTATAAGCAAAAATCTAGTAGGCGATTTTCGAGGAGTCCGAGCGCCAAATGTGACAGGGCGTGATTCTACGCGTGAAAGAACTGCCCATTGGAGAGGCGGTTTTGGGTCTACAAATAACCCCCTGTGTGTTGTGTGCATTGTCAAGCATGGAGTGGGAGGTTTCGAAGATCATCATCCATCCGGGGGTTACTTTTGTTTTATTGGTGAATGATTCGCCAATTACCGTGGGTTGTACCATCGGGCTTAAAGATGAAGGCAGAAGACAAGGTTTTGGCTGTGGGTCCGTACCATCAGGATTGCGACAAAGTTGTTGATCGAATACCCACACTAGAAGAGGGGGTTGAATATTGTTAGGTGAGTTTTAACTTCTATTCGATTTTTTTCAAGTTCGATTTCTAATGCAACCAAATTGATCGTGCAACTAAATTACGATGCTTGACAATTATGAAAAGTAATTAATATCAAATAAGCATCACAACACAAACACAAATAATTAGAGTGGTTCAGCCAATCGCCTACTCCACTACCTTGGCTCTAAACCAAGAATTTCTAACCAACACTTTATAGACTATGTGTTTCCCTTTGAATACAACCAAGGACTTGCTTCTCGACCCTTTAAGTTAGCCTTGAACCTATTCACCTAGGCAAAACACAATTCTACAAAACAAACCCTAAGTGTATTCACTAGCACACCTAGCAAGCTATCAATGAGAACTACAATTAAAATGATGAAAAACAACAAAGAATGAGCTAAAATGAAACCACAAGTGTGAGCTCCTTCCAAAGTCTTCTAAGTCTCCAACTCTTCAAGATGGTGAGCTCGAATCGTTGTCGGAGTTGAGACGAGAAGATCGCTTGAGGAAGATGAAGCTATCAGCAAAGCAAGCGAGCGCAAATCAATCTTTGGAGGCTTAAATCTCTCATATGAATGCAGTAATGACGATTACAAGCCTTTAAGAGAGGTTGGTGAGGGGTATTTATAACCCCTCACTCGGTAGCTCCACCCAACGGGCATTTTTTTGCCCGTTGGGGGATGCCTAGTCGCTTGTCGGTCGACCAATTGATCGACCGCTGAGCGACCGAAGGCATTCTGTTGATTTCGGGCCACATTCGATCGACTGTCCGATCGACCGAATTGCCTACTACCAATTTTTGGCCTCGTTTGGTCGACCGAATTGTCCACTGCCAATTTTTAGCCTTGTTCGATCGACCAAACGTGGGCTGAGGCTATTTTTCTCAGCCATCTTCTTGTGCGCTTCATTTTCGGGTTCCGTTACCAAGTTTTGACTTGGATAATATTACAAATTGGCTTGGGTGAATTCCTAGAGATATATTACATAAAATCTAATCATAACTCTAGATTTTCTACTTGCTCGTTTTCGAAGCTATTTTTGCTGATTCTTGTATTTTTTCGAACAAACTTCACGCGTGTATCGTAACCTCAACCCGGACTCAAAACTTCACAAATACATTAGTTTCATGTTTGTTATCATCAAAATAGAGATCAAAGCCTAGGGGAAACCCTTGGGCCAACAATCTCTCCGTTTTTGATGATGACAAACAAAACATAAAATTCTATAAAACTCTAAGTACCATTTGTGAGTTTGAGTTAAACCATACACAACCTATTTTGCAACTTGACATATGCTCCCCCTATCAATATGCATATCATGCTTATAACTTCCCCTATCTATATGCATCATAAAACACATGTGACCTTGCTTTTTCTCTCCCTTTTGACATCAATCAAAAAGGGCAAGAACTAAGGTACTATTAATGAGTTTCATCAATAAAATCGAGAAAACCATAAAATCGAGTATCATCTTTCACTATAGTCCTTCCTATTAATGTAAGCCTATAGAAGGCAAACATCGATAAGTCGCAAAGCCCCATTACAAGGCAATACATAAGTGTGATGATACTACATGAAATGTAATTTTTCAAAAGGCATGTAAATTTTGAAAGTTTAAACATTTGGCAAAGCACAAATCCCTAATTGCATTCTTAAATTTGTAAAGCTTTCTTCATTTAAGGGTTTTGTAAATATATCCACAAGTTGCTTATCGGTGGATACAAATTTCACGGATATATTTCCCTTAGCTACATTATCCCTAAGAAAATGGTGCCTTAGATTAATGTGTTTCGTCCTAGAGTGTAAAATTGGATTTTTTGCTAAATTAATTGCACTTATCATAATGTATGGATATACATGAATATTTAAGTCCATAATCTAAAATGGTTTGTTTCATCCAAAGGATTTGTGTACAACAACTAGCCGCAACGATGTATTCCACTTCGGTAGTTGAAAGTGCAGCCGAGTTTTGATTCTTTGAAAATCAAGAAACAAGACTCATCCCTAGGAATTGACAACATCCACTAGTGCTTTTTTATCTACTTTACACTCGGCAAAATCGGCATCCGAATAACCAATTAAATCGAAAGTTGCATTACATCGATACCATAATCCTAAGTCAACCGTGCCTTTCAATTAAATATCTCAATATGCGTTTGACCGCACTTAAGTGAGACATTTTAGGACAAGATTGAAACCTAGCACATGCACAAACACTAAATATGATATCGGGTCTACTTGTGGTTAAATAGAGAAGGTTGCCGATCATACCTTGATATCGTTTTTCATCTACTTTTACACCATCTTCATCTTTATCAAGCTTAATAGATGTGCTCATTGGTGTAGAAGCTATCTTGGCTTCATTCATCCCAAACCTTTTGATGAGCTCCCTTGTGTATTTGGCTTGATTTATGAAGATCCCTTTGTTGGTTTGCTTGATTTGGAGACCAAGCATGAATGAGAGTTCTCCCATCATGCTCATCTCAAATTCTTCTTGCATGCACTTAGCAAACCACTCACAAAGCAATTCATTAGTAGCACCAAATATTATATCATCAACATAAATTTGCACGAGTAAAATATCATTTTCATTATTTTTTATAAAAAGATAATCATCGGCTTTTCCAATGCTAAAGCCTTGATCAATCAAAAATGTGAAAAGCCTTTCATACCAAGCCCTAGGGGCTTGTTTTAAACCATAAAAAGCCTTTTTAAGTTTAAAAACATGATTTGGAAACTCAAAACTTTCAAATCCGGTGGGTTGTTCAACATAAACTTCTTCATCGATAAAACCATGTCCACCATCCTTACTTGATAGAGTTGCAAAGAGATTGATATCACCGGTCATATGTTTTGAGCAACCGCTATCCAAGATCCATGTGCTCCTACTTGCTTGGGGATGGTTCTCTATCTACAAAAGGAGAAGAGACAATTTTAGATACTCAAATCTTCTTGGGTCCTTGAGTGTTAGTCATCTTAGGAACCAAAGTGAATCTAGCATGGGGGTTCCTCCTAAGAGCACAATCTCTAACCACATGGCCAAAAATACCACATGAAAAATAACTTCCATTAAACTTTCTTGTGCTATGTGTGTGAGCATGGAAATGTGCATGAGCATGATTGTTTGATGACTTTCTAGCATGTACAACCTTAGGCATGGCATTTTGTAAGGTTGTTATTTTTTCATTTAGCATGCATAGTTCCTTTTTTAAGTTTAGCATGCTATCATTCAAGTACTCTACTTAATCACTTAAGAACTTGTTCTCATTTTCTAATTTTTTGTTTTCATTTTCTAAGTTTTTCTTGGCATCATCAAAGGCATGCTTTTCTTCCTTAAGAGTATCTACTTCTTTCCTTAAGGCATTACATGAAAGTAGCGGGTTATCATTTTCAATTTCCAAAGACTTGTTGTCCTTTTTAAGCTCTTTGAATTTCTTTCTAATGGCATTGAATTCATCATGCATTTGATCAACTTCCATTTCTAATTCTTCTTGATTAAATGAAACTTCACCAAAAGTAAATTTTACATCTTTGTCGTTTGCCATAAGGCAAAGGTTTGCCTTCTCACTTTTGATCTCCTCTTCACTTGAAGAGGATTCACTCTCATCCCAAGAGGCCATCATCGCCGTCTTCTTCTTCTTGTATATGTCTTTCTTGTGAGGCTTGGAGGTAGAAGCCATCTTGAGAAGTGGACAATCCTTCCTTAGGTGTCTGGTTTTGTTGCAATTGAAACATGTGTAGCCTCCTTTTCCCTTTCTCATGCCGCCTCTCATGAAGCTCATGAACCTCCTTGCCAACATTGCCATCTCCTCAAACATCATCGGTCTCCTCCTCAGATGATGAGAGTTTATCAACCCGGTGTGATGCTTTTAAGGCAATATTCTTGCTTTTGGGGGCATCTTCCTCCTTATATTGCTTCATATGGGTCCCATGTGTCATGAGAGACCCAATGAGCACAGTGATCTTTAAGGTGCTCATATCCTTTGCTTCCATGATTGTGATGACCATAGGCTCCCATGCTTTTGGAAGGGAATGAAGGAGCTTCCTTACCTTCTCCTCTTCCCTTATGTCTTTACCAAGGTTAGCTAATCCATTCGTAATATTTTGAAAGCGAGCATACATGGCATCAATAGATTCATGAGATAACATTCTAAACATTTCATAATCATGCATGAGTAGATTTATCTTAGATTCCTTAACTTGTGAAGTCCCTTCATGTGTAGTCTCTAAGACTTTCCAAAGTTCATATGCCGACTTATAAGTGGAAATCCTATTAAACTCATTAATTGATAGGCCACAATATAACGCATTTGATGGCTTTTGCATTTGCGTTAAAAAGTCTAATTTCTTCTTGATCCACTCATCCATATCTTTAGTTGGTTGCTTATACTCTACTTGAATCATTCTCCATACATCTATGCCTAGTGATTGAAGGAAGTCATTCATGCGTATCTTCCAATAGGCATAGTTGTTTCCATCGAACAATGGTGGAGTATAAGTAGAGGGCCCTTCAGCTAGTTGAATTTCACCTGACATTCTAGATTGTAGAGTAGATGGTTAAATATAATCCTACGACCTTGCTCTGATACCAAATGTTGATCGAATACCCACACTAGAAGAGAGGGTTGAATAGTGTTGGGTGAGTTTTAACTTCTATTCGATTTCTTTCAAGTTCGATTTCTAATGCAAACAAATTGATCGTGCAACTAAATTATGATGCTTGACAATTATGAATAGTAATTAATATCAAATAAGCATCACAACGTAAACACAAATAATTAGAGTGGTTTGGCCAACCGCCTACTCCACTACCTTGGCACCACACCAAGGATTTCTAACCAACACTTTATAGACTATGTGTTTCCCTTTGAATACAACCAAGGAGTTGCTTCTCAACCCTTTGAGAATGCCTTAAACCTATTCACCTAGGCAAAACAAAATTCTACAAAGCAAATCCTAAGTGTTTACACTAGCACACCAAGCAAGCTATCAATGAGAACTACAATTAAAATGACGAAAAACAACAACGAAGGAGCTAAAAATGAAACCACAAGTGTGAGCTCCTTCCAAAGCCTTCTAAGTCTACAACTCTTCAAGATGGTAAGCTCGAATCATTGCCGGAGTTGAGATGAGAAGATCGCTTGAGGAAGATGAAGCTATCCACGAAGCAAGCGAGCGCAAATTGATCTATGAAGGCTTAAATCTCTCTTAGGAATGCACTAATGACCAATAGAAGCCTTTAAGAGAGGTTGGTGAGGGGTATTTATAACCCCTCACTCGGTAACTCCACCCAACGAGCATTTTTCTGCCCGTTGAAGGACGCCCGGTCGCTTGTCGGTCGACCAGTCGGTCGATCGATTGATCGACCGCTAAGCGTCCGAAGGCGTTCTACTGCTTTCGGGCCACATTCGGTCGACCGTCCAATCGAGCGAATTGGCTACTACCATTTTTTGGCCTCGTTTGATCGATCGACCGATCGACCGAACCTGGGTTGAGGCTATTTTTCTCAGCCATCTTCTTGCACGCTTCATTTCCGAGTTCCGTTACCAAGTTTTGACTTGGATAACATTACAAATTCGCTTAGGTGAATTTCTAGATATATATTACATAAAATCTAATCCGAACTCTAGATTTTCTACTTGCTCATTTTCGAAGCTATTTTTATCGATTCTTGTATTTCTCTGAACAAACTTCGCGTGCATATCGTAACCTCAACCTGGACTCAAAACTTCACAAATACATTAGTTTCATATTTGTTATCATCAAAATAGAGATCGAAGCCTAGGGGAAACCCTTGGGCCAACAAAAGTTGTCTCCGTGGTTCAGCTGTCGTGCTCTTTCGCTGGCTGGGACCTTATCCATGGTTCTAGGTTTGCCAAGTCGGGGCTTTAACTCCTCTCTTATTTCTTCTTCAAATCCTGGGTTGCGGGATGATTCTGTCAGCGAGTCTTTTCTTTGTTGTGCACCCTTTGTGTTGGTGAAATGGCCACATTAGAGGGGGTGAATAGTATGTTAACTAAATCTATTTGCCTAAATTCAGTTTTAATCATTTCTTAGATTACTTAGGCAATTCACAAATCAAGAGTAAGCGGAAATAAGATATAAATGATAAGGAATAAGAAATGCAAGGTAAACAATGCTAACACAATTATTTATAGTGGTTCGGCCCCAATGCCTACTCCATTACCTAAGCACCCCGCTTAGGATTTCCAAACTTGTTTAACTAGATTAATTAGTTTCCTTACAATGAGGACTTTACACCGAAAAGTCTCCGCTCTCAAACCGAAGGCACTTCCACAGCCGAAAGTGTCCTGCCTTCCTACCGAGAGCACTCTCCAACCTCAACCTAACGACAACTCAACTAATCCTAGTAAACTACGTTTACACCGGTGGAATTAAGCCTCAAACACAAATGCAACCACCAAATTTCAAGACCTAACAACCTAGGTCTTCACAAGCTCAAATACAATGAAATAAACAAGAAAATACAAAACTTAATGGAGCAATAAATCAAACAACTTATACTTAGCTCCAAACAAAGTTTCCTAGCTTCATCTTGATGCCTTTGATGGTGAATCAATGAAGTCAAGGCTTACTCAAGGAGTTGAGAGATCAAAGCTAGGGATTTCAAGAATGGTGGCTCAATAATACTTGTAGAGATGCAAGGAGTGGCTCTTTGAGGCTTAGAGGCATCAACAACTAGCTGGGGGAGAGTTTTTGGTGGGTATTTGTAACCCCCCAAACTCAAGGTGTCGTCAACGGGCATTTTTCTGCCCATTGGCGACACTCGGTCGCTTGCCGATCGGCCGATGGATCGATCGCCCAAGCGACCGCAGCATTCTGCCACTTCTGGGCGCACTTCGGTCAATCGACTGGTCGACCAAATTGGCTACTGCCAATTTTTGACCACATTCGGTCGACCGACTGATCGACCGAACCTAGGCTAAACTTGATTTTTTTCATCCTTCTTCTTGCGCGCTTTATTTTCGGGTTCTGACCTTCAACGAGTGTTAATTTGGAGAGTTTTCCATGTGTTCTTTAGACTCGTCCAAGACATCTTTGGTGCACACATCGAACTTTGAGAAACCTCCGCGACGAACCCGAACGCGTCAACCAATGTCCTTTTGATTTCTCTGATATTTCCGATCGAGGACATCGAGCACTAACCGATATGGAACCTGAAAATATTTCTTAATGAAACATTAGTTCCATGTTTGTTATCATCAAAACCGAGATTAAGACCAAACCTTAGGCGAACAATCTCCCTCTTTTTGATGACGACAAACATCCTTAAGAAAATATATATATTAATGCACAAAGTATATCAACTAAGGGATTTCTCCCCCTCTCAACATGCATATCTATGAAAATAAACTCCTCCTATCTATATGCATGGGTTTCCTATATTTTCTTCCCTTTTACCTATATTTTTCTCCCCCTTTTGACATCAATCAAAAAGAGTAAGAAAAATCAATTTAGTGAAAGTTGAGACTCTAAAATTAGTTTTCATGAAGCATGAAGATCTCAACTCAAGGGATGAAAACTTGCATACAAGTGAGACTAATTAATACATGATAACATAGAATGATAAATATAATCTAAAACTTGGAAAGCATGTACTAATTCAAGTATTGAAATTACACGTATCGGTCGAAGTTTCAAAAGTCATTCTAGAAATGATTTTTCTTAAATAATAATGAGAACGATACCAAAAATAGAATTACAATATCATACTTGACGTCTCATTCAAAGATTTCGACGAAAATCTAAAGTATCGAGAAATGAGCACTTGGGAAGAATGATACTTTAATGGCATTTTCCTAAATAAGTGAATCTTTCATGACATTTCTAGATTTCATTCAAACTTTCAAAATATCAAGATATGAGCATTTAAAGCATGTATATCAAGTTTGAAGTGAAACTAATGTCATTTACCTAATGTATCAACTTAGCATGATTTCAATCAAAAGATAAGCATGTTAACATGAAATTGCTACGAATCAATTTTTATCCTTTATCATGGTTTTTCAAACTTAGACACATATACACCTAACATGAGTAAATCTAAACATGTTTGTGAAATTTGGGCTCAAAATGAGATTTCTAAGTCAAATTATTGACTTAGGTCAAACTTTTTCAACTTTGAGTCCCCTAAGATGATCTACATATCACTTTGATGATCTATACATGAATTTTCAACTCTAAACACCAGAAGCATGTCATGTGTATATCTAAACATGTTTCATGAGTTTGGACATAAAAAGTAAGTCTCTAATGACAAGTTCTAACCTAGGACGATTTTACTCAATGAAAAATTGCCTAAGTACTAAGAATTTTCCTAGTCATGATATTTCAATCATTTTTCATGTTATTTCAATCATGAGTATTGAGACATAATTTAAGCTTAAACATGGAGGTATAACACTAAGTTTTATGAAAATCGAAATCATACCTCATACTTGAAAATTTAGCCAAACTAATCTTTTTCATTCTAATTAGCCTTCCATTTAACCTTAGATTTAACTTGCATGAGGAAATCATTGGTAACATAATGGCATAATTATTTCAAGCAAGTTAATCATTCTAGATAGCAAAGTAAGGATCAAATATTTCATTCAAAATCCAACTTTGCTAAATAGTTCGAAATCCGTTTAAAATGAAATCAAGTCATACCAAAATGAATTTTAAGAGATCACAAGAATAATAAATATGAAAACATGATTTCCAACCCTTCCTATTGGTTGAAAACCGAAAGGCCACAATGAGCCTACGATTTAGAACCGCAAGGTCGCATGAGCCCATTATAGGCTACATAGGTCTCCGAAGAGACCGAAAATAAAAAAATCAAAAATTATTTGAAATATATTAAGAGCGGGGAAAATCAATCAATTTTAAGCATGTATCATAAACATCAACTTCAAACATATAAGTAGAGAAAAGGTGATGATACCAAGTGATTTAGTTGCCAATTCCTAAACCTAAGGCATCTAGTCTAGGTAAAGACTTTGAAGTTGCAACCATGCAAGGATCCTTCCTTCAATTTCTTGGTCAACTTCAACTCTTTAATTTCCATTACCCTTGTGTGGTGGCTCCCCCTACAAAAGAGCATGAAACTTTTGTTACCCAAATGACTTTAGGTCCTTGGGGGTTAGATGGCCTAGGAATCCAAAGTGTCCTAGCTACACTTGGATTTTTCTTGAATGCACAATCATAAATAGTATGGTCAAATAAGCCTCAAACACAAAGGCAACCACCCAATTTCAAGACCAAACAACCTAAGTCTTCACAAGCTCAAATACAATAAAATAAACAAGAAAATACACAACTTAATGGAGCAATAAATCAAACAACTTATACTTAGCTCCAAAAAAAGTTTCCTAGCTTCCTCTTGATGCCTTTGATGGAGAATCAATGAAGTCAAGGCTTACTCAAGGAGTTGAGATATCAAAGCTAGGGATTTCAAGAATGGTGGCTCAATAATACTTGTAGAGATACAAGGTGTGGCTCTTTGAGACTTAGATGCATCAACAACTAGCTGGGGAGAGTTTTTGGTGGGTATTTATAACCCCCCAAACTCAAGGTGTCATCAACAGGTATTTTTCTGCCTGTTGGCGATGCCCAGTCGCTTGTCGGTCGATCGATATCGACCGATGGATCGACCGCCCAAGCGACCGCGGCATTCTGCCGCTTCTAGGAGCACTTCGGTCGACCGGTTGGTCGACTGAATTGGCTACTGCCAATTTTTGACCACATTCGGTCGATCGAACCTAGGCTGAACTTGATTTTTTTCAACTTTCTTCTTGCACACTTCGTTTCTGGGTTTCGGCCTTCAACGAGCGTCAATTTGGAGAGCTTTCCATATGTTCTTTAGACTCGTCCAAGACGTATTTGGTGCACACGTTGAACTTTGAGAAACCTCCGCGACGAACCCGAAAGCGCTAACTGATATGGAACTTGAAAATATTTCTTAATGAAACATTAGTTCCATATTTGTTATCATCAAAACCGAGATTAAGATCAAGGTAAAAAACCTTAAGCCAACACTTTGAGCTGTACCTTTATGGCTTATTTTCTTTTGTAAGCTACCCTCTATGGTTTGTAAGTGTATATATCCCTTTGTGGGAATTTATGAATAAAGAGGATGCCTTTTGTGTTTATCCTTGATGTGCTCTCATCGAGTTTTATCAGCTCCTTGATTTGCTGAGGCTCTGTTAACTGCATGTCTAGTTTAGAATAATATTTAAATTTTAGATTAGCTATTTGGTAACTATGAGTAAGGTGTTGAGGCCGTTGAGTCGGAGTACTGAGCTCTCATCGTTTGGTAACTACGATTACCTATTTGGTAATTGGAACTTTCAGAATTCATTATCGAATAGAAACCTAGGCATCCCATAAAGGCCCAGGCTCTAGCCGACTTCGTCGCCGAATTCACCAACCAAGAAGATACTCCTAAACTAGAGGAAACTTGAACATTATTTGTGGATAGCACCTCCAATGAAAAAGGGAGCGGGGCAGGCATCATTATGAAAATGGCCAAGGAATCACCCTTGAACTGTAAGTGAAATGACCTAGACTAGAGGGGGGTGAATAGTATGTTCGCTAATATTAACCTAGATTCCGGTTTTAATCAATTCTTGATTACTTAGGTTAATTCTCAATTCAAAGAATAAATGCGGAAGCAATTAATAAAGCAATTAAACACAAACAAGATGTCAATGTTAACACAATTATTTATAGTGGTTAGATCTCAATGCCTACTCCACTACCTAAGCACCCCGCTTAGGATTTCCAAACTAGATTTACTAGATTAAGTGTTTCCCTTAGAATGTGGGTCTTTTACTTGAAGAGTCTCCGCTCTCACACCGAATGCACTTCCACATCCGGAAGTCTCCACCGTCCTATCGAGAGTACTCTTCCACCTCAAACCATAAGAACAACGCAACTAATCCTAGTAAGCTAATCACACCGGTGGATTAAGGCCTCTACACCAAGGCAACCACCAAAAGATCTACACACTAGATCTTTACACACTTGATATTCAATGAAATAGACACTAAAAATATAAGTAAACAATTAATAAATAATACAAACTTAGCTCTCAACCAAGAAGTCCTAGCTCCTCTTGATGCCTTGATGATGAAAAAATTCATGGTTGAAGGCCAGATCAAGGGTTTTTCCTATCCAAGCTAGGGTTTACACAAAGGATGGCTCA
The DNA here is from genome assembly GCA_034359265.1 of Canna indica. NCBI lineage: Eukaryota > Viridiplantae > Streptophyta > Magnoliopsida > Zingiberales > Cannaceae > Canna > Canna indica. The sequence goes on from CP136892.1 coordinate 43,791,618, forward strand.
ATCAAGCTCAATAGTGATCAATATGTGTCTCAATGAGTGTTAGAACCTATAAGGAAGGCTGGGTATGTGTTTATATAGAAAGGCCAAGCAAAATACCCGGATGGAACATCACTCAACGGCTCTAAAACTAGTCGTTATCGATCGATCGGTTGACCGAACCATCGATCAGACCATCGATCGAAACTGCTCTAAGGGCAATTTCAGCAAGGTTTAGTCTCCCTAAGTCTTATATAACTTAAAGTTAAGAAATATTATATAAGGATTATCACCCATTTGGATTCAATAAAAATATCTAGAAAATCAAAATCCTTTGGAATCAAAATTTAACTTTTGAGGTCCTGTACAAATTTACGAAAATCGTAAATTTTATAATCTCTCGGGTCAAATATGAATACGTTGAAGGCTTCCAAAAATTCATTAAAAATAGATCGTTAACTTGTTTCTACCTAAGGAACAATTACCGGGACTTTTGGTGCCAAGAAATTATCTAGGTCATCTAGCCCTCCAACAAGCTCCCTAGGCTTAGTGAATTTCTGGGCTATTTTTTTATTTTCCGGGTTTTCATGTTTGCGGGTTCGGGTTTGGTTTTTGGGTTCTTTGCATCACAAAATAGGATTACATATTTATTCTAGACACCCTAAACCTAAACTCTATCTTCCCGGAGAATCCCGAGCATCGACAAGCATCCTAGTCGATTTCTCCAATTTTTCCGATCGGGGATATCGTGCGATAACCGACTTGGATCCTAAAAATTTTTCTCCATGAAAACATTAGTTCCATGTTTGTTATCATCAAAATTAGGATTAAGACCAATGTTGAAAACTTTACGCCAACAGGAACAATTCCTTCAATTCCAATTCAAAGCCAGCAACAACCAAGCGGAATACAAAGCTCTGATCGCCGGGCTAAAACTTGCTCAGGAAGTGAAAGCTCGAAACATTGTCGTAAAAATCGACTCACAACTTGTCGTAGGATAGGTCAACAGCACTTACCAAGCCAGAGACCCCTCCCTCAAAAGACCTTTTCTCGCACTAGTACTTTCTTTGATTACTAACTCTGATAGTTGTGTGATTCAGCGTATACCTCGGGAAGAAAACACCCGGGCCGGCCTGCTATCCAAACTTGCTAAAACCAAAAAGCCTCAAAACAATAGGTCGATCATTCAGGAAGTCCTTGGACACTCGAGTATCCAATCAGCCAACACCTCGATCGAGGTTTAAACAATCGATCAAGGCACAAATTGGAGAACTCCCTACATCAAGTACCTCAAACGAGGCGAGATTTTGGAACACATCTCCAATCCAGGTCGATTTAAAAGAATGGCAAGTTATTACACACTCTTTGATAACCAGCTTTACAAGAGTGGGACTCCCGACCGCCCCTCAAGTGTGTCGCCCAACCCCAAATAGCCACCATAATAGCGGAAGTTCATGACAGCATCTATGGAAACCACATCGAAGGAAGGTCCCTATCAGCCAAAATCCTCCAGGCCGGCTACTTCTGGTCAAGCATAAAAGTAGATTGTAGCATCCCTATCAGCCAAAATCCTCCAGGCCGGCTACTTCTGGTCAAGCATAAAAGTATATTGTAGCATCTACGTCAAAAAATGGACAAATGCCAAAGATTCGAGGAAGTCCCTCAACTGCACCTGAACCATTGCATAACTCAAACGTCAGTTGGTCATTCCATAAATGGGGCATAGACCTCCTCGGTCCATTTCCCCCCAACACCGGGACAATTCAAATACCTGGTCATAGCAATCGACTACTTCACCAAATGAATAGAGGTTGAACCCCTATCTATAATTGTAACTAATAAAGTTCAAACGTTTCTTTGGAAAAACATCATCTACAGATTTGGAGTACCACGTGAGCTCGTTAGCGACAACGGAACATAGTTGACAGATCGTCAATTTCGAGAGTTTTGCTCAGACCTTGGCATCCGACAGCTTTTTTCATCTGTTGAGCACTTACAAACAAATGGCTTGGCTGAGGCAGCCAACAAAGTGATTCTAACAATATTAAAGGAGAAGCTCGGTCAGGTCAAGGGATACTTGGTCAAAGAGCTACCTGAGGTACTTTGGAGTTACAACACAATCACCCAGTCCTCCACCTCAAAGATCCCTTACTGGGTCATCTATGGCGCATAGGCCATGATCCCTGTTGAGATCGCAAAGCCCAATCTCCGCGGGATCACCTTCGAAGAACATGGCAATGCAGAAGCCCGAGTCGTCGAGCTCGATCTTATTAAAGAAGAACGAGAGCTCGCCAAAATCAGAGAAGAGGCAATGAAGCTTAAGATTACCTAGAAGTACAACAAACGTGTCTGGCTCAAGAACTTCACAGAAGGAGACCTTGTTCTTCGAAAGATTGAACCACAGAAAACCAGCCGAATAAGTAAGCTTGATCCAAACTAGGAAGGCCCCTATCGAATCACAGAGGTCCTCGGAAAGGGTGCTTACAGAATTGTTGAGCTCTCCAGACGATAACTCTCATGGTCCTAGAACGCGGCCTCCTTATAGGCCTACTATAGCTAAGGTTCCACCCTTAAATTACTGCAAGGTTGGAGTACTCTTTCCCCTACATGGCGGTTTTTCCCATTGGGCTTTCCCCATGAAAAGTTTTAATGAGGCTCCACTATGTGTAAACCGAGTTCAACTCTCGGTGGGATAAGATATATCTTTATGATATTTCACAATGAAATCATTATTTTTATTCTACACATGTCTTTTGTGTCTAATATTCCTTGCAGTCATTTGCATACTTTGTAGGAGAAATTTACGCGGTCTCACAAGCGGCCCTTGACCAACGTGACATGACATTCCTCCTCGACCAATCCCCCCTGCTCTCGGCATTACCAAGCCCCTAAGCAATTAAGACTTGGTTCCCACCAGTCTAAAGCTTGAACTCAATACCTCATTCAGCGACCAAAACTCGGTCTTCACCAGTCTGGCTCGCCGGCCTCAGTGCCTATCTCGAGCTCCAACGACCTCAGTGACCCCAAGAGCACTTCTCGTGAGCTCGGTTTTCACCGAGTTTGGTCTTCAGCGCTAAATGCAGCCTCTGGCTTAGCCCAGCACACTCTAAACGAGCGACACGACCCCAAGCGTGCTTCCCACGAGTTCGGTTTTCACCGAGACTAGTCCTCGTCCCTATATGTGGGCTCCGGTTCAACCCGGCATGCTCTAAATGAGCAAGACGGCCCCAAGCGCACTTCTCGCGAGCTCGGTTTTCACCGAGTCTGATCTTCAGCCCTAAATGCGGGCTCCGACTCAACCCGGCACACTCTAAACGAGCAACATGACCCCAAGCGCACTTCTCGCGAGCTCGGTTTTCACCGAGACTGGTCCTCAACCCTAAATGCGGCCTTTGGCCCTGCCCAACATGCTCTAAATGAGCAACACGACCCCAAGCATGTTTCTGGCGAGCTTGGTTTTTAGTGAGTCTGGTCATCGGCCCCTAGAGCCGCTATTTTTGGCCTCAGAACCCCTATATCTTCGTGCATGTCCCCCGAGCACAAACCTCAACCTCCTAAGTCATCACCTTCGGCCTTAGCGCCCTTATGCGATTGGGACTCCATTTTCACCGATCTGCCTCAATGGTTGTCGCACTGCTATGTGTGACCCTAGCACCTTACTCACAAATACCAAATAGGTATACCCAAGTTTAAATACTATTCTAATCAAAACATGCAGGAAACGAAGCTTTAGCAGAGAGCCGATCAAAACTCGGCAAGAAACACAATAGGGATGAATAAGGAAGATATCTTTTTCATTCATAAAGTCCTGCAAAGGAAATAGTTATAGTTACAAACCTATAAAGAGGCTACTTATCAACGAAAAAACAAGTAAAGTGCCAGCAAAACACCTACTTGGAAACTATTCCACAAAGATCATTATCGGCTAAGCTGCGCATACTAGAACTCCTGCTCAGGGTTCTGCTACCAAGATTTAACACTATACACAGACTTGGTCGTAGAACCTCCTGCAACCTAGGAGTTGGAGGACAGGCAAACTGAAAACCACTGACAATGTTCTAGCTAGCACGACGCCTCTCCAAATACCAGAAACCATGAAAACGACTTCGATGTAAGCCTAATGATACAGACCCACACTTTGAACTCCTCTCGTGTCCATCTTTAAGCTCGATGGTACAAACCCACAGCGAATGACAAACCCTTCGCCAGCCAAACAAGAGAAACTCTCGAAGGGATGGTAATCTTCGACACTTCTCAGTTCATGATTTCCAAAACGCACAACAATTAAGGGGTTGTTTATAGGCTCAGATTAAGAACCATTACCGTAACTAACCGATCCACGAGACCTCTTTTTTGTCAACCTACAACTGACACTCAATGCTTTGGGAACCGATTACTGAATCCTTACTCATGATTACTTTTTTGTAGAGGTATATCTACCACACAGGTGGCGGACATCCGGAAGAGCTCACACGGGCATCACATCCTGTCAGAATATCGAAGCGACACATGAGAAACTGTGCACTCATCCCGTGATCAACCGAGGTCATAAAGGCCAACCTCACTTAGAGCCCAGTATGCAGTCTTACAAACTCCGATCGAGCTCAGGGGTTGTGGACTGGACTAGGACTATTGGGCCCGATCGAAAAAGACCCAGCAGCGCCCCACCACTCATCTCGGGTCGAACCAAGCGGCTTCACCATTATTAATATTTATTATAGTATATTAATATATACTATAAAATTATATATATTAATATTATATATACTAATATTTGAGACGCAAAGGTCTATGCATCGTGAATATTAGTTGGGAGACACTTTTAGTAAAAGCGTTGCGAGTTGCATTAGAGACGCAACTAAAAAAGCGTCTCCGCCAAAAATCACTGACGCTAGGCCTTTGCATCTCGAATAAGCAAGTTGTATTGAAAACGCACCTAAAAAGCGTCTCCGCCGAAAATCACTAACGTCAAGCTTTTGCATCCCAAATATTATTCAGGGGCCGCTTTTAGGAAAAGCATCGCGAGTTTCGTTGGAGGAGCAACTAAAAAGCGTCTCTGCCAAAAATTACTGACGCTAGATCTTTGCGTCTCAAAAATTATTGGGGACATAATGATCTAATACGCTTGCAAGTAGCGTCGATGAGGTAATTAGTCTCGCAAAAAAACGTCCTTAAGAGAAAAAAAAAGATGTCATCATTTGTTATATTTGTAGTAGTGATAGGATAGTACTAATCTCAGCTTCATACGAATGAACATGCGGTAACTAACTCAGGTTCACTCATAGTGTAATCAGGTTCACTCATAGTGGACTCGGGTTCACTCAGACAAATTCCAAGTTAATACATATTAGGGGGTTCATCTTTTGTCCACTTTCTATTTGAACACATATAAAATTTAGATTCATCATTGTTATTTCTTGGTTCAATATTACACAACTTAAGTTCAATGTTAGTTACCTCATATTCACTCATATTATTCCAAATTTACTCACAAAAATTTTAAGTTGATATATTTTAGAGTGTTTACCTTCTGCCCAGATTCTATTTGAACAAATATAAAATTTAAATTCATCGTTTTATTCATTGGTTCAGACAATCGAGAGATTCAAAATTACTCACCTCAGGTGTACTCATGTTAAGCCCAAATTTACTAACAAAATTTTCAAGTTGATATATACTATAGTGTTTAGTTTCTATCCGTAATTTATTTTAACAAAAAAAAATATTCATCATTATTATTTCTTAGTTCAATATTACATAACTTAAATTCATAATTAGTCATCTCGTATCCATCCGTAGGAAGTTCAAATTCACTAATAAAAAAAATTTATATATGTTCATCTTTTGTCCACTTTTTATTTGAACAAATATAAAATTTATATATATCATTATTATTATTTATTGGTTCAATATGAGACGAGGCACTAGAATTGATATGGTGCTTGGCACCGGGCAGTAGTTTTGTCGGTCTCGGTGCGTGATTGAGCTTCAATCTGTGGGAAGATAAGTTTAGCTAGATTGGGATTTGAGATTGCTTTCGTGCCGGTCACAAGCAATCTCGAACACCTGGGCAGGATGTACATTGTAAATCTCTGCTTCATATTTTCTCTAATATGAATTCTCCTAGATCAAGAAACAAAATTGAATGTAAGAAGAAGAAGAAATCAATTAGCCGCCTCTTTCTCCTTTCCGCCATTAGGCAATAGGCTGAGAGCCTCCAACAGGGTGTTCCTGAGCCTACCGAGGTCAGGCCTCACATCCTGGTTGTCCAAATACGTCTTGCTGATTACTTTCCATCCTTGCTTTGTGATCGAACTGGGATCCCTCAACACCGGATGATCCTTGGGATACAGCTCGCTCAGCGAGCTCTCCTCTTCACTGATCTGGTACTCCAAGTATTTGAGCTCCATCCCCGCCGACGGCTTTCCGAAGGTGTCCCTCGCCAGCCAATCCAGCCCCGTAATGGGCACCACCTGTATCACCACTGCCCCCGCCGGCAGGAACACCATGTTCGTCAGCCCCGCGCCGTGGACGCCCATCATCACGTCGGCCGAGTTCACCAGCCTCGCAAACACCCCAAGATTGGTCGATCGGTTCGCTTCCGCCGTCCTCACCTCGAACCCCAACCCCGCCGCCATGTCCGTCATCTCCTTCTCGTTCAAGAACACTCTGGTCTCGTTCCGCGATATGATCAGCAGCCTCGGTTTCTCCCCCGGCGGCGGCTCCGCCACCGTTGCCCTCTCCAGCCCGTACGTCCTCCGCAGCACCGCCTTGAACTCCGCCATGGAGAACCCCGTCGGGGTCTTTGAGGCGTTGACGCCGAGCTCCTTGTGGAAGCGCAGACCCACGATCACGCGAGGGAAGCACCGCACCGTGCTCTGCTCCTCGTCGCTGCTCGCGTTGATGATCTCGTACTTGGAGAGCTGCTTGAAGATTAAAACGAACAAATCCATCCACCACTGCTGCACATCTGAGAGAATGAACTGAACCTCGCCATGGAATTGGTAGGAGGAGATGAAAAGAGGAACAATGACATCGGTGAAGCTGTGGAAGAGGTTGTCGGTGTAGCCACCGACCGAGAAAACCAGAGCTGGGACAGCGGACTTCACGGTGCACGGAGGCGGCGGCGCCTTGCCAGAGAAAGGCTTGATGATCCACAGGGTAACATTCTCCATGGCCGGGGGGTCGTGCTTTCTGCAGTAAGGTTTGGTCTTCCATTCTTGATCCGTCAAGGAATGGGGGAGGAAGATGGTCTGAGAGCTACCTCGAATCCTTATGTCGCCTTCGGCCTCGCAAACGTTGGATCTCTTGCTTGTTTCCGAGCAAATCGAGTTGTTTGCATTTTTGACTACAGTAATTTCTTGAGAAGCTGAAGTATTTCTCTGATCTCCTCCATCCCCTGCACTTATAAGCAGCTTTTGCACATAAACTAAAAATCTGAGAAAAACTCTTTAATAGAAATTGAAGAGCAGCTGCCCTACTCTCTGAAGCATATTTGGGTTTTGCCTGTTCCAGCGCCTCCTGCGGATTTGCTGAAAGGAGAAGAACAACAACAGTGGATGATAAATTAGATCAGGAAAGAGATGATCAAAAGAGGAGCGGAGAGAACTAGAGACACACACCATATGGAGAAGAGCAGTAGCGAGCTTTGATGAGAGAGAGGATGCAGAGGGAGAGAACAATGGCGGCGGCGACGAGGAGATTGCTTATCTTCCGAGTAGGGTTGAGTGACTTCATCCTCCTCCTCTCTCTCTCTCTCTCTCTCTGACCGCCTTCGGCCTCTCCCGTATTATTCTTTAAAGCACGGAGTTGGAATTATAATTTTGTGGGCTCGTTAATTTCGGGATATTTGTTGCGGCCTCGTTTTCTGGGTGTTTGACGAAATGCCAGCCACCAACAGCTTGTTTAATTTCGTAACCTCTCTTAACAAACCATTGTGCTGAAAAGAAAGAAGCATGTGAGAAGAATCAGGTAATATTTATTTATGACGCTTCTTCTCTAACAAGAATTAGGTCTTGAACATTGTCTGCTCACCTTATTAGAAATTAATTAATTTGAGTAAAATAATTTGGTAGACATATGGAACATTGAAAAGAAGGAGCTTGCTGCAGCAGTTCAAAAGTACGATGAGTTATTGTTTTTACTAGATTATTGTGACTTGAATCAATCAACAAGTCTGACTTGATGTTCATTTACTTGTTTCATTGAGACAAATGAAAACGAACTGAAATTTGTCTGTGTATAGCATTAGACATGACTACGCTACCTCAGTTCATTTCTTAAAATTATAAACAACAATGCTGCATAGTTGGATTTCTCTGGTGTACATTTTGTAAACGTGATCAATGCATTAGATAAAATTTTATTGAAAACATCATTTGAACTAATTCAACTCAAAAAAAATCAACAATAAAATAAATTAGAAATTAAAGTTTAATTAAAGAACCTGATTTGCCCCAACTCGACTTAAATTAATTTTAAAAGTTCGAGTAGACAGGACCTGATTGTTAGTTATTGTAACTTAAAATCTCGTTTGATCTAAAAAAACTTAATTCAACTCATCCTAAATTAATTGAAAAATATTCAACTTGGCTCGAAATTAATTTTCTAAATTTCAAAAATAAATTTAATTGAAAAACCTAATTTGAGTGGACATGATCCAAGAAATCCGATTTAATCCGACTCAAATTCAATTAAAAAAACTTCGAATGACTCGAATTCAATTTGAGCTGACAAAGGTCATTCCTCTCCCATCTTCGACTTGGGACCGTTCACAGAACATATCATGGTGGTTTTCCTTTGTGACAATTTCAAGTTGTCGACCACTCTCCAAACTTATGACGGCATGGGCGATCCGACCACCCATCATGTTTCGATCGATGATGCTTCTCAACGGCGCTACCGACTCCATCATGTGTGGAGTTTTTCCCACCTTCCTAGAAAGTTCACACCGTTATGGTTCTCCACCCTTCCGTCTGGATCCGTACACATCTTGCAAGAGCTCTCCAACGCATTCGTCAAACAATTTTCCTCATCTCGGATCTATTCCAAGACCGTGGACTCCCTCCACTACATCAAGTAGCGACAGAATGAACATCTGAGAGAATACCTGAGGGAATACTATCATGCCCTTCACCAGCAGACGGCGTGGTGGAGATGGCAGACGCGACGGTGGAGATTGTGGAGACAGTGCGGTGGAGATGCAGAGAAGAAGATTAGGAATTAGATGGTGGTGGCTAGCAGTGGCTGGCAGGAAGATTAGAGAAGAGGAGATTGAAGAGAACAGAAAATATATTGATTTTAATTTCACATTTATGGGGGCTCCGACCCCTAGGAAAACTAGGGCCTTTTCTGGGGGGGGGGGGGGCGAAAATAGCCCCCATGAAATATATTGATTTAATTCTTTTGGGCAACGCTCCTATTCTTTTGATGGGTCTATTGACTTATTTGCACGAGAAAACTCATGATTGTACATGGATATGGAAAACATGTATGCTAATTAGAATGCCTAGATCTTTTTCCACATGAAATTGCCTAGATTGCTTCCTCAATTACTTGATTATATCATATTATAGCTAACAATAGTACCTCTGGTATTAAAACTCATTCTGATCATTCGACGATGCAAAAAACAATTTTAATTTCATTTTGTTTTGTTATCGTATCATATCATATCGGCATTTCCATTGTTAGTTACATGCAACTTTAAAAAGAACCCAAGTTGCTTTATTGTTTGGCTACAGGGAAAATTAGGGATTTTCCTGGGGGCCGAAAATAGCCCCCACGAAAAATAGGGGCTTTCTTGGGGGCCGGAAATAGCCCCCAAGAAAACAAGTGGCTTTCTTGGGGGTCGGAAATAAACCCCGGGAAATAGTTTTCCTGGGTGCCGAGTTTTTCGATTCGAGTGAGAGTTTTTATCGATGCATTTTGCTGTAGGCCATTGCATGGCCCTTTGGAAAACATCGTTTTGCTAGGGACCAGCGCGCGACCCCCATTAAAAGCCGTCACAAAAAGTCACATTTCTTGTAGTGCTTGCATTTGAGATTTCATCATACTATTTTCATTTTTGATTTTCATATTTTCTACTTTCAAATTCTCAATCTCATCTTTTGAGATATTTTTCAATTCAATTTTCAAATCATCATTTTTATTTTTCAAATCAATATTCTCACTTTTTAAGTCCTCAATTACAATTATCAATTGTGAATTACTACTTTTCAAAACATCAATACTATCATGACAATCAACACTTGAGAAATTTAAATTTGTCGTAGCCATGGAGATCTCCAACCTCAACCCTCACATCGAGTCGTACTCTATTAAGCATGGTCTGAAGCTCGGACATTTTGTGGGCCAAATAGCCATGTCCAAGCTGAGAACTATGACCCGAGTTTCGGGAAGGAACAGTATGCCACATGGAGATGGAAGAGAAGGTAGAAAAGTCGATAGACAACTACCAAGGATACCGCCGAAGACAAGAAAGCGAAAAAGTTCGATAAGGGAGAAGGGCGAGATCGCCGAGGATAGGATGATGGCAAAAGAAAGAGATTGCCATCTCGACCTAGCGCCAATATATGGGAGACCATTCTCCGAGAAATTTACAACCTACAGCTTCTCAAATACCACAGCAATGCTATGAAGTAGAAGGTCCCGCCTAACGCGGACAAAAGTAAGAAGTGTGAATTCCATCGCACATATGGGCACACCACCGAGGAATGCATAGTGCTCAAAGACCAGATCGAGCATTCGATACGGGAAGGTCGGCTCGACCACTACATTAGTCACGGATGAAACCGTAGTCAGGACTAAAACTGTCACGATTGCCAATGCTGACGTGAGAGCAAAACTCTCCCAAGGGACATTACGGGCAATCGAGACAGCGTCAGAATAGATTAGCCGAACAATGAAATTCGTGGAGTCATCGACCACATAGCCGGAGGATTCGCAGGAGGAGGCGAGACACGGCTAGAAAGAGATCTATCCAACCCATCATAACAATCGACGACACAACCCGCCCACATAGGCCTCGCGTCAGACCTCGTAATATCGTTTTATGAATCTAACTTCTAATGAATTAATAAAAATCTACATGAATCTATCGTTATTTTTGTAATTGCTGACAACTTTATTGTTAGGAAAGTCCTACTAGACTAGGGGGGGTCGACTGATCCTGTTCTACTCAACGTTTAGGAAGATGCAACTGACTGAAGCCTCACTCTATCCCTACAATGGAGACCTTGTCGGTTTCTCAGGAGAACGAGTCAACGTCCGAGGCTATCTATGGCTACGGACGACATTTGACTCCCAGCTGAAGACTAAGACGACCGATGTGCACTACCTGGTCATCGATATATAGTCCCAGCCCTTACCACATGATTTTGGGACGACCTCCACTGAACAATCTGGGAGTCGCCGTATCAACTCCCCACCTGGCACTAAAATTCCCAATTTCAGAGATCGATGTGGGAGTGGTCCACGCCAACCAGAAAGAATTATGTTTGTGCTACAACGAATGTTTAAAACAGAAGTCGGCTAAACCAAGACAAGCGTTGAGAAATCCATCCCAGCAGGTGCACTCGGTATTTCACGGATAGCAGTAGCCATAAATATCCAAGTTGGAACCAAGAGGAGGCATCCAAGAGCGGCCCTAACCCGCTCGACGACCTAGATCCCATATAGATAGAAGCGTCACCCGAGCAAGTGACGTTCATTGGAACTCACCTCTCAGTCGAGCTCAGGACTCGACTCATCAAAATGGCTCAAAAACAATGTTGACCCATTTGCATGGACACCTATCGACATGCTGGAGATAGACCCCAAACTCATCTGCCACGAGCTTGCCATCAACCCTCGAGTCAAATCCGTGGCACAAAGGGAAAGAGAGATCGGAGCCGAGCGCCGACAAGCCTCTCTAGAAGAAACCAAAAAACCACTGAAAGCAGAGTTCATTAGAGAAATCAGATTCACCACATTGCTCACGAATGCCGTGATGGTAAGGAGAGGTTCGAGGAAGTGGTAGATGTGTGTGGGCTTCACCTACTTTGTTGTCGATCTCACAAATAAAGAAAACAATGTCGACCAAGCCAAGACGTGGACGATGTTTGTGGGCAACGCCTCGTACAAAATGTTGGCCTAAGATTTTCTACCTTGGTCATAATCTCGGTTTTGATGATAATAAACACTGAACGAATGTCTCATGAAGAATTATTTTCAGCTTCCATATCGGTTAGCGCTCGACGCCCACGATCGAAAAAATTAGAAAAATCGGAGAAATCGGTAAGGACGCTCGTCAACGCTCGGGATTCTTCAGGAAGTTAGAGTTTAGATTTAGGGTGCCTAGTATGTGTTGTAAATCCTCATGATGATGCAAAGAAACTCAAAAACTAAACCCAAACCCCAAAATATGAAAAATCGGCAAATTAGAAAATGACCCTGGAATTCACTAAGCCTAGGGAGCTCCTTGGAGGGCTATATAACCTAGACATTTTCATGACACAAAAAATGCCGGTAATTATTTCTTAGGTAAAAATTAGATATCGAGGTATTTTAAAGAAATTTTTGGAAGCATTTAGCCTACCCATATTTGACCCGAAAGATTAGAAAATTTCCATTTTTCGGAAATTTGTACTAGACCCCAAAAGTTAGATTTTGATTCTTAAGGATTTTGATTTTTTATATATTTTTATTGAATCCAAATGGGGGTAATCCTTATATAATATTTATGTTTTAGAGTTATTAACTTGAAGTTAATAAATATTATATATGTAAACTTAGTGAAGACAAAACCCAAAAATGAACAAACAAGTAGAAATCTCAGCCAAACCAATTAGCAGTCTGCCTAGTTTTGGTCGATCGAATGCTGCCAAAACCTGGCAGTATGCAAGTCGGTCGATCAAAATGTTAGGGACCTTCAGGGTTGTCATGTCCTGTTTGTGTCATGACGGTCCCTAACGTGCATTGTAAATATTGCATCATGAGCATTCATGTAAATATGCATTGTAAAACGCGTCCGCGCACCGCCCATCGCTCTTGCTCACGCCTAGGCAAATGGCCTCATTTGCCCAGGCATGGCATGGATGGTGGGGGTATGAGAACATAGGAATTTTATCATGCTTCTCGTACTTTTGGGAACCTTGGGGGTAGCACTTAGGGGTTAGGCTCCACAAGTATAGTACCCAGGTATAGCCTGGGCATACTCTAGTATTTCGTTCCCATTAGCCAGCATTTTCATGCAATCGGTCATTTGGCCCAACAACGTTTTTGCGTCCAAGCGCTCAGAGGCTTCAACCCACATGAAGTGGGAGCCCACGACTTTTCGACATTGGCCAAGCAGATTGGCTTAAGGCTGATTCCTCGCACGGGAAGTGAGGGAGCCGCATAGACATTTTCCACCCAAATAGTTAGTCTGTGATAGTTGGTATCAGAGCGAGGCAAGCTCGCAAAGCTTTGGTGCAAGCAATCGACGCAAACTGCCAACAGACTCGTGCCTTCATCGTTGAAGACAAACAACGTTGGGGCACTCAGCAATCTCGCAGGAGAGATTTTCGTGACCAATCATGGGTCGCAAGAGAATCTGTGAAACGAGTGGCATCGTCGATGCGAAGACGACCGTTTCAGAGGAAGCGTTGGTGGAAGAGCCAACGCAAACACATCCAATCAGGCAAACCATAACGACTGTCTAACGATTAGGAGAATTGGAGAGAATTTGTGATGCTCATGCAGCTGGCATGGCCCTAGTCGGCAAGATAGCTGACGTGCAAGAAAACTTAGAGTTAAGACTAGAGGGACTCCATGATTGTTGGGGAAATGGCCACACTAGATGGAGGGTGAATAGTATTGGACAAATGGCCTACACTAGAGGGGGGGTGAATAGTGTGTTTATAAATCAATTAGCCTAAATCCAATTTTAATCATTTCTTTGGTTACTTAGGCGAATTACAAGTTGAGTGACTAAATGCGGAAGCAATAATAAAACAATTAAGCACAACCAAATATAACAACGCAAACACAGTGATTTATAGTGGTTTGGCTCCAATGTCTACTCCACTACCTAAGCACCCCACTTAGGATTTCTAAACTAGGTTTACTAGATTAATTCTTGTTTCCCTTAGAATGAGGACTTTGACTCAAAGAGTCGCACTCTCGACCTAAGGCACTTCCACACCCGGAAGTCACCGTCTTCTTACCGAGAGCATTCTTCCACCTCAATCCTAAGGGATAACTTAACTAATCTTAGTAAAACTAAGTTTACACAAGTGGCTTTACACGTACCTTCACAGCAAGGTAACCACTTTCACACAAGACCTAATAGCCTAGGTCTTCTTACAACCTCAAATCAAAGAAAATAGATTCGAATAACAGTTAAAATTACAATGAAAAGAGCTTAGAATAAAACCAAGATCAAATGCTCTTTTCCAAGCCTTCGACGCCTTCAACTCGCCAAGAAGTAGAGCTTGAATTAAATCTCGAGTTGATACAGAGTGCACGCTTGAAGCGGATTTTGATCGAATAATAGACGCGCTTCAATTAATCTTTAGAAGGCTCAAAACTCCCTTTAGAATGCTCAATAAAATCTATATCAGTGAGAGGAATGGTTAAATGAGTTATATGAGGTATATTTATACCCTCTCAAAGAAACGGCGGCTCAACGGGTAGAAAACTATCCGTTACAACCGCTCGGTCGATTGGCCGGTCGACCGACTAATCGACCGCTCAAGCGATCGCTACCTTAATGTCTCTGTGCGGTCGACCGACGGGTTGACCACCAGAAGCAACTCTTGCGTTCCTGCAATCCAGTCGACCGATTGGTCGACTGATGCAAGTTGCAGCTTAAGTGATCCGCAGATCGATCGACCGACAAAGCTACTGCCAATTTTTGGCACACTTCGGTCGACCGAACCTAGACTGGACTGGGCAATTTGGTTTTGTTTCTTCGTTTTCTGGTTCCGTCTTCGCTAAGTCTACTTATATAACATTTATTAACTTTAAGTTAATAACTTTAAAACATAAATATTATATAAGGATTACCCCTCATTTGGATTCAATATAAATATCAAAAAAATCAAAATCTAGTTTTTGGGGTCTAGTATAAATTTTTTGAAAATAGAACTTTTCTAATTTTTCGGATCAAATAAGGGTAAGTTAAAGGCTTCCAAAAATTTCTAAAAAATACCTCGTTATCTAATCTTAAGCCAAGGAACAATTACCGCCATTTTTTATGACTAGAAACTGTCTAGGTCATATAGCCCTCCAAGGAGCTCCCTAGGCTTAGTGAATTCAGAGCAGTTTCCATGTTTTCATATTTTGGGGTTCGGGTTTGGATTTAGGGTTCTTATGCATCATAAAAAGGATTTATAATATAAACTAGACACCCTAAACCTAAACTCCCTTTCTCAAAGATTCTCGAGCGCCGACGAGTGTCCTTGCCGATTTCTATGATTTCTCTGATTTTTTTGATTTTTCCGATCGGGGACGTCGAGCGCTAACCGATATGGAACCTGAAAGATTTCTCAATGAAACATTATTTCCATTTTTTTATCATCAAAACCGAGATTAAGACCAAGGTAGAAAACCTTAGGCCAACAAATAGTGTGTTAACTAATCTTATCGCCTAATCCTGATTTTAAACGTTTCTTAGATTACTTAGGCAATTCACGATTAAATGACTAAATGCGGAAGCGATAAATGATAAAGCAATTAATATAAAATAGTATATCAATGCTAACACAATTATTTATAGTGGTTCGGTCCCAATGCCTACTCCATTACCTAAGCACCCCGCTTAGGATTTCTAAACTAGTTTAACTAGATTAATTAGTTTCCTTACAATGAGGACTTTAAACCAAAAAGTCTTCACTCTCAAATCGAAGACACTTCCACACCCGAAAGTATCCTGTCTTCCTACCGAGAGCACTCTTCCACCTCAACCTAAGGATAACTCAACTAATCCTAGTAAACTACATTTACAATGGTGGGTTTAAGCCTTAACACCAAGGCGACCACCAACTCAATCAAACCTAGGTTTACACAAATGGTATACAATGAAAATAATCAAGAAAATACAATAACAATTGGAGCAATAAACAAATCAAATACTTAGCTCCAAAAGAAACTCCCTAGTCCTCTTGATGCCTTGAGAAGATGAATCTTGAAGGTTCAAAGGCTAGATCAAGGTTTTTATCATGAAAACTAGGGATTGCAAAGAGATGGCTCAAGAAATCCTGTAGAGATGATCAAATATGGCTCAATGGAAACTTGGATGAAGGGTGGAAGGCTTGCTAAGACTTCTATTTTTAAGCCTTGAGGAGATGGAATGAAACAGCAGGCTCAACGAGCGGAAAACTAGTCGTTTCTATCGTCCGGTCGATGGCCGGTTGATCGTCGGTCGACCGGTTGATCGTCGGTCGATCGACCGAAAGCAAACTGCCGCTTTCTAGCACACTTCGGTCGATCGACCGATAGACCAAATTGGCTACTGCCAATTTTCAACCCTATTCGGTCGACCGAGACTGGAAAAATCAGCCCAGTTTGTTGATTTTTTTTGCTTGTTTGCTCGTTTCTGGTTCCGTCTTCGCTAAGTCTACTTATATAATATTTCTTAACTTTAAAACATAAATGTTATATAAGGATTACCCCCCATTTGGATTCAATAAAAATATCTAAAAAATCAAAATCCTAAAGAATCAAAATCTAGTTTTTGGGGTCTAGTATAAATTTTCGGAAAACGAAAATTTTCTAATCTCCCGGGTCAAATATAGGTAGGCTAAAGGCTTCCAAAAAATTCTTTAAAATGCCTCGTTACCTAGTTTCCACCCAAGGAACAATTACCGTCATTTTTTGTGTCAAGAAAATGTCTAGGTCATATAACCCTCTAAGGAGCTCCCTAGGCTTAGTGAATTCAGGGCGATTTCTGGGTTTTCATGTTTTGGGGTTCGGGTATGGTTTTTGGATTCTTTGCATCATAAAGAGGATTACATTATATTCCAGACACCCTAAACCTAAACTCTAACTTTCTGAAGAATCCCGAGCGTTGACGAGCGTCCTTGCCGATTTTTTCGATTTCTTTAATTTTTCCAATCGGGGACAACGTGCGCTAACCGACTTGGAACCTGAAAGATTTCTCAATGAAACATTAGTTCCATATTTGTTATCATCAAAACCGAGATTAAGATCAAAGTAGAAAACATTAGGCCAACAATGATGACACTCAAGATGCAGTCAAACATCTGCAAGATGAGATTGCAGAGCTAAAGGCTATCGTCGGATTTCTAATCCAAGAGATCCATTCGGGCGGTGGCAGTTTACGGTAGAACGAGGCACCACAACACCACCTCAGAGCACCCGAACCAAAGTCTTACAATGTGACCTGGGATGCCAAAGTGGTGGAGAACTTCCTCTTCGACTTGGAGCAGTACTTCAAGGTGACGAGGACAGTTGATGATGATATGAAAGTGTCCATTGCAATCATGTATCTATCTGAAGATACAAAACTTTAGTGGCAGACCAAGTATGATGAAATTCAAAAGGGGCAAGCCAAGATTGACACTTGGGATGAACTCAAGCGCGAACTGAAAGCATAATTCTTCCCCAAGAATGTGGAGTTTATCGCCCGATGGAAGTTACGACAACTTCATCAAGACAATTCGGTTCGGGAGTAAGTGAAGAAGTTCTCGACTATTATGTTGGACATTTCAGACCTGGCCGAGACTGATCAACTATTTACCATCCTGGAAGGACTGCAGCCATGGGCACAGCAGGAACTCTCCAGGAGGAATATTCAGAGTTTGTCAGAAGCAAAGATCGCAGCAGAATGACTCATCGACTATAGCCCAGAGGAGAATACAGCTAAGGTGGCACCTTACAAGCCGAGATTTTGGGGACCCAACAACTCCAATGGCTACAGTTCAGAGGTGAATACGACTAAAGCGACACCTTTCAAACCTAGGTATTGGGGGTCCGACAACTCTCAAGGCAAAAGATTCGTAGGCGATATAAGGTGGAGGAATCATACCCACAAACCATACATCCCGAGAGAACATCCTCAAGGGGGTCCCCTCCGAGAGGGAACCATTCGATAATTTTGCCTGCTTTTGCATTGTGTAAAGGGCCTCACTCAGTCCAAGGATGTCCAAAATGACAAGCCTTGAGCGCCTTGATAGCAGAAACTGTAGTGGAGACAATGTCCAATGTCTCAGCGAAGAAAGATAAGGGCAAGGGAAAAGCAGTTGCCTCAGCGAGCCACAGCGGGGGGTCATCAAGCGACCACTCTAGAGAAGATGAGTACAATGGGAGAACCAACATGGGAGCAGTACGACTGCTCAATGCTCTCAAGACTCAAGTGGGGGAGCGAAAACCCACGACAAAGCATCCAGAAGTGACGAATGAGCTGATGTTCATCGACATCAAACTGAACGGCAAAACCACCCGAGCGATGGTAGACTCGGGAGCAACTCATAATTTTATTGCCAGAGAGGAGGCAAAGCGAATTGGATTCCAACTAGGAAAAAGTTTGAGTCGTGTCAAAGCAGTGAATTCCAAAACATGAAAGATCGACGGCATCGCAAGAGACGTTCTATTCAAAGTTGGAGGATGGAAATGGTAGATCAACCTGATGGTCGTGCCCCTCGATGACTATCAAGTCATTCTAGGGATAGAGTTCCTCAAATCGGCAAAGGTGGTCCCCATGCCCTTCCTCGACACAATATGCTTGATGGGGGAGGACAACCCTAGTATCATTCCAATAATGCATTCAGCACCAAGAAGCCAGAACAAACTCTTTTTCGCCATACAAGTGAATGAAGGAGTCTGACAAGTGTGCACAGAGCAGATGGCTCATAAGACGCATGCGCACGCAGAGCAGATGGCTCATAAAATGCAAGAGTGCGCATGGTAGATGGCCTCTAAATCGTAATATTTGTGCGCATAGCAGATGGCTCATAAGACGCAAGGCTTGTGCGCATGGTAGATGGCCTCTAAGTCATAATATTTGAGTGCAGAGCAGATGACTCATAAGACACCCGCGCAGGGCAGATGATTCGTAAGATGCAGCGCGCAGCGCGAACCCACAGCATTCGCGAAGCAAGCCCCATATCGACCTTTTTACAGAAGGGCCCCATCAGAGTTGGCGGACTTCGTAGTTGGAGGCATTTGCAAGCAGGAAGGACATTCAACCGCTTATGAGAGTCGAATGTCGAACGATATGGAGCGACGGTACCCAGTCCGCAAGATGAAGAAATGCAAGATCAATAATCAAGGGCTCTCCAACGCCTTCAAGAAACAAGTCAACGAGGGCGTCGACTTCGTAAGTGGGGAAGAATGTTAGGGACCTTACGGGTTGTCAAGTCATGTATGTGTCATGACGGTCCCTAACGTGCATTGTAAATATTACATCATGAGCATCCATGTAAATATGTATTGTAAAATGTGTCTGTGCACCACCAACCGCTCTTGCTCATGCCTAGGCAAATGGCCTCGTTTGCCTAGGCATGGCATGGACGGTGGGGGTGTGCGAATATAGGAATTTTGTCATGCTCCTCATGCTTTTAGGAACCTTAGGGGTGGCACTTAGGGGATAGGCTCCACAAGTATACTACCCAGGTATAGCCTGGGTACACTCTAGTCTTTCGTTCTAGCTTTCGTTCAAGCATTTTCCAGCATTTCCATGAAATCGGCCATTTGGCCCAATAACGTTTTGGCGTCCAAGCACTTCGAGGCTTCAACCCACGTGAAGTGGGAGCTCGCGACTTTTCGACATTGGTCAAGCAGATTGGCTTAAGGCTGATTCCTCGCACGGGAAGCGAGGGAGCCGCACGGACATTTTCCGCCCAAATAGTTTGTCCGTGATAAAATGGTGGACTGAAGTATGCCAAAAAGCGGCAATATGCCTTCGGTCGCTTGGAGGGTTGCTCGGTCGATCGATCGACGATCGATCAGCAATCGATCGAAAAGCAAAAAATGGCTAGTTTTTGAGCCGTTGAGTAGTGTTTCACCCGAGCCTCCTTCATGTCTCTATAAATACTTATGCCCCAACCTTCCTTTGAGACTTTTGATCGTTCCTACACTTCATTGAGCCATCCTTGATCATTTTCAAGCTTTCATTGAGCCATTACTTGGAGAAACCCTAGTTTGATCTCTCATTCCTTGATATATCCTTCAAAGCTTCATTGATTCATCACCTTGAGGCATCAAGAGGACCAGGGAGTTTGTTGGGAGCTATGTATTTTATTGTTTGATTTATTGCACCATTTAGTGTTGTGTTTTCTTGTTTATTTCTTTGTGTTTGAGTTAGAGTAAGACCTAGAGTGTAGGTCTTGAAATTGGGTGGTAGCCTTGGTGTTTGAGGTTTAAATCCACCAGTGTAAACGTAGTTTGTTATTAGTTGAATTATCCTTAAAGTTGAGGTGGGAGAGTGCTCTCGGTAGGAAGGCGGGATACTTCCGGGTGTGGAAGTGCCTTCAGTTTGAGAGTGGAGACTTTTCGGTGTAAAGTCCTCATTGTAAGGAAACTAATCAATCTAGTAAAACTAGTTTGGAAATCCTAAGATGGGTGCTTAGGTAGTGGAGTAGGCATTGGGGCCGAATCACTATAAATAATTGTGTTAGCATTGTTCTCTTTGTCTATCGCATTGTTTATCTTCATTACTCGCTTCCGCATTTAGTCGTTAAATTATAAATTACCAAAGTAGTTTAAGAAAATGTTTAAAATTGGAATTAGGTAAAAAGATTTAGTTAACACACTATTCCCCCCCCCCCTCTCTAGTGTGGCCATTTCACCAACACAAAAAATGAATCAATCCTTCAATTTCAATTCAAAGCGATCAACAACCACATGGAATATGAAGCACTAGTCGTCAGACTAGCTCGCCCACGACATATGAGCACGTAGAGTGATCGCCAAGAGGGACTCCTAGTTTATTGTAGGACATGTTAACAATGACCTCCAAGCAATGGATCCCTCCCTAAAAAGGTACATATCCTTAGTCCATTCGTTGATGACTCACTTTGGTAATTGTGTGATCCAGCACATACCTCGGGAGGAAAGCACCCGAGCCAACCTCTTATCCAAGCTCACTGGCACCAAGAAGCCGCAAAACAATAGGTTAGTCATTTCAACAAGTTCATGACCTGCTGAGCATCCAGCTGACCGACACCTTGGTCGAGGTCCAAACAGTCGAGCAAGCAAGCAATTGCAGGAACCCCTACCTAACCAATGGCTTGGTCGAGACAGCCAATAAAGTCATCCTAATAGGGCTCAGAAAGAAGCTTGACCATGTTAAAGGACATTGGCCTCAAGAGCTGCTCGAGGTGCTATGGGGCTATAATACGACTGCGCAGTCGTCTACTCAAGAAACTCTGTATAGGCTCATCTTTGGAGCCAAGGCCATGATCCGAGCAGAGATAGCGGAGCCCAGCCACCGAAGGACAATCTTCGATGAGCAAAATAACTCAAAAGCCCGTGAGGCCGAACTTGACCTCGTCGAAGAAGAACAAAAGCTCGCACGAGTTAGGGAAGAAGCAACCTCCTTAAACTACAAGTGGTCGGTGCACTCTTTCCTTCACTGCGGTCTTCCCACAGGGTTTTTCACTTTGAAGATTTTAACGAGGCATAACCATGCATAGGCCGAGCGCCCCACTTGGTTGGGACCAATGTACTATCAATCTCCATTTATTCAATAATATTATTTTTCTTTCCACATCTATGTGTGTACATCTAGGCAATTCAAAACCATCTCATAAAACGTGACAAAGAATTTCCATGATCTCGTGATAGGAACACCACCTGTAATACCAAAAATCTTAATAGTAATATTTTATTCTTGAGCGGATGATTTTGGACCCTAGTTAGCGCGGATTGGCGGGAAGCTTCAAGATTAGACTCGAGTAAGTATTTAATATGGAAAAATTAAGGGAAATTTTATTTATCTTATCTCTATGATTTAGCATGCTAGGGTAATAGAGGGTCTCGAAGCGAATTTGGCAGTGCAATCTGATCTCGAATCGCAGTTAGAATGGATGAGTTATGAGCTATTTAAGTCGGACGGCTTAGGTGGGGGTATTTTGGTCATTTGGACCCAACCGGTGTCTATAAATTAGACATTGGGGTGTGCAGCCAGGGGTTTTGTGCCGCACGCCACCCGAGGCAAAGGAGAGAGTAGAGAGAGGGCACCATCGAGGAGGAGGAGCCGCCGGAGCCGGATTTTCGCGAGTTCGTCGGTATCAATCGCCACCATAGAAGATATGTCCTTCTCTAGTTGCCTCATCAGGTCAGCCAGTCGAAGTACCTGAACTTCAATGTATTTGATAATTTCGGCCGAGCCCACCTACTTGAGCAAATTGACAGCAACATCAAGTAGAAGATGTTGGTCAACGAAACAGAACTCCTCGGACCACGGGGAGCCAGACCCGGACAGGGTGTTTCGAGCATACAATCCTCATTGAGCCTGGAGAAGAGTAGTCGCGCCAAGGTGCCTCTGCACTTGGGAACTCTTCACCGCCATCGTCGTCGTCGTCGCCGCCGCCGCCACAACCAAGGACGACTCTAGAAGGATAGCTTCCCGAGGAGGCAAATCCTCCTCCTCCAAAATGACGACACCCGGGGCCCTAGCCCTCCTCTTTCGCTTGAGATGAGGGGCAAAAGGAGAGGAAGAAGGGGAGGCGAGGGGACCCTCGGTCTATCCGACCCCTTATGCTCAAAAGACTAATTAAGCCTGGAATCTCGAGATCCTTACTAGCTTCAACGGAGGCGGATGAGGTGAGGCATCGACCGCTGGCCTCTTCCCCTTGTAGATCATTCGCATCTTCCCTTTTAGCTCCTTCAATTTGGATTAGAGAGCCGCCAAATTCATCTTCGGAGCCATGTTGTCTGCAAAATACAGTTCAGGATCAGCATATTAAAAAATGACTAAGATGGCAGACAACCGTGAACTTACTTATATAGTTTACAATTGAGGACTCGTCCTGGTCCCACCTCAACAACTCTTTACATGAAAAATGAGTGGAAGGCCTGCACTAATCCAAAAACCTTACTACCAGCCTCTCCTCGAGCAAAATGGCCTCCTCCTCCAGGGTTAGAATAGTGGTCGAGCTCTGCCTCTAGAACAAGGAAACCTCTCCATAGGCGACACCTTGTCCAAGAAGAACTATCAATAGCTCGGCCTCGAGCTCACCTTGAAGAATTGTTTCTTGATGTTCTTATATGAACTCCCGAATAAGCCGAAGAGTTTCCTCTTAGATGCTGCTGAAGGACACCCACTAGTCCTTTTGAGTCCCCTTCGCTTAAAAGAAAGAGAAGAACATATTGAGGCTCGGTTCGATGCCCAAAAATTTCATTAAAATATCAAAACAACGGACAAATGCCCAGCTGTTTGGATGAAGCTGCGTCGGGGCAACAATCACTTGGATCAGCACCCCGTACTCAAAATTGGTGAAGGGTGGCTTGACACCAAGATCCTCAAACATGGTCTGGTACACAAAAATGAACGGAGGGTCCCTCCTAGAGTGGATCAACGCCTTTATGGAAGGCTGCAATGTTATTCATGCTAGTCATCGCCGAGCTCTCCTGCTTTATTTCGTCATGGACCCAGGAGTAAGGTACTGCAGCCTTGCCCGACCTATCTACTATGTTTTTCCCCCTACTGGCCATTTTTAACCAGACTATAAACCCCAGTAAACTAGGGACGAGTTAGTATAGCCTATCAACCTAAAGCCGACCTCGATAAGAAATAAAAGGTAAGGTCAAGAAGACTCACCAAAAATGGATGAAGGCGAACGAGACGATGAATGGAGCGGCGATGTCATCGACGAAAATCTCGGGATCAAGAAACAGAAAACAAGCAAGAACTCAAAATGTAAGAAAGCTCAAAATGAAGAGAATGGGGGAGTTTTAAAGTGCATGAAGTGACAACCTCCTCATCGAACAACTGACGTTCGCATTCCATTGATAGAACAAATCTAGCCCGATCACTCCATCATTGGTAGAAGCCCAAATGCCTCAATAATGAATGGCCAGATCTCCACTTAACGATTACTCCCTGCCAGAATTAAATTCTAGAAAAGTAGGTACTAACAGGAGGCGAACATGTGGAAAAGACACCCATTCTTCCTGCAGCCACCATAGTAAGCGCATAAATCGAAAAGTTGCAAAATGACAAAGTCGAGATACGCTGAACTCACCTACCTCGATGATTTGAGTAAGGACAAAAGCTTGCACGTGCTTTAATCCTAAATCGAGGTCAAAAGCCTGGCAAGCAATAAGATGTTTGGTAGCTCAATAGACAAACAGAGGTCGGCACACTATTAGAGCATGGCACGAAGTCCTCGGGCTCCAACCAAGCTCATGGGCTGTCGATTGGATTGACTTTCTGAGCCTGGTCGGATCGATCCCGGAGGCACACCAACTCATAAACCAGACCCTGATCGAACTATCTGCAAGTTAGCCTAAGGCTTCCCCCGGCTAAACAATGATATTAACATCATGCATTTATTACCAAGGATTCAACAATAATAAATCCACAATCTAGGTGATATAAATCGACCTATTCAAGATATATTCTCGCATAATTGAAGGAGATATTCTAACCACGCGAGTACCTAGACCTGTCTCATAAAACAAATACGACACACAACAAGGTATACTCGATGTTTCAATTTCATACACCCCATCTGGAATTCCCTCTCACTTGAACTAGAAGACACAGAGGCTTGCAGCACCCCCGACTTCAGGCGAGAATAATATATTACTATATTATCTTGTATTATGCTATATTATCTTGTTGTTCAATTATAGTACTGCAAAATGAGCAAGCCTATGGATTAATTGTAAATGTATAATTTTTCAAATTTTAGAGATTGTACGTACACCGTGACAGCGGTGGATCCACTGCAGGCCCAGTGGGAGCAGTGGCCCCCACTGAGATTATTATTTTTTTAAAAAAAAATTTACTTGCCCCCACTCACAATGTCATGCACAGCTAAGAAATGGGCAAATGGCACAGTGGTTACTGGTTTGACTCACAGCTCCACAGACGTATGTCGCACAATACTAGCGAAATCTGAATAAATCTTAGCATTTATTGTTGCGTGTTTACCTTTGGTAAACAAACGTCACAAATGCACAATTAATCATTACTTAATACCCATTAACCCGACTAAAATTTCACTCCTCCCACCTTCTCTCTCACTCGTCATTCTTCTCTCGCTTAGTCGCTCGTCACTCTTGATCTCTCTGACTCTCTCTCAAATCTCAATTGCTCGCCTCACCTGCTGCTTGTCGCTAGGCTGCCGCTGCCGCTGTCGCTTGTTGCCAGGCTTCTGCCTTGGTCGGGGTTCCGCCTACCGTTGGCCGGGTTTCCTCCTACCTCCTAGTCTCCTACTGCCTGCGGACCTGCCGTCATCTGACTGCAGGCTGCAGCGCCTGCCGCAGTGCCGCCAACCGTCGAGCACTCGAGCTGCCACCTGCCGTCTTGCCGCCTGCCGGCAACCGTCGAGCACCCGAGCAGCCACTGCACCGTGTGACTGCAGCCTGCCGCCCGCCACCATCACAGTGCTTTCGTCGTCCACCGGACTGCTCGGTTGGTCGCTGACTCGCTGTTGTTGCCGCCTGTCGAGATTGCTCACTCCCGCTGCCGATCCCGCTCCCGCTCCCACTCAACGGCAGACCAGTCGTTGCTGTTCCCGCTCAACGGTAGTCGGTAGTCGCTGCCGCTCCTACTCCCGCTGCCTCACTGCCGCTGCCGCTCACTCCCGCTACCGCTAGCTCACTGCCGTTGTCTCGCTGTCGCTCCCGCTCAACGGCAGTCGACAGTCGGCAGTCGCTGCCGCTCCTGCTCTCGCTGCCTCGCTGCCGCTAGCTCATTGCCGCTAGCTCACTGCCGCTGCCACTCGCTGCCGTGAGCGAGCTAGCGTTGCCGCTAGCTCACTGTCGCTGCCCCGCTGCCGCTGTCGCTAGCTCGCTGCTGTCGCCGCTCGCTCGCTGCCGCTGCCACTCAAGTACTCAACGCTTGCTGCAATTGTCGCTCGTCGGATCGCCTTTAATATCCGCCGACGATCGGGCTACCGACATCGTATGGTATTTTTAGTTTATTAATTTTTTACTTTCTTTGGGTGGTAAGACCGATATTTTTATTACAACATTATTAATTTTTTAGCATTAATTTTTATTTCAGCATTGTTAATTTTTATATTTTCAGCATTATTAATTATTTCAATATTTAGTTTTTGTTTACTTGCTAATTAAATTGATTGACAAAATTATGGAAAATTTTTAAAAAAGAAAATCAATAGATAATGATTCTAGTTCTGAAAATAAAACACAACCTCAATATAAAAAAGAATACTTAGAAATTAACTTAGAAAATATTCTCGTCGATCCGGCTAAACGAATGAAAATATCTGAGTGTCATCCTAATCAAAGGGATGAAATTCGACGAGCTTATCTTCAAAAGGGTCGATGTCAGCCAAGAGAACATGACTTTCCAAAAAGAAAATTTGGAAATTCATTTAGATGTTTTAATCCTGTATGGTTTAATGAGTTTGGTAATTGATTAGAGTATAGTATATCTAAGGATGCAGCCTTTTGTTTATGTTGTTATCTTATGGGACCTGAAGCTGGAGAGCAGGGTAGTGGTGATGCATTTACCGTAGAAGGTTTTACAAATTGGAAAAAGAAAGAAAGATTAGGAGTTCATGTTGGAATTGGTCATAATAGTGCTCATAATCAAGCATGGAAAAATTGTGAGGCATTAATGAACCAAAAATAACATATAGAAGTTGTCGTTTGTAAGCAATCTGATCAAATGGATAAGGTCTATCGAATTCATTTGGCAGCAGTGGTTGATTGTATTCGATTTCTCCTACGTTAAGGATTGGCATTTCGAGGACATGATGAGTCAAAAGATTCAAATAATCAAAAAAAAATTCTTGAACTTGTTCAATTTCTTACAAATCATAATGAAGAATTAGATTATGTGTTAAAAAATGCTCGTGGGAATTTAAAATTAATAGCACTCGATATACAAAAAGATATTGTAAATTGTGCTGCTAGTGATACAACTAAAGCGATAATTGATGATCTTGATGGTGATTTTTTTGCTATTTTAATTGATGAATTGCGTGACATTTCAATTAAAGAGCAAATGTCAGTTGTTTTACACTATGTTAACAAGAAAGGAGATGTAGTTGAGCGTTTTTTAAGTCTTGTTCATATATCTAGTACCACCGCAATATCAATGAAAAATGCATTAGAATCTTTATTTGCAAAATATCAATTAAGTATATCAAAAATACGTGGACAAGACTACGATGGTGCTAGTAACATGCAAGGTGAATTTCATGGTCTTAAAAGTCTAATATTGAAAGAAAATGAGTGTGTCTTTTATATTCATTGTTTTGCTCATCAATTACAATTGGCACTTGTAGCTGTTACAAAAAAACAAATTGAGGTTTCTTGTCTTTTCACTTTGGTTGCATATTTAACAAATATGGTTGGAGTTTCACCTAAACGACAAGAAATTCTTCGGGATAGTCAAACAAAAAAACTCATAGAAGATTTAGAAAATGATGAAATATCTACTGGGCGTGGATTAAATCAAGAAACAACACTTAAAAGAGCAGGAGATACTCATTGGGGATCATACTATTTTTCATTGTTAAGTTTGATTAATATCTTTTCTTCTGCTATGGATGTTCTTGAGATTATTGAAACTGATGGTACCAATTTAGATCAAAGAGGTCAAGCACGTAATTTGTTAAGTGCAATGCAATCTTTTGAATTTGTTTTCACTTTGCACTTGATGAAAAATATTTTAGGAATTACTAATGATTTATCTCAAGCGCTACAAAGAAAAGATCAAGACATTGAGAACGCAATGTCATTAGTAAAGATATCTAAACGAAGATTGCAATTAATGAGAGATGAAGGATGGAACACTTTATTGGATGATGTTTATATCTTTTGTAACAAACATGAGATAATCATCTTAAATATGAATGATGTTTTTGTACTTCCTGGACGACCAAGACGAAAATTAGAAAAAACCTCAAACTTACATCATTATCAGGTTGAGTTATTTTACCAAGTGATTGATAGACAACTCCAGGAACTCAACAATAGGTTCACATAGACAAATACTGAATTACTTCTTTCAGTGGCATGCTTAAGTTCAAAAAATTATTTTATTTCATTTGATAAACAAAAATTGATTCAGCTTGCAAAATTTTATCCGATTGAATTTTCCATTATAGATCTTATGATTTTAGATGATCAACTTGAGAATTATATTTTAGATGTCCGCTCAAATGATAAATTTTTAAATTTAAACACGATCGTTGACCTTTCTATAAAGTTAGTTGAGACAAAAAAATATATAGTCTATCAATTGATTTATTTACTTTTAAAATTAGTATTGATTCTTCCTGTGGCAACAGCAAGTGTTGAAAGAACTTTTTCTATAATGAATTTTATAAAAAATAAACTACGTAATCGGATGGGAGATGAATGGTTAAATGATTGTTTGGTTACATACATTAAGAAAGAGGTATTTGACAACATTGATAATGAAAAAAATTTACAACGTTTTCAAAACATGAAGACTCGTCGAGGTTGATTATCAAAATTAATTTGCCCCCACTAATAAAATTTTCTGAATCCGCCACTGCACCGTAACATATTTCAGTGTTGCTCAAATACAAATTTTATTTTTGTATTTATAAAACCAGATATGTTAAAATAATTTTTATTCTGTCACATCTTCGTAAGAAGGATGTGTATTAGCCAGCGTAACGAAAGCATGACATATCTGATACTTTGCAACTTTTTCCTATTTTTTCTTTATTTCTCTTCTTTTCCAAATTTTCCCTGAAGATGTTGTCGCAATAGAAAAGAACATCAAACTGGCGGACCATGTTCGAATTCTGCAGATGGAAATCATTCAGACATGCGCACATCACGGTCATGATAAAATGATGTAGAGTAATTTTTTTTTAAAAAAATATCATAATAGTTAGGTTAAAATTTCACAAAACTAAAATATAAGAGGTGAAATTTTTAAAACTATAATCATGTTTCTCAAATACCCAGAATGCTCCCAAATTTAAATTTTCCTTCATTTTTGGCTAAAATATTTTTTTTATTATACATAATATATATATGAGTTTCTTTCTAGCTATTCATATTAATATTTGTGTTTTCTTAGTGGTCAAATGCCATATTAGTAGCTACAATTATTGCTTGTAAGTATAACATGAATTTAACATTGGCAATTTCTATAGTATATTTATAGAAGCGAAACATTATTTTAATCGATAAATTTATTACGTTAACTTTTAGTCACAAAAGGCGAATATTTTTTAAATTATTAAATTGTGTTCTTTTTCTATTAAGTATAGCATGAGTTTATTTTTTTGATAATCCTAAGTATTTTTTATGGCTAAAATTATAATTTTTTTAGCTTTTTGATCAATTTGAAACTTTTGTTTATTAAGGGTGTGTTTGTTTCATTGCACAATATTGGACAGTGGGCATTGAATTATGCTTGTTTTATTTGTTTGTACTAGACAGTGTATTGTACTTTATTTGTTTTGCCAAATACTAGACAAGTCAAATAGTTATATCATGTGTTTATTTCGTTTTATCACGTTATAGTACAAGTCAAAATGATCAAAATATAATTTTTATAATTTTATGGTCAAAATAAATATTATATATTTTTAATAATTTATAGAATTGTATTATTATTTTTACAAAGTATAGCATTAATTATTTTTGTCCCCCTATAGTGTTTCTTTAGTAGTTAAATACTATTTTAGTGATTAATTTTTTTTTGACAATCCCTATAGTAGATTTTTGCTCAAAATTACTTAAATGTTCAAAAAAAGAAAATGATAATTTTAATTACTAATAAAGAATTTAGCCACTAAAAAATATTAAAAATACCGATATGAATTGCTAAAAATAAATTTATATTATGTAGAATAAAAAAATTGTATTTTGAGCCACTCACATGCATTTAAGTGGTAAAATATAGAAAACCATATTTAGAAATAGAGCAGAATATTATTCTGAAAGCACTTTGAGTATTTGAAAAAAAAAGTTATAGTTTTAAAAAAGTAAGTTTTCATGATTTTGAGAATTTTCAATAATATTATGGTTTTGAAAAATTGTTTGATCATATATTACCTCCAGCAAGTTGCAGTATTTTTCTTTTCTTTTCGCTCGGATTCAGGCCAAACTTACAGTCAGTCAATATAGTTAGGCAAAAAAGTGAGAAATTAAACACAGAGGAGAACCGATGTTGGACACGGCAATTTTCATTAAAACTGTCCACATCAAATGATGATGATAAAATAACTGAATAGAGGTCTCAAAGTTCTTCATTGCAATATGGTAGGACCTCACAGCTGGAGATGATGCATGCAATATATTTTAGGTAGCAGCAGCATGTGACTATGAAATAATATACATACATCATCACTTTATTTCTGAGGAAAACAAGTAGCGGACCTCTCTGGATCTCCTGAATAGAATACCATCGTTGGTTTTCTCGGTAGATCTGCTTTTTGTTTCTAGTAAAAAAGAAAAGAAAATTATAAAGCTAACTTCAATCAGCAAGCAATTGCAAATTTGACCGAATACCAGTTCAGCTTTAATTTGCGGTTGTCTCAAATCTTCATACGAAAGCCCAAATCATTTGACTTTTTAGTGAATATGAACGCTTCTTATTGTTCAATTCAATGAATAAAAGTCAATGAGCAAATTAGAAACCAGCACCAAAAGATGTAATCAATCGCCACAAAGAACATGAGAGAAAGAAAGATGAAGAGATACCCTTCCAGCTGCTAAGACTAGTTTCCAGTCTGAGCAGCGCAATTTAGTCATTTACAAATGTGAGATATATTTACAGAGGCAAAATAATTGGTTGAAGAATATCCGAAATTTGATCATGACCTCTTCTTCATCACTGTTCGATGAATCTGCCAAGACCAAACAAGAAGAAAAATCACAAGGGATATGCCCACTGTTGTCCAGAAAGTTATCAGCCATGGAGGCATTGGATCAGGAAAGAGTCCTGGTTCAAGGAAAATTAATTAATCGAATAATTCCTAGAAAACTAGCAAAATGGAATTATTAAAGCAGCAATTACAAATCAAGAAAAACTTTTACCATGGCCAAATTTGACACAGATTAGGAGTTCCACTATGCATATTGCTAGTGCAAGCCAACAGAATACTCCAACCTTCTTCACAGGCTTTCTGAAATCATCCTATGGTGTTAGGCATTACTGTAGTAGCTATGTATGTGAATGTTTGTAATTATGCTTCTTTTAGAATGCAAAAAATAGAATAATGGCAAACGATGGTATCCTAATTATTTGGCATCGATTACGTGCATCTTTTCCACCATTGTTCTGAGAAAATAGATATCAGAGGGTAGATACTAGATATGCATTTATGTCCCAAAGAACTGAGTACTTGAGCTGCATGCTCACTATTAACATGAGAATGTTAGGAAAATATGCAAGTGCATTGTAGAAACAGTTTTCCTATATAGAAAAAGCGTACCTGTCTTGCAAGTAGGTATTGTACTCGCGAATAGTTGGTATGGCAATCAGCCACCACAGAACCAATCTATAAACAATGAAAGGGTTTCTAGGTGGAATCCAAAGGCAAAACTTGAGGAAGAAGGTGTTGAGTTCCACAGTCATAAAAACAACACAAAGGAACAGTACTTGAATGAACCTCCATGGCCCAAGCAGAGGATGCCATTCATCTTTGTCCCAGCGCGCAGGTGTGAACTGTCCCAATGTTCTTTTAACCTTGGAAAGCACATAATTGTCAAGATAAATCCAAAAGGCTTGAAAAGACCAAAAAGAGATACAGAATAATGACAACCTATATATCATTCTTGACATAACAAGAGAACTAATTTTACTGAATAAAGCGAATCATGGCAAATTGGACTAACATAAATTTTATGCAGATTACCTTTTGAATTGCTAGTGTTATTAAATTGCATTGTTTGGTACGTACATGTAATTTTAATGGTACTCCACGTTACCATCCATAGGTATAGCAACAATATTATGGAATAATATGTTTTTAACTAAAATACCCTCGAATAAATTTGAATAATTAAAATCACATAATGATATCTTATGATAGTGCTCGATACCCATGATGTCCAAGCCCATCACTAGCCCACTTGCCTGTGACCAGGGACGCGCCATTGCCGACGATCAGCAATGCCCCATCACCGACGACAAACAATGCCCCATTATGCTAGAAAATTGAGTTTTATAGTTGGATAAATGGAAGAGATTAAATAGGGATTTACAGAAATAGCAAAACCAAAAAAAGTAATTGAAAAATGAAAAAGTGGAAATGAAATGGAAAATAATTCCTTCAGCGAAGGTGAGGGAAGAGGTGACAAGGAGAGCATTAGAGATGGTTAGGTAGAGGTGGAGAAGGTGAGCCGTCGAAGCAGGAAGAAGGAGAGTAGTGATCGATGGAGGCAAAGATTTGATGAGGGTATTTTTGTTAGAAAAGAATCCACATAGACACCCCCACGGTGGCTATATCTACATTGTTAATTTAGTGGTAATAAACTAGATTACCATGATAATCCAAATTGCTGGTAATATGACCCAACCAAATATGACAATCTTGTGGGCCTATGTAATTTGAACCAATCTTATCGACAATCTAGATACATTACCAGTTACCAGTTACAATCTTATCGCGGAAGAAATGCCTAGTGACAAAAGCAGATATTATACTCTTGATTCAAATCAACATTGTTTGATTTTGAACTATATGATGACATGGCCAATTTCCACGGTACAAGCTACAATATCCATGCATAATGGTACAAACAGTCTCGTCCCTTCTCATTTAAATATAGGAAATATCCAGCAAGTCTTAAACCTCCAAGACAGTTATTATAGTCAAAACTAGAATTGTTGATGTAATACTATTACACTACTACATGATGCTTTCTTCTTGTATATAAAAGAGTGTCCACCCACATGCACAAGTCTAATTTGGAGAGCTCTGTCCAGATTAGCATCACTTATTGGCTAATGTGCCTTCCAATTTGATGTACACAGAAATTTTCTAATTGCAGGTAGAACTCCTTTTGAAGTCAGTATCCTTAGTATTATCCCTTACCTTTGCAAACTTGTTCTCCGTGATATTTTTGATTTTTTAGATATTCCTGAAATTGAACTTGAAATTTAGATTACAATATATTATTGTCAATCCCAAAGTTTGGTATAGATTAGGGAAAAATTAAAGCTTGAGATAGATTTATTACAATGGCTAAAGTTTGAGATAGATACATTAATTTTCCCTTTATTCAATGTAAGGAAAAAGATACTTGTCCTAATTGAATTTCACATTAGAATAGTTAGAGTCATATCTTATTTTGGCAAGTTCGAGATTAAATATCTAATAACCAATGAAAAAATAATGCCAAAGCTAGCTTAAAAAATATTAACGGGGAATTGAATGCTTGTAGAAGTTGCAAAACTGTTTTAATTGAACATACCTTACCAATGATATTTGGCTGGCGGCTTAGCCCAACCCATTCATAGGTTTTTCCATCAAAGTACCTAACAGTGCGCATTCCTGCCCAGATACCTGAATCATGGACCAAAACATTATCAATGTTAGGGAAGTCTTTCAAAAACAAATCTCCATTGGCATGTTCCGCACTTAGAATCAAGATGAGACAACAAACAATAGAAGGAAACAAGTCAATGAATCAAGATGAGACAACAAACAATAGAAGGAAACAAGTAAATGAACCTCCTTGTTTAAGATGGTGGTAAGAAACCAGTCAAATCATGATATCTTATTCTACATGTTGGTTGCAAGGATATGATACTGACAGGCTATCTCAAAATAAACTACTATGTATATGACACTCATGAGAGACAAGATCGTAATAGTATCTATTTAATGTTTTCTGATTTCTGTCTTGAACAAAAATAACCTTGAATTACAAGAGAAATAAATGAATCATAGAAAAATGGATGAACATTTATACTTATGTGATCTTTGGAGAACCAGGAAAGTGAAAGGAGGGGAGGATAGGGTAGGCAGTAGTAATCTGGAGAAATTCATGAAGGAAAAGACACTACTGCCATGGGGATGTAAAATCCCACACATCATGTAGATACAAAGAACTGAAATTTGTTTCATTAAAAATATCTTCTATGCTATGGCCCACATCCAGAAGACTTCGTTGAGATCATATGGAAAAGAATATAAGAGAGTTTATCTCACCTTAATATGACAGGTATACTCATCCAGATACAAATTCCAATTTGCAGTCATACTGTGAAAGAGTAATTCACAGAGCTACATATTACTCAGGAAGATGCAATAATTGTTGCAAAAAGATTGTGTTCACTAGCAAGTTATGCAACATGGTTATAACAGCGGTAGACTTGATAAGTGACTCACCAATGAAACATTATAATATTTGAAGTCATCAATAAGGGCAGCAACCTTCTACTTTTTAACCTACTAAAAGAGTTATAGATTTCCTCAATTCAAAGTAACATAATATCTATCAATCCTTTTGTCTTCAATTTAGTAATCAACAAACTCAAAACAAGATAATATGACTCACATTATTAAGGAAAAGGTAATTGCCTGAATATATCGTGAACTTTGGACTATCTCAATCCGTCACCTACTCCGTTAACAGTGTGACGTGGCTTGTACATGTTGATTAAAATATTTTTTTTTATATTTTAACATTTTCTGCGTCACCACCTCGCCGGAGAAACCGTCGGACCTCGTTCGTAAACAATTCCAATAGAAAAGGATTCTCCGGCGAGGTCCGGCAATTTCTCCGGCGAGGTCCGGCGGTTTCCCCGCGCGAGGTCCGGCGGTTTCTCCGGCGAGGGCCGATGGTTTCTTTGGCGGATCCGGCGGTTTCTCCGGCAAGGTGGTGACAGAGAAAGTGTTAAAATATAAAAAAAAAATATTTTAATCCACGTGTGCAAGCCACGTCACACTATTAACGGAGTAGGTGACGGAATTTTAACGGAGGGATACAGTTGATACAAATTTAATAGTTCAGGATCAAATTCAATTTGATGAAGTGAAAGTTTAGGATACATTTGAGACAAAGTCCAAAGTTCAGGATATATTCAAGTAATTACCCTTAAAAAAATCATACCCCAATTTAACATAAGCAAAAATACCCTCTAAAGACCGTTTGGTTGACAAAAAGTCAGCAACTTCATTTTTTCCCTCTTGTCTAGTTGTCAAGAAGTGGGAAAAATATGAAAAGTTGCAACTTCCTACAAAATGCAAGAAGTTGTTTACCAAGCCCCCTCCCAAGTAAGTTGTACATCTTGCATTTTATAAAAAGTAAAAAATGACTACTTTACCCATATTTATTTTCCAGTTTTTATATTAATTGCATAAAATAATAAAATAATTGTATAATTGTATTATATATGCCGATCTAATAAAAATAATATGCATTTGATATATTAAATATATTATTATATTATTATATTAATTATATAATAATGAATTATATATCAAAAGATTATATTATACTTGTATTTAATTTACAATCAATATTAATTTATCATATGTAGTTTATAATATATTTTATATATGGAAAGAATACCAAAAGTATATATTTAAAATATATGATAAAATAAAAATATTTATTTATAAATAAAAGATATTTTGGTCATTTGGAGAGTACTTCCCTTGTGGTATGGGAAATGCAACTTCCCGTGTATTTACTTCCTGTCAAGTAAACATATTTTTGATACTTCCCAAGAAACACATATAAGAAATTAATTCATGGAAAGTAGAACTTTTTTGCACAAAGTTACATTTCGTGTCAACCAAACAAACGGAACCTATGAATCAAATGTCCACACTAGAAGGGGGTTGAATAGTGTGTATGTTAATTTCAAGTTCAATTGGACTCTTTTCGATTTTAAGCAAATAACAAGGCAATGACAATTTTCTTAGAGTTGAAGTAACAAAAGATGCAAGAACTTAGATTCAGTCACTCCCGCCTACTCCACTACCTTAGCTCCTCACCAAGGTTTTCTAACCTTAACACTTTATAGAATACTTGTTTTTCCAAAGAATACAATGAGAACTTATCCCTCAACCCTAGACGAAGCCTCAACACATATTCTAAAGGGAAAACGACAATCTATAATCTAACAAGGTGTTTCAAGCACACCTTACAAGCTACACTTGAGTATTCAATCATACAACAATAAAAATGAGTAAAGGAGAAAAGAAATGAAATCAAACTTGCAAGAGCTCCTTTCAACAACCTTCTTCTAGACTTTCTAACCCCTCAAGAAGATGAAGAACTTTGACTTGAGAGGATTGAAGAATGAAGATCAATGCTTGAGAGAGTGAGATTGAGAACTAGGGTTTGAAATCAACTCTTTGAAGCTTAAACTCTTGTGGATTAACTCAGTAAATAGTAATAGTAGGAGGCTTAAGTCTAGACCATATATATAGGCCATGGAGGCATGGGGGTTAAAATAGCCGTTCAACAAATCTAAATGGGGCTTATGGTTGACCGCCAGCCGACTCTCTATCGGTCGAGATTCAGTCGAGCGTCGGGCGAGATTCGACCGAAATAGTACCAGAATTTTCCAAACTACTTTCAGTTAATCCATATTCCAGACTACTTTCGGTCAATCCTCGGGTGACCTTCGATTGACCGAGCATCAGCAAATATCATGATCAAAATACTAATTTTGATTTTTGCTGATTTTTTCACTCGAGGTTTGTTTTCGAGTCTCATTTTGGATTTTGGCTTAAGAATCAACTAAGATAGGTTTGTTTAAGGTCCTAGGGACATATTACATTCATTTCTAAGCCTAGATCTAAGTTTTGACTCGATCACCTCCAAAGCCATCTCGACTCAATTTTACGTGATTTTTTGGACGAACTTCCTAGGCGTATCATTCTATCAACCTGAACTCAAAACTTGGCAAATGAGTTAGTTTCATGTTTGTTATCATCAAAATAGAGAATGAGACCTAGGTTGAATCCTCCAACGGAACCTTTGGCCCGAAGTTGAATGAGGGCCACCATAAAAGATAAACATTTTTATCTCACATTTATATGGGCTAAATTAAAAATCAAGACCACAAATATAACAATATGTAAATTTTGAAAGCATTATTTGTATTCAATAAAAAACGAACTAGGATCTCACCAAACCAATTGCATATTAAGATATCCAGAATAATACTGTCCCACCAGCACTCATTAAAATTCGGCAACATATGGCGAAAAGTTAGCTGCAATTAGGTAATATTATTCTTAAAGTACTCAGCACGAAAAGAATAAAGATCTCATATTGGTAATGCTGCACAAACCTCCATTAACTCGAAACCAATTGATAATACCCACAAAAGGGCCTGGTTACGTATCATTATTGCCTTCCCCCACCATCCAAAAATATGAGCAAGAACAAACTCATCAAATAATGTCTCCTGGAAATTGGAACCAATTGCATCATAAAACTAGTAACTGCCAGATCTAATGAATTCTCTTAAAAAACATTCAGAAATATAGAAGTTAAAGGAAGTAGGTTAGTGAATGAAGAAATCATACATAAACATTGTTAAACCTGCTTTCGGGATTCTCAGGTACATATATACGACAATCAGCACTATATGACCTTTCAGGAAGTTCTGCATAGGCATAAATGAAGGGTTTGAACTTCTTGATCATTTTATATGCTATTTTACTATAGAAATTAAAAGGTTCCTGAAGTAAAATGCTTACGAACTCCCAAAGCAGGGTGGAGAAACTTCATAAATTGTCGAGCATCATCACGATTCTGGTTGAGTGAACAAAAGAGACCAGAGCAACATTTGTACAGTTAAAAGATGTAAAGGATTAAATGCTTAGGCTATAGAATATGCAATCTGTCAAAAAATACACTTAAATAGAAAAGGAAAGAAAAAGAGCTTTTTAGATTGTGTTGACAAGCAAATTTTATCAATGTGACTCAAAATTTTCATCCTCCTTAAGAGACAGAAAAGTAACACCACTTGCAAATTTATCTAATTAAAGATAAGGAAAAACCTGAAAAAGCAAAAAAGTTAGGGCAGAAAGGTACACAACAGCCATTCCATGAACCAAGCGCCAAATGGCAGGATGTGGCCTTATGAGGACCCTGAGAAAAAAACAAATTTTATCAACTGGTGTTAAATCAATATTATGGATAATGCTTTCATTGAGCAAATGGGAATTGGCTTTCATTCACTGAAATGCTAAACAGCAGCAGAATTAGCAAAAAAGTACAGAAATAAGTAGATATATACTAAACAGTTCTCCTTACATAAATTTATGTACATATTGCTCCCCAAATTTACACAATTCCTTCCACACAAAAGCAAGGATTTGTAACACATAAATTGTAATGTGCAAGTACCACAAGATCATCCCTTTTGCAATGGCTGCCCTCAGATTATGCCCGCTAGTTTACAATTTCAAGGTGGAAATGTGCAATATTGGCAGTAAAGTAGTAAACTAACAGATAAAACTCTAATCTATATGGTGATTCTGATTAGCAAACAGAGTGGAAATAACTGCAGATGCTTTGATTTCATTTGTTATACAAGCACAGAATATTCCATTCTAGTCCTTATGTGCTTGAAAAACTCTGTTCAATATTTGGCTACAGATACAAAAACTAAAGGAAAATAGTAGATTGAATAATGGAGAAATAACTCACGTTGAAGGTGCTTGCAGCAACGAATAGGCTAAGTAAACTGCAATCATTGCCCAAACACCCCTAAAGAAATAGAAAAAGTTACGTGAAAAATGAGTACCATATAATCAAAGCAACTTGTATTTTAAAGAGAGCAATTTACAGCAGTTAACAAAAGTTAGTAGTATCTGGAATATCAAATCAGTCACAGTATTGATTGAGCAAAACATTCCAAACGAAGATATTTTCAATAGAAATAAGCAGACCTCTTTACTGATGTAACTACATCATTAGTTTTTGTTCTTTCAGGATCAAGAGCACCACTTGCCCAACTGTAAAGATGAAAGAGCTGTGAATGAGATGAAGATAGAATGAAGAAACCATCAAAACAAACGTGCATGCAAATTCTGCAGTATTCACTCAAGTAACTTATACAAAGGTAAAGTCTTTACAATTTACAATTAGATTAGTCAACCAATTAGCTAATATAAGTAGCTTAAATTGACTGTTTAGTTATTACTTATTAGTGAAAGTTATTACTTATTAGAGTGTGAGCCTTGGAATGGGAGTGAAAGTTTGGCAAATAGATTCCCTCACCTATACGGTTATGCAACTGATCGTAACATTACAATATCAGAAGCAAGGATATCGGATGAACATGGGATATTTCAAGGATGGAACCTATCATTCTCTACACTTCTGAACTCTGAATTTCTTCACGAACTGGTGCAGGCACTTCAATCAGTCCAATCCTCAGAAGGCGAAGACACGTTACATTGGAGGTGGTCTGCAGAGAAATGTTTCACTACAAAGTCCTTATACAAAGTTCTTAACTTTAGGGGTGTAGAGGACTCCTCTCACTGTCTTATTTGGCAAACTAAGGTACCACCAAAAGTCTCAATATTTGGATGGATTTGGGTGCGTAAACGTCTGCTAACTCGAGACAGATTGGTTCGTTGGGGATTGGATGTTAATGCTACTTGCCCGTTGTGCGAAACAGACCTTGAATCCTATGAGCACATCTTTCAGAACTGTCAACTTCCTCAAGAAATTTGGCATCGTTTTCTCATCCATCTTAAGATCCCCTTCTATGAGTCGACTTGGAACTCCGTTGATCCCAATACCAATTCAAATCAAGATGCTAACTCAAGATTACGGAAAGCTCGGGTGCTCATGGTGTGGGGTTGGTTCATCTGGTTTGAAAGGAATAGGAGATGCTTTGAGAATACCTCTAGTAGTGTTTGCGACATGCTCACCTCTTTAAACTCCTTTATGGTTTCTCACAGGATTTTCTAATCCTGTATGTATACATTTTCTTTTTGGTTTGTTTTTTTTTTTTTAACTCCCCTCCCCCCTCTGTATTCTATTCTATCTCATGAATGAATACATTGCTTTATATCAAAAAAAAAAAATTACTTATTAGTGCTTCATCAATTACCGCTGTCTATAAGTACATAGTAGATGACCTTAACAACTAATGACAAGATATATATGCTACATAAAACCAACACAAACAGTTCGGACATTATATCATGGTAACTTTGCAACATCAGAGATTTCCTTAACCAAACTTGAGAAGAGAGAGGGCGACAACTCATCAGAAATTACAAAATATTAGATAATTAAGATTATGCACACACATATTAGATACCACTAGACCAAGCTTATTATCGCGACCAAAAAAATTTCGCGGTAGCGAATCTTGATATCGATATATCGTCCGCATCACGACATATCGACAATATAATATATATTATAAATATTATATATATATATATATATATATATATATAATAGCAAACATAGAATATACAAAAATCCAATTAATTTCACATAGCATGAATCATGTAATACCCAAACATTATACAATATTATGCAAACCCAGTGTAACAGTAAACCCTAAACCCAAACAGCATGTAAACACAGTATAATAGTATTACATTATAACAAATAATACTCAAATAAACCCAAACAGCATGTAAAGTTGTAAACACACCATAATAGTATACTATCAGCATGTAAACACAATAATTTTTTATTCGAGAACAGTTCGGGAATCAAACTTTGATTCCGGAATAGTTCTGGAATCAAATTAATTTGATTCCAGAATCAAGGATGGCGGAAGAACAGTTTGAGGATGGCGGAAGAAGAAACACAATCACAATCAATACTAGAACAGTTCGGCGGAATATACTTGCTGCCGAAAAATAGAAAGGATCGCCGGGGTGGAGAAAAGGAGGCACTGACGGGATGCGAGGAGGAAGAGGAGAGAGGCGCCGACAGGATGCCAGTGAGGAAGAGAGTCGACAGTAGCATTTAAGTTAGGTTATTTTTAAAAAAAAACAATAATGTAGATAACTTTTATCTACAAGTTGGATGAAAAAAATGCAAAAAAATAACCCTGGCCCAACGGTGGACCAAGTTTGAAACTGGCGGGCGCATTTTTTTTATACAAATAGCGTCCATCTCGGGATCGCCTGTCTCGTCCGGACGATCCAGGATTTCTCACAGAGACGTCGATATCTCGTCGCTATCTCGACGAGATAGCGACGAGATGATAACAGTGCACTAGACTAGTCAATTTGAAAAGAAACAGGACTTACACTAACAGACAAGTGCCAATGAGTAGTAAAGAAATTGTGCGCGGTTTGTATGCCCAAGCAGTCCATGGGTCAAATTCACTAAAATCACTTTGTGATTTCACAAAACTATCTTCTGGAGCTCTGTTATCCTTTTTTGTTGTCTTGCCTAGGAAATTGGCTTCCATTTGCCCCACCCAAGCAGCTCCCTGAAAATATTAATTGGCAGGTGAGATAGAAAACTCGTATACAAAAGCTCAGAAAATCAATAGTTGTTTTTCAGAGAGAGCAAAAAATCATTTTTTCTATAACAAAACTAGTAACCTATATTCCGCAAAAAAATCAGGAAATATGAGATAGCTAATTCACTAGATAATCAATATCGTGACTGTAAAAATGTCAAATAGAACCAAGAACCCAGATTATGCTTCATATTAATATTCAAATACGAAAACAGATTATGCTTCATATTCATCTAGAAAACAATTACAAAAACCATATATCTGCACAAATCGAAACTGATAACTGGACTAATTATAATGAGAAGCGCTCAGTTTCAAGATCTGGATGCAGAGCAATAATCTGAAAATCTATGTACTAAAATTATACCTATGTAATCTGTGAAACCACCACCAACATTGAAAGAGAGAGGTGGACGAGATAAACTCACAGCAAACTTTTCATCGATGGCCAAATAATTGGGGGAGATATCCCAAAAGAAAAGAAAGCAACCCAAAAGAGCCTGCATTGACAAGCCTTAACAACAACCAAGAACCCAAACTTAAGAGCCATCTTAGAGACCCATTCAGAGGAAACGCCAATAAGGTACGTACAGATACTACAATAAAATAAAATCCTTAAAACCAAGCACCAAACTACCAAAGGATGAATTTACATAGATCCTTCGGGAAAAGATGAACTTGTCAAAATAACAGCGCATGAAGATAATACAACGCTACAAAAACATCAAAAATTGGTAACAGGAAACCGTACCCTTTTCATTATTGACGAGAAAAGCAACTTTTACGATTTTATCGAGACAAAATAACATGAAAAATGAAGAAGAGCATAAAAAGAAGAAAGCGAGCTTTTTAACAAAAAAAGATTCTGGCAAAGACATGGAATCAAGAGCGGTAA
The DNA here is from genome assembly GCA_034359265.1 of Canna indica. Lineage (NCBI taxonomy): Eukaryota > Viridiplantae > Streptophyta > Magnoliopsida > Zingiberales > Cannaceae > Canna > Canna indica. Next base: position 43,834,031 of record CP136892.1, read on the forward strand.
TACCTTTTCAAGTGGAGAAGGAAAGACTTGTTGCTTTCCTCCTTTTTCTCCACTGGCGACTCAAATGCGAAGGGATCAAAGTTCCGGCGGATTGAACGCGTGAAGAGCCGGGAGGAGTGAGAGGGGGAAAGGCGGTTTCCTTATCCCCGCTTGTAGAATTGATCACGTAGGAGTGGCCGACAAGGCCGCCCCTCGTGCGTACGATCAGGGAACGAGGAGATCCTGGCCGCCGAAAGCAGTCCGAATCGATCAAAGACTTAGACTTTGGTTTTTTTCCTCCCAATACTTGCAGTTCTGATCGATCGAGAGCGACGAAACAGAGTATGTCCGGCGTAAGAGAGAGAGACGGTCAAAGGGACTGTTCAATATATGGCAAGGGAAAAGGAGAGGTCATGTACGACAAGACCCCTTAAGTTGGAATATTCACAGTAAGACGCACTTTCTTATATATTCCTTGCCTAATTACTACTCTCTTACTTACATAAAATAAGGTTTCACTTTTTACAACTTTACCCTTTCAATATAAATATTTTTATGTTTTATCCCCTATAACAAAATTCATTTTTTATAACACAATTTTTTTTCATATTTATTTATTATTATTACACGACTCTCACTTCCCTTTACATGAAGAATATTTCTGTTACTCTTCATCAAGATTCTTCTTATTATTTTCTTTCTTTTAGTTTTGGTAGAATTAATTTTGGTAATGTTTCTGTTACTTTTCTGTTAATTTTGGTAATGTTTCTATTACTTTTCTGTTAATTTTGATAGAATTAATTTTTGAAATTTTGGTAATGTTTATGTTACTTTACTTTTTTTTTATAAGAGTTTTCGTTACTTTTGTTAATTTTGATAATGCTTCTGTTACTTTTCTGTTAATTACGGTAGAATTATAATTTTTCATATTGATTTTTTCTTGCCTAATTTTCTTTTAAGTTGGATAATGATTTTTTCCTTTAAAGGTAAGAACACTTTATTATCACATGGTATTGGTGAATTATAGTTGCATATACTTCATGTCTAAGAAAATATTTTCCTCCAAGAAAAAAAGATAACGAGAGAAACAAATATTATCATATATAGTCAATATTGGGGCATTTAATTTAGATGATTGAAAACGCATGACTGGACGAAGTTATGAGATCCTCTCGCTCGCCTAGGGCAAACCCCGCTCCTCTCTCGAGAGATCGGCCGCCCCCTGCGCCGCCGGATCCCCCATCTTCTTCTCCCACCTCTCAACATAGAGCGCCTACCTCTGTGGCTTCGAAACTGCCTTCTTCCTCGGTGGAGGGTACTAAGGTTCGGGATCCTCAATCTGCGAAACAATGTGGCCAGATCTCCAATCTTTCATCGACAAATTTCTCCTGGGCGCAGGTTCTTCGAGGTATGAACAGCCCTCTCTCTGATATTCCCCCATTCTTTCAAAAGATCAAATCGAACCCTACTGGTAGGGTTTCATTTCATAAGGATCAATTGAATCAATGGTGTGAGCCTTGGCATTCTAGCATGATTGGAAAGCTTCTCGGTTGTATTCCCTCGATTCTAGCGGTTCGTTCTTGGGCAGAAAAATTGTGGTCTTCCTTTGGTTTGAAATCAGTTTTAGATCTCGACGATGATTTTTTTGTTTTCCGATTTGAATCTATTACTCATGCCACTAAAGCCCTTGCAGTTGGTCCTTGGTCGTTTCGTGGTAATCTACTCCGGTTGATGCCATGGAAACCAATGTTTAGGCCTTGGATGGAGCAAATTACCACGGCTGCTATTTGGATTCGGATCCACAGTCTTCCCCTTGAACTTTGGAATGAACACTCGATCTCTATGATTGCTGCTTCTCTTGGCAGAGTTCTTAAAATCGATGATCGATCTTTTTTCTTTGAACGTGGTAAATATATTCGTGTTTGTTTGGATTTTGATCTTACGATCCCTGTGCGTCATGGTGTGTGGGTGGATTTTGATGGTACTAAAATTTTTCAACCGGTTTCATACGAGAATTTGTCTTCGGTTTATTTAGCTTGTGGCTTAGTGGGTCACTCTCAAGCTTCTTGTACATCTGTTTCTCCTGATTCAAATGGTACCGGTTTTGTTGAGTTAAATCCTGCTGCTCCCATACCTCCTACGATTTCTCCTGTCCCGTCGGAACCGGCCTGTGGCCCTTGGGTGCAAGTCCGCCGTCGTCATCCCGTCGTCCACCGGAGTCTGGCTCTCGCCCGATGCCAAACGACAGGGTTGATGGTCAAGGTCTTGACCCTCGTGGTCTGGGCATGGAAGCCGCGGTCAGATTGAATCCTAGCGACCAAGGTTCCGATCAAGTTACCCAATCCGAGTCTGGTCATCATGGTATGCGGTCAGACTTTAATTCGAACTCGGGTCCTTCCTCCCCGAAGATGGACTTGGATCCTCCATTGGAACCCGTAGACTCGAATGCAGATGTATATGAAGAGATCGACGAAGGGAACCCTAATCCAGTTCCTCCCCCGAATAAGACGGCTGGCCCTAATCCTCTATCTACCCGAGCAGAGTTAGAACTTCCCTCCCCCCCTTCTGCTCCGAGGCCTGAAGAGGATGCTTCTCTTGTTCCCGTGCCGGTCTCTCGCTCTTTTGAGCACCTTGCTTGAGAGCTGGAAGTTGTCTTCTCTGTTGCTCCCCTGATGCAACCTCAGAAGAAACCGCTCCCCCGTTCCAAAAAAAGCTCGAAGCAACTCCAATTTTCCTCCTCAAAGGTTACCGATGGCCCGGCGGCCACCAAAAGAAGACGCTCAGAGTTATTACCTACATCTACGGAGGCACTCACTTCGGGTGCTTCTGGTTTGTTACAGGGAAGTTCTCATTCTCCTGTCTAATTTCTTTAACTTGTTTGTTATGATTATATTAAATTGGAATATTCGAGGGGCTCATAAACGCTCCGCTGTGGATAGGGTTAGATCTATCATTAAAAGTTTTCATGTTCATGTTCTCTCGATTCAATAATCTCACTTAAGTTTGATTATTGCTCAGTCCTTCATCTGCTCACTCGGGAGAAATTAGAGGGGCAATACTGCCCCTTCTGAAGGGGCTTCAGGTGGCATCATCCTTGCCTGGGATACTTCGGTAATTCAGTGTCAGGTGCTTTCTATCCAAAACAAATCTTGTATGATATTATTTCTATAGATAATCATGAACCTTTTTTATTCTCCTTTATTTATGCGAGTACTAATCCGATAATTAGATCTGACTTGTGGGATTCTTTGTTAGATTTTGATTTTACTTGTTATCCCTAGTTTCTGGTTGGTGATTTTAATGCTATCTTAGACCCTGCTGATAAATTTGGAGGCTTGCCTTTTATGGTTAATAGATTTGTTAAAGATTTTCGCAACTTTATTTCAAATTCTGGTTTAATTGATTTAAAATTCATTGGTCCTAAATTTACATGGAGCAATAACAGACAAGGTCATAGGAAAATTTTAATTAGGCTTGACAGAGCTTTTGCCAACCCTGCGTGGCTCCATTTCTATGGCCAGACTTCTGTTAAACACATCAATAGAGTTGGCTCTGACCACTGTCCTTAATTATTAACATGGACCCCTCATCTAGTAGGAATTCACCTAGGAACTTTAGATTTCAAAATTTTTGGCCTGAATATCCTGCTTCTCATCAAATTGTTAAGGATATTTGGGCTAGAAATCTCCCTAGCATGGATCTCAATTCTTTTACAAAATTCTCTCTAAATATAAGGCAAGCTAGGTATGCCCTTTCTGATTGGAATAAGAAGGTTCTTGGTAATCTGGAAGCTCATCTATCTACTGCTCAAACTGAAATATCCAAGCTTGAGCTTCTAGAATCAAACAATCTTCTCTCTCCAGCCCAGGAGCTCTCCCTTAAGGCTCTCTATAACAAAGCTGTTGCCCTTAATAGGCAAATATCTTTAAAATGGTGGGCTGAAGCTAAGGTCAAATGGTTAGAGGATGGGGATAGAAATACTGCTTACTTCCACAGAATTGTCTTGCGAGAAGTAATATAATCTTATCCCTTCTAGACTCCTCTGGCTCTACTATGACTGATGAAGATGGGATTATAAAAATTTTCCAAACACATTATACTAGTTTATGGTCTCAATCTGTTGCTTTCTCAGCCAGTGTTAGGTGGCCTAGCTTTGTTAATCTTCCTTCCTCTTTGACTTCCGAGCTTATCTCTCCTTTTACTGCCCATGAGGTTTGGATTGTGGTAAAGAATATTCCTAATGGCAAAAGCCCAGGGATAGATGGCTTCACTGCAGAATTCTTCAAATCTTACTGGTCTTCTATTTCCACTTCCTTCATGAAATGTATGCAATCTTTTTTTAGCTCCTCCTATCTTCCCTTAGACTGGAACAAAACTCTTATTACCTTCATCCCCAAAGTTAAGAATCCTAAGACTGTTAAAGATTTCAAGCCAATTTCCCTTTGCAACCTTTCATATAGGATTTTAGCAAAGGTTTTGGCTAATAGAATGAAGCCTACTCTCCCTATCCTCATCTCCCCAGAACAAACAGCTTTCATTAAGGGTAGAAATATTCATGATAATATCATGATTGTGCAGGAAATTATTCATTCAATTTTTGACTCTAGAAGTAAATGTCCTTATGTTATGGTGAAACTTGATCTTGATAAAGCTTTTGACAAGCATCCTTGGGATGCTGTGTTTGCTGTTCTTAATGCTTCTAACTTTTCTTTCTGTCTTCATTAATTGGATTAAAGCAGGTATAACATCACCCACTTTTGCTTGTAACATTAATGGAAAGACCTCTCCTTTCTTTCCCTCTAACAAGGGGGTTAGACAAGGTGACCCTCTTTATCCCTACCTCTATATTATAGTTGCCTAGACTCTCACTAATTTGTTGAACAAGGCTGTTACTGATAAACTTATTATCCCATTCAAGCTGAAGAATTCTTTCCAATTATCTCATTTGATGTTTGCTGATGATGTTCTGTTAGTTTTCAAAGCTAACAAACAAGGGCTTGCTACTATTAAGAACATATTGTCCACTTATGAAAGTTTAACTAACCAAGCTGTGAACCTAAATAAGTCCAATATATTTTTTCCTAAGCATGCTCCTGCTCATTTTAAACATTATGTATGTTCTATTCTTAATATGAAATCTGGGTTGTTTCCTTTCAAATATCTAGGTGGTGCTGTGATTTCACCTAAAAGAGCTCATAGGCAAGCCTATAACCATGTCTTAGAAAACATTCAAACCAAAATTGGCAGTTGGCAGAATAATTTTCTTTCTCAGGCTGGTAAAATCACCTTAGTAAATTCTGTTCTCAGCTCTATTCCTATCCACACTCTATCTGTTTCTTGAATTTCTAGCAAAATAATTGAGGAAATCCATTCTAAGATAAGGAATTTTATCTGGGCTTCCAAAGTAGACTCTAGAGGTCTCCACTTGATCTCCTGTGATACTCTCATATTACCCAAAAAACTAGGTGGACTTGGAATTTAGGATTTGCATTTAAAATATGTTTCATTATAGCTTAGACACATATATGTTTATTTGGATAATCATGCTTCCTTGTGGGTCAGCTTGGTTAAAGCCAAGTATCCTATTCTTTCTCAATCTTCAATTATTATCCCAAGGAAATGTGCAAGAAGTTGGAAACTTTTTCTGAATGCATTCTTTGTTTTAAAATTTGTCTTTCAAAAGAATGTTGGGTCTGGTGTTTCTACAAGTTTGATTCATGAATCTTGGTGTAATGAGCTTCCTCTTATTTTGAAACCTACTTTTATTAATGCTCAAGTTGATTTAAGTTGGATCAAGGTAGATTCTTTAATATGTAATAACAGTTGGAATGATGAGATTGGCTTGCAATATTTCCATCCATATCTTTGGGAATCCATTAACAAAATTCGGTTGCCCCTCAATCCCGAGGATGATAATTGGGTGTGGATCCATGAGGCAAATGGACTAATTACCACTGGTTCTGCCTATTCATATCTTAAAAGCCGAAGCCTTTTGGTTAACAGCAGTAACCTTCCTTGGACCATCTTGTGGGACCTTAAACTTTCTCCAAAAATTTTAATTTTTCTTTGGAAATTTCTTCATGGTAAGCTTTCAACCAGATCCTATCTTAATAGGATTGGTATCAATACCAACAGTGAGTGCCCCTTTTGTCAGGATCCTACCAAGGCTGAAACTATTAATCATCTTTTCTTTGAATGCACCTTCACCTCTAGTGTTTGGTCTCTCCTAGAATCCAAAACTGGGTTACTTCTATTGGATAGGTCCTCCTGGCTCAATGGGGGTTGGTTGTTAATTCCTAATCTAAAAAATAATATCTTTTCCTCGCGAGTTGTTATTGCTATCACCCTATGGCTCTCCTGGCACGTTAGGAATGAATGGGTTCACCTCGTTAGGCAACTTTCTCCTTTTGCCTTAATGACCAAAATCTCGCCTTCATTGCGCAGATAAACAATCCTAAAATGCTTGAGGGAACCAATCAATCAAACCCTGAAGGGCAACTTGAAATTACTTGGATCCTGATATGGATTTCATTAAGATAAATTATGATGGCTCGTGGTCCGTTTTTCATGCAGGAATTGAAGGTGTTGCCAGAGATCATATGGGTCACTGTTTATTCTCCTTTAGTACTTATTTGATGGACCTCTCTTCCCCTGCGATGGCTGAAGCTCAAGCTATATTGCATTCCCTTAATATTACTTTGTATAGATCAGTTCCAAAAATAATCGTAGAATCAGATTCAAAATCAGTTGTTGAAGCAATAAACGATCTTTGTCAAATTTTCTCAAAGCTAAAGGCTTTAGTGAAGCAAATCAAGACTTTGGAAAAAAAATTTATAAGTTGTAAATCCCAATTTTGCACACGTTCTTGTAATAAAGTAGTTCACTGGGCTGCAAATAAAGCTAGACAATTTAGAGAGTTCAATGTATGGACTTTCAGTAAATCGTCTGAGCTTAATGTAATCCTGATTCAGAACTTTTTTGTTAGTATGCAACAAATTTTAATTTTTTTGGTAAAATATATATATATATAGTCAATATTACGACATACATGAAAGTGGTGTTTAGAATCGAATATCCAAACATGAAACAATAGAATGCTCATGTTACCATATACGAAAGGATATTATGGTACAAAAAATTATGACCAACTAAAATTAGGGTTGAAAATTACCATTTATAAGTTGTAATCAGGTCAATCACATCAGAAGACATAAAATATGATATTTGATAAGAAGAAGAAAAGCGAATATTAATCATTGAAATAAAAAGATAGTCAATGCAAGATTTAAGGAACAACTAAGAATTTTTTACAATTCAGATTTAACTAAACAAGATCTTAAGAGCAATGTGGATATATACGACTACTTTTTCTCCATATTTAAATAAAGTTTCGAATTCAGTTTTTTTTTTTTTTGTAAAAAAATTAAAAAAATAAAGTAATTTAATATATATTCTTTTCAAATTCAACCCACCTAGTTTTGGTTTCTCGAAAGAAAATTTTATGGAACATTAAATTTTTAATTTTTAATAATTTTGTATAAAGTAATATTATAAGTGATAATTTTAAATTACCCTAATCAATTGCTAGTTACACTACTAAAATATTAGCTATCAATCACGGGGCTCACTGACGGTCACTTGGGCCATCAGAACCATTCATGGCTTTTCGACAGCCGCACGGGCCGTGGCTGATGTAACCCAATCAGCCGCGGCTCGTATACGTCCGCCTAATGCCGTCACTCATAGGTGATGGCGCGCATGGAGCGCGAAATAAAATAATCTAGTAGCGATGACTTAGCGGGGCCCAAAGGGCCGTCAGTGATATAACTAAATAATTGGACATAGCCAGAAGCGGACGTCGCTTATTAATTGATAGTGTGAACGAGGCGCGAAAATAAAAAATACATCACCAACTACTGAGAGAGGGTTACGTTATTGGCTTTAGGTTTTCAACCTTAGCCTTAATCTCGATTTTGATGGTTTTGATGATAACAAACATGAGACTAATGATTTCATTGAGAATATCCTTCAGGTTCCATATCAATTATCGTTCGATGTCCTCAATCAAAAATATCGGAAGGATATTGATCGTCGCGCTCGGGTTCATCGCGGAAGTTTCTCAAAGATCGACGAGTGCACCAAAGTCGCAGTGGACGGGCTCAAAGATCATATGAAAGCTCTCCAAGATGATGCTCGTTGAAAGCCAAAACCCGGAGACAAAGAGCGAAAGAAAATAGGCTGAAAAATAAGTTTCAATCTAAATTCAGTCAACCGAATAAGGTAAGGTATCAGGCAGTAGCCTTATCGGTCGACCGAACACTGCCAAAACAGGCAGTGGCTATTTCGGTCGACCGACAGAGGCCTGAAATAGGCAGTAAGGTTGGCGATCGACCGACCTGCGTATAAGCCAAAGACGCAAGATCGCGTCGGTTGACCGACGGGTCGACCGGATGACGAATCACATGATTTGCGTCTGGGTGGTCGACCCGTCGGTCGACCGACCAGAGAGAAGAATGGAACGGTCGAATGACCGATCAACTAGTCGGTCGACCGACCAATCGATCGGCGGTCTGCAACGGATAGTTTTCTATCCGTTGAGCAATCATTTCTTCATGAGAGTATAAATACACCATCATATACTTCATTTAATCTTCTTCCTTCATTCTTACAGAGTTTATTGAGCCATTAAGAGGAAGAATTAAGCCTTCCAAAAGATTAGTGATTGCGTTCTGTTCTTCCGCCAAATTCTTCAAGCGCAAGCTCTGTTGCCTCAACTCAGAAATTGACTCGAGCTCCATCACTCGGCGAGTTGGAGGTTCCAAAGGCTTGGAAAAGAGTAGATAATATTGTTTTACTTCAAGCTCTTTTCCCTTGTAATTTTAATTGTTCTTTAAACTATTTTTGATTTGTGCGTGTGAAGACCAGGTGTTTGGCCTTGAGTGTATAAGTGGTTACCTGGTGTTAGGTGTAAAGCCACTTTTGTAAACTTAGTGTTTACTAGGATTTGCTTAGTTGTCCCTTAAGGTTGAGGTGGAAGAGGACTCTCGATAAGAAGGCGGTGACTTTCGGGTGTGGAAGTGCCTTAGGTCGAGAGTGCGTCTCTTCGGTGAAAAGTCCTTTGTGTAAGGGAAACGCAAATTAATCTAGTAAAACTAGTTTGCAAATCCTAAGCGGGGTACTTAGGTAGTAGAGTAGGCATTGGGGCCGAACCATTATAAATAATCTGTGTTTGCATTGCTCTTAATTGTTTGTTTTATTTGCTTGATTATTTATCGCTTCCGCAACCAATCGTAAAATCGCAAATTGCCTAAACTAATCTAAGAAAATGATTAAAATTAGGATTTAGGCTAATAGATTTAGTAAACATACTATTCACCCCCCCCCTCTAGTGTCGCCATTTCGCCTACATTTGGTATCAGAGCGGGTCGTAGATTGTGATTTCACTATCCCTTCTACAATTCGTCTCGATCTTGAAATGACTCTAGAGTCTGTAGCGTCTACACCCCCTAGGTTCGATGACTCAAACTTTGGTCTTTGGAAATATAGGATGCACACCTATTTAAAGACTAAAGGGTTTAGAATCTTGAACATGTTACATTGGGAATTCATTGAACCTAAGGATGATATGCATGCTTGGAGTGAAATGGATAAGAAAATGTTTAAGTATAATGGAGATGCCATGAATTGTATTCTTTGCACATTACCAAATGGCATCTTAGAAAAAGTCATGTATTGTTCTTCGGCTTTTGATTTATGGGTCTCGTTAAATGTTTTATATGATTATGCTAAATTCGAAGAAATTGGCACTTTTGATGAAGGTGGTGATGACAATGGTCACACACCTACTACTAATCTTGATTTTGATCCCCATAGCTCTTCTAGTCAAAGAAGTAGCACCAAGAGCCGAAAAAGAAGAGTAATCTATCATGCTTGCAAAGAGAAGGGGCATGTGAAGAAAAATTACCCAAGCATGAAGAACAAAGCAAGGAAGAGGTCAAGTACTTCCACCTCCACCTCTCACACATTTGAAGCACCCTCTAGCAATGACTATGAAGCTACTTCAAAAGTTTGCCTCATAAGTACCAAAGATGAGGTACACTCTTCTCCTTCTAGTCATAATAATAATAATGTTAGTACTAGCTCATCTAGTTCATTCAATATGCCATATGAAGAACTAGTTGATGAATGTCAAAAAAATGTATGCCTTGCTTGTTAGAAAAGATAACGAAAATAAAAGATTGAAAAAGGAAAATGTGACGCTTAATTCTCATTTGAATGAATCCAAACTAGAAAATGAAAAATTGAGATCTAGGTCATTTGATTCATACCATGAAAATATAGAACATGAGCTTAAGGATTTGAAGCTTAAAAATAACAATTTAAAAAATAAGAATTGCAAGTTAAAATCTCAATTGCATGTGTTGCATAAATCCGTAGATGATTTGAAAAATGAGATGTTGATATCGAGTAAGAAAGTTAATACTTCATCTTTTAACTCTAAACATCAAAATGTCTCATTTAGAAAACTTCAAAAGAAAAATGTTTTATCTAAGAATGCCTATGCTCATCATATCTCTCATGTCATGCATTCTACCATTAGACCTCATAATTATGAGAAGAAGAATGAAGTTTCTAAGAATGCTCATACTCATCATGTTTCACATGACAAATATTCTAAAAATAAATCTCATGTCCATAACAAAAATAAAAAGAAATTTAATGGACATTGTTTTGTTGTGATATTTATGGTCATGCAATTCATGATTGTGCATTTAAAAGAAATCCAAGTGTTGCTAAGACACTTTGGATTCCTAGGCTAACTCATCCCCAAGGACCCAAAGCTATTTGGGTACCAAATATTTCATCTTCTTTTGTAGAGGGAGCTACCACACAAGGATGAATGAGAAGTGGTGTATTGGAGTTGACAATGGACTTAAATGATGAATCCCTCCTTGGTTGCAACTTCAAGCTACCTTGATGTCTTAGGTAAAGCTGACATCAAAACTATTCCGGTATCATCTCCTATATCCCTTTGCTTTATCTAAGTTGGAGTTATGATACATGCTTAAAATTGATTGATTTTCCCCGCTCTTAATATATTTCAAAAACGTTTTTGATTTTTGATTTTCCGATCTCTTCGGAGACCCAGGTGGCCTGTAATGGGCCTAAGCGACCTTGCGGTTCTAAATCGTAGGTACATTGTGGCCTTTCGGTTTTTAACCAATAGGAAGGGTTGGAGATCTTATATTTTCAAAATTTCTTATTTTGAGATCTCTTATTCATTTTGTTATCATGAAGATTTATATGAAAATGAATCCATGCTATTTAGTGTAGTTGAATTTTGAAAATGAAACTTGGTTTTTCACTTCGCTATTTAGTTAAATAGCTCGCATGTAGATTTGATTTCATGTTCTACTTATAAAGTATACTTACAAGTTATAAGTTTTTAGGAAGGCTAATTAGGAAAAAAAAAATTAGTTTGACTAAATTATCATGAATAGGGTATAACTTTGATAAATTCAAAATCTTAGTGTTATACCTCAATGTTTAAGCTTAAACTATGTCTCTATACTCATGATTAGATTTGCATGATAAAATCCTTGATTTCTCATGAGTAGGTACGATTTTAGCATTTAGACAAATTTCATTGAATGAAATTTGCTCTAGGTTGACACTCACCATTAGAGACATTCTTTTAAGTCCAAACTAGTTAAACATATCTAGATATCTTATTCCTCAAATATTTCACATCCTAAGATCTCCTTAGATTCATTTTGATATCAAGATATCCTTATTTAAAATGAATTTTTTCTATCTAGCATAGGTTGAATTGTTAATGAAAATTTGCATGGAACCTTTGCTATGTAGTAAGTTAGCTTGCTAAGTTGACATATTATTTCATTATGATACTGAAGTCTCCTTGCAAGTTAAGAATTGGAAAGCTATGCTATCTAAAATAAAATAAAAAATGATATGAAAAGTTGGGCAAACTTTCAAGAAAAATGTATAAATTTGATTTTGCATAATTTTAGTATAATTCTTGAATTATCCATGTTAAATGATTTTTCTATGCTCATGATTGATTATGCATGATAAATATATGAAGTTTCATGAGTAGGCAAAATTATGATAACCCAGCTCATTTCATGATATTTTGAAATTTATGAAATGTTTATGTGTTTATGTGTATTAATGATTAGTTGTCATTTGCTTAAAATTGAAAATTCATAAGAGATTGAGCAAATTAAAAACTAAGTCAATTTAGAGAACTTAAGCTTGAAAAGATTGACCCAAATCAACAAATTGACTTGGATACTTGATTTTAAGTCCAAACTTCATAAACATGTTTAGGAATAGGTATGACATGTTTTCAAGCACTTAGAGTGAAAAATTCATATGGATATGGATATAGATAAAATGACAATAGAGGTTAATTTATGATTACCTCTTTTGAATCTAGTTGACCCAAGTTAACAAGTTGACTTAAATGTCTCATTTTCAATTCATATTTGTGGAACATGTTTAGATTTACTCATGTTAGGTATCCATAGATTTAATTCTGAAAAATCATGAGTAAATGTTAAGATTGAAACTTAGCAAGTTTCATAAAAACTAGTTTAGTTTTGAATGAAACCATGCTAGGTTGATATCTTGACTTAATAATATAATTTTCATCTCAAACTTGACATACACTCTTTACATGACCATTATGTGGTGTCATAAAATTTTGAATGAAAACTAAGCGTTCTTTGAAAATAACTAAAAAATTATGGAATTGTCATTTGTTCAACAATTGGTATAACTAATTTCAGTTATTTCTAGATAAATATAGAAAAATCATTTTCAGATGATTCTTGAAACTACACATTCACTGAAAAATCTAGTTTTATGTGTAAAAATTTCAAAAAGTTTCATCGAGGATCTAATTTATAATGGAATATTGAGGTTGAATTTTGAAAACACAAAGTATCCTTATATAAAATATCAATCTTTCCGATACTTTGATTTTTCTACGAAAACTTCATATAAAAACTCATGTACACCATTTGGATTCTATTTCTAATATCATTTACACAATTTCATGAGTAAAATCATTTCTAGGAATGATTTTGATATTTTGGATGATAGCTAGAATCTATTTGTTTGTTTGAAAACAATGTAGGATGAAAAATGAACTTAGAAAATTCATTTTAAGTTCAAACTTGATACATGCATCTCAAATGACCATTCAATAATTGGTATCAAAAAAATTTGTCCAAACAAATTGGTTTCAAAATTTTATGTCAAAAATATCACTTTGTATAAACTCAAAAGTTTGATTTTTAAAAATTTTAAGTATAAGTTGACCTAAGTCAACGAAGTAACTTAAAAATCTCATCTAAAGCCCAAACTTGATTCATGGACTCACATTATCTCATGTTTAATGTCTCGATGCCTAACATTGAGAAAACATGAGTAGATAGCAAAACTTGAGACTTAGCATTTTCATGTCTTTCATGTTTATTTCAAATGAAAATATGCTAAGCTCATATCTTGATTGTATGATATTAGTTTCATTTTAAACTTGATATACATGATTCAAATGACTATATCTTTGTATTGTGAAAGTTTGAATGAGATCAAATATATCATGAAAAAGAAACAACATTCATGGAAATATTGGGTGCATACATGACTTAGTTTTGAATTCCATCTATCATTCTTTGATATCATGTATGATTTTGTTTCACATTAAATATTTATTTTCCATCCCTTTAGTTGAGATTTTCATGTTTCATGAATAATACTCCTTAGAGTCTCAACTAAAAAATAATTGTGTTTCATCCCTTTTATTAGATTGACCTTTCTTGCCCTTTTTGATTGATGTCAAAAAGGGGAGAAATGTATAGTTAAAATGGGGAGAAAAGTATAGGTAAACAGAAGGAAAATATAGGAAATTCATGCATATAGATAGGGTGAGTTTATTCTCATAGATATGCATATTGATATGGGCAGAAATCTCTTAGTTGATATCCTTCTATGCTTTAATGATTATATATTTTCTTAAGGATGTTTGTCATCATCAAAAAGGGAGAGATTATTGGCTTTAGGTTTTCAACCTTAGTCTTAATCTCGGTTTTGATGGTTTTGATGATAACAAACATGTGACTAATGACTTCATTGAGAATATCCTTCAGGTTCCATATCAATTAGCGTTTGATGTCCTCGATCGAAAATATCGGAAGAAATCGGAAATCGGAAGGACATTGATCGTCACGCTCGGGTTCATCGGAGAAGTTTCTCGAAGAACGACGAGTGCACCAAAGTCGCATTGGACAGGCTCAAATATCACATGAAAGCTCTCCGAGATGATGCTCGTTGAAAGTTGGAACCCAAAGACAAAGTGCGGAAGAAAATAGGCTGAAAAATAAGTTTCAGCCTAAATTCGGTCGACCGAACGATCGACCGAATAGGGTAAGGTATTATACAGTAGCCTTATTGGTCGACCGATCGGTCTACCGAACACTACCTAAAATAGGCAGTGGCTATTTCGGTTAACCGATAGAGGCCTGAAATAGGCAGTAAGGTTGGCGGTCGACCGACCTGCGTATAAGCCAAAGATGCAAGATCGCGTTGATCAATCAACGGGTCGATCGGATGACGAATCGCGCGATTTGCATCTGGGCGGTGGACCCGTCGATCGATCGACCAGAGAGAAGAATGGAGCGGTCGAATGACCGATCGACCAGTCGGTCAACCAACAAATCGACCGGCGGTCTGCAACAGATAGTTTTCTATCCGTTGAGCAGCCGTTTATTTACGAGGGTATAAATACACCCTCATATACTTATTTAATCTTCTTCCTTCATTCTTACAGAGTTTATTGAGCCATTAAGAGGAAGAATTAAGCCTTCCAAAAGATTAGTGATTGCGCTCTATTCTTCCGCCAAATTCTTCAAGCGCAAGCTCTGCTGCCGCAACTCAGAAATTGACTCGAGCTCCACCACTTGGCGAGTTGGAGGTTCCAAAGGCTTGGAAGAGAGTAGATAATATTGATTAACTTCAAGCTCTTTTCCCTTGTAATTTTAACTGTTCTTTAAACTATTTTTGATTTGTGCGTGTGAAGACCATGTGTTTGGCCTTGAGTGTATAAGTGATTACCTGGTGTTAGGTGTAAAGCTACTTTTGTAAACTTAGTGTTTACTAGAATTAGCTTAGTTGTCTCTTATGGTTGAGGTGGAAGAGGACTCTCGATAAGAAGGCGGTGACTTCCGGGTGTGGAAGTGCCTTAGGTCGAGAGTGTGTCTCTTCGGTCAAAAGTCTTCTGTGTAAGGGAAACGTAAATTAATCTAGTAAAACTAGTTTGGAAATCCTAAGCGGGGTGCTTCGGTAGTGGAGTAGGCATTGGGGCCGAACCACTATAAATCATCTGTGTTTGCATTGCTCTTAATTGTTTGTTTTATTTGCTTGATTATTTATCGCTTCCGCAGCTAATCGTAAAATCGCAAATTGCCTAAGCTAATCTAAGAAAACGATTAAAATTAGGATTTATGTTCATCGATTTTGTAAACACACTATTCACCCCCCCTCTAGTGTCGTCATTTCGCATACATACGCGATCGTCGCTGATGCTATTATTAGTTGTCCACAGTTTAACGACGACCGAGGGACCATCGGTGAAAAACCTTTTTATTTACGTTCGTGCTCGACCCTTCCTCTTTCCCCCGCTCTCTTCTCTCTCCGCCTATGCCGACCGAGATTCGCCGCCGATCATCCTTTGTATCGTCTGATGCCCCCTCTCCCTCGCTCGCGCCGCCACCTGCTCCCTCTCCCCTCTCCACCACCACCAAGGTGAGTTCCTCCCCTCTCCCCAATCCGGGCCGGCACCGACCAATTTTGTTTTAATTTTTTTAAAAAAAATTAGATTAATTAGTTGTTAATTAGAATTAATTAGGTTTGTCAATTATTGTTAATTAGTTTTGTTAATTAGGGTTAATGCTAGATTTAATTAGTTTTGTTAATTAATTAGGGTTATTTGTTAATTAGATTTAATTAGGGTAGAATAAATATTAGGGTTAATTTTAGTTGGTGTAATTACAATTTTAAAATCGTCCACTTTGGACTCACGCGTGTCGCAATCATCCACTTGGAACTCGCGACCAATCGTCCACGGTGGACTCGCACCGAAATCATCCACAATGGATGGACTCGCGAGCGCCGAAATCGTCTACTTTGGACTCACGGCCAAATCGTCCACGGTGGACTCGCGCCGGAATTATCCACTATGGATGGATTCACGGCCAAATCGTCCACGGTGGACTCGCGTCGGAATCATCCACAATAGATGGACTCACACGTGCCGGAATCGTCCACTTTGGACACACGGTCAAATCATCAACGGTGGACTCGCGCAGGACTCATCCACAATGGATGGACTCGCACCGGAATCGTCCATATATTATATATAATCTAATTATATTAATTTTTATAGCTATGGTTCGAGGTTCGAGTAATCAGTTTCCGAGGAGGCATTCCTCGTAGGACACCCCGACGATTACCACCCGCCCCCACCTGTACCCACTGACCCTTCGCCTTCCACCACCATCCCCCCACCTGATCCGTCCACTGTTCCCCCACCTGATCTGGCCACCATCCCCTCACCTCTGGCTACCATCCCTCTGTCACCCTCCACAGATCCAGGACCATCGTCTTACAGACGTAGGCCACGAGGGCCTAACAGAATTTTCCCTCCGCCACCCGAGGGAGAACTACGCAGAGTAGTTAGTGTGCGTGGAAGACGGTAAGTGTATGCATTAATTATTTCTTATAATTTATTTATAATTCAAAATATCATAATATGAATTAATATTTAGTTCAGATTTGAGCAGGAGGACGTCGCCCGCACGATAGCGGGGACGATCCGGAAGTTTATGCACGGGGCGTGGCCTACATGGTTTCATGTGCCCCGAGAGCATATGGATGTATTGTGGCAAGAGTTCTCGGTAAGTATATTTATTAAATTAATGTTAATGTTAAATATTGATCGGTAATATTTTTTTTTTTGCGGGCTCACTATACATGGACGGAGGACCAGACCACTTTTATTGAGGCTGCATGGGAGCATGTTGCCCGCGCTCGATATAACGGGCTGCTTCAGTACGCCCGTCATATCGTGATGAGACGGTTGGGGGCCACACAGATAGGGAAAACTCGAGGACACGCCCCCGAGTGGATTCCTGGCCCCGTGTGGGACCAGCTCGTTGAACGGTGGGCCACACCTGAGTGGCAGGAGGTCTCCCAGACTGCATCGAGAAACCGCATGTCCGGGGGGATGGCACGGGGGCGCGCCACACTAGTGGCTTCGTGTCTTTTACGGTTCATGAGCGTCGTATGGTATGTATAATTTAATTGTTTTTAATTAAATTATATATTATGTATAATGATACTAATGTATTTATTTTCTAATGTAAGACACGCGTGGCAGAGGACGGCACCGTCCAACGCCCGTCGATGATGGAGGTGTTTGAGCGCACTCACCGTCGTCGACGAGGAGCAGAGCCTCGATCATAATGGTAAGTATTTATGTCTATTTGATTTACACAATTTTTATTTATAGGTTTTATATATTTAAAATATAAACACGTGTAGGAAACATACATAAGGACTTTGATCGAGCGTGGAGGCACACCGGAGGAGTTCGACGCAGGAGCTTGGGTGGAAGCCGCAGGTGGTTGGGAGCACGATCGTGTTTATGGCTTTGCAGACAGTGGCCACACACGCGCCGTGCTCCGGCCACTTGGGGCACCGACCCCTCCGGCTGCGGGTGAGTGGCCCTCGATATCTCGGGCGCAAGACTAGAGCAGGATAGCGGCCTTAGAGTCGGAGCTCACCCAGCAGAGACAAGCGATGAAGGAGCAGAGGATGGCGATGGAGGAGCAGAGACAGGCGAATGAAGAGTTGAAACAGACGATATAGAACATGCAGGCACTCCTGACTCAAATTGTGTCTCACTCTGGCCTTTTACCGATGATGTCGCAGCCGTCGTCCTTCTCGACCCAGTCGATGTCGACTCCACCGCCTCCACCGCAGCCTTGAGATTTTGGTTTATTGTATTTTGTTTATATTTTGATACTTGTTTGTATACTGATAGTTGTTTATATACTTATGGTTGTATATATATAATATTTTGATAATTGTTTGCCACCAGTTTGAGGTTTGGATTGATGAAATTTATGTAAAACTTGTATGTTTGGTTTCAAATGCATGTGTATGATGTTTTTTGGTTGTAATTAGTGATTGAAAATAGATTGTAATATATAAATATCATTGTATACAGGAATTTATAAATATTTTATTTTATTTTCAATTATAGGATATACCTTCAGCCACGGCTTACCCACGGTCGACCGTCACTAAGCCGTGGCTGAAAGCTTATCGTAAATGGCTGATGGCCTGGGCAGCACCAAATATCACGGTTGCTAATAGTATCACCGATGGCCCGAAGCCGTGGCTGATGTGTTTGTATCAGTGACAGCCACCTACAGTCGTCACTGATGTGTTTAAATCAGCAACACCGCCCGTGGCTATCGCTGATGATTACTTGTGACGGATGCGAGAGGCCGTCACAACTTATCTGAGACACACACATGAAATATTACCCACGAATCATCCTTTTGTGACAATAAATTTTTTCTGTAGTCACAGTTTGAACGATCGTGACAATTAAGTGATTTTATTACCCACGAAACATTGACGTCGTGGCCATAAAAGATTTTGTTAGCCACAAAGCATTGACGTCGTGACTACAAAAGCTTTTGTTAGCCACGAAATATTGATGTCGTGGCAAAAAGAACATAACAGTAGCCACATGCACCGTATTATATGATAATAACATGTTTAATTGTCACATATGTTTTTTATTATAACTAATGTAATATATCGTCATAAGATTTGAGCATATAGCCACGTTACTATCGTGGCTACTGTTTAATAGTATTTTCTTGGATCCTATTTTTGCGAGAAGAAATATGTTGGTTGCCATAAGAAATATTTCGTGGATATAAATTTACCGCCAAAGTGTATATTTTAGCGCCTTGATTTTTGTAACGCAAAAAAATAATCATAGCTACTGTAGTATATTTGTAGCCACGTTCAATCTGTGGCGAGTGGTTAATAGCATTTGCCATGATTCCATGTTTGGGAGAACAAACATGTTAGTTGCCTTAATTAAGAAAATATTCATGGATATATCTTTTGTAGTTTTTCTAATGACGATGATTCTTTGTGGCTACTTGAGTACATTATATCCACAATCATTTCGAGACTATTGTTTAACAATATTTGCTTCAATTATAATTTGTGAGAAAAAATATATTAGTTGCCATAAAAATCATTCATGGATATAAATTTTTTATTGAAATATATATATTTTGGTGTCATTCGTAATATTTGTAACAAAAAGTATTATTTGTAGCTACTGGAGTACCATTTAGCCACAAGATGTGTGTGGCTATTGATTGACATCATTTGCTTCAATTGCATACGTTTATGAGTAGAAATATTTAAATTATTGTAAGAAATATTCGTGAATATAAATTTACCGCCAAAGTATATCTTGGCACCATTCTTAATATCTGTAACGAAAAAATTATTTGTGACTACTTGTATGATTAGTTGTCGTACCTACGAAGCATACTTTGTGATTACAACGTGCCATTTAAATGTTTGTTTGCTTCTAGCTAATGACATAATATCTAAATTGTGAGTACAACATACCTTCATCTTCAAGCTACGGACTTTGTGATTACACATTGTGATTAGATTATACTACAATGAAAAAACTATAATAGCCACAATCATATTTGTGTGATTAGTTGTCGTACCTACGAAGGATACTTTGTGGGTAATACTTCACAAGCACAAACATCTATGTGTCTATTGCATTGCATGAAATTTGTAGTAATCGACTTTGCGTTCGTGGCAAATGCTTAAAGCCAAAATAAATAAAATTTATTCCCGTCATTCACATTTTGGTCAATTTAAATTTTTTTAGTCATCTACAATTACCACGAATAATATGTGGATATTACTGCATGCATTATCCATAAAGTGTATTCGTGGATACTATTATCAATTCAAATACATAAATGATATTATATTATATATTATTCATAATATTTATGATATAAATAATAAAATAATTTTATATTAATTTGTTAGTACTATTAAAATTGATTGTATGACTAATAAAATCATACATATATACTAGAATGGACTTTTATGACTAATAAAATGCTTTTGGCGTAAACAATCAAATAATTTTCTTTAAAAAATGTCATAACATATATTAAAATTAATTATTTTATTTCTAAACTTTCCAAATTAGTTGATCAAATAATTTTCAAATTTTATATTCTCTATTTAAATTACCATAGTTCTCACAATAATTTGGAATCATAGATTAATTACATCAATTCTCACCTTTGTATATTACATTATTCACCTCACGACTCTACGAGGTCATATAAATATCAAGTTTCAATTTTTTGACTCACCCTAGTAAAAACTCTTAATTTTAGCATAAACATTCTTTATTATTCTTAGCCCTGACAATTCGTGCCAAGCCGAGGATATCAGGACGAATTGGCCCGGCTCGAACAAAAATCGTGTCCGGCTCGACATAGCTCGATAAAAGTTCATGCCAAGGACCCCGGGCTTGGCACGCCACTGAAAATAAATGTGTTGACACTGCACGACCTATTAGCACGATAACGAAAAGAAAAAAATAATTGAAGCATGATACATTGGACCAATTCAGCTCAATAGCCTGAAACGACCCAATAGTTTGATGTCCTAAATTATTAATGAGTTTTTAAAATAAAATTCATGTTGGCATACCAACTTAATAAACATGCCTAGATCATCTGACCCAACACGACTCGATAACTAGCTGTTTAGGCCTTATCGGGCTGACCCGATAACGACCCGACACGATAATAAGAGTTAGTCCAAGCACGATTTTATTGTGTCGAACTATCGGGTCGAGCTGAAATTTGCCATGTCCAGTTTTACATAATTTTATTAGCGATGCTTTCATTGAAAATACAAATTCAAATAATGCTAGAGGTAATTTTTAATCAACATAGGAGGATGGTAAAAGACAATAGGATAAAAAAGTAGGAAAAAAATTGAACTTTGAACCTACATATTATATCAAAGGATTTTTTAACACTAAATCATATTATTTTCTTTATTATTTTGTTTCACATAGTAACATTTTATTCTGTTAAAATATTCTCCCATTAAAAATAACATGAGGAAGAGAGAGTTCGAACTTGAGATCTCCACATAGAAATTAAAAATAACATGAGAAAGAGAGAGTTCAAACTTGAGATCTCTGCATAGAATTGAAGTAACTTTCTCACCCCAACATGTTTCTTAATTTGTCAATATGTTCCACAGCAAACTCTTGGTCGGTGTGCTCATCTAATAATAAAGCAAAAAAAATTCATCATCTTCCCTCTATTAATCGTAGTCTCCTACGCTCACCATATACAACAGGGAGACAAAAGATCAATCAGCAAAAAAAACTAGGGCTGCACCTCATTCTTCTCCTGGACATTACGATTGGAGGCGCTGTGGGCGACGGAGGCGCCGTGGACGAGCGACGACGACCTTGCCAGGTTCTATCTCAAGGTGAGACCTTTCTCACATTGATCTATTCTTTACACTCCCATTGATCTTCTTCTCTTTTTCCTAAAGCTCCTTTTTTTCCCATCCATTAACTTCTTCTTCTTCCTAAAGTTCCAATAAAATTATACTGTCAAGATGTCGAACTCTTCATGTAGTTCAAGGAGTAGGTGAAGTAGAAAGAATGGTACTATTTGTTAATTGTTTTCACCTTCATAAGAATGGCAGTAGAAAGAACATGGGAGCTATACTAAATAATGCAAGAGCAGCAGCATCTACTTGTCCATTTCATGGTTATCATCATAAGTAATTAGGTTTTTCAAATAGCAAAGAAATACCAACATGTTCTCTGTATAGTTGTTGTAGTCATAGGCTTGCCTTTGCTACATCGTAGATCTTCTTCCCCATCCTCTTTAAAATTTTTCCTTATTCCTTTCCCTCCTATTTTTCATTGTTCCAAATAACCAGGCCCATTCAGGGTTATCATCACAAGTACTCGTCTTTTAAATAGCAAATGCTATACCAACATGTTCTTTGTATCGTCGTTGCAGTCATAGGTTAACCTTTGCACATTCATAGAACTCTTCCCCTTTCCCCTGATTTCTTTCTTACACTTCATTAAATCTTGTTTTAAATGTGCTGAAAATTGCCAAAATGGCCCAACTTTGATGTGGTTAATTCAACCTAATCTAATTTGATATCCAATTATAAGGCTGGGAATCAATCAAAAGGACCCTGATGCAACAGTGGACATGGTCGATGCATTCCACCTTATATCTTTGAATTATACCTTTGCTATCTTCATAATTCCAATACCTAATTATACCTGATGAGTGCCTAGTGGACATGGTTGTTGCATTCCACCTCTTTGCATACCACAAATTTGAATTTATTCACCTCACTTCTTCACCAATGAATCTACAGGTGTCCATAGCACTCATAAACAGTGGACATGGTCGATCAATATAGGCAGGTTAGGGGAAAGTTCATAAAGCTTTAGTTTTAGGGGTATTTTAATCTTATTAGCTTCCCAAACTAATTAGGAATTCTGATACTAGAATAAATGAATAATATAACTATTAACTATGTGGTACTATCATCCTAAGCCTATGTTGAGACTTCTCTTACCACTTTTTGTATTTTTCAGTAGTTTATCACAATATTATAAGTTTGTTTTATCATCTTTAATCTCCAGTTAATACCATAACAACCTCTTCTACATCTCCGAGTTAAACTAACAATTTTTCTTTCCATCTTGTCTGAACTGAAACATAGAATTATTTTGTTTTCACTAAGCGCATTATGATTGTTAGTTAGGCTAGCATAATATGGACAGAAGTTGGATTCAATATTATATGAGGGGAAGTCTGGAATACATTGTCAGGTTGAATGAATTCATAGATGTGGCCACTACTCATTGTGATTCATTAAAGAGGACACGATGTCCTTGTTGTAAATGCCTAAATTGTTACTTTCGTCAGATAGAGGAAGTAAAGGAGCATTTGTCATTACATGGTTTTGATAGAGGGTACACACGATGGTTGTATCATGGTGATATATTGGAGCCCAAAACCATTGATGACATTGATAATGGATTGGATGATGAAAGTAATTATGACGATGAGATAGATGGGCTTTTGGAAGATGCTTTTATTACAACCTTTACATATGCTAGTGAGCAATACGTTGAAGCTTCTAGTAGCCATCCTTCAAATGTAGAAAATCTAAATGCTTCAATTGGGAATAAAGGAGTAAATACAGAGAAGTTTTATAAATTGCTACAGGATGAGCAGTGTGAGCTATATCCAAGGTGCAAAAAGTACAACGAACTATCATTTTTGCTAAAAAAATTTCATTTGAAAACAATTGGAGGAATGAGTAATAGAGGGGCTGATAGGATGCTTCAGCTCTTCAAGTCTGCATTACCATCTGGCGAGACACTTCCTCAAACTTTCAATGACGCCAAGAGTATCATGCGAGAGTTGGGCTTGGGTTATATACCAATACATGCTTGTAAGAATGACTGCATTCTTTTCAGGAATGAAAATGAACATTTAACTGAGTGTACAATATATGGGGAATCTAGAAATAAGAGTAGGGAAGGTAAGCGAAAGAAAGTTCCTCAGAAGATACTTCGATATTTCCCGCTTATACCAAGACTTCAGAGACTGTTTATGTCAAGAAAATAGCAACTGATATGAGGTGGCATAAGGATAAGCGTCACATTGAGGAGAACATGTTCAAGCATCCTGCATACTCTATTGCATGGCAAGATTTTGATGCTAAGCATCAATGGTTTGCGAGTGATCCACGTAATGTCAGATTGGGTCTTGCAAGTGATGATTTTAATCCTTTTGGTAATATGTGTCGCACCCCGGCCCCGACCCGAGATGCGACGGTGACTCGAACACCGCGCAGCGGAAGGAAAAGCTACGAATCATAACATAAAATAAAACAACAACATTAAAACCAACAATTACAATCTATAAGTTCGACGATACATACGATAAGGATCAATCCAATCAAATACAAGATTTAATAAAATATAAAATAGTTCTACATGTTACAGTTCCAAAATAACAATATCAAGGTCAAGCTATAAGACGACAAAACAAACCAAAATACAGAAGCGGTCGTCATCAGAGCTCCACATCTACGACTGACTACTAGCTGTCTAAGAACTATCTACACTTCGATCTACAAATCGATCGCTCACCCCTGCAAGTCTGAAGCAAAAACAACGGAGATCAACGGGTGCTGAGTAGGAGAATCACAATATGATCAACGACATGAATAAGGTGTCAACTCAATAGTAAACAACAATATAGCCTAAGATGCAGTCAAAGGCAATGAACACAACAAATACTCCTCACCTACTCTTAAACAACATCAACTGAATCATCGAGCATGTGGACCATTGGGTAAAAACCCCGCACTCTACCACCAACAAAGTGGCATCAACCGTACGCTCCAACGGTGATGCGACTACCCCCACCAAGCAGGTAGCCCGACGGACGGCATATCTGACATCCTCGCGACTACCCCTACCAAGCAGGTAGCCCAACGGATATCGTATCCGACATCCCCACACCCGAAGGTGCCAAAAGTGACTAGTCAATATTCATACCCTCTCCCATCCCTAGGGGTACCACATTGAAATGGTCCTAGACCGAAGTCCTCTTCAAGGCCGTAGCCTCTAGATGAACAACAACCATGCAACTCGACTCCAAAAGTGCAACAAGGTATATCACCATGATCAACAACATAGCAACAACTCCAAGTGATTATGACATGATCAACAGGATAATAACAAAACATCATGATCAATAATATCACAACAACTACAAGTGATTATGACATGATCAACATGCTACTAACATAATATCATCATGATCAACAATATAACAACTCTAATTGATTATGACATGATCAACATGCTACTAACATAATATCATCATAATCAACAATATAACAACTCCAATTGATTATGACATGATCAACATGATAAGAACATGATCAACAAGTAAACAACACCACATATAACAACATGATACTATGCATACAGTGGCTAATCCAATGCACCAAAGAATTAACATAACATACTATGATCAAGAATAAACACCAGTAAGTAATAATAAAATGTAACACATGCAATTTCCACAAGGCATGTCCAACAATACTATGCAACAGGAGTTCAATAAATTTCAGGAAATAAACCAAACAACGAAAGCAAAGGTATTTCCGTAATTTATCTCCAACGACAAATCAACAACAGACATGGAACAACAGACTTGAAGGCTCAACTCATGCTCAACCCACTCTCCAAACACACATGCTCAAGCCACTCTCCAAACACCCATGCTCAAGACATTCTCCAAACACAATTATTTCACACCAATCAATCAACTAAATTCTCAGACTAATAATTTACTATTATTTAAACACCTCGACACCCTCAACCACTAACCAACTAAAAGAATATCCTAACAATATTTTATCGGAAAACCAACCCCACCATTGCGTTCAGCACGCGAAAATGATAAAGATTTCTATTCACCTCAACTTCAACCGACAACTCAGGGTCCACCAAATAAATTAATTTCAAACACAACTATCACTCAATTATTCAACAATAGCAAAATACTAAAAATATATAAATCATATCAAACAATCTCCAATCTGAAATCCGACATCACCATCGCGTTCAGCACGCGAAAATAATCTAGATTTCTATTCACATCAACTTCAACCGACAAATCAAGATCCACCAAATAAATTAATTCAAACACAACTATCATCAACTTACTAAACAACAGTAAAATACCGAAATATATCAAATTCATACCAAACGATCTCCAATCTGAAATCCAACACCACCATCACGTTCAGCACATGAAAATAATCAAGATTTCTATTCACCTCAACTTCAACTGACAACTCGGAGCCCACCAACTAAATTAATTTCAAACACAACTATATCACTAACTTACTAAATAACATCAAAATACCGAAATATATCAAAATCATATAAAACTATCTCCAATCTGAAATCCGATACCACCATCGCGTTCAGCATGCGAAAATGATCAAGATTTCTATTCACCTCAACTCGATCCGACGACTCTACGATCAACTACAAAAATACCCTAATAATTCACAAATCAACCACATTTCATATGATCCAGCTCTCTTCTCTAAACACCTATTTAATAAATTAAATAAATCTTAAATACCCCTCTTCCTCACTAGTCTCCCACTCGACCTCCCTGCCCCGACGCCGCCCCCTGCTCCATTTGAACCCACGCCGGCCGACCTCCCAGACGCCGGCGATCACCCCGGCGGTCTCGCCCGGCCTCTCCCGTGGCTCCCGTCGCCGGCGGGACACCCACCACCACCTCTCTCTCTCTCTCTCTCTCTCTCTCTCTCTCTCTCTCTCTCTCTCTCTCTCTCTCTCTCCCTCTCTCTCTCTTCTTCTTCTTCTTCTTCTTCTTCTCCTGATCTCCCTCTTCTCCTCCGATCACCCACAGACCCCTCCTCCCCCAGCCAGCCGCCTAGCCGTCATCGATTGGCGACTTCATGGCCTCCTCGACCCTTCGGCCCGGATGGCAGCACCAGCAGCACTCGACTGCTCGGCGCCGCCATGGCTGCGCGACCTGTGCGTGGCAGCCCTCCGACCACGGCATGGCAGCCTGCAACCATTACACTCAACCGCTGCGTGCGACTTCCGCACGCGATCAGCCCGGGGACGACGCAGCAACCTCCCCCCATGCCTTCGTCGTTAGATCGGCGAAGATAACAAAGGAAGTAAGCGACGGAGTGGATGAGATCTCCTACCTCGATTCCACGACTCCGGCGACGACGAGCTCCACCGGCGACACGCGCCGACTCCTCCTCTGCCTGCTGGCGCCCTCTCTTCTTCCTCTTCTTCTCTACCTCTCCTCACATCTTTCCTCTCTTAAAACCCCTCAACAAAACCTCTCTCTCATCTCACCCTCAACACGCCCCGGCCCCCGGCCCGAGACGCGACGGCGACTCAAACACCACGCAGTGGAAGGAAAGGCCACGATTCATAACATAAAATCAAACAACAACATTAAAACCAACAATTACAATCTATAAGTTCGACGATACATATGATAAGAATCAATCCGATCAAATACAAGATTTAATAAAATATAAAATAGTTCTACATATTACAGCTCCAAAATTACAATATCAAGGTCAAGCTATAAGATGACAAAACAAACCAAAATACAGAAGCAGATGCCATCAGAGCTCCACATCTACGATTGACTACTAGTTGTCTAAAAACTATCTACACCTCGATCTACAGATCGAACGCTCACCCCTGCAAGTCTGAAGCAAAAATAACGGAGATCAGCGGGTGCTGAGTAGGAGAATCACAATATGATCAACGACATGAATAAGGTGTCAACTTAACAGTAAACAACAATATGACCTAAGATACAGTCAAAGGCAATGAACACAACAAATACTCCTCACCTACTCCTAAACAAAATCAACTGAATCATCGAGCGTGTGGACCATTGGGTAATAACCTCGCACTCCACCACCTACAGAGTGGCATCAACCGTCCGCTCCAACGGTGATGCGACTACCCCCACCAAGCAGGTAGCCCGACGGACGGCGTATCCGACATCCCCGCGACTACCCCTACCAAGCAGGTAGCCCAACGGACGTCGTATCTGACATCCCCACACCCGAATGTGCCAAAAGTGACTAGTCAAGCTCTGATAACAAAGGTACACCAGCAGCAGGAGACTAATCATCAAACCCATCTCTCTATCTAATTCAGCAGCGTGTAATGCAATCTTATGTGTGATTGATAAGGACACTCCACTCTCATTGGAATATATTTAGTGCCCATCTCCATCTCCTTTTGCATCTCTCTCCTTTTTCCCCTCCTAATCCACAGACCACCATGCATTTATATCTAAAGCATCCCTCATCTGTGTACTTAAATTTCATGCAATCATTTCAGGGAATCGACTTCATATTCATTAATTAGCATTATTAAGGCAGCAGTGGCATCAAGGAATGTGAATCAATGTCATATTGTCATAAGACAAGCTTTAAGACCTGCATTTATGCCCACAATTAATGCAATCCTTTCTTTTAGGTCAACTCCTTTTTTTTCTTCACAAGTTGCATGTGTTGTAACTTGCAAGATGGCCCTAGTGTTCCATGTCATTTATTATTATTTGATCCAAGATATATATATATATATATATATATATATATATATATATATATATATATATATTGTGATTAAGGATGGAATCTATGCTGAGTGGACTTGTAATTTACTTGTGTCGTTTTTTCTCTAACTTTCTCTTTCTTTATTTAATAAAGAGATAGAAAGAGAAAAATATATAATTGGGTGTGAGTTTCTTAAACTCGCACCTAGCATAGAATAAATCATGATTGAGTTTGACTAGAAAAAAAAGTTCATTTATTCAACTTTTTAACTTGGGATTTATTTTTTAAAAAAAATCTTTTTTATCTAGGGAGGATAAAGATATTATTCAAAGATAAAAATATATTCTATTAACTCTTTATAGGATGATAAATTTGCCACCAAATAAAGAGCTCCTTGGAAGAACAAGAGTGACTTCTTTGGTAGAGGGCCGAATCTACTACCTGTTCAATAATTGCAACAAAATTCAAATGAGATGGACTATCTCACTGGAGCAAAGACACACATTCATTTCCACACGTAATTCAATAGGTGGTCATAAGAGGAAAGAGTGGCAAGATCTTTTCCAAATAGATTGCCATGGCTACAATGTATTGGTCATGACATGCAAGCTTGATTTGAGAGAAATAACATGATCTTCCATAGGTGAGATACACTATTAAAATTATCATCATCATCGACGGCTCAAGCCGTGGATGAACCGTCAGTGATAACTATCACAGACGGCATAAGCCGTGGCAAAATATCGTCACTGATGTGTGCGTCTCAAATAAGTTATAACGTCGTCTCTCAACCGTCATAAGTAATCATCAGCGACAGTCGTGGGCGCTGTCGTTGATTTAAACACATTAGTGACGGTTGTAGATGACTGTCACTGGTACAAATACATCAGCCACGGCCGCTAGCCGTCGGTGATACTATTAGCAATCGTGATATTTGGTGCTGCCCAGGCCATCAGCTATTTACAATAAGCTTTCAGCCACGGCTTAGTGACGGTCGACCATGGGTAAGCCGTGACTAAAGGTATATCATGTAACTGAAAAAAATAAAAAATTTATAAACACGGCGCTCACCCGCAGTCGGAGGAGTCGGTGCCCCAAGTGGCCTGAGCACGGCGCGTGCATGGCCACGGTCGTGCTCCCAGCCACCTGCGGCCTCCACCCAAGCTCATGCGTCGAACTCCTCCGGTGTGCCTCCACGCTCGATAACAGTCTCTATGTGTGTTTCCTACACGTGTTTATATTTTAAATATATATAAACTATAAATAAAAATTTTATAAATCAAATAGACATAAATACTTACCATTATGATTGAGGCTCTGCTATCAACGTAGTCCCCCGCTCCTCGTCAACGACGATGGGTGCGCTCAAACACCTCCATCATCGACGGGCGTTGGACAGTGTCGTCCTCCGCCACGCACGTCTTATGTTAGAAAACAAATACATTAGTATCATTATACAAAATATATAATTTAATTAAATATAATTAAATTATACATACCATGCGACGCTCATGAACCGCAAAAGACAATGAGCCACCAGTGTAACACGCCTACGTGTCGTCCCCCCCGGATATGCGGTTTCTCCATGCAGTCTGGGAGACCTCCTGCCACTCAGGCGTGTCCCACCGCTCAACGAGCTAGTCCCACACAGGGCCAGGAATCCACTCGAGGGCGTGTCCCCGAGTCTGCCCTATTTATATGGCCCCCAGCCATCTCATCACGGTCTGACGGGCCTGATGAAGTAGCCTATTATAGCGAGCGCGGGCAACACGCTCCCATGCTGCCTCAACAAAAGTGGTCTGTGTTGGCTTAAGGTTTTCAACATTGGTCTTAATCTCGGTTTTGATGATAACAAACATGGAACTAATAATTTCATGAAGAGTTTCCTTCAGGTTCCATATCGGTTAGCGCACAATGTCCTCGATCGGAAATATCGAAGAAATCGAGAAATCGGAAGGACATTGGTCAACACGCTCGGATTCGTCGGAAAGATAGAGTCTAGGTTTAGGGTGTCTAGTTTATGTTGTAAATCCTCATGATGATGCATAAGAATCCAAAAACCATCCCCGAATCCCAAATCATGAAAACTCAAAAACCGCCCTGAAACTCACTAAACCTAGGGAGCTCCTTGGAGGGCTATATGACCTAGATATTTTTTTGATACAAAAAATAACGGTAATTGTTCCTTGGGTTAAAACTAGATAGCGAGGTATTTTTAAGAATTTTTTGGAAGCCTTTAGCCTACCCATACTTGACCCGGAAAATTAAAAAAAAATCGTTTTCAAGAAATTTGTACTAGACTCCAAAAATTAGATTTTGATTCTTAAGGATTTTGATTTTTTAAATATTTTTATTGAATCCAAATGGGGGGTAATCCTTATGTAATATTTATGTTTTAAAGTTATTAACTTAAAATATAATAACTTATTAACTGCGAGGAATGCCTCCTCGGGAATTGATATCTCGAACCATAACTATAAAAAATTAATATAATTAGATTATATATAATAGATTAATAGATATATTTAATAATTGAATATATATACTTCACATTTATAATTATTCGTCATCGTCATTATCATCATCTGTGTAATATTGTTCTTCTTATTCTTCTGTATCGAAATCATGAAATTCTTTTTCTTCTCCCTCATCATCATTCTGTTCTTCCTCAACTTCACTATCGTCGTCATCAGCGTATTCTATTTTCAATTGAACTAACTCTATGTCATCATCCTCGAGTATTGGACTAACTTGTTCCACTTCGGAAGGATCCTCTTCTTGATAGAAGTCATTAATTTGCTGGCTCATTCTCTCCAACTACCGGGTCAATTTTTCCTCTAGCTTTAGTCTTACAGACTACACGCCAGTTTGTCCTATCTTTCTTTTGAGATAGATACTACATATAATATACTTGTTCAGCTTAAGATGTCATTATAAATGGCTCATTTGAAGTTAATTTTGATTTGTAATTGACCTCGACCAGCTGTTTATACTTTGGACGAACACTCATGCCCCTATCGCTTGTATCGAACCAATGACTTTTTAAAAGGACAACTAATTTACATCCGAAAAATTGTTATTTTATGACTTCTTCCAATAGTCCGTAAAAGTCAACATCCACTATTACATTTTAGGCTTTTTATAATATTTAACAATAGCACTCTACTAAAATTGTTAAATGCACTCTCTTTTTTTTCCTTCCTGCTTCTCTTTCTATTGACTGAAATAATCTCCCTCTTTTTTTTCGTCTGCCGACAAAAAAATACGCCTTCTTCTTTTTTTTCTCTCAACCGACAAAATGCCTCCCGCCCAGCCCTTCTTTTCCTCAGCTCGTCGATCTGCTGCCCACTGCTCACCTCACCTGGTACGTTCCTCTCTCTCTCAGCTCCAAAGATGAACTGCAGCAGAGCTAGTGTTTCGATCCCGGCAAGTGTGCAGCGGACGATCCAAAACATCAAGGAGATCTTCAGCCACCACAACGACGAGGATGTGTACGCAAACTCTTCCCCTCCGACAAAATCCTATGCTTTGGCTTCTTCTTTTTTGTTGAGTCACGAGTTCCGCTTATGCAATTGGAATTGAAGGCCGATGATTACCGTTTGCAGATTTCCTTTTCATTTTCACCGAATGGGTGTTGTGCTCGTGTTCAACTCTCCCTCCTTTCCCCTTTCTTCCCGAACGCCGCTTCCTTGCTATGGCCGGATCCGCCGAAGCCCTAAATTTCAACTTCGATGTTCTCCAATTCATTCTCGAGAGGTTTGTTGGTTATTTCCATCTTGGTTTTCCCTCGGTGGGCTTGATTGATTGCTTGGTTGAACTCCTATTTGAATCTATCGCCTCTTTTCCTTTTCTTTCTTCTTGGTTCTAGATTGATACGCCCAAGCCTGAGTACAAGCCAGGACCTCTCAATGATCTTCTTCTTGAATTCTTTACGAAGAAAATGGTGTAGGTGATCTTCCAGATTCGAAATGTTCTAGTACGATTGTAAATTTAGTTATTCATGTCCCTATTTCTACATATTGCTCAAGTTTGGAACGTGAATATCTAATGATTTAGCTAAGTGACAGGGAAATGGATCTAAGGAGCATAAGCATATATGTTATCTTTTCTTGCTAAATATAGATTTATAGACAAGAACGTATCAAATATCTTTTTGCACAAGTGAAAGTTGGGAAATTGGACCTTTCACCGCACTTATCTGACTTAGCTAGTGACAAGAACTATAATCTAAATAAAAAAACCTTTGAGCAAAGATCTTCATAGGACATTGGGATTCATTAAACATGAACACTTTTTAGCTAATTTTCCTATATTTAAAAATATGGTGCTAAACATTTACAAATTGATTTAGAATAATTTATATCAAAGATACATGCAACTTTTCCCAACTTTCACTTATGCAAAAAGATATTTGATAGAATGTCATTCTTGTATTTCACATTCTTGTTGAAGGAGTTGAGGTGATGCAGTAAATTACAAGATTACAATGTTTATTAGTTGATATTTCATTGGTTTGTATAGTTTGGTGTAATGATTGCTTATTTTTTGTGTTATTTTGTAGTTCAAGAAATAATTTTCTCATAATGTTAGAAATTTTCTGACTATTAGTTAATTCTTTAAAGCTATAGGACGTTGGATGAAATTCCGAGAAACCTGGATACACTGGACTAATTGAAGTTGCCCATTATCTTATGATAAAGAGTAAAAGCATTTCAGAGACTGAAGATTCAGCGGTACTCAAAGCTATCTCATGTTTTAGTCAATCCCTTCCTCTTTATTTTATTTATGTTATTCAAAGCAATGAACCACGTGAACATAAATTTTTGAGGTTAGTCATTATTTACTATTTAATGTCAATTCACATTATCCACTTTTTACTTTAGTCCATTGAGTAGTAGAACATTTCTATAGAGACTATGCATTCCTGGTGTGCCTTACCTTTTCTATTTATAAGTTTGGTAGTCTTTGAAATTACTACTAACTACTAAATAACACAGGACACTAGGTGGTATTTGGTTAAGGAGAATAATTGTTCTATTCCTTGACTATTCTCATGGAATAGTAATCCTATGTTTGGTTGGCCAAAATGCCAAGGAATAGGTCTCTCAAAAATGAAGGTGTTTGAGACAGGTCCTTTATAGTGTTGTGCAGTATGAAGGTAAACTAGTTAACGATTTATGGTTCCATGATAACTGGTCTACAACTTAGGCATGAAAAGTTTTATGGTTAACAGAAACACAGACACATACATATTGTGAGGTTCGACAAAATTTAAACAATAGTTTATGGTTATCGATACAATTCCGTGCTTGTCTATGATTCATTAATTTCAATTGCTGATATCATTTTTCTTTACTTAAGTGCAAGCTATTTTTTCTATGCTTCAGTGACTATCGATTTTCAATATTTTTCCCTTCTCTTTGTATAGTGGTGGCACATAAAACTTATTGAGCTTGAGGATATATTAATCTTTCAACTAGGAATTTGGTGATATTCTTGTCCTAATTACAGGTTTCAGGACCGGAGTTCAGAGCAATCTGTGGATTTAGAAGGTGCTTATTTTGGAAGAAGGAAAAGGAGTTCTATAAGAAAGGGATTTTATTGACTCAAAAGCATTTTTTAGTTTCAATAATTGGCAAATTCATCTGCTGACAAACCAAAGTCTAAACGGAAAGTTTTAGATCCTCAAGGACCATTTCTTCAAAGGTGGAATAAAATATTTGTCATATCCTGTGTACTTGCAGTGACTGTGGACCCCTTGTTCTTCTACATCCAAGTTATCAATGACAAGAATAATTGCCTTCATTTTCATAAGAAGTTAGAAATCACTACAAGTGTACTGCGCTTCTTCACAGACATATTCTATTTACTCCATATCTTATTTCAATTTCGAACTGGTTTCATTGCTCCTTCATCTAGAATATTTGGAAGGGGCATTTTGGTTGAAGATTTATCAACAATTGCCAAGAGATATTTATCATCATATTTTATAGCTGACATCCATATATTAAACTAAATTGGTCTTATATTATTGGCAGAGCTAAACTTTGTGAAGACAACTAAAACATATTTCATGTCTATCTAGTATATATGTTCAGGACTTCGTCAGAAAATCTAATGATGTTTCTTACTTCCAATTTAACTCCAATATATCTTGATTTCAGACAGTAATCAGTTTATATTTAAAATAATCATAGCTCTCATTAAAAATTCATAACAGGGTATTATTTTACATTCTTTACTTAAAGTTGGGTGGTCTTGTTTTGCATGTTGGCAAAGAGGGCCATAGTGTGGTTTGTTATTGGTTTATTAGAATGTAAATATAAATTGTTGTTTGTTTGGTCCGATATATGCAGTAAATGCAGGCATATATATTTTGGTGTTTTTGTGAATATTATGAGATTTATACAATCTTTTGATCTCTAACTTTTTAGCAAAAATCTTACTTTTGTTATTCAATAACCTTTCCTTTGTAGTTTTTTAAACAACATTTTTCTTTGTCTGCTCATATCTTTCCTTTAGTTTGACATAATTGTACTTCTCTCCTTCAATCAACAGGACCTTTTGGACAAATTACCTTGAACTATTCTCTTATTAGAAAACTTTGCTATGTTATCCCTAAATATGAAACAACATATGGTATATCGTATTTAGAAACATCTTCTCCAAGAGGTCCATTCTTATGATTATTGGATTGTAGATGTTCTTTGTTTCCGAACTTGTTTGTTTCTAAATGATGCTTGATATTCCTCAAACCTTGTGATTAATACAAGTAATTCTTTTCTAAAAAAATGATGCTTGATATTTCCTAACTGCTTTTTGAAAATCATATGGTATAAGAAGTGGTGATACTGTGATAGGATAAAC
The DNA here is from genome assembly GCA_034359265.1 of Canna indica. Taxonomy (NCBI): domain Eukaryota; kingdom Viridiplantae; phylum Streptophyta; class Magnoliopsida; order Zingiberales; family Cannaceae; genus Canna; species Canna indica. The sequence goes on from CP136892.1 coordinate 43,869,266, forward strand.
ACAGGTAACTGAATCTTCTCTTGGCATGTGGTGATATATCATGGAAATATTCATTTGCCAAGAGGTTGCATAATGCACGAATGTCATGGTCGTGTTTTAACCGGTGGCAATTAAGGAATTTAATGTTTTGTCATAATTCTGCGACCTTCATCACTAGCTGAATTAACCGAGAGGTGTCATCTTATTATCTCTGCCTTGATCAAGTTTATGTACTAGAGGAAGTTTATTGCTTAAGGTGATCAGTATACACAAACAATTCTCTCCTGAAAGAACTCTGCAGTTTATATCCTAATATGAAACTCTTTATCATGGTTTCACAGAAAATAACTGTTAGCTAACTAAATTTATATATCATAGTTTCATAGAAAAGAACTGCTAACTAACTGATTTTTTTTCATTTCAATTTTAGCTCTGCTCAATCTGATTCAGAGGTCAATGTTCGAGAAACTGTAGCAGTGATGTTATCTGAGTAATGACAAGGATTGAACTGGAGATTTGGGTGACTACTTTCCAACATCTTATTTAGAACTAAAGCTGATGGAGAAAGAAAAGGTGTGGAGATGGATTGGAAAGGCAATCAGGTACCTATCCTGGTTCGAAATGTAAAGGACCATAGGAATCATTTGTGAAGAACTCATGGCAATCAAATGTTTGAGCTAATTAGTCTTGATCATCAATTCTTTTATGCACTTTTTCCTCTTTTATTTTATTTCACCTTAAGTTTAGGTAACTGATTTTAATAAGCTTCAGTCACAACACTTGTTCAGAAGTTAGTAGAACTAGATCAGAAGTGAAATATGTTTATTACTCTATCCTTTCAATTTTTGTTGTTGATTGAAGCTGGTAGAACTAGATCAAAAGTAAAATATCAAGAATAACTTTTCATCATATTGCAATTATTTTAGGTTAAGTACTGAATGCAATTGACTTTTATTCCGTAGCAAGGGAGATTTTCTCAAGCTGAAACAACTATGAAGAAACTTTATGTCAAAGAAAAAGTTGTTGAAGTTATGCATGGCTTAGGAGCAAGGTGGTCAAGGTTCAATTGGAACTTGATGCTAGTTGAAAGATTTCAATTGGTCAAGGGTCAGATATCTTGAAGCTATGTTGGAAGATTTCATGACTATAACAAGCTAGCTACTTTTGTTTTAGAAGACAATACTTAATCTGCTTTTTTTTTATTAGAAGACAATATTGATCTATGTTTAAGTTCATTAGTTGATATTTTACTAAGTTTGGATTAATGTTATATTTTAGTAGTTTGGATTTATGTAATATACTCTTGATTTAATATAATTTTTTAAAAAAATATTGATTCTTATATTGTTAATAAATTAGAAAAATAAAAAAATTATTTCAGTAACAGCAACAAGTTGACATTAAACCTACTTTTGTATGATAGTTTTAAAATTCTCTCTTTAGTGATAGATAACGATTCAAAAAAGCTATATAAATATATATGATAACTAAATATTATTGTTATTGTGGAATGAAGTAATACTAGGTTCCGAATGCTATAACAAATTAATCATAACGAATACAAAATGTTATAAAATAACATTCATATAGCATTCACAATTGCATTCCCAGAAACGCTATTGTAACCTTCCTACATAAGATAGCGTGCGATTTGACAGCGTTTTGTTTATTGCTATACACTACCTATGATAGCGTTGATTGTATGCTATTAATGACGATTTTTGTAGTAGTGATCACAATCAGCATACGTTGTCCTTTTGACGCAGACCTCGACATTCATAGTCTTTTTTGTAGATGAATATTCAAGTGTGTGAAATTTATATCCATTAATAAAATAACCGTTATAACACTGTATAAGTCGTGTCGGTCCGCTAGCAAACTCAAAGATTTGGTTATCTATTTCGCCTCTGTGTTCTGTGCTGTAAGCTTGAAACCAATTAGGGAACTCACGATTCTGTAATCTTTCTAATTCCTCATCACTATAAATTGAGTATTTTATCACCCTCTCAATGTCAAATATTTCAATGAACTTATCAATTTTTGGACAGTTTAGTAAAACGTACTAGTGGGTCAAATGGTACTCTTCGTCGTTTAAGAATCGAGATGGACGAGAACCCTAAGCACTACCAGGGTAACAAAAGATATTTAAACAACCATCTGATGGTCGAGCTCCCCCGTCCTCGTTTCGTGGAAGACGATTAAGTCTTGTCTTGATGGTTGATTCAAAATAAAATGAGCAGAATGTTGAAATTTCTTGAATTATATATGCTTCTCATATGGAACCTTCAACTGTAGCGGTGTTCTTTACTTTTTTCTTCAGACGATTTATCTATCTTTCAAGTAAGTACATCCACCGGTATTGAGCGGGGCCACCAACTCGTGCCTCATATGCCAAGTGTATCGGTAGATGCTCCATCGAGTCAAAAAATGCAGGAGGGAAAAACTGCTTCAGCTTGCATATGATTTCAACAATATTATTTTCAAGTGCTGACATATCTTCGACTTGAAGTACATTTGCACAAATGTTTATGAAAAACATACTTAATTCTGTCAACAAACCCCAAATCTTATCATGTAGATGATCTCGGAATGCGACCGGAAGCAATCTCTGCATGAATACATGACAATCGTGGCTCTTCATCCCTGATATTTTGCATTCATCGACGTTTACACATCGAGATAAGTTTGAGGCATATCCATCGGGTAATCTGAGTTCTTTGATCCATTGATACACATCTTTCATCTGTTGTTTATTTAACACATACGGCGCCTTTGCCTTATGAAGTCGCATGTTGACCTCTTGCAACTCTAACTCAGGCCTCCTACAAAGTATTTTCACATCATGTCGGACCTTCACATTATCTTTAGTTTTGCCGAAAATATCCATCACAGTGTTAAAAATATCATCAAACATATTTTTTTTCAATGTGTATGACGTCCAAATTATGCCGAATCAGTAATGAACTCCAATACGGCAATTCCCAAAAGATACTTTTTCTCATCCAGTTATGTGTTTGACCAAAGTCTGAAATTCTTACATTCCGACCAAAACTGATCTCTGGAAGCAATTGAACATGTGCTAACATCTGTTCACCAGACAACATCGGTGGTGGCTCATCTCTTTCGACTCTACCCTTGATAAATCTTTTCACGATTCCTTCGATACTGATGGTTAGACGGTAGGAACCGGCGATAATAATCAAAGAATGAAATTTTCCGACCGTTCTCAAGAATGCAATACGGGCAAGAGAGTCGCCCATGCATGCTCCAACCAGACAACATGTCATAGGCCAGGAAATCATTGATTGTCCATAATATAGCAGCTCGTAAAGTGAAGTTTTGCTTCTGGCGACAATCATAAGTAACATCTCCCTCAACCCACAATGTTTTCAGTTCATTAATTAGGGGTCGAAGAAATACGTCAATTTTTTTGCGAGGACCCCTAGGACCCGAAATAATCATCGAAAGATAGATAAATTCATCTTTCATACACATTGAGGGTGGCAAATTATAATCTGTTAACAACACTGGCCATACTGAATACGGAGTTGTCGAATTACCAAACGGATTAAAACCATCCGTGCACAATCCCAACCTGATATTTCTAGTATTCCTGGCAAATGAAAGATAGCACCTATCCAAATGTTTCCATATTTCACTGTCGGATGGATGAGTCATTACTGTATCATCACGACTTCTTGCATGCCAAAGGGGGCAGTCTTTTCCGACATGAATAACCTTTGAAGCCTCGATATCAGTGGAAAATACCGAAGCACCTTAAAGGGGATATTTTTTTGTCGGATCGATTTATTCTCCTTGTAACGAGGATGTTCATATATCGGGGCATTGCTCTAACTGTGCATTTTCTTTATAATATAAAATGCAATTATTTGGGCACGCATGTATCTTTTCGTACCTAAGCCCTAATTTCCTCATCAACTTTTTTGTCTTATAAAAAATAGGCTCAAACTTGTTATTTGGTGGTAGCTTACCATTGATAAAGCCTGCAATCTGATCAAACGCAACCCCGCTGATATTACAATCGGACTTGATGTTCAAGAGTTGCGTCATTGCCAAAAATCTTATATAATTAGGATAATTCTCATACAAAGGCTCATCGACAACTTTCAACATTTCGTAAAATTCTACAGCCTCCTTATTTAGCAATTCAATCTGTATCGCAGGTTGTTCTTCAGTGACTTCAACTGTCGTAGTATCTGGTCGCACTACCGTCTCAATAACTAACTCAATATTATCATTTAAATGGAATTATCCTCCAAGTCTATCCAGAATCATTGTTCTATAAGGATTAGGCTGATTGGAAGAAGAAACACCAGTAGTAGAATATTCACCATGAGTTTGGACAACAGGATTGCTCGACGTCCCGACTTGACGTGACTCCCCGTGATAATTCCATATAAAATATCTTGATGTGAATCCTTTTGTATACAGATGCATTGTGATAGTTTCTCAGTCCAAAAATCTTATGTTCAAACATTTCCGGCACGAACATCAGATTTTATCACCACTAAAGAATTTTTTATTCGAGTAGGCGAAATTTAAGAAGTAAGTTACGCCTACTCGAAATTCGTCCGTTATAGCTCCACGATGAATTCGTCGGTGCATCAAAAAGTTGGCAATATCTTTAGGTAATGTTTTTAGGTGGGATGGTCCTATTCCATTCGTGATTCATGTTATTTATATTGCACTTAGAATTTCTTTTAGTCATTAACTTCATTCTAAATTTCGGCAGCATCTCTCTACAGTTCTCCGAATACGCATACATCTAGGAGCGTATCAGAGAACAAGGGAGATACAAGCCAAAATTTAAAAATGAATAATGACTAAAAGAAACAAACTAAGTGCAATATAAATAACTATGTTCCCAAATTATCCAATTAGGGGCAATTCAAGGGTTGTACGTCGTATAAAAGATCATTTACTTCGTTTTGCACGAATATACAACCCTCGAACGGATATAAGGTTTTGCAAAATAAAAACTTGACTCGTCGATTTGTACGTGAAACGTATCAACTCGTCTTGATTTTTTTCTAAATTTGTGGATGCCGGTGCGAGTCCACAATTGATGATTCCGCGCAAGTCCAAAATGGACGATTTCGACACAAGTCTATCCATTGTGGATGATTTCGGCGCGAGTCCACCGTGGACGATTTGGCCATGAGTCAAAAGTGGACAATTTGGGCCGAGTCCACCATGGACAATTTGGCCGCGAGTCCACAGTGGACGATCGGCGCGAGTCCAAAGTGGACGATTCCGGCATGAGTCCATCCATTGTGGATGATTCCGGTGCGAGTCCACTGTGGACTATTTGGCCGCAAGTCCAAAGTGAACGATTTGGGCCGAGTCCACCAAGGACGATTTGGCCGCGAGTCCACAGTGGACGATTCCGACGCGAGTCCTTAGTGGACGATTCCATTAATACTAATTAATTAATATTAAACTAATTTCTTTAAATAACCTAAAAATAATTAAACTCTAATCAACATTAACCATTAATTAACATTAACCAAACTAATTACCTAATTAATAATTAATTTCTAATAATTAACAATAAAAAATAAAATAAAATAAAAGGGTTAAATTAAACCCTAATCAAGTAATTGGTTAGGGTTTAACCCTAATCATCAATAGTAGCCAGCATCACTGCTGGCTACTGTTGCATTGGGGCCGATGGTAATCGGCCCCAAATCAAGGCGCCCCCAATCACTATCGGATCGACGCCGGCGCGGAGAGGGCAGGGGGATGGAGGGAGATGGGGAGGAGGAGATGCTTACCGGCAGGGAGAGGGACACCGGCGGCAACTAACAGCGGCGGCAACAGGCAGCGACGGACGGCAACTGGTAGCGACGGACGGTGGCAGCAACAGGCGACAGCGGCGGGAGCAAAGAAGAAAGAGAAAGAAGAGGAAGAAAAGGGAAGGGTCGAGCGCGAACGTAAATAAAAATAATTTTCACCGACGGCTCGCCAACCGTCGGAAACCCGTTGATTCATAATTTTAATATCACCGACGGTTCGCCCTGTCTAAGCCGTCAGAGACGAGTGCTTTATTTTTGCACTGTGTTCGCCCCATTAATTAATAAGCGACGACCTCTTTGAATCATGGCTAATGACTTATTCATATCACCAACGGCACTCGCGCCCCCGTTAAGCCGTGGCTAATAAATTATTTTATTTCACGCCCCGTGAGAGCCATCAACTATGAGCGACGGCCCTAGGCAGCCGTATGCTAGCCACAGCTGATTTGCTTACATCAGCCACGGCCGCTGCGACCGTCGAAAAGCCGTGAATGATTCTGAGGGTCGAGGCGGCTGTCGGTGATTCCCGTGGCTGATGTGGTATATTCTAGTAGTGATAGGTGCTCTAGCCACAGGAAGGTAAATGATCTACAAGAAGCTAGAGACAACGTGCAAAGAGACACATTGTTGTCGAGCATGGGCCGAAGGATGCGAACAAGTATCAAAGATTGATGATTGTTGAAAGGAACAAAAGTGAATGGCAAATCGCAATACGAAAGAAGAAGAAGGTGAAGCGTATCCCTTGCACACACCCTCACATCATCCTCCCGATCGATCTCTTCTGGAGCCTTTGTTGGTGAAATGACCTACACTAGATGAGGGATGAATAGTGTGCTATCTAAACTTTTCATCTAATTCCGATTTTAAACGATTCTTAATTACTTAGGCAAAACACAATATGAGTTAATTAGGTGCAGAAGCAAATGATAAGCAATTAGGCAAGCATAAATATAAATAATGCAAACACCGTGATTTATAGTGGTTTATCCCCAATGCCTACTCCACTACTTAAGAACCCCGCTTAGGATTACCTTGTTTCCTTTACAACGAGGACGTTTTCACCGGAGAGTCTCCGCTCTCACACCGAAGGCACTTCCGCACCTGGAAGTCTCCGCCTTCCTATCGAGAGCACTCTCCCACCTCAAACCTAAGGACAAAAAGAACTAATCTTAGCAAACTACATTTACACCGGTGGAATTAATTACGTCTTAACACCAAGGCAACCACCAACCATACAAGACCTAACAATCTAGGTCTTCACAAACTCAAATACAATGAAAATAATAATAAAATATAACACTAAAAGGAGTAATAAATCAAATAATAAAGTACTTAGCTCCACAACAAGATTCCTAGTTTCCTCATCATGCCTTTGATGATGAAACAATGAAGGAAAGGCTCAATCAAAGAAATGAAATACCAAAGCTAGGGTTCCAAAAGAGTTGGCTCAATAAAACTTAAGATTAATCAAAAGAATGTCTCCAGAAGGTTAGGAGTGATCAAGATACCCTTGGAAGGCTCTCATGGCTTTGTATTTATAAGCCATGAAGAGAAAAGCCAAGAAACACATCTCAACAGGTGTTTTTCTGCTCGTTGGACGTCGGCCGCTCGATGGCCGGTCGACCGACCGAGCGACCGGCCATCGACTAGCCCAAGGCCGGTTGATGGCCGGCTAATGGTCAGTCGACCGGCCATCGAACACCCCATCGATCGGCACACAAAAAACTGTCTAGTTTTCTATTTTTTCTGTTCGAAGTTGGTTCTTTAGTCTTCCCTAACTCTTATATAATATTTCTTAACTTAAGTTAAATAATTTTAAAACATAAATGTTATATAAAGATTACCCCTCATTTGGATTCAATAAAAATATCTAGAAAATCAAAATCCTTAATAATCAAAATATAACTTTTGAGGTCTAGTACAAATTTTCGAAAAATGAAAATTTTGTAATGTCCCGGGTCAAATATGAATAGGTTAAAGGCTTCCAAAAATTTCTTAAAAATATGTCGTTAACTAGTTTTTACCTAAGGAATAATTACCGAGACTTTTGGTGCCAAGAAAATGTCTAGGTCATATACCCCTCCAAGGAGCTCTATAGACTTAGTGAATTTCAGGGTCGTTTTCTGATTTTCCGATTTTTTGTGTTTGGGGTTCGGGTTTGGATTTTGGGTTCTTATGCATCAAATAGAGAATTTACAACACATGCTAGTGCCACACCCCAACTCAGGGGCACGTGACCGACCAGGGTATACATGCCTATACCCCATAGCCTAAACCATGCACATACCAACTGAAAAATAAAACATAGCGGAAAAAAAATAACGAGTTTTATTTCAAATGCAAAACCAAATCAGAAATCATTATAAGTAAGTTTAGCAAAATAATAAAGTGCGGAAATAATAAATCAAGTCCAATAGACCACCAATAATGAAATCCAAAATAAATGACATAAACATCCCCAAGGGACTACAACTCTGAAATGTCAAAACATAGTGCATAACAACTACTACATACTCGACTACGACCCCTAACTAGGACTGCTATGAGATCAATGTAGCCCCTCTGCCCTCCATCCGCGCCAAGTGCTCCAGCCCACCTCACCGGTCAGGCCCTGTAAAACAAAGCAGCGACAACGGGTGAGTTCAAAGAACTCAGTGAGCAGTTCTACCAACCCCCACGAAAAACCAAACACGGATATGATGCAATAAGCAAAACTCCTTACTCAAGCAAGAAAGGTCACAAGGGAGTGACTAGCAAATAGGCCATCTAGCACCACCTGCCCGAAGGCATCCAACACCCAGACGGTGAAGATCAACAGGCCTAAGCCTACCATGCTCTAAGGCAACAAAATATACTAGGATAATCGGGAAGGCCATCCGAACTTATCCTAATATAAAGAAACTCGGGAGCAATCGGGAAGACCCTCCGAACTTGCTCCATGAGACGTGAAGGAACAATCTGAAATCGCCCATCCGAACTTGCCCCTTTAAGATTTCACAGGAGTAATCGGGTAGGCCATCCGAACTTACCCCTTTAAGATATCACAGGAATAATTGGGTAGGCCCTTCGAACTTATTCCTTTAAAAATACCTCGGGGATAATTGGGTAGGCCCTTCGAACTTATCCACGAGGCCAAACTGGAATAATCGGGATGTGCCCATCTGAACTTGTTCCACAGGTTGGGAATTAACCATCCAACCTCCCGGGCCTAGACCGCAATCCGGCCTCAACGAGCCTCTTCATCATTCATAAACATATAGCGCAACATGACTTAAGTCAAGTCTCTCCTACGGTGTCTTAGGGGTGTCCTTATTATGAAGCATCTCAACACTCCAATACTCGACCCAAACTCCTAGACTCATAATGTCATAAACTCGTGTGGTTTTGTTTCATGCATAAACTTTATTTGTTGGTTCATAACATATTATGTTGACCCTTTGCCCAATTTTAATTATACAATTAAAATTTAGTTCACCAAGATTGGATTTTGTTTTAAGGTTTTGTTTAAGCTTATTGTTGTGCCCAAAACTGATATATCTAACCCGAATCAGGTCTCCAGAGTATGTCATATGTTTTCAAATTATACTTTCTGGTCGAAACGATAAGTTACATGACTATGTTCAGAGAAATACACACACCACAGCAAGCATTTTAAAAATAGCACAGATTCATCATCTCAACATGAAATTCCAGCAACAATAAGTTGTTCAACATAGCATGAAAATAAATTTAAAATTTACAAAAATTTGATCCTTAATTATCATTAAAACAAAATACTACTCTTGAGATAAATTTCTCAACTTTCATGCTTATTAATCAAGATTATCAAGTATCAACAACACCTTAACCAAGAAGCTAGCATCATGATCAAGGACCCTTCTTCAAGAACCTCCATAGCCTCAATACCAAGATCTTAATTTATTAAACATGATTTCTAACCCAAAAATCACATATTTAAATCTAAGACATGCAACCACAATTCAAGAACCTAATTAGGCAAGCAAATCAACATATAAACTTCAAGATAAACAAGATCTCTCACTTGGGCATTTCATCGAACACCTTGAGGGCATCCTTGATTTACCCTTGACCGAGCACCCCTAGGGTAAACCTGGGGCTGCCGAGCCACAAATGGAAGATCCTGGACCCTCCACACACAAATCGGCACAAGAACACGGCGATCAAACCCAAGATTCGGCGAAAATCACAAAAAAATTGGCTCAAGATCACGAGAGAACCCGGAAAAGGAGAGGTAAAACCACTCACCCGAATAAGAAGGATGATGAGAGGAGAAATCTCAGACGACAGCCCTCGAATCCGACTTCATGCGATGATGGCTCGACTCAAGAAGGAGGAAGAGGGGGCGGCGGCTCCTCCTCAAGCCGCTGGCTTGAAGAGAGAGGAGGAGAGGGAAATTTAGAGGGGAAGGCTCGGCGGCTCTTCTCGGCTCGGCTCCAAAGGGTAGGAAGAAGGAGAGGAAGGAGAGGGGAAGGCTCGGTGGCTCGGCTCTTGAGGGAGGTGGCTCAAAGGGGAAGGAGAGAGGCGGCTAGCTGGCGGCTCCTCTCTTCAATCTGATTTGTGCGGCTCCGATGGGGAGCCGCAAGCCAAGGGGAGAGAGTTTTATACTCACTCTATTAGCTTTAGGTTTTCAACCTTAGCCTTAATCTCGGTTTCGATGGTTTTGATGATTTAATTGAGAATATGTTTTAGGTTCCATATCAATTAGTGTTCGATGTCCTCGATCGGAAAAATTAGAGAAATTAGAAATCTGAAGAACATTGATCGTGGCGCTCGGGTTCGTTGCGGAAACTTCTCGAAGAGTGACGCGTGCACCAAAGACGTTCAAAGATCACTTGAAAGCTCTCTAAGTTGATGGTTGTTGAAAGCCGAAACCCTGAAAAAAAACACGAAAGAAAATCGACTGAAAAAGAAATCTCAGCCTAAATTCGGTCGACCAGACGGTCGACCGAATAAGGTAAGGTATCAAGTAGTAGCCTTATCAGTCGACCGAACACTGCCTAAAATAGGCAGTGGCTACTTCGGTCGATTCGTCAGTCGATCGACAGAGGCCTGAAATAGGCAGTAAGCATGACGGTCGACCAGTCGGTCAACTGACCAGCGTTTGCTGAAGACGCGAGATCACGACGATCGATCGACGGGTCGATCGGATGGCGGATCAAAAAATTTGCGTCTGGGCGGTCGACCAGTCGATCGATCGACCACAGGGAGAATTGCAGCGGTCGAAGGATCAATCAACCAGTTGGTCGATCGACCATTCGATCGGCGGTCTGCAACGGATAGTTTTCTATTCGTTGAGTAGCCGTTTCTTCAATAGGGTATAAATATACCGTTATATGATTCTTTCACTCCCTCTTGGACTCCTACAAATTTTTTAACACTTTAAAAGGAGATTAAAAGCCTTCCAACGATTGATTGAAGTGCGCTCTGCCTCCTTCCGCGGACATCTTCTTCAAGCGCACAAGCTGGGCTCAACTCGGGTTTTGATCAAGCTCTACATCTTGACGAGTTGAAGGCTACAAGGATTGAAAAGAGTAGTTATTCTTGTTTTATTATTAGCTCTTTTCATTATAATCTTTATTGTTATTTGAACGCATTTTAATTGAGTTTGCGTGTGACAGACTTAGGATTGTTAGGTCTGAATTTAGAAGTGGTTACCTGGTGTAAGGTGTAAAGCCACTTGTGTAAACTTAGTGTTTACTAGGATTAGTTTAGTTGTCCCTAAGGGTTGAGGTGGAAGAGGACTCTCGATAAGAAGGCGGTGACTTCCGAGTGTGGAAGTGCCTTAGGTCGAGAGTGCGTCTCTTTGGTGAAAAGTCTTCGTGTGTAAGGGAAACATAAATTAATCTAGTAAAACTAGTTTAGAAATCCTAAGCGGTGTGCTTAGGTAGTGGAGTAGGGGAGCCGAACCACTATAAATTGCGTGTTTGCATTGCTTTATTGTTTATTTTAATTGCCTTATCATTTATCGCTTCCGCATATAATCATCGAATTGCAAATTGCCTAAATAATCTAAGCAAATGATTAAAAGTTGATTTAGGCTAATAGATTTAGTAAACACACTATTCACCCCCGCCCTTTAGTGTCGCCATTTCGCCAACAAATGGTATCAGAGCGGGTCGTGGATTGGGATTTCACCATTTCATCTACATCTAGTCTCGATCTAGAAATGGCTCTAGAGAGTATAGCATTTGCACCGCCTAGGTTTGATAAAGGCACATCCAAGGTTTGCCTCATGGGTATCCATGATGTGGTACAATATTCCACTTTTAGTCATGATAAAGATATAGCATATGATAGTGATGCTAGTTCTTCACATTCAATCAAAATGTCATATGAAGAATTAGTACAAGAATGCCAAAGTATGTGTGTCATGCTTTTGAAAAAGAGTAAAGAAATGACGAAAATTAAAAAGAATAACTCTAGGCTCACTAAGGATTTGTAAGCTCTAGAATTAGAAAATAAAAATTTAAAGGCAAATGTAAGTTCCTCAAGTGTTGATTGCCATGGTAGTATTGATGTTTTGAGAACTAGTAATTATTGTCATGACAATCTTAAGATTGAAATTGAAGACCTAAAAAGTGAGAATATTGACTTGAAAAATGAAAATGATGATTTGAACATTAAATTGAAAAATATCTCAAAAGTTGAGATTGAGAATTTGAAAGTAGAAAATATGAAAATCAAAAATGAAAATAGTATGATGAAATCTCAAATGCAAGCCTTACATAAATCAATAAATGATTTGAAAAATGAGGTTATTTTCTTGAATAGGAAAACTAGTAGTTTATCACATATCTCATCTTTAGAAATCCTAAAAAGAAAAATATTTCATCTAAGAATGCAAATGTTCATCATGTCTCTCATGTCAAGCATTCTGATATTAGACCTCATGTTCATATGAATGGTAAAAAAAAAAGTTTAATGGAAATTATTTTTGTTGTGGTATGTATGGGCATGTCATCTATAATTGTGCATTTAAGATGAACCCAAGTGGTGTTAAGTCACTTTGGGTAGCTAAGCCCACTAACCCCCAAGGACCCAAAGCCATTTGGGTACCAAAAATTTCTTCTCTTGTAGGGGAGCCACCACTCAAGGGTAAAAAAAAGAAGTGAAGAGTTGGAGTTGACCATGAAATTAAATGGAGTATCAATTCTTGGTTGCAACTTCAAACCATCATGATGTCATAGTTATGGAAATTGGCATCTAGGTATACTTTTTATCATCTTGTTACTTTGGATTGTTTTTATTTAAGTTGGAGTTATGATACTATGTTTAACTTGAGTTGTTTTCCCCGCTCTTGTAAAAGAGTTTTTCATAAAATGATTTTTCTTTTTTTGATTTTCCGGTTTCTTCGGAGACCCAAGTGGCCTGTAATGGGCCTAAGCAACCTTGCGGTTCTAAATCGTAGGCACATTGTGGCCTTTCAGTTTTCAACCAATGGGAATGGTTGGAGATCATATTTTTCATTAATTATTTTTTGTGATCTCTTAAAATTCATTTTGATATCACTCGATTTCATTTTGAAACGAATTTGAAACCATTTAGCAAAGTGATCTTTGATAATGATTCTTGATGCCTATCTTTGCTTCTTGGTTGAGCTAGCTTGCTAAGTAGCTATATTTTCTCTAAAATATTAGTGTAGCTTACTTGCAAGTTATAAATATTTTAGGAATGCTAACTAGAAAGAAAAAGATTAGTTTGGCTAAATTCTCATGAATAAGGTATAATCTTGATAGATTCAAAATCTTAAGTGTTATACCTCAATGTTTAAGTTTAAACTATGTCTCTATACTCATGATTAGATTTGCATGTTAACACACTTGAATTCTCATGAGTAGGTAGAACTTTAGTAGTTAGACAAATTTCATTGAATGAAATTTGTTCTAGGTAAATATCTATTATTAGATATCTTCTTGTAAGTCCAAACTAGTTTAACATAGGTAGAGATCTTATTTTTCAAATAGTTCACATGTTAAGATCTCTTAGATTCATTTAGATATCATGAAAACTTATTTAAAATGAATCTTTACTATCTAGCATAGGTTAAAGCGTTTAATGAAACTTTGCATTAAACTTTGCTATTTAGTTTGTTAGCTTGCTCGTAGTCATAATTATTTTATTATGATACTAATGATGTCTACTTGCAAGTTGTGAATGTAAATGAAGGATATGCTATCTAAAAAGAAAATAAAAAAGGAAATAAAAAGATTGGGCAAATTTCTAAGAAGAATGTATGAATTAGTTTTGCATTTTTTTTAAATATAATAATTGAATATTCATGAATATTGATGTCTCTATACTCATGATTGTTTTTGAATGATAAATATTGAATTTTCATGAGTAGGCAATTTCATGATATTAATATTGAATGAAATTGGACTAGTTTAAAATTTATTGTTAGAGACCTCGTTTTAAGCTAAAAATAAAATGAACATGTTTAGATACATATATCACATGAGTCTAAGTATCTAAAATTGAAAAATCATGTCTAGATGAACAATGTGATATATATATCACCTTAGGGGACTTAAACTTGAAATGATTTGACCCAAGTCAACAAATTAACTTGGACACTTGATTTTAAGTCCAAAACTTCATAAACATGTTTAGGAATAGGCATAACATGTTTCCAAACACTTAGAATGGAGAATTCATATGGATATGGATAAAATGACAATAGAGGTTAATTCATTATTACCTCTTTTGAACCTAGTTGATCCAAGTCAACAAGTTGACTTAAAGGTCTCATTTATGATCCATATTTGAAAAACATATTTAGATTTACTCATGTTAGGTATCCATAGGTTTAAATTTGAAAAATCAGGAGTAAATGTTAAGATTGAAACTTAGCAAATTTCAAAAAAACTAGTTTAGTTTTGAATGAAACCATGCTAGGTTAATATCTTGACTTAAGGATATAATTTTCATTTTAAACTTGACATACACTCTTTACATGACTATTATGTGATGTCTTATAAGTTTGAATGAAAACTAAGTATTCTTTGAAAATAACTGAAAAATTATGGAATTGTCATTTGTTCAACAATTGGTATCATCAATTTCAGTTATTTCTAGAGAAATATAGAAAAATCATTTTCAGATGATTCTTAAAACTACACATTCACTGAAAAATCTAGTTTTATCAGTAAAAATTTTAAAAAGTTTCACCAAGAATCGGATTTAAAGTGAATTTTTGAAGTTGGATTTTAAAACACAAAGTATCATCATTCTTGAAACGCTAATCTTTTCGATACTTTGATTTTTTCTTCAAAAGTTTCAATAAAAACTCATTCACACAATTTCATGACTAAAATCATTTCTAAAAATGATTTTGATATTTTGGATAATAGCTAGGATCCATTTATTTACATGAAATAAATATAGGATGAAAAATAAACTTTGATTTTTAAATTTATTTTGAGATCAAACTTGATACATGCATTTCAAATTATCATTCAATAATTGGTATCAAAAATTTTCATCCAAACAAATTGGTTTCAAAAATATTTGATATGACTTTGTATAAACTTAAAAGGTTGATTTTTGAAAACTTGAAATATAGGTTGGCTTAAGTCAACAAAGTAACTTAAAAATCTCATCTTAAGCCCAAACTTAATTCATAGATTTACATTATCTCATGTTTAATGTCTTGATGCCTAAGTTTGAGAAAACATGAGTAGATAGCAAAACTTGAGACTTAGCACCTTCATGTTTTCATGTTTATTTCAAATGAAAATGTGCTAAGTTCATATTTAGATCAAATGACATTAGTTTCACTTCAAACTTAATACATGAGTTAAATGACCATATCTTGGTATTTTGAAAGTTTGAATGAAATCAAAGAATTGATACTTGTCAAATAAAATCATGCTAAGTTAAACATTTGTTTTCCATCCCTTTGGTTGAGATTTTCATGTTTCATGAAAAATCTTTAGAGTCTCAACTTCATGAAAAAATACTTGTTTTTCATCCCTTTGACAAAATTGGCCTTTCTTGCCCTTTTTGATTGATGTCAAAAGGGGAAGAAATAGGGAGAAATGTGTAGTCAAAAGGGGGAGAAATGTATAATTAAAATGGGGAGAAAAGTATAGGTAAAGGGAAGGAAAATATAGGAAATCCATGCATATAGATAGGGGAAGTTTATTCTTATAGATATGCATGTTGATAGGGGCAGAAATCCCTTGGTTGATATCCTCTATGCTTTAAATGAATATATTTTCTTATGGATGTTTGTCATCATCAAAAAGGGGGAGATTGTTGGCTTTAGGTTTTCAACGTTAGCCTTAATCTCGGTTTTGATGGTTTTGATGATAACAAACATGGGACTAATGATTTTATTGAGAATATGTTTCAGGTTCCATATCAATTAGCGTTCGATGTCGTCGATCGAAAAAATCGGAGAAATCAGAAATCGAAAGGACATTGATCGTCGCGCTCGGGTTCGTCGTGGAAACTTCTCAAAGAGCGACGCGTGCACCAAAGACGTATTGGACGGGCTCAAAGATCACTTGAAAGCTCTCCAAGTTGATGGTCGTTGAAAGCCGAAACCCGGAAACAAAGCGCGAAAGAAAATCGGCTGAAAAAGAAATCTTAGCCTAAATTCGGTCGACTGAATAGGGTTAGGTATCAGGCAGTAGCCTTATCGGTCGACCGATCGGCCAACTGAACACTGCCTAAAATAGGCAGTGGCTACTTCGGTCGACCGACAGAGGCTTGAAATAGGTAGTAAGCCTGGCGGTCGACCAGTCGGACGATCGACCTGCATTTGCTGAAGACGCGAGATCGCGACGGTCGATCGGATGGCGGATCACAAAATTTGCGTCTGGGCGGTCGACCCATCGGTCGACCAACCACAGGGAGTATTGCAACGGTCGAAGGACCAGTCGGTCGACCGACCATTCGATCGGCGGTCTGCAACAGATAGTTTTCTATCCATTGAGCAGTCATTTCTTCAGCAGTGTATAAATATACCCTCGTATGATTCTTTCACTCCCTCCTGGACTCCTACAGATTTTTTAGTACTTTAAAAGGAGATTAAAAGCCTTCAAACGATTGATTGAAATGCGCTATGCCTCCTTCCGCGGACATCTTCTTCAAGCGCACAAGCTGGGCTCAACTCGGGTTTTGATCAAGCTCTACATCTTGACGAGTTGAAGGCTACAAGGATTGAAAAGAGTAGTTATTCTTGTTTTATTATTAGCTCTTTTCATTGTAATTTTATTGTTATTTGAACGCATTTTAATTGAGTTTACGTGTGACAGACCAAGGATTGTTAGGTCTGAATTTGGAAGTGGTTACCTGGTGTTAGGTGTAAAGTCACTTGTGTAAACTTAGTGTTTACTAGAATTAGTTTAGTTGTCCCTTAGGGTTGAAGTTGAAGAGGACTCTCGATAAGAAGGCGGTGACTTCCGGGTGTGGAAGTGTCTTAGGTCGAGAGTGCGTCTCTTCGGTGAAAAGTCCTCGTGTGTAAGGGAAACGTAAATTAATCTAGTAAAACTAGTTTAAAAATCCTAAGTGTGGTGCTTAGGTAGTGGAGTAGGCATTGGGGCCGAACCACTATAAATTGCGTGTTTGCATTGCTTTATTATTTGTTTTAATTGTCTTATCATTTATCGCTTCCGCATATAATCATCGAATTGCAAATTGCCTAAATAATCTAAGCAAACGATTAAAAGTGTATTTAGGCTAATAGATTTAGTAAACACACTATTCACCTCTCTCTAGTGTCGTCATTTCGCCAACAATTGGTATCAGAGTGGGTCGTGGATTGGGATTTCACCATCTCGTCTACATCTAGTCTCGATCTAGAAATGGCTCTAGAGAGTATAGCATTTGCACCGCCTAGGTTTGGTGAGAAAAACTTTGGTGTTTGGAAAAGTAGGATGTATATTTTTCTTAAAACACAAAGTTTAGATCTATTATGCATGCTAAAAGTTTAGATCTATTGTGCATCCGCCTCAAGCCGAACCCAAACCCACTAACTTAATTAATCCTATTCTAATCCCATACTAAATTACAAGCAACCAACATACGCACATCCACATGCAACATAATTAAACAATCATGTATACACAACATAGAATTAAATAAATTTATCTATGCAAGCAAAATTTCTATAACTCACATTTCTACTTACCTAAGCTCGCAAGCTCGCACCGGACCATGAGTCGACTCGGCTCGACCTCGAACTAGTCCGCTAGGCTGGCAAACACACACAATAAATGGAAATTAGAATTAATATCTAGGATATTACAGCTAGACACCTTAAATCTAAACTCTATCTTCCTAAAGAATTCCGAGCATCGACGAGCGCCCTTGCCGATTTCTCTTATTTCTTCGATTTTTTCGATCGACGTTGTGCACTAACCGACTTGGAACTAAAAAATATTTCTTCATGAATACATTAGTTTCATGTTTATTATCATCAAAACCGAAATTAAGACCAATGTTAAAAAATACATTTTTGACTTGTCATTATCATCAAAACATTAGTTACATTAGTTTCATGAATACATTTCTTCATGAATACAAATGCTTCCAATAGGGGCAACATTGCTTCAACATGTCAAAAAAAGATTAAATGTTACAAATGCTTAACACTTGGTCGTACCGGCGCCTCTATGGAAATCAAAAACTCATGTCTCAAATCCTTCGTTGCTACAATTTGTGGACAGTTTGACGATTGTGTTGATCTCGCCTATTTCCTAGTGGCACAATTCTGAGACGTAGACAACCATCAACACCTATGGCATCAATGGCGACTTCCTTATGGTCGTGTGTTGATCACTACCCCCAAACAATGGCACATTGGGGGGCTAAATAGTGTGTACTAGATATTAAGCCCAATTCAATTTTATAGATTCTTGATAGTGCAAACGACAAGTTCAAATAACAAGTAGAAACAAATATAATAAAGTTGGCACACACCAAATCAATGCTAACACAATGAATTTATAGTAGTTCAGCTTCTGACCAAGCCTATATCAATTAACTACTCAAGCGCCCCACTTAGAATTTTAACCAAATTTACTATGAGTATTGTTTCCTCCTGGGTTAGTGGGTTTTGTGCCAAATAACTGTAACGAAGCACCTATGAAAGGCTTCGAACATCCAAAAGGGAAAAGGACGTGAAAAAGGATTGACAAGATAAGGTACAAACCCTCTCCCCAAGGATCACTCTCTCCCCAGGAGCACCTTCAGCCCCTCTATCCTAAGGACAACAATACTCAACCTAGTAAAATTGAGTTTAGCGTCCATCTTTCTTATCGTGAATGCCGTGTGCTTAAAAGTCCTAAGACATATACCGTAGGTCTAAAACAAGCTTAAAAATACACAAAAACAAACCAAAAAATACACCAAACAATACTTAGCTCCAAATGAAGTCTCCTAACTTCTCTTGGTGTCTTTTGGTGATGAATCAATGTAATCAAAGGCTCAATCAAGAAACGAGAAGTTTAAAACTAGGGTTTCACAAGAATGGCTCAAAAAAATCTCAACAATGATTAAGAATAGCTCATTAAGTTTCAATAAGGCTTAAGGAAGACATTGAACCCATAAGTGCATGGCTCGGGTCAAATGGGTTAAAACGGTTGGAAAACTAATCGTACATTGTGTCATTGGCCAAAGGCCGATAGACTGCAAGGTCGACCGTTTGTGCAATTTCAACACTAGTTCGGGTTTAATTCGAAATGTGGGTTTTGGATTTGGCCCTCTTCATCATCAATATGCAACTCAAGGATTCTACCATTGCTCTATAATCTTAAACCACTAATCTCTAAGACTTTCTTGAATCCGAGCAACAATCAACGTCCTCTTGAATTATTTGGTTTAGCGTCTATCTTTCTTATCGTGAACGTCGTGTGCTTATCAACTTCAAACCTTAAACTATTTCTCAATTAAGATCAAGGTTGAAAATATTACACCAAGACCTCCATGGAGAATAGACCACAACACCAAGGAGTTCTCCTTTAAAACACTGCTTCTACCCATGATAATGCCCAATACCTTCAAAGAAAATCCATCATTACTACAATATGTGGACAGTTAATTTGACGATCATGTTGATCTCACCGATTTCATGGTGGCACAATTATGAGATGCCAACAACCATCAACACATGTGGCGTCAATGACGATTGCTTGATGGTTGTGTGCTGATCACTACCTTTGAACATCGAGACAACTACTATAAAAGAGGGTAATTACCTAAATATATCTTGAACTATACACTTTTTTTTATTTGTAGTCAATTCTAAAATATTACCAAATTGTATCCCGAACTTTGGCATTTGTCTCAATTACATCCTCCCGTCAACTCTCCGTCGGCGACACCGTTAAGGTGATGATGTGGCATTCTAACATGGATTAAAATAGTATTTTTTTTATTTAAAAAACATTTAAAAAATCACATTATTTTATATTAAATAATTTAAAATAATATTTTATATTTTATATTAAAAAATCACTACATGTTCATCCCGGACATGACTCGAATTTATTCTTTAATATAAAATAAAAAAAATATTATTTTATATTATTTAATGTAAATTAAAGTGATTTTTTTGTTTTTTAAATAAAAAATATTATTTTAATCCACGTCATCGTCTTAACGGGGCTACTGACGGAGAGTTAACAGAAGGATATAATTGAGACAAATATTAAAGTTCAAAATATAATTTAATAATATTTTAAAATTGATCACAAATTAAAAAAAAATTATAGTTCAAAATATATTCATGTAATTATATATCCAAAAAAATGTTACTATTAGTCCAGTCTTTATGGTGGAATCATATTCATACTACCATCATGCTAGAAGACTGACCGAGTGATAACATCTTTGCCACCATCCCCCAACTCCAAAATTTGGATAGGCCCGACTCAATAATCTTCTGGAACCTATAATTATCGATCTCCATTGTTATATAGTCCCTTTGGAACATTTGAAGATGCTAATGAAAGCTCAATTAAATAGTAAGATTGGTGGATGACATATACCTCAATCGAGAGGATGTCTTATTTCATAGACATTAGATGTGGTGAATGGGTACGTGGATGTGGATGTGGACGCTTGTTAAGGAACGAATTCACTATAGTTGGATATCTTGCCAAATAAGATATTCTTTTGTTTCAATTGCACGAGTTAATCCTCTAATCTAATTAAAGTGTCATGGATATTCTTTAAGAGTGTTTTCCTATCATCAAGGGACACTTATTGGGTGTAGCTTTGTTGTACAAAGATACGTGAGTGTCAATAAAGAAATCTCCATCACTCGGAAAAAGAAGGAATATCGTATTTATTGCTCCAATTCATGACTTAAGAAGTTCTTGCCCAAAGCGAAGTAGTTATCAAAAACAATTATTTCTTCCAAAATAAATGTTTTGTTTTGCAAAATTGAAAATATATTTAATGAAATTCATAAAATGAGATTTCATGAAGTTATGTCTCAAATATTCAGACACTAAATTAAATTGGAAGGATTTAATTTAATTGGGTTAATTATCTAATTAGATTAGATGACTAATTAGCATGTCCATATAATAAAGAGAAATTTAAGAAGATAGTTTCTCATGCTTAGTTCTCGGGGTATTAATCTTCTTTTTTAATAACTCGGGGTATTAATTATAGACTGGATAAATTTTGAAGAAATGAATTAATTTACTAAAGAAGATTTAGATATTATATCCTCTATATATACTCTCTCTCTTAGCGTGCCATTGTGTCATCATCTATAGGAGCCGAGAGAGGAGACATCCTCAAAGAGCCTCTAGTAATGATTCTAAAAGTGTGGAACAATTTCACCGTGTGGATACCTCTAGAAAAATTTGGACTATAAAATAATTTTTTAATTTTTTAATTTTCAATTTAATTTGAGTTAATTATTAAGAATTTTTTTGTATAGCTTCATGGGGCATGTGATGAAACTCTTGTTCATGACTTTTAAGGAATTTATTTGTTGTTTTTACAACAACATTTTGTAAGTTTCATTGTTCCAACCTGAGATAGGTTTATTCTATTCTAAGGTGTGCGAGTCTAGTGGACTCACACTCTACTTTGTGCATTTCTTTTTTTATCTCTTCATTAAATGATTAATGAAGAGAGAAAAAGTTAGAGAAAAAAATACATGTGAAGTATGAGTGAACTCGCATCAAGCATAGAAACCAATCATGAGATGATGCCCCTAAAATGTTACTTTGCCACTACCTAGGAGAAGGTGGCAATGGTGATAGAGAATGGCAGTGGGTTAGAAATCTTGTACATTTGCTGAAATTTTTGGTTAATAATCTCTTTTAATCATTCAATTCACTGAATTTTTAAGGTAAAACTCAAAAGTAGTTATATCCATCAATCTTTGATCTTTATAATAACTCAATAAAGCAAAATACATATATAAGCATCCTCTTATTCATAGTGCTAGGGGATGAAAGAGTAGCCAGATGTTACGTCATGTTTGATGAGATAGTTAATCCATCAATTTTATAGGTCAATCTATTGATTTAATTAAAAAATTAAAATTAAAATGATGATAATATACCCATCAAATTTATAAATCAACACTACATTCAATATACCATGGGATTAAAATGAAATATTACATCAGATGACCAAAAAGAGGCACTACTTAGACAATATATAGATGGGTGGCAAGATGCTATAGTAACAACACACAAGTGGGGTTAGATTTGGTGGAACATGAAATGAAATGAGTGAGCAGGCTATATTCAGTATGCTAACTAAGTATATTATATGTAAACTTTGTCATTAAAAAGTGTTATATTTTTAATTATATTTTCATTTTATCAGAAAGTTGCAAAGGGTCATCCTAGATAACCAAACTTCTAGTGATGATGAAGGTTTTAAAAAAGAATAAAAAACATGTCACCTATTAGAACTAAGGATAGATGAGTTATGTTTCCCCACACACATATATGTACCTTAATTTTGAAAATGTAGAAACCATAGATTTGTTGTTACAAAATTTGATAAAATTTATATTTATTTTGTTTAATATATAACTTTTTCTCATAACACTAGAATTAATATTTGTCGAATAATCTCAAGTTAATTATTAAAATATGGTAATTATAATTCATTTAAATTAACTAAGTACAAAGTAATTAAATGCTTAAAATATTTCTATATATTAAAAAATTTATATATAATCTTTGCTAGCATCCAAAGATAATACCTATGGACTATCAATATTGGAAAAAATTGTAATCATTTTATATATTTTAATTTAATGTTTTTCTTTAGATTAAATCATATAATCTTTTATACTTGAGAGAATCAAATAAAATGAGCTGGCTTGCATCAAAGGGATGCCACTAACTATGCTATATCATATGCAATATGCTAAACTTAATTCTGAGTGATATATATACAAGTGGCGGATTCAATAAAAAATAGCCGAACACTCGTCAGCCTCCATGATTGTTAAAAATAGAGATTACAAAAAAATAAATTCTATATCTTAAAAGAATAGAAATCTGAAATCCTTCCGTTAGTAAATTTTGGCCTCTGGAACGGCCGAACAGAATGATCATTTTAAACTGATTTCAAAGCATTTTAAATTGATTCCAAACCATTTTAAAGGAGTTCCAAATCATTTTAAACTGGTTCTAAAGCATTTTAAATTGGTTCCAAATCATTTTAAACTAGTTTCAAATTATTTTAAACTAGTTCCAAATCATTTTAAACTGATTTTAAAATATTTTAAATTGGTTCCAAAGTAGTTTAAAATGCTTTGGAACCAATCTAAACTGCTTTAAAAAGTCGCATGAGCAGGATAAAAATCAATTTGGCAGGAGTTTTCAACGAGGTTAACGTGGTTAACCCCGTTAACAACTGTAAGGGCATCTTGGGTATTCGAGAATTTTGATTTGGGTTTTAAGAAAAAAATATTAGGGATTCGGGTTTCGGGAATAAATGATTTTTTTATTCAATATTACGAAAATCGATGACATAATTATGCAAGAGAACTACCGATGGCCCACAATAGGGGTGAGCAACGGTTCGATTCGGTTAATAACTGAACCGAACCATCGATTAATGGAACAGAAATTTTTAATTCGGTTTGGTTAATCGAATTTTTTGGTTCGGTTCGATTAATTTACCGAATTCACCAAAAAAATGGTGAAAAAAAACATATATTAATACTTTATCAATATTTAAACTTTGGACCACTCAAATATATATATATCACCTCAATCACTCACACAAATATTGTTATCTGATATAAATTTTACAACCGAAATTATTATATCTATAATGATCAAAATAGAATATCGAGTAAATACCCAAAAAAACACGAACTTTGGATCTTTTCCCATTTCTAGCATAAACTTTTTTCATTAGCAAGAAAATACAAGAATTTTGATTTCGTCACCCCATTTAGCACGCACCGTCTTTTCTGACGGTTTTTGTTGACATGGTCGTTAACAGCGACGACGTGGCAAGTTACTTTGCCAACGTGGCATATAATTTCAATGGACGAGTAAAGGGGTAACATAAAATTACGAAATTACTCAACCCCGATGCTAATATTTTTTGAAACAGGGAGGGGCAAAATGGTAATTTTCTCGTCATCTTCAAGTTTGGCGCGCTCGATGCCCTAGTTCTTATTTTATCTGCTCTCCTACTCAAACACTGCGAAGATGGAGATTTTTGTCGCCTTTGTCGCCGGATTAGGGCACGCCTTCTGGAGTCTTTGTCGCCGAAGGGACGAGCGGTGGGGACATTGCGAAGCTGTGGTCCCAAAAATAACAGGTATATTTTTGGTTTCTTTCGCATGTGCCATCTTTTTTTTAATCCATGTGTTGTGGTCCTAATATACATGTGAATCCATTTTTTTCATTGTTTGTTCACTATTTGTCATCTGCCGCATATTTATTTTCATGTAGGATGGAAAAATTTGAGATTGTAGTACATCATGGTGGTCAAATAATTTTTGAACCTCATGTACGCTATGTGGGGGGTGAACTGCTCTTAGTCAGAGAAGATGATATGATTTCAAATACAGTTATACTGTCTGACATGAGACTCTTAGTAGAGACATTAGGTTACTCTCGAACTAAGTTGTGGTACAAATTAAGACCCTAAGAAGTCCTTATCTTTTGGACTGGTGGAGATAAAGATAGAAATTGAAGTTGAGGAGATGTGTAAATTGGTGATAAATTATGCGTCTATACACTTCTATTCAGAAGGAGTTAGTGACTATACATTGAGGAAAAAGAAACTAGAATTGGCTCTCAAAAATCAGAACTAAAATGAGAATTTGGAGCCTGATCATAAAGGAGCTGACCAGGATGAGGCTCATGAACATACTGATTTTGATGGAGATGATGGCACAAGTGATGAGGATGATGAGGAATACAGAATAGTGAAGAGAAATAAAAGAATACAGAATAATGATGAGCAAGGTACTAGTGGTGGAGGAGATGAGCACAGGGAAGATGAGCAAGGTATCAGTGGTGGAGGAGATCAGCACAGTAAAGATGAGCAAGGTACCAGTGGTGGAGGAGATCAGCACAGGAAAGCTGAGGGTGGGAACAATGATTTATCAAGTTCTGATGAATCATCATCAAGTGATACTTCAACTGAATCAGTGAAGACACCTAATAGTAGTGATGATGAAGATATACAAAAATTAAGAAAACCGAAGGGTAAAGGATTTAGGGGCAAAGAATCTGAAGAATTTTACCTTAATATGAGGTTTGAATCAGCAGGACAGTTCAGGCAAGCTGTTCAAGACTATGATTTGAAGAATGGGAAGGCTATTAAGTTTACTATATCTGGTGAGAAAAATGTAGAGGCTAGGTGTAGTGACAAATGCCCTTGGAGGATTTATGGAAGCTTAACACAATGGAATTAAGCATTTGTGATTAAGAGATATGATTCGGAGCATAAATGCTCTAGACCAGCAAGAAACAAGCAAGCCTTATCTAAATGGCTTGCAAGGCACTACATGGAAACTTTTAAGGAAAAACCAGACTGGAATGTACTTGAAATGCAAATGGATATTGACCATAAATTTGTCATATCAGTCACTAAGAATGTATGTTATAGAGCCAGAGCAAGGGCATTGAAAACTTTATCAGACTCATTGGCTGATCATTATAAGATGTTGTCATCTTATGTAGCAGAACTGAAGAATGTGTACAAACATGGGCTGTTTACCACAATGGTTGAGGGCCATAACATATTCAAAAGAATGTTTGTTGGTTTTGATGCAATGAAAGAAGGATTTTTGAGTGGTTGTAGGCCCGTGATTTCATTGGATGGGTGCTTTTTGAAGTCAGAAGCTGGTGGTCAACTACTGTCTGCAGTTGGTAGGGATGGAAATAATTAGATGTTTCCAGTATGTTGGGTTGTGGTTGAAGGTGAGAATGAAGACTCATTGAGGTGGTTTTTGATAAGATTAACTGAACACTTAGACATTGTAGATGGTTTTGGATGGACAATTATAAGTGATCAGCAAAAGGTATAAGTGAACACTTAGACTTTATTTTTTTATCTCATGTTTTTTTATCTCATGTATGTATACTCTAATTATATTTATTTGTCTCTTATACGGTCTTCAAAATGCAATTAGGGCTTTTATGCCTAATGCAGAACATAGAAACTGCGCAAGGCATTTATATGCTAACTGGAAGAAAAAGCATGTGGGCTATGCTTTGAAAAACCTTTTCTGGAAGGCTGCAAAGAGCACCACATAAGCTCAATTCAATGAACACATGTATGAGATGAAGGTACTTTCTCAAGTTGCACATGATGATTTCATTAAAATTGGTTCAGACAAGTTCTATAGGTTTAAAATCAGTACATTGCCAAAATGTGAGATCATTGACAATAACGTGTCTGAATGTTTTAATGGATATATTTTGAGGGCAAGAAAGAGGCTTTTGATTGACATGTTAGAGGACATTAGAAGGACAATAATAAAAAGGATGGCAGAAAAGAGGGAGATGATAATGAAAAGTGATGATATCATATGCCCTAAAATTAGGGGAAAAGTAAAATAGAACAAAGTTATTAGTGGCTTCTGCATAGCAACACATGCTGGATATAAGAAGTTTGAGGTTAAACACATGGATAACAACTATGTTGTAGATCTAGAACAAAATAATTGCTCATGCAAGATGTGGGAACTTACTGGCATCCCTTGTCCTCATGTCATTTCACCAATTCATTGGTTGGGAGAGGATCTCACAGAATATGTTCATGAATATTTTAAGAAGTCCACATACCTAAGGGCATATGAGCATCTTATTCAGCCATTAAATGGAAAAAAAAATATGGACAAATGTTGAGTCTGAACCTATCTTACCTCTCATTGCGAAAAGACAAACAAGGAGACCAAAAGAGCAAGGAACAATGATAAAAGTGAGAAGGAGAAAGAAGAAACAAGTACAACAAAGATGAGTAAGAAAAGGGTACAGATGAAATGTACACAGTGCAGTACATATGGCCATAACAAAAGGTCATGCATAAATAAGGATAAAAGACCAGTATCAAGTGAACCATCATCTAGTCAGGTAACTTAATATTTGTCCTTACCTGTTTACTAACAAATCTATTTTTTACAATCTGTTTACTAACAAATCTATTTTGAAACAGGAGAAGAAAAGGGGGAGACCACATAAGAACTAGGGTGTGCAAATCAATTTAGAGAACCAATGTGTACAAATCAATTTGGAGAACCAAGGTGTGCAAATCAATTTGGAGAACTAGGATGTGCAGTCACCTGCAAAAAGACCAAATATGGTTGTTATTAATAGACCTGTTAGTTATGAGAAGCTTGTGCACAAAGAGAGGGCTATGACAGCAAAGGGATTTGGAGTAACAATTGGCACTGAAATAGGAAATACATATGTGCATGTAAGTTATTTAATTCCAGTTATAAATTATAGATTTCAGTTATCTAATTCTAAGTTTCATGTAGATGTCTAATACAAAAGTTAGAATACTCCATGAAGAAAGATTTAAAATGGCAGTTTGTCCATGAAGGCACCCAGGTGAGTCAACCCACTCAAGGCACCCAACCCACCCATGGCACTCAACAGAGCATTACCTCAGTAAGGAGCAGGAACACCACCTCCACCTCAGTAAGGAGCATCAACAGACTCAAGGAAAAAAAGAAGCCAGACAATCAGTCATCTTCAAGTGTTAGAATTGATGTGGATTGATATGGATTGTATGTCGATTGATATGTTTATGGATTGTATGTGGATCAGTCATGGATTGTGTGTGGATTGTTACATCAGTTTATGGATTATATTTGGATCAATCATGGATTGTATGTGAATTGATATGGATTGATATGTGGATTATATGTAGTAACCATTACTTGATTTTGTATGAATTATGTGTCATTCTGAGTTTTATGTATGTGGCATGTGAAATTCTAAATTTTATGTATGTCAAATGATGTGTACTAGTTGAATTGCATGCGTACTGTGCAATAAATAGTTTTGCTATAAATGACAAAGTTCATGTATTTTATGGTTAAAAGTGGCAAAGTTCTCGTATTGTTAGGTTAAAAGTGGCAAAGTTCATGTATTTTTACGTTAAAAGTGGCAAAATTCATATATTTTTACGTTAAAAGTGGCAAAGTTCGTATATTTTTTCGTAAAAGTGGTAAAATTCTTGTATTTTTTGGTGCACAGTTCACGAACAAATTGAAACGTGCTAAAATATATTATCTTCAAATATACATGAGAGGGTAACATCAAAATACATAAACCAAACTACTTCATGGTAGTAGCTTTAGGCTATTGTCTTTGTTCCCACCCTCAAATAACATACTAAAAAATACGATACATATAATAACAAACACCATACACATACTACCCTTCCTTAAATTGACTTATTTTTTATCATTCCTCAATTGAGCTATCTCATCTTCAAGTGTTGCAATTCTTTCTTGAAATGTCTTTTCTTTCATCTTGCTTAATTCTATCATTTCTTCCATTAGCTTCAGTTTCTCGAGAAAAAGAAAATTTTCTCAATCAAACCTCACAGAATATCCTTTGTGTGGCCGTGATCCTCAGGATCATGCCACGCAAAGAAATGGCAATCATTCTCCTGTTAAAAGATAGGAGTGAGTGATTACAATAAAGAATTAAATTTAGAGTGAGGTGATTACAAGAGATCATATCTTTCAATGTCTGCATTCCCAAAACCTTCTTCCGAGATTTCTTTGGCTCTATGCGGTGAATAGAACAGCTCGCACGTTATGGCAGTAGTGCAGAGCAACAACCTGTAATGAATTCACTGAAGATTCCTCCATTCGTCCCACGATTTCCCTTCCTGACATGATCGTCCCTTCGTGCCCTAATCCAGCGACAAAGGCGACAAAAATTCTTCTCTTCACAATGTTCGAGCAGGCAAGCAAGTAAAATAAGAACTAGGACATCGAGCGCGCCCAACTTGAAGACGACGGGAAAATTACCATTTGCCCCTCTCGGTTTCAAAAAACATTAGCATTGAGGGTGGATAATTTCGTAATTTTATGTTACCCTTTACTCATCCGTTGAAATATATGCCACGTTGGCAAAGTAACTTGCCACGTCGTCGCCGTTAACAGCCATGTCAGCAAAAACCGTCAGAAAAGGCGGTGTGTGCTAAACGGGGTGACGGAATCAAAGTTCGTATATTTTCTTGCTAATGGAAAAAGTTTATGCTAGAAATGGAAAAAGGTTCAAAGTTCGTATTTTTTTTGGGAATTTACCCTAAATATTATGCCTAACCAAGATTTGATCTTTCGAACTTGGGTCAGTAAAACATAATTTTAGCATCTTAACCACTAAAGCAAACCATAACATATGATATATATTTTTTATTTTTTATATATCAAAATCGATTTCGGTTAATCGGTAAATTAACCGAATGGTTCGATTAATTTATCGAACCGAACCGAAAACCGAATTTTCAAAAAAAAAATAGCCATTAACTGAACTGAATTCGGTTCAGTTAATTCAATTTCGGTTCGATCAATTTTTAAGTTTTTTCGGTGAATCGGTGAATCTTGCTCACCCCTAGCCCACAAGAATCTGGCAATGAATATTTATCAGCAAAAATATCTCAAAAGTAAGATATATCTAGGGGTGGCAATTGAAACCTATTAACTGCGGTTAATCGGTTAATCGAATCGCAAAATTCAGTTTCGGATAGTGAATTTATGGTTCGGGTAGTAAAATTCAAAAATCATTTTAAATTGATTCGGTTTCGGTTACCGGGTCGAGGATAACCGATAACCGAAATCGATTATAAGTTTTGGTTTTGGTTTCGGTTATCGGTTATCTGCGATTAACCGATAACCAAAACCGATTACTATTTTATTATATATTAATTATTATATATATTGATTATTTTGATACCCAAAACCCGCAACCCATTAACCCAATTCTATTTATTCTAACCCTAACGTCTTTAATCCCTAACCTAGTTTCTGCATCTCCTCACTTCTGCCATCTCTCGTCCCCTACTCGATGCCAACTCCTCTTCCTCTCATCCCCTACTCGACTCCTCTCCCTCTTGTCCCCGACTCGGCAAGTTATTTTGAAAATTGTAATGGAGTCTCATTGAGACGATTCCATCTCGTCCTCGAACCGGCTGACTCCGCAATCTGTAGAAATCGTGGAGCTCGAAGAAACGATTCCATCTTTCAGTGAAGGTAACTATGATTGCTTGTTCATGATTTCCTTCTTCTAAAAAGGAATCATCTCCTTGTAGTTTTTTCCTATTTCTTCTATAGAAAAGGAGCTAGGTTTCTGTAGATCTGCAAATGTTGCAGACTTCTCTAAGCCACCTGAAAAGCTTTCTTATCGTGAGCAAGTTGGTATGCAGCCTTATGATGATTCCTAGTGAATGTTTTTAGTTTGGACTTCTACTCTATAATTTTTGGATCTGCAGCTGTTGCTTGCACTGGGGTCATCTGGTCTCGTTATAATACAGTTATAAAACCCATACGTTTTGTTAAATTTCTTAATTGCCACAATTTGTAATGCACATTTATGCATTGTCAACACATGAAATGAGGGAAAAAAATGAGCGTTTGTTGTAGTTTGTAGTTATGGTTGCTCCTTCACTGTCAAGTTAGAACACCTTGAGATTTTTCGTACTTGTTATGCTATCACTATGGAAGTCTTTCTCTTCTTGATTATTGATTTGCTAGAGTGAATAAGAATGTAATGTTGGTTATTCAAGACTAAAGCAGTTTACTTGTAACAATTCCACAAACAAAATTATTTAGATACTCAAGTTTCAGCATTAAGATAGTAATTGCTAATATTTTTTAGTTTTTCTTAATATATTTATGTAGTATCGGTTATTCATCCAGTAATTGTATGAATTGTTCCGCTGAAATACTTGGGGGTAAGTGATTCATCATCCAAAATGATCCTTTCTTTTCTTTCCATTTTAAATGTGTTGTTTCACTTGTTAGATTACTGGTGCATGCTACTTGGTACTCTGAGTCTCCGAACGACAAAGTTTGGCCTGGAGTAGGCAAATTAGCCAATTGGCATGAGTATCCTTAGTGAAAACCAAAGAGTCTGGCATCAGAAATAGATCTGCTCTCGATGAGTAAAGATATTAGTTGTTTGTCATTTGGAAATTTAACTTATTATTTTTTATACGACTTCTGTAAAATAAAGGGGTCAAGTTTGAGCACACAAGTAAACTTATGAAGTGTTATCATACTGACCAAATATCTAAATGTATTGAGCTAAATTTGATACTAATTAGCATGAATTAGTTTGTGTTAGAACTTAGAATATATTCTAGTACTAGTTTCTTTGGACCATTTTTTATCTTTTACTTTTATGCTTGCAGCAGATGTTGCAGTACGAGCCATCAAAGTGGATTTCAGCTAAGAAAGCTACGAACCACCCTTATTTCAATGATGTAAACAAGGCCTATTACTGAGTTGTCAATTTGTTGGTTTGTATAATCTTTTGAAATTTTCCTGTTCAACAACTTGTAAATTAATTTGCATCAAGATATCCAGAGAATGATTTTTGAAATTATTGTTGTAGCATCTGCTGATCAACTTTGAATATTTCAAAAAAATTTAATCGATTATCTGTTTATTAATCGATTATCTGTTTATTAATCGATTATCGGTTAGTAAACGAATAACCAGTTCTATTTGAACTGAATTAATCGGTTTTGGTTATCCGTGGATAATCGAAATCGAGCCGGTTTCGATTTCGGATACAAGTTTTTAAAACCGAACGATTTCGATTTTGGTTTCAATTTCGGTTAACCACAAAAAATATGGTTAATCAAACCGTTATCATCCCTAGATATATCTACACGTATTTCTACTTTATTCTTTTGCATGCAATCTAATCCAAACATCAAATGAATTAATGCCTATGAAATAGAATGAGAATTAAAGTCGTAAGATTAAGCAATAGAAAAATTTGGGATCTCACCTAGTGCAGTCACGTGACTGCGTGGGGCCTAGCGTAGATTCGCCGCTGTATATATGAACATTCATTGATTATTATAGAATTAGATATTTGCAATATTTTCAAGTATATATGTTAGAAATGAGGCGAATTAAGTGGGACAACACACAGATTGGAGAAAGGAATAATTAAGCTCAAAAGTGGATATTAAGATCGATTTTTAATTTCATACTCTCGTGGCATATTTTGCACACAAAATGAAATATATATAATCTCATTCAAAGCAAGACACTTGAGACAAATCAACTAGCTAGCTAGTGAGTCATTAATTTGTCGGCAAGACACTACTAATTGACTTGCTTGAGTTGAATCCGACTCGATCTCCACCCACATTTTTATTCATATTAAACGTGCGTGATAAAAAGTTATAGAACCTACAAGCTAGTATTGATTATATTATTCAGGGATTTTTCAAACCGAATTTTGGGAAGGGAAGTTACCGAATACAAACATAAAAAATATTTCATAAATTAAAATTATATTTTTATATATTTTTTTTAATTTTTGGATAAAATCTTTAACGGGATAAAATAGGATTCGAAAATCTATATATATTTTTTCAAATTATGTAATGCATTAGAAATTTTTGCACAAAGTCTATAAAATTAAATTTAAATTATAAATTATAAAATATTTTGATGAAAAATATTTTTTTGAACTACAATACCAATTTTGTGTTATAAAAAATATTACATTAATTAAAATTATTTTTTAAAATTATAAAATTATTATAGACTTTAGGCAAAAATCTCTAATGCATATTAGAAACTTTTACCAAAGTCTATAAAATTAAATTAAAATTAAAATAATAAAATATTTTTTGTCCAAAATATTTTTTTTAGACTCTATCACATTTTATATATATATATATATATATATATATATGAAATAAATAAAAAAATTTGTGATTATAAAACTAGGATTGTTCATATTTCGATTTACACCAAACCAAACCGAAAAACCGAACCAAATTATTCAGCTCAGTTCGGTTGTTGACCCGAACCAAACCCGAACTTTGATTTTTGGTTCGGATTCGATTCCCGAAATTCGGGAACCGACCCAATTCGAAAACCTA
Organism: Canna indica; assembly: GCA_034359265.1. NCBI lineage: Eukaryota > Viridiplantae > Streptophyta > Magnoliopsida > Zingiberales > Cannaceae > Canna > Canna indica. Next base: position 43,902,634 of record CP136892.1, read on the forward strand.
ACTAATTATATATATATAACTTAATAGTTAATACACCCGAACCCGACATTTCATTCGGGCCCGGTTAATTTTTTCATGTATCTTCATGTAAATGAAATTTCAATTTTTTTGGGTAGGGAACCGAGCCGAACCGGATTATTTTGGTTCGGATTTATTCAGTTTTTGGGTAATTCGATTCGGGTTATGGTTGGGTTTTTAAAGAAAAAAAAATCAGTTTTGGGTAATTCGATTCAGTTCGGATTGAATCGAATCGACAGGCCTATATAAAAATGTCATAAATAAAAGTTTCTAACTCATTAGAGAATTTTGTCCAAAGCCTATAAAACTAATTTTAAATTAAAAATGGTGAAATATTTTTTTGTCCAGAATATTCTTATAGACTATAGCACATCTTTTATATCATATATATATATATTTTTATGAATTAAATTTTATTTTTTATAATTATAAAACTATTATAAACAAAAGTCTCTAATGAGTTAGACATTTTTGTGCAAAGTCTACTATAGCTTCATAACTTTAAACAAAAATTATTTTAATTTATGAAATAATTTTTTAATGATACAAAAGAGATACTATGATTCAAAAAAAAAATTACATCAAAATATTTCATAATTTTTAATTTAAATTTAATTTTATAAACTCTGTGCAAAAATCTTTAATGCATTAGATAATTTGAAAAAATATTTTTTAGATTCTAATATATCATTTTTATCATAAAAAATTTATTTCATAAATTAATTTTTTTTTACTAAAGTCTCTAACTAACTTTGGCTGAGGGTAAAATGGGAATTCAAAACTTTAGATTTCGAATTTGAAAATTTTGATGCCCAAAATTAATTTTAAAAATTTCCAACTCTCATAATTCTAATTTGAGAAATTGATATATATTATTTATATTTAATGCATCAAATAAATGGATTTTGGTATATATCGTTGATTTGATGGATGTACTTTTTAGATTAAAAAATCTGTTTTATTCTAATTAAGCATGCATGTTGCAGAAATTTCATTAATTTAATATAAAATGCTTAAGTTTTTTTATATATCTCCTATAGAGCATCGAATGGAGCAATCTATAGATGAAATGAAACACAAGAAAACTAAGATTATTCTGCCATTTATCATACCTGAATTATATAAGTTTTGAATTGATAAAAATCAAAATTAAAATAATATATATCAAAACCGAAATCAATTTTTATAGTATATGTATCTTAAAATATCATTGTATATTATTTTTATTTTAACAAAATAGAATATTATTCAATATTTTGTTTTGATGAAATTGCTTATTGAGACTGTTTGGTTGACATAACTTCATGTACGAAGTTGTACTTCTTAGAAAGTAGTCAAAACAGTCTAGCACTATGAATATGACCTTCACCGACGGTCCGATCCGTTTGTAAGTCGTCAATGAAGACGATCACCCACGGCGAGCAACGGCTCGGCCCGGCCCGTTGTAAATAAGCCGTGGCAGATAACAGCATCGCTGATAACTTAGCAACAACGGACGCAATTGTTGTTGTTAATATATCAGCAATGGCCCGTTAGCCATTGCTGATATTGTTATCAGCCATAGCCCACGGGACCATTGCTGATAGATAAATAGCAACGACCCTAACGCTGTTGTTGATATCATTATCAACAACAGCCCCTCAGTCGAGGTAAAGTCGTTGCTAAAGGGTTGTTGTTGAGACGTTGCTATAAGTCATTAGCAACAGCTTCAAGGATGTAACGTAAGAATTACGATACATACGCTTTCAGCGACGTCTTTCAAATGGATGATCGTGGGTAAGTCGTCGCTAATGCTGTTAACATGTAACTGAAAAAATTAAAAATTAAAAATTTCCATTAAAAATTTACATACTCACACACCCACTATACACACATCCATTCACATACATATCCATACACATCACAAATACACCTAAATATATATATGAAAACAATTATATTTATAGTTATAATTATCAACAATCGTATAAAAAACTATACGAATCAAAACTATCGTATCAACACGATACAAATCAAAACTATCATAAGTGAAGTATAAGAGTCAAGAGTCAACGTAAGTATCAAAACACAAGTGTCAAATCATAAATAATATCGTAAGTGAAGTAATCACACATGCAAGTCAAATAAATAAAGTGTCTCATGACTGTAGTGGAGGATGGTTGGGATTGTGCGGCGACGTCTGTAGTGCTTGAGTGTAGATTGGCATAGATTGGGTCGAGGACGATGGATCTGATGTCAGTGGGATGCCAACGCCGGACTGAACGGTGATATGCCTCAACATGGCATGCATCTCCTCCATCATCCGACTTTGATGTGTGACCTGCTCCTCCACGCTGCTATTCGGCTCTGATCTTGAGACCGGGATGTCAGTCGGTGCCCCAAGTGGCCCTAGCATAGCTTGCGCATGGCCACTGTCTGCGAAGCCATAAACATGGACGTGGTCCCAGCCACCGACGGCATTGACCCATGCTTCGGCGTCAAAGTCGTCGGGGGTGCCCCTGCGCTACGTCACAGTCCTAGTGTAGGTCTCCTACATGGATTTGTATTTTGTTTCATATTTTTTCTAATTACAAATTTAAATTATAAATAAATATTGCACAATCGAAATAAATATACTTACCATGATCACTGCAGCATGGGTGTCGATGTACTCCCCCGCCCCATTGTTGGCCCAAGGGTTCTTCCTACGCTTTGATATCTAGTTTGATGATAACAAACATGTATTTAATATATTTGTGAAGTTTTGAGTTCAGGTTGAGGTTACGATACGCGCATGAAGTTCGTTTGAAGAAATACAAGAATTGGCAAAAATAGCTTCGAAAACGAGCAAGTAGAAAATCTATAGTTAGGATTAGATTTTATGTACTACATCTCTAGGAATTCACCCAAGCCAATTTGTAATGTTATCCAAGTCAAAATTTGGTAACAAAGCGCACAAGAAGATGGCTGAGAAAAATAGCCTCAGCCCAAGTTCGGTTGATCGGTCGATCAACCGGTCAACCGAACAAGGCAAAAAATTGGCAGTAGCCACTATGGCCTCATCATGCATGAATGGTTCGGCTCTGTTCGGCCTTCACCACAATACAGTACTCAGTCACACCGACCTATACAACATACAAGGAATGTCAATAACAATCACCGGGCCCGTCGACTAGGATGGTCAACTAGTCTCAGGATCCCACCAGGTTAGGGATAGCTAGTCCCATCCAATTCGGGTCTACCGTCTGCGTGGCCCACTAACGAAATCTCAAGACCCTCCGCCACTCGAGTCTAACACCTAGCGGGCCCGCTGGTGCAATCTCAATACCCTAATCACCGCTGAGTCGAGTAGTAGCAGTTCTGACTATCGATACTCCTCAGTAGACCATCTCAATCACAATACACAATCAGAGTTTCAAAAAAAAACTTCCATCTTAATTCTCGGGCATCAACATGTATCCGACCCTTCCTCGGGTCGCACTAGTCTAATACTAATGTCCACTATTTTAACCTAGATGTAAAACCTAGTCTATGCATTATATTTCTTAAATGTAACCACCTTTCATAAGCATGAAAATTTCTAATTTCGGGTTCATCATAGCATGTTTAACATAGGAGATTCGTTCTACAACTATCCATATGAATAATCACATGATTTCCAAAATAAAGAAATTAAATTCAGCTTTTAATTACTAAAATTTCAGCAAGGAAACAATTGGTCTAACATGGAAAGGATTGATAATAGCATTGTAAAAATAAAGAATTTCCATGATTCACATTCCATACTAGATTCTAACCATACATGTGCATTCAAGAACATTTCCTTATCAAATGTAAATTACAATCTACCATGATTAATAATCCATTCATCGAATAAAATACTTAATAGTATAATCGCGTGCTAGGTCGAGATATTCCCCTCTTACCCGCTCGGCCGAGCCTATCAAGGTGAGATTAGGGCTCTCTCGACTATGAACAAGAACAACTAAGTCTCAAGTCTTGCAAGAATTTCGATTCAAGAGGTTTCGACCGCCCTAGGAAATTGGGGGAAAAATCTGCATGACCTTTTCCCTTTTTCCTTCATTTAGCCGACCCCTAATTCCGAGGAAAACTTCGTAAAACTTCGTCATTCAACAACATATACACAAGAGAATCAAATCTCGGTAAAATTTCGACGAGACGACGAAACATCACGAGAAAACAACAAAATCCCCAATATCTTGGGTCGGCTACCCACCTACCCTATGGATCTCGGTTAGACCACTCACCTTGATCAGATGAAGGAGATGGACTAGATGAGGATGATCCCGATTTCTCCGATGACGACACGAGACCGGTGTCGTCCACAAGCTCCTCTCCCCTCGGGCTGCGTGTGGCTCAACTTGTCTTGAGCCGTACGGCGGCTTAGGGTGAGAGGTTAAATTCCTTTTTTTTACAACTATACCTTTCTTAACTTAACCCCCTCACTCGACTCCACCTAAGCTCGGATTGAACCCCGACTCGATCCGCGAACCCGATTTCAACCCAACTTGAGTCGACCCAACATCTACAATTTTAAAAAAACATTAACCATGGGTCTAAAATTTAACTTATACCTCCTATCCGTGGCGATCTCGCAACTCGGCCCGGCTAGCTCCCGATCTGGTGGGCTGCACCAAGGAAAATTTTTATATTAGGAAACCCCCGGGTATTACATAAATAGGATAATTAATTTTAATCCGAAGTAGTGCAATTCTATCACTTCTTCCAACAGTTCATAAAAACTCATATCACATTCAACATATGTTGTCTCTTTTATGCATAGTCTTCTTTGTAAATGCATATTCAACTGTATAAAATTTATACCATATAACACCATATTAGTTGCGACGGTCCACTAACAAACTCAAATATTTTCTCATCTATTTCATCTAGGTATAGAAATAGGCCAGGCCAGGCTAGGCTTTTGTCTTAACAGGCCAGGCCTATATAGTAACAAATTGGCCTGAGCCTAGCCTGTGGTCTATTATAGGCTTCTTTCTTGGCCTAAGTCTAGCGTATTTATTAGCCTGGCCTATTCATTAGCCTGTTTATAAAGCCTACAATTTAAAATATTTCATAAAGGCCAACAAGCTAAAACATTAAACATGCCGATAAATAGGCCTTTATCCACAATCAGGCCTTGCATATATAACAAGTCAAATACATGTCGCCAATAAGTGAATTACCTAAGGTATGCAAGTTCAAATCTGAGGTATGATATTTTAGTCAATCATATAACATTATATAAGCATATCACTTTAACGGGCCCAGGTCGGCCTATCAAGCTCAATAGGCTTTAAATTGAGCTTGGGTCTGACTTGATAAGGAAAATAGACTTTGGAGTAGGCATGAGCCTTGTTTTATTTTTAAATAGGCCAGGCCAGACCAAATACCGATCAGGCCACAGGCCCCTGGCAGGTCGTCTGGCCTATTTCCACCTCTAATTTTAGCTTTGTGATCTTTGCTATAAGACCGAAGCCAAGTATGGAAATCACGATTCTATAATCTGTCCAATTCATGATCGCTGTAAATAGTATAATTTTTTGCACTATCTCAATGTCAAATATTTTAATGAATTATTCAATCTCTAGACAATTAAGTAATACGTACAATTGTGTCAAATGGTACTCTTCGTCGCTTAAGTGTCGACACGGACGAGAACCGAAAGCACGACCAGAGTGACAAAATATATTTAAACGACCATCTGAATATCGAACTCCCCTATCGTCGTTCTGTGGAAGAAGATCAAATCTTGTCTGTACGATCGATTCAAAATAAAATGAGTAGAATGTTGAAATTCCTCGAATGATATACGCTTTATATATATATTGATCCTTCAACAACTGCGGTGTTCTTTACTTTTTTCTTCAAACGATTCATGTATCTAGCTTTCAAATAAGTACATCCATCGGTATTGAACGGGGCCACCAACTCGTGCCTCGTATGTCAAGTGTATTGGTAGATGCTTCATCGAGTCAAAAAAGACAGAGAGAAAAATTACTCCAGCTTGCATATAATTTCGACAATATTACTTTCAAGTGCTGACATATCTTCGACTCGAAGGATATTTGCACAAATATTTCTAAAAAACATATTTAATTCGGTCAACGGACCCCAAATATTATCAGGTAGAAGATCTTGAAATGCGATCGAAAGCAATCTCTGCATGAATACATAACAATCCTGCTCTTCATCCCTGACATTTTGCAATCATCGACATAAACACATCGATATAAGTTTGAGGCATATCCATTGGGTAATTTGAGTTCTTTGATTCATTGACAAACATCTTTCATCTGTTTTTTATTTAACACATACAGGGCATTCAGCTTAAGATATCATCTGTTGGGCGCTTGTAACTCCAACTCCGATCTCTTACAATATATCTTTACTTTGTCCAGAAACATCCATCGAAATGCTAAAAATATTATCAAACACATTTTTCTCAATGTGCATGATGTCCAAATTATATCGAATCAATAATGAACTCTAATGCGGTAATTCCCAAAAGATACTTTTTTTGACCCAATTGTGTGTTTGACCAAAGTTTGACAATCTTTCATTCCGATCAAACACTATCTCTAAAAGTGTTGAAACACGTGCTAACATCTGTTCACCAGACAATAGTGGTAGTTGCTCATCCCTTTCTACTATTCCCTTGGTAAATTTATTATGATCCATTCGATATCGATGGTTAGCCGGTAGGAACCGACGATGATAATTAAAGAATGAAATTTTTCGTCCATTCTGAAGATTGAATGATTTAGAGTGTTTCGTACAATACGGACAAGAGAGTCGTTTGTGCGTGCTCTAACCAGACAATATGCCGTAGGCTAGGAAATCATTGATTGTCCACAAGATAATTTTTAAAGTGAAGTTATGCTTTCGGTGACAATCATAAGTGATAGCTCCTTCAATCCACAATATTTTCAATTCATCTATTAGGAGTTTGAGAAATACGTTAATTTTTTTCACGAACTCTTGGGATCTGAAATAATCATCGAAAGATAGATAAATTCATCTTTCATACACATTGACGGCGGCAAATTATAAATAATTAGCAGCATTAGTCAAACTGAATATTGAGTTACCAAATGACCACCCAGGTTAAAATCATCCATGCATAATCTCAATATGATATTTTTAATATCCCTAGTAAAGAAAGAATAATATTTATCCAAATATTTTCATACTTCATTGTCGGATGAACAAGGATGAATGCTTCATAGTGGAATAACATCTATCCAAAAAAATATTTTCATACTTAAGTGTGCGGTCTCCCCCTCGTCAGTAGCAAAAAAAAAAATGGCAAGAAAAAGCTATCAAACGGGAAGTCTCCGTCACCCTAAACGGCAAAAACATATTCGATGCCTCTGTCTACGTCAAATTTTATATTTTAATATTTATATAAATATTTAAATCTTAAATTATTAATTTTGTCCCGATCATTGTTAAACTCCGGCAGCGTCCGGGGAAAGCGCAGGCGACGACAAAATGGCCAGCCCAACCCCATCAGTTGCGCTACGCGACAAGTGGCCCCACAAGACGACAAAAAGTGACATCTGCCCTACATATTTACGTGAATTGCTAGTACTCAAGTGCTGCTCTGTAATCGCTGACCTAACTTTGAACCCCCCAATTACATATATTATATTGCCACTTCCATTGGGTCCCGACCATGATACCCATCGTACAATTATAATTCACAAATACGTGGTTAATATATAACCCATCTTTTATTTTCCTTGATTTTTAAACTGTTGGTCGGTCGGTGTCATTTTTTTACTCAATCATCTTGTATTTCACTGCTGGACTGGGAACAGCCGGAGAAAAGACAATAAAGGAAGGTGGATTTAGATCTCTTGTCAGGTGGTTGACCATTGACTGCATCATGATTGCTCGGCTTTTTCTTGGGGCCTGAAAGCACTGCCGAGCCCAGAAATATTTTTTCGTCTGCTGAGTAGAGGTTGACTGCTGAATGAAAAGTAAACCCTGTAAACAAGGTGAGTGTCAATTGATCTTCACCCTGTATGAAAATTATTGGTTCTAAAATAAAAAAACAAAATCAAAAATTTGCAGTCTCAGGCAGACCCGATGCAGGGATTGCAGGCCGTAAAACAATGACCTGATCTTCATCCGGCAGTGGCTAGTTGTTGATGGTTATTGAAAGCCATAGCCTGGAAGGGAAGAGCATCTTCCAGCAGGCAGCTGAATGATATATCCATTGTGCTCACCGTGGGTCAATGTCTCGATAATCCATATTAGTCTGTCATTAAAAAAAAAAGCATTTGATTATAAGTTTCATGGGAAATCAAATGAATGATTGGTTGTTGCCCTCATCATGTCGTTAGGCCAATTGAATCATTGGAAAGCAAAGCAACTTGGACCATTTAAAATTTACAAGCAACTGACAGCAGCTGGCACTGAGAAAAGATACCATAAATGACCAATATTAATATAGATGCGGCCAAACTCGGCCTCGATGGCTATGCGTGCGTTTTGAATGGATAAATAAGTTAAACGCACAAGAGCAGAGGCACATGTCGATTGATTGTAATATACAAGAACTTGGTCACATGTCAGGTTACATTTCACATGATTCTAATCTCAGTCTCCTGCTCCGAAATAGCACGTCCTCCAGTGCAGTGCACCTCAATTTTACTTGTCACTGTTGTTCTAACCCAGACTTTGAATGCCCCTATAAAATTAACCTAACAAAAAATGTGACTATAATGAATATATCTGTGAGACCTAGAGCTTCTCCAGCGTAGGAAGAAACTGCAACATGAGATATTTCTAATCTCTGCAGTGGCAAAGGGCTTGGCTATATACATCACATGCTATGTTCTTCTGTGGTGCTGCTTCTTGCTCTTTTTGAGCAGCATGGACATGTTCTCAGTGTCCCGAGAAGCAGAGGCATCCCGAGAACCCATGAGCCACTCCAATGCCTCAGATGCAGCATCCTTCTCAGCAAGCTTCTTGTTGCTACAAGGCTGCCCAATAAACTGCATGCCATTGAACTCAACCATTGCTCGGAATTGATTATTCTTAAGTTGTTTTGTCTTGTAAGTAGGGTTTTGGTGACCAGCTCTGGTGAGCATTGTTTGAAGTTGGTTCTTGGCATTATCACCACCACCAGTGCTACTTGTGAGCAAAGACTTTGTCTTCTTGGGCAATAGCTCCTGGCGGCCAAATACAAAGCGACCATTGCATGGATCCTCTGCCACAAGCAATCTTATTGCTGAGAGGAGCTCCTCGCTGCTCTGGATGTCCATTCTAGGATTGACAAGCTGCATCAAATATCAACAGAAAGTTAAAATGGATGCATAAAATGGACATTCATTCATATAGAAAACGAAACTAAGATTATCCAAGCATTTTAAATGTAATGAATTTAAGCAAGCAGACCAATGCTCCAAAACAATTAATTTTTGTCCATGTATTTTCTAGAATAAAGACAACTAGACTAGCGAATGCAAGAAACACAACGGACTGAATTAATCTAAAGCTTAAGCAGCTAAAATTTGGCTGAAGATACTCAAGGGAAAGTGGGTGTTTGAGAAGACAAATGCCAACCATCATCCTAGTTACATTGAGAACATATGAATATTTTTCATATAACAAGGCAGAACGAGTTTCATTTTCTGCATACTTTAGTCTCAAAAGTTCAAATCACATGTAGAGCCTGGTACTATCTAACAGTAAAAAAAAGCTATGCTTACTTTATGATGAATTAGCTCTTCAAGTTCTCTTTTAAGAGTAAGAAAAGATGACTGCAGATCAGGTTTCATGAAAAATTCCAGGTATCCACCCAACATTTTTAAGTGACCATCCTGCAAAATAATAAGAACATTATATTTGGATACTAATATAAAGGAAATAACCAAAATTGCATGATCAAGTATTTGACAGTGGATCTGAGAAACATACAAGTCCCCCTCGGGTAATGTTCCCTCCAAAGAGCAGTAACACAGAATCAGATACAGCGGTTGAATCGCGAAGAAAAACTGAGTTCACCTTAACCTTTTCATTAAAAACTAACCAAGGATATGGAATTCTTGCCTCCTTTCCGTTGACTGAATTCTGTAAAAAAAAAGCAAATGATCAACCAAAATAAAAAATTGAGCATGGAGAATAAATTTAGGTGAGAACTTTTTTCTTCTGTAAAATGAAAACCTAATAGGAATCACATGGATGTTGACCATCAATGAACCAGACTAGAGGAACAACTTACAGAGTAAAGCATAACCTGCCCATCCTCCATTGTCTTCAAAGAAATTGATTTCTCCTTGTTCTGCAAAGAGTTGAGACAACCAGCACAAATGTGTTATATCACAAAAAATTTGTACAAACAAGTATGTGAGAAGTGTATCAGACATGGTAAGTAAAACATACAAAGAAAAAAAATATTTTTGAGAGTAAAAGGATGACTCATAGATTAACGAGAAAAGACAAAATATAGAGGTAACCAACTTTTTTTTTTGAAAGATATAGAGGTAACCAACTCACAACAACAGAACAAACTCCAGGGTACAAGCCAGCACATATTACAGCCCGGACTATGTTTTCATCTCGACTCCACTTGTTGCATGTACTAAAATTCTCATCAACCAAGCCAGTATCCTTGAGAAGAAAAAGAAATTGTTTCCGAAGAGAATCAATGGCCTTCAATGTCTGGGCAGAAAGAAAATTCTTCCAGCAATACTCATATCCAGAATGCTCTCTTTCTGCATCCTTCCATCCCTCATAAGCTCTAGCCAATGCAAGATGATCACTATAATCACGACAAGAAAACTGAGATTTTGCAGATTCTGCCAACTGCGACAAGAAAGTAAAAGCTGTCATGATCAGATTTCCAAAGAAATCCAAGTAATTAGAAAGGTTAAGAGAGAAAGATTGGAAATTAAGGACCCAAAGATTCTGCATCTTTCGCTAAAGAAAAATAAATTTATATAATAGGAAAGTAGGATTATGAACAAGTTATGAACATGGTTTAGTCCTGATACTTACCCCAAAAAATACCCATATCAGAAATACACAATAATTTATTCACTTGTATTGGCGGCACATTTCAGTATATAGATTGATACATGAAGGCTTCTCAGTTCAATCGAGGATAAATAGAAGTATGGGTATCGAGACTTTGCACCATGGTCCTAGAGGGTGCCAAATGTTTGACACTAATGCGACAAATTCATAATACAATATGATGCAATGGAAGTACAAAATGATACAACACATAAGCAGATAGTCCATATTTTATAGAGATCCATGATGTAATTGAAAAGCCATTGAATCTTAGTATAATATATCAAATTCAAAATTTTTGCAATTGGCTAATTTGCTCTCAATTTTAAAGCAAACTAATCTATCCACAAATGAAAACACTTAATTTGTATGGCAATGATTTTATTTTATGATTATTTGCATTTCATATCATATCTATTTCACAAAAACTACCTTCACAACAAAAACTATGGGATCATCAAGTTTTGATGCAAGGGAAAATCTAGTTGATGTCATCAAGTAGAATGAATCAACTATACACTCAAAAATAATTCACATACATCCTTCTTGTCAAATGGAGTCAAAAATGGATCTCTGACGCTTAAACCAGCAACAACTGTCAGTATAGGATCAAGGCAGTTGAACATAGCTCCATATATGAGCATCTTTCCCAGTTTAGGTTCCACTGGAAGCATTGACAAGTGTCGTCCTGTGAAGGAATACATAAAAAAATTAGCAAGAATTTATCTCACAAAGTGGGAAGAAATGGGCTATTAATACAAAAGATGAGAACAGAACTTCTTGCTACCTAAAATAGTTAATTCTTCCTTCTCATCTAACGCACCAATTACTTTTAGATACTCAATGGCATTTTGTACCTACAAAAGAAGGGAAAATGACATATTAGTGATTCTAGAGGCACCAAAAAAAATTACGTAATGAAAGCATGAGAAACAACAATCAATTACCAGCCAGGTCTTTGCCTAGAGGCAGACCCGGTGGTTGGCTGAAGAAATCCTAGGTTTTGAACCCTTGTGCATGTGGTTCATAAGTATTTGCCTAACAATTATCTAGGTGATGAGCTATTCATGAGAATAAATAAAGTACATAGCTGGTCGATTCAGCTGCTTGCTAAATGCTTTAATATACATAAAAAGTAGAAAAAAATAGGACCAAATGGTACCGATAGAGGTTCTGGTGATTGTAAAGCCCTGGACAAAAACTCAGATATGCTTCCAAGGCATAAACTTTTTATTTGCAAACACAGAGATTGTAGTGGTGTCCTTAACAGTTCGGGCAATTGGTAGTCAACAAATGCATCATATACACATTTTGGATAAAGGTGATAGCACTCTCCAGGCTGCACGCGTCCAGCTCTTCCTCTTCTCTGCACAATGAGATGTTGTTATACATCACTAATTAATCTCAGCAAAGACTAAACAAATGAACCCAAATGTCACAGGGAGAAGAATACACTATAAAAACTAATTAATAAGATCACTGTGTGTTATTCAAATAAAATGATTACTTTTGAAATCAATTGAAAGTAATTGATTAAGCAGATGAACAGAAACATCTTACTTGTCGAGCAGATGCCTTAGAGATCCATGTTGGGAGCAAACAAGGGGTGTTATTTAAAGCATCATATGAAGTCTCCTTTGCCTTTCCGCAGTCAACAACAAAAACCACATCATTTATCGTGATACTTGTCTCAGCCATATTCGTAGCAAGAACAATTTTTCTTATACCATTAACGGGCTTATCAAATATTAACCTCTGCACACAAAGTACAAAACGCAAACTCAGAAACATAATACTAGCAAAAGAAGACAAGAAACAGAACTATGTTATCTCAAATAAAGTTAGATACATAAGCAATGAAATGAATGTAGGAGAAAAGAGGTTCAACCTAAAATGCAAACAACGTTATAAGCAGAGATAAATAGATGATCTAGATATACAACAGGAACAAGAGAAGCAGAATACAAGTATGATGCAGAAAGATTGACTGTACCTGCTCTGAACTTGCCATTGACCCATGGCATGCAAGAAGCAAAACCTTTGTAGGATCTCCAAGAAGAGGGTTAGCTTGCAGCTGATCCTTGAGAGAGTTAATGTCATCCCACCCAGTCATAAACACCAAAACTGCACCAGGCCTTTCTTTCCAACAAATATGGTACAGGACGCTTTCTATAAGGTTAAAGCCAATTGAATCTGGATTCCAACAAGATAGCGAATCACGAGTTCGTGAACTATATTCCCTAAAATCTGCAGCTTCTAGAGCATCCTGAGCAATCCATAATATCATTAGGTACAGACATAAAATTAAAGATTTAAAGTTTAGAGTGACAACATTTCATACTTCAACCACAGAAGCAATTTGACTCTTTCTCTTCCTGAGAGCTTGTTTCTGCATCTTCCACATCTTCTCTTGGCCATAATCATCAATTTGGTTGTAGGGAGTCATCCTATGTCCAGTAATTTCCAGAACATTCTCAAGAAAATGCGTCCGGACAGGATATGTAAAACCCTGTAAGTTAAATAAGAAGACCCATTATTTTTCCATTAACATATACCTAGTTTTTTATATCGTCATGCTAAATAGAAAGCATTCTAGTTGTAAAGTAAAGCCAAGAGATATAGTATATTAGGCATATATTAAGTCGAATCATAAAAGATGAAAATGAAAGGGGGAACACTTCAAACGCAACCATCGAAGATTGAATGACATACTAATCTAAGCCAATCAAAGGCCTGAAATTTTTCAAAGTGATTAAGCTGATTTCCCAGGACCACGATTGGTCAATCTGGATTGGAATCAACAGCTTTACAAACCAGTTTGGATCAATATTTGTATCTGACTCAATAAAAACTGAAGTGAATAGAATAAACCAGAATCCATGCCTGACTAATATGACTTCAACTAGACACCACATAATTTTAATTTATCCTAAACAACAACAAGTCCAACTGGAGGAATGATCTAAGGCAAACCACTATAAAAAAAGGAAAATAGGAGGAAAAGGTGATAAAGAAGAGTAAATACAACTTACACAGTAACACCAATTTCAATAATTCACTCTCAACATGCAGCATATGAAAAGGCAACCACAAAAGAAGAAAGCTTTAAGTTTAGTTTAAATGATGAATTATTATATAAAAAGATAGACAAACCAAATTACATTCTAAAACCAAGCATTAAGGAAAAATACTTTGGTCACATGTGCACATGATAAATAGAATAACATAAAACTCTAGTCTAAAACAAGCAATTAATATTTGTCAAAACAAAAGGTGAAACATTATTGAACTTTGCTCACATACAGGGATGTGTATCATTGGAGCTCCACCAAAGTAAGAAGAGAACAATTCAGCATTCAAAGTCGCACTCATCAAAATTAACCTAAGTTCAGGTCGGCGTGGGAGAAGATCTTTTAGAACAATGAGAAGGAAATCTGGTGACAATGAAAGCAGTGGGTTAGTATCTAAAAGATAAATGCTAGATTTCTGCAAAAAATTGCATAAATGAATGTTCATCGACAAATTATCACCTTCATTCATGCCACGTTCATGAATCTCATCAACAATAACATGGGTAACACCTTTCAAGTTTCTGTCAACTAGCAATCTTCTTAGCAAGATTCCTGTTGTGCAAAAGAGTAGGCGAGTGTCTCTTCCTTTCATGCCTTCTAAACGAACTTTATACCCAACCTATAAAAGCAAATCAAAATTAATTATTATTTAGAATAATTACATCTGATCCACAGAGAATACTGATAATGATGGGCCCTTCGAGATACAAGAACTCACAGATTCACCCAATTTCTCGCCCCTTTCAGCAGCAACTCTCTCAGAAACAGCCATAGCAGATATTCGTCTAGGCTGAGTACAAATAATACTACAAGTTGCTCCACGTGCAGCATCTATCTCAGATTCTAAAATGTATTGAGGCAGTTGTGTTGTCTTACCACATCCCGTTTCACCTGAAACAACAACAACCTGTAGAAGGGGCAAGAACATTATCAGGAACTACTAACCAAAATATGGGGAAAACAGGCAAAAACAAGATGCTCAGATTAATAACAGAAAAATTCATGCCCAAGTGCACACTCCAGTATAATAACTAAAGAATTGGAACAGACTACTATAAAAGCAAAGAGACAACATCAATAAAGGTGTCTGCTATCGTGGTTTTTATATATCTGACTACATTCTACTTAAAGAAAGGGTTGACCACATATTATAATATTACACCTGGGCAGTGCATTGGAGAAGTTGATTAGGTATTTACTTTATTGAGAGCCAGTCTGGAGTGAAGGATAAAGCAGAGGAAGATAGACAAGAATAGAAAGGTCAAAATGTTATGTGGGCATATTACCAATATTTAGACTTAATTAGTCTCATGAGTGGATAAGTTCCAACTAGGGGCAAAAATTGAGAAAGTGCAGTAGGTAGATTGAGTACAGGTCTTCCGAAGCATACTAATCTTTTAAAAAAGGGTCAAGATGTCTATAACTGTAGCACTCATAGTCCAGAAATTTGAATAGTGCGTCATAAGTTACACAAACTTTAGATGAAAGGAAACAAAGTTTCTTAAAGGCTACAAGTTCATGTAAAAACATCAAAAATTTGGAACAAATTTCAGAAGATAAGAAATTAAGTGTAGTATTGTTGGATAGTGGATGACTAGAGGATATTCTCAAGCAGTAAATCAAGCTAGTCCAAGATAATTCAGAGTAAGAATAAAAAACAAAAGATCTTAGCAAAAGTACAAAAAGAAGATTACAGTACCAAAATGATGAGACATAACATCATTTGTCAAAAATCTTATAGCACTTATAACATGTTTTCTAATAGAGTTTAATCTAACACATATAGATAACAGTAAAAATTTCAAATAAAGAGAAGTTAAATGGTATAAGTTACAAACACACACATGTCATCCATGCAACCTCAATGACATTTAAAACAGGAAATAAGGGGCTGTGTGGTTCTGGAAACCTGATTTTGAGATATTGCTGCTAACAAAGCTTCCTTTTCTTTGTAAGCTGGAAGACTTCTGCGAAATTCAAGCATGTTCTGACCTTCTGGAGATTCCTACATAATAATGTGTAACTGTCAAAATATGAAACTATCTCATATTCTAGGGCAAACTAGAAATTTACAGAAGTAACTAGGATGTGAACTTCTAAGTACAAATTGTCACTAGAAAAGGAAAGAAAAAGTAGACTTAGTGAAACTAATTATGCTTTCCATTTCCCCAATCTTCTAAGTTTTAACATTCTTGACCACCACATGGGGAAGAAAGTAAATTGAGAGTATAACAGGCAACATACTGATGGATTATGATAATAATGTATCAATACTAGTGAAATGTACTCATAGTATATTTATAATGCATCAAGAAGCATATGTTTCTTAAATTATTTAAACACAGTAGTATCATGTCCTTATTAAAGAAAAAGAAATGATACAAATAACAAAGATTGTTCAAACAAAGCAATACTGTATGATTGAATGAACAGCATATTGTTCACAATACAAGAAACCTACAAAATTTCAGAAAACAAAAAGAAAAAACATCTTGGCCATTAGTTCCATTACACAAAAAGAATCTCATAAGAATTAGATCATATGTAATATAGTTAGAATCATTATATAGATCATTATTTTACAATATATTAATCCTAGATCCCAATCCCACTTTCCATTAAGACTCATCTAAATTTATTACATATCTGATCATTAATATTAAATTATAAAAATAAATATTGAAAAAAATGAAAATATTAGTCCTTTTTTAAGTAGGAAAATGTGAAATATCTTTGTTTAACTGCTCAAATAATAAATTGCTACAAAAACATGAGAGGCAAAAGATGTTAAATAATTAACTTTTCGTTTTGTATAATATGGATGAAAAACAAACATCTTCTTCAGTAATGCATGTATAGATTGGTATTTGAAAAAATCCAATAGAAATAATATTAATTTAGCATCAAAATGTATTGCCTTAAAGTAATTATAGTTAAAAGCATAAAAAACAAGTAAAACGTATGACACTTATGATTGTAACTAATTGTAATATCTATCCAAATGTATATTCATTTTCTTCTCATGGTGGAGATAATGGGCTTGCGGTTTTTTGTTGCTCATATAATACTTTCTGGATCCAGGAAAATTTGACCTGCCAAGTTTCTTGTTGATTACGCAGCTGCAAGCTTCTTCGTCTGAGAATTTTCTCCATTACAACACTTGTGGATGTCTGCAAGTCTTGTTGTTCAAAAAAGCTTTCATCTGTGGCAAAACTATCAGTGCTGCTTGTCCTTGAAAAGCCAAGACTTGGGAAACTTTCTCTATTTGTTCGCTTTCGAGTAAGATAATCTCCAAGCAAAGCATCTACTTCTCTATGAAGACCAGCAGGTATTGAGACCTATCAATTAGAAGTATAAGGTTATTTTAGCATATTAAGCACCTAGTTTCAAAAGGACAGAAAATAACTGGCTCCAATATCAAAACAAAAGTGGTACTTTTTCTCAAAAAATTAACTAAAGTACCACCACAATTCCTGGATCTAGTAAAAACAAGATTATACTATGCAAGGACCATGAAGGGTTATTCAAAAATACCTCTCGTTGAGGCCTTTTATCATCAAGATCTGATCTGTAGTTTGGCAATGGCGCTTTACTAAATACAACCACCTTCGCATATTGCCGACTGAAACAAGTAAAATTTAGGTCATCAAATGGTATACTATATTCAAGTGATAGAAATCTTGAAAAAGGGAAGATGCAAAGCAATAGATACGCATTTAAAAAAAATACCTATACAAGCCCATTCTCTCTGCCAATGTTGCAAGATGCTCATAATCACGTCTATCCTTTCTCTCCCTTGAAACAATTTCTTGCTCAGTTTCATTTCGAAGGAGCATACTTAGTTTCCACTTCCATTCATCAACATTATCCAAAGTTGATCCACCCTGAACATTACAGAAGCACAATTTCATTGGAAAGAAAATGACTACTGTACAACTGACTTGCATTACAATAGACAATAAGATTCATAGGACATGCATAATGGTATAAGAAAAGTATGGATTGGATTCTTTCTTAATAACTTGGGCTTTTGGGATAAGCGATCATCCATTCATACTTTAACACAAAGACAGTTAGTCAAATTGATTATTATCTGTAATTTCATAGAGAATCCTCATTTTGCAACCTACTGCAACCAGGCCCATGACGCATAGCGATGACAGAAATATCAAGCTCAAACTTCCATATATTCTATCTTATGGCCCACACAGCATGAGTATGCTCTAAAGGATCAAATGCAAGAATAACTACATATTAATGTCCTTGTGAGCTAGAGACGATATTAAGAAAAGGCGAGAACATCAAGTAATACGTTTGAACACAGTATGAGAATTTTCTTAATTGCAAATTGAAATGTGAAAGTTTAGTTGTTGCCAAGTGAATGGACTACAAATGTATCCCACGCATTAGAAAAGAAAAATGGAATGTAAAGAGCGATTATTTTTGTCGCAGGTGCGTCCAAGGCGAACATTGAAATACTTTCAGCAAAAGAAAATCAGCATATAAATCGCATTGACAAACAAGAACAAAAAATACCACCGACCTTGCTTGACCCCGGCAACGGTTCCGCGTCCCGGTCAGACTCATCATCGGAGTAATCATCATATGCAAACCTCCCGTAATTCGAACTCTGCTGGTGAAAATATGACGGAAACCCATCGCCTCCGGAAGCCATCGACGCAGGGGACGGCGGGCTGAGAGCGATCCCTTGCCCACCGCTGTCCCGCCAATCGTAGTCCATCGACCGCGCAGTGATGAGGGTGCCGTTGGCCGAGGCGATCATGGACCGCAGCCGCGGGATCGGCGGCACGTAAACTCCAGTCTTCATCGGTGCAAGGACCGGAATAAGATTTAAACTACCTCTATGTCTAGGGTTAGTGATTACAGGGCAGAAAGAGCGAAGGAGAGAAGAAGGACCTAAAGGCATGATGAAGCGGCAGCGAAACCGGCGGCAGCCCCGCAGGACAGCAGCGGAGAGCATCTTGGCTCGCTGCCTCTCATGAACCCGCCGCCAAGGAATCAAATTACTCCAAATTATAAGCTATTTTTTTAATATTATTTTCCCTTCAGGAAACAACAGACAACAGTAGAGCGGAAACGAGAGGGCGGATTAGGAACACGTCGGGGAGAGAGGCGAGTTAGGGTTTTTTTCCTCAGTTATGGATCAGAGGATCCTGTGTCTGTCCTTTGCCATGGGACAAGTTTATGGAGTACTCCCGTTCGCTCTTTTTCGTGTTTGAACGCCCATCCAAGACAAGTGATCGTTGTAGGTCAAGAAAAGGTTCGACATGTGCCAAGTAACCGACAAGGATTATTGCGGGCTGGTGTTTTGATCACGACATGGAGTGGAGGTCGTGGGAATTGGGATGTGATCATCCGACAGTTGCAGAACTGGACTAGATTCATCTGACGAACGAAAGTCCATCTTTTTATGGTGTTCTTGAGACACAATCAAGCATGCACTAATGAGGTTGATGGGTTTGTTGTAAGAAATATATTTTTGTTTTAGGAGACGGTTAATCCAATTGTTATTATGACTTTACGAGAGAGTAGATCGGGCTGTTCACTTGTCTGATCGGATCGGGTTTAAGAAAAAAATCGAATTAACCCAATCAAATATAATCGGGTTAGGCCGGATCGGATTCAAAAAAATTTACCTCTCTAACCCGACCTAGTTCGGGTCGGATAGTCGGATTTATCCGATTAGGTAAAATTGAGTTTTTTAATAATAATTTTTTAAAAAAATATCTAAAATGATCCCTAAATTATTTTAAAATTTTCACATTGGTTCATAACTTTTTTTTGACTCAATTGGGTTCCTAAAGATTTGTAATTATCATTTTAGTCCCTGGTCGTGACTCTGCCGTTAAAAAATACCAACTTTTTTCGCTCGAAGATGTACTTGATTGGCCAACTAGGGTCAGGATAGGGATCGGCGTTGCTCGTGGTCTCGTGCAGACCACGGGAATGTTAGCTACGTAGGTATTTTTTTAACGGCATGGTCACGATCAAGGGCCAAAGTGACAATTATAAATTTTTAGGGACTCAATTGAGCCGAACAAAGTTATGGGACCAATGTGAAAATTCTGAAATAATTTCAGGACCATTTTAGACTTTTTTCCCCAAAATAAAAATAATTAAAAATAAATATTTTTAATATAATATTTTAAAAAAAATTAAAACCCAATAAAAATCGGGTCATTTGGTTTAAAATTCTAAAACCCGAGACCCGACCCGATTATGATCGGGTTTGGTCGGATTGTACCATGTTGGCTTAAGGGTCTCTCTTAAGTCTCGATCTTTATTTTAATGATAACAAATATGTACTTAATCCAAGTGTGAAGTTTTGAGTTCAGGTTGAGGTTGCGATAAGCATGTCAAGTCCGTTCAAACGAGACGAAAGAAAAGATCGTCAAAGAAACGGAAAAAGAAAACGTCGAAGAAAGGTTCGGGATTAGATCAAGTAGAATTCATGTAATATACTCCTAGAATAATCTTATCCCAAGCCTAATTGTATAGTTATCCAAGTTAGAACTTGGTAACTAAATCCACAAAAAAGGCATGCAAAAATTTCAAGAAGAAATCAGTCTCAGCCTGCATTTGGTCGACCAGTCGGTCGACCAAACAAGACAGTATTCTGCTAAGCAACCCGTTCAATCGACCGGTCGATCGACCGAATGACGGTAAAAACTAGCAATAGCCAGTCGATCGACCGAAGATGGTGAAAGAAAAATTCAAGGCTGCGTCGGTCGACTGGTCGATCGACATACCGAAGCGAAAAAGAGGCAGAATGCTTAGCGGTCGACCAATCGACCGACCGAATTGGAGATAGCCTGCGCGCGACCCTGGCTCAGATATTTGGTCGACTGACTGGTCGACCGAATGTGGGATCGGCACTTTTCCGTCAGCCGATCGACCCGTCGATCGACCGAGCTCTCTCATATAGCCAACGGTCACATTGGCGGTCGATCAGTTGGTCGACCGACCGATCAACCGGCCAGTAACCGAACGGCTTCAACGGGTATTTTTTTAATCGTTGAACGGGTCGTTCGAGTGAGGGGTTATAAATACCCCTCACATAACTTCTTTACTTCTTCTTAGAACTTTTATTGAGCAATTAAAGAAGTTTCTTAAACCTTCAAAGGAGCGAATTGCTGCACGCGCCCTCTGCTTCCGTCGACAACTCACTTTAGGCGTTGATTCCCTGCTTCTTCAGTCTTGCTGTAATTCAAAGAGCCATCTTCTTACAAGTTGGAGATGTAAAGGCGGTGGAAAGAAGCCTTAATTGGTTCATTTTACATTCTTAAAGCTCTTTCCTTTGTATTTGATTTTTATTGTAAACTTGTTTTAAGTTTGAGATAACTGCTAGGTGTGCTAGGAAACACTTAGGGATAGCTTTATAGAATTGTGTTTTGCCTAGGTGAATATGTTTGAGGTGTTCTCGGAGTGGTGAGAAGGGTGTCCTCATTGTATTCAAAGGGAAACATAGATTCTATAAAGTAGTGATTAGAAATCTTTGGTGAGAAGCCAAGGTAGTGGAGTAGGCAGTTAGCTGAACCACTATAAGTATTCTTGTTTGCATTGCTTCCTTACTTACTTTTATCATTGCTATTGAAATTTGATCATATTAACTGTTAAGAAATAATTGCATTAAGTGAAGCTAAAATTGAGTAAGAAAATATAGAAAAAGAGGACAGACATTATTCAACCCCCCATTCTAGTGTCGGGTTTCACACAACATTTGGTATCAGAGCCAAATCGTAAGTCAAGATTTAACCATCTTCTCTACAATTCAAGATGTCTAGTGAAATCCAATTAGCTCAAGGGTCCTCTACTCATACTCCACCACTATTCGATGGGAACAATTATGCCTATTGAAAGATTCGCATGAATGGCTTCCTATAATCCTTAGGCATGGATGTATGGAGGATGATTCTAGTAGAGTATAAACAACCAAGTAAGGACATGGACCAATGGGACCAAGAAGAAATTAGACTTTTTAATGCAAATGCAAAGGTCATCAATGCTTTATATTGCGGCCTATCAATTAATAAATTCAATGGGATTTTTACATGTAAGTTCGCATATGAAGTATGGAAGGTCCTAGAGACCACCCATGAAGGGACTTCACAAGTAAAGGAATCAAAAATAAACTTACTCATGCATGACTATGAGATGTTTAAAATGCTATCACATGAGTTTATTGATGTCATGAATGCTAGATTTCAAAATATTATAAATTGCTTAGCTAATCTTGGCAGAGAAATAATAGAAGAGGAGAATATAAGGAAGTTCCTTCGTTCCCTTCCAAAATCTTAGGAGCCCAAAGTCACAGCCATCATGGAAGCCAAGGACTTGAGCACATTGAAGATCACCGAGCTCATTGAGTCTCTCATGATATATGAGACCCATATGAAGCAATACCAAGAGGAAGATGCCCCCAAAGGCAAGACCATTGCCTTAAAAGCATCACATCGAGCAGAAGAGTCGTCATCATCCGAAGAAGAGATGGATGATCTTGAAGAAATGACGATGCTTGCAAGAAGATTCATGAGTTTCATGAGGGGAGGCATGAGGAAGGGAAGAGGAGGCTACATATGTTACAATTGCAACAAGACCGGGCATCTAATGAGAGATTGTCCACTTCTCAAGATGGCCTCCACCTCCAACCCTCACAAAAAGGAAAAATACAAGAAGAAGAAGAAGAAGAAGAAGGCAATGATGGCCACGTGGGATGAGAGCGAGGCCTCATCAAGTGAAAAAAAAGTAAAGAGTGAAAAGACAAATCTTTGCTTGATGACAAAGGATGATGAGGTAAGATTTATTTTTGGTGAAGTTTCATTTACTCAACAAGAGCTAGAAATTGAATTTGAGCAAATGCATGATGAATTCAATGTCATTACAAGAAAATTTAAAGATCTAAAAAAGGATAATAGGTATTTAGAGATTGAGAATGATAATCTATTACTTTCATGCAATGCCTTAAGGAAAGAAGTAAACACCCTTAAAAAATAGACATACACCCTAGAAAAAGTTAAGAAGAACTTAGAAAATAATAACCAAAAATTAGAAGATGAAAACAAATATTTAAGTGATCAAGTAGAGCATTTGAATGATAGCATGCTAACATTAAAGAAGGAAGTTCGCATGCTTAATGAAAAAATGACAACCATCCAAAATGTCATGCCAAAGGTTGTCCATAAAAAGAAATCATCACACTCGCATGCTCACACACACACACAAAGAAAATTTAATAGAAATTGCTTCTCTTGTGGCATATTTGGCCATATGGCCAAGGATTGTGCATTAAGAAGGAATCCACATGCAAGATTTACATGGGTTCCCAAAATGACTAACACTCAAGGACCCAAGAAAATTTGGGTACCTAAAGTGGTATCTTATCCTGTTGTATGTGGAGAAGCATCCTCAAGCAAGTAGGAGTACTTGGATATTGGATAGCGGTTGCTCAAAGCACATGATGGGAGACATCAATTTATTTGCAACCCTATCAAGTAAAGATGGTGGACATGTCACATTTGGAGACAATGTCAAAGGTAAGATTGTTGGCATTGGTGACATAGGTATACTCCCTTACCCATGCATTAAGAATGTTTTATTAATTGATGGGTTAAAATATAATTTGATTAGTATATCACAATTATGTGACAATGGATACATAATTATTTTTGAAGCATCTAAATGTATCATTAGAAGTGCACCTTCAAATGATATCATGTTTATTGGAAATAGGCAAGAAAATGTATACACCTTAGAATTAAATATCTTGCCAAATCCTCGTGTTAGATGCTTAGTTGCCATGGAGAATGACTCTTAGTTGTGGCATAGAAGGCTAGGACATGCTAGCATGTGCCTCATCCAAGAGATATCTATAAAAGAATTAGTTAAAGGCTTACCCAAAATAAAGTTTGAAAAAGACAAACTTTGTTATACATGTCAATTAGGTAAGCAAATCAAATTTTCATTTCATAGCATTAATCAAGTTAGTACATCTAGAATTCTTGAGCTTGTGTACATGGATCTTTTAGGTTCATGTGATGTAGCTAGTCTAGGTGGAAAGCTATATTGTTATGTATTAGTTGATGATTTTTCTAGATTACTTGGATTTTCTTCTTGGCCAAGAAAAATGAAACTTTAAGTTTTTCAAAAAATTTGCAAAGAAAGTTTCAAATGAAAAAGGAGTGTCAATTTTGAAAATTAGGAGTGACAATGAAGGGAAGTTTAAAAATTAAAAAAAAAAATCGAGTTTTGTGATGATTTAGGTATTGAACATACATTTTCTTTCCCTAGAACCCCTCAACAAAATAAGGTGGTTGAGAGGAAGAATAGAACTTTACAAGAAATGGCTAGGACCATGCTATGCGAAAATAATTTGCCTAAGTATTTTTGGGCCGAAGCCATAAATATCTCTTGTTATGTTCTTGACCGAGTTTTATTGAGACCAAAAATTAAGAAAACACCTTTTGAGATTTGGAATGGTAAAATCCCAAATGTGGGATATTTTCATATTTTTTGATGCAAATGTTTAATATTAAATACTAAGGAGAATTTAGAAAAATTTGATTCTAAATCTGATGAAGGGATTTTCCTAGGTTACTCTACTAATTCTAAGGCATATAGAGTTTATAACCATAGAACAATGATTGTTGAAGAATCCATGCATGTCACATTTAATGAAACTAATGATTCTTCTAGAAATACGGAGATTGCGAATGTAGGTAAGGAACTTGAGGATCTTATACTTCATGATAAAAAAGTGGAGGATGAAGGTAATGAGGAGACCCAACATGAAGAACCTCCATCCTCAAATCTACCACAAGTTGAAGATGATGATGATGAAGAAGAAGTTCTACCACCTCTCCCTAAAGGATACAGATTGGTAAGAGATCATCCAATGGACCAAGTCATTGGAGAGCCTTCAACGGGAGTGGTAATGCGTTCTAAACTCAAAAATGTTTGCCAATATGTAGCTTTTGTATCTCAAGTAGAGCTAAGAACATTAAGAAAGCAATAGAAGATGAGTTTTGGGTACTAGCTATGCAAGAAGAACTCAACCAATTTGCTAGAAATGATGTATAGGACTTAGTGCCTAGACCTAGTGATCAAACTATAATTGGAACTAAATGGGTATTTAGAAATAAACTAGATGAAGAAGGATTAGTTATTAGAAATAAAGCTAGGTTAGTGGCACAAGGGTACAATCAACAAGAAGAAATATACTATAATGAAACATATGCTCCCGTAGCTAGATTAGAAGCAATTAGAATGCTTTTGGCATATGCTAGCTTTAAGGGTTTTAAACTCTTTCAAATTGATGTAAAAAGTGCATTTTTAAATGGTTTTATTAATGAAGAAGTTTATGTTGAACAACCCCCCGAATTTGAAAGTTTTGAGTTTCCAAACCATGTTTTTAAACTTAAAAAAATATTATATGGTTTAAAATAAGCCCCTAGGGCTTGGTATGAAAGATTTTTAATTTTTCTAATTGAACAAGGTTTTGATATTGGAAAAGCCGATGTTTCACTTTTCATTAAGCATCATGAAAATGACATGCTATTAGTTCAAATTTATGTTGATGATATAATTTTTGGTGCTACTAATAAAATGCTTTGTAAGTGGTTTGCTAAATGTATGCAATATGAATTTGAGATGAGCATGATGGGAGAGCTCTCCTTCATGCTTGGTCTCCAAATCAAGCAAACCAACAAAGGGATCTTCTTCAATCAAGCCAAATACACAAAGGTGCTCATCAAAAGGTTTGAGATGAATGAAACCAAGATAGCTTCTACACCTATGAGCGCATCCAGCAAGCTTGACAAAGATAAAGAGAGCATTAAAATGGACAAAAAATGATATTGATGTATGATTGGTAGTCTTCTTTATTTAACCGCAAGTAGACCCGATATCATGTTTAGTGTTTGTGTATGTGCTAGGTTTAAATCTCGCCCTAAGATGTCTCATTTAAGTGCGGTAAAACGTATATTGAGATATTTAAATGACATGGTTGACTTAGGATTATGGTATCCATGTCATGCATCATTTGATTTAATCGGTTTTTCGAACGCTGATTTTGCCGGATGTAAGGTAGATAGAAAAAGCACTAGTGGGTGTTGTCAATTCTTAGGAGCGAGTCTTGTTTCTTGGTTCTCAAAGAAACAAAACTCAGTTGCGCTTCAACTACCGAAGCGGAATACATCGCTGCGGCTAGTTGTTGTGCGCAAGTCCTTTGGATGAAATACTCGGCCAGTGCTAGGTGCTAGACCCCAGTTGGGTGGGAGTAGCTATCCTTACCCTAGACGGTGTCCGAAGACTAGTGGACCATCCTAGTCGATAGCCCGAGATTGTTTGCTTACATCTTGAGATGATGTGGCCGATGGTCAGTATGATACGCTCGTCCTTGGGAAATTCTATTTGAGACATGCAATGTGCATTAGACAATATAAATTTACCCAGAGACGCTCGTCCTCTGCCAACCTCTGCCACAGGCGGCACACGCATGTTGTCCTCTCCAACGTTCGGGCATGGCGAAGCTTAATCAAAATAATCCAAAATAAAATATAAATTAGAATTAATTAAGCAAAGCTTGATTCTAAATTTGCCTTGTGGTAATTTTGAATCTTAATCAAATAAATTTATATAGTATAAATTTATCAATATTTTGTAAAATTACGAATATAGATAGTA
Source organism: Canna indica (assembly GCA_034359265.1). Taxonomy (NCBI): domain Eukaryota; kingdom Viridiplantae; phylum Streptophyta; class Magnoliopsida; order Zingiberales; family Cannaceae; genus Canna; species Canna indica. The sequence continues at coordinate 43,929,453 of CP136892.1, forward strand.
AACATGAGTTTAGTAAATTTCAACAATGAAAATATATAAGAAAAGAAAAAATAATCTATCCAACACGAAAAATTTCTTCTAAATATAATATATATTTAATAAATCAGAAATTTAATTAATGGGGTGCTGCATAGGAAACAAAAACTCCCATCAAAAAATTATAGTTGGTACTTGAAAGTAAAATAATCAGTCCCAAACGAAATCAACGTTAAATAAAATTATGGGCAAAACATGCAAAAGTTGATTGCTCCTTAAGGACATGCTGAGAATATATAGATAATAATTCAGAAACATTGTAATGATCAATAAAAAACAGAAATGAGGAATACAACAATAAGCCGGATGCCGGAGGCTTGATAGGCCGAGATGGCAGGTTATCATATTCAGTTTTATAGATTGACCCATTGGGGGTCGGTAGTCGCATTAGAAGTATTTTACCTCCTTGTACATTCATTTTGTTGCCTTATATGATATATGCATGACTGAGGCTTATGTGGAGGTTCACTAGAGCCACTCACTGAGTCCCAAATGGACTCACAGTTTATTCTTTATTTTTGCAGAGCATGAACAGTGACTTAGCTTGTCGACATGGTGCAGTTGGTGGGCGGGAGGTGATGCCATATCTTGTAGCGGCGTCCATGAGTCTTAGACCAGTGTCTAGTAGTGTTTGTTTTGTTTCTGCACTGACAGTTGTATTTGAAAAGGAGTTGTAAAACTTGTTACTTGAACATTCAGTTATTTTGATGCTGATGTTCTTACTTGTTTTGGAAAACATAAAAATTGTGACTTTGAAAACTTTTAATAAATTGTGTTGAGATTTTTTTTATTCGATATGTCTTGGTTTTCCTTGTGTCAGTGTAGACAGTAAGCTACATGGCAGGATGTAGGCCCTGACCGGTCACACTACCCTAAGTTGGGGTGTGACAAAAAGTTCATGAAGCCAAGTTTGCAAGAGAATTGAGATCTGATTCTTTTTTGTCTAAACAACACATATTAAGCCAAATAAATTAATCGAATAATATTATTTATTTGAGTCCACACAAAAAATATACCTATGCATGGTGCATTAATTGGATCAATCTGGTTTCTCCTTGTAGTTTCCCACAGCTTTATTGAACCGCATGATTCCTTTAATTTGTAGGATTTCTTTATGCAGTTCAAGAAAGCTGTGGAAGACTACATAGAGGATCATTTCATTCACAAAATTATCCTCAAAAAAGGCAAAGAAGAAGAAGAAGTTGTTTTACGATGAAGCCGAGGGTTAGACCAGAATTGCATGTGAACTTGTGATGGGTAGAAATTGAATCTAACGGTCATTGCACGGGAAGAAGAAGAAAGAAGAAAGAAGAAAGAAGAAAGAAGAAATTAGAATAACTGAATAAAGAATAAACTTTAAGATCCAAATGACATGAAATTGATATAGGATGATAGAAAATACAGAATCCTTTACGATAAAAGAAAATGAGAACATATATGATATAACATTATAGCCTTACTAACCTCATGGAATAGCTTTGACACAAACAGAGCATAGAGAAGAGTTTGCTCTGCACTCTTTAATATGATAGTTTTCTCGAATGCTAAAGCAAGTCCCACCTTCCAAGCAAACATAAGAAGTGGAAAATTTCAGGGTATAATCTGGCCTGCAACGCCAATTGGCTCATGTATCTTATCTGCCCAACTTGAAAGATCTAGAATTTGGATTATGACACTGTTATCTTTATCATTTACCAACATAGTATCTCATAAGACGCCTCAACATGGGAGCTTCAGCCTGAGCAACCTGTTTATAAGGCTTCCCATTGTCCCAAGTCTCAAGTGCAACAATCTCATCATTGTGTTTCTCAATCAGATCAACAAAACGGTTGAGTACGTATGTGTGATTCTTTCGTACAGCAACAATTATTGGAGTGAGTAATATTTTATGGATGTTTATATGGAAAATGACTGATACTTTCTCAAGCAACTTAAGAAATGAAAAAACTTTTAATAAGGAAAAAAAGTTGAGACTTCAGAGTATTACATAACCAGCTAGTCATCTTAGGCCATGGCCCTTCATCAAATGCTTTGCGGGCAACAACTACACCTCGTTTGATATCTTCAACATCTCCTTCAGCAACATGTGCAATCACTTCCCCAGTCCTAGGATCCAAGGTTGGGAAATTCTATTTGAGACATGCAATGTGCATTAGACAATATAAATTTACCCAGAGACGCTCGTCCTCTGCCAACCTCTGCCACAGGCGGCACACGCATGTTGTCCTCTCCAACGTTCGGGCATGGCGAAGCTTAATCAAAATAATCCAAAATAAAATATAAATTAGAATTAATTAAGCAAAGCTTGATTCTAAATTTGCCTTGTGGTAATTTTGAATCTTAATCAAATAAATTTATATAGTATAAATTTATCAATATTTTGTAAAATTACGAATATAGATAGTAAACATGAGTTTAGTAAATTTCAACAATGAAAATATATAAGAAAAGAAAAAATAATCTATCCAACACGAAAAATTTCTTCTAAATATAATATATATTTAATAAATCAGAAATTTAATTAATGGGGTGCTGCATAGGAAACAAAAACTCCCATCAAAAAATTATAGTTGGTACTTGAAAGTAAAATAATCAGTCCCAAACGAAATCAACGTTAAATAAAATTATGGGCAAAACATGCAAAAGTTGATTGCTCCTTAAGGACATGCTGAGAATATATAGATAATAATTCAGAAACATTGTAATGATCAATAAAAAACAGAAATGAGGAATACAACAATAAGTCGATAACTCGCCTCGCCTGATCTGGTTCTGAAGAATCTGATTGTGCAACTTAAAAATGTCAAAATAATGAGGACAATAAACTCTCGGTCACTAACTACTAAAGGAAAAAAAAAATACATAAAAATAATTTTAACCATAAGACATGTATCAAAAAAAAAAAAAACCTGCATGTTGATTTCATTTTATTCTTGGAGGATGATTTAACTTATAGTTCGCTGCTACAAACAAGCCACAGTCCTCATATAGTAAGTGTCATCGAGTGAACTGTGCACATTTGATCGATTCAATTTCCACATGCCACGCTCCAATAATAAAGGAGTGACGGTTACTATTTTAATAAAAGATACACCTAATCGATTAAATTTTCATTTACATGAATGTTGCCTACATCTAAAAGGAATAATTTTATACAAAACGCTTGCATAAAGCACATGTCTTTTTTCGGAATCAGAAATGAATACAATGTGTCTAATTTGACAATTTTTCTTTTTCTTCTAGTAAAAGTAAATACATGTCTGATATACCACGCACTTCAAGAAACCTTTTCCTCTTCAAGACCAAGTCAAGGTTCATCCTCTCTTGAACAATTAAGAGCTTTCATAATTCAAGAATTAAAAAAGCAGTAGATTGTAGCTCTTAAAATATCATATTTAAATTAAAGAAGCTAGAAGAGAAACGAAATGGAAATATGATACCATTTTCTCACAAAAGGGTTGTACATAGATCCACTGCTTATGTTTTCATGAGTGTCATTATAGAACCAAGGGTGCAATAATGGAACTTCTGCAATGTATTAGGAGAAGTTGCTTGAGGTCAATAAAGAATTCCACTTTCCACATACAGTCAGGAATTGGAAGAATGATTCTAGAGGTAGTCTTGCAATTACAGCTTCGAAAAGATCTTCTGAATAGTTTTTCCAGATATATATGTTGCTCCATCAAGTCACTTGAAATTAATGACAGTGCTTTTGCAAAATGATTCTAGAGGTAGTCTTACAATTACAACTTCGAAAAGATCTTCCGAAAAGTCTTTCTAAATATGTTGCTCCATCAAGTCACTTGAAATTAATGGGAAAGTCTTTACAGCAAATTTGCTGGGTTCTTCTCTCTTCTAGATCTTTTGCAAGGTGGAGAGTTGAGAACGTCAATCATCTTTTGGCCAAATTTCCCTTCCATTAACAGACCACAGAAGTCGTACTCCAGTGAATTATTGTTCAATTCCAATATATACTCACATGAGCCAAGCATTTATTAACAAAAAATATATCAGTTCTTGCTTTCTGAATACAATTAACAAAATGATATGGAAATATCATCAATTAACAGAATGGATACAAGAAGAAGAAGAGTTCTTACTTTATATATGAAGATAATTAACAAAATGGATATATGAAAACATTACCAATTAACAGAATGGATATAAGAAGAAGATCTCACATTTGGCTGCAGCAAACCAAATTCTATAAAAGATTCATTACTCTTGGATTTGTGCTGCAGTCATGCAAACCAAATTATAAAAGAAGATCTCACGTTTGTGCTGCACGTATCCATGCATGTAAATCAAACTCTAAAAAATTCATCATTCTGCTCTTGGCACTACAGGAAAAGTAGTTAACAGCGGCAGTAAATAACGGGCGTCCTTATGTGGCGCCGGTTATTAATCTAAAGCAATGTTTAATTGCTTAGATTAAATACCGGCGCCAGTTAAGACCGCCGGGCTTTTTTTATTTTAATTATTTATTTTCCCCGCTGCTTCTCGCGTCCGCCCTTTCATTTTTCCCGCTGCTTCTCGCGTCCGCGCGCCATCCCTTTTTGCGTCACCTCTGCTCATCTCTATCCGCTGATCTCCTCATCGCCGTCCGCCCAAAAATCCCTAATCCTAATATAGTTCGCGTCCGCACCCAAAACCCCTAATCGCCGTCCGCCCCAAAACCCTCATCGCTGATCTCCTCGCGTCCAAAAATCCTCATCCTCCTGGCATCCAAGAGCAAAGTCCGACGAGCCGCTCCTCCTAAAGAACCGGATTCCGACGAGAAGATAAATCTCTCCCCTGTTCCGGATTCCCCTGTTCCGATGAGGCGCTAGATCACGCCGGATCCCATCCTAGCTCAATCCGGCACTAGATCGCGATCAAGCCGCTGTCGCAAGGTAAGATTCATGGCCTTACCTTGTAATGATGTTAAGAAGATCAGCACATACCTTACTATATGTACGGTATTCAAAACATTTATACCTTAGCATAAATGTTATGTATGCTAAGGTATGAAAGAGCTCATACCTTAGCATAAAATGATGTTAAGCCGCTGTTTTATGTCAGTTGCATTCAAGAGATGAGCTGCGTGAAGCCAATATTGAAAGTGCACATACAGTTTCATATCCATTTTATGCTTCAAACGAATGTGAAGCAACTCTCAGTTGCTTCACATTCCCTTTTGAGTATGTTGATACCAGGTTATTAATAGTTGCATATACATACTCCCATATAGTTTCATATCCTTTTTCTCAACTTGTATATATGAAAGGTTGCTACCATAGTTATTAATAGTTTAATACATGTCCATATTTGAAAATCAACTTGATCATTGAATTGAGAGACATTAGTTTGAGACAATTAATCCCATATTGCTTAATAGCTTTGATTTATGTGGGTAAGCATTTTTGTGGTTTAATGTGTTAGGTAAAATCGGCATCTTCTTTTTCAAGTACATGACTATCTCAGCCTGTAATAGAAGTCAATTGGTGCCTCTAAATTATAATGTAATTCTTACCCGGAGTTATTGGAGAAGGCTAGCAACATCAACACTGCCAAGGCTAAAGGATTAGATGAAATCTTAGCTTAACATTTAGCTTAACAATGTGCAGAGTTTTAGGAAATATATGGCCCCAGTGCTGTATGGATTTTCAATGATCGCTTAATTAGATATATATCGCCCATGTTGTTAATTTCAATTTATGTGTTGTACTGTTGTGTAACTTTTTATCCGAGTGTGTTGTGAAGTTCAGTACTATAATAATTATGACTGTTTGTTGGTAATGAGGGAGTCCAAATCATCTGCATTGATTCTATACAGTACTAATGTGTTTTTTTTTCTCTAAAAAGTAAAGATAAATTGCACTAAATTCCTTAAATCTATAAACTATTTCAAATTGGTTTAGATTCTCTTTTTGTTACGATGGAGTTTCCCAAATAATAAATAATTCAATGAAAGAGTTCTATTTCATATATTTGAGATGATGAAAAATTAAAATAGGTTCAAGTCCTGTTTACCTCACCTAGTCTTAAATGGATAATCTATCTTCACAGAGATCTAATATCATCTTTTCTCATGAGCACATACTTCATGTATAATAATATTAATTCTAATATCATCTTTTCTCAGTAGCATCTTAATGTCTGGTTCTGGGACAGGACTTCCTATTATGTGCAAACCCTCCTTTAGTTCTTCAAGGGTCAGATTCCCATTCTTGTCTTTGTCCATCATTCTAAAAAGAATCGGTAATAGTCGGATATTCTCAAAATTCGACTTAAAAAGTGGGTTCCATCAAGTAGCAATGGACCCTGACTCAATCCCTTGGACCGCGTTCATTGTGCCAGGAGGCCTATATGAATGGCTTGTTATGCCATTTGGGCTCAAGAACGCACCCGCAGTTTTTCAGAGAAAGATGGACCAATATCTTCAGGTTCTTGTACTTGGACTAAGTTGACTGTTAATCTGGATAGTGCGTCTGCTAGGGTATTGTGTTTGCCATCAATGTGTTCAAAGTTAATTAATACCCCCGTGCCTGTGACAAAATCAATAAAATTAAGCCACCGAACCCTGGATGGCTTGGTCTGTGCAGACTTATTGTAAAAGCTTATAATAGCCTGGCAATCGGTTCGCAGAGTGACTTCCTTTTGGTCCAAGTAATGTATTTTCAGAGACCTTAGTGTCTCCATACATGCATGTACTTGGCGTCGACAGCAGGGTTTAGGGTTTAGGGTCTCCATACATGCATGTACTTGGCTACCGACTCAGTAGCAGACTGCGTCATGAGGCGCAGAGAAGACTTTCCACCAGACATAATAGACATACTTTCCAAAGAAGCTTAGAGTCACAGCTTAATCCTGAAGCAGAACTGACAGTTTCGTAGTACCAAAGAGCTCAGCAGGTACCAGCAAAGACTCTATATCAAGCTGGTTGGTCAGAACGGCAACATCGCGTCTACCAACACTACTCCGACGAGCGAATCCTCGTCACCGAGGGAGTACAAGTTGAACTCCCTTTCATCACAGATCAAAGTTACAACTTGCTCATACAAGAAGGACTTCAGCATCTCCATATGGGGATGATTATGGTAAGGTTACAAACCTTGCACCGAAGAAACGCCGGAGTCAACGCCCTTGTACTTCTCAGAGACACACGATGGGCGGACGATCGAGCTGTTATCAGATCAATGGAAATTGACCTCACCACTGGTGTACAACTGGCCTACACGGCTCCGGATATTACCCTGAGCATTCATGACTTCAGGGAGCATATCCAATTAGTCGTCCAAACGCACGAATATCAAGGATGGCAAGGAGGAGAGAGCAATCTGATGCTCTCAAGATCGCTAATTGGGCGATTATCTAATAACAGCCATACAAACTTCCGTTATAATGTCCAACATGTAGCGGATCACTTGGCCAGCAGGGGAATTCGAGCAATCCCCGGACAACCCAGAACCACATCAGGATTACAAGGCAGACAATGGGTAATACGGCCAGCAGTGCTACCCAATACCCATAATCCACAAACAGCAAGTATCCAGACAAGATCTGATGGAGCCTTAACAGTCCACTTTACAGATTACGCTGTACAATCTGATGTAAGCGTAGCATTAACCTCTGAGGAGGATGACTTAGGCCAAGAACTTGTGAATATGATGACTTGCGATTGGGAGGAAAATGAAGAAGCTGAACTAGCAGACTGGGATGACACCTACAATGAGGAGGAAGACGAAGATCTAGCAGTCCTTAGACATCTGATGTCGTTACAAATGGGCGATGATGATGACTACCCACAACTTCGTGACAATGATTACCCTAAATGGGATACATCATGTGAATCCAGCGAGGACTATGAAGTAGATATTGAGAATCCCTTCTTTAAAAATGAAGACGACCGTGAGCAAACGGCATATACTGCAGAGATGGACTATCCCATGATTCGACAGCTGACTAAGGTAACAGAGTCCGCATTCTCTACCGCAGAATCATCAATTACAAGAATTCCAAAAGAACCCATCATGGGTCCAGCACAATATCCTCCAAGCCCACAACCAACAGTTGGCCCGAAGACGGTACCTACTATCAACTCTAGAGTGGGTAAACTAAAAGGGGGTTATGCAAAACAACACAACGAAGTATATAACCTTCCTTCCGCACAAGCTAGTATTGGTGCAATACTAGTCCTGCCTGAACATTTAGGGCAGTACAGTGACGTGATTTCTCGATGGGAGTCAATCACGCTTAATCTTATTAATGAGAGAAACTGGCCTGACAACAAGTCAAAGATGTGTTACATCGAAAATTTGTTAGGCGAGACTGAAAAGAAAGCATGGATCCAGTGGAGAATGGCGTTCCCCAATGAATATGATGAACTGACATCTATAGCTGATGATCCACAGAATGTGCTATCACAAATTCGACGGATGTTTTTGTTAGAAGACCCAACCACAGGGTCCACAGAAGAACAGATGAGGGCATATGAAGATATTGAAAGACTCTCATGCCACCATGTTAAAGACCTGTTCAGTTACATAAATGACTATAAGATCCTATCAGCAAAATCTGGCCGAATGTTCGTATCACCCGAACTTTCAGAGAAATTCTTCCGTAAGATGCCACCGATCATCGGTAAAGAACTGGAGATAGCCTTCTTAACAAAATTCCCTGGTAATAATGTTGGGATATTTCCAAGAATTCATTTCACCTACCAATATTTAGAAGAGCAGTGCAAGAGGGCTGCTTTCCAGAGAAGTTTGAAGGACTTGTCTATATGCGCACAAATACCCATACCTGGGTATTATAAGAAAGAAAAGAAATACGGCTTACGAAAAGCCAAGACTTACAAAGGTAAACCTCACGACACGCATGTCAGAATTTTTAAGCGCAAACATTCTGACCGAGTCAGGAAGTGCAAATGTTTCATTTGCGGAGAAGAAGGGCATTTTGCCCGCAACTGCAAAGGCAAAAGGGGAAACATTGCGCGTGCCGCAGTTATTGACAATCTTGACCTATCCGAAGATTGGGATGTTGTTTCCATCGAGCAAGATGAGCCTGACAGCGACGGCATCTGCTCTTATTCTGAGGGAGAATCCGGATTGGCCACTAAACTATCCGTGGATTTCGGAGATATGCCATACGAAACAGCATTTGTGATCATTACAGATGAAAAAACCGAACAAGAAAACTCTTGGCGGACCAAGATAACTCTCCCCGCAGAAATTCAAAATTGTCCGCACAGATGGGAAGACAATTCAGAAGTCACAAAAGGGCATGAACGCTGCACTATCTGTAAAGAACTCACCAACCCCAATATGAGGTCACATTGCAGGACTTGCACACTAACAGTATGTCCCATGTGCTCCAGATTGAGCCTGGGAAGAAAAATTATTATCAACAGAGCACCATTTAAGCCATATGATGATAAAGATTCTCTGATAAGAGAACTCTTAGAGTATGTGACCTTTCTACTATCCGAAAATGACAGACTGAAGCAAGAACTCACAGAGCTCCAACTATCTACAGATATCACAGAGCTTGAGGAAGAGTTCAGTAATATGCAGATCAACCAACAAAAGGACAGAAAAGGAAAAGCCACAATAATAGAGGAAGATATGATCCCAGCAAAAGGTTCAGGGATAGTCTTCCGAGAAGCCGCTTCAAAGGCCGCAATAGAACCGATCAATGATGAGACTATACAGTCGATTTACCAAGGGCTCCAAAGAGGAAGAAGAGTCTTGAACAGACTCTATAACATGGAGATCACAATGGAGATCCCCGGAGTCAAAAACTTCACTGTACAAGCTATTTTAGATACTGGAGCAACTGTGTGCTGCATTGACCAAGACTCTATCCCTGCAGAGTCTCTTGAACCAAGCACTTACCCTATTCAGATAAATGGGGTAAATTCACAGCAGACCGCACATCTGAGAATGAAAGGTGGATTAATGTCCATCGAAAAAACAAATTTAAGATTCCTTTCACTTACGCGTTTCCAATGGGAAAACGTGACGGAATACAAATGTTGATCGGCTGTAACTTCATTCGAGCCATGCAAGGTGGTGTTAGAATTGAAGAGCAGACAGTTACATTTTACAAGAAAGTCACAACGATCAACACCAGAATGGACGCTGAAATATCAACCACAACAGCGACTATTGAAGAATTGAACCTCTCTGAAGAGGAGTACTTAGAAGTCAAGAACGCAGTCGTTTACGACAACTTTAAAGAATCCACAAGTTTTCGACAGAAGTTCAGCCCACTCTTGACTAGGCTGAAGGAACAAGGCTACATAGGGGAAAATCCGGCCCAACACTGGGCCAAGAATCAAGTCACATGCAAACTGGAGATAATCAACCCAGACCTAACTATCCAAGACAAACCACTGAAGCATGTCACTCCCCTCATGAAGGATCAGTACAACAGGCATGTACAAGCCTTATTGAAAATTGGGGCCATTCGGCCCAGTACCAGCAGACATAGGACGATGGCCATTATGGTAAATTCAGGAACCAGCATCGACCCAACCACTGGCCAGGAAATTAAAGGTAAAGAGCGTATGGTCTTTAATTACAGAACTTTAAATGATAATACTCATAAAGACCAGTATAGCTTACCAGGGATAAATACCATTCTAAAAAGAATCGGTAATAGTCGGATATTCTCAAAATTCGACTTAAAAAGTGGGTTCCATCAAGTAGCAATGGACCCTGACTCAATCCCTTGGACCGCGTTCATTGTGCCAGGAGGCCTATATGAATGGCTTGTTATGCCATTTGGGCTCAAGAACGCACCCGCAGTTTTTCAGAGAAAGATGGACCAATGCTTTGCGGGTACAGAAGAATATATTGCAGTATACATAGATGACATCCTAGTCTTCTCTGAGGATGAAAAGAAGCATGCGAAACATTTAGAAATCATGCTGAAGATTTGTGAAAAATGGGGACTCGTCCTATCCCCTTCAAAAATGAAGATAGCTACCAGAGAGATAGAGTTCTTGGGGGCAATTATTGGTAACAGCAAAATCAAGTTACAACCCCATATAGTGAAGAAAATAATTAGCTTTGACGAAGAGAAGCTAAAGAGTAAGACAGGCTTAAGGTCTTGGCTGGGGATATTAAACTATGCCCGATCCTATATCCCGAATCTTGGAACTTTGCTTGGACCTCTATATTCAAAAACTGGACCACATGGAGACAAAAGACTGAAACAATCTGATCTCCAACTCATAGCTCAGATCAAAGAACTAGTCCAGAGTCTGCCTGACCTAGAATTACCACCCCCGGTTCTTACATAGTTTTGGAGACTGACGGATGTATGGACGGATGGGGAGGTATTTGTAAATGGAAACCCATGAAGAATGATCCCAGAAGTATGGAGAAAGTATGCGCCTATGCCAGCGGAAAATTCAATGTTACTAAATCCGCTATTGACGCCGAAGTACATGCATGTATGGAGACACTAAGGTCTCTGAAAATACATTACTTGGACCAAATGGAAGTCACTCTGCGAACCGATTGCCAGGCTATTATAAGCTTTTACAATAAGTCTGCACAGACCAAGCCATCCAGGGTTCGGTGGCTTAATTTTATTGATTTTGTCACAGGCACGGGGGTATTAATTAACTTTGAACACATTGATGGCAAACACAATACCCTAGCAGACGCACTATCCAGATTAACAATCAACTTAGTCCAAGTACAAGAACCTGAAGATATTGTATCTTCACATCTCGACCAATTAGAAGGGGCATTAAAGGAAGTAGCAGAAAAAGAACCACCTCCTGACATTATGACACACCTATGCACCTCAGTTATCCAGATCAGTAACATGTTGAGTACCCAGAGTTTAATGATGGCTTTATTCTCCTGGGATGACGAAATTCAAGAAATTATCGAAGACAATGACACAGCCATTGAGACATTAATGGAAGAAGGGCTCATACACAGATATGAGTATAGACCAGAGCCTGACCCAAATCTGCCAAAATGGGCTGATATCCCATATTGGGATGAATTGGATGAAGGCGAGGACATTGTTCTTCGCGTCGCTCGATATGAAAACTATTTTCCCTTGAATGGGAACTATTATGAACATCGTGATCGGGAGTTCGCCGAAAGTTATAACAGAGATGAGCAACCTGAAAGTTCCACGGCTCGTCAAGATCAACGACCTGAATGTTCCGCCCGTCTAGCTGAAGAGTACCAGAAGCGAGTACTTGAAGAAAACAACCAATATACCAAAGCCATGAACAAATTGTATAAAGAAACCAATGAATTCTTTAAAGCATTGGACCAGAAGCTCTCCCGTAAAAGATCAGAGAAAGACTTCTTTGAGACATACGGCATTGACCTTAAACTGGACCAGCACCAGCAAAATTCCCAGAAAGAACCGGAGGAGAGGGATTACGAAACCCTTCGAAAGGGGAAGTATCCCGCGGAAGACTGATTCAACCAAGGCACCACCGGGGGAAGCGAAAACCCCCTTAACAAATATTCGTATTTATCCTAATTAGTTTTTAATTTTGCAGGAATTATTAAAGATGATTCTCGATGAACTAAAGAGGCTTGCAGATTCTACCAGAGGCACCTACGCCACCACAAGGAAGGCGATCATGACTGCACAGCATTGGGCAGTTTTAAGCGGCTCAACCGGACTTAACGAACTAGAGCGCCTAACTGGCAAGGTTCTATTTGAGACTCAGAAAACAATGGATGAAGAGGACGAATGAGCTCATGAGCTCTACAAACTCCATAGTTTGCAAACCCAAAAGACCACAAAGGAATTGGAGGCACTGATAGCCATGGCCTACCTACAAAAGGCTAGGCTAGAACAGGCTGCCCTCAACAGCAACTTTGCATCAGATGCACTACAATCAGTGACCCATCATATTCAGAATCTCGAAAAGTGCCATAAGATGATCACAAGCAGCAGGCAGAGCAATTCCTACTGTCACGTCCGATTTGACATAAGGTAAAAAGCAACACTGATGGAACCAGACGCCACCGATAAAGCCTGACCTTTGAGCTGGATGCCACCACTAAGCAATAATGCAAGACTTTATGAGCTGTAAGGGAACATCATGTACAGTATTATTTTTTTTCGTGAGTGTGTAAAAGAATATTCTCAACTGTAGAACGCCAATAATTAAGTGGACGATGGGGCCCCATGAGCACCCGCACTCAATTATTGAGCTTCTTAGAGAAGCTTTCTATGTCTATATAAGCATTTCCACTCGGAGTTGCAGAACACACTTCAGAACGAAGGAGTTCTACTTCTCCCTTTGTATTCCCTACTCTACTTTGTGAAGTAATCAAAGCTTTCAAAGCTTTAAGCTTTCAAAACTCTGTTCAAATTGCCTCGATTTTGTTCCAGTGTTCTTTGTAACCCGTGACCATTATTGAGACGACGCTTCCACTTTGGTATCTTGACCTATCCGAAGATTGGGATGTTGTTTCCATCGAGCAAGATGAGCCTGACAGTGACGGCATCTGCTCTTATTCTGAGGGAGAATCCGGATTGGCCACTAAACTATCCGTGGATTTCGGAGATATGCCATACGAAACAGCATTTGTGATCATTACAGATGAAAAGAAGCATGCGAAAGATGGACCATAGTGGAAGCGTCGTCTCAATAATGGTCACGGGTTACAAAGAACACTGGAACAAAATCGAGGCAATTTGAACAGAGTTTTGAAAGCTTAAAGCTTTGAAAGCTTTGATTACTTCACAAAGTAGAGTAAGGAATACAAAGGGAGAAGTAGAACTCCTTCGTTCTGAAGTGTGTTCTGCAACTCCGAGTGGAAATGCTTATATAGACATAGAAAGCTTCTCTAAGAAGCTCAATAATTGAGTGCGGGTGCTCATGGGGCCCCATCGTCCACTTAATTATTGGCGTTCTACAGTTGAGAATATTCTTTTACACACTCACGAAAAAAAATAATACTGTACATGATGTTCCCTTACAGCTCATAAAGTCTTGCATTATTGCTTAGTGGTGGCATCCAGCTCAAAGGTCAGGCTTTATCGGTGGCGTCTGGTTCCATCAGTGTTGCTTTTTACCTTATGTCAAATCGGACGTGACAGTAGGAATTGCTCTGCCTGCTGCTTGTGATCATCTTATGGCACTTTTCGAGATTCTGAATATGATGGGTCACTGATTGTAGTGCATCTGATGCAAAGTTGCTGTTGAGGGCAGCCTGTTCTAGCCTAGCCTTTTGTAGGTAGGCCATGGCTATCAGTGCCTCCAATTCCTTTGTGGTCTTTTGGGTTTGCAAACTATGGAGTTTGTAGAGCTCATGAGCTCATTCGTCCTCTTCATCCATTGTTTTCTGAGTCTCAAATAGAACCTTGCCAGTTAGGCGCTCTAGTTCGTTAAGTCCGGTTGAGCCGCTTAAAACTGCCCAATGCTGTGCAGTCATGATCGCCTTCCTTGTGGTGGCGTAGGTGCCTCTGGTAGAATCTGCAAGCCTCTTTAGTTCATCGAGAATCATCTTTAATAATTCCTGCAAAATTAAAAACTAATTAGGATAAATACGAATATTTGTTAAGGGGGTTTTCGCTTCCCCCGGTGGTGCCTTGGTTGAATCAGTCTTCCGCGGGATACTTCCCCTTTCGAAGGGTTTCGTAATCCCTCTCCTCCGGTTCTTTCTGGGAATTTTGCTGGTGCTGGTCCAGTTTAAGGTCAATGCCGTATGTCTCAAAGAAGTCTTTCTCTGATCTTTTACGGGAGAGCTTCTGGTCCAATGCTTTAAAGAATTCATTGGTTTCTTTATACAATTTGTTCATGGCTTTGGTATATTGGTTGTTTTCTTCAAGTACTCGCTTCTGGTACTCTTCAGCTAGACGGGCGGAACATTCAGGTCGTTGATCTTGACGAGCCGTGGAACTTTCAGGTTGCTCATCTCTGTTATAACTTTCGGCGAACTCCCGATCACGATGTTCATAATAGTTCCCATTCAAGGGAAAATAGTTTTCATATCGAGCGACGCGAAGAACAATGTCCTCGCCTTCATCCAATTCATCCCAATATGGGATATCAGCCCATTTTGGCAGATTTGGGTCAGGCTCTGGTCTATACTCATATCTGTGTATGAGCCCTTCTTCCATTAATGTCTCAATGGCTGTGTCATTGTCTTCGATAATTTCTTGAATTTCGTCATCCCAGGAGAATAAAGCCATCATTAAACTCTGGGTACTCAACATGTTACTGATCTGGATAACTGAGGTGCATAGGTGTGTCATAATGTCAGGAGGTGGTTCTTTTTCTGCTACTTCCTTTAATGCCCCTTCTAATTGGTCGAGATGTGAAGATACAATATCTTCAGGTTCTTGTACTTGGACTAAGTTGATTGTTAATCTGGATAGTGCGTCTGCTAGGGTATTGTGTTTGCCATCAATGTGTTCAAAGTTAATTAATACCCCCGTGCCTGTGACAAAATCAATAAAATTAAGCCACCGAACCCTGGATGGCTTGGTCTGTGCAGACTTATTGTAAAAGCTTATAATAGCCTGGCAATCGGTTCGCAGAGTGACTTCCATTTGGTCCAAGTAATGTATTTTCAGAGACCTTAGTGTCTCCATACATGCATGTACTTCGGCGTCAATAGCGGATTTAGTAACATTGAATTTTCCGCTGGCATAGGCGCATACTTTCTCCATACTTCTGGGATCATTCTTCATGGGTTTCCATTTACAAATACCTCCCCATCCGTCCATACATCCGTCAGTCTCCAAAACTATGTAAGAACCGGGGGTGGTAATTCTAGGTCAGGCAGACTCTGGACTAGTTCTTTGATCTGAGCTATGAGTTGGAGATCAGATTGTTTCAGTCTTTTGTCTCCATGTGGTCCAGTTTTTGAATATAGAGGTCCAAGCAAAGTTCCAAGATTCGGGATATAGGATCGGGCATAGTTTAATATCCCCAGCCAAGACCTTAAGCCTGTCTTACTCTTTAGCTTCTCTTCGTCAAAGCTAATTATTTTCTTCACTATATGGGGTTGTAACTTGATTTTGCTGTTACCAATAATTGCCCCCAAGAACTCTATCTCTCTGGTAGCTATCTTCATTTTTGAAGGGGATAGGACGAGTCCCCATTTTTCACAAATCTTCAGCATGATTTCTAAATGTTTCGCATGCTTCTTTTCATCCTCAGAGAAGACTAGGATGTCATCTATGTATACTGCAATATATTCTTCTGTACCCGCAAAGCATTGGTCCATCTTTCTCTGAAAAACTGCGGGTGCGTTCTTGAGCCCAAATGGCATAACAAGCCATTCATATAGGCCTCCTGGCACAATGAACGCGGTCCAAGGGATTGAGTCAGGGTCCATTGCTACTTGATGGAACCCACTTTTTAAGTCGAATTTTGAGAATATCCGACTATTACCGATTCTTTTTAGAATGGTATTTATCCCTGGTAAGCTATACTGGTCTTTATGAGTATTATCATTTAAAGTTCTGTAATTAAAGACCATACGCTCTTTACCTTTAATTTCCTGGCCAGTGGTTGGGTCGATGCTGGTTCCTGAATTTACCATAATGGCCATCGTCCTATGTCTGCTGGTACTGGGCCGAATGGCCCCAATTTTCAATAAGGCTTGTACATGCCTGTTGTACTGATCCTTCATGAGGGGAGTGACATGCTTCAGTGGTTTGTCTTGGATAGTTAGGTCTGGGTTGATTATCTCCAGTTTGCATGTGACTTGATTCTTGGCCCAGTGTTGGGCCGGATTTTCCCCTATGTAGCCTTGTTCCTTCAGCCTAGTCAAGAGTGGGCTGAACTTCTGTCGAAAACTTGTGGATTCTTTAAAGTTGTCGTAAACGACTGCGTTCTTGACTTCTAAGTACTCCTCTTCAGAGAGGTTCAATTCTTCAATAGTCGCTGTTGTGGTTGATATTTCAGCGTCCATTCTGGTGTTGATCGTTGTGACTTTCTTGTAAAATGTAACTGTCTGCTCTTCAATTCTAACACCACCTTGCATGGCTCGAATGAAGTTACAGCCGATCAACATTTGTATTCCGTCACGTTTTCCCATTGGAAACGCGTAAGTGAAAGGAATCTTAAATTTGTTTTTTCGATGGACATTAATCCACCTTTCATTCTCAGATGTGCGGTCTGCTGTGAATTTACCCCATTTATCTGAATAGGGTAAGTGCTTGGTTCAAGAGACTCTGCAGGGATAGAGTCTTGGTCAATGCAGCACACAGTTGCTCCAGTATCTAAAATAGCTTGTACAGTGAAGTTTTTGACTCCGGGGATCTCCATTGTGATCTCCATGTTATAGAGTCTGTTCAAGACTCTTCTTCCTCTTTGGAGCCCTTGGTAAATCGACTGTATAGTCTCATCATTGATCGGTTCTATTGCGGCCTTTGAAGCGGCTTCTCGGAAGACTATCCCTGAACCTTTTGCTGGGATCATATCTTCCTCTATTATTGTGGCTTTTCCTTTTCTGTCCTTTTGTTGGTTGATCTGCATATTACTGAACTCTTCCTCAAGCTCTGTGATATCTGTAGATAGTTGGAGCTCTGTGAGTTCTTGCTTCAGTCTGTCATTTTCGGATAGTAGAAAGGTCACATACTCTAAGAGTTCTCTTATCAGAGAATCTTTATCATCATATGGCTTAAATGGTGCTCTGTTGATAATAATTTTTCTTCCCAGGCTCAATCTGGAGCACATGGGACATACTGTTAGTGTGCAAGTCCTGCAATGTGACCTCATATTGGGGTTGGTGAGTTCTTTACAGATAGTGCAGCGTTCATGCCCTTTTGTGACTTCTGAATTGTCTTCCCATCTGTGCGGACAATTTTGAATTTCTGCGGGGAGAGTTATCTTGGTCCGCCAAGAGTTTTCTTGTTCGGTTTTTTCATCTGTAATGATCACAAATGCTGTTTCGTATGGCATATCTCCGAAATCCACGGATAGTTTAGTGGCCAATCCGGATTCTCCCTCAGAATAAGAGCAGATGCCGTCGCTGTCAGGCTCATCTTGCTCGATGGAAACAACATCCCAATCTTCGGATAGGTCAAGATTGTCAATAACTGCGGCACGCGCAATGTTTCCCCTTTTGCCTTTGCAGTTGCGGGCAAAATGCCCTTCTTCTCCGCAAATGAAACATTTGCACTTCCTGACTCGGTCAGAATGTTTGCGCTTAAAAATTCTGACATGCGTGTCGTGAGGTTTACCTTTGTAAGTCTTGGCTTTTCGTAAGCCGTATTTCTTTTCTTTCTTATAATACCCAGGTATGGGTATTTGTGCGCATATAGACAAGTCCTTCAAACTTCTCTGGAAAGCAGCCCTCTTGCACTGCTCTTCTAAATATTGGTAGGTGAAATGAATTCTTGGAAATATCCCAACATTATTACCAGGGAATTTTGTTAAGAAGGCTATCTCCAGTTCTTTACCGATGATCGGTGGCATCTTACGGAAGAATTTCTCTGAAAGTTCGGGTGATACGAACATTCGGCCAGATTTTGCTGATAGGATCTTATAGTCATTTATGTAACTGAACAGGTCTTTAACATGGTGGCATGAGAGTCTTTCAATATCTTCATATGCCCTCATCTGTTCTTCTGTGGACCCTGTGGTTGGGTCTTCTAACAAAAACATCCGTCGAATTTGTGATAGCACATTCTGTGGATCATCAGCTATAGATGTCAGTTCATCATATTCATTGGGGAACGCCATTCTCCACTGGATCCATGCTTTCTTTTCAGTCTCGCCTAACAAATTTTCGATGTAACACATCTTTGACTTGTTGTCAGGCCAGTTTCTCTCATTAATAAGATTAAGCGTGATTGACTCCCATCGAGAAATCACGTCACTGTACTGCCCTAAATGTTCAGGCAGGACTAGTATTGCACCAATACTAGCTTGTGCGGAAGGAAGGTTATATACTTCGTTGTGTTGTTTTGCATAACCCCCTTTTAGTTTACCCACTCTAGAGTTGATAGTAGGTACCGTCTTCGGGCCAACTGTTGGTTGTGGGCTTGGAGGATATTGTGCTGGACCCATGATGGGTTCTTTTGGAATTCTTGTAATTGATGATTCTGCGGTAGAGAATGCGGACTCTGTTACCTTAGTCAGCTGTCGAATCATGGGATAGTCCATCTCTGCAGTATATGCCGTTTGCTCACGGTCGTCTTCATTTTTAAAGAAGGGATTCTCAATATCTACTTCATAGTCCTCGCTGGATTCACATGATGTATCCCATTTAGGGTAATCATTGTCACGAAGTTGTGGGTAGTCATCATCATCGCCCATTTGTAACGACATCAGATGTCTAAGGACTGCTAGATCTTCGTCTTCCTCCTCATTGTAGGTGTCATCCCAGTCTGCTAGTTCAGCTTCTTCATTTTCCTCCCAATCGCAAGTCATCATATTCACAAGTTCTTGGCCTAAGTCATCCTCCTCAGAGGTTAATGCTACGCTTACATCAGATTGTACAGCGTAATCTGTAAAGTGGACTGTTAAGGCTCCATCAGATCTTGTCTGGATACTTGCTGTTTGTGGATTATGGGTATTGGGTAGCACTGCTGGCCGTATTACCCATTGTCTGCCTTGTAATCCTGATGTGGTTCTGGGTTGTCCGGGGATTGCTCGAATTCCCCTGCTGGCCAAGTGATCCGCTACATGTTGGACATTATAACGGAAGTTTGTATGGTTGTTATTAGATAATCGCCCAATTAGCGATCTTGAGAGCATCAGATTGCTCTCTCCTCCTTGCCATCCTTGATATTCGTGCGTTTGGACGACTAATTGGATATGCTCCCTGAAGTCATGAATGCTCAGGGTAATATCCGGAGCCGTGTAGGCCAGTTGTACACCAGTGGTGAGGTCAATTTCCATT
Organism: Canna indica; assembly: GCA_034359265.1. Lineage (NCBI taxonomy): Eukaryota > Viridiplantae > Streptophyta > Magnoliopsida > Zingiberales > Cannaceae > Canna > Canna indica. The sequence continues at coordinate 43,949,327 of CP136892.1, forward strand.
GAGCTGATAACAGCTCGATCGTCCGCCCATCGTGTGTCTCTGAGAAGTACAAGGGCGTTGACTCCGGCGTTTCTTCGGTGCAAGGTTTGTTTTCAGGTTTGTAACCTTACCATAATCATCCCCATATGGAGATGCTGAAGTCCTTCTTGTATGAGCAAGTTGTAACTTTGATCTGTGATGAAAGAGAGTTCAACTTGTACTCCCTCGGTGACGAGGATTCGCTCGTCGGAGTAGTGTTGGTAGACGCGATGTTGCCGTTCTGACCAACCAGCTTGATATAGAGTCTCTGCTGGTACCTGCTTCCACTTTGGTATCAGAGCTTAGTTTTCAGGTACACATTTCATTTGCTCTCTTCTGTAATCGTTAAGCTTTCTGCATACTTAATCTTTGGAAAATCTTAAATTGTGAAACCCATAACCCACTTAAGGTAGACGATAACGAGGGCAGAGTACTCTTATAAGAGGAAGAACCCGCTACGTTCGTTATCTTAAGGAAACTTTGGAAGAACGATTAAAGGTTTCTCCAACCATTAGGTAACAATTGGCTTAACTATTACTTTAGAGACATCAAGTACCAGATATTTTCATGAGTGACTGGCGTCTATCGGCAGCCAGCACAACTTACCTTCAAGCTCTTCAAGCTACAGAATCCCTCGGACAACCGGCCGTAGGATTCGTTCAGACTTTAACTGCAAATACCCAGAAAACTTCTGAGACGTTGTTCAAACAGATCAACACACTCCTTCAGTTAACAGTCAAAATCAAAGAAGACCTTGACATCCTTAAAGCTGAGGCAGTGTTGTCAAATTTCCGCCATGGCCCCACCATGGCGCCATGGCGTGGCGGATTTTAGAGAAACCGCCACGCAGAAACTGCAACGCCATGGTTTTTGCATGGCGTTTTATGGCGCCCGCAATCCGCCATGGCGCCATGGCGGAAATGGCGTCAATGGCGGAAATGGCACCTTTTACATGTTTTTTTCTTAAAGAAATGGTGTTTTTATAATTTTCTGAAAATGGTTAAGGATAAAAAAACCCTAATCCTTAAGGCCTAAAGGTTGGCGGCTGCCTCTGGACTCCAAACATAGAACCCTCCTTCCTGTGGCTGCTCCACTCCGGCGACTCAAGTGAGCTAAAGAGCATATAAGATAGCAGTTTTTGTCGTTTCTTTTATGTATTTCTCTCCCATTCAATTCTCTCCCTCATTTCATTTAAGTTTTCTTGTTTTTTTAGGTATTTACACACTCAACAAAGGATTTTTTTTCTGTTTCTTTCTTTTTTTACTTGTTTTCTGTTCTATTCTTTTTTTATTTCAGCCGACAACCCCTCATATTTTTTCTATTTCTTTTTTTATTTTACTTGTGTTTTGCTTGTAGTTGTGTTTTGTTCTATTCTTTTATTTTTTAATTTCAACCGACAGTTCTAGTCATATTTTTTTATGTTTCTTTCTTTTTTATTTTACTTTTCATTTGTTCTATAGTATATTCTTGAATTTTATTTACTTTAATTATGTTACATTTGGTGAATTTTATTTCCTATAATGTTTCTAATTTTATTGTTCCTGATATATGTTATTACTTATTAATGCTTACTGCTTAGTTGTTATATATATATATATATATATAATATAATATTTTCAGCCGCCATGCTTCCGCCATCGGCCGCAACGCCATCCGCCATATTTGTATGGCGGATTTTTAGCTTTCCGCCATGAGCCGCCATCCGCTATTAATAACACTGAGCTGAGGTACAGAGCCTTAAGGAGATAAAGACCAAGACTATAGCTAACCCTGAAGAGTTAGCAACCTCAATTGAGGCCCTAACAAAGGACCTCCAGAAATTGCAATTGGGCGAACCAACAACAGCAACATCTAAGGTCCCTAAGTTGAAAGGACAGCTTTTCGTCTTCAAAGACCCAAAGAAAATATTTGAAGAAGAACGCAAAAAGGCTCAAACAAGATGACTTCCACCCAAACTGAAGTCACGGCGCCCCGACCTTCAATTTCCAACCAGGGCAACCACAGGCCCACCATTGATGATCAAATTCGTGGCTACCGACTCAGTAGCAGACTGCGTCATGAGGCGCAGAGAAGACTTTCCACCAGACATAATAGACATACTTTCCAAAGAAGCTTAGAGTCACAGCTTAATCCTGAAGCAGAACTGACAGTTTCATATGAAACATTTGCTTAATATCAGCAACTACTTCTACAGGCAATTGCTTAGCTACAACCTGTGAAATATAATTTGACATGTCAAAGTTCTTCTAAAGAAATTGTGATCTATAGCTACTTCAAACTAAAGGTATGTAGGTACTGTAAGTAGCATGGAACATATTGATCTATAGTTATTGTTTGTTTTCTGGTTATAAATAGTTTCAATAGCTTAATACTTCAATCTATATTAGGTTTTCCTTATTGTTTGTTCAACTGTATTAGCTTTAGTACTTCTTTAATAGCTCAACATTCTTAGAATTATAGCATCAATATTAGTGTTCAGTAGCTTTGATGTATTGCTTTGGTTCATACAGTATTATCAATTTCAATCTATTTCAGCTTTAATGTCTCAGCTTTTATCAGTATAATCCACATGTAGCTTTGATGTATTGCTTTTGTCTCAGCTTATAGCATCATTATGAGCTATTGCTTTAATAGCTTTGGTGTAGCTTTAATGCCTCTCAAGCCTATCCTTTTAAGTATAATCCACATGTGCAATCTCATTTTTAGTGGGCATTTGACCTTCCACATTTTGGAGCCAGTGATGCTAATAACCTCTCTTTCCTATAGAGTACGATACATTGTTGAGAAGATGCCCTTGGAATTAGGATGCCCAAGGAAATCCCAACAGTTCATTTACCCTGTTTTGTTCTACGGTACAATAGGTTGATAATTGTTCTAGTTTCATGTCCTAAAGTCTTCATTGGAGCACATACTTTAGCTGCTATCAATCAAGGTTATATGTTGATGACCAAATAGCAGACTGGGCAGAGTTAATACACTGAACCAAGCTTCCAGTCTTGTTATAAATATTTTCAAGAGTATTGAACAGTGGGAGAGTACCATGATTAAGAAGGCTTGTATCCCAAGCTTCCCCATAAAGAGCAACTATATGGAAAAGAAACTCTAACATATACAAAGGCAGCTGCTGACCAAGCAGTAGGAGGAGCAATAGCTGAATAGCATTTGTGCCCAAATTAAAATTCAAAAAAGAGGAAGAAAGTGAGGTAGCATAAGTAAGAGTACACTGTACTCAAAGGCTGCTCCTCCTCCAGTGGCTCCCAGGCATTCCTCACATGCCACCTAATTATTTTTACCTCACTTTCAATTTGGTGTTATCAAGGACATGGAGATATTTTATGGAATCTCATGGCCAGTCATCCACTAATACTTTGATAAGAAGATATAATGTATGAAATAAACACATACACAAAAATTAACCAAAAAATATCTCTACTCGATATAAAGATTAAAAAAAAATAACCAAAAGAGAATACATAAAAGATTAAAATCACTTCAACAACTTGATTGAAGCTAGGTCTGCAATGCAAGCACTTGGTGACAGCAACAACTTGCAGCAAAATGCCATCAATATCCCTCCATTGGACTTCTACAAGCCTTTTGACTTGATCAACAGCTGCAAACCTTCCTCAAGTGCTCATATCCGCACAAGCTTCACATTCCCCCCAGTATTCACTTTTTTCACATTATTTGGGCATGTTGGTGCGTGACCAATCATTTTTGCCCTTAACTTCGGAATTCTGGAATGTAATATCTTCCATATATAAGAATGGAATGTGGGATGAAATAGTGGTAATTTCTTTGTATATAAGTAGTAAATTTGTATGAATTAAATGCATATTAATTTGATTTTACTTTTATGCAGAGACATTTTTTTATTCCTGAAGATAATAGAGATCGCATCAAGAACACAACGATGAAAGTTCTTGATAAAAAATTCAAAAATTTTAAAGTGGACTTGAAAGATTGAGGACTCTAAAGAAATCTTGGATTACAATGGTCGATTATTGGCATTCATCGAGTGGTCGAGTAAGATTTTTTCTTTTGTTTGTTTATTCATTATATTGTGTCTATTTATTCATTATATATTAATAATAAATATTACAGGCTGCATCCGATCGGGGTAAGAGGGCAAGAAATGCAACTTCTTCTTGTTTGCATACTAGTGGAGCGGTCCCTTTCATGCAAAGAAGAGTTGATTTTGTAAGTAATTTTTTTAAACCAATTATTTTTGTATTTGTTAGTACAATCAATATGATGAATATTATTAAATTCTTAATTAAATTGTGTGAAGCGACGAGAGCATGATAGAGAGCCTAGCGGCATTGAAATGTACAGAATGACACATACCCACAGAGGTGGAGAGGGATATGTACATCAAGATGCTGCACAGTTTATGGTGATATACTTAACTATATGCATTTAAATAAAAATCAATTTTTTGTAACTTATTTGATAATTATCCTTTGATAAAATACAGGCCACCGCAGAACAAACTATTAATGAGCGGCTTGAGATGACCCCAACGGTAGACCGAGTGCAAGTTGAGAATGAGGTCTATCATGAACTCGCATGACCAGAACATCATTCTCGAGTTCGACTATATGGGATTGGGGTCACACCGCGACAATTATATGGACAACAACATCGACCGACATCATCTCAAGAAGCAAGAAATAAATTAGCTATTGATGAATTAACTCAAAAATTAGAGGAAGAAAGAAGAGAACGTGAGACGGAAAGAAGAGAACTTGAGGCGGAAAGAAGAGCAAATCAAGCCCGAATGAGTGAGTACGAGGCACAAATAAAATCGTTGAATGAAAAATGGGCTATGTTCAACCAACTACTGCAACAACAACCAAGAACATTTGGTGCACCACCACAATTGGGTTTGACTTCGATAATTTATCAAGCCAATTTATTTCATTCACATCTTGGTTTTGTAAGTATATGTCAAAAAAAATATTCCAACGTTATTTTGTTCAACTTGATTACTAAAATATTTTTTTATTACAGTCTCAGTATGCTAATGTGCCTCAATATGCTAATATGTCTCGGTACTCTAATGTGCCTGAAATTGCCTCTCAAGGAGGCAATGCAAGAGATTCTTTTTCCACTTGTGAGTATTTATTTTCTAAATTAAAATATTTATTTGTTTATTTTGTATACTAATGCTACTAATATTTGTGCAGACAGAGATCATGAAAAAGGAAAAGAAAAAGTAGTAGTAGTAGTAGTAGTAGAAGAAGAAGAAGAAGAAGAAAAAGAAGAGGAGGAGGAGGAGTAGCCATGTTTTTTTCCTTGAAAATAATGCTACTCCTGGATAATAATGCTCCATGTTTTTGTATGCTAATGTTTTTTAGAGCTCTCTATTTATGCAACATGTTTTTGTGGTCAATAAGATGCTTCTATGTGAATATTCAGGTTAAAACAGTAGTATTGATAATCCATTTTCACTACCCTCAGGCCCTGTTACATGCTTCTGTTGCTTGTCGACGGAAGCTTGTAGTTGACTGGGTTCCTAAATGGATATCGGAATAGAAAGATATATGTTATATAGACACCTAGCTTTACTTTCTTTCTTATCAGATTTGGTTTGTTATAGGATTATATCAAATAGGCAAGCAGCCGCAAGGTCAAAAGAAAAGAAGGTGCAGTACGTCCGAGATCTTGAGATAAAGATGCATTCTCTACAAGCTGAAACATCCACCGCTGCTGTTAGGCTGTCCATGATGCAGGTTGGTCAGATATCCCTCAAATATCCCTCTTTACCTTCTCATAAACCCTTTACATCTCCTTTCAAAGCTAACCCAACCAGACTATGCTCTTCTGCTTCTTAATTATATGACACCATTCATATATATCTAGCTTTTATTAATTTTATAGCTATGCAGTAGTCCGAGTAAAGTAGTAAACAATCATCTAATTGTAAAGGATCTACTGCTTTTGATATCCCACAACTAATAAGTCTCCATTTTTCTAGCTCTTCCAGCACAAATTCATATCTAGCTTTTATTCCTTCCTTCCAAGCAACATTACACATTAATATCTTCATTTCTTCATGATTCAAATTTGTCTTACATTATTTTTCCATATTGAATTCAATGCAGTCATTTAGGAGAAGAAAAATCTTGTATCTGGGTTGATGTGCTGGATGGTGCGAAGGATGTGTTGATGGAGTTTGTTCCATTCTTTGAAGACCCATCCATCAAGAAGGTCGTAATTTTGAGAGTTTAATCATCTCTAAGCTAAATACCACTCTTGGATAACATTGTTGTCAATCTAGCTTTTACTAATCAAGTAAATCGTATTGGTTTATTTTTGTTTATTAGTACATTGACAAAGAACGGATATTGTGGATATTGTGCATGAGCAAAGCTTAATTAATAGGTGCATGTGGTAATGCTTTCCCCTTTGACCAGTGCATTGTGACCATCCTTTGACCAGTGCATGTGGTAACTTTAAAGGTATCAAAAAGTACCTTTAAAGTTATCAACCCGTATCCATTTGCCAATTCCAAATCATAAGTAATTCTTCATTCCATCCCTCTTTATTACATAATTCATGTACCAGTTCAAGGCTTGACAAAATCTGCACATTTCTATGGGTAGACCACTTGTATAATGCCAATTATGTAAGGATCTTCTCAAATTGTTGCTTTTCTTCTAGTCTCTATACTCTTTCTCAGTCCTTCATTTGATTCTGTCATGCTCCTCACAAGTATTTCATATGAAAGCTTGTATTGTGCATAAATGGAATGCTTCTTTCTATTCCGCAGCCCACTTTTTGGAAGACAGACTGAGATTAGATATGTTTGTACACATTTTTTTCCCTAATTTGATGTCGAGCTCTTTTCGATTAAAATTCTTCAAGCTATACTTTTTCTCACATATGATAGCTATTTTAATCAAGATGTTCTTTTAGAATGTTGGTTTTTATTTCATATTTTATGTTTACTTGATCTTATATAAACTATTGTTTTGTGGTATCATTACTCTGGTCGCTTTCTTATGCAGTATTCTGTATAATAGTGAAACTGAATTATGGAGATTATACTTATTTCTTCAATGTCTATCATTGGAATGCTTATTTCTTCAATTATACAAAACAAGCATAATTTATTCACTTTTTGTTTTCCTGTAGGATTGCAAAGAAATGGAAAGAGTTGCGGATTGAGTTGGATCAATTACCTCATACTAGGACTAAAGAGAGTGCTTTCCCTCTTCACTCCTGAAGAGGAGGCAATTGTTTTTTTTTTTTTTTCATATGTATATAGTTTATGTTCAGTTGATTTTTGGTTTGTAAAACATTGTTTGATTTTGGTATTATCATCTTGATGAAAGAATGAGTTGATTTTTGGTTTGTAACATTGTTTGATTTTGGTATTATCATCTTGATGAAAGAATGAGTTGATTTTTGGTTTGTAACATTGTTTGATTTTGGTATTATCATCTTGATGAAAGAACGAGTGTTTGAATAGTACTTGAATTAATTTTATAGTAAATGATGACTTTAATCATTATTTTTATCAAAATTTTTATGTAAATTACGTGACAGCTAGAGATTTAATTTTTTAAAGGTTATTAAATATTATACATTTATACAATATATAAATATCATTTATAATTAATTTAATTAAATACAATTAAGCTGATACTCGGCGCCTCTTAGGCGGCGCCGAATAATTAATATTCGGCGCATCTTTGGGGACATCGGGTATTAATTACCCGGCCTCTTAGAGGGGCGTCAGATATTAATTATTCGGCGTCCAATGAGGGGCGTCGGATATTAGTTAACCGGCGTCCAATGGGATGCGCCGGATATTAATTACTCGGCGTCCAATGGCACCGGGTATTAATTAAGCGGCGTTTTGGTTGAGCCGGTTATTAATTACCCGGCGCCATTGGATGAGTCGATTTTATTCTTTATCCACCCTTTGTTTTTTTCAAAGACACTGGCATAATCAAATACGCCTAAAAAGTTTATTTTGACTCTAAAATACCGCCGGATTTTAAAGTAATAGGCGTCGATTTTTACAAAGTTTCCTGTAATGTGGGTTTGTGCTGCAGCCATGCAAACCAAACTGTAAAGGATAGAAGAAGAAGAAGATCGAATAAGATCTCACGTTTGTGCTGCAGCCATGCATGCAAACCAAACTAAAGGATTCATCATTCTGCTCTCGGGTTTGTGCTGCAGCCAGCAAATTTGCTCTCATGTTTGTGTTGCAGCCATGCAAACCAAACTCTAAAGGATAGAGAACTCGATCAACAAATCTGCTCTCTCGAAGAACTCAATCATCATATCGATTAGCAAATTTGCTCTCACGTTTGTGTTGCATCCATGCAAACCAAACTCTAAAAGATTCATCACGATGCGTTCCACAATGTTCTTCGCCTTCAAGCATGACTTCATCACGTTCAACGTTCTCCACGACCGCCTTCCTTATCTTCTCCACGATCCGTCTCGATTGAGAAGTTGGAGAGAGAGAGTTCATTGCATGAGAGAAAGAGAAGTAAATTTAGGAAACTTAAATTGAGTTAACTACCATAAATGAGAGAGAGACGAGTAGAAGTAATTTGAGAGAGAAGACCAAACGTGCAGGAGAAGTAAGTTGAAAATTTTAAATGGGCTTTCCAAAAAAAATAAAGTCGATAAAATTTAAAAAAAAATCAGAAAATTCAAAAAAAATTGAAATTGCCACATCAGCAAACTTTGCATGGGAAAGTGCCACATGACTTCCTTAAATCTTGCTTTTAAGTATATATATAGACAAAAAAACGCATCCTTCCCGCCTAAACTCCTCCCATTGCCTCAAATATTTATCTTTATTTTTACTCCACTTATATTTTTATTTTTATCTCTTCCCTCAAACTTTTCTCACTTTCATCACCTAAATTTTTCCTCCCAAATTTTTATCCCGCTTATTTTCTCTATATGCACCTATTTTAATATTTTTAATTTTGTATTTATTATTTTTTGAATAATAATTGTAAATATTTTTTATTTATTGAAGTTTTTTATATTAATTTTTTGGTTTTGAAATATTATTTTTTGGATTTGTTATTGAAAGATAGTATTTCAAAACCAAAAAAAATTATGCAGTTTAGAATTATTAAAGTTTTTTATATTAATTTTTTGGTTTGTTAATGAAAAATAGTATTTCAAAAACAAAAAAATTTATGCAGTTTAGAATAATTTAAATATCTTATTTTCTATTTTTCCCAATCTATTACCTTATACTTATATTATATTTGATTTTTATCCATAAAAATGATATTATTTTTACATTTTTAGTTTTTTTATCATTGGAATTTATATAAGTTAATTTTTTTAATATATATAATTATTTTTTATATTACTTTTGTGTTTATGAAATATCATTTTCCCCTTATTTTTGAAAAACACTTAAATAATTTCATATATATATATATATATAAACAAAAAACAACTCTTTCCCGCCTAAACTCTATCAACTTCCTCAAATTTTTACTTTTATTTTTACCCCACTTATATTTATATTTTTACCCCTCCCCTCAAACTCTTCCCACTTTCATCACCTAAATTTCTCCTCCTAAATTTTTATCCTGCTTATTTTCTCTATATGCATCTATTTTGATATTTTTAATTTTATATTTATTATTTTTTGAATAATAATTGCAAATATTTTTTATTTATTGAAGTTTTTATATTAATTTTTTGATTTTGAAATATTATTTTTTGGATTTGTTATTGAAAAATAGTATTCCAAAATCAAAAAAAAATTATACAGTTTAGAATAATTTAAATATCTTATTTTCTATTTTTTCAACCTATTATCTTAAAATTATATTATATTTGATTTTTATCCATAAAAATCGTATTATTTTTGCATTTTTAATTTTTTTGATCACTGGAATTTATATAAATTGATTTTTTAATATATATAATTATTTTTTATATTACTTTTGTGTTTATGAAATATCATTTTTTTCTTTATTTTTGAATTTTTAAAAATAATTTGAATTTTTTTTATATATATATAAACAACATATCATTCCCGTCCATACTCCCTCTTCAAATTTTTGCCACTTTCCCCACCTAAATTTTTTATACCTAAATTTTTTTCTCCCAAATTTTTATCCCACTTAAATTTGAAATAAAAGTTTTTACCTCACTTATTTTATCTATATGCACCTATTTTAATATTTTTAATTTTATATTTATTTATTTTTTTGAATAATGTCACACCCCAATTCTAGAATTGTGGTGTGACAAAGTGGTATTAGAACATTTGGTTAGGTCCTGACTTCGATTTTAAGGACATCGGGGTACTATATAGGCATTGCTAGCGCGTCAGCATATAATGTGTTCTAGTCACGAGATCGGGGAACTGAGCCTGCGCACCAGTGGCGGTACGTATAAGCTTTTTTAGTTGTTTCTTGTTAAATTAATTTACTTGTTCTTGGTTGCTATTCTTATTAGTGATGGAGGCCTTTAGTGATGCTGTGGTGAGCGATAGTGGGAGTAATTCCTCAAGTGGATGTGGACGCGGTCGTGGTCACGGCCGTGGATGGGGTCGGGGCCGTGGCGGTAGGCAACCGACTTAGGAGGAGGCTGGATTGGATCCTAGGGTGGCCATGCTAGAGACTCGAGTGGCCGAATTGACTGAGGAGCTTTGTAGGGAGCGGGAGTCGAGGCAGCAACAACCTCAACTTGTGCCGCCAGTGGCACCGGTGGCACAAGGGGCAGCGGGGTCTATACCCCCAGTTGTTAGGGAGATAGACATGCGGGAGGCAATGACAAGCAGTGTTGCATATAAGGATTTTGTTCAATTGAGGCCGCCAGAGTTCACAGGCACATACCCTATTGTAGAGGTGACGACTATTTTGAACGTCTGTTAGGAGTTGTGCGTGGTGTTGGGATGCTCTTCAGTAGCCATGGTACAGATGGTGGGTTTACAGCTGAGGGGACCTACTAAGGAATGACTCCACGTATGGAGGTCCCGTAGGGGGGTTGATGCACCACCCCCTGCATGGGAGGAGTTTCGGGCGGCTATTGTGGAGAAATATCTACCTAAGAGTTCACGAGAGAAGAGAGTAAGGGAATTCGAATAGCTCAGGCAGACCGACAGTATGTCAGTGGCAGAGTACGAGGTGGAGTTCACCCGTTTATCGCGGTACCATCCTTTGCTAGTGGCGACTGAGACGGACAGGGTCAGACGGTTCGTGGAGGGGCTGAGAGTTCAGACCGGCAGGCTGATTCACTTCACTTAGGACACCACTTTCACCCAGGTGGTGGATGAGGCAATGCGGAAGGAGTCGATGGTACCGATTGATCGACAGGATGAGCCAGCCAGGAAGAGATTTAGGCCGCATGGATTTGGAGATCAACAAGGTTTTTTTGAGGGCATAGTGACTGGAGCAGCCCATCCGCTGGGACTGGGATAGGGTAGTTTCAAAGGTCGCCCAGGTGTAGGGTCGGTGGCCACTCAGAGGACAGTGGTGTCTGAGGTGCAGAGGAGGGCTGAGGTGTCGCAATGTGGGCAGTGTGGGCGGAGACACACCAAGATATGTTTTGGTTGTACAGATGCCTGCTTCGGCTGTGGACAACTGGGTCACATCAGGAGGGGCTATCCAGTTAGGGGTGGTTCTAGTGCAGCACAGTCCAGAGGGAAAGCACCGGTATCCGTAGCTTCTATTGCACAGAGAGGTCAGCCTCAGGGCTCGGGACAGCAGCGTGCTAGTGGATCTGGGAGAGCTCTTATGCGGGTGTTCACTATGACCCGAGATGATGCTGAGGCGTCAAAGACCGTGGTGACAGGTATCCTTGCAGTTTGTTCCATACTTGCATTTATTCTATTTGATCATGGAGCTAGTCATTCCTTTATTTCTGATAACTTTGTTATGAAGCTTGATAAAGAGAAAGATTCTCTTGCGGTGCCCCTAGTTGTATCAACACCTACAGGTCATTTGGTCCATGTGGAGATAGTTTTTAGGGACTGTGAGGTGTCTATTTGTGGGCATGCTTTGGAAACAGAATTGGTAGTTCTACCCACTTTAGAACTAGATGTGGTCTTGGGCATGGACTGGCTATCCTCTCACTATGCCTCTATGGATTGTAGAACGAAGGCTATTACTTTTAATAAGCCTGACATGCCGTCGTTCACTTTCCAGGGTGAAAGTAGGAGGGAATCTTTCGGAGTTATTTCAGCCCTCAAGGCCGGGAAGTTACTCGTGAGTGGCTGCCAGTCAGTTTTAGCTTTTGTATCTGTGGCTGAGGAGGGTGAAGTTTCGGCCAGGAAGGTAGAGGAGACACCGGTGGTTAGTGAATATTTTGATGTTTTTCCAGATGAGCTTCCGGGATTGCCACCGATTCGAGAGATTGAGTTCTGCATTGATTTGCAGCCAGGGGTGAAGCCGATCTCAATTCCCCCATATCGTATGACACCAGCTGAGTTGAGAGATCTTAAGGCTCAGTTGCAGGAATTGATGGATCTGGGTTTCATTCGCCCGAGTGTATCACCCTGGGGAGCGTCGGTACTTTTTGTTAAAAAAAAGATGGATCCATGCGGATGTGTATTGATTACCGTCAGCTAAATAAAGTGATGATCAAGAATTGCTACCCACTTCCGAGGATTGATGATCTCTTTGGTCAGTTGCAGGGAGCACAATGGTTCTCTAAGATCGACCTAAGGTCAGGGTATCACTAGTTGAGGATCCAGGATTAGGATGTTCAGAAGACAACCTTTAGGACGAGATATGGCTACTACGAGTTTTTGGTCATGTCCTTCGGGCTAACTAATGCATCGACTGCATTTATGGATTTGATGAACCGAGTGTTCAAGGAGTTCCTGGTTTACTCCCGAAGTGAGGCTGAGCACTGTGAGCATATGAGGCTGGTTTTGGAGACCCTCAGGAAGCATCAATTGTTTGCTAAATTTTCCAAGTGTGAGTTCTAGCTAAGCAGTGTGGGATTCTTGGGGCATGTGGTGTTGAGGGATGGGGTGAAGGTAGACCCTGTGAAGATTGAGGCAGTGCAGAGATGGGAAAGACCAACCTGTGTGGCTGAGATCCGGAGCTTCTTGGGCTTGGCCGGGTACTATATAAAGTTTATAGAAATTTTTTCTCGAATTGCAGCTCCTTTAACTCGGTTGATTCAGAAGAAGGTTTTATTTGAGTGAGATAGCAAGTGCAAGGAGAGCTTTCAGGATCCCAAGCACCGTTTGACTTCAGCTCCAGTATTGGCCTTGTCGTCAAGTTCTGGAGACTTTATAGTGTACTGTGATGCTTCTAGGGTGGGTTTGGATTGTGTTTTGATGCAGTATGGTAGGGTGATTGCTTATGCATCTAGATAGTTAAAACCTCATAAGAAGAACTACCCGACCCATGATTTAAAGTTGGCAGCTATAGTGTTTGCACTGAAGTTATGGAGTCATTATCTTTATGGGGAAGCTTATGAGATTTATACTGATCATAAGAGTCTTTAGTACTTGCTTACTCAGAAAGAACTAAACCTGAGGTAAAGAAGGTGGTTGGAGTTGTTGAAAGACTATGATTGCACCATTTTATACCATCCTGGGAAAGCTAATGTAGTGGCTGATGCACTGAGCAAAAAATATATGGGCAGCCTAGCACACTTGAGTCTGAGAAGGAGGCCTTTGGCAAGGGAGCTTGCCGAATGTTTGGGGAATGGAGCGGTGTTATCGGTGTTTAACTCGGGTGGTATGGTGGCGAATCTTCGCGTCCATTCCACTTTGGTGGATATGCTCCGAACAACCCAGGGTGAGGATGCATTTTGTGCTCTGACCCGAGATCTAGTAGAGAGGGGAGATGCGGACAATGGGTTCAGGATTGATGCAGAGGGTGTGTTGAGGTTCAGGGATAGGATTGTGGTGCCTGATATGACAGAGGTTTGCCGACAGGTACTTGAGATGGCTCATAGTTCCACTTATTCTATGCATCCAGGAGCCACCAAGTTGTATCGTGATTTGCGGGAGCATTACTGGTGGAGAGGAATGAAGAGGGAGGTAGCTGAGTTTGTGTCTAAGTGTTTGGTCTGTCAATAGGTTAAGACCGAGCATTTGAGACATGCAGGGCTGCTTCAGAATCTTGTGGTGCCGGAGTGGAAATGAGAAAAGATCACTATGGATTTTGTTACTCGACTACCAAGGTTGAAGAAAGGAAATGATTCCATTTGGGTGGTGGTGGATCGGTTAACTAAGTTGGCACACTTTATTTCGATAAAGACGACTTTCACCACAGAGTAGTATGCTCGATTGTTTTTGGATCAGATTGTGGCGTATCATGGTATTCCAGTGATGATCATCTCTGATCGGGGTACTCAGTTCACTGCTCGGTTCTGGCAGTCTTTTCAGGAGGCTTTGGGTACTCAGGTCAGATTCAGTACCGCTTTTCATCTACAGACGGACGAGTAGTCTGAGAGGACAATTCAGACTTTGGAGGACATGTTGAGGGCTTGTGTACTGGATTTAGAGGATGGTTGAGAGAGGCACTTGCCATTGGTAGAGTTCGCCTATAATAATAGTTTCTAGAGCATCATTGGTATGGCGCCTTTTGAGGCCTGTATGGGCGACGATGTAGGTCCCCGGTGGGGTGGTTCAAGGCTGGGGAGTCTCAGTTGCTGGGGCCAGATTTGGTACAGGATGCTGTGGAAAAGGTGAAACTGATTAAGGATCGATTGTTGGCAGCTCAAAGTCGCCAAAAGATGTATGCAGATGGAAAGGCTTGAGATGTTGAGTTTGTAGAGGGAGAGTTGGTGTTTCTGAAGGTGTCTCCTATGAAGGGAGTAGTGAGGTTTGGAAAGAAGGGAAAGTTAAATCCTAGATTTATAGGACCTTTTCCTATCTTACGGCAAAGAGGAGCCGTAGCCTATGAGTTGGCCTTACCGCCCAGCTTGAATAGGGTGCACCCAGTCTTTCATGTTTGTATGCTGAAGGGGTATGTCAGGGATGAGTCTTATGTACTTAAGCCATCAATAGTAGAGGTTGATTCGACAGTCTCATATGAGGAGAGGCCAGTAGAGATTTTGGATCGTCAGATTAGGAAACTGAGGTCCAAGAAAGTTCCGTTGGGAGCACCATTATGGTCATGAAGCTACTTGGGAGGTGGAGAGTGCGATGAAGGAGAAGTATCCTTATCTTTTTGTTACCTCGGTCAGTTCTTTTCTACCTTAAATTCGAGGATGAATTTTTTTTAAGGGGGGAGGATTGTTATACCTGTAATTTTTTTATAATTTAATTTAAATGTTTCAGCGAAACGATGTGGATGCGCGTCAGAGCGGGTTGGAGAAAGTGCCAGATAATATGATTTAAGGTGAGGCATTTGCTCGTGTTTAGTATTTTATTTTATGTTCTGGATTATTAGTTGAGTCGAGTCCGACGACTCGATCGGAACCCAATTCGGACGAGTGTTGGTCGAGTTAGGTGGAAACCGAGGTTGGGTTAAGTGAGGAGTAGAATCGTAAAAATGAAAAAAAAGGGGGGTTATTGGATGGTGCGGTTGCTAGGGCCGCACATATCCAAGAGGAGGAAGAAAAAAAGAGAAACCCGACGCTTGAAGAGGTGTAAGACCCGGAAAAATTTCCTAATATAAAAATCTATTTTGGTGCAGCGCGTCGGACCCGGGTTTAGTCGAGTCAAGCCTCAGAATCGCCTCGAGTAGAAGGTATGACTCGACTAATGATGTATGCAATTAAATTGGGTAAATGACTCTTTCCTTTTATGCATTTATACCTTAATTGAGTTAGATCGACTCGTATTACGGATAGAGTCAGAACCCAAGTCGAACTCGGGCTGAGTCGAGTCAGTAGTAAGTGTCAAGTGCAAGTATGGAATGTTAGATGAGGGATTAAAATCCCTCATCCAAGCTGCTGTGCGACTCATCTAGGAGTTGCACAAGGCAATGCATAAGGAGAGAGGGAGAGGGAGCAAGGAGGAGAGATCTTGATCGATCCGGGTTTCACGCCGTCGCCGGAAGATTCGAGGTTGTCAACATCCGATCCTTCATCTTTGTCAAGCAAAGGTGAGTGGTTAGATTTGATGGATTGGGGGAGGCGGGTAGCCAAACCCCTAGGAGTTTCTAGGTTGTGTTTTCTCACGAATTTTCAATGATTCTTGGTTCTGGGATTGTCTATTCGCTGTTTTGCATTGATTCTTGTCGGATCGTCATGATTTCTCGTCAATTTCTCGAGTATTATGGCTGCCGAATCAAGGGAAAAGAGGAAATGTCATGCCAAAATTTTCCCCAATTCCCTTGACGGAAATAGAACCCTCAGATGGTCTCAATTTCGTGAATAGTGTGTCCATAGTCGTTGATTTCAAGTGTTGATGGAACTCATCTTCCCTAAAGCCCATAGGTTCGGCCGAGCAACCCCAAAGTTCCATGATCAAGGCTCAGGCGAGTATAGGAGGAGGGGCAAATTGGTCAATATGTAACTAGAATATAGCGAAGACATTGAATTAGGGTTGGGGTTAATCCTCCTCTTCCCTTTCTACCCTAAGAGGCATGGCCGAGCAAGGTTCACCTTGCTCAAGGCTCGGCCAAGCCTAGAGGGAGGGAGAGGGTGAGCTTTAGATGGTAAATTTCATAGTTAGAGTGTTCAACCAATAGAGACATGATGACACTTAGGAAAAAACTCTAACTATAGCAAGCAAATTTGTTGATACCTGTAATTGTAGGAATGATAGCATAGTGACCATCCTTAGATCATTCCTCTTTAATTTTTGAAATGATGTGATATTTTTACCATGCTTAATATTACATGCATTATTGAATTCATTGTTATCTTACCATGCTAGCTAAGCTGTTTCATATTGAATTTAATTCTAAATGCAGTATATAAATGTTTATCGTTGAATATCGTAGTTATACATAGTAGTTGTGTGAATTATATGTACCTTTCTGTATTTTATATATGCTGTCCGAAAATATTCTTGGGTGGAACTCCAAGTTCGGTTCACAAAATTCTTCACCCAAGGTAGTGTATGACACTAGATAACATGTAGAACATGGCAAGGTGCATATTAGATATGGAAACTTAACTAGAAAATGACACAACTTCTAGGACTCATTGTATTCATTTTTTTTGAAACCTTGAATTATTAGGCGTACACGTTTTCGGAAGGGTAACATTAAATTGTTGACCCTATAGGCCGGATTAGGGCCGGATGTGGGCAGCTGCCCGAAGTGTATATAAGGAAACCCTGGGACATCTTGATTGTGTGATGTGCTTGAGATGGTCTGCCGAGAAGCATGGGTGGTTGGAAATGACCAATGCTTGACTCGGCCAGTGATTGGGTCTTGAGATGCACCAGCGGGTCCGCTAGGTGTCAGACCCCAGTTGGGTGGGACTAGCTATCCCTACCCCAGACGGTGTCCGAAGACTAATAGACCATCCTAGTCGATGGCCCGAGATTTCTTGACTTCATATTGATTGATGTGGCCGAGCGGCCAGTGTGATTCTACCTTGTATGGTAGGGCCGGGTATAGCCAGGATTCTTATACCATAAGTAGACCCTAAGGGTTGGATGCCAGGTGGCTTATTTAGGCTATTATTGCAGGTTTTTCTCATGTATGGTCTATACAGAATGACCTATGGGGTCGGTAGTCATAATAAGAAGTAGCTTATCTCCCTGACTATATATTATGCTGCCTTATATGTTATGCATGTCTAATTGAGGATTTATGTGGAGGTTCAAAAGAATCGCTCATTGAGTCTCAAGTGGACTCACGGTTTGTTTCTTTTGTTTTTGCAGAGCATGATCAGTGATTGGGGCTTGTCGTCATGGTGCAGCTAGAGGGTAGGCGGTGGAGCCAAATCTCGTAGCGGCGTCCTTTAGTCATAGTCCAGTGTCATGTTGTTGTTCTTTTCTTTTCCTACACTGACAGTTATTGTTTTTTAAAAGCTTGTATTAAACTTTGATACTCGAGATGTTCTAGTTTGTGACGATGTTGGTTTTTCCTCCGTTGGTTTGAAAAATATATATTTGTGAACTTGACAATTTGAATAAAGATTGCATTGAGGTTTCTTTTATTCGATATGTTCTGGTTTTCTTGTCGGTTAGTGTAGACAGTAGGCTATAGGGTAGGATGTAGGCCCTGGCCAGTCACACTACCCTTAGTTGGGGTGTGACAAAGTTGGTACCAGAGCACTACGTTAGGTCTAATTGACTATAACTAAATGTTAGGTACCGTATGAGACATATGCTAGCATGTCGACGTACGGTATAATTATGCTACGAGATCGGGCGACCACTACTGCACTCAGCGCACCATGCAGTTAGTAAATTTTAATAGCTTATGTTAAGAATTTATTATGTGAAAGGCAATTTTTCTTTTCTGTGAGAGTGCAATGAAGGCTCCTAATGCTGCACTGAGCGGCAGCGACAGTAACTCGATAGAGCATCGAGGCCGGGGGCGAGGCCGAGGCCAGGCCCGGGGCAGATTTAGGGAGAAGTCTGATGATTAGGGGCAAGAGTCAGTAGTTGCTCAATTGCAGGCTCAAGTAACTCAACTGATTGAGGCGCTCCTTAGGGAGCAAGAACTGAGATAGCAGATGCACTAGCAGCAGCAGCCACCGCCGCAGCCACCGCCGTAGCCAGTGCCCATAGTTCCAGTGGTACCGAAGGTGGTCGAGACTGTAGCGCCCGTGGTCAGAACTCCAAGGGCCCCAACCTATGCAAACTTTGTCACGTTGAAGCCACCAGAGTTCATCGGAACAGATCGACAGGTGGAAGTGACTGAGTTTTTGGGGGATTGCTACGAGTTATGCATGGAGTTGTGGTGCTCATCGGAGGCAGCGGCTCGTATGGTCGGGCTTCAAATGAGGGGACCGGTAAAGGTCTGGCTACACACCTGGAGGGCCCGTAGGGTAGCTGGTGCATCGCCTCCCACGTGGGAAAAATTCAGGGCGGCTGTGGAGGAGCAGTACCTACCAATGAGTGTTCGCAACAAGCGCACCTGTGACTTCGAGATGTTGCGTCAGTCTGGAGGCATGTTAGTATCAGAATATAAGATGGAGTTCAACCATCTCTCAAAGTATCATCCAACCCTAGTGGCATCTGAGACCGCCAGGGTCAAGAGGTTCGTGGCAGGTCTGAGGCTATAGATTGGTAGGCTCATCCAGTACACTGAGGATTCCACTCTGGCTCGGGTAGTGGATGAAGCCCTTCGGAAAGAAGCCTTGGTGCCGTTTGAGAGGAATGACGGGCCATCCAAGAAGAAATTTTGGCCGCAGGGTTCTGGCAGTCGGCCTTGGCATTCTAAGGGGGCAGTGACTGCAGCAGACCATTAGCAGAGCCGAGGACAGAATGGCAATCGGGGCCATGGGGGCCTAGGGTCTGGATCAGTGAGGCCTGCAATGTCAGGGGGTGGTTCTCAGATATCAGAGGCACCGTAGTGTGGTAGTTGTAGTCGGAGGCACTAGGGGTCCTACCTTGGCCGCACGAATGCTTGCTACGGGTGCGGCCGAGTCGGACACTTCAAGAAGGACTGTCCTAAGGGAATTGGCCAAAAGCCTGAGCAGTCTAAAGGAAAGGCACCTATGTCAGTGGGGTCAGTAGCTCAGAGGGGGCAGACGCAGAACAAGGGGCCGCAGACCAGTCATTCAGAGAGGCCGCCTGCTAGGGTATACGCTATGAGTCGTGATGGGGCAGAGGCATCCAAGGCAGTGGTGGCAGGTACTATTTTAGTATGTTTGTCTACTGCATATGTTTTATTTGATCCGGGTGCCACACAATCGTTTGTATCTGCCAAATTTACTGCGGAGTTGCCAATGTCACCCTCCTTGCTCGACGGGCCATTGATAGTATCAACACCTACGGGCGATGCAATCCTAGCCAATTCAATTTACCAAGGCTGCAAAGTGCTCATCTGCGACCATGTACTGAGTGTAGATTTGTCACTCCTACCCACACTTGAGCTCGATGTCATTCTTAGCATGGATTGATTGGCAGAGCACTTTGCGATGTTGGACTATAGAGCTAAGACAGTTATGTTTAGCAAGCTTGGGCTGCCGCAGTTCACCTTCCAAGGAGAGGGAGGGAGCAAGCCGATTGGGGTTATCTCAGCCCTAAAGGCTCGTAAGCTACTTCAGGATGGCTGCCAATCCTTCCTGGCCTTTATATCTGTGGCCAAGGAGGAAAGGGGTGAGGCAAGAAATGTCAGTGGAACCCCTGTGGTCTGTGAATTCCCCGATGTTTTTCTCGAGGAATTGCCGGGATTGCCGCCCAGAAGGGAAGTTGATTTTTGCATTGATCTGTAGCCCGGGGTGAAGCCGATCTCGATTCCACCTTATAGGATGGCACCGGCCGAACTCAGGGAGTTAAAGATGCAATTGCAAGAAATGCTAGACCTGGGTTTCATCCGGCCGAGCATGTCACCTTGGGGTGCCCCGGTAGTCTTCGTGAAGAAGAAGGATGGGTCGATGCGCATGTGTATCGACTATAGATAGCTGAACAAAGTGACAGTCAAGAATCGTTACCCACTGCCGAGGAAAGACGATCTGTTTGACTAGCTGCAAGGGGCAGAATGGTTTTCGAAGATATACTTAAGGTCCGGATACCATCAGCTGAGAATCCGGGACTGCGATGTGCCTAAGACGGCTTTTAGGACTCGCTGTGGTCACTACGAGTTCCTAGTTATGTCCTTTGGTCTAACCAATGCACCTACTGCCTTCATGGACCTAATGAACAGGGTATTTAAGGAGTACCTGGACAGCTTTGTGATCGTCTTCATTGACGATATCCTGGTCTACTCCAAGAGTGAGGAGGAGCACTCCAAGCACCTGAGAATGGTCCTGGAAACCCTCAGAGAACACTGCTTGTTTGCAAAATTTTCCAAGTGTGAATTCTGATTGGAAAGTGTAGGGTTCTTGGGACATGTAGTATCCAAGGAAGGGATAAGGGTAGATTTTGCAAAGATGAAAGTGGTGCAAAACTGGAGGCGGCCGACTAGTGTGACTAAGATTCACAGTTTTCTTGATTTGATCGGATACTATCGGAAGTTCGTGGAGAACTTCTCCAGAATTATAGCCCCTTTGACCCGGCTGACCCAGAAAAAGGTCAGGTTCATTTGGGACGACAAGTGTGAGGTGAGCTTTTAGAAGCTCAAGGAATGTTTGACATCTGCACCCGTGTTGGCTGTACCTTCCAGCTCAGGAGGGTTTGTAGTCTACTGTGATGCCTCTCAGGTTGGCTTGGGCTGCGTTCTGATGCAGTTTGGCAGAGTCATAGCTTATGCATCCCGCCAGCTGAAGGTTCATGAAAAGAACTATCCGACACACGACCTAGAGCTAGTAGCAGTGGTTTCTGCACTGAAGCTCTAGCGACACTACCTATATGGGGAGACTTGCGAGATCTATACGGATCACAAGAGCCTACAGTACTTGTTTACCCAAAAGGAGCTAAACCTCAGGCAGAAGAGATGGCTGGAGCTCCTAAAGGATTATGACTGCACCATTATGTACCATCCGGGGAAAGCAAATGTGGTGGCAGATGCTCTGAGCAGAAAATCCATGGGCAGTTTGGCTCATTTGGAAATTAAGCCGAGACTTCTAGCTCGAGAGTCGGCGTTGTGCCTAGATGGGGGTACAACCTTATCAGTGTCAGCTTCAGGTGCCTTGGTGGCACACCTGCGGGTACAATCCACACTGGTGGACATGTTGTGTGCCGCGCAGGGAGAGGATGCCTTTTGTGCGCTGACCAAGGATCTGGTGCAAAGAAGCGATGCAGAGAACATATTTAGATTGGACTCAGAGGGTGTACTGAGGTTCAAAGACCGAATCGTGGCGCTAGATATGACATAGGTGCATAGGCAAGTCTTGGAACTAGGTCATTGTTCCACTTATACGATGCATCATGGGGCCACCAAAATGTACCGAGATTTAAGGCAACATTACTAGTGGAAGGGTATGAAGAGAGAGGTAGCAAAGTTCGTATCCAAATATTTGGTCTGCCAACAGGTGAAGGCCGAACACCTCAAGCCCACAGGACTACTACAGAACCTCGAGGTGCCCGAGTGGAAGTGGGAGAAAATCACCATGGACCTAGTGACTGGGTTGCCTAAGTCAAAAGGCGGCTTTGACTCCATTTGGGTGGTAGTGGACCGGTTTGTTGGCTTTAGATTTTCAACATTGGTCTTAATCTCTTAATCTCGATTTTGATGATAACAAACATGGAACTAATATTTCGTCGAGAAATCTTTCAGGTTCCATATCGATTAGCGTTCGATGTCCTTGATCGGAAAAATCAGAAGAAATTAGAAAATCGGAAGGACATCGTCGCGCTTGGGTTCGTCGTGAAACATCTCAAAGATCGACGTATGCACCAAAGACGTATTGGATGAGCTCAAAGATCACATGGAAAACTCTCCAAGTTGATGCTCGTTGAAAGCCAGAACCCGAAAATAAAGCGCGCAAGAAAAAGGGCTAAAAAATCAATATCAGCCTATATTCGGAAGAGTGTAAGAAAGTGGCAGCAGCCATTTCGGTCGACCGGTCGGTCGATCGAACAATGCTAAAAAGCAGCAGTAGCTACTTCGGTCGACCGGGCGGTCGATCGATCGAAGCCCAAAATGGGCAGTAGCTCTGTCGGTCGACCGACCTGCGTATCGCTAAAGACACGACCTATGTCGGTCGACCGATGGGTCGACCGAATTGAGGATCACAGGTTTTGCGTCTGGCGATCGACCCATTGGTCAACTGCACACAGAGAGGAAGGCAGTGGTCATTCGGGCGGTCGATCGGTCGATCGACTGACCAATCGATCGAGCGTCTGCAATGAATAATTTTCTATCCGTTGAGCTGCCGTTTCCTTAAGAGGCTATAAATATCATTCATATGACCTCTCTAAACTTTCTTCCTTGACTAATACAAATTTTATTGAGCAATTAAAAGGGAGTTTTGAGCCTTCCAAAGATCGATTGCAGCGCGCTCTGCTCTTCCGTCGAGTTCTTCTTCAAGCGTCGTCTACTCCTCAACTCTGCTTCGACTCAAGATTCATCTTCTGGCGAGTTGGAGGTTTCAAGGCTTGGAAAAGAGTACAGATTCTTGGTTTTATTTTGAGCTCTTTTCACTTGTATTTTTTAACTGTTATTTGAAACTATTTTTGAATTTGTGCGTGTGAAGATCTAGGCTGTTTAGGTCTTGTGTGGAAGTGGTTACATTGTTGTGAAAGTGTAAAGCCACTTGTGTAAACTTAGTTTTTCTAGGATTAGTTAAGTTGTCCCTTAGGGTTGAGGTGGAAGAGTGCTCTCGGTAAGAAGACGGTGACTTCCGGGTGTGGAAGTGCATTAGGTCGAGAGTGCGACTCTTCGAGTCAAAGTCCTCATTGTAAGGGAAACAAGAATTAATCTAGTAAACCTAGTTTGGAAATCCTAAGCGGGGTGCTTAGGTAGTGGGGTAGGCATTGGGGCCGAGCCACTATAAATTCTCGTATTTGCATTGATAACTTGTGTGTATTTATTGCTTTATCATTTATCGCTTTCGAATCTAATAATCGAATTGTAAATTACCTAAATAATCTAAGTAAATGATTAAAATTGAATTTAGGCTAATTAAATTAGTAAACACACTATTCACCCCCTTCTAGTGTTGCCATTTCAACTACAATTGGTATCAGAGTGGGCCAGTAGCTTGAGATTTCACCATCTCTTCTACACCTTGTCTCGATCCGAGAATAGCACTAGAGTTGGTAGCGTCTATACCACCTAGGTTCGATGAGTCTAACTTTGGTATTTGGAAGAGTAGAATGTATACTTTCCTAAAGACTCTAGGTTTAGGTGTTTTTAACATGGTAAAAATCAAATATATTGAACCTAAGGAAAACATGGATGCATGGACACAAGAACAAATTAATAGGTTTGAATTAAATGCTAAGGCAACAAATTGCATATATTGTTCTTGTGAAAATAATATCTTTGAAAAGATCATGCATTGTACTTCGGCTTTTGATATTTGGGCAACTCTAAATATGTTATATGATTATGCCAAGACCGAAGAGATTGGCACTTCTAATGAAGGTAGTGATGACAATGGTCATTCACCTACCACTAATCTTGATTTTGGTGCCCATAGCTCTTCTAGTCAAAGGAGTAGCTCCAAGAGCCGAAAAAGGAAGGTAGTGTGTCATGCATGCAAGAAAAAGGGGCATGTGAAGAAAAATTGCCCTTCCATGAAGAACAAGACAAAGATGAGGTCGAACGCTTCCACATCCTCATTCCACTCAAGTGAAACGTCCTCTTGCCATGACTATGAAGCCACATCAAAAGATTGCCTCATGAATGATAACAATGAGGTACACTATTCTCCTTCAAGTCATGTTAATGAAAATGATATCATTAATTCATCTAGCTCTCATGATTTGCTTTATGATGAACTAATGAATGAGTACAAAAACATGTATGCCTTGTTAATTAAAAAGGATAAGGAAAATAAAATATTAAAGAAAGAAAATATAAGGCTTAATTCTCATTTGCATGAATGCAAATTAGAAATTGAGAAAATGAAATCTAGTTCTTTTAATTCTTGCCATGATGATATGGAATTTGAGATTAATGACTTGAAATATAAAAATGATAAGTTAAAGAATGAAAATAGCATGTTAAAAACTCAATTGCATGCTATTCAAAAATCCATGAATGACTTGAAAAGTGAGATTATTTTCTTGAATAAGAAAGTAAATAAATTAAGAAATGCTTCATCACCTAAGAACACCAGAATGAAAAATACTTATGTAAAGAATGCCAATGTTCGTCATCATTCTCATGTTAGGCATTCCACATTTAAACATCATGTTCAAAAGAGGGATTAAACATCATGTTTCGCGCCGTCGCCGGAAGATTCAAGGTTGTCAACATCCGATCCTTCATCTTCGTCAAGCAAAGGTGAGTGGTTAGATTTGATGGATTGGGGGAGGCGGGTAGCCAAACCCCTAGGAGTTGCTAGGTTGTGTTTTCTCAGGAATTTTCGACGATTCTTGGTTCCGGGATTGTCTATTCGCTGTTTTGCATTGATTCTTGTCAGATCGTCATGATTTCTGATTAATTTCTCGAGTATTAGGGCTGCCGAATCAATGGAAAAGGGGAAAGGCCATGCCAAATTTTTTCCCAATTCTCTTGACGGAAGTAGAGCCCTCGGATGGTCTCAATTTCGTGAATAGTGTGTCCATAGTCGTTGATTTCAACTGTTGATGGAACTCATCTTCCCTAAAGCCCATATGTTCGGCCGAGCAACCCCAAAGTTCCATGATCAAGGCTCGGGCAGTATAGGGGGAGGGGCAAATTGGTCAATATATAACTAGAATATAGCGAAGACATTGAATTAGGATTGAGGTTGATCCTCCTCTTCCCTTTCTACCCTAAGAGGCATGGCCGAGCAAGGTTCACCTTGCTCAAGGCTCGGCCAAGCCTAGAGGGAGGGAGAGGGTGAGCTTTAGATGGTAAATTTCATAGTTAGAGTGTTCAACCAATAGAGACATGATGACACTTAGGAAAAAACTCTAACTATAGCAAGCAAATTTATTGATACCTGTAATTGTAGGAATGATAGCATAGTGACCATCCTTAGATCATTCCTCTTTAATTTTGAAATGATGTGATATTTTTACCATGCTTAATATTACATGCATTGTTGAGTTTATTGTTATCTTACCATGCTAGCTAAGCTGTTTCATATTGAATTTAATTCTAAATGCAGTATATAAATATTTATCGTTGAATATCGTAGTTATACATAGTAGTTGTGTGAATTATATGTACCATTATGTATTTTATATATGGTGTCCGGAAATGTTCTTGGGTGGAATTCCAAGTTCGGTTCACAAAATTCTTCACCCAAGGTAGCGTATGACACTAGATAACATGTAGAACATGGCAAGGTGCATATTAGATATGGAAACTTAACTAGGAAATGACAACTTCTAGGACTCCTTGTATTCAATTTTTTTTGAAACCTAGAATTATTAGGCGTACACATTTTCGGAAGGGTAACATTAAATTATTGACCCTGCAGGCCGGATTAGGGCCGGATGCGGGCAGCTGCCCGAAGTGTATATAAGGAAACCCTAGGACATCTTGATTGTGTGATGTGTTTGAGATGGTCTGTCGAGAAGCATGGGTGGTCGGAAATGAGCAATGCTTGACTCAGCCAGTGATTGGGTCTTGAGATGCACCAGCGGGCCCGCTAGGTGTCAGACCCCAGTTGGGTGGGACTAGCTATCCCTACCACAGTCAGTGTTCGGAGACTAGTAGACCATCCTAGTCAATGGCCCAGGATTTCTTGACTTCATATTGATATTATGTGATCGAGCGGCCAGTGTGATTCTACCTTGTATGGTAGGGCCGGGTATAGCCGGGATTCTTATACCATAAGTAGGCCCTAAGGGCCGGATGCCAGGTGGCTTATTTAGGCTGTTATGGTAGGTTTTTCTCATGTATGATCTATACAGAATGACCCATGGGGTTGGTAGTCATAATAAGAAGTAGCTTATCTCCCTGACTATATATTATGCTGCCTTATATGTTATGCATGTCTAATTGAGGATTTCTGTGGAGGTTCAAAAGAACTGCTCACTAAGTTCCAAATGGACTCACGGTTTGTTTCTTTTGTTTTACAGAGCATGATCAGTCATTGAGGCTTGTCGTCATGGTGCAGCTAGAGGGCAGGCGGTGAAGCCAAATCTCGTAGCGGCGTCCTTTAGTCATAGTCCAGTGTCATATTGTCGTTCTTTTCTTTTCCTACACTGGCAGTTATTGTTTTTTTAAAAGCTTGTATTAAACTTTGATACTCGAGATGTTCTAGTTTGTGACGATGTTGGTTTTTCCTCCGTTGGTTTGAAAAAAAAATATTTGTGAACTTGACAATTTGAATAAAGATTGCATTGAGGTTTCTTTTATTCGATATGTTTTGGTTTTCTTGTCGGTCAGTGTAGATAGTAGGCTACAGGGTAGGATGTAGGCCCTGACCGATCACACTACCCTCAGTTGGGGTGTGACAAGAGGGGCGATGCAAGAGGCAATAGACGAGGGGTTTGCCGCCGGACCGATTGCCGACGCCGGCGTTCATCGGTGCGAGGGTTTTTAGGATCATCTTCCATTTGGTTTCCCTTGCCGATGAGGGTTAAAACCCTTGCTAAAACCCATGATTCATTCTTTTCCCTTGCTGCCCCATACCTCGAAGAACCTAGAGGTTTCTTGACAATTTTAATCCATTTTAATTCCCTCTTCAATGGGATTTGATAATGGATTGTGGTGTAAATTCCTATGTTAAAATTTAGGTTCGTTGCTTTACATTATAAAGCAATGGAAAGTTAAATTTTTGATGATGATTGCCTGCTGCCGTTATAATTATTTTAATTGGATTGTTCTCTTTGTTGTATTCTTAGCATTTTTAGCAAGTGGATCACAAGCAATGTGCCGCATGCTTCTCAAGAGGTGTACTGCATATTTCCTTCCTCCTTGTGGCTTCATAATATAGTTTGGTGGTAGATGTAATGAGAAATTCAGAAAGTTAATGGTTGATTGAGCGTTAACAGCGAGTGGTTGGAAATTGACTTGGGTGAGGGAAGAAAGAAAAAGTATAGGATATGCGGCAGCCAAGGGGGAAAGTTATCAAGGCTTTAATTTTAGTTTTGTTGATGTTGCTCTTCATCTTGTGACTGTATGATGTAGATAGGTTTTGGAAGGAAATGTGAAATCAATAAATTTTGGTTTGATTAAAGTTTGTAACAGTACATGTTGGGAAAAATAGTAGATGTTTGGAAAATAAATAGTGTAGGATGATGGAAGGGAAATAAGGGAAAAAAATAGGTCGCTTTATTTTAGTATCTACTTATTGTAGGTTAAATTGGCATGAAAATTTTATTTAAGCTTTGAGTTTACGTGGACATTTAAAGTGTAGTGAATAAGTATTCTTAATGTTCTTTTAAAAAAAATTGAGGTAGAAACTAAATGAATTACGATATTATGGACTTTCTTGTAAAAGGGATTGTATTGTGGATGTTGTTCATAATTTTTTTTCTTTTTAGACTTCCACGTAGAAATTTCTAAATTTAGATGTTTCACTCGGGTTGGAAATTTGTTTTTTTTTAAAAAAACAAAAATTACATTTTTGTTAGTGCATTTGTACATGCTTATGTATGTGGATGAGGTGGGGGTTTGGTTGGGCTGATCAGTGTAGGAGGAGTGGACCGGAAAGCTCGTCAGCGAGCCACACTGACGACCGACCTGGAGTGACACTGGTTGGAGGGTTTTTCCAACCAACTAGGGTTACTGAGACTAGAGGGTCTGCCTAGCTCGAGAACCATGGGCGGGAAGCTCACTGGGCATGTCCTAGTGATCGACTCATATTGTTTGGAAATATGCTTGTGTGAATATGTGGTTTCTTTTTTGTATGAGTTATATATGGACTGCTTTGGATTTACATAGATAAAAGATTTATTTTTGTACTCACCTGCACCAAGAGAAAAGAGGGGACCACAGAATCTATGATCACCAACGCTGACAGGTCGCCACCACGCACGCCTGCCTAGAGATGGCCTTGAGAACAACCCTAATCGTCTGCCCTAATCTCTTGCCCTAATCGCCAACCCCTAATTGCCTGCGCCGATTGTTTTCAAGTTTAGGGTAAAATGGTAAAATGGTAAGTGTTAAAAAGTTAAGTAAAAAAAGCTTTGTTTCAAGTTTAGATGTATGTGGCAGACCACGTATGCAGTCGTCAGGTCACGCAAGTGCCGTTTACCTCCACGTCAGCTAAGTTGAGACGACGCTTGATAATTTGGTAGATGTCATAAACGGATGTAAACGTTGTGCATTTATAAGCAAATTTTGAAATACTAGTAGAACGTAAAATTTCTACAAATCTTGTGATTTTTTAGTCTAATTTCTTCTTTTTTTATTTTTAAAATTATAAGTTAATCGTGCAAAGCGCGAGTACTACAGTTAGTTTCTTATATATATATATATAAGCAACATATCATTCCCGCCTAAATTCTCTCCCCTCAAATTTTTGCCACTTTCCTCACCTAAATTTTTTCATCCCAAATTCTTATCCCACTTAAATTTGGAATAAAAGTTTTTACCCCACTTATTTTCTCTATATGTACCTATTTTGATATTTTTAATTTTTAATTTATTATTTTTTGAATAATAATTGTAAATATTTTTTATTTATTGAAGTTTTTATATTAGTATTTGGGTTTTGAAATATTATTTTTTTGGGTTTGTTAATGAAAAATAGTATTTCAAAATCAAAAAAAATTATGTAGCTTAGAATAATTTAAATACTTTATTTTCTATTTTTTTAATTATGTTATCTTATATTTATATTATATTTGATTTTATCCATAGAATATTATTATTATTTTATTTTTTAATTTTTGATCATTGAAATCTATGTAAATTATTATTTTTAATTAATATAATTATTTTTTTATATTACTTTTATATTTATGAAATATCATTTTTTCTTTATTTTTTTTCAAAATAAATTTTTTTAATTTTTTAATTTTTGAATTAATTATCTATACTTATAAATTTTTAATTGATATACTTTACTTTATATTTGCATTATATTTGATGTTTACACTTAAAATTTTTAATAGTTTCCTATTTTAATTTTTCTATATATTGTTTTGTCAAAAACCTATATAGTATTATTTGTTTTGAAATAATTTTGATTTTTTCTATTTTTAAAATTATTTGTTAAAATTTTTATTCAAAATTTTTTACTTTGAAGATATATACATTTTGAAACAAATTAATATCTTTATATAAAAAGATTGTTACCATCTTTAGAATTATATCTTATATTTTGTTTTATATGTCACACTAGGTTATAAATTTATTTGTATGATTTTTTATATTATTTTTTAATTTTTTTTCTATATGAACATATTATTTGAAGCGTTGAAAATAATTATTAATCACTAATATAAATATTTAAGCGTTGAAAATAATTATTAATCACTAAAGATAATTCATATTTTATCTTTTTAATTCATATTTTTATTTTAAATATAAATATTACTTATAGTTATTTTAAATTAAATTATATAAATATACATGAACACTTTTATAATTATATAAATTAAATTAAATTAATATATTATTTGTGGTATGTTTATATATTATTATTTAAAATTGCAATTTAATTTAAATATCTTACTATTGATTTTTATTTTCAAAAATATTTTTTTTATAATATGATAATAATATTGTAAACTGTTTATGAAAATATAGGTATAAAAATATTTAATTTTAATTATTATGAATATTAAATTGTTGTTACAAATTTAATTTAAAATTAAAATTAGAAATTAATTTATAATTTAATTTTTAAATATTTTTTTCTAAAAATAAAAATATAGTTTTAAATTTAAATTATGTTACAAAATATGAAAATATCAAAAAAATAAATCGATAGACTATTCTATTTATATATAATAGTATATTAAAATAAAATAAAATTCAATTTTACACTTTTTTTGTAAAATGTTAATAATATAATAACTTATTCTTGAAAAATCTAGGCATACAATTATTTAATTCTGATTTTTTTAATTTAAATTATTAATAATATTATATTATAGATAAAATTTAATTTACAATTGATATTTTAAATAATTATTTTCTAAAATTATCAAAATTAGTTCTAAATTTAAATTTATTTAATTTCAAATTAAATTTATATTACAAAATATCAAAAATATCAAAAAGTTTTTGGTAAACTATTCTATTTGTATATAAACATATATATTAAAATATAACTTTTAATTTTAAATTTTTTCATTTTTAAAATTATAAGTTAATCGTGCAAAGCATGGGTACTACAACTAATTTTAATTAATTTCAAATTTATTTTCCTTCCATCATTATGCATGTTTATTTCAATTTTTCAAATCCGTTTAATTAAGCATGCTTGATTTCTAATTAATCATGATTAATTTTTAGTATTTTGAATTTAACTAATTTCTAATGTGAATAATTATTTATAAAAATTTGAATTTTATTAATTTTTATTTGATTAGAATCAAATTATTTATGTCCGCTTAATTTTTAAATCTTATATATTATATTATGTATGTTTAATTTTAAATTTTATTTTTTCTCCGTATTTATGTATGATTAATTGAAATTTTTTCGAGTCTATTAAATACAGAAGGTTTCACTTTTAATTAAGTATTAGTTTTTATTCTTAAAAATATAATTTTTTTATAATATGGTAACTTATTTATGAAAATCCATGTACACAAATATTTAAATTTAAAATTTTATTTTAAATTATTGAGAGTATTAAATTTTAGTTACAAATTTAATTTAAAAACTAATTTGTAATTTAAGTTTAAAATAATTATTTTTCTAAAATTTTAAAAATTAGTTTTAAATCTAAATTTATATAATTTATAATTGAAATTAAGTTAGAAAATATGAAAAATAACAAAAAAAAATTCGATAGACTATTTTATTTATATATAATAACATATTAAAATATAAAAAATTAATATCTATATTTAATATGACATATATATATATATATATATATATATATATATATATATATTTATATTTATAAGCAACAACTCATTCCCATCTAAATTCTTCCAACTCGCTCAATTCTTTACATTTGTTTTTACCCCACTTTTATTTTTATTTTTATATGCTGAATTTCTAAATTTTCAACTTTAATTTCCAGTTGAAACTACTTTAATTTTCCTACAATTTAATTTTTAAAATCAATAAATTTTATTATTGGTGAATTTTATTTTCTCTTTAATTAATCATTAACTTTTAAATTTTTGAACTAAATTAATTATAATTTCAATTTTAATTTCCATATTAAATTAATTTTGTTTTCCCCTCAATTAATAATGCTTAATTTTTTAAAATTTCAAATTTAATTAATTAGCAATTTTGAGAATTATTTATCAATTTTGATTTTTTTTTTAAAACAAATCAAATCTTAGTTTCAAATTTTATCATGTCCGATTAATTAAACATGATTAATTTTGAATTTTATTAATTTATATTTATTTATAATCAAATTAATTATGTTAGCTTTTTTTTTATAACAAGATAGAAAGTCACCAATCCTTTTAATCAAATTAAGTCTAATTAATTTAAATTGTATTATAACCCACCAATACTTTTAATTATGTAATATAAAATTGGAAATTAAGTCTAATTAATTTAAATTGTATTATAACCCACCAATCCTTTTAATTATGTAATATAAAATTGGAAATTAAGTCAAATTAATTTAAATTATATTATAACCCACCAATCCTTTTAATTATGTATTATAAATTTCAAAATTTATTAATTGTTTAAATGAATATTAATTTTAAATTTTATTAATTAATGGAAATTAATTTCTAAATTTTCATATTTTCACATCCATTAAATTAAGCAAATTTCATTTTCAATTAATTATTATTATTATCTAAATTTTCATATAAAACTACTCTAATTTCTAAATTTTAATTAATTTTGAATTTTATTAATGATGAATTTTATTTTCCTTACATAATCATGCATGTTTAATTTCAATTTTTCAAATTCATTTAATTAAGCATGCTTATTTTCCAAAATTTGAATTTAATTAATTACAAATGTGAATAATTATTTATGAAATTTTAAATTTTGTTATATCTACTTAACTAAACATGCTTAATTTTGAATTTTATTAATTTCATTTGGTAAGAATCAAATTAGTTATGTCCGTTTAATTTTTAAATCTTATATATATATTATATTATGCATGTTTAATTTTAAATTTTTTTTTACCTTCATATATATATATATATATATATATATATATATATATATATGATTAATTGGAAATTTTTCGAGTCCATTAAATTAAGCGTGCAAGTTTCATTTCCAATTAAGTACGAGCTTTTATTCTTAAAATTATTTTTATTTTATTTTATAATATGGTAGCCTATTTATGAAAATTTAGGTATATAAATATTTAAATTTAAAATATTTAAAATATTAAATTATAGTGACAAATTTAATTTAAAATTTAAATTAAAAATTAATTTACCATTTAAGTTTAAAATAATTATTTTTCTAAAATTTTAAAAATTAGTTTTAAATCTAAAATTATATAATTTTAAATTGAAATTATGTTAAAAAATATAAAAAATATAAAAAAATTTGATAAAATAATTCTATTTATATATAATAAAATATTAAAATATTAAAAATTAATTTCAAACTTTTTTATTTATAAAACAACGGATTATATAATAATATGTTATGATATAAAATTTAATTTTTAATTTTTTTATTTTTAAAACCATATTTTAACTGTGTAAACCACGAGTACTATGACTAGAAATAGATAAATCAATTTGTTTTAAGTCTTTTAAAGAATTTAGTATTTACAAATTATGTTTCTAATATCATTTGCATGCCGTAAAAGTAATTGGAGCTCAAAAACCCGCAATTAGGGGTGGAAACAAGCTAGGCCAACTTGTATAGTAAAAAATTGGTATGAGCCTGACCTGTGGCTTGTTATAGACTATTTTTTCGGCTAAAGTATGGCATGTGGCCTATTTATAAAACCTACTAAAACATGTTTATAAAATCTAATTCCAAATTTCAATACAAAAATGATAATAATAAATTTAAACATAACAACAATAGTTGTTGTTTTATTAAATTAAAATATATATTTTATTATATATTATATATACTACTTTAACAGACCCTAGCCTTACAATGAGCCTGACCCTGGCTTGATAAGAAAAACAGGCCTAGAAATAAGCCTAGGCTTATTTTTTTTTTAAAATAGTCCAAGCCAGGCCAGGTCACAGGCCCCTGACAAGTCGCCTAACCTATTTCCACCTCTACCCATAATATAAGATTGTAGGATGCAAATATAATAATTTAAATATTAGAAAATAATTAATTTAGACGACTTAGAGTTGTCGGATGGAGACGAGATAAATACCAAAATTATAGATTTTCGTATGTTGAACGTGATCGTAGTGTCAGATTTGAGATATGATGTTCTTTGATAGATTTTTTTTAATATTTTTTGACATTATATAATAATTAAAAATTATTAATTTATTTTGATAAATAATATTGTACTAAACTAAAAGGTAGACCTGGCAATATTTGGCCCAACCTGATAGGTCGGCCCGGCACAACACGATAAAATCAGGCTCGGGCCGATCCTTATCGTGCCAGGGTCATTATCGGGTCGGTCCGATAAGGCTCGAAAAAATATCAGGTCGGTCTAGGCGGTGTAGGCCCCCGCTCGACTAGATAGTCTGATAAGAAATTTATTAATTTTCAAAAGTATCGAGCTATTGGGCCGATTCGGGCCCGAAAGCTCGGTCCTAATCGACCCGATAGCTTGATATGGGCCCGAATCAACCT
This sequence comes from Canna indica, assembly GCA_034359265.1. Classification (NCBI taxonomy): domain Eukaryota; kingdom Viridiplantae; phylum Streptophyta; class Magnoliopsida; order Zingiberales; family Cannaceae; genus Canna; species Canna indica. Next base: position 43,983,724 of record CP136892.1, read on the forward strand.
GATAGCCCTTTTGGGCTCGATAGCTCGATTCCAATGGTCCAATTTGGGCCCGATAGCACAATTTTGATTTCTTTAATTTATCGTGCTAATGGGCTAGATCGGGCCGATCCGTTTGTTATTTGTGTCATACCGGACCGAGGGGACCCGGGCCTGAACTTTTATCTGGTTGGGCCGGGGTGAGCACGATTTTTGTTTATGTCAGGTCGGCCCAACCTGATTTCTTGGGCTCAACATAAATTGTTCCCCAAATAATGATGATTTAGAGTATAATAATGTAATATTATTCTGGGTTGAATCAATTTCGTTGTAGGTGATGAATTATTGTAGGATAAAATGAGAGGTACCCCTTTGCCTCTATTTGCTTATTATTGATTTTAAATTCTGTTGAACTCCTATTGAACCCGGCATTTCGTGTCTGGTCGAAGATATCGGGTCGATTTGGCACGGTCCGAACAAAAATCGTGCCCGACCCAATAAACGTTCGGGCCTGGTAAGCCCCGCCTAGCATTACCGAACAGTAAATGGGCCATCTCGGTCCGTTAGCAGGATAACAAAAAAAAAATCAAAATCAGGTTATTGTGCCCGAATTAGACCACTAGAACCGGAGTAGAGGGCCCAAATCGATCTATCGAGCCCGATAGTCCGATGTTTTCGACAATGAATAAAATTATTATTAGACTATCGGGTCGGGCCGAGCCTACACTGTGTAGGCACAATCTGACCTAATATTTGTTCGGGCCTTATCGGGCTAGCCCGATATTTGTTCAGGCTTTATTAGGCCAACCTGATAAGGGCTTGAGCACGATAATGGGTGGTCTGAGCATGATTTTATCGTGTTGGGCTATCGGACGGAGCCAAAATTTTTAGACCTAGATATGCAAATGTTATAGTTGCAAGTGTAATTGCAACTTTCATTTGCAGTCAATCAAACACTTGCAAATAGAAGTTGCAACTCTAATTACGGGCAATCAAATAATAGGTTGCAAATTCTATTTGCAGATATTTTTTTTTACATGCAAATACTTTTTGTAATATTTGCACTTATGGGGTAACCAAATGCCTGAAAATAAAACATGTTATCACATTTTCATTGATTCCGAAACATCATATCTCAATTTCATTTGTTTTCAAAAACAAATAACATAGCAATTCCCTCATTTTAATTCACCTTTTCATGAAATTAATAAATTTCAGAGTCTGTTTTTATTTTTTACGAAAACTAAGAATGAAAAGGAGCCGAAAATGTTTTCAGAAACCAAATAGGTTATAAGAGATCCTTTTTTAAAAAATGGCACGTGTCTTATGTAGTGCTTGATTTAATAATATTTTTTTTACCAAGGAAAATTAAAAATTATTTTATTGCTTGATTCATGTTAGATCCAAAACACGTCATTATAAAAAAATAAAATCTAAATCTAGAGGTTGAATTAACGTCAAATTAACATCCAAACAAAAGACTTTTACATATCGCATGATTTATTGATTAATGGGTAACTTTATTTACTATCAAACTTAAGAAAATTACATTGAGAATGAATAGAACAAATCTCATAGAATAAAGAGTGAAGTCTCCATGGAATTACTTATTACATTCTCTTTTAAAGTTCCTAAGTAAAAAATCGAATGAAACATTAGTAAAAGAATCATTGTTGACCAAAAATATTCTCCATGAGTATTTTGACGATAACAAACCAAATCTAATGATGTATTTAAGAATGAAAATCTCATATTAAAGATAATGATGAAATATACATGCAATATAAATGAGAAGCTATACTTCCACGTTTCGCTTGGAGTTTTATTCTGCAAATAAATTTGTATTAATTGAGTTAAAAATATTATAGATTTTTTGTATCTTATTTGGACATGTTTCTAAGGGTAACTTGTTTAGACGTCTTGGCGATAACTCTCGTCCTGCGCGGCGTATCAATCCTCCTCAATCTCGAATGTGGTCCTTAGCCATTAACTCCACTAAACGAGCTCCCACACTCTCAATGACCTAAAGTGCGCTCTTCGCGAGCTCGGCTTTCATCGAATTTGGTCCTCGACCTTAACACCATCGAAGATTCGGGCCCCGTGCCCTCAATGACGACAGGTGCAGTCCTGCCTTACGCTCCTCGCGAGCCCGGCTTGACCCCAGGCGCAATCCTTGACCGTAAATGCGGCCTCCGGCTCCTATGAGTCTGACTCGTTCTAAATGAGCATGATCCCCAGGCACGATCCTACCTTATGCTCCCCGCAAGCTCGGTTTAACCTCAAGCATGGTCCTCGACCCTAAATGCGGCCTCCGACTCCTATGCATACGACTCGCTCTAAATGAGTACAACCTTGAGTGTGGTCCTCGGTCATCGATCAACGCCACTAAACGAGCTTGATCATGTTGGCCTAAGGTTTTCTATATTGGTCTTAATCTCGGTTTTGATGATAACAAATATAGAATTAATGTTTCATTGAATTTTTTTTTCAGGTTCCATATCGGTTAGCACACGACGCCCTCGATCGGAAATATCAGAGAAATCAAAAAATCAGAAGGACGTTGGTCGACGCGCTCGGATTCATCGAAAAGATAGAGTCTAGGTTTAGGGTGTCTAGTTTATATTATAAATCCTCATGATGATGCATAAGAACCCAAAAGCCAAACCCGAATCCCAAAACATGAAAAACCGACAAATTAGAAAATGACCCTAGAATTCACTAAGCCTAGGGAGCTCCTTGGAGGGCTATATGACCTAGAAATTTTATTGACACAAAAAATACCAGTAATTATTCCTTAGGTAAAAACTAGTAAACGATACATTTTAAAGGATTTTTTGGAAGCCTTTAGTCTACCCATACTTGACCCGAAAGATTAGAAATTTTTTATTTTTCAGAAATTTGTACTAGACCTCAAAAGTTAGATTTTGATTCTTAAGTATTTTGATTTTTTAGATATTTTTATTGAATCCAAATGGGGGTAATCCTTATATAACATTTATATTTTAAAGTTATTAACTTAAAGATTAAGAAAACGAGTAGAAAATAGCAAGTTGTACAAATTTTTCCAGTTTCGGTCGACCGGTCGATCGACCGAATGGCGCCCGAAATGGGCAGAAGCCATTCGGTCGCTCGGTCGATCGATCGACGATCGATCGGCCTGCGACCGGACGGCGGAAACGTCTAGTTTTCCAGCCGTTGAGTTGGCTGTTTCATGCCAACTCTTCAAGGCTTATAGATAGAAGCCTTAGCAAGCCTTCCACCCTTCATCTAACATACTTTGAGCCATATTTTGATGATCCTTGAGCTCGATTGAGCCACCATTCTTGAAAACCCTAGCTTTGATCTCTTAACTCCTTGAGTAAGCCTTGACTTCATTGATTCACCATCAAAGGCATCAAAAGGAAGCTAGGAAACTTTGTTTGGAGCTAAGTATAAGTTGTTTGATTTATTGCTCCATTAAGTTGTGTATTTTCTTGTTTATTTCATTGTATTTGAGATTGTCAAGACTTAGATTGTTAGGACTTGAAATTGAGTGGTTGCCATTGTGTTTGAGGCTTAATTCCACCGGTGTAAACATAGTTTACTAGGATTAGTTGAGTTGTCCCTTAGAGTTGAGGTGGAAGAGTGCTCTCGGTAAGAAGGCGGAGACTTCCGAGTGTGGAAGTGCCTTAGGATGAGAGCGAGACTCTTCGGGTCAAAGTCCTCATTGTAAGGGAAACAAGATTAATCTAGTAAAGTTTAGTTTGGAAATCCTAAGCGGGGTGCTTAGGTAGTGGAGTAGGCATTGGGGCCGAACCACTATAAATCATTGTGTTAGCATTGTTATCTTACTTTGTGTTTAATTGTTTTATTATTGCTTCCGCATTTATTCGATAAATTATAATTTGCCTAAGTAATCAAGTAAACGATTAAAACCAGAATTAGGCGACAAGTTTAGATAACACACTATTTACCCCCCCCTCTAGTGTGGTCATTTCAACAACAGATCCCACACTCTCAATAACCTAAAGCGCACTACTTGCGAGCTCGGTTTTGACCGAGTCGGGTCCTTGGCCTCAACGCTATCAAAGACTTGGGCCCTGCGCCCTCAATAACCCGAAGAGTGCTCCTCGTGAGTTTGGTTTCAATCGAGTCTGGTCCTCGGCCTCAGCGTCATCGAAGACTTAGGCCATGCACCCTCAACAATTCGAAGTGCACTCCTCATGAGCTCGATTTTCACTGATTCTGGTCCTCGGCCTCAGTGCCATCGAAGACTTGGGCCATGCGGCCTCAATGACCCGTAGCACACTCCTTGCGAGCTTGATTTTCATCGAGTCTGGTCCTCGGCCTTAACGCCACTACTCTAAGCCTGAATGCCTCTTTTCCCAAATTTGAATACTTTCGAAGGGGACCGACAATCATCAAACATGTAACCCTAGCCATAACCCCATTTTTGGCAGGAACCCAATCTCAACTTCGATGAATTAGTCAACTACTCAACGTCGACATCGCTCAATACACAGGCCAAGAGAAGGCCGAATAACCCAACAAAGACAGACAATACAGTCATTACAAAGGCATAAATGTGTTTTTATATTCATGAAGCCCCATAAGAGGGGAGCATACATTTATAGACCCACAAAGTGGTGGTGTATTAACAGAAAAACAAATTATTGAGATATGCAATACAAAACAACTACCGGAAGAAAAATACTCCTCCGAACACGGCCACATTTGACAACTTCCCAGAAGTAGAAGGTTGAGGACTTCCAGACGGAAATCTTGGCCACCAAACCTAGCTGAACTTCCTGCAGAATATAGGAAGTGTCGATGGTGGAAGGGGGAAGGATGGGTCGACGTCGAGGTGGAAGAAGAAGATTCTCAAATCCTCGGGCAAAAGGCAGCATAAGCGTAGCGGTGCGAACCTACCTCAGTCCAACTACAGTAGCTACCCGTAAATTTATCGCAATACCTATTGCAAGTTGCCTCCTACCCACCCTTTAAGCCCAATGGTACAAACCCACGACGATCTCTAATCTACTCACTACTAGCCCAAGGCTGATCCCTGTAGGAATGGAAATTTTTGATACCTCCCACTCCATGCCAAAACTCACACATACAGAAGATGAAGATACATGGGGCTTTTACAGACCCGGGCAAAACCGTCCCCCTAATAGCCATTCGTCACTTCCCCACTAACGGGGCCACATCTGTCATTCAATAGCGAGCACTCGAGTGCCTTGGAATCTGACATTTAGATCTCCAGTCATAATTGCTTCTTGACAGAATTAATGGTTATGTAAGCGGCAGGCACACGAAAAGACACCCTTTCTCTCTATGCAACTGCCACATTTACTTCGAAAATTGAAGGGTCGCGAAGCGGCAACACCGATGCGCACCGAGGTCTCCTGTTCAACACATTAGCAAAGGAATCCCACTGATGTCTATTTATCAAGCTAAGGTTAGGAGCTGATACATCATTAGGGCTCGACACGAAGTCCCCAGACTCTGACCAAGCTCGAGGGCAGTGGATTGGACTGGCACTTTTGGCCCGACCGGATTAGGCCAAGAAGCACCCACACTCATGAACCATACTCAAGTTCAACAAGACACTACTTAGCATGGGGGCTCCACCCGGGCATACAAGGACACCCACCGACCCACGTCCTCATTTATAACAAGATATTCGTCAATTATGAATCTGATATCTCTGGTATTGGCCTCGACCCATTCGGAGTACATCTCCTCAAGATTTCAGAAGGCATTATCACTAGAGATCCCTTAGCTTGCACTATATACAAACACGACACATCAGATACATCTAGATTTCAATTTTATACACTCACATATGAAATTCTTTCTTACTTGAGCGTCAGAGTGTCTTTGCAAGTCCCCTCGCCGGAGCCGCACCGGACCAGGAAATGCGTCGGACCCCATCACCCCGACTTCAGGAAAGAACATATACTATAAGTAATTATTTTTTAGAATTAATTTTGGAGACATGTTCAATGTTATTTTGAAGGAAATATGTAAATAAATACATGAGTCTCTAGGTAAATTGACATCAAATTCTCTGTAATCATATTATCATTACCAAATAAGATAATTTAAATTTTCAATAATTCTACAATAATATTATTGAATATTCCAAACATATAATTTAATATTTCAATTGATTTTATAATTAGTAATCTATTCATGAGATTATCAAGTAATGCACCATACACACTTAGGTTGCATTTGGTACATTGTCCGATAATGTTAAAATGATCATTACCACATTACCACAAGATAGATTGTCACCTTCAATTTTACCGATAACATAACATTCCCTCGTTTGGCATCTTTGGTCAAAATAGATGGTAATCTAATTATATATTTTTGACTTCACAAAAAATTATCAAAAATCATTTGTCAAAATTTGGTGGTGCCTTGCATGTATGAATGTATGAAAGAGAAGGGTTATGTTGGAATTTAGTGCTACCATTGGATGGTAATCCACAAAGTGATAATGTGAATTACCGATAAAGTGTGCGAACCATACATGGTAATGTGTGGGTCTTGAGAATTTAAAAGGTACATTACCAATAATGTAAATAAATTGTTGCGTACCAAACTCCCCATGTTCTTGTTTGGTGTCAGAGTGGTGTGGTCCGATGTGTCTCGTAATCAGGTGCAACTCCGGTGGGGGGGGGTCTGCAAAAGACACTCCGATGCTCAAGTAAGAATATGTTCAAAGTGGAGGTAATAGAAATTAGAATCTATGGTACATAAGGCGTGTTGTGTTTGTATATAGTGCAGTATGAGGGATGATTGACGATGATGCCATCTGATAATCTAGTAGGGATGTTACTTAGAATGGATCGAGGTTGATCCTAGAGTTGTCAAACTCGTAATGGTGGAATTCCTCGTAATTAATGCGGATATAAGTATCCTTGTATAGCCGGGTGGAGCCCCCTGGCTAAGTCACACTACTTGGCTTGAGTTTGGTTCATGTGTGTGGGCGCTTTTGGGCCTAATCCGGCCTAATCCAAAGGCACTAGTCCAGTCCACAGCCCCCGAGTTTGGTTGGAGTCCGAGGACTTCGTGTCGAGCTCTAAGTAGTGTGTTGACCTCTGATCTCGATCTGATAGAGAGACATCGTCTAAATTAATGTGCCGATTAGGAGACGTCGGTGAGGATTAGGATTTTTGGAGCAAATGTGATGGTTGAGCGGGGGAAAAGGTGTGTTTTTTATGTGTTGTCGCTTGTATAATCTTTAATTAGGACAAGGGGTAATTATTACCAAAGATCTAATCAGCAATTTCTAGGGCTCCTTAAATGCCGATTGTTGACTGATGGACGTGGCCCCGTTGGTAGGTGGTGAATGGCTATTAAGGTGATAGTTCTTCTTGGGCCTATAAATAACCCTCAGAATTGTGCATTCTGCAAGCTTGAGTTTGTCATGGAGTGGGAAGTATCATAGATTAATGTTGGCTTGATAACGGGGATCTCTTTCTCTCGTGTGGCGACTTCTGATTGGCGATTGCCTCCTCATTTTGGAGGGGTAATCATGGTTGGGAAAGTGTTCGCACAAACCTTGTTGTTTTCTAGGAAATTGCCATTTGGTGGACTGATTGGTTGAGATTTGTTTGTGGCGTGATTGTTGACCGCCCGATGAGGGGAAAATTTAAAATGACTTTTAAATTCCAAAACCCCAACCATCAACTCAACAATAACAATGTTCAAAAGAAATGGAACTAAAGTTTGCTTACAAAATAGACAACTCAAAGTAATAAAATGCGGAAACATAAGTAAACCGAGTTGACGTGACTCAATGACTCAAAGAAGCAAAGAAAAGGACTCGATATCCCCCTCAACCACGACATGTCACGTGACCCGTTGTCCTGCTGCCACCAGCTGCACTACTGCACCCCGGTATCTCTCTGATCTAGCTCATGTGCTGTAAAACAACAAAATGAGGGGTAAGTCCACTGGGACTTAGTGAGTAGATCAGTCCTTATATCCTCTATATCATCATCAACATGAAGAAAACATAGCTCAAGCGATAAGGTTTTCTACCTTGGTCTTAATCTTGGTTTTGATGATAACAAACATGGAACTAATGTTTCATTGAGAAATATTTTCATGTTCCTTATCGGTTAACACTCGATGTCCTTGATCGAAAATATCAGAAGAAATCAGAAAATCGGAAGGACATTGGTCGACGTGTTCGGGTTCGTCACGGAGCTCTCTCAAAGTTCGACGTGTGCACCAAAGACGTCTTGGAAGAGTCTAAAGAACACATGGAAAGCTCTCCAAGTTGACGCACGTTGAAGGCCGGAACCCAAAAATGAAGCGCGCAAGAAGAAGGCTAAAAAAAAAAATCAAGCTCAGCCCAAGTTCAGTTGACCGGTCTGTTGACCGAATGTGGTCAAAAATTGGCAGTAGCCAATTCGGTCGACCGGTCGGTCGGCCGAAGGTTTCCAGGAAGTGGTAGAAAGCCTTCGGTCGCTCGGTTGGTCGACCGACGGTCGATAACGGGCAAAAAACTGCCCGTTGAGAAGAGGGGGGTTCTCTCTTCTCTTCACGGTCTATAAATACAAGACCATGAGAGCCTTCCTCCCATGATCCATGATTCTATTGAGCTATTTTTGATCATTCTCAAAGCTTTTCTTGAGCCGTCCCCTTGATAACCCTAGTTTCCATGACACATCCTTGATCTTGCCTTCAAACTTTGAACAATTCATCATTGAGGCATCAAGAGGAACTAGGACTCGTGTTTGGAGCTAAGTATTTATTGTATTATTTATATGCTCCATTATTTGTGTATTCTTGTGATTTATTTCATTATATTTGAGCTTGTAAAGACCTAGGTTGTTAGGTTTTGAAATTGGGTGGTAGCCTTGGTGTTTGAGATTTAAATCCACCGGTGTAAACGTAGTTTACTAGGATTAGTTGAGTTGTCCCTTAGGATTGAGGTGGAAGAGTGATCTCGGTAAGAAGGCGGAGACTTCCAAGTGTGGAAGTGCCTTAGGTTGAGAGTGAGATTCTTCGGGTCAAAGTCCTCGTTGTAAGGGCAACAAGATTAATATAGTAAAATTTAGTTTGGAAATCCTAAGCGAGGTACTTAGGTAGTGGAGTAGGCATTGGGGTCGAACCACTATAAATAATTGTGTTTGCATTGCTTCTACTTGTGTTTACTTCATTATCGTATTTACTTTGCTTCCGCTTGCTACTCAACTTGTAATTTGCCTAAGTAATCAAAGAAATGATTAAAACTGAATTTAGGCAAAAAGATTAGTAAACACACTATTCACCCCCCTCTAGTGTGGCCATTTCCCCAACATAAACAACATCATGATAATACCATATCTATTACACTATGCATGATAATCAATCAATATGTACAACCTCATAGTCGAATACATGTCTATCACACCACACATGACAATCATATAGGAACAACACCATAGAATTAACAAATAAGAAACATGATGCATCATCCACATGAATCACCTCCAAACCCGTCGGTCCCACGTAGCCACATAGGGTAGGTAGACGGGTGGCCGCAGCACTACCACCCAGCTCAATGTCTGCCTGTTAGGGTATGCCCTCCCCTCACCGACATTGGCTCTACCGAGCCAGCTTGTTGGGGCATACGTTCCCCTCACATGCTCAAGTCTCCGGGCTGTCTCCTTGGGGTATATGATCTCCTGCACCAGTCGAACTTCCGGAATAAGGCCAACGCTGTCTTCTTGGGGCATATCTTTCCCGCACCAGCGAGACTTCCGAGAAATGCAACACACACATCACAACATCACACGTGCAGGTACATATATAAATGAGCATAACAAGATGTGCACAATAGGTAACAAGGTATGTTTAGGGCATACCTTCACCTGCGCCTCCTCCTGTCATCCACCACAATCACATGCAATTGTATATTAAGGGAAATAACACCAAAATCATAACATCACAGTGTGTGCAATAGGAATAGAAGTACAGCATTGTACGTACACAAGCGAAGGATAAGAGCATGGAAAGTATGTATAGCAAACCCTAGGAATAGGGTATAACCCTTAACTATCCTACACAAGCTGAATGCCCTAGGGCTGGCCTACCTCCCTCACCTGAGTGCACTAAGATCAAGGTAGGTTCGGCCCCTTAGGTGTCCTTAGGGTCGACCCTCCCGAAAGTTAAATCGGGGTCCTAGTATCTCTAGGTGTCCCTAGGTTTCCAATTGTCTAAGTGTAGGGTTCTATATTGTTTCTATCCTTAGTAACAAGTCCATCATGCCCTATAATGAATCTCATAGGTGTGAAAAATAGATTGAACTCCTAAAATCCCACCTTTAGGGTGGCTGGCCACCCTAGGGTTCCTAGCTAGAGTGCCCTACAAGGTGACGACACACCCTAAACACCCTCAATCTTCCCCCTTTTCTCAAGATATTAAACCACTATCAAGAACCCTCAACAACCATCAAGATTCCTCAAAGAAACCATCAAGAATTGAAGAAGAAAGGGGGTAGCACAGCAAGGAAGGGGGCAACCAATTGCCCAAAAATCAATCCGATAAAACCGTTGCGATCACGATAAAACTCTCAACAATATCAACCAATCCGATTCACGAAAAACCTAACAAAAAATGACAAGAACCCCATGACATAGGGGAAGCATGGCTGATGAAGAAAAGAGGAAAAAGAAGGCTCATCCACTCACATCTTTTGGAGAAACCAGGAAGAAAGAAGAAGCTAGGGTTTCCTTCATAGAATTGTGTTTTGCCTAGGTGAATAGGTTTGAGGAGTTCTCAAAGGGTTGAGAACTGAGTCCTCAGTTGTATTCAAAGGGAAACACATAGTCTATAAAGGATTTGGTTAGAAATCCTTGGTGTGGAGCCAAGGTAGTGGGGTAGGCAGTTGGCCGAACCACTATAACTATTTGTCTTTGCATTATTTCTTTGATTGTGCTTATTACTTAATTATTACTTGTCGATCATCCTAACTTAATTGCATGATCAATTTGGTCACATTAAAAATCAAACTCGAAAGAGATTAAATAGAAGACAAAAGTCACCCAACACTATTCAACCCCCCCTTCTAGTGTGGGGTATTCACTCAACACTAATGAGAAGAGATGTCGAATACTGAGGTCCGAGCAGAATTTTTGGAACCGTCGGTCTATGAATTGCATTTCGTTGTCACTGATAAGTTTGCAGGGTATGCCATACCTGTAAATAATGTTCTTCCAAATGAACTTTCGGACCTTCTCGATCGCAATTGAGGATAGGGGTTCGACCTCTGTCCATTTGGTGAAGTAGTCGATTACAACTACCAAATATTTGATCTATCATATGCTTGAGGGAACGTGCTGAAGAGGTCGATACCCCATTTGTGAAACGACCAGCTGACTTTTGAGCTATACAATGGCTCGCGATGTTGTTGTGAGACTTCAGAGAATCTCTAGTATTTGTCGCACCTTTTGACGTAGAGGCTGTAATTTGTCTTCATGGTTGGCCAGAAATACCTGGCTCGGGGGATCTTGGCAGCCAAGGATCTTCCTCCGATGTGGTTGCCACAGACGTCGCCGTGTGCTTCTGCCATTATTGAGTCTATTTGAGGTCGGCTGATGCATTTGAGTAACAGTCGAGAATATCATTTTTTGTAGAGTTGATTATCGAGGAGTGTGTAGTAGCTCGCTATCCTCCTGAATTTTTTTGGGTTGAGATATGCTTTGGAATTTCTCCTCTGCTGAGGTAAATTATGTGCGGGGTCCTCCAGTCTATGCCTTGTTCAACTGTTTGGACCTCGGCCAATGTGTTGACCGGTTGGATGCTCGACTGTCCGAGGACTTGTTGAATGATCGACATGTTATTGTGAGATTTCCTGGTGCTGGCAAGCTTGGATAATAGGCTGACTCGGGTATTTTCCTCTCGATGTATGTGCCGAATCAAACAAGTGTCAAACTTAGTGATTAAAGAATGTACTAGTGAGAGGTACCTTTAGAGGGAGGGGTCCCTTACTTGGCAGGCGCCGTTAACTTGACCTACGACAAGCTATGAGTCGCTTTTCACGATCACGTTTTGGGCTTTCACATATTGGGCGAGCTTCAGCCCAGCGATCAAAGCTTCATATTTCGCCTATTTATTGTTGTCTTTGAACTAGAACTGAAGGGATTGCTCTAGGATTCCCTGACCATTCTCCAGAATGATGTGTTGGCCTAAGGTTTTATACCTTGGTCTTAATCTCGGTTTTGATGATAACAAATATGGAACTAATGCTTTATGGATAATTATTTTCAAGTTCCATATCGATTAGCACTCGACGTCCCCGATCGAAAAAATTAGAGAAATAGGAGAAATCGGCAAGGACGCTCGTTGTCGCTCGAATTTCGTCGGGAAGATAGAGTTTAGGTTTAGGGTGTCTAGAATGTGTTGTAAATCCTCATGATGATGCAAAGAAACCCAAAAACTAAACCTGAATCCCAAAACACAAAAACCCGAAAACTTAGAAAAGTTCATAAAATTCACTAAGCTTAGGGAGCTCCTTGGAGGGCTATATAACCTAGAAATTTTCTTGGCGCCAAAAATGCTGCTAATTGTTTCTTAGGTAAAAACTAGATAACGAGATATTTTTAAAGATTTTTTGGAAGACTTTAGCCTATCCATATTTGACCCGGGAGATTATAAAATTTCTAGTTTTCGGAAATTTTTACTAAACCCCAAAAGTTAGATTTTGATTCTTAAGAATTTTAATTTTTTAGATATTTTTATTGAATCCAATGGGGGGGGGGGGGGTAATCCTTATATAACATTTATATTTTAAAGTTATTAACTAAAAGTTAAAAATAGCAAAACTGCCTTGATTTTCCAGTTTCGGTCGACCAGTCGGTCCACCGAATGGTGTCCAAAAGTGGAAGAATAAATTCAGTCGGTCGACTGACGATCGATCGACAAACGATTGGACGATGAAAATAGCTATTTTTTTAGCCGTTGACTTGGCTATTTGAGGCCAACTCTTCATGGTTTATAAATACAAGACCATGAGAGTCTTAGCAAAGAAATATTATATAAGTAGACTTAGCGAAGACGGAACCCAGAAATGAACAAATGAGCAGAAAAATAAACAAGCAAAAAAATCAGCCCTGCCCAGATTCGATCGACTGACTGGTCAACCGACTGAAGAAGAAATCATGGCAAAAGGCATTTCGGTCGACCGACTGGGAGAGCTATTTTGGCTCTATCTTCTTAGGGCTTATATATACTAGCCCTTGAGTGTCTTCCTCAATGATCTTAACCTTCATTGAGCCATCCTTGATCATCTCTAAAGATTTCTTGAGCCATTTCTTTGCAAACCCTAGTTCGCATGATAAAAACTTGATTTTGCCTTCAAAGCTTTGATCGATTCATCATTGAGGCATCAAGAGGAACTAGGACTCGTGTTTGGAGCTAAGTATAAGTTGTATTGTTTATTTGCTCCATTACTTGTCTATTTTATTATTTATTTCATTGTATTTTCAAGTGTGTAAACTTAGGTTGCTATGTTTGATTGAGTTGGTGGTTGCCTTGGTGTTAAGGCTTAAATCCATCATTGTAAACTTAGTTTACTAGGATTAGTTGAGTTGTCCCTTAGGTTGAGGTGGGAGAGTGCTCTCGGTAGGAAGGTGGGATACTTCCGGGTGTGAAAGTGCCTTCTGTTTGAGAGCGGAGACATTCCGATGTAAAGTCCTCTTTGTAAGGTAAATGATATAATCTAGTAAATCTAGTTTGGAAATTCTAAGCGGGGTGCTTAGGTAGCGGAGTAGATATTGGGGCCGAACCACTATAAATAATTGTGTTAGCATTATTTACCTTGTATTTCTTATTGCTTATCATTTATATCTTGCTTCCGCTTACTACTCGATTTGTGAATTGCCTAAGTAATCAAGTAAATGATTAAAACCAAAATTAGGCAAAAAGATTTAGATAACACACTATTCACCCCCCTCTAGTGTGGCCATTTCACCAACATGATGCCCGCTTCGCTTCCTTTTTCGTTAGAGGTGTCGTCCATGAAAAACGTCCAAGTTTGGGCCTGGTTGGGGATGCCCTCTTGGTCGGTGAATTCAGCGAAGAAATTTGCTAATGCTTGGGCCTTAATGGGACCTATGGGCTGGTACTCTATGCTGAACTCCCAGGGTTCTATTGGCCAAGATATCATTCGTCCGATGAGCTCGAGCTAGGCCAGGACCTATCTGATTGGCTATTCTATGCGTGCCTAGATGTGGTGACTCTAGAAATATGGTCTTAACATTCTAGCCGACATAACCAGGGCTAAGGCGAGCTTCTCTGCCTCTAGTTTTTGGTTTCGGGCCCCTAAAGGACCTTGCTGACAAAATAGATCTGTTTCTAATCTTTTCCATATTCTCAGACTAGCACTGAGCTGAGGGCATTTTCCGTGACTGTGAGGTAGAGGAAGAGCATCTCCCCCGGCTGCGGCTTCTCAAGTACTGGTGGGCTAGTGATGAAGAGCTTGAGCTCTTCGAAGGCTTGTTCACACTTTTCGTCCCATTGGAAGTCATGTTGCTTTCTCAGGATTCTAAAGAAGGGTGCGGCCCTATCGGCTGACCTGGAGAGGAATCTGGACAGGGCAACCATTCTTCTCGTGAGCTGTTGTACTTCTTTGATGTTGCACGGGCTTCGCATATCTTGAATGGCTTAGCATTTCTTGGGATTGGCTTCGATCCCTCGGTTCGTAGGCATGAAACCGAGGAATTTTCCATCATGGACTCTGAAGGCACACTTCTTCGGATTTAATATCATATTGTAGTGCCTGAGTTGGCTGAACATCTCGATGAGATCGCTGCAGTGGTCTCCGATGGCTGGTGTTTTGACGACCATGTCGTCTACGTACACTTCCATGTTCTGGTCGATCTGATGCTCGAAGACCTTGTTTATTAAGCGTTGGTATGTAGCCCTTGCATTTTTTAGCCCGAAGGGAACCACTTTATAGCAAAACTTGGCATGCTCAGTGATGAAAGTCATCTTCTCTTCATCCTCTGTATGCATCCGGATCTAGTTGTGACCAAAGTAGACATCCATAAAATTCAAGTACTGATATCCCAATGAGCCATTGACAAGCTTGTCTATGCTCGGTAGTGGGTAGGAGTCTTTTGGACATGCTTTGTGTTGGGTCACCGAAGACCGGGCAAATAACAAAAAATTATTACACATAGCGAAAGAATAAAACGATTCTCTACCCTAACAGATCCATGCACCTCGGTTAAATCGATACTATTTTGAGAATTATACATATGAAGACCGTAATTCATCTTCTGCTCCGCGAATCCAAGATCACAATCTTACTCCGGATCCAAGATGTTGCCAAGTGATGAACAACCTCTACGGTAAGCACACGGACGAACGCGATGAATTGGGTGGCTCCCTAGTGCTAGCTCGGCTCTATCGAAACACCTTCCAATCTGGATTAGCATGGAACACCTTATGCGCTCTCCTCCCTCTTTGTTTGGTGGAGGTTGGCTGCCACAAAGGAGGCTCAACTTCCTTCAAAAGGGGTCGGCTTCCATTCAGGTTCCCGTCTAAGCCATAGGTGGATATTTATAGACGAGTCCATCATATTGAACGAGTCATCACAATCGTTGATCAATTCAAAGCCATATCCGGAATCTTAAAACAATTGTAATACCTGAATAAAAATATATATCCTAAATAACAATTATCAAGGATGAATTTCCTAAATTCGTGATGCCTATTATAATGTATCATTTAATAATAATTATAAAAGATACATCACCTAAATTGTAATCAACATAATTCCAATTTTAAATCACATTTAAAATTTAGAATAATTAATTCCAATTTTGAAAACTCCTTTTCAAATTCGAAATTAATTCCCAAAATTATTAAGAGAGAATTGTGGGTTAATGGTCATGCGGATCCAATCCGATGAGTCATAACCCTGAGCCCAATTCGATTCGCCTTATGTGTGCGACCCTGTATGTTCACTTAACGTTGGCAGTAGCACTACTACAATTTGGTCTTTTAGTGGTGATTGTTATGACGTCTGCTAGCAATTGTAAATACTGCAAAAACCTTTACCAGCAATTAATGAATTCTCACTAGATCCATTGTCATTAAAGGCTTTAGAAGCAATTTATACAATTGCTGGTAAAGATAAAAATAATCACCACTAAATGTATACATATATATATTGAAATTTTATAACTTTTTTTGTAGAGTTTTTAATAATAGTTACTAAATGGTGTACCTCTAAGTTATTTAGTGGCAATTATCTTCTTGCTACAAATTAATTGTCACTAAAGACCAGTATCAAGTGAACCATCATCTAGTCAGGTAACTTAATATTTGTCCTTACTTGTTTACTACCCAGAAGTATCCCACCTTCCTACCGAGAGCACTCTCCCACCTCAACCTAAGGACAACTCAACTAATCCTCGTAAACTACGTTTACACCGGTGGAATTAAGCCTCAAACACAAAGGCAACCATCCAATTTCAAGACCTAACAACCTAGGTCTTCACAAGCTCAAATACATTGAAATAAACAAGAAAATACACAACTTAATGGAGCAACAAATCAAACAACTTATACTTAGCTCCAAAGAAAGTTTCCTAGATTCCTCTTGATGCCTTTGATGGTGAATCAATGAAGTCAAGGCTTACTCAAGGAATTGAGAGATCAAAGCTAGGGATTTCAAGAATGGTGGCTCAATCAAGCTCAAGGATCATCAAAATATGGCTCAAGGTATGATGGATCAGGGGTGGAAGGCTTGCTAAAACTTCTATTTATAAGCCTTGAGGAGATGGCATGAAACAGCCAACTCAACGGGCGAAAAACTAGCCGTTTCCGCCGTCCGATCGCAAGTCCGATCGATCATCGGTCGACCGACCGAAGGCATAGTGTCATTTTCTAGCACATTTCGGTCGATCGTTCGGTCGATCGACTTGCCTACTGCCAGTTTTTGGTAGCATTCGGTCGACCGAAACTAGGCAGACTATTTGGTTTGGCTCATTTTTGGGTTCCGTCTTCACTAAGTCTACTTATATAACATTTACTAACTTTAAAACATAAATGTTATATAAGGATTACCCTCCATTTGGATTCAATAAAAATATCTAAAAAATCAAAATCCTTAAGAATCAAAATCTAGTTTTTGGGGTTCAGTACAAATTTTCGGAACACGAAAATTTTCTAATCTCCTGGGTCAAATATGGGTATGCTAAAGGCTTCCAAAAATTCCTTTAAAATATCTCATTATCTAGTTTTTACCCAAGGAACAATTACCGCCATTTTTTGTGTCAAGAAAATGTCTAGGTCATATAGCCCTCCAAGGAGCTCCCTAGGCTTAGTGAATTTCAGGGCGGTTTTTGGGTTTTCATGATTTGGGGTTCAGGATTGGTTTTTGGGTTTCTTAGCATAATCATGAGGATTTACAATTTATCTAGACACCTAAACCTAAACTCTATCTTCCCGAAGAATCCCGAGCGTCGACGAGCGTCCTTGCCGATTTCTTCGATCAGGGACGTCGAGCGCTAACCGACTTGGAACCTGAAAGATATTTTAATGAAACATTAGTTCCATGTTTGTTATCATCAAAACTGAGATTAAGACTAAGGTTGAAAACCTTAAGCCAACAGAATGAATTTCTTATGATATATATGCTGTGATGAACCCGAAAGTTGACATTTTCATGCTTATGAAATGTGTTTACACTTAAGGAATATAATGCATAGACTAGGTTTCACATCTAGGGAAGGATAGCAGACATTAGCACTCGACTAGTGCGACCCGAGGAAGGGGTCGGGTACGGGTTGATGCCCGGGGATTTCGATGGAAGTTTTTTTTGAGAAACTCTGATTGTGTATTGTGATTGAGATGGTCTACTGAGGAGTACCAATAGTGTAAGACCCAAGAAAATTTCCTAATATAAAAAATCTATTTTGGTGCAGCATGCCGGACCCGGGGGTAGTCGAGTCTCGGGATCACCTCGAGTAAAAAGGTATGACTCGACTAATGATGTATGCAATTTAATTGGGCAAATGACTCTTTCCTTTTATGCATTTATACCTTAATCGAGTTTAAATCGACTCGTGTTGCGGGTAGAGTCGGAACCCAAGTCGAGCTTGGGTTTAGTCGAGTCTTGAGTAAGAGTCAAGGGCCAATATGGAAGGCTAGATGAGGGATTAAAATCCCTCATCCATGCTGCCGTGCGACTCATCTTGGAGTCGCACAAGGCAGCGCATAGGAGAGGGGGAGAAGAAGCAAGGAAAAGGGGATTTTGGTCGATCCGGGATTTCGCGCCGTCGTCGGAAGATTCGAAGTTGTCATCATCCGATCCTTCATCTTCCTCAATCAAGGTGATTAAGAGCCTATTAATAGGAATCATTAATTATCTAAATAAACTAATATCCTAAACAATTGTAAAGAGGTTATCTAAATAAAATATGATTTATCTAAACTAATTAAATTCCTATCAAATAAGAATAATAATTATATAAATAAATTAAATTTCTATTAATTAATAGAATTATGATTTATCTCCATAAATCAAATTACTATTAATTAGGATTAATTCAAATAAATTAATTCCTAATTAATTGGTTAGGCTCATGGTTAGAAACAAATTTTCCCACCATGTATATTTGATTCGAAATCAAATTATATTTAATTCATAATTAAATACAATCCACGTCAAGTGGTTAATTAAATATTTAATTCATAATTAAATTTAATCAACCATGCAAAATATTATTATGTGTCAATCCCTACTATTTAGGGATGCCCTACAAATTAGGATTACCGATGAACTCCTTCCTCGCGCATTCATTCCTATAGGAAATGCATTTCCTATTATGTCCGTAAATGAGATCTATGATCGAGTTGCAGCATGTCCATGCTAGTAGACATATAATGCCGCATTCGGACTCTATCTCATAAAGTCTGTTACGAGGTTAGCCTGTTGTGTGTGACCCATTGGGCCCCACACTATGCCAGCAGTGAGTTGTGCATAACGAAGAGTCGAATCCTGATAGAACAACTTCTATTCGAATCTTACAAGCCTTCACTAAACCCCTTTAGTGTGGTCGTGAGGGACTCAACTCACAAGTCAAGATAGATGTCTAGCAACGTGTCATGACTACCCAGATAGTGTGAGGTTCAATCTATAGGGATCGAATGACCTTCGGTGATTAGTTACCGTGCAACTAAATCTCTCGTACAATGTCACTAAGTCGGATAGGGTACAGAAGAAGTGTCAAACCTGTTGTACAAATGGCAACACTAGAGGGCGGGTGAATAGTGTGTTAACTAAATTAATTAGCCTAAATTCAATTTTAATCGTTTCTCAAATTGTTTAGGCAAATTGCAATTTTACGATTGGATGCGGAAGCAATATAAACAATTATGCACAAAAAACATATAACAATCCTAACACACAAATTTATAGTGGTTCGGCCCTAATGCCTACTCCACTACCTAAGCACCCCGCTTAGGATTTCCAAACTTAGTTTTACTAGATTAATGTTGGTTCCCTTACAAAGAGGACTTTGACTCGAAGAGTCTCACTCTCAATCTAAGGCACTTCCACACCCGGAAGTCTCCGCCTTCTTATCGAGTGCACTCTTCCACCTCAACCCTAAGGGACACCTCAACTAATCCTAGTAAGCTATGATTACAACGGTGGGTTTAAGCCTTAACACGAAGGCAACCACCAACTCAATTAAACCTAGCAACCTAGGTTTACACAAGTTCAATTTCAATGAAATAAACAATAAAATACAATAACAATTAGAGCAATAAATCAAACACTAAGAACTTAGCTCCATAAGACACTCCCTAGTCCTCTTGATGCCTTGAGATGATGAATCGATAAATCTTGAAGGCTAAATCAAGATGTGTAGATCAAGGCTAGGGTTCTTGAAAGGATTGCTCAATGAAGACTTGTAGAAATGCTTAGGATCACTCTTTTAGGCTTGGAAGCATCGTTAGAAGGTTTGAAGGAGGATTGGGAAGGGTATTTATAACCCCCCAGTAAAACAGATCGTCAACGAGTATATTTTTTATCGTTGTCGACGCCCAGTCGATCGTCGATCGACTGACCGATCGACCGCTGGCTTTTTTATGAAATTTTTACGCTGATCGGTCGATCGATGGGTCGACCGAGTGTCGCTAATTTATCGATCTCCAATCTGATCGACCAATCGGTCGACCGAAGCCAGCTCTGCGACTTGCGTTCTGTAATTCGGTCGATCGATCGGTCGACCGATGCAGCTACTGCCAATTTTTGCCAACGTTAGGTCAATAGATCGGTCGACCGAACTGCCTTCTCCTTCGGTCGGTCAATCGAACTTGGACAGGGCAGCAGGGCAGTTTTCTTTGCTTGGTTCGTTTTCTGGTTCTGTCTTCGCTAAGTCTACTTATATAATATTTATTAACTTTAATTTAATAACTTTAAAACATAAATGTTATATAAGGATTACACCCCATTTGGATTCAATAAAAATATCTAAAAAATCAAAATCCTTAAGAATCAAAATCTAGTTATTGGGGTCTAGTATAAATTTTCAAAAAATAGAAATTTTCTAACTTCCCGGGTCAAGTATGGGTAGGCTAAAGGCTTCCAAAAAATCCTTAAAAATACCTCGTTATCTAGTTTCTACCCTAGGAACAATTACCGCCATTTTTTATGTCAAGATAATGTCTAGGTCATATAGCCCTCGAAGGAGCTCCCTAGGCTTAGTGTATTTCAGGGCGGTTCTGGGTTTTCTTATTTTGGGGATCGAGATTGGTTTTAGGGTTCTTATGCATCATCATGAGGATTTACAACATATCTAGACACCCTAAACCTAAACTCTAACTTCCCGAAGAATCCCGAGCGACGACGAGCGTCCTTGCCGATTTCTCCAATTTCTTCAATTCTTTTAATCGAGGACGTCGAACACTAACCGATATGGAACCTGAAAGATTTCTCAATGAAATATTAGTTCCATATTTGTTCTCATCAAAATCGAGATTAAGACCAAGGTTGAAAACCTAAAGCCAACAAAACCCTAATACTGATTCATATGTATTCCATCCGCTAAGATGTCGTCTCAATAATGAAACGTTAGAAACATCTTCCTGACTTTCATTTTTTACTTTGGCCAAAGATTCCCGAGTCGACACTTGCAGGGACACATAGGACATTATCTACTCTTACTAGGAGTAACACTATGTTGGTTGCTCACTTACCTCCATGAATGCTTCCCCATGCCTAATAATACCCAGCACATGACACTGAGGGCCACGTAGGGATAGAACCAAAGCTATGGGTCCTCACTCACAAGGTAACCATGACAACCTCAGGTCCAAGGACTACTTGCACCTACTATCATCCGAGGAACATCCTATTGACACTCATGTAAGGATTCCATTTTGTGTTTCTCGTATTGGTCCGTTCAATGAACTCATTCACTAATGAGATCAGCTACCCCCTATCATAGGGCATATACTAAGTGCACTAGTCTATCCAGAATCACCAATCCCCTAATTGGTGATCCTATGACTAGGAATATTTTGAACATGGGCATTTGGATTTCAAGTCTCACTGGCATTATCTCATCATGGTCTTAGAATCATTTGCCCGAATTCTTGGGGTTCATCATAATTTTTATAAATAAAGATGCAACATATGATGAAAAGTTGTCTCATTAAGTTGATTACCCTTGAATAGTCCCCAAACACATCGACATGTGATTGGCTCAATGGTACTATTCCTTTCAATCTCCCACTTGCACTTTAGCCAATCATCCTGGTATATGTATATCAAATTTCAGTGGTAATCGAATCTGCTGCTGTGGTAATCAGTTTAATCTACATTAATGTTTTCAGTCATCACCTCTTTCCAACGACGAGGAGACACCATCTTTTAAGAAAAGCAATGATGTTCATGGGATCTTAGTTCCTTAACTTTGAGCAACAGTCCTAGTATTGTCATACAATACCGGCGCTGAACTGGCAACCTCAGGAACAACTCCCACTGAATAATAAACTCCTTTATCTGATGCTATCCTAAGCGGCAGAGTAAGTTGCAAAGCACAAAGTCCTGGTCACCTTACCTGTTACAATACCCAGCTAGAAACACTTTCTTGCTTACCACACCATCATTAAAGGTATCCTTATACCATCATATGGTTTCATCGTTGTATAGAACACCTCTCATCCTTCTGAAGTGACTGAGAGAGTTCTCCATTTGCTCTTCAATGTTATTCTCCAGGGTTTTGCCCGAAAACTGCTAGATACCTCTAAGGTATAAGCAATATCAAGCCAAGTGCAAAGCATAGCATGATGGATCCCACTACCGAAGCATAATGGATAATTCTCAGCCTTTGTCTTTCCTCAGATGTCTAAGGAGACATCATCTTGATGAGACAGATGCTATGACTCATAGGCAAGTAACCTCTCTTTTACTGCCTTCTATGCTAAACCTCCTTAGCATTGTATCAATATACATGAGCTGGGGCAATTCTGGCATCCTTTCAGACCCATCCCCTTTTTAACTATCTCATCAAAACGGATGTTTCAACTCTTCGGTGCTAGCTGTAGTCCATAAATGGACCTCTGCAGCTCGCATACCTTACTCGGTCCAACCTAGGATACGAATTCCTTTGGCTATGTCATATAGACTTTTTCATAATGGAAGAACGCAGTCTAGACACCCAATAGCCAGATCTCGTATTCATAGTACACACTGATGGCTAGCAATATCCTGATGGACTTAAGCATTGGAACTAGTGAGAATGTCTTATTGCAGACGAGCTATTGTCTAGGTTAGATATCATTCACAGCCAGTCTGGTCTTATAGGTCCACACCTTGCCAGCTGCTTAGATCTTTCCTAAAGATCCACCTACACCCTATAGGAGTTATCCTTTTTGAGCCGGTCAACCAAAGTTCGTACTTGGTTTGAGTCCAGTTTGGATTAGCATAATGCCACCGCATAGTGTCAACATATTTGACCATTAAGAGATCGCGGATTGCCTGAATCTAGGTCATACCCTATGGCTAGATACAATCACTCAGACAGTCTACGTAGTCTCCTAGAAGAGTGATGAGAAGTAATAATTACATCGATTGATTTAACTTGTGGACTTTCCACTAGTTGTTGCGATTTTATTTGTGGTTGCTGAACTTCACCAAGTTCAACATATCTTCCACTCCCACTTTCCTCGACAAACACCTTTTCTCAGCAAGTGGTGACAAAACTCCTTTTGTTCAGTTGAGAGAACTTGATACCCAAAACACTTTTAAGGGTACGCCTCAACATTTGCACCTGGTTAAGTTTGTCATACCTAGGCAACCCCAAATCATGAGAGGTCTCAGACTCGGTTTCTTGTCATTCCATATCTTATATGGTGTATCAGAGACATACAAACTTATGGCTGCTACAATAGCTTATCCCCTGAAAAGATATTGGAAGCTAAGTATGGATTACATCATATCCAATAGGGTGTGATTCCTCCTTTCATACACACCATTGTTATTGTCTTCGAGATAATTCACAAACCTAGTGAATAAGTATTCTCTGCCTCGATCCAATTGAAGGCCTATAATACCTTTTCCAATATGTTTCTTTAACTTCACCTTAATACTCCTTAAACAATTCAAAAGTATAGGATTTGTGCCCAAACAGGTAGACATACCAGTGCCTAATCATATCGTAGGAGTATTCTTTCTGGCTTGAGTTATTATCGGTTTGCATACACTTATGTTGGCAAACTCTAATCAACTCAGCGAGCCTTTCGCCAGGTTTGGCGAACAGAGACTCGATCAAAATATTCTTGAGACACACTTCTCAAGTTCTGACTGTGATTCATAATCGCCCAAAGTCATAAAAGCCAAAAGGGTCGATCGACAATGATATGAAGGTGTCCGTCGCAACCATGTATCTGTCTGAAGATGCAAAGCTTTGGTGGTGGACCAAATATGATGAAATCCAGAAGGGTCAAGCAAAGATCGATACTTGGGATGAGCTAAAGCGAGAAATAAAAGCTCAATTCTTCCCCGAGAATGTGTAATTCATCGCCCGACAGAAGTTACGACAACTCCGTCACACCAACTCGATCCGGGAGTACGTGAAAGAATTCTCAACCATTATGTTAGACGTACCGGACATGGTCGAGACAGATCAACTGTTCACATTCATTGAAGGTCAACGGTCGTGGGCGCAACAAGAACTCGCTAGGAGAAATGTCAAGACCTTGTTGGAGGCAAAGATTATCATAGAGCGACTCACTGACTATAACTCGGAAGAAAACCCGACAAAGGCGGTGCCCTACAGGCTGAGATTCCAGAAGCCCGACAACCACAAGAGCAAAGGCACTGCAGGCGATACGAGATGGAGGGATCACCCGCAAAGAGAACACCCTCTGAAGGGGCCCCCTCAAAGGGATTATCCTCCGAGAGGGAACCTGTTGGGTGAAATGGCCACACTAGAGGGGGGGTGAATAGTGTGTTTACTAATCAATTAGCCTAAATTCGATTTTAATCGTTTCTTTGGATACTTAGGCAAATTACAAATTGAGTGACTAAATGCGGAAGCAATAATAAATTAATTAAGCACAAATAGAATATCAATGCAAACACAAGAATTTATAGTGGTTCAGCCTCAATGCCTACTCCACTACCTAAGCACCCCGCTTAGGATTTCCAAACTAATTAAGTTTATTAGATTAATGATGTTTCCCTTACATAGAGGACTTTGACTCGAAGTGTCTCACTCTCAACTAAGGCACTTCCACACCTGGAAGTCTCCACCTTCTTACCGAGAGCACTCTTCCACCTCAACCTAAGGGACAACTCAATTAATCCTAGTACACTATGTCTACACAAGTGGCTTTACTCCTTCTACACCAAGGATACCACTCAATCACAAGACCTAACACTAGGTCTTCTTACAAGTTCAAATTCAATGAAATAAACAAGAAAATACAATAATAAATGGAGCAATAAATTATACAATGAAGTACTTTGCTCCACACAAAGTTTCCTAGCTTCCTCTTGATGCCTTTGATGGTGAATCAGTGAAGTCAAGGCTCAATCAAAGGGATGAGATATCAAAGTTAGGGTTTGCACAAGATTAACTCAATCAAAGCTTAGAATTGATCAAAGGATGGCTCAAGGAGGTTAGGAATGATCAAAAAGTTATTTAAGGAAGGCTGGGTTTGGGTATTTATAACCCTGCAATCAAAATAGCGCATCAACGGGCAAAAAACTAGCCATTTCCGCCGTTCGGTCGCATGTCGGTCGATCGTAGGTCGACCGACCGATCGACCGCCCGCGACCGTTGCGCCTTCTGTGTATTACTATCGTTGTTCGGTCGAACAACGGGTCGATCGAATGAGTCGCGACATCGATGATCCTAAATTCGGTCGACCAATGCAGTTAAGCAAGAGGCGTGATTCTGCAATCCTCAATCCGGTCGACTGATCGGTCGAGCGACGGATGCATTGCCAATTTTCCACACACTTTGGTCGACCGACCGGTCGATCTAATTACCTGCTGCCAATTTTTGGCAGCATTCGGTCGACCGAACC
Source organism: Canna indica (assembly GCA_034359265.1). Classification (NCBI taxonomy): domain Eukaryota; kingdom Viridiplantae; phylum Streptophyta; class Magnoliopsida; order Zingiberales; family Cannaceae; genus Canna; species Canna indica. The sequence continues at coordinate 44,009,245 of CP136892.1, forward strand.
TAGACTGGATTGGGCAGCTTGGTTATTTTTGTTCGTTTTCTGGTTCTGTCTTCACTAAGTCTACTTATATAACATTTATTAATTTTAAGTAATAACTTTAAAATATAAATGTTATATAAGGATTACCCCCCATTTGGATTCAATAAAAATATCTAAAAAATCAAAATCCTTAAGAATCAAAATCTAGTTTTTTGGGGTCTAGTATAAATTTTCCAAAAACGGAAATTTCCTAACTTTTCGAGTCAGGTATAGGTAGGCTAAAGGCTTCCAAAAATTCCTAAAAAATACATCATCATCTGATTTCTACCCAAGGAACAATTACCGTCATTTTTTATGTCAAGAAACTATCTAGGTCATATAGCCCTCCAAGGAGCTCCCTAGGCTTAGTGAATTCAGGGCGGTTTCCGGGACTTCATGTTTTAGGATTCAGAATTGGTTTTAGAGTTCTTTGCATCGTAAAGAGGATTTACAACATATCTAGACACCCTAAACCTAAACTCTAACTTCTTGAAGAGTTTGAGCGCGTCGACCAACGTCCTTCCGATTTCTCTGATTTTTTCGATCACGGACGTCGTGTGTTAACCGAATAGGAACCTAAAAGATTCTCAATAAAACATTAGTTCCATGTTTGTTATTATCAAAATTGAGATTAAGACCAAGGTTGAAAACCTTAAGCCAACAGAGACCTACGCCTATCTGCTTCTTGTGCAGAGGACCCCATATGGTCCGAGAATGTCCTCAATGGCAAGCATTGAACACCATTATAGCAGAGTTCGTGGCGGAGAACATAGCCAACATCACCACCAAGAAGGAGAAGGGCAAGTCTCCTGCAGTCCCCGAAGCGGAGAACTATTCCAACGAAGACAAAGACACTAGAAGGCCCAATATGGGAGCAATGTGTCTCCTCAATGCTCTCAAGACTCAAGTGGGGGAGCAAGGTCCAAAGAAGGGACCCACCAAGGCAGCACATGAGCTGATGTTCATTGACATCGAGCTCAATGGCAAGAATACCCGAGCGATGGTCAACTCGGGAGCAACTCATAATCTCATCGCCAAAGAAGATGCAATTTTAGCCTAAATCTGATTTTACTTGTTTCTCAAATCATTTAGGCACGTTGCAATTTTACGATTAAATGTGGAAATAAGATAAAATAATTAAGCACAAACAACAATAGATAACAATGCTAACACACGAATTTATAGTGGTTCGGCCCCAATGCCTACTCCACTACCTAAGCACCCCGCTTAGGATTTCCAAACTAGGTTTACTAGATTAATTCTTGTTTCCCTTACAATGAGGACTTTGACTCGAAGAGTTGCACTCTCGACCTAAGGCACTTCCACACCCGGAAGTCTCCACCTTCTTATCAAGAGCACTCTTGCACCTCAACCCTAAGGGACAACTCACTTAATCCTAGTAAACTACGATTAATTACAGCGGTGGATTTAAACCTCAAACACCAAGGCTACCACCCAATTTCAAGACCTAACAATCCTAGGTCTTCACACGCACAAATCCAAGAAAAACAATGTTCAAATAACAATTAAAATACAATCAAAAGAGCTTAAGAAATGAGAGAGGAATCACAGCTCTTTTCCAAGCCTTCAACGCCTTCAACTCGTCAAGAGGTAGAGCTCGAATCAATTCCCGAGTCGAAGCAGAGTGTGCACTTGAAGAATTTGTTGGCGGAAGAACCGAGCGCAACCAACACCTTCCATTTTCTCTCTGTGCGGTCAACCGACGGGTCGACCACCAGACGCAAATCCTGTGATCCGTAATCCGGTCGACCCATCGGTCGACCGACGCAGGTTTGCGGCTTCACCTAACGTAGTCCGATCGACCGACGAAGCTACCACCATTTTTTGGCCTCAGTCGGTCGATCGCCCGGTCGACCGAAGTAGCTACTGCTGCTTTTCAGCATCCATCGGTCGATCGACCGATCGACCGAGATGGCTACTGCCATTTTTCTAACCCTATTCAATCGACCGCCCAGTCGACTGAACCTAGGCTGAATTTAATTTCTTCAGCCTTCTTCTTCCGCGCTTCATTTTTGGGTTCTGACTTTCAATGAGTATCAACTTGGAGAGCTTTTCATTTGATTTTTGGACTCGTCCAATGCGACTTTGGTGCACTCGTCGAGCTTTGAGAAATTCCATGTCGAACCCGAGTGCGTCGGTCAATGTCCTTCTGATTTATCGATTTCTCTGATTTATCCGATCGAGGAAATCGAATGCTACTCGATATGGAACCTGAAAGATTTCTCAATGAAATATTAGTTCCATGTTTGTTATCATCAAAACTGAGATTAAGACGAAGGTTGAAAATCTAAAGCCAACAATCTCCCCCTTTTTGATGATGACAAACATCCTTAAGGAAATATATTTATTAAAGCATATAAGATATCAACTAAGAGGTTTCTCCCCCTATCAATATGCATATTTATGAAAATAAACTCCCCCTATCTATATGCATGGATCTCCTATATTTTCTTCCCATTTACCTATAATTTTCTCCCCCTTTTGACATCAATCAAAAAGGGCAAGAAAGGTCAATCTAGTCAAAGGGATGAAAAACAAATATTTTTTCATGAAGTTGAGACTCTAAAGATTATTTTTCATGAAACATGAAAATCTCAACCAAAAGAATGGAAAACAAATATTTAATATGAAACTTAAATCATACATGATATGTTCAAAACTAAATATTTGAATTAAATCATGTATGTCCTCATATCTTTTTCATGACATTTTTAGATTTCATTCAAACTTTCAAAATATGGTCATTTAAATCATGTATATCAAGTTTGAAGTGAAACTAATGTCATTTGATCCAATTATGAACTTAGCACATTTTCATTTGAAATAAGCATGAAAACATGAAAATGCTAAGTATCAAGTTTTTTGCTATCTACTCATGTTTTCTCAAACTTAGGCATCTAGACATCAAACATGAGAGAATGTAAGTCTATGAATCAAGTTTGGGCTTAAAATGAAATTTTTAAGTCACTTTGTTGACTTAGGTTAATCTATACTTCAAGATTTGAAATACCAATTGTTGGATGAAAAATTTTGATATCAATTATTGAATGGTCATTTGAAATGCATGTATCAAATTTGAACTAAACATGAATTTTCTAAGTTCATTTTTCATCCTATATTGATTTTGATAAACAAATGGATATTTCTAGCTATCATCCAAGATATCAAAATCATTCCTAGAAATGATTTTACTCAAGAAATTGAGTGAATGATATTAGAAATGGAATCCAAATGGTATACATAAGGTTTTATTTGATGTTTTTTTGAAGAAAAATCAAAGTATCAGAAAGATTGATATTTTAAGAATGATGATACTTTGTGTTTTCGAAATCTAACTTCAAAATTCCATTATAAATCAAATTCTTGATGAAACTTTTCAAAAATTTTACTGACAAACCTAGATTTTTCAATGAGGGTGCAGTTTCAAGAATCAATTAAAAGGATTTTTCTATATTTCTCTAGAAATAACTAAAAATGATACCAATGGTTGATTAAAATTTCATTTTTGTAATTTTCAATTATTTCCAAAACGTGTTCAATTTTCATTCAAACTTTTATGACACCATAAAGTGATCATGTAAAGAGTGTTTGTCAAGTTTGAAATGAAAATTATATTCTTAAGTCAAGATGTCAACCTAGCATGGTTTCATTCATAACTAAACTAGTTATCATGAAACTTGCTAAGTTTCAATTTTATCATTTATTCATGATTTTTCAAACTTGAACCTTTGGATACCTAACATGAGTAAATCTAAACATGTTTCTCAAATATGGATTAAAAATGAGACCTTTAAGTCAACTTGTTGACTTGGGTCAACTTGGTTCAAAAGAGGTAATCATGAATTGACCTCTATGTCATTTTATCCATATCCATATGAATTTTCCATTCTAAGTGCTTGGAAATATGTCATACCTATTTCTAAACATGTTTATGAATTTTGGACTTAAAATGAAGTGTCCAAGTCGATTTGTTGACTTGGGTCAAACTTTTTTAAGTTTAAGTCTCCTAAAGTGATATAGTTATCACATTATTCGTCTAGACATAAATTTTTAATTTTAAATACCTAGACTTATGTGATATGTGTGTCTAAACATGTTCATTAGGTGTTTACTCAAAATGAGGTCTATAATAAGAATTTTTAACTTGTTAAATTTAATTCAATATAAATATCATGAAATTGCCTATTCATCATGAAATTTGCCTACTCATGAAAATTCAATATTTATCATGCAAAATCAATCATGAGTATATAGAGACATCATTAAAGCATGAATATTCAATAATTATTTTAAGATTTTGCAAAACTAATTCATACCTTTTTCAATAGAATTTTGTCAAACTTGTCATTTACTTTTCACTTTTCTTCATGACAACATGTCCTTCTAATGTTTACCACTTTCTTAACTTGCAAGTAAGCTTCATTAGTATCAAAATGAAATTATATGCCAAATAGCAAGCTAACATACTAAATAGCAAAGGTTTAATGCAAAGTTTCATTTAAAGACCTTAACCTATGCTAGATAGTAGAGATTCATTTTAAGGAGTTTTCATGATCTCAAAATGAATCTAAGGGATCTTAAGATGTGAAGCATTTGAGGAATAAGGTCCCTAGACATGTTTAACTAGTTTGGACTTAAAGGAATGTCTCTAATAGAAGTATCAACCTAGAGCAAGTTTCATTTAATGAAATTTGCCTAAGTGCTAAGATTCTACCTACTCATGAAAATTCAAGGGTTTACCATGCAATTCTAATCATGAGTATTTAGACATTATTTAAGCTTAAGCATTGAGGTATAACACCAAGGTTTTGAATTTATCAAAGTTATACTTTATTCATGATAATTTGCCAAACTAATCTTTTTCTTCCTAATTAGCCTTCCATTCTTAATTACCAATAACTTGCAAGTATACTTCATAAATAGAAAATGAAACCAAATCTACATGCAAGCTATCTAACTAAATAGCGAAGTGAAAAACCAAGTATCATTTTCCAAATTCAACTTCACTAAATAGCATGGATTCATTTTTTTATAAATAATTCATGATAACAAAATGAATCAAGAGATCTCAAAATATGAATTTTGAAAAATAAGATCCCCAACCCTTCCTATTGGTTGAAAACCGAAAGGCCACAATTAGCCTACGATTTAGAACCGCAAGGTCGCTTAGGCCCATTACAAGCCACTTAGGTCTCCGAAGAGACTGGGAAATCAAAATCAAAAATCAAAAACATTTTCGAAAGAACTCTTTAGCAAGAGCGGGGAAAATAACTCAAATTAATCATAATATCATAATCTTCAAGTAAGGTAAAATGATCCAAGTTAGAAGATAATACCGGAATAGTTTTGATGCCAACTTTACCTAAGGCATCAAGGTAGCTTGAAGTTGCAACCAAGGAAGGATTCATCATTCAAGTCTATGGTTAACTCCAATACACCACTTCTCATTCATCCGTGTGTGGTAGCTCCCCCTACAATAGAGCATAAAATTTTTGGTACCCAAATGGCTTTGGGTCCTTGGGGGTTAGTTGGCCTTGGTATCCAAAGTATCTTTGCAACACTTGGATTCTTCTTAAATGCGCAATCATAGATTGTGTGACCATATGTACCACAACAAAAGCAATATCCATTAAATTTCTTTTTGTTTTTGCTATGGACATGTGATTTATCATTAGAATGCTTGACATGTGAAACATGATAAGTATGAGCATTCTTAGAAATATCATTCTTCTTCTTATGATCATGAGATCTAAAAGTTGAATGTCTAACATGAGATTTAACATTAGCATGAACATTCTTTTTCGAAAAATCATTTCTACTAAAATTCTTAAATGAGGAAATATTTTTCATTTCATTCACTTTCTTGTTTAGGTTTAGAACCTCATTTTTCAAATCAATCATGGGTTTTTGAATAGCATGCAAGTGAGTTTTTAACATGTTATTTTCATTTTTATGTTTCAAGTTCTTTATCTGAAATTTTACATCATCATGGCAAGAATCAAAAGTGCTAGTATTCATTTTTTCATTTTCTAATTCATGCACATGAGAGCTAAGCCTTAAATTTTCTTCTTTAATTTTCTATTTTCCTTATTCTTTTTCATAAGCAATTCATACATCTTTTTACATTCTTCTAGTAGTTCTTCATTACGACATATCAAGAAATTTTGAGCTACTAGAATCATTATCATTAACATTTTGAACATGACTAGAAGATGGAGAATATACCTCATCTCGAAGACCCATGAGGCAAACGTTTGATGTAGCTTCATCGTCATGTCTAGAAGAGGCTTCACTTGATTGAGATGTGGATTAAGAAGCATACTTCTTGTTGGATTTCTTCTTCAAGAGGGGACAATTCATCTTCTTGTGTCCCGTCTCTTGGCAAATGAAGCACCTAAGTTTCCGTTTCCGATTCTTGCTTGTGCTTCTTTGGCTAGAAGTGCTTTGGGCATCAAAACCGAGGTTAGTACTAGGGGGATGACCATTGTCATCACCACCCTCAACAAAAGTGTTAAGCTCTTCGATTTTAGCATAATCATATAACATATTTAATGTTGCCCAAATATCAAAAGCCGAAGTGCAATGCATGACTTTTTCAAGGATGCTATTAGGTAAGGTACAAAATATGAAATACATAGCATCTCCATTAGATTGAAATTTTTTCTTGTCAACTTCACTCCAATCATGCATGTCAACCTTAGGTTCAATGTATTCTAATTTTATCATGTTATAAACATCAAAACCTCTAGTCTTTAAGTAGGTGTACATTCTAGATTTTCAAAGACCAAAGTTGAGATTCATTGAACCTAGGAGGTGAAGATGCTACCGACTATAGTGCCATTTTTCATATCGAGAGACGATGTAGAGGAGACGGTGAAATCTCTTTCTACGACCCGCTCTGATACCAATTGTTGATGAAATGGCAACACTAAAGGGGGGATGAATAGTGTGTTATCTAATTAATTAGCCTAAATCCGATTTTACTCATTTTTCAAATCGTTTAGGCACGTTGCAATTTTACGATTAAATACGAAAGCAAGATAAACTAATTAAGCACAAACAACAATAGATAACAACGCTAACACACGAATTATAGTGGTTCGGCCCCAATGTCTACTCCACTACCTAAGCACCCCGCTTAGGATTTCCAAACTAGGTTTACTAGATTAATTCTTGTTTCCCTTACAATGAGGACTTTGACTTGAAGAGTTGCACTCTTGACCTAAGGCACTTTCACACCTGGAAGTCTCCGCCTTCTTATAAAGAGCACTCTTCCACCTCAATCCTAAGGGATAACTCACTTAATCCTAGTAAACTACGATTAATTACACCGGTGGATTTAAACCTCAAACACCAAGGCTACCACCCAATTTCAAGACCTAACAATCCTAGGTCTTCACATGCACAAATCCAAGAAAAACAATGTTCAAATAACAATTAAAATACAATCAAAAGAGCTTAAGAAATGAGAGAGGAATCACAGCTCTTTTCCAAGCCTTCAACGCCTTCAACTCGTCAAGAGGTAGAGCTCGAATCAATTCCCGAGTCGAAGTAGAGTTTGCACTTGAAGAATTTGTTGGCGGAAGAACCGAGCGCAAGCGATTAATCTTTTGGAAGGCTCAAAACTCCCTTTTAATTACTCAATAAAATTTGTAAGAGTGGGAGGAGATCAAAATTGAGAGGTTAGATGAATGATTTATACCCTCTCAAAGAAACGACCACTCAACGGATAGAAAACTATCCGTTGCAGATGCTCGGTCGATTGACCGGTAGACCGACCGATCGACCGCTTGAGCGACCGCTGCCATTTTCTCTTTGTGTGGTCAACAGGCGGGTCGACCGCCAGACATAAATCCTGCGATCCGCAATCCGATCGACCCATCGGTCGACCGACGCAGGTTTGCGGCTTCACTGAATGCAGTCCGATCGATCGATCGGTCGACCAACGAAGCTACTGCCATTTTTTGCCCTCAGTCGGTCGACCGCCCGATCGACCGAAGTAGCTATTGCTGCTTTTCAGCATCCATCGGTCGACCGAGATGGCTACTGCCATTTTTCTAACCCTATTCGATCGACCGCCCGGTCGATCGAACCTAGGCTGAATTTGATTTCTTCAGCCTTCTTCTTCTGTGCTTCATTTTCGGGTTTCGGGTTTCAACGAGCATCAACTTGGAGAGCTTTTCATTTGATCTTTGGACTCGTCCAATGAGACTTTGGTGCACTCGTCAAGCTTCGAGAAATTCCACGTCGAACCCGAGCGCGTCGGTCAATGTCCTTCCGATTTATCGATTTCTCTAATTTATCCGATCGAGGACATCGAACGCTACTCGATATGAAACCTAAAAGATTTCTCAACGAAATATTAGTTCCATGTTTGTTATCATCAAAACCGAGATTAAGACCAAGTTTGAAAACCTAAAGCCAACAATTCATTGTGGTGTACTTAGATGATATTGTGGTCTACAGTCGGACCTTGGAGGAGCACATTCAACATTTGAAGATCATCTTCAACATCTTCCGGGAGAACACTTTATTCGTGAAATGGGAGAAGTGCTACTTCGCCCAAGAATAGATCGACTTTGTGGGACACCGTGTTGGGGGCGAAAAAATCCGAATGGATAATGTGAAAGTCCGCGCCGTGGTGGAATGGCAACCACCCACGAAGGTCACGGAGCTCAGGTCATTCCTTGGCTTTGTGAATTACTACCGAAGGTTCATCGCCGATTACTCGAGGCGGGAAGCATCCGAAGACCTGAAGTGGGCGGTGGTCAAGGAACCAGTTTTCAAACTCCCAGACTATGGGAAGCCCTTCGAAGTACACACCGACGCCTCAGAATAAGCCATTGGAGTCGTCCTCATGCAGGATGGACATCTCGTCGCCTTCGAGAGTCGTAAGCTAAACGACATGGAGAGATGATATCCTGCCCACAAAAAAGAAATGACGGCAATAGTGCACTGTCTCCATGTTTGGAGGCACTACTTGCTCACATCACACTTTGTTGTGAAGACGGCTAACATAGCGCTAAGTTACTTTCAGACTCAAAAGAAGCTCTCGCTGAAGCAAGCCTGATGGCAGGACTTCTTAGTGTTGGCTTAAGGTTTTCAACCTTGGTCTTAATCTCGGTTTTGATGATAACAAACATAGAACTAATGTTTTATTGAGAAATCTTTTAGGTTCCATATCAGTTAGCGCACGACGTCCGCGATCAGAAATCAGAGAAATCAAAAAATCGGAAGGACGTTGGTCGACGCGCTCGAACTCTTCAAGAAACTAGAGTTTAGGTTTAGGGTGTCTAGATATGTTGTAAATCCTCTCTATGATGCAAAGAACCCTAAAACCAATCCCGAATCCTAAAACATGAAAACCTGGAAACCGTCCTGAATTCACTAAGCCTATGGAGCTCCTTTGAGGGCTATATGACCTAGATATTATCTTGACATAAAAAATGACGGTAAGTGTTCCTTGGGTAGAAACTAGATAGCGAGGTATTTTTAAGAATTTTTTGGAAGCCTTTAGCCTACGAATACTTGACCCAGGAAGTTAGAAAGTTTTTGTTTTCTGAAAATTTATACTAAACCCCAAAATCTAGATTTTGATTATTAAGGATTTTGATTTTTTAGATATTTTTATTGAATCCAAATGGGGGGTAATTCTTATATAACATTTAGTTTGTTGTAGGCATGCGACCGAACGGCGGAAACGGCTAGTTTTCCTCCCGTTGACGTGCTATTTCCATTGCAGGGTTATAAATACCCAAACTCAGTCTTCCTTAAACAACTTTTGATCTCTCCGTAGGAAAGTGGGATACTTCCAGGTGTGGAAGTGCCTTCGGTTGGAGAGCGGAGACTTTCCGGTGTAAAGTCCTCATTGTAAGGGAAACAAGATATAATCTAGTAAATTTAGTTTGGAAATCCTAAGCGGGGTGCTTAGGTAATGGAGTAGGCATTGGGGCCGAACCACTATAAATATCTGTGTTAGCATTGTTATTTTTGTTCATGTTTATTGCTTCATATTTATTGTTTTCGCTTGCTATAAATATCGTGCTTAGCCTAACTAATCAAGAAATGATTAAAATCGGAATTAGACGAAAGATTTAGTTAACACACTATTCACCCCCCCCCCCTCTAGTGTTCCATTTCGTCCAACAATTGGTATCAGAGCGGGTCGTAGATTGAGATTTCACCATCTCCTCTACATCGTCTCTCGATCCGAAAAATGGCACTAGAGTGTTTAGCGTCTTCACCTCCTAGGTTCGATGCCTCGAACTTTGGTCTTTGGAAATATAGGATGTACACATATTTAAAGACTAAAGGTTTTAGTGTCCTTAACATGTTAAGACTAGAATTCATTGAACCTAAGGTTGACATGCATGCTTGGAGTGAATTAGATAAGAAAATGTTTAAATATAATGAAGATGCCTTGAATTGTATTCTTTGCACATTACCAAATGACATTCTAGATAAAGTCATGCATTGCTCTTCGGCTTATGATTTATGGGCCACTTTAAATGTTTTATATGATTATGCCAAAACCAAAGAGATTGGCACTTTTGATGAAGGTGGTGATAACAATGGTCACTCACCTACTACTAATCTCGATTTTGATGTCCATAGTGCTTCTAGTCAAAGGAGCAAATCTAAGAGCCGAAAACGAAAGGTGATTTGTCATGCTTGCAAGGAAAAGGGGCATGTGAGAAAAAATTGCCCCACCATGGTGAACAAAGCAAGGAAGAGGTCAAGTGCTTCCACCTCCACATCTTACTCAAGTGAAGCATCATCTTTTCATGACCATGAAGCCACTTCAAAAGTTTGCCTCATGAATGCTAATGATAAGGTACACTCTTCTTCTTCTAGTCATGCTAATGATAATAATAATGCTAGCTCTACTAGTTCTCTTGATATATCATATAATGAGTTAGTAGATGAATACAAAAAATGTATGCCTTGCTTGTTAAAAAGGATAATGAAAATAAAAAATTGAAGAAAGAATAAGGCTTAACTCTCATGTGGATGAATTAAAACTAGAAAATGAGAGAATGAAATCTAGTTCTTTTGATTTTTCTCATGATAGGTTGAAACTTGAGTTTAATGACATAAAGCTTGAGAATGAAAGGTTGAAACTTGAGAATTCAAAAATTATAAGTCAAAACAACAATTTGAAATCTCAATCTAAAGCCTTATATCAATCTCTTGATTCATTGAAAAATGAGTTTGTGTCCTTAAATAAGAAAGTAAACGAATTGAAAAATATTTCATTTCCTAAGAACACAAGAATGAAAAATTCTTATGTAAAGAATGTCAATGTCCATCATGTTCAAAATGCTAAGCATTCTACCATTAAACCTCATGTTCAAAAGAAGAATGTTTCCATTAAGAATGCTCATGTTCATCATCCTCCTCATGTCAAACATTCTAACTTTAGACATCATGTTCACAAAAATGACAAAAGGAAAGAATTTCAAGGTCATTGTTTTTGTTGTGGTATTTACGAGCATGCTATATATGATTGTGCATTTAAGATGAATCCAAGTGGTGTTAAGACACTTTGGGCAGCTAAGCCCTCTAACCCCCAAGGACCCAAAGTCATTTGGTTACCAAAGATCTCATCTTCTCTTGTAGGGGGAGCAACCACACAAGGATGAGTTGATGATAGTTGATGGGAGTTGCATGAGGACTTAGAGCTTCACCAAATCCAAGTTGCAACTTCACATCTTTTGGATGCCTTCGATATGAAGAATCGGCATCTAGTTAGTTTGGTATCATCTCTTAACTTTTATTGATCCATTAATAGTTGGAGTTCATGATACTTGCTTAAATTGATTGTTTTTCCCGTTCATGATATGCTTTCAAAAATATTTTTTAATTTATGATTTCTAGTCTTTTCGGAGACCTATGTAGCCTGTAATGGGCTCATGTGACCTTGTGGTTTTAAATCGTAGACTCATTGTGGCATTTTGGTTTTCAACCAATAGGAAGGGTTGGAGATCTAAATTTTTTAAATATTTTATATTTTGAGATCTCTCGATTCGTTTTGGTTTCATGATGATTCTACTTGAAACGAATCTTCCACTGTGTAGCTTAGGTTGAAATTCTCAAATGAAGATTTCTATTTAAACTTCGCTATTTAGTTTGATCGCTTGCATGTAGCTTTGGTTTCACTTTCTACTAATGAAGTCTACCTGCAAGTTGAAAATGATAATGGAAGGCTATGCTATCATGAAAAAAATTGAAAAGTAAATGACAAGTTTGGCAAAATTCTATTGAAAGATGTATGAGTTTGATTTTACAAAAATCTTAGTATAATACTTGAATACTTGTGCTATAATGATGTATCTATACTCATGATTGTTTTTGCATAATAAATATTTGAAATTTCACGAGTAGGCAAAATTTTGATAACTTAGGCAATTTCATGATATCTTAATTGAATGAAACTTACTCTAGGTTGAAACTCACATTAGAGACCTCATTTTGAGTTAGTAGTTGGAAAACATGTTTAGATACACACATGACATGATTCTAGGTGTATAAACTTGAAAATTCATGTGTAGATGGAAAATGTGATAACTAGATCACATTAGGGGACTTAAGCTTGAAAAGTTTGACCCAAGTCAATAAATCGACTTGGACACTTCATTTTAACTTCAAACTTCATAAAAATGTTTAGGAATAGGTATGATATATTTCCATGCATTTAAAATAAAAAATTGATATGAATATGGATAAAATGACATAGAGGTGATCTCATGAAAACCTCTTTTGAACCAAGTTAACCCCAAGTCAACAAGTTGACTTAAATGTCTCATTTTCAATCCATATTTGAGGAACATGTTTAGATTTATTCATGTTAGGTATCCATAGGTTTAAGTTTGAAAAATCATGAGTAAATGATAAGATTGAAACTTAGCAAGTTTCATGATAACTAGCTTAGTTTTAAATGAAACCATGTTATGTTGATATCTTGACTTAAGGATATAATTTTTATTCCAAACTTGACATACACTCTTTACATGACCATTATGTGGTGTCATAAAAGTTTGAATGAAAACTGAGCACATTTTGAAATTAACTAAAAATTACGAAAATGTCATTGAAAATTGAGCATTTTCAGTTATTTCTAGAAAAATATAGAAAAATCATTTTTAACTGATTATTGAAACTGCACTTTTACTGAAAAATCTAGTTTGTTGTATAAAAATTTCAAAAAATTTCATCAAGAATCTGATTTATAATGGAATTTTGAAGTTGGATTTCGAAAACACAAAGTATCACTTACTTGAAACACTCATTTTTCCGATACTTTTATTTTTCTTCAAAAACTTCAAATGAAAACTCATGTATACCATTTTAATTGCATTTCTAATATCATTCACACCATTGCTTGAGTAAAATCATTTTTTTGAATGATTTTGATACCTTGAATGATAGCTAGAAATATCGATTTTTTCATTGAAATCAATATAGGAAGAAAAATAAACTTAGACAATTCATTTTGAGCTCAAACTTGACACACGCATATTAAATAATCATTCAACGATGTCTGTAAAGTTTGAAGCAAAATTGACAACTTTTAAAAAAATACCTGAAATTTACGAAAATTCCCCTGGACTTTTAAGAATTTTATGAATTTATAGAAAACTGGTTTTTGACTTATTCTTGAACCTCTAGATTCCTTGTAAAATCTAGTTTGTCCAGTTGAAGTTTCAAAAAATTTCGTTAAGAATATGATTTCATAAGGATTAAAAAAATTAATTTTTAAAAAAACTTGAAGTATACCTTGACCTAAGTCAACAAAGTGACTTAGAAATTTTATTTTAAGCCCAAACTTGACTCATATACTTAGATTCACTGATGTTTGATGTCTAGATGCCTAAGTTAGAGAAAACATGAGTAAATAGCAAAATTTCACACTTAGCCATTTCCATATTTTCATGCTTATTTCGAATGAAATCGTGCTAAGTTAAAATTTTGATCAAACGACATTATTTTCACTTCAAACTTAATATACATGCGTGCTTTACATGATCATAACTTGGTATTCTGAAAGTTTGAATGAACTATGAAAATGTCATGAATGATTCATTTATTCACGAAAATATCCAAACTTGAGTGCATACGTGATTCTAAGTAAAAGATCTCATTTATCATTTCATGATATCATGTATGACTTAGTCTCATATCAAATATTTGTTTTTCATCCCTCTGGTTGAGATTTTCATGTTTCATGAAAAATATCTTTAGAGTCTCAACTTAGACTAGATTGACTTTTCTTGCCCTTTTTGATTGATGTCAAAAGGGGGAAAAAAGGATAAAGAGGAAGAAAATATAGGAAAACCATACACATAGATAGGGGGAGTTTATTTACATAGATATGCATGTTAATAGGGGGAGAAATCCCTTAGTTGATATCCTTCATGCTGTAATATATATATTTTTCTTAAGGATGTTTGTCATCATCGAAAAGGGGGAGATTATTGGCTTAAGGTTTTCAACCTTGGTCTTAATCTCGGTTTTGATGATAACAAACATGAAACTAATGTTTTATTGAGAAATCTTTCATGTTCCATATTGGTTAGCGCCCGACGTCCGCGATCGAAAATTGGAGAAATTGGAAAATCAAAAGGACGTTGGTCGACGCGCTCGAACTCTTCAAAAAGCTAGAGTTTAGGTTTAGGGTGTCTAGATATGTTGTAAATCCTCTTTATGATGCAAAGAACCCTAAAACCAATCCCGAATCCTAAAACATGAAAACTCGGAAATCGCCCTGAATTCACTAAGCCTAGGGAGCTCCTTGGAGGGCTATATGACCTAGACATTATTTTGACATAAAAAAGGGCGGTAATTGTTCCTTGGGTAGAAACTAGATAACGAGGTATTTTTAAGGATTTTTTGGAAGCCTTTAGCCTACCCATACTTGACCCGAGAAGTTAGAAAATTTTCGTTTTCTAAAAATTTGTACTAGACCCCAAAAACTAGATTTTGATTCTTAACGATTTTGATTTTTTAGATATTTTTATTGAATCCAAATGAGGGGTAATTCTTATATAACATTTATGTTTTAAAGTAAATGTTATATACGTAGACTTAGCGAAGACGGAACCAAAACGAGTAGAAAAAAACCCAAGCAAAATAGCAGACTGCCCTATTCGGCCCAGGTTCGGTCGACCGATAGAAAGGCGGGAGAGTGCTAGGATTAGTTGAGTTGTCCTTAGGTTGAGGTGGGAGAGTTCTCTCGGTAGGAATGCGAGATACTTCCGGGTGTGGAAGTGCCTTCGGTTGGAGAGCGAAGACTTTCCAGTGTAAAGTCTTCATTATAAGGGAAACAAGATATAATCTAGTAAAATTAATTTGGAAATCCTAAGCGGGGTGCTTAGGTAGTGGAGTAGGCATTGGGGCCGAACCACTATAAATCTCTGTGTTAGCATTGTTATTTTTGTTCATGTTTATTGCTTCATATTTATTACTTCCGCTTGCTATAAATATCATGGTTAGCCTAACTAATCAAGAAACAATTAAAATCGAAATTAGGCGAAAGATTTAGTTAACACACTATTCACCCCCCTGTAGTATTCCATTTCGTCCAACACTTAGCTGAGTTCGACATGACGTTGGAGTACAAGCCGGGACATTCCAACGTGGTGGCAGACGCTCTGAGCCGCAAGATAGAACAGGTTGCAGTCGTTCAAGGAGAAATTGAGGGTAGTGTTAGTCAAGTGCAATCCAACTTCCGTGGGAAGATAAGCATGAGCTTACTCAAAGACACCCAAGCCGCTATTCAAGCTGATCAAAGACGGGAAGACAAGGAAATTTTTGGCCCGAGACGAACTCATCTTTACCAAATGAAAATGGTTGTACGTACCTTGGGCAGATGGCCTGTGCAGAGAATTGCTAAAGGAGTGCCACGATACTCTCTAGGTAGGTCACCCTGGCATACACCGAACAGTAGCCCTACTGGAGAGGGCGCTCTATTGTCCGAAGATGGCGAATGACATCGAAGAGTATGTGAAGGCCTGCTTAATCTCCCAGCAAGACAAGATCGAGGCAGAACCCTACATGTTCCTGAGCGACCGTGGAAAAGCATCTCCCTTGATTTCATAGCAAGTCTACCAAAAGTGGGGGAGTTCGGTTCCATCCTGGTGGTCGTAGGTCACTTCTCCAAATACGCCACATTCATGGCAACCCCCTCGCACTGCACGACAAGCGAAGCCGCAAAGCTCGTGATGCAGAACGTCATGAAACTTTGGGTCGTCCCAAGGAGTATCATCAATGATCGAGACTCATGGTTCCTTGGCAGATTCTGGACAGAGATGTTCAAATTATTAGGGTCTCAACTATACTTCTCCATAAGCTTGCACCATCAAACGGATGGGCAGACGGAGCGCATGAACGCTCTCCTCGAACAATACCTCTGACACTTCGTGGCGGCGAACCAAAGGGACTGGACGAAACTGCTAGACGTAGACTAGTTCTCCTACAATCTGCAGAGGAGTTCCGCAACCAATAAGAGTCCATTTGAGATTTTACTAGGAAGGCAACCAGACACACCCCACTCACTGGTTGTTGGCTACACTAGAAGCAGTCCGGCTGCTTATCAAATGGACAAAGAGTGGCACCAAAATCAAGAGATCACTCGAGCCTACCTCGAATCAGCAGCACACAAAATGAAGAAGTGGGCCGATGAAGGAAGGAGACATCAGGAATTCAAGGTCGGTGACCAAGTACTGATAAGACTCCACCCTGCATCCTTCGCGGTCTTTCGGTGCAAGATACACAAGGGCCTCATACGCAAATATGATGACCCCTTCCCCGTCATCAAAAGGGTAGGGTCGGTGGCCTACCGACTCCAACTGCCAACATTGTGCAAAATACATCTCGTCTTCCATGTGATCAACTTGAAGCCCTACCACGCCGACCCGCACGATGACGAACGCAACATTCCAACACGCCCACCTGCCACAACCAAGGCGGTGCAACGTGAAGCGGAGGAGATCTTGGCGGACCGCAAAGTGAAACTTCCTAACAACAACAAAGAGCGGGAGTACCCTGTCAAGTGGAAGGGACTCCCTACCTCTGAAGCTAGCTGGGAGAAGGAGAGCACCTTGCGACACAAAGAAGACGTCATCACCGCATTCAAGAAGGGGTCGACGAGGGCGTCGACTTCGCAAGTAGGGGAGAATGTTAGGGACCATCGGGTTTGTCAAGTCATGTACGTGTCATGACGGTCCCTAACGTGCATTATAAATATCACATCATACACATTCATGTAAAATATTTGCGCACCGCTCATCGCTCTTGCTCGCGACAAGGAAACGACCCTCGTTTGCTAGCCGTGACATGGCCGGTGGGGTGTGCGGATCATGTAATTATGCATTGTAAAAGCGCTTGCGCACCGTCCACCGCTCTCGCGCGCGACTAGGTAACGCCCCTCGTTTCCTAGCCGCAGCATGGCCGGTGGGGGTGTGCAGCCATAGAAAATTTTATCATGTTCCTCATGCTTTTGGGAACCTTGTGGGTGGCACGAGGGGGTTAGACTCCACACCTATATTGCCCCCGGGCAAATATCTCTCTAGTTCATTCATACAAGCATCCGTCCAAGCATTTATAAGCATTTTTCATACAAACGGCCATTCGGCCCCAAACGTTTTTGCGTCCAAGCACACCGAGGCTTGAACGCGGGCGACCCAGGAGCCCGCGACTTTCGAGATTGGCAAGACGGTTCTTCCCCAAGGCTTATCCCTTGCGGGGGCAAGGGAGCCGCACGAATATTTTTCGCCCAAACAAGTTAGTCTGTGATAGAACGATTCGTAAACGTGATCAAAATGCGAAATAAAAATTCCAAAATTTTGCTAAAGGTGGCTCTTATATCACTGTTGGGATGTTTCAAATTTTTTAAATTGCGTGAAGCGCACCACTCGGCCTATCTGGCCCAATATTATCTCGTGCGCAAAGCGCACTACTCGACCCAACAAGGCCCAAAAATACCTCGTGCACTGTGCACACCACTTGGCCCAATAAGGCCTAATAATACTTCATGCACTATGCGCACCACCCGATTCAATAAGGCTCATAATTGTCTTGTGCGCTAAGTGCACCACTCGGCCCAATAAGGCTCATAAATGTCTCGTGCGCTATGCGCACCACATGGCCCAATATGGTCCATACTTCAACTTAGATGACCACCAACTCCTAAACACCCCTTATTTTCTATGTCTCGAGGAATGTCAGTCCGCATCCGAACCTCAATCTTTCTACGTTTAATTTTCTAATTTATCTACTCGAGGGAAATGCCCTCATGTCAACATGTAAAAGTTCACTTGACTACTGATCCCAAGTTAAATTTCTTGTGTTTATAGCAAGCCAGGGATTATCGCACCGGGCATCGCAACTCGACCCGTTTAACATGTACAATGATAATTCCAGCTGATTGTAATCACTTGTTTCCTTATCGTACACTACAGTTCAGGTCACCAAAATAACTTCTAAGTTCGTAGAATATAGTGTACATAAAGATCTATAGGTCACATCAATATTTTATGCATTGTACTAACACTTCAAACAACCTAGTCATCTCAGCATGCATTTAAACAAAATTTTCATAAAACCAGAATAAATTTCAGCATATGATGATTAACTTTGCATAGTGTCTAATTTATAGTATAAAGGCAACTAAATCATAAAATTTAATCTTATCATTTGCCCTTAAGGATACCCTACACCCTTAGGGTCACTCGGCCACATTAGACTTCAACAATGCTAAGTTATACATGATGTATTACCTACAAATTTCGAAATTAAACGATAATAAAATCCTAAATAATTAACAAACATCATACATAAACTTTCCTAATAGGGCCGGCCCTCCCTATGGTTTAGGGGGCATGTCCTAGGGCTATCGCACCTCCTAAACCCCAAAAGGGTGCCCTACAAAATATGATCGGCAAGCATAAACATCATACAATCATTGAACTTGCAAAAAACAACGAAAATTCAACTTCGATTTCACGAACACCTCCACTCGGCAACCCTACATGAAATCTAGGGATTTTTAGGAAGAAGCCACTCACCGGAGAAAAGAATCAGAGTGGAATAAGGGTATTGAGATATCATGGTACTCGATGCCGACGAACTCGCGAACTCCGATCTCGAACACCTCCTCCCAAGTTTGGTCGCCGCCATCTTCCCAATGTGTCTCGGGTTCTGTGCGGCTACTGTAGTCGTACAGTCCCCGATGCATTTATTTTATTTTATTTGTACTAGTTGGCAAAATTACTAAATTGCCTTGTGGCCTCTCTCCCTCTCTCCTTGACCCCCTTAATTTGTACCATCAAAGTTTTCTTATTAATACAAGTTTTCTTTTATAAGCATACTTTGTGCACAGTTCTTATTAAAGAAAATCCAATAGTATAATATATTTCCACTCGTTGCACATATTTTGCTTAAAAATCAGTACTGTTGGAATCGTTTAATCACAAGGCACTATACTGCAGACCACCATATGAGTCAAATCTTCTTATAAAATTGGAAATTAGTCACATTATTTCATATGGTTGATATTTACATAGAGAATTTTGGAGAAAAAAAAAACATAGGGAATTAGTATTAATTAATTAAAATAAATTATGATACAATATATTATCAGGAGTAGGTATATATATTCTATATTGAGTAAATACCCAAAACTATATCTTCAACCCTAATTTTTTCTAAAATCATAACATGAATCCGAATATTCTCGAATCCATAACTAAATTCCAAACTTTCCTATTTTGCCCTCAAAAGTGTTGGGCGGATTGGTTTACACGATGATCGACCGGTTCAATAAAAAATAGACCGAGTCAACAGAATTTTGTAGTTCAACCTCAAAATATTTAAATCCAATAAATATTTTATACCGTCTATTTTATTTTATATCATAAAACTCTGTTGAACCGATCCATTTTTTATTGAACCAGCCGATCATCATGGAAACTAACCCGTCCAATACTTTTGACGGCAAAATCAAAAAATTTAGAATTTAGTTATGGATCCGAAAATATTCGAATTCATATTATGATTTTGGAAAAAAGTGAGATTGAAGATATAATTTTGGGCATTTGCTCTTCTATATTTTAATTAAAATCTAGATATTTTTTTGGTCCATCTCTAGTACTAATCAATCAATTTAAATGTTTACTCATCTTGGAAAAATCAACTGTCTATAATCTTCGGCTAGTTGGCCTAGAGATTTATGGCCCAATTATTCAATCGAGTTAGATGGGTTTTTGCAGGCAGTGACGAAGGCAAAAATTTAACTTAGGGGCACAATTTAGAATTTAAAGAATCTAATTTATATTATTTTTTTAATTGCTTAACTTTAAATATTTAATTAAAACTACAATTTATAACTAGTACAAGTTTCATCATATATTTTTTTATATTTCAAAATTATTATTGAAGTCTTTAAAATAAAAGTAATTAAAGTTTTTATACTCTTTAAAAAAATTCTTTTAGGCTTAATTATATTTTTTAATCCCTAAAAATATCATTTTTTTTCGTTTGGTCTCTCCTTTTCAAAAAATTTCTATTTAGTCCATCAAAAATTATTTTTATTTTCGTTTGGTCCATCTGTTAACTTTTCATTAATTTTTGTTGTTAAGTGTCAATGTTGACATGAATTAAAGACAAAATAAGGGACCGAACGAAAAAATAAAAATATTTTAAGAAACTAGATGAAAAAAATAATAATAATAACCTAAAGTATATATATATTATCATCTTTTTCACCAATATAAAATCTCATCAATTTATTTTTTTTATTTCAAAATATTCACCCCACAAATCAATAATAAATTTACGATTCACGCTCGCGCTGCCCTTGCGTGTCAACGTATTTTATTCTCTCAACCCTTTTCTACCACCATGATTTCTTTATTAATTAATTCCAAAAAATCATGATGGAGAGAGCGAGATCGTTGTGGTATTACATGATGGTGGGCAGTCTCACGGCACGAGTAATAAGAGGTGGTGCGATTCATGGTGGCGCAAGGGTGGCGCGAGCGCGAGTCATGGTGGCACAAGTGCGGTACGAGAGCGAGTCGTAAATTTATTGTAGATTTATGGTGTGAAAATTTTGAAATAATAAAAAATAAATTGATCGGATTTTATATTGGTGAATAAATGGAAAAGCACACACATATATATATAGTTAAACTTTAGGTTATTAAAAAATATATTTTTTCCTTCCAGTCTCTTAAAATATCTCTAATTTTCTGTTTGGTCCCTCATTTTGGCTTTAATCCATGTTAGCATTGGCACTTAACAACAAAAGTTAACAAAAAGTTAACGGGGGACCAAACAGAAACGAAAATAGTTTTTGATGAACTAAACGAAAAGTTTTTAAAAAGAAGGGACCAAACGGAAAAAAATATGATATTTTAGGGGATCAAAAATATAATTAAGCCATTCTTTTATCTCAATTATCCAAAGCCGACTCTACCGCGAAGCGGGTGTTGCCTTATCCACCTCGAAGACTAACTTTACGAGGGATACCATCTAAAGAAATCTAAGAATCCAGTAAAAATTAACAACATTGCAAGTATATACTGAAAAATAATTATTTTGTAGTGCAGTTATAGTACTTAATATTACATTGTGAGAAAAAAACTAACTTGAATGTGTAATTAATTCTTTCATCTCATTCGCCATCAAATGTACTATATAATTAATAAAGATTATTAGTAAAATTCATAATTTTTCAAATTTAAATTTTCAATTAAATAAAATTCACAATCATAAAAAGTACAAGATATTCTTCTATTTATTATTTAAAATTTTCCTTAACACCTGATGAGCAAGTTAATTACTCAATCATATATTGAAAAATTCATTCACAAATTCGACGTAACTTAATAAAATAAGCATTTGATGAGAACATGCAAAGATGTATAAGAATGAAATCAACATGAGAGTTTTAGAGGAAGAAAAATACTAGAAAAGAATTTAAACTTAGGTAAAAACTTAATGATGACATATTCAGAACTATTAGGGATGTTCACGGGTCGGGTCAGATCGGGTTTGGGGAAAAAATCGGTTTGACACAACCAATAAACAATTGGGTCGGGTTGGGTCGGATCGAGTAGTCGGTTTACCTATTATATAATTAAAAAAACCTTTTTTTTAACCCCAAGCATGTGTCGCGTCTTCCCAAGCGTTTTATTTGGAAGACGCGAGCCACGAGCCTGCATGAACAATCCTAGGAACTATGTTAGAAATTAATTGAGAATTATTTGAACTTTTAAAAAAATGACTTTATATTCAACCATTAAAAAAAAGGAAAATAATGTGTATAAAACACTAGAGATAAGATTCAAACTTAAAACCTATAATTAAAACACTCAAGCATCTAACCATTAAGCTATAAATACATAGTTAAAATAAATTTTAATTTAGATAATACTTAAAATATTTTTAATATTTAATTTTTTCAAAAATGTTTAAAAGGTAATTCTTTTGAAGTAATTGATTCATTCTCTTCCCCTCTTTTATTCCACTAACAGATAGGGTCAATAGTTGTGCCAGAATTTACTATCATGGCCAACGTTCTATGTCGACTGGTGCTGGGTCGAATCACCCCTAGATTTAGCAAAACAGTCACATGTCGGTTAAACTGGTCTTTCATTAGTGGAGTCACATGTTTGAGAGATTTATCTTGAACAGTCAGGTCTGGGTTGATAATGTCCAGGCGACATAAAACTTGGTTCTTCGCCCAATGTTTCACTGGGTTTTCTCCAATGTACCTCTGATCTTTTAATCGTTGAATTAATGGGGCGAACTTCTGCTTAAATCCTCTGGACTCAATTCCGCAATTAAATGCGACTGTTTATTGTACCTCGATGCAAGAGAGCTGCAGTTCAGAGAAGTCTCTCGAGTTTGAATATTTTTCATTTGCAATCTATCTTCTACTTATTTTATTTTATTTTGTTTTCTTTCTTCCGCCATTTAAAACAACATAAACTTGATTGATTTTAAATTACAGGCCGGACTCGACCGAGTCTTTGACGAAATAATCGGATCCAATCGCGTGCGTAGTCCACGGAAAACATGTAAATTAATAAATTAATTAACGGGTTGTTGGCACCTACCCGGAAACAACGTTTCTCACGGCTCCCCCTGGTTCCGTTTGCCCTTTATGTACGCGGGATACTCGTATCGGAAACGCACTTATAAAAGATTTTATGCGCGCCGGTTCGAACGAGGTCGGCTTCGGTGTTGGTGACGCCAGGCGGCGAACCCGATGCATAGAAAGTAAACTTTAAATTAAAATAACACTTTCTGCTTTCCTTTTCACCTAAAAAGTTAAAATAAACTCGTATTTTCTATTGGCTTAAATCCGGTCCCACTCTACGTAGGCAGAGTATCCCTTCTCTTATTGGTTGTACGAATCAGGGTGACTCACATATGGTGAACGAATGTTTTTGTTCGACCCTACATTTTCCATATATATAGTATATATAGGGCGAGGGGGGTAAATGCACGGGAGCGGAGTCCATCAGAGGTTGCAGAGAGAGGCAGGTAGATGGCCATGGTATCGCTGAAGTTGAGTGCCCCGTCGAGCCAATGGATCGCCGGCGAAGGTTCGTTCGCGAGGCGGAGCCGCTTACTTAGGACGGTCCCACCGCGGCGGGTCGCGGTGCGGTCGATCAGAGCCGGATCGTACACCGATGAGCTCGTCCAGACGGCGGTAAGTTTCACCTAGCTTTTCTCTTCTTGCCGGTTCGTGATGCTGGCGATCTGATCCCTAGTTTTAATCCAAGTACAAAGAAAGAAACTTGATCGATTTTAAAAGATTGCTTTTTTTTTTCTTTCTTGTTCGTTCGTTGGATCTCCTTTGACCTTTTCAGATGATATTAAGGAACTTTGCTTTAAATCTCTGAACTATTTGATTTTGTAAGTCGTATGACCTCATGAACTCATATGAAAATTTACTTGTTTTGCAATTTTAATTACCTTTGACCGTTTAGCAAAAATAAAAAATCAACTTTATTTTTCCTCTCTTTTATAGTTATTGTTCTGCTATACTAATTAAAGGGCAAATTACATACATCCTTTAAAAGGGTTGGCTGTCATATTTTTCACTCTGAATTTGATTTTAGCATTTAAAAACATAAATACTTGCAAAGCATAAATAAATTCATGTATGCTAATATATTTAATCTCTTTTAGTTGATCATTAAAATTATAGTATTGACAGTTAACCTGTATTTGTGTATTTGGAAGTGATACTATGCAATATAAAGTTTTGCATATTGGTAAATATGTTATTATCATATTTCATAGAATATATATGATAAAACCCCATAAATAAATTGTATTTATTTTAGCTCTGGATAATTAATAAAAACGTTGATAACTGGATGACATAAATAAAATGATGTGGAGTCTAACGCTAAGTTGGAACCTTGGGTAAAGACGGGATGAAACCATGCATGAAAAGCTATTCTCTTGTCATAGAAAGATTTCATGTCATGCTGGGATGTAGTGATATTTAGAGAGTTTGTGTTATATTGACAGACATTCTGACCTTTGATCTAATTTTGAAAATTTAACTTTAATTGGTTTACTACATCCAAGTTATATGGTTATAATTTATCTTGAGTTGTTACTTGTTTTTCCCTTTATTATGATTCACAGATATTTAATCTGTAAGAGACTCCATAAGAATATGTACTTGATCAACTTATATAATTGTAAGGTTTTAAATGTGAATAGCACAATAGTTAAAAATTTCTTCATTATTTTTCCCTTTAGGAAGTTGTTTTGTATATATGGAATGTAGCTGCACTATTTTACATAATTTGAATTTTTTGTCCACTTTCCAATTGAGAAGCTTTATTTGCATTTCTTTTTTGGCATGTTGTCATCAGTTGCATGCTAAATAATCAGTTTTAAAGAACATGATGAGTCCAGCTACTGAAGAGGATGTGGAAGGTCAAGAGATTAAGACCAATGAAATGGGGAATTATGTGAACCTAATTCAATGAATATGAATCTAGCTAAGCATATGCTGTTAATTAGTTATGAAACTAGCTGTTTTTGCTCCATAGGTTCCATCCTAAACTCTTGTAGTCTCATTCTACAGGAGTATATTCTTCCCTTGGGCATTAAATTTTTGTCATTTATGAATGAATGGTTGGTTGATTTTTGTTATGCAGAAATCTATTGCTTCGCCTGGGCGTGGTATTCTTGCAATTGATGAGTCAAATGCTACCTGTGGCAAGCGGCTTGATTCAATTGGTCTAGACAACACAGAAGAAAATCGCCAAGCCTATAGGCAGCTGTTGCTGACAACACCTGGGTTAGGTGAATATATTTCAGGGGCCATTCTTTTTGAGGAAACACTTTACCAATCAACCACAGATGGGAAGAAGTTTGTTGATTGCTTGCGCCAAGAGAAAATAATGCCCGGTATTAAGGTGGATAAGGTAACTATCGGAGGATTATAGACACTATAAATCAACTTCCAGCAAATTCACGTCTCTTTACTGATTTTCCTATTTCAAATATTATATTTTCTTTTTATTCATGCCAAGGGCTTGGTTCCTTTACCTGGATCAAACAATGAGTCTTGGTGCCAAGGTTTGGATGGATTGGCCTCAAGATGTGCTGAATATTACAAGCAAGGAGCACGTTTTGCTAAGTGGTTCGTTTTTATCCCCTTATAAGCTCGCAATGCCCCTGTGGTTCCTCTTGAAACTTATTTGAGTGTAAAATATGGTGTTTTGCAACCTCTCTAACATTTGCCAAAAACTGCAGGCGCACAGTTGTCAGCATTCCTTGTGGTCCTTCTGCCCTAGCCGTTAAAGAGGCTGCATGGGGCCTTGCTCGTTATGCTGCCATTGCTCAGGTAAGTTAAGGAATTCTTTCAAGTCTATTTGTTCAACCTATAGGTCATGTTCTAAGAATCAAACAGAAGAATGATTTGCTCAAATAGAACTATGCTATCCATATCATGCTTTCTTATCGTACCCAACATGCAAATTCAGACTCTTCTTTTTTTCTCAAAAAATGGCATTCTAGCAAGATAGGTCAAAGTTAAATTTATATATATGTGCCATCATGTTTACACATGCCATTTTATGTGACTTATAACTACATCAAAGTAACTGTCTTTTTTACATGCATTACTGGATAAATGCCCTAAGAATTAGTGGTGTTCTTGGATTGGAGAACAACAAAATGAAGATTCAAAATGATAGGAGTTTTGCATGTTCAAAATGATAAATGCTTTCTGTTTTTGCAACATTTAGGATAATGGTCTTGTACCAATAGTGGAGCCTGAGATTCTTCTTGATGGTGATCATGCAATTGAAAGAACACTTGAAGTAGCAGAAAAAGTTTGGGCAGAGGTGTTCTATTATCTAGCTGAAAACAATGTGGTGTTTGAAGGAATCCTGCTAAAACCAAGCATGGTGACCCCTGGTGCTGAGCACAAGGAGAAAGCATCCCCTGAGACCATTGCAAAATGCACACTCAAGATGCTAAAGAGAAGGGTACCACCTGCAGTTCCCGGTATAATGGTATGCACCAAAATATTTGTCAAATTTCTTATTTGTGGTTTATCAATATTTTTGACATAACTCATATCCTTACAGAGTGGCTTTGTTGTATTTGTTTGCAAGTGTTTTGCTAATATGGAAATCTAATAATCACTGGAAAATGAAATAGAACATGTGAATGATGATTGCTCTCCTTTTGTGTTCAGTTTCTCTCAGGAGGGCAATCTGAGATGGAAGCAACCCTCAATCTGAATGCTATGAACCAAAGCCCCAACCCATGGCACGTGTCATTCTCGTATGCACGAGCTCTTCAAAACACAGTATTGAAGACATGGCAAGGGTGTCCAGAGAATGTTGAAGTGGCACAGAAATCACTCCTAGTTCGCGCTAAGGCTAATTCCCTCGCTCAACTTGGTCGTTATTCTGGTGAGGGCGAAAATGAGGAAGCCAAAGCAGGAATGTTCCAGAAGGGTTATACTTACTAGAGAGGTGAATGGTGCCTCCGTTACGTATCAAATTATTCTTAATTGCTTTTGAGTTAAATATGCATCTATTTTATGTTTTGAGAACCAATGTTCTGGTTTTAGACTATTCATGAAGAGCAGAAGTAGTGAATTATGCAATATGCACAACTGTAATGAACTGCGAGAAGGTAGTGACATAAATTATTTGTTTGTCTGAACATGCAAGCATTTTGAGTTTTTATTATCAATACAATTTTAGGATTTTGTAAAGTGAGTTTGTTGCTTGATGAGCAATTTATTTAAGTGTGAGGACCAGTGAATTTTGTTTCATGTAGTTAGCAAGCTCTCCATCGATGAACATTTAAAGTCTTATATATATAGTCAGCAGGAGTTATTGGACCAAAGACGTTCGTCGTACAGTAAAGATGAGGGAAAAAACTATATTGGAGGAAAGTTTTGTGAGAGAAGAGATTATCGCCTTCTATGGCACCAAATGACTCCAAACATAACAATCACATGACAGGAATGCAAGAACCTTATGAATCTACATCCTTAGGATCAAAAATAGCAAAACCATGAGGTAAGAAAAGATGAAACACTCAAGGCGACATATGAATCCTTGTCTGCATGGTGGAGAGAGTACTAGTAGCATTTCTAGCGAGGATAGTGAGTAGCTCATCAAGTAGAGGCAATACGATTACATCTTCCATGGTGCCACACTACACTAGTGTATTAGGAAATCCTCGGTTTGGCTGCTCTCATGATGAGAGAAATTGAAGGTCAAGTCGTGATAATGTACCCGTTGTCCCACCATTTTTCGTACTTGTCAATTATCATTCCCACTGGTACCCAACCAAATATTAGATGTGACACCTATCAGAAATCCTTGAGCAATTTCTGATGACTTTTCTCCAAAAGATTTTTGGTTCAACGGAAACCCAAAGAAATTACAACTCATGTGAACTCAACCAAATTTTATAGCTATTTTTATATTGTTTACTTTTTTTTTTATCATGCACTCAGTCGACTCTGACGTAGAGATGACAACGGGTTGTACCCGGGCCGAATTGGGCACGGCCCGAATGTGTGGCAACCAAGCCCAGCCCGAGCCCGCCCAGTCGGGCTCAGGCCGGGCCGGGTACGGGCCGGCCCGAAAAATAATTGTTTAATTTAAATTATTTAATTTGATTTTTTTAATTTTTTTAATATTTAAAATTTAATTTTAAAAATTAATGGTTATGGGTGAGTTTTAAATTTGAACCTCTAATTTTATTTGAGATAGTTTAATCATTGTACTAAACTTTATTATATATTTTTTAACACATTTTTTATATGTAACATTATAACGCATACAAATTAATAAAAAGATTTTTTAAGAAAATTAAATTATAATTAAATTTTTATTTATCTTTAATAAAAAATATTCATCCAATGATAAATTATTATTTTTTAATATTATAATAGATCGCACCTTAAAAGGTTGCCTACGTACCTTATATAGCTAAAATTGTACTCCCCAATGATTAACTATAGAAGGATCAGGTCTACGTAGTTCTTTTTACATTTTTAATCACCCGTAGTCCCGGTGATTTAACTTGTACTAGGACCAGCAGCACCAGCCTCGCTTGTTTGAGCTTCCTCCTCTCCCGATGATGAAGTGTCGTGTCCTCCCTTATCTTGTAATCTATCTTCAACATCCAACCAGTCTTTTAAGCAAATGCACATTTCAACCGTTTCTTCACTCATCTGGCTTTTTTTTTCGTCGAGAATTTTATTTCCTGCACTAAAATAAGACTCGGAAGCTACTGTAGACACAGGAACAGTTAGTATATCACGTGCCATGATGGAAATAATAGGATATGTATTTTCTTGTTTTTTTCACCATGCTAAAATTTCATTATCATATCTTTCTTCAGAATGATTATGATCTAGAAAAAAAAGTAATTCATTAAAATTAGTAGATTTAGTTTTTTTTATTCTACGATCAAGTTGAGAATTGATACTATTTCCACCATCATCTCTTAATCTAGAAGAAGAAAATATTGTCTTATTTGTAATTGTATCACCAAATTTTGAAGCGTAAAATACAAACATAGAATTCAATAAATTTGAAATTTTAATATTTTTTTTCTTCAACATTATCTAATTCCATATTGTTATAATAATCATCTAACAACATATTTAAATCATCAATTTTCATTCTAGGATCTAAACATATTGCTAAACAAAATAAAGTAGGTATATCTGACCAATACTTTTTAAATTTAGATTCTATTAAAGAAATAATTTATGCAAATAAAGGATGATGTCTATATGAAGAAAATACTTCACTAATACGAACTACATGTGAAAGAGTTAAATTACATGTAGGATAATAAACACCAAAAAGTTATTCGGTAGCTTTATTAAAAAGTTCTAAAATTTGAGTAATATGCCCAGCAACTAACCAATCATTATTATTAATTGGATCATCAGACATATTTTGATTGTAAAATATTGTAATGATATCTTGATATCTTATTGTAGACATAAGCATATGATATGTTGAATTTCATCTAGTAATAACATCACCATTAAATTTTTTAAATGGTTTATTAAAAGATTGACATAATTTTTTAAATTCTTGTGTTCTTGTTTTTGAAGAATGCATTTATCTAATAACATCTCTTATTTTTTCTACATGTATATTTACTTATTTTAAACCATCTTGTACACATAAATTAAGAACATGACAAACACAACGAACATGAAATAATTCACCTTCTAATACTAGTTTAAATAACTGTATAAGGGGAGGGATAACAGCATCATTATTACTAGCATTATCAAAACCAATCGATTTTTTTTTATCATTTATATTATAAAAAGATGTTACAAATCTAATAGCAGAAAAAATGGCAACTAAAGTGTGTGGATATTCAAAAACTTTAAAACTAATTATTCTTTTTTGTAAAATAAAATTTTCATCAATCCAATGTGCAGTAACACAAATATAAGAATTAGTAGTACGTTGACTAGACCGAACATTAGATGTTAAAGAAATTTTTGATTTATTATTTTGAAAACTAGTCATTATATTTTCTCTATATGTAAAAAATAATTTTAAAGCATCACTTTTCATTGTATTTCGAGTAATTTTTATATATTTTGGTTGTAAAGTATTTTGAATCCAACTAGAAAATTTTGGTTGATCAACAAAACTAAAAGAAGATTCACTTTGAACAATTAATTTTGCAAGTTCTCGATGTTGAAAATCATGATCATACGAAAAAGTTGTTAAACCAGAAGAAGATGAATTAAGAATTTGTTGAGCTTGTGTAACCTTAGTGTCATGACCCTTTGCATGACGTAATAAATGACCAGTTCCTCCGGTTGTTGAAGCCGAAAGAATTTTTTGATATTTTTTGCATCGAGCTTTTGTTATGGTGCCATCAGGTTCAATAATTTTCTCAAAATATTCCCAAACCATACCTTTTTTTCTACCTGATGGACATAAATTAATAGATGGATTTATCTCTATGTTTTGATTTTGTTGAGTAGTAGGAGTGGTAAGAGTAGTAGGAGACATTTCTTCTAACATATTTGATCCAGTTTGTGGAGTATAACCTGAGTAAAAATTAAAAATATAAAAAGTATAAATATTATACTAATCAATGAAACAAATTGAAGAGATTAAAAAAAATTAACAATAATCTTGAATCCTTGGCTTCTTGATGAGCTTAAAATATTGTTGATCGTTGAGAGTAAGAGAGTTGAGAAATGAGAGTTGAGAGTTGAGGATTGAGAAAAAGAGTTGAAGATGAAGATAGAAAAAATGAAGAAGGGAGGGGGTATTTATAGATTATTATTTTTTTATAAAAAATATTCGGCCCGAGCCAAGTCTGGCTTGGGCCGACCTACGTCTAGCACGCGCCAGACCTGGGTCTGGCAGCGCCGGTAGGCCTGGCGCACGCCAGGCCTCCTGTGCTCGCCCAGAGCACGGGCACGCGGGCCATGGTCGGCCCGCTTGTTGTGCTCGGGCTAGCACGGTCCGCCTGCCCAGAAGGCGAGCCCGGCCCGTCTTCTGGGCACAGCCGTGCTGGGCCAGGCCCGAACCAAAATTTTTCGGGCCGGGCCCGTGCCGCCCATGGGCTGGCCCAGCCCGTTGCCACCTCTACTCTGACGTTACAGCTTCTCCTAGGTTACAACAGCAACTTTTTCACTCTAGCTAAATCTGAGGAAAAATCAAAAGAGTTAGTGAAAAGTTGAGTAGGAAGTAATGTTAATATGACAATTGATAAGTACAAATTAGGATAATAGCTCAAATGACATGAACACTACTATATGTATAACATAACCTTACATTCAACTCCTATAACTCTAAGTGGTTCTATGGTGTATCAACGTGACCTTATATGTTTAATGTCAATAAATCAAGTGCACTATAAATAATAGCCATGTAGGTTTCCCCTTGCACTCTCGAGCCTGAGAGTGTTTCACCTTACTCGCTCGTGCAAGATGAAAGATTATCCAAGAATAACGTACGAGCACTATAGAATACTCCATGCTTTAGCACATCTACTAAGCACCAATAATTTTACTTGTGAACTCCCTAATGTTCATTAGGCTATAGTATCCAATCGTAGTACAAGACTAATGAGTCGCAAGTATATCATAATGATAGATACAACATGTCGCTAATAGTATTATACATTTAGTTACCACTAAATGTATTATACATAAAATAATAAATAGCTAATGTATGAGTTCAATAACACTATAACACATAATATATGACATATGATAAGCGTAGTACTAAAATGAGCACATGAATCACAACTACATAACAAACTACAAGACATAGATAAGCACTAAGGTCCAACACTATATTAAAATGATCACATAAGAAAAAGTATAATGTATGCTATATTATCATGTATCAAGGACTCATGCAGGAATTTCAAATAATAAAAGAAAAAGAAAAACTCAAAGAATAAGAGTACAATAAGGACTACTTCACTTAGTGTAGGATCACATGAATTTAGGTGAGGATTTACCCATCTCATGAACTTTATAGCTCTAACTAGCACAAAAATCAAAGGACTATTTCGAACATTGTTCGAACAATCCACAAACTCATAACACTATTATATTGAATATAGTACGATAGTAAAAGTGACATATTCATATATTCGATGGTCATAGTATCACTATATTGTTGGCCTAAAGTTTTCAATCAAGGTTTTGATGATAACAAATTAAGAACTAATAATTCCATGAGAAATAGTTATAGGTTCCAAGTAAATAAGCACACGATATTTGCAGTCACAAAGATTGACATGAAACCAAAAGAATCCAAGGATGTTTGTCGATGCTTAGGTCAAAAGACTTTGAAGATTAGTGTTTAGGGTTGAGAATAACTTTGCAATCCCTCAGATACGCCATGATGATGCTTCCAATAAAACCAAAACCCTTGAAATTCGTACCAAACCCTAAATTGAACCGAGTCCACAAAATGTTGGAAGGATCAACACACTAGAAGGGAGGGAGGTGAATAGGTATCAAAATTTATCGAAGCATGCTTAATTACTGCACAAGACTTCACAAGATGAGATAAATATGACATAAAATGATATCAAGCAAGAAAATAACTCAAGTCAATGCAAACACCAAGTATTTAAAGTGTCAATGCAAATACCAACTATTTAAAGTGGTTCGATAGTCTTCTCTACATCCACTACCTAAGCCACCTGTTACACCCCTAGATCCGAGTGCGGATCAGCCTGCACGTGGCGAGCATTTGAGCAGCGCAAGGGCAACAACTTGCTGGACAGAACATAACCAAGTGTGTTCACACTTGGCGAGATATTTGCCTACCTGGGCGAGCGGATAGCGGAGCAATGAGCTATGCGGCTGACTGCACATGTACCCTTGGGCACGGGCGCGACTTGGCTGAGACTTGGGCCGTCCATGGGCGCACAGACACGGAGCGAGGGCCTTGCGGATCAGCAAATGTCCCGTGTGCACAATGGCGCGGGACTTGGCGTTACAAAGGCTGCCCAAGCAGGAGCGTGGCAGAGCGGAACCTCACCATGCAATGGACATTGCAGAGAATGCGCGGTGCGTGACGATGGGCTTGTGTGCGCAGAGGCACAAGTTGGGCATATGAAGCCATGAACCATGTTGATGCGGAGCTTGTGCATGCTGCCATGATACGACCATGCTGCCATGCTGCCATTGATGCGGAGCTTGTGCATGTTGATGCGGAGCGGATGGCTCGTGCATTGACATTGGAGCGGGCAGAGCGAGCGGCAGCGGGCTGCCGAGTGTTTTCCCTGCACATTGGCCTCATGGCCATGCACTTGGTGAGAGGACTCATGTGGCTGGTGCACATGAGTCACACATCACTCAAGAGAAGCAAGGTCGACTTGCAAGCAGTGGTGCAACCCGAGTTGGACTTGGGTCAGCAGTTTGGATAGGTTGAGACTCGTCAACTGCTCTATCCTTGGTGGCTGGGCGAGATTGCTCCATGGCTGTGATGTGTATGGCCAGGATGCAAGTCATGCACGCCCATGATCCTATAAAGAGGGCTGGAGTCCTCTTGCACAAAGGCGGGCTGTGATAGTGTGTGGAGAACCAAGATTTGCTTGAAGACTTTGATGATGTGAAGTGTTGGCTAGGAACACTGTTGTGCCTCACTGTTTGGACGACCCAAGGAGGGATGTTTCATGGAGTTCTTATGTGCAAGGCAGTAGGCAACACTAGAGAGTGTGTGTGCTAAGTGTGAGTGGAATTTGTACCTTGTAAATATTATGTATTAATGCAACAAGTGAGTTTCTCCTCTATGCTTTGTGTTTGCTCCATGTTGTTCATGTAAGGGGCTGTGTATGTTTGTGTTCTTGTACTATATATTGCATTATCCAAGAGTGTAGAGGACGTTGATGCATCGGTGCACATTAGCAGGCTGAAAGTTGAGTTGAAGCCTCGCCGAATATGCTGCTGCGTTGTTGAACGCGCGGGTCTGCGTCGGTGCGTAGAATTTGGTGAAGTTGCGGACTATTCAGCGCCATCACAATGTTGAACATTGTGAAAAAATTTCATTGCAGAATCAACCCTGTGACAATTGGTATTAGAGCCTAGTTCCCTTCAAACGACAACCAAGTTGGCCTAAATCGACAGTGAAGGTTGGTTCACTTACTGTTCCATTCGTGCATTTCCTGTGACAGTCGGGATTGTCACTCTCCCACACTTTGAATATCCTCACGGCCGATGCAGTGGACTTCGCTCGAGTGCTGCACATGGATGCGTTGCGGGAATGCGTCCAAGGCCTAGAACAATCCCTTGGGGACGTCTCGGACCTCGTCAGCATGATGGTAGAGACAAGAGGGCCGCTGTGCACTAAAGTGGCAGAACAGAACGCTAAAGTGGCAGATTCAGTGATCACTATATTGGCCGACTTGAGGGCCATGGTGACCGACTTGCAGGCAGAGATGGCTGATCTGCGTCGAGCACGAGATGCGTTGGAGACGGTAGGAATTCACAGAACCATGGTGAAGGTTCTGAAGCCAAAGTCCATCAAGGAGACAAGGAGTTCTATGTCCTTGTCGAGGGTGGAGAACGAAGACCTCCATCCTAATCCAGCTACGGAGTCGGAGGCCTCAAGTGGAGGGGGCTGATTGCAGCCCAGATCTTGAGGAAGGCGGCGGTGTGGGCTGACCTCGGGCACACACAAGACCAATTCCTGGACAAAGCGGGGAACAACATCCAGGTGTCGGAGTACTTGGAGGGAGCATCCTTGCACGGTGTTCCAAGGCGCAACATCTAGGTGACGGGCACGAACATTACACGACAAGGTGGACTGTCCATGTGCACGGAGGGGTGGACATTGTGCAGAACCATTTCCTTACTTTCTTGTGTGTAGGAAAGTGCAAGACTATAAGACGCTGGTGCGGAACAAAAATAAGTCCGTGTGCTTGGTGGCACGGACTCGGCACCGGGTGGTGGGCAGGAGACCACCACAACGGAGCGGCATAGTCAAGGAGTGACAGCACGGGGCTGCCACATTGCAGATTGCTTGATGTGCGGACTGCTACTTGATGTGGACTGTTGCTCAATGCAAAGACTTGGCGAGGCAGCAACCATTGGCCAAGAGATGATGGCCAATGCACTGCCAAGGATGTGGTTGCTGCAAGGTGCAGATGCAGGCTGAGCAAAAGCATGTTGCTATTGCAAATGATGCCGGGGCGCTCATGTGCACGTGCAGAAGTGGAGCGGAGTGCGGAGAACACTGCTCGAACTTGCTGCAGGCTGGGCGGATAGCAAATCACATGAAAAATCTGCTACGCCACTGCCCCAAACCAAGACTTGATGGTGCCAAAGGAGTTCTTTGTTGCTGTGACTTATACAAAGTTGCGTGGTGTGCAGCACGCGACAAGCCGGGTGTTTGGCAACACTTAGGACAGATTTGAGACGACTTCAACTTGTGCAAATGAAGGAATTGAAGACAAGACACAACCTGGGTTTGGTTGAGCAGTAGATGGCCATTTTTTGGGGAGTGTTTGTGTGTAAAATGTGTCCTTATAAAATGTAGACTGCTATGTCTTGTATGAGTCGTGTGTTTAGCCTTTTGAACTCAAGTCTAAAGCTCTATGTTTGGAGCAGATTTTTGTGTTTTGCCTAAGGACATTGTAATGGTCGACCCTTCCATGTTCTATAAGCAAGAGGGAGTCAAGTGAGGAGCATATGTGCTATGAATAAAGCACTAGATGTATACTTGAGCAGTCGGGTGAGGAGTGCAAGCACTGTGGATGTGCGAGGCGTATACTTGACTGTGCGGCTGCAACATTCAAGCCAAAGATCAGTGATGGTCAATTCTTGTGAAGATAAAAACAAGAGCAAAGTCGGGTGCGGAGCACAAGCGCGGTGAAGCTTGGGGTGCATACTTGACGATGTGGCCTTGAGATGAAGCCGTGTGACCAAGACAATGACAAAGTGAAGAAACACAAAACAAAAACAAAGAGTTGGAAGATGGAGGCACGAAATCCAGCAAGTGTCTCAAATCTAGCCGACGAGGGCGTTGGTTCTCTTTGATGGGGGGAGATTTGTTACACCCCTAGATCCGAGTGCGGATCAGCCTGCGCGTGGCGAGCATTTTAGTAGTGCAAGGGCAACAACTTGTTGGACAAAACATGACCAAGTGCGTTCACACTTGGCGAGAGATTTCCCCGCCATGGCGAGGGCTTTGCCCGCCCGAGTGAACGGATAGTGGGAGCGACGGGTTATGCGGCTGACTGCTCATGTACCCTTGGGCGCGGGCGCGACTTGGCGGAGACTTGGGCCGTCCGTGGGCGCGCAGACACGGAGCGAGGGCCTTGCGGATCAGCAAATGTCCCGTGTGCGCAATGGCACGTTACTTGGAATTGCAAAGGTTGCCCAAGCAGGAGCGTGGCGGGGCGGAACCTCGCCATGCAGTGGACATTGCGGAGCATACGCGGTGCATGGCGATGGGCTTGTGTGCGCGGTGGCACAAGCTGGGCATATGAAGCCATGAACCATGTTGATGCGAAGCTTGTGCATGCTGCCATGATATGACCATGGGCAGAAACATTTGTTGGCTTGGACGAGCGCGGAGCGGATGGCTCGTGCATTGACATTGGAGCGGGCAGAGCGAGCGACAACAGGCTGCCGAGTGTTTGCCCCGCACATTGGCCTCATGGCCATGCACTTGGCGAGATGACTCATGTGGCTGGTGCACATGAGTCACACATCACTCAAGAGCAGCAAGGTCGACTTGCAAGCAGTCAACCCGAGTTGGACTTTGGTCAGCGGTTTGAGCAGTTTGGACAGGTTGAGACTCGTCAACTGCTCTTTCCTTGGTGGTTGGGCGAGATTGCTCCATGGCTGTGATGTGTATGGCCAGGATGCAAGTCATGCACGCCTAGAACCGTATAAAGAGGGCTGAAGTCCTCTTGCACAAAGGCGGGCTGTGATAGTGTGTGGAGAACCGAGATTTGCTTGAAGACTTCGATGCTGTGAAGTGTGGGCTGGGAACACTGTTGTGCCTCACTGTTTGGACGACCCAAGGAGGGATGTTTCATGGGGTTATTGTGTGCAAGGTAGTAGGCAACACTAGAGTGTGTGTGCGCTAAGTGTAAGTGGGTTTTGTGCCTTGTAAACATTATGTATTAATGCAACAAATGAGTTTCCCCTCTATGCTTTGTGTTTGCTCCATGTTGTTCATATAAGGGACTGTGTATGTTTGTGTTCCTGTACTTTACATTGCATTATCCAAGAGTGTAGAGGACGTTGATGCGTCGGTGCACATTGGCTGGCTGAAAGTTGAGCGGAAGCCTCGCCGAATACGCTGCTGCATTGTTGAATGCGCGGGATTGCATCGGTTTAAATAATTCACCTTCTAATACTGGTTTAAATAATTGTATAAGGAGAGGAATAACAGCATCATTATTACTAGCATTATCAAAACTAATTAAATTTTTTTATCATTTATATTATAAAATGATGTTACAAATCTAATAGCAGAAAAAATGGCAACAGGAGTGTGTGGATATTCAAAAACTTTAAAACTAATTATTCTTTTTTGCAAAATAAATTTTTTATCAATCCAATGTGTAGTAACACAAATGTAAGAATTAGTAGTACGTTGACTAGACCAAACATCAGATGATAAAAAAAAAATTTGATTTATTATTTTAAAAACTAGTCATTATATTTTCTCTATATATAAAAAATAATTTTAAAGCATCACTTTTCATTATATTTCGAGTAATTTTTTTATATTTTGGTTGTAAAGTATTTTGAATCCAACTAAAAAATCTTGGTTGATCAACAAAACTAAAAGGAGATTCACTTTGAACAATTAATTTTGCAAGTTCTCGAGGTTGAAAATCATGATCATACGAAAAAGCTGTTAAACTAGAAGAAGATAAATTAAGAATTTATTGAGCTTGTGCAACCTTAGTGTCATGACCCTTTGCATGACGTAATAAATGACCAGTTCCTCTGGTTGTTGAAGCCGAAAGAATTTTTTGCACCGGGCTTTTGTTATGGTGCCATCAGGTTCAATAATTTTCTCAAAATATTCCCAAACCATACTTTTTTTTCTACCCGATGGACATAAATTAATAGAAGAACTTATCTCTATGTTTTGATTTTGTTGAGTGGTAGGAGTGGTAGGAGTAGCATGAGATATTTCTTCTAACATATTTGATCCAATTTGTGGAGTATAACCTGAAAAATCTTCATCCGCCATTAATAAAAATTAAAAATATAAAAAGTATAAATATTATACTAATCAATGAAACAAATTAAAGAGATTAAAAAAAATTAACAACAATCTTGAATCCTTGGCTTCTTGATGAGCTTAAAATATTGTTGATTGTTGAGAGTAAGAGAGTTGAGAGTTGAGAAATGAGAATTGAGTGTTGAGAATTGAGAGAAAGAGTTGAAGATGAAGTAGAAGAAATGAAGAAAGAGAGGGGGTATTTATAGGATTTTATTATTATTATTATTATAAAATATTCGTCGGCCCGAGCCAAGTTTGGCTCGGGCCGACCTACGTCTGGCGCGCGCCAGACCCTGGCCTAGCGTGCGCCAGGCCTCCCGTGCTTGCCCAGAGTACGGGCACGCGGGCTGTGCCTAGCACGACCCGCGTGCCGGGCCCGTGCCGCCCATGGGCTGGCCCAGCCCGTTGCCACCTCTAGTGTAAGTGTTCTTATGTCATTCTTGTGAATTTGCTTCCCTTCTTATATAAAGCTTTCAAACTTAAATGATTTGTCATCAAAGGCACCAAGATAAGCTAAATGCTTGTCAAGAGAGCTAAGTTGTTATTGTTGTTTACTATTTGATCTTATTTAATTATAATTTTTGTATTATTTTTGAAGCTTGTATTAAACCTAGGGTGTAGGCCTTATGATTTAAGTGGTTGTCTTGGTGTAGAAGCCTTATGATTTAAGTGGTTGTCTTGGTGTAGAAGCATAAGTCCATTCGAATTTTCTAGTTGAGCTAGTTGCCCTAGGAGTTATAAATGTTGGAGGTACTTTCGGGAAGAGGATTGGTGTCTTATCTTATAAATTCTTTTGGAAGAAAAATTATATTGAATAAACTTGGTTGAAATCCTAAGCAGGGAGGGAACTTTTTATCTATTCTTAAAAAAGAAGCCTGCCTAATTGAGCTCCTATATATAAAATTAGGAGTCAACAAAAGGCTTCTTTCTCAGCTGCTTCTAGCTTGGCTTCATTCTTCCCTTCCTTTCAAAGCAATTTTTCTTGTCATATCTCTCAAAATGATCTTTGTAATATAGATAAGCTAATTCTTGTAATACCTCTTCTATTCTCTGAATTTAAATATATAAATATGAGAACTTATACATCATAATCTATTTGATGGGAAAAAAACAATTTAATTTAACAAATGTAATGGAATTTTAAAACTACTTCATACCTTGATGCGCTTTTGGAACAACACTGTTCATATTTGAATGGAATTAAACTTCCTATAATCTATATTGGAAAATATGATGTTATGTTTTCATTTAAATACAATTCTAACTTAAATAGAAATTAATCAATTGATCTCAGTGAATTTTCGGTAATTGATGCTCATCTATTTTGTAGGATCCTATTCTGCCAGTTAATGAGCCTTGCACAAACATTGCTTGCTAGGAAAGGACCTGGGCACTAGCACCCAAAAATCCAACCTAGTAAAAAAATATTAAGGCAATAGCACGAGCCTCAATGTTAAACTCATACTAACTGTCTCTTTAATTTTTTTTTGGGTAAATAAAAAAATAGAGAGATAGACACATATTAAGGTGCGATTCACATCTAATATAAAATAAATCCTACATAATTAATTTTATATCGAGTGCGAGTTCAGTAAACTTGCACCTCATAATGTGTCTATCTCTCTTTAACTTTCTTTTTTATCATTTAATAAAAAAATAGAGAGAGACACATGTTAGGATATGAGTCCACTGAACTCGCATCCAACATGTGAGTGTATCTTTCTCTATCTCTCTAAACGGGGAGAGAGAAAGTTAGGTATTCTTTGATTACAAGAAAGTAGTCGAATGAGGTGTTTAGTTGCGCTCATGTGGATACAAATATATACTATCTAAATTCCCCCAATTATGACCAGAGCCCAATCCTAGGAATCACCTGAAGCGATCAACAAAATAGGTCCATTAAAAGACTTGTGCTATAGGATTTGTGTGTTTCGGATTCAATTAGAAGATCGCCAAGGATTCACTTGGTTTTAGGGCTGGCAACGGATCGAATACGGTGCGGATACTGGATTATTCGTATCCGCACCGCACCCTATATTCGCCCATCTGTATCCGCTAAGGATGTGAATATGGATATTCATATCCGCACCGCTTCAAATACGGATATTCACACCGCTTCATTTGCAAGTAATAAATTGTTAACTATTTAGTTTCAAAAATTACAAAACTAATGATGATATCAAATTAATTGGCAACAAATTGCAAATCAAATTGGAGCACCAGCAAATGTAACTCTACGCTTGATTCCTCGAGTCCTCATTTTAGCAAATCAACAAATTGTATACCATATAACTAAGAAGGCTTAATTACGTTATTGTTCCTTCAAAATATTACATTTTTTTCGTTTGATTCATTCTTTTTTAAAAGTTTTCGTTTAATCTCTCAAAAATTATTTTCGTTTTCGTTCGATCCCTCCGTTAACTTTTACTGTTAAGTGCCAACATGACAATACTGACATGGATTAAAGAGAGACCAAACAAAAAAAAGAATATTTTAAGGGACTAGATGAAAAAATATATATTTTAATAACCTAAAGCATAACAATATACAT
Source organism: Canna indica (assembly GCA_034359265.1). NCBI lineage: Eukaryota > Viridiplantae > Streptophyta > Magnoliopsida > Zingiberales > Cannaceae > Canna > Canna indica. The sequence goes on from CP136892.1 coordinate 44,050,114, forward strand.
TTTAATAACCTAAAGCATAATAATATATAATTATGTTTTAGATTATTAACATATATATTTTTTCATCTAGTCCCTTAAAATATCTTATTTTTTCCATTTGGTCCCTCTTTAATCCATATCAGCATTGTCACGTTGACACTTAATAGCAAAAGTTAATGAAAATTTAATGGAGGGACCAAACGAAAATGAAAATAATTTTTGAGAGACTAAACATAATTTTTTTTAAAAGGAGGGACCAAATGAAAAAAATATGATATTTTGGAGGACCAAAAATATAATTAAGCCAACTAAGAATAAGTCATTAAAAATAAGAAGAGAATGCCAAAAGGCCCAAAATCGAGTGAGGTCTTGTAGGACGCAATAAACCAACCAATGAGGAGCGGAATGCAAACAAGCAACACGATGAAAATTAAAAAGTTAAAAGTAACGAGATGAAATAAAGCAATGGAAAGTTAGAACCAAATTTAGACGAGCTTCACTTTCTTTTAAGTTTCTATGAACTGGAAATGTTTTCAAGGGAAGCCAGATTCCGACGACATTATTAGTACTTCAAAAATTTGATTATTGAATCTAAAATTTTGTCATAACATGGACCGACGAAATTGCTCAAAATCCTTTACCACTATTATCTTTTTTTCTCAACCAAGAAACTTAACTTCAATAAATTGAACGACTAAGCCAGGTCCGAAAGGTCGTCGAGCAAAATGACCTCCAACTCAAGAGGTCGGATTGACGACCAAACAACAAAATCACCGTCAATGTGTGCCCTATTTACTGCCCAATAAACAACTTTGTTCCCCTCGCGATAACAAAATGAAAACCCCATACCATTACAAGAGACTTTAAGAAACCTGATGTCATTAACAATACTACTAATCACCCAAGGAGGGTTCAAATCATGACATAAAGTCTTCATGATAGTATTTGCATCTGTCTCAATTGTTGGTGAAATGGCCTACACTAGAGGTGGGGTGAATAGTATGTTAACTAATCTTTTAGCCTAATTCTTGTTTTAAAATATTTCTTTGATTACTTAGGCAAATTGCAATATCGACTAAATGCGGAAGCGATTAATAAAACAATTAACACAAACAAAGATAAGCAATGCTAACACAATAATTTATAGTGGTTTGATCCCAATGCCTACTCCACTCGTACCTAAGCACCCCGCTTAGAATTTCCAAACTAGTTTAACTCGATTAATTAGTTTCCTTACAAAGAGGAATTTACACCGAAGAGTCTCCGCTCTCAAACCGAAGGCATTTCCACACCCAGAAGTATCCCGCCTTCCTACTAAGAGCACTCTCTTAACTCAATCCTAAGGACAACTCAACTAATCCTAATAAATTATGCTTAAATCGGTGGATTTAAGCCTTAACACCAAGACAACCACCAACTCAATCAACCTAGCACTCTAGGTTTACACACTTGGGAAATGCAATGAAATAACCAATAAAATACATAAACAATGGAGCAAATAATTAACCAAACAACAAATACTTAGCTCCAAAAGAAACTCTATAGTCCTCTTGATGTCTTGAGAAGATGAATCTTGAAGGTTCAAAGGCAAGATCAAGGTTTTATCATGGAAACTAGGGTATGCAATGAGATGACTCAAGAAAAACTTTAGGAATGATCAAGGATGGCTCAATGGAGTGTTAGATCAACAAGGAAGGCTTCTCATGGCTGGTATTTATAAGCCACGAGGAGAGATGGCATCAAGAGCCATCCCAACGGGCAAGTTTTTGCCCGATGGCTGATTTTCTCGTGACGTTATTCATTTTTGAGTTTCGTCTTCGCTAAGTCTTCTTATATAGTATTTCTTAACTTTAAGTTAATAACTTTTAAAACATAAATATTATATAAGGATTACCCCCCATTTGGATTCAATAAAAATATCTAAAAAATTAAAATCCTTAAAAATCAAAATCTAACTTTTGGGGTCTAGTACAAATTTCAGAAAACTAGAAATTTTATAATCTCTCGGGTCAAATATGAATCGGTTAAAGGCTTCCAAAAATTCCTTTAAAATATGTCATTAACTAGTTTTTACTTAAGGAATAATTATCAGAACTTTTGGTGAAAATGTCTAGGTCATATAGCCCTCCAAGGAGCTCCCTAGACTTAGTGAATTTCAGGGCCGTTTCCGATTTTTTGGGTTTTCATGTTTTGGGGTTTGGGTTTTGGTTTTTGGGTTTTACATCATAAAAGCGGATTACATATTCATTCTAGACACCCTAAACCTAAATTCTAACTTCCCGAAGAATCTCGATCGTCGACGAGCATCCTTGCCGATTTCTTTGATTTTTCTGATTGGGGACGTCGTGCGCTAACCGACTTGGAACTTAAAAATATTTATCCATGAAAATATTAGTTCCATGTTTGTTATCATCAAAACCGAGATTATGACCATGGTTGAAAACCTTAGGCCAACATCAATAATGAAAGCCCGTAGATTCCAATGGCCAACAAGTTTGAGCCCTTCAAGTATCGCCAGAACTTCCAAGACCAAAACCGACTCACTATGACAAGCAATGCTAGCCCCACTAAGGCAATTCCCGGATCTATTTCAGACAATTAAATCTAAGCCTCATGAAAAATCACCAAAAGACGTATCATAATTAATTTTTACAAGATTCGTTGTTGGGGGAGTCCAACGCATCATCGATCGACTAATATTATTGATTCCCTCGGATGAGTTGCAAGACCAGTAATTACCAGTAAAGCAAAGAATTCGAGTCACAAGGTAGTGCGAGGCAAGCTGCCTAGCCTCGTGCAACTTAAGATCCTAGCGTGCCAAATGAACCAGCAAACATTAGCTATAATAGTACTAAAGGAAGATGTTGTAGGTTTAAGCCAAGCACCAGTCGTCCAATTAGATCGGTCCTGAAGAGGAAGACCAGTCCTGACCAAAAGAAGATATGGTTAATGGATCCCTGAGCATTTGGGCAAAGGAGACAAGATTGTGGAATTTGTTCACCTAGGTGGTAAAGGCGAGATCTAGTAGGGATTCTTAGGTGAAGTAATTTTCAACAAAAGATTCTAACTTTTGGAGCAGTTCTAAGTTTTCAAAAATGTTTCCAAAATAGCTTCTTAGGAATCTACAAGCCAACTTAGCGGTAACATTATCCCCCTAATAATCCTTCCATACATATTTTTCCTCATCGAGATGTAAAGGCAATCAAATTTTTACAATGGACTCAGCCAACATCGAAACAAATAAATTTAAGCAAATATCATAATTTCATTGTTGATTAGTAATGAGAGAGTTTACACATAAATCATCAGGTAAAATATTGCAATTAAAAAAAGTCGGTTTGCAAGCAAAAGGAACATCACCAACACAAGTATCATAATCCACTGAGGTACTAATTCCAGAATTAATCAATCGAAGATACCCAGGAAATGGGTTAGAAAAGGCACCTAAAGAGCTGCTAGCTCCAAGAACAACATTTATCAGCTTTAGGGTTGATTCTAAGTTTAGCATATTTAGAGCTGACAAGGTCATGCCACATGGTGGCACCTTATTAAGATAATTCTGAACCCTTTTAGCTTGGAGTGCAATGCACTTTTCATGGAGATCATGCACCCCCAACCCACCCAAAGCTTTAGGCATGGTGACCACCTCCCAGCTAATAAGGTGCATGACATTGCGACCTGAGAATCCAGCCCACAGAAACTTACGGATAAATTGCTCTATCTTATCAATGACCTTGGAAGAGGCCCAAGTTACCACAAGAGAGTGTAGAGGGATAGAGCAAAGCACCAAATCAATTGGTTTGTCGGGAGCCAAGCTTGGCATTGATTGAGTCAATCAATTGATTTTGAACAAGACTGGGTAGTTTTTTGGGAGAGATCATGGTCCCAAAATATTTAAAAGGAAAAATCCCAGCTTTCATATTGAGGAAGGTACATATTTCAGATCTACAAACATTAGTAGCAGACTTAGGGAAGAATATTTCCGATTTACTGAAGTTAACCGACTAACTAGTAAAGTTCTCAAAAGTTTCAAAAAATTTCTTAACAGTTTGGAGACTCTTCCTATTGGCCCTAAAAGCGAGAAAAATATCATCGGTGAACATTAAGTGGTTGATTGTAATGGAATTGCGGAACTTAAGGGGTCTAAGATTTTTAGAATTAACCACATTGTCAAAAAGGCACGTGAGGGCTTGGGCACTAAGAATAAAAGGATAGGGAGATAGTGGATCTCCCTATCGAATCCCATCTTGACATTCAAAAGGCAAGCAGAGTTTACAATTGTTAAGCAAGATTTCATCTACCCAATAAATTTATCCGAGAAGTGGTAGGCCTTAAGCATGGAAAAGATGGACTGCCATGAAAGCTTATCATAGGCCGCTTCAAGGTCAACTTTGACCAAAACCAAAGGATTTTTCCCTTTGGAAGTGTACATAGAGTGGGCTATTTCTTGAACTATGAGGATGTTATCATTTATACTTCTCCCATTTATGAACGACGATTGGATGGGCAAGATGAGTTTGGGAACTACATGTTGAAGTCTATTAGCCATAAGTTTAGCTAGGATTCTATAACTAAGGTTGCACAAGACTACATGCCAGTAATCCTTAACCAATTTAGCATTTTTTCACTTAGGGGAAAATGGAAGAATTGTTTTATTCCACTCTAGAGATAAGTGAGCAGATTTATGGAAAACATTTAGATAGTGCATAAAGGCGAGAGAAATAATAGACCAATATTGTTTATAAAATTCTCATGTGTTAGTGTTGGTCTTTGTATGTTGGTTATATTTGGCAAAAGTATTCCAGTATTATCTCAGTCTTAACTATGAGGAACTCTGCATATATTGCAAACAGTATCAACTGTGTGACGATAGTCTCAACTGCATATGGTTTTCATGTCAAGGATGTAGTGCAAAAAGAGGATTTTTTGTTTTCCCTAGAGATAAAGACTCTTGGTCTGCATTATTAATGATGATTCTCTTTATTTTCTCTGAGATCTTTTAATCATCATTAATTCTTTATTTGCTTGAGTAACCGCTTTAAATATTTTGGGGCATTACTCTTTGATCTTTAAGGCCTTTAGGAGTTATGCAATGTCTATTTGTTTTTGAACCGATGATTGTTGGTTGTTAAACTGATGGGTTCATTAAACGAATAGTTATGAATAACATTAATTCAGATCTTTCAGTTGTCACATATAAATTCAGATGAAAAGATCTGATCTGCAACACTCTCCATGTACGAACACTGCGTTGCCAATTATTGAGAGGAGTTGAGACTACTGAGTGCAAACTGTTGAGTGCAGGTCAACAACAATCTATCCTTCTTATCTTCTGTGTGAAGTTTGGTTTTTGGCTGATAACTCGCTACAACACAAGGCTGTGTGGATGACGGAACTTTGTGGCTGGGATGCCATAGAGAGGCAAGTCGGTATGTACTTGTAATAACAAATAGGTTTTTATTATTTCCAATTCACTGTAGTACTGGTAGTCGGATTTCGGGTGTGAAATATTGAGGACTAAAATTGTACTTATAGAGAGTGGATTGGACATTTGTCCGGTGAGTGCCCCGTAGATTAGGTGATTGGTTTTGTCACTGAACTACGTAAACAAACCTTTTGTGTTTGCGTGTGCTTTTGTTTTGGTTCTTACTTTGCTATTAGTAGCTGTTGCAACTTCCTATTCAACCGCCCTTAACAGAAGTTTCCTAAGAGACATATACTCTCAATTGGTATCAGAGCGGTTGTGCTAACCTTTACCTGCACAAGATCCTTGGTGTGTCTCTTTTTTTTCAGGCTCAAGATGGAAGGAATGCATATGAGAAATTCTGTCAATGTTCCTCCTTTACTTATCGGAACGAACTATGCCTATTGGAATGCTAGGATGAGTGCTTTCATCAAATCGTTGGATGACCGATGCTGGGACTCTATGGAGATTGACTACACTCCTCCGAAAACACCTGATAGGACTGAGCGCAAGCCAAAGAACGAATACACAAAAGCAGAAATAGTTATAGCAAACTATGATAATAAAGCCCTAAATGCTATCTTTAGTAGAGTTGATCCTTCTCAATTTAAACTAATCTCTACTTGTACCTTGGCAAAGTAGGCATGAAAAATTCTAGAAACAAATCATGAAGGATCCTTGACTCTTCGGAAGTCAAAAGTTGAAATTCTCAACACCAGATTTGAGAATCTAAAGATGGGAGAAGATGAAAGCATACAAGACTTTCATGAGCGTATCAAAGACCTTATGAACAATGCTAGCAATCTTGGAGAGTCATTCTCTGAAGAAAAAGTAGTAATGAAAGTTCTGAGATCCATGCCTACTAAGTTCGATATGAAAGCTGTTGCCATAAGTGAAGTTCTTGACCCATCCACTGTTACTCTTGACACTCTGATGGGAAACTTGAAACATATGAGTTGGAATTATATGAAAAATATTCTCACAAAGAAAAAATGAAAAATCTTGCTTTTAAATGGATGTTGTCCTCATATGTTTAGAAAAATCTTGCTTTAGAGCTCTTATGACAAAAAATTTCAAGAGATTTTTGAGAGCGAAGAATAGTGTAAACCAGAACTCTCAATCTAATTCTCAGTTCAAACAGCAGTCAATCGTTTGAGACTGCCAGTTCCAGATGAAACTTTTTTGCTAGAGAAAATAGAAGTCAATCATCTGGACAAAAGGATGATTCCAAACAGAAGTTTAAAGGCATTCAATGCTTTGAATGTGAAGGATTTGGACATGTAAGATCAGAATGCCCAAATCTTCAGAAGAAGATGAAGAAGTCATTCACTGCTACTTGGAGTGACGATGATGAAGAAACTAACTCAGGAGAGCATGAATGAGACAACTTTATAGCTTTCATAGCCTGCTTAGATGACACAATTAAGACCACCAACGTCTTTGATGCAGATGGTGATCACTACAAAGTTCAATGTGCAGATAGTCTTGAGGAAGTATATCAGGAGATGTTTAACAAATGGGTTGAAGTGGCGAAACTTAACAAGTCTATCGGGGATTAGAACAAGGTTTTGATTGAAGAAAAGAAGACCCTTAAGGAGAAAGTTCAAACCCTTCAAAGACAAATTGTTCAAAAAGATGACAAAGAATCTAAGTTAATTTCCGAACTTGAAAAGGTAAAGAAGGAAGTTAGAATGATGAATTCTACAGGTACTCTTAACAAAATCTTGAGTGCAGGAAAAAGTCCTTCTAATCACAAGGGACTAGGATACACTAGCTCATATCAGTTGAAACTGTTGGGATGAGAATAAGAAACGCAACGAAAATAGCAATAAAAAATTCAAACCATCCCGAAAATAGCGATCTACTTTAGCAATATTAAGGAATTCAACATAGAAGAAGCAGAAGATATACCTCAACGCACGATTGGTATGGCTTCTCCTATCCCCATTTTGAGATGCACACGCGCACGTCCTCCAACGTAAGTCCACACCAAGCACCTTGCAACAAAAGGGACATCGAACACCAGGGCTCATTGTGGCTCAACGGAGAAGCTTTCTCAATCCTGAAATCCACCAAGGTAAGGCCGGCCATTCCACCAAGAACCGGGCACCAAAGAGGGAAGGAAAGAGGATGAGAAAACAATGGAACGAAGAGGTAAATGAAAGAATACCTGTCACACCCCGACTGAGGGTAGTGTGACCGGCCAGGACCCACATCCTGCCCTGTAGCCTATTGTCTACACTGACATCAAGGAACCAAAAACATATCGACCGAAAGAAACTTAACATACATTATAAAAAGTTTGCAAGTCACAATGTATAAGTTTTTCAAAACAAGAGGAAACATCAACGTTAAATCCAAATGGTCAAATATCAAGTTCTACAATTCTTTTCAATTACAACCGTCAGTGCAGAAATAAAACCAACATAACTAGGACTAGTCTAAGACTCATGGACGCCGCTACGAGATATGGCACCGCCTCTGCCCTCCAGCTGCACCATGTCGACACCAAGCTATTGCTCATGTTCTGCAAAAATAGAAATAAACTGTGAGTCCACTTGGGACTCGGTGAGTGGCTCAATTGAACCTCCACTTAAGCCTCGGTCATGCATATGTATATATTACAAGGCAATAAAGGAATATACAAGGACGTAAGTTGTGTTTCAAATGCAACTACCGACCCTCAACGGATCCATGAGTATCCATTGTACATGATAACCTGCCACCTTGGCTTATCACGCCTCTGGCTTCCGGCCCTTGGGCCTACTCATAGCAATATATATATATCTCGGCTACAGCCGTCCCTACCATATCAGGTAGTATAATACTGGCCATCGGCCACATCATCTCAAGATGCAAGCAAACAATCCCGGGTCGTCGACTAGGATGCCACTAGTCTCCGGACACCGTCTGGGGTAAGGATAGCTAGTCCCACCCAACTGGGGTCTGGCACCTAGCGGGTCTGCTGGCGCACCTCTAGACCCAACTGGCCGAGCAGAGCGTTGGTCATTTCCGACCTCCTCGCTCCTCGGTGGGCCATCTCAAGCACATTACACATTTAATATCCTAGGGTTTCCATATATATATATATACCTCGGGCCTTTGCCCGTATCTAGCCATGTCCGACTACCGGGTCAACGATTCATGCTGCCCCTTTTAGTATATGTGCACCTACAATCTCTAAGTTTCCAAAAATATACAAGCAGTCATAGAAGTGTTATCGTCTCATATCTAAGTTTCCATAAATGTGCTATGAACATCTAGTGGCACCTTACATGTTAACTAGCCTTCTACACTGTCTTAGGTGAGAATTTCCATGAGTCAACCTTGGAATACCATCCAGGAACATTTAGGGCAGCATGCAAAATTTAAAGAAAAATGCTCAAATATTACATCATTCATCATATATAACCATAATGCACATACCTAACAATTCTTATACTACCTTAGGAATATTAGCACAATAAGGAGCAACTATCTAGCATGGCAAGGTAGTAATAAATTTAAATAACATGTATGAATTATAAAACATGATAACATTGTCAACCTCCAAGTTTAAGGATCAAATGCTAAGTATGGTTACAATCTAGCATTTCTACAATTCAAATCAATTAAGCTACTTGGTAAGTTTGATGTTCTTCCTAAGTATTGTCATATCCCTATGTGTGATCCCTAAGATCATGAAATTTCCATCTAAGGTCCTTGGGTAGGGAAAGATGGAAGAGGCTTTAGCTATACCTTGTATCTTCAATTTCATATACTTCTTAAATACCAAGGATCAACTTACCCTTCCCCTCACCCTTGGCCGAACCCTCAACATGAATCTTAGGGTTCATTCGGCCATTTCAAGGGGCTTTAAAGGGGACATGCTTCATATTACGTGAGGAGTTCAAAGGACTACATCAAAACAACAGTATAAGGGCATCTAAGGGCCTTCTCGCCGTCAAGGGAATCGGGGAAAATTTCGGCATGACCTTTCCCCTTTTCCCATGACTCGGCAGCCCCAAAAATACGTAGATTGGCGATTAAAACAGCGAGATTCGACAAGAAACATCATAAAATAGTGAGTACATATCGTTGAAATCATGGATCGTCGGGAAAAATCGTGAGAACTCGACCTATCATCTAGGGTTCGGCCACCCACCTCCCCCAAACTATTAAAGCCTTAACCACTCACCTAGATCGCCAAGAAATAAGGATCGAGTGATGACGACTTGAGAATTTCCGGCGACGACGCGAATTCCGGATCGATCCAAGCCCCAAGCCCCCTCCTTGCTCCTTCTCCTCTTTCTCCCTTGCGGCCTTGTGCGACTCAATGGTTGAGTCGCACGGCTGCCATATGGGGGGGTTTTATCCCCTCAACCATCTTCCCGAAGATGGTTTCAAGGCTCACTTAAGTCATACTCGAAACTCGACTAAACCCGAACTCTACTCGGGTTCCAACCCAACCCATAATATGACTCGAGTTAACTTAATTTAAGGTATGATTTTATAAAAGGAAAGTTAATTATCCAAATAGTCTTCATGATTCATTAGCCGAGTCATACCTTTTCACTCGAGGCGATCCTGAGGCGATTGTATTGGAATAAGCTCGGATGGGCGAATCCCGATTAATAATAATCAAATACAATCGCCGTCAAGTGGTTAATTAAATATTTAATTCGTAATTAAATTTAATCAACCATATAAAATATTATTATATGCCAATCCCTATAATTTAGGGATGCCCTACAAATTAGGGTTATCGAGGAACTCCTTCCTCGCGCATTCATTCATATAGGAAATATCTTTCCTATTATGTCTGTAAACGAGATCCGTGATTGAGTTGCAGCATGTCCATGCTAGTAGACATATAGTGCCGCATTCGGCTCTATCTCATACAGTCCGTTACGAGGTTAGCCTGTTGTGTGTGACCCATTGAGCCCCACACTAAGCCAGCAGTGAGTTGTGCATAACGGAGAGTCGGATCTGATAGTATGACTTCTATTCGGATCTTACAAGCCTCCACTAAACCCCTTTAGTGTGGTCATGAGGGACTCAACTCATAAGTCAAGATTGACATCTAGCAATATGTCATAACTACCCGGATAGTGTGAGGTTCGATCTACAGGGATCGAATGTCATTCGGTGATTAGCTTTCATACAACTAAGTCTCTCGGTTACAATGTCTCGAAGTCAGCTAGGGTACGGAAGAAGTGTCAAACCCTAAGACTGATCCATATGTATTCCACCCGCCAAGATGTCATCTCAATAATGAAACGTCAAAAACATCTTAATAACTTTCATGTCTACACTGGCCAGAGATTCTCGCATCGGCACTTGCAATGACACATAGGATATTATATCCTCTTACTAGGAGTAATCGATTCCATGTTGGTTGCTCACCTACCTTCATGAATGCTTCTCCATGCCCATTAATACTCGGTACATGACACTGAGGGCCACGTAGGGATAGAACCAAAGCAATGTGTCGTCACTCACAAGGTAACCATGACAACCTTCAGGTCCAAGTACTGCTTGCACCTACTATCACTTGAGGAACATCCTATTGACACTCATGTAAGATTTTCATTTTGTGTTCCTCGTGTAGGTCCGTTCAGTGAACTCATTCCCTAATGAGCACATGCACTTGTATATTAATGACGGTTCATAGGTAACTGTGAGATCAGCTACCCCTTACTGTATAGGGCATGTACCAAGTGAACTAGTCTATTCATAATCACCAATCCCCTAATTGGTGATCCTACGACTATGAACATTTAGAACATGAGCATCTGGATTCCAAGTCTCATTGGCATGATCTCATCATGGTCTCGAAATCATTTGCCCGGGTTCATGGGGTTCATCACAATTTTTATGAATAAAGATGCAACATATAATGAAAAAGTTGCCTCATTAAGTTGATTACCCTTGAATAGTCCATAAACACATCGACATGTGATTGGCTCAATGGCACTATTCCTTTCAGAAACCCCAATCTCAATTGCATACTCAACCGAGGAATTAACTTTCATAGAGGCTCTTCAAGTCATCAAAAGCCTACTACAAGAAAGGAAGATAGGGTTCCCATATGCTACTATTGCAGGTGCAGATGACATATTATTGCAAATTGCTTCAAACTCTTTAACAAACTGAGGCGTTACATCGTTGGAACCATGGATTATGGGATTTGGTACTCAAAAATTTCCAATTTCAAGTTATGTGGGTTTACGGACAACGATTGAGCTAGTTCATTGGATGATAGGCGAAGCATTTCAGGAAATGTTTTTACTCTTGGGTCTGCAGTAATTACTTGGAGCTCAAAGAAGAGAGCTACAACAACATTGTCTTCCTTAGAAGCTGAATATATTGTAGCCACTTCAGCAGCTTGTCAAGCCTTTTGGTTAAGAAGAATGTTAGCAGAACTTCAACAAAGTCAAGAAGGAGGAATAGAGATATTTTATGACAACAAAGCAACAATCTCCATGACAAAAAATCTAATTTATCATAGCAGAACAAAGCATATTGACATTCGCTTTCATTTTATTCGTGATTTGGTTACAAAGGAGGAGATTACACTGAAGTATTGCAACACAAATGAGCAATTGGCTGATGTTCTTACCAAGGCTTTACCAAAAGAAAAATTTATCTATTTCAGATCTTTGCTTGGTGTTAGCAACTTTGAATCAAGGGAGAGTGCTGAAGAATGATTCAAAGTTAGTGGGTTTAATGGATGCTAATCTATGTAGTGGGTTTAATGAGTTTGTGATTGTAGTGTGTTTGAATTAGTCTATGTAGTAGGCTTAGTGGGTTTAGTGTTTATCTTAAATATTTTTAGCGGCTGTAGTTGAATTAGTTGCAGTTGTGCATGTCTATCACATTTTTCATTGTAAGCCTATAAAATCCTAACACGGGGAGGATTGAGGCTGATGAAACCGTGTGGAATACCACGGTAGGTTTTGGTTAATATAGTTAATTAGGTAGCATATTGGGTAGCATATTAATAGAGTTAATTTGGTATGCTGAGAGAAGGGAAAAAATAGTGTTTCAAATAGTTCAAGAATGAGCCACCTCCCAACTATGGATTATTGGAATTGATTTTTCAAAATCAATCGGCAACTGGTGCCATGGCCCGATCATCTACACAGGCTCCTTTGAATTCAGATGAGGAGCATCAATTAGAGGATCAATTTTTGGGGCAGAATGGACACGGTAAGGAGCCAGTACAGGAAGAGGAAGATGAAGAGGAGGACACAGGGGATAATAATGAGGAAATCCCTCGATGTCCATATGTTTTTTCAAGTCGCAATCACATTAAGAAACGAGGTAAATCATTGGTGAGAACATCTCTAGAACAAGAGAAGCAAAAGATGTATGAACTTATGAGTGAACATTTTGCAGCCTGTCGTGTTCGAAGTGAGGCCGCCTCAGTATGTACGACACCCCCACCCATAAATCTATATAGCCTAGCAAATTGCGTTGAGTGCATCAATAATTTGCAGGGGGCTATCTGCAAATACTCATTCTAAGACTTGCACTTTCATGCTTGATCGTGTAGAATATCATGTACTTATTATGACATTGGCAGATGACAAACTGTGGAACTGGTTGGAAACTTTGTAGTGAGTGAGTGAACATTTATTTAATTTGAACTCATGACTATGTGCACCCTCGCATTTTATTTTTTATATTTCAGTACTTGCACTTTAATTTTTTATGTTGTGTGGTTCGGTTCAGAACTTGGTAATAATTTTCTCAATTTATTGTGTGTGGACATGATTATTTTAGTAATTTGTGTGATTATTTCAGTACTTTCACTTTATTTTTATATGCTATGTGGTTCAGTTCAGTACTTATTTCCTTAACTATGTTGTCGTAGAATGAGTCATCCACCAAATCCATCACATCCATCACTTAGCAATGACGAGGCGGAGGATGTGTTTGTTGACCTTATATTCATAATTATGATGGATATATTGGATTCATTAGACGAACAACTAAATGCTCCTCCACCAAGAGCAGTACGCACTTCAATGTTGAGAGTTGCAGACTACATCCAAGAATTGATACATAGTCCGGTAAGATGTTATGAAAATCTTCATATGGAACCATCTCTCTTTCTAAGATTATGTGGTGAGCTTATGAGATTAGGCTTAGAGGACCAAAATATTTTTGTGGAAGAAGTTATGGCTATGTTCTTATATATTATTTGTCACAATGAACGAGTTCGAGTAGTTGCTGAACGATATCAACACTCGACTCAAACATGCCACAAATGGTTCAAGTTCATACTTGCAGCGGTTGTAAGGTTGGAGATCGAACTTATAAAATCTCGAGAACCCCAAACCATTCAACCGGAGATTCATGGAAATCCATGGTGGTTTCCATATTATAAGGTAATGTACATTGACGTACTTTATTTTAGACTTAAGGGGTCTTACTAATGTAATATCTTAGATATTTAATTTTATTATTTTCCTCTTATGTTTGTGTTTGCCAGTCTAACAGACTAGTTTGTGGTCAAGCCGAGTCGACTCATGGTCCGGTGCGAGCTTGCGAGCTCAGGTAAATAAGATATCAAATTTATGAATTTAGGCTTGAGTAGTTAAATTTATTTAATTTGATGTTGTGTGTGCATAATTGTTAATTATGTTCATGTGGGTCTATTTAATTAATTGCTTTTGTATTAGAATAAGTTTAATTAAATTTAAGTTAGCAGGATCAGGTTCGGTTTAAGGTGGATGCAGGTTGGATAAAAGGTTAGATGGGTTAGGGTTGAGGAGGAAGTATAAAACCCCCTCCCCTTGGCTTGTGGCTCCTATTTTTGGAGCCACCCAAAATTGTGAGAGAAGAGAGCCAGCCGCCAGCCAAGCCAGCAGCCGGCCCTCTCCCTCTTTCCCCTTGGAGCTGCTGCCTGAGCCAAGCCCCTCTCTCTTCCTCTCTCTCTCTCTCTCCTCAAGCCGGCGGCTTGAGGTGAGCCGCCGCCTGTCCTTCCTCTTCTTGGGTTGAGACGCCGAGTTTCTTGAAGCCGATTCAATGGTCGTTGTCCGGGGTTCTCTTCTAATCATCTTTCCAAATCTAGGTGAGTGGTTTTACCTCTCTTTTCCGGGTTCTTTCTTGATTTTGAGCCGATTTGGGCATGTTCTTGATTCTTGTGTTTTCTCAATGATTTGTGGGTTTTGATTGTCGTTTTCTTGTGCCAAATCATGGGATGAGGGCCATGACTCTCCCTTTGTGGCTCAGTAGCCCTAGGTTTACCCTAGGGGTACTCGGACAAGGGTGAATCAAGGGTGCCCTCAAGGTGTTCGGTGAAATACCTAAGTGAAGGTTTCCGGTGTTCTTGAGATCCGTGTCTTGAATTGCTTATGAAATCGAGTTCCTATATGTTCAAGCATGCCCCGTATTTAATCTGTAATTTTTAGATTAAATCATGTTTAATAAAAACTAGATCTTGATGTTGAAGCCATGGGGATTCTTGAAAGGGGTTCTTGATCATGATTCTTAATTCTTGATTTATGTGTTGATTGATACTTGTTAATCTTGATTAATAAGCATGAAATTTGAGAAATTTATCTTAAGATTGTATTCTGTTATAATGAGAAATTAGGATTTAATTTCTGGAAATTTCGAACTTATTTTCATGTTATGCTGGAAATTTAATGTTGCTGGAATTTCATGGTGAGAACGATGAATCTGTGCTGTTTTTCTTATGCTTGTTGTGGTGTATGTATTTATCTGAACATAGTCATGTAACCTATCGTTTCGACCAAAAAACATAGTTTGGAAACATATGACACACTTTGGAGACTTGATTCGGGTTAGATACATCAGTACTGAGCACAACAGTAAGCAAAAACAGAACCCTAATATTGGTGATTTAAATTTTAATTGCATAATTAAAATTAGGTTAAGGGTCAACATAATCTGTTATGATCCAACACATAAAGTTTACATGAAATAAAATCACACGGGTTCATGACATTACGGGTCTAGGAGTTGGGGTCGGGTTTGGAGTGTTGAAACACTTTCCAATAGGATCACCCCTAGGACACCGTAGGAGAGTCATGACTTAGGTCATGATGCGTCATATCTTTATGAATGACGGAGAGGCTCGTAGAGGAGCCGGATTATGGGCTAAGCCCGGGAGGTTGGATGGCTAATTCCTAACCTGCAGAATAAGTTCAGAGGGTCTTTCCCGATTGTTCTAGTTTAGCCTCGTGGGATAAGTTCGGAGGGCCTACCCGATTATCCCCGAGGTGGTGTTAAGGAATAAGTTCGGATGGCCTTTCCCGATTATTCATGTGATATCTTTTAAGAGTAAGTTCGAATGGTCTTTCCCGATTACTCCTATGATATCTTAAAGGGGCAAGTTCGGATGGGCGAATCCCGATTATCCCTACGCGTCTCGTCGAGCAAGTTCGGAGGGTCTTTCCCGATTGCTCCTGAGTTTTTGTATACTAGGATAAGTTCGGAGGGCCTTTCCGATTATCCTAGTATGTGTTGTTACCTTAGGGCATGGTAGGCTTAGGCCTGTTGTTCTTCACCGTATGGGTGTTGGCTGCCTTCGGGAAGGTAGTGGTCAGTTGGCCTGTTAGCTAGTCACCCCTTCGTGACTTTACCTCCTGTAGAGATAGATATTATTCTTGCTTATCTCTGTTCTGTTTATTTTTGGGGGTTGGTAGAACCACTCACCGAGTTCTTTGAACTCACTCGTTGTCGTTTAATTTCTATTTTGCAGAGCCTGACCGGTGAGGTGGGTTGGAACACTTGGCGTCGCTGGAGGGCAAAGGAGTCGCATGATCTCATAGCAGTCCTAGTTAGGGTCGTAGTCAAGTCTTTTGGTAGTAGTCATGCACTTTTTTTTATTTGATTTGGAGTTGTAGCCCCTGAGGGCATTTATGTCATTTCATTTTGACTTTATTGCATCTGGTCTTTTAAAATGTTGAACTTAATATGTTATTTCTGCACTCTACGTTTCTGGTAAACTACTTGTAATAAACTCTGGTTTGGTTTTGTTTTCTTTTGAAATGAAACTTGTTATTTCTTTCCGCTATCGTTTTATTATTGAGTTGGCATGTGCATGGTTTAGGCTGCGGGGTATAGGCACGTATACCCTGGCCGGTCACGTAACCCTGAGTTTGGGGCGTGACAACTAATCCAAGAATGGTTTTGTAGAACTGCATAGGGGCAATCGATGGGACTCATGTCTCCGCTTTTGTTCAGGCCAGCAAGACATCTTTATATCGTGGTCGTAAGAGAACCATAACACAAAATGTGGTGGCCGCTTGCGCCCATAATATGCAGTTTACATATGTGAAGACGGGTTGGGAGAGAACCCGTTAATGACTCACGCATTTTCAGTCATACAATATACTCTCCTCACTCGGATTTTCCTATGCTGGAGGTAAAATTCATGAACCATAATCACATACTTATATACTATGGTTTTATTACTGACACATTTTATACATTGTTTTGGTAGATGAATTTTACTTGGTGGATGCTGAATATCCAAATGTATCCGGATTTTTGGCACCTTCTCGGGGCGAAAGATATCATCGGTATGATTATCGTAGGCGCAGCCCAACATCTAAAAGAGAATTGTTCAACCAATGACATTCATCTGTTTGGAACGTCATTAAACGATGCTTTGCACTCTTGAAAGCATGTTTTCCAATCTTAAAGATGATGCCGAATTACAAGCTTACAAGACAAAGCAATATTGTATTGTCTTGTTGTGCAATTCACAACTTCATTATTAAATATCGTAATTCTGATGAATTATTCGATGTTTGCAACAATGAAGAAGTCTTTATTGATGATGAGGATCAATCTTCACCCACTATTCAATCATCAATAGGTGAACCTTCTTCTAGTCAAAATGTAATACATGAAATTCGTGAGAGTATCGCCAATCAGCTTTGGGCACATCATCGCTGATTGCCTTCCATATGCATGATTAGTTATTGTACTTTATATTTCATATTGGCACTATTGTAATGGTTAAAAGTATTTATGTCACACCCCAACTGAGGATAGTGTAACCGGCCAGGGCCTACATCCTGCCCTGTAGCCTACTATCTACACTAACATCAAGAAAACCAAGACATATCGACGGAAAGAAAACTCAACATACTTTATAAAAGTTTGCAAGTCACAATATATAAGTTTTTCAAAACAAATAGAAACATCAACATCAAAACCGAATAGTCTAATTTCAAGTTTTACAATTCTTTTCAATTACAACCGTCAGTGCAGAAATAAAACCAACATAATTAGGAACTAGTCTAAGACTCATGGACGCCGCTACGAGATATGGCACCGCTTCCGCCCTCCAGCTGCACCATGTCGACACCAAGCTACTGCTCATACTCTGCAGAAATAGAAATAAACTGTGAGTCCACTTGGGACTCAGTGAGTGGCTCAATTGAACCTCCACATAAGCATCAGTCATTCATATATATATATATATATATTATAAGGCAATAAAGGAATGTACAAGGAGGTAAATGGTGTTTCAAATGCAACTACAGACCCTCAACGGATCCATCAGTATCCACTGTACATGATAACCTTCCACCTTGGCTTATCACGCCACTGCCATCCGGCCCTGGGCCTACTCAGACCAATATATTTTCGGCTATAGTCGTCCCTACCATATCAGGTAGTATCATACTGGCCATCGGCCACATCATCTCAAGATGCAAGCAAACAATCTCGGGCCGTCGACTAGGATGACCACTAGTCACCGGACACCGTTTGGGGTAAGGATAGCTAGTCCCACCCAATTGGGGTCTGGCACCTAGCGGGCCCGTTGGCGCACCTCTAGACCCAACTGGCCGAGCTGAGCATTGGTCATTCCCGACCTCCTCGTTCCTCGGCGGACCATCTCAAGTACATTACACAATCAATATCCTAGGGTTTCCATATATATATATACTTCGGGCCTTTGCCCGTATCTAGCCATATCCAGCTACCGGGTCAATAATTCATGCCGCCCTTTTTAGTATATGCGCACGTACAATCTCTAAGTTTCCAAAAATATACAAGCAATCATAGAAGTGTTATCGCCTCATATCTAAGTTTCCATAAATGTGCTATGAACATCTAGTGACACCTTACATGTTACCTAGCCTTCTACATTATCTTAGGTGAGAATTTCCATGAGTCAACCTTGGAATACCATCCAAGGACATTTAGGACAGCATGCATAATCTAAAGAAAAATGCTCAAATATTACATCATTCATCATATATAATCATAATGCACATACCTAACAATTCTTATACTACCTTAGTAATATTAGCACAATAAGGAGCTACTATCTAGCATGGCAAGGTAGTAATAAATTTAAATAACATGTATGAATTATAAAATATGGTAACATTGTCAACATCCAAGTTTAAGGATCAAATGCTAAGTATGGTTACAATCTAGCATTTCTACAATTCAAATCAATTAAGCTACTTGCTAAGTTTGGTATTCTTCCTAAGTATTGTCATATCCCTATGTGTGATCCCTAAGATCATGAAATTTCCATCTAAGACAAGTCTCTCCTCCTCTCCCCAACCTTGGCCAAACCATGAGCAAGGGAAACCTTGCTCGGCCAAGGTCCTTGGGGTAGGGGAAAATGGAAGAGACTTTAGTTATACTTTGTCTCTTCAATTCCACATACTTTTTAAATACCAATGATCAACTTACCCTTCCCCTCACCCTTGGCCGAACCCTCTTCATGAATCTTAGGGTTCATTCGGCCACTTCAAAGGGCTTTAGAGGCGACATGCTTCATATTATCTGAGGAGTTCAAAGGACTACATCAAAATAGTGGTATAAGGGCATTTAAGGGTCGCCGTCAAGGGAATCTGGGAAAATTTTGGCATGACCTTTCCCCTTTTCCCATGACTCGACAGCCCCAAAAATACGCAAATCGGCGATTAAAACAGCGAGATTTGACAAGAAACATCATAAAATAGTGAGTACATATCGTTGAAATCATGGATCGTCGGGAAAAATCGTGAGAACTCGACCTATCATCTAGGGTTCGGCCATCCGCCTCCCCCAAACTGTTAAAGCCTTAACTACTCACCTAGATCGCCAAGAAATAAGGATCAGGTGAGGACGACGTGAATTCTGAATCGATCCAAGCCCCAAGCCCCTCGTTGCTCCTTCTCTTCTTTCTCCCTTGCGGCCTTGTGCGACTCAATGGTTGAGTCGCACGGTTGCCATATGGGGAAGGGGTTTATCCCCTCAACCATCTTTCCAAAGATGGTTTCAAGGCTCACTTAAGTCATACTCGGAACTCGACTAAACCCGAACTCAACTCGGGTTTCGACCCAACTCATAACATGACTCGAGTTAACTTAATTTAAGGTATGATTTTATAAAAGAAAAGTTAATTATCCAATAAACTTCGTGATTCATTAGGTGAGTCATACCTTTTTACTCGAGGCGATCCTGAGGCTCGACTCGACTACCCCCGAGTTCGACGCGCTACACCAAAACAGATTTTTTTATATATATTAGAAAACTTTTTCCGGATCTTACAATTTAATGTAATCTAGTTTGTAGATACAATGATGCTTTTCTAACATGTGTTTATTCCAAGGTTGTTAAACTCAAGAGTTTAAGTAAACTCGTGGAGCCTTCGTAAACTTGATTCGTAACTCGTAAGAGTTTACCTGATATTAAAAAAATATTATACTACAAAAATATAATCTAATATAACCCTAAAATCATAATTAAGCACAGTTCAACTCTCTAATAAAGCACACATAAAGATAAAATATAAGAGTACAAGTCTTATACATATATAATGAAGCATTCTAAGTCCATAATAAAGCACACACAATGACTCAAATATAAAATATAAAAGTACAAGTTCAATCCATAATAATTATCATCAAATCGAGTTCACCCGAGTTTACCGGCAAGTTTGATCGAATTTACTCGCGAGTTTGACCGAGTTTATACGAGTTTACCGAGTTTACCCCGACTTCACCCGAGTTTACCCAGAAACGAGTTTGGGTGCGAGTCAGCTCGATTTTGATACCTGGGATCGTAAACTCATCCGAGTTTACGACTTAACTCGCGAGTTTGACAACACTGGTTTATTTATTAGAATGCCAGCTTCAACGTCCCAGACAAGTGGCAATTACAACCACTTGAGATACGTAAATGAAAGATGCTCATGTGGTATGCAAGTTGTAGTTAGAATAAGTGAATCTAAAGATAATCTTGGTTGGTTATATGGAGTCTGCCCATACAAAAACACTCCTCTGGATTGAAAATATTGGCGATGGATCAATCCCATTGATGCTATAGGTGATGAGGAAGAAGTGAGTCAAATATGTGAAAATGATACTTCCACAAGGGACCTCACTTCAGTGGTGGCCAAACTTGATAGGCTTCTTGATTTGGCTACTAAGGCGATAGTTCTACTTGTTTTCATTCTTGTCGTTGTTCTATATAAATAGAGTTGTGATAGAGTTGTGATGATACTTTGGATATACTTTGGATATTGTGATGATACTTTGGATATACTTTGGTATTAATACTTTGGATATCCGGTTTTATTTTTCATTATCGGCGAGGAATTGGAGGCGATAACCAATCAATGGTTATGCGCACTTTCCTTCTAAAGTCGTAAAGTAATATTGCTCATTATCATGTATTTATATGCATTGATGTTTTATTGTTGGTGTTGCTTATATCAATTTATTCCATGTGCCAATTTTATCATTGTGTGGTTATTAGATAATGGGCAAATCTATTTTTGGTGGACTATGAATTGGAGGCAATCACCAACTAATAGTGATACGCATTTTTGTTCATAGTCCTACATTTATATTGAGCATATGGTTTCCTTTTAGCTCAAGCTGTTGCTATTGGTTATAATTGAGTTGGTTCAGTTGCTGGTAATATTGATGTTGGTTATGGTTTTGCTGTTGTTGGTTATGCTGTGATGTTCTTGTGATGGTATCTGGTGGTGCTGTGATGTTGTTGTTGGTTAATTCTTTAGATTTGGTTATGTTGCGATGTTCTAGTGATGGTACGTGTAGCTGTATCTTTCATAACTTGGTGTTGCACCGTGATGGTATCTGGTGCTATGATGTTTTGGTTATGGTATATGTAGTTGTATCTTAGTGTTGAATTGTGATGTTTACTCGGTGTTGTGATGTTCTGGTGATGGCATCTATAGCTGTATCTTTCATAACTTGGTGCTACAAAGGGAGTCAAGCTATCTTTGTTTAGATTTAGTCGGATGTTTTCTTTATGATAATTGTAATGAACTAAGTAACATCCATTCTGGATGATAATGTTTTACTGATAATGTTTTACCACAATGTATATGCATAATGTCATAGGTGTCTGAGTCATAATGGCTTATTGCATAAGTTATATCGTTGTACACTAACGTGTAACACTACTAATAGAAAACTATACGAACTCATGCTCATGCATATTAACATCAATCATAACTTAAATACCTCGCTCACGCTCTGCCTTACGAACTCACACTCACACATATTATGTTCAGTCTTACGAATACATCTCTTCCTCTATCGCATATTTTGTTCAATCTTACGAACTCCACATGAGTCGACAACTTCACAATGCCACCACGTCGCATTTTTTTAATAACAAACAAGTTAAAAACTACAATACTTAGTGCATACTTAGTTCATGCCGCCATACCGTTTAGTTAATACTTAGTCCATACTTAGTCTATATAAATTAGTTAATACTTTGTCCATGCCGCAATATCATTTTATATTTAGTCCATACTTAGTAAATACTTACTTCATGCCGTCATACTTAGTTATGTAAAATACACGGAACCCCCATCGACTATAGTCGATGTGCGCAAAGACTACCTAAACTACCAAGTGTGCACGGAACCCCCCGCGACTACACTTTTTATTCAAATAACCCCTCTCCATTAGCTCGTCTGTTAGTAACTTAACGGTAAAACTCCCACGTGCGCAGAACCCTCTCCCCAATGTCACGTGGCAGCAAACTCCACCTTCAATCTCATCCAACGATCATCACTTCTTCTTCTACCCATCCCTCACCTACCTACACTCCTCCCCTTGCCCTAGACTCCACGAGGAATTCTGTGCACACTTGATAGTTTATGTAGTCTTTGCGCACATCGACTATAGTCGAGGGGGTTCTGTGTAATTTACCCTTGATATATTTATTAGTTCATAACAATTATAAATAATTTAATAATATTCATATTTTTTTTATTTTTTAATATTTTTTCCATTTTTTATTTAATAATATTTTTAAATTAAAATGAAAAAATACATATTTTAATATTTTTATAATTATATTAACTAATAAAATAATAATATCATAATAATATTTATTTACTAATTAAGATAATTAATATATTTTTAAGTTTGAGTTTAAAAAATTATAGATAAATTCTAAAAACAAATACTATGTTTGCTAAATAAACGCAATTTCAATTTTCGTCCCGTAAACAATCATCGAAAACAACACACAAAAAAAAAAAATTCGTTAGTTTCATTTTGCGAAACATGAAAACAAAACATGTCAAACAAATACAATTTCACCAAACAAAAAAATTAAAACCAAAAATTCAAAACTCGAAAACCTATTTAAATTTTCACAAAATGAAAATTGCTAAAAAAAAATTAACAAACAAATGCTCTTTTATACTTCCCGCCAAATACAAAAAATGTATCAACCAAACAAGACTAAAAAATACAACTTCTTAAAAGTACAATTTCCTGCATGAAATTGTGTCAACCAAAGGACACCTAGAACTTAATTCTTGAACGTGTAGTAGACCATTTATGAAGACCCACGTTTAACAAGTTAAAAGAGAAAAGATACATCATTCCACTTTCATCTTAGCATAACAGCAAAAACAAGACAACCCCGACGGTAGTCTAAGAGGAGCAACAATGGTCATATAATCTAAGATAGACAACGAAAGACTAAAGACTGAAAACACCCAAGTACAAAAATTACTCTTGCCTGCAGTTCATACTGTTTAGGAAAACGTCAAAGATAAACATATTCATCTAGGATCTCCAGTCTACCTCACAGTAATAATGTCATCGATCTTCAATATCATTCTCACGCACTCCGTGGCCAATGTGATTGCACTAGTACTAACCAACAGCGGCTGCACGACATTCTCCTCCAAGATGTTTGTGATCTGTCCCTTTCTCACATTGATCCCAGTATTGATCTCACCTTGGGCATGGCGGTTTCTAAGCTCTGTAACAATAGCTATTGGGTTCAACCCTGCATTCTCTGCCAAAGTGTAGGGAATCACCTCCATAGCTTCTGCAAACTCCTTAATACAGTAGCTTTCCATTCCTAGAAGTTCCTTCGCCCAAGCTCCAAGTTGCCTTGACATCTCAATTTCTGGTGCGCCACCACCAGCAATGAGAAACTTCTTATTCACTAAGCATCTGATCATGCCATTATATAAATTTGGAGTCAATAGCTCAAGTCCATATGTAAGTACTCCCAACAAAATAAGTCCATGTATTAAGAAATGGAATAAAGATCACAACATTAAATTGATGCAATTGCATTGAATAAATTTATCTTGCAGCTGAAATTCTGAAAGTTGAGCAAAATAACAAATTCAGAATGGCAGAAAGGTGGGTAACAACCTCTCTGTTCCCAATAATATGACAAGCAATACTTAACCAAATGTGTAAAATTTTCAGCATCAACACACCTCAACCTTCTTAAATATTGATCGATCAAACAATTAAGCTAGTACACTCTTGGCACTTCTACTGTTAGATATAATAAAGATAAATTAATTAAACTAATTTCAGTTGTATCATGCAACCATCTCCTTTGTTGCAGTAGAGCTGTCAGGGAGAGTTGGATCTGACTGTATGCAGAAAAGCATCTTAGTCTTGCACAAGATATAACCAGGACCCCTCGCTTGGTATCTCAGACGCAACTCTCTATCCGACTCTACCTAGGTTATCAGACTGGCTTTCCTACCTCCATGAAGTCAGATGGTAGGATCATAAGATCCTAAAGCCTAACTAAAATATTTGTAAAAAGATCATGTTTTCAATTAATTCACATATTATCTTATAATTTAGAAGCTTAAGTGAAAACTAACTAAATTCTTATGTGCAAACAATTAACATGTCAAATGCCTGATAAACTATTTTAGTTCAGGCTAAAATTTATAATATATAAGTTCAATTAATCTATTTGCTTCATGTAGGGGTGTCAATAGAATCAGGTTCAGTTCTCAGTTTTTACAGGTCAGATTGAATCAGGTTTTGTACGGGGTTCAAGTAATAAGCAAATTTTAAATTAAAAAAACTAAGACCAAAGAGGGCACATTGCTGGCATGATATGACTTTAGATCAAACAATGTCCATTTGTAGACATTAAGTTGCATACTAACAAGCAAGCATCAGAGTTCGATTAAATTAAAGACATGTTTCTAAGGGATTATTAGTTCATGCAAAACACACTAAATTAACAAAAACCTAAAAAAATCACGACTGAAAAGTGGGTTGGTTGGGTGGGTGTTTTGAAAGTCACACCAAAGTTAGAGATATATATGAGATCATACATATTACTTATATTTTAATAATTTATGTAGTTGCATACTTATGTGTATAGTTATATATAAATAAAAACTTATATATGCATAACCGGTTTGGTTCAAGTTTTTCCGATTTTCACCCCCAAAATCCAAAACTCAAACCCAACTGAAAATTTTGATTATAATAAACCCTCAAAAAAAACTGAGTTAGGGACAAAAAATGATTTTTCAAATTGATTCCAATCGGTTTGGTTTTTATGGGTCTTTTCCACCCCTATCTTAATGTGTATATGTTTAATGTATGATTTAAGCATACAAATATAAAGAAGATATGCTTAATTCATTATATATCTTATGCATATTGAATTGTTGAATACACATAATATAAATATCTAAATTTAATTTAAACTAACGCTATATAGAACAAGTATTTTTAGATTGTATGATTACTTATATAAAATATGTCTATTTAGCTATATGTTTTTGTAGAAAAATATTACCTACTGCCTTACCTAGGACTAAAGCTGAGAAATTGTTTAAATAAAAGTACTAATGATACCAGTTCAACATAAAATATGTCTATTTAGCTATATGTTTTTGTAGAAAAATATTACCTACTGCCTTACCCAGGGCTAAAGAAATTGTTTAAATAAAAATACTAATGATACCATTTCAACACTTTTAGGCAGATTGCTATATTATTACTATTTCTGAATAAAGTACAATTGAACATGCATCATATATAAGAAAGAGAAAACATAGCATCAGTCTTCATGGGGTCTCACTAGGGCTATAAGGGTCTGTTATCTGCATCATGAATTCATGATCATGGACTCTAGCAATAGCAATGTATGATCAAATGTTGAGTTCTGTGACTTCTATCGTTGCTGACATTGATGGAACATCCTACAAAAATGGAAAGATAAGATACATGCCTATTTCTTCCCTATTCTTCCCTTTCAGTTTCTTCTTAAATTCAGCATTATAATTTGGCGTCATCATCTTTGCCTATCTTCATCAACCTCCTCAGCTTCTCACATCCCACATCTCTCTTGCTGGAGCACTCAGATTAACCAGCAATACTCAAGTGATCATCTCAAAAGTGTGTAAACTCATGAGTTGTGCAATCCTGTGACCCAATTCACAAGTTTGACGAGCAAGAGCTCCATGACAACAAAGGAGAAGGTAGCAATAACATGGGATGTTACGAAATAGCATATATTGAGAAGGGTGAATCTGTAACATGGTAAACTTATGGAATAACATATATTCATGATCAACTTCCTAATATTCCTATTGTAAATAGTTGAAATTTTAAAATCATGCCAAAAGAGAATATGTCCCATTGAAAATAATGCCCATTAATAACTCAAATTATAAAATGCTCAAACTTATTGCACTTTTACCATAACTAACTGATTTTGCCCTCTTTATATGTAAACATCAGTCCTTGTAATCCAAGACAATGTGCTTTCAATGTTGTGGCACTTCAAATCCCATTCAATCTTGTGGCACTTCAAATCCTTATAGAATTTCAAATAAAACAGTGATTTGTGACATCAATAAAATTGAATCCTCGTTATCCTTTGCTATGTCTGGTTGACCTCTCCCCTTTACCATCATCCACGCTAGTTACAACCATGGTAAGGAAGTGCTAAATGCAACTACATTTGTGATATCAGCGTTATATATGTATGAGGGCATGGACTAATTCATATAGATGGGAATATGCAAATTGGTTGCATAAGCTCAAATACATTAATTGGTTTGAACAGTTCAACTATGTGTATTAAAGTTCCTATTTCTAATAACTGTCAGTATTATATTTTGTGAATATAAAATATTTTAAATAATTTTGAAATGCAGACCAAATATGCACCAAAATACCATACTATACTCTATGTGGTGACTCAACTGCATATCGACAGCGACACAGCGTATGCTTTTGAAAAGCTTGATCAGACCAACTCAAGATATGATGTAAACTAGAATTGCAGTAGTACATAAAGGAGCAATGTGAACCATTAAAATACTTATTTACGGATCTAAGTAACAACAAAAGATTGAGCTGACCTGACAACACAGAGAGCATCATGGAGGCTCCGCTCTGCCTCATCAATAACCAGCTGATTTGATCCTCGGACAAGAACAGTCGTAGTCCTGCCCATGTCCTTGATACCTGTAATCTTCACAATCTTCCCATCACCAACAGACACCTCCTCCACACAATTTGCAAATCCCAGTTTGTCCTCTCGGAAATGCTCGATATTCGCAATTGGCAGGCAGTTCAGTGTCTTTGTGATGAACTCAATCTCATCCCTTTCTACGTCCTTGATCACAAGAATCTTTGCCTTGGCCAAATAGTGCAGTGAGAGATCTGTCACAGCATCCCTCAGAATACTCTTTTGGATGAGGAGCACATTACAGCCAGTGGCCTTGATCTTTTTAACCATCCCTAGAATATAATTTCTCTCTTCACGCAGGATTCGGTCCATCTGTGTGTAATCGGAGACCACAATGCTCTGCTCAATATCAGTCTTCGGTGGCGAGATCTGGAATTGGATGACGGCAATCTTGGCATTCTCCACATGGGTGGGACCACCTGCAGAATGGCTGACCTTCTTATCAAAGACGAGGCCTTTCACAAGCTCAGTGTCATCGACGGTTCCACCAAGCTTCTTCACGATCTTGACATCACGGAGATCCACGAGGTCCGGATGGGCAGGGTCGACAACAGAGAGGACAGCATCAACGGCGAGAGGAGCAAGGAGGGAAGAGTACTGGCTGACCACTTTACTGTTGAGGGAGGTGGCGGCGGACTTCACGAGGGCATCACGATCAGAGAGATCAAGCGGGATGGCCATGCCATGAAGTACGTCAACAGCGCGGAGGGAGAGACGGTGAAGAGCGTCAGACACGGCGGTGGGGTGGACGCCAGCGGAGAGGAGGGAGAGCGAACTGCGGAGGAGGGAGCCGGCGAGAACGACGACAGTGGTGGTGCCATCTCCAGCGGCGGCATCCTGGGATCGGGAGAGATCAACGAGCATTTTGGCGGCAGGCTGGAGGACCTCCATCTTGTTAAGAATGGTTGCACCATCGTTTGTGATGATGACCTCGCCGTTGGCGGAAGCGATCATCTTGTCCATGCCTTTCGGCCCCAGGCTGGTGCGCACAGCGTCGGCGACCGCGCGGGCAGCGAGGATGTTCGCCTGGCGGACATCGTCGCGCCGCTTTGTGTCAACGTAGCTCTCAGTCTTCGAGGAAGCACCCCGCGGGGCGGCGGTGACGGACGAGGCAGCGGCCATTAAGGGAGGTACAGTGAAAGCGGAGAAGCAGAAGATACCTTCAAAACCCTAAGCCAGGATCGGGATTTGGACGAGGAACGTTGAGCTTTAGATCATTAGACATTTAGACCCAAATAAAAGCCTATGGGCTGTTTGGTCCATTCCGCAGCATCTAATGATTCTAATCATGAAGACTTCCCTAATGTTCATATAAACTAGCATGACACCCGTAAGTAGCTATATTTTTTTTTTTTTTCCAAAAGATATTAGTTTCATTCAAAGAATGAGGTATTATTTAATACATATATGTCAAAATATAGTATAACAATATTACTTCCTATTGGAAGGATAAAAACAATGTAATAAATATTAAAAAGCTTCTGTGGCCAACTGCGACATGTCCAAAGCATAGGCGACCAAGCCTTCAACCGAGCGGATGTTGTTGTTAAATATTCTTTCATTTCTGCTGTGCCATAAGCTCCATAATGTCCATCCTATTAATTCTGGTAGATGAGCATGCAAACGTTGCATGTAGCATAGTTTTTTCCATCCTTCGGCCGGGGATGAGAAGTTCATCCCAGTTGTTTTGAGTGGCATTCTCCTCCAGACCTGACGGGAATAGTTGCAGTGGAAGAATATATGAAGAGATGTCTCTTGTTCGGTATTACAGTTCGGACAAGAGGTATCAATAATAGGAATTCCCCGATCACAGAGGAGATGGCGGACTAGGATAGAATTAGTACATATTCTCCATAAGTGAAGCTTTATTTTTGGAGGAGTTTTTTTGTCTCCAGAGCATTTGCCAGTCATGTTGTGTTAATTCTTGTACACCAGACTTTCCTTGTATCGAGTCTAGGATGTGTTGGTATGCTGAAGACACTGTGAATTCACCCGACGTGGAGTGATTCCAAACAGGTTTGTCGTGTCCTTGGACAATTTCCATGTCTAGGATGATTTCTGCCAGAGACAGGGGAAAAACTTCCTTACTGCGGGAGCATTCCACATGGCTATTGATCTATCAAAAAAATTTGATACCAGTGGGGGAGCAATCTCCGATATAGAAGGACCAACAATGCTAGAATGAGGCTTTATGGGTAGCCAGGGGGATTTGTAGACTGGGAGAGTTGAGAGAGAGCCTAGTTGCCATCTCATTTCTGTATGAATGATCTCTCTTCCCTTAATAATGCTTCGCCAGCCCCATGAAGGGTTACTTCCGGTTGTTGCATTGAAAATCAATGAGTATGGAAAGTATTTACCCTTCATGACTTGTCCCAAGAGTGAGTAAGGTTTGGAGATGATACGCCATGCTTGTTTAGCAAGGAGAGCAATATTAAATATGTGGCAGTCTTTGAACCCGAGACCGCCATCTTCCTTCTTACGACAAAGAGAAGCCTAGTTAACCCAGTTTATGGATTTTTGTTCCGTTTTGTTCCGCCACCAGAAATTCCTACACATTTTATTTATTTCCTCTGTCAGTGTCTCTGGCAGGTAAAAGCAAGACATTGCATAAGTTGGGATTGTTGAGAGGGTAGACTTTATGAGCGTTGCTTTGCCAGCTCTAGATATGAGCCGAGATTTCCAGCTCTCCAATTTTTTCTTGATTTTTCCAATAATGTAATCAAATGATTCTTTCTTCGATCTGTTGATAAAGGATGGCAGTCCAAGATAATGATCTTGTGCTCCAATGTTCCCGATATGAAGGATGCTGCTTAACTGTGTGCGGAATCTGTGTGGTGTGTTCCGCGAGAAAAATATCGCAGATTTTGTCGTGTTAATTTTTAAACCACTGACCTCTTCAAATGAGTTCAAGATGCTTCTAACTGTCTCCACTTGTTTGCTTTCTGCCTTACAAAATAGCATTATATCATCTGCGAAAATTAAAGAGTTGATAGAAGGAGCATGGCAGCTGATTTTTATTCCTTGGATGCTTCTATCAGAAACTCTTTTGTTGAGCAACTGACTGAGCCCTTCCATGCAGATGACAAACAGGAGTGGAGATAAAGGATCTCCTTGTCGGAGACCCCTGCTGGGTTGAAAGTATCCATGCATATAGCCTCCTGTAAGAATTGAGAAAGAGGTAGAGGATACACATTGCATGATGAGGTTAATAAAGTGTGCTTTAAATCCCATTTTTTGCATGATCGACTGAAGGAATGGCCATTCAATTCTATCATAAGCTTTGCTTAAATCTAGTTTGATAGCCATCTCCTTGCTAGCCAGCTTCTTCTGTTTGCTCTTTAAATGGTGCATGAGTTCGTGTTCTATAAGGATGTTATCCGAAATTAATCTTCCTTTGATAAATGCACTCTGATTAAGGGAGATGATATGGTGCATGATACTATGTAGTCTATACATTAACACTTTGGAATAAATCTTATACAGGCAATTGCATAGACTTATCGATCTTATTTGAGCCATGGTTTGAATGCTTCTTTCCTTCGGGATGAGAGCCAACAATGTATGGTTGATTCCTTTTAGTAATCTTCTACTTCGGAAGAATGAGGTGATTGCCTGGTGAATATCTTTACCAACAATCATCCAATATTTTTGATAGAATGTAC
This sequence comes from Canna indica, assembly GCA_034359265.1. Taxonomy (NCBI): domain Eukaryota; kingdom Viridiplantae; phylum Streptophyta; class Magnoliopsida; order Zingiberales; family Cannaceae; genus Canna; species Canna indica. The sequence goes on from CP136892.1 coordinate 44,080,948, forward strand.
CTGTGAATCCATCCTCTCCCGGAGCATTGTCGCTTTTGATAGAGAAGGCTGCTTGTTTAACTTCTTCTTCTATTACCTTGCGAAGTAGCCAATTATTCATGCGAGTAGAGACCTTCATTGTTAATTCTTCATGGACATCCTGAGGGTTGGTTGGGTTGCATGAGGTGAAGAGGTCTTTGAAAAAGTTTTCGGCTACCTCTGCAAACTGCTAGAGTTCCTTCTTTTCAGTTATCATCTTTGTCTTTTATTTGGTATATAGTATTAAAGTTTCTTCTTTCTTTAACACTTGCATGGAAGAATGTTGTATTCTGATCTCCTTCTTTGAGCCATTTTATATGAGATTTTTGCCTCCAGTAAATCTCCTCACTTTTAAGCTGCCTTCTGAGATTTTGTTCAAGCTCTCGGATAGTTGTCCGATGAGCAGAAGGGTTGTCACTTGTGAGGTTCCAAATTTGGTGTTTCAAAGATTTTGAGGCTGTTGAAGAGTTGACTTGTTGTGATCTGCACCATTTCATGAGAGCATGTTAGACATTCTAAGTTTAGCCATTACTTGGTATTGTTTTGATCCTTCTACCGGAGAAGACCATATTTCGTTAATAATTTGGTGCACCTGATCCTCTTGAGACCATCTTTTGTCAAACTTAAATTTTTTGTTTGCTTTCAGATAAGGAATTGTAGATATGAGGATGGGTCTTTGATAACTTCCCAATACTTCCAAGTGAGTTACTTGGCAGTTTGGATAGATAGAATTCCATGCATTGTTTCCCAGGAATCGGTCTAAGATATGTTCGATGCATTGATCCAAGTTTCTTTTGTTGCACCACGTGTATGGATATCCTGTTATTTTGAACTCAGTTAGGCAGCTTGTATTTATCAGGTTCTGTAGGTTTTCACCTTGGAGGGATATGTATACATTTCCTCCTACTTTCTCTGAGGATCTAATAATTTCATTGAAGTCTCCTCCAATAAGAGTGCCATCTGAATTGCTCATAATTAGGTCATTCAATTCTTTGCATTGGTGTTCTCTGATTTCTCTGTTATAGTGAAGGTGCACACCAATGAACCTCCATGTTTTGTTTATGGATTGTATTTTTGCTTGGATTGAGTAGGAGTTGGAAGATAGGATGTTTAGTTTAATTGATTGTTTCCACGCCAGCATGAGTCCACCAGCTCGGCCATTGGGGTTGACTGTGAACATTTCTCTGAAACCACATCTATTGAGAAGGTGAGAATACTTAGTTCCTTCATTCTTTACTTCCGATATAAATAGGCAGTCTGGGGAATATTTGGAACAAATTTCCTTTAAGTAATGAACTGTCAAGAGATTCCCCAACCCTTGGCAGTTCCAACATATAATTCTAATTGATGGGGATGGGGCCAATCAGGGCTGGCTACCTCCACCACTTCATGATCTATAGATAGATGATCAATTCTCATTTTTTTCCTGTTAGGAGAATTGATAGCATCAGCTTCTTTTTTTTTGGAGTAATCTGAATAATGTGGTTTTTCTCCCTAGCCATGCGCTTTACTCGGACTGTAGGCTTATGCAGTTTGGCAATGTTTCCTGGGTTCCCATTGGTAACTGTTGTGGATAAAGGAGGTGAGTGTTTCTGATCAGATTGTGTTTCAGAGTTGGATTTTAACTTATGTATAGCTAAATCTTCTTGGGTCTCTTTTGGATCCTCTGATACAGTTGAGTTGTTGGTTTGTGCCTCTTGTATATAGTTGTGAATAAGGTGACTGTTTTGTTCTTGGTTCTGAACTGTTCTACTGTCATCTTGAGTATCATATATTCTCGACTGAGGCTGCTGATTATAGTATTCATCCACAGCATCATTTTGAGGCATTTTGCTTGAATTCCCATTCACTTCAACACCATTTTTGGTAGGGATGTTAGAGTAATTGCCATATATTTGGTTTTGCTTCGGCCAATAATTTTTGTTGGTGTTTGAGTATTCTGAACTATTTGATTCCATGGGCCTCTTATCTGACAGTGCGGTCTTCACCGATAGAGAGGAAATAAGCCGGGCTACTTCAGAGGTATTAGTAGGGAGATGTTGGTCTTCATTCTTATTCTCTTCCCCCTTAGGGTGAATGGTATCATTGCTTATACATTTCTCTACTTGATCAGCTTTGATCCATGGATCTATAAAAATTATTTCACTATGGAAGACTTTTTTGTAAACTAACCTCTCAAAAAAATGAAAATAACTTATTTATTACTTCTTAAATATAATCTGTTTGGTTTCTCGTTCATAATAAAGTATGTTATTCTTTCCGTCATGATTTATTATGAGTTGGCATGTGCATGTGATAGGCTGCGGGGTATAGGCATGTATACCCTAGCCGATCACGTGACCCTAAGTTGGGGCGTGACATCGGCCATAGAGAAAGGGTGTAATTGAATGAAAGGCCATAGAGAAAGGGTGCTCATAAGGTGTTTGTGAAAATACTTGAATGAAATTAATGTATGATTTGTGGTTTTCTTGTATCCTAATAATGGTAGTATGTAAATCCATGAAATTGATGGTGTAATTGATGCATGATTAAGGATTTTATATCTTGGTATGGTAGGATGCAAATATCTTGAATTTAGTGATGAAATTTAGGTATGATTTATGGTTCTAAATCTTGATGATGGTATTTACAAAAATGACATCAGTAGAGAGGCGATTTGGGCGAATGATGGCGCCAATCCCAAAACCCAAAGAGCCACCAGATCCGGCGGCCATGGTGGCTCTAAGGGGATGGATCATGGAGGAAAGAGGTGATTTGAAGGTGCAGGGAGCTGAAGCTAAGATTTTGTCACCGACGATGAAGTTGACGGAGGAAGGTTTGGTGAACCACCGGAACCCTAATCCGGGAAAGGTACCTCTAACCTGGGCAAGTTTATTTAGATTGTCATATAAAGAAAATAATTGGGAGACTTCAGAAGTGCTAGCAAAAAAAATTGAAAAAATTTAGGAAAATTCAAAAGGGCGAGTAAGAATAGATGACAAAGATCTGGAGGAAGCGAGAAGGGATTGTAAGAGGATTTTGTATGGGAAATTTTTTGGCCGGACTCCGCCACTGGATCTAGTGAGGAACTCTTTGCCAAAAATCTGGAAGTTGAAGGTTGGGTGTTGCATTGTAGATCTGTCTGCAGGTTACTTTGCGTTTAAGTTTGAGTGTGATGAGGACTATTGGGAAGTATCTTCTGGAGGGCCGTGGTTTCTGAGGGGGCAAGTGTTGTCAATTGTGCCATGGAAGGATAATTTTCAACCCATCAAGGAGAAGATCAAGATGATCCCTGTGTGGATACAGTTGCTGGGGTTTCCATTTGAGTATCTGCATTGCAATATCTTACCTCAATTGGCTGTTGTGATTGGAAGGCTGCTGAAAATTGATGACTATACAAAGGCTGGGTCAAGAGGGAAGTTTGCTAGGATGTGTGTGTTGTTGGATATCTCGAAACCATTGGAGCAAGAATTTTGGATTGAGACTGATGGTGGATGCTTCTTTCAGACCGTTGCCTATGAGAACTTGCCAGATATTTGTTTTGGGTGTGGTAAGGTGGGACATAATCAGAATGGGTGCCATATAGCTGGTGAAAAGGAAAGTAGAGACAATGGTGCAGAGGTCAAAGAAAGTGGAGACTGAAAATTGAAGGAGTTACTTGGACCTTGGGTTCAAGTACAGAGAAGGAGAAGAACTGGGAACAGGCAGGCTACGAATTTGAATAGGGAGGAAAGGAATCCTTTTAAGGTGTTGAACAATCCTGCTTTTGAAGAAGAGGGAAAGGTGCAATTGGTTCAGAAGGAAGGGGTTGTAAATGAAAAAGATAAAGAAGATTTGATGGAAGTTAGCAGTGATAGTGTTAAATTGAAGAATGTAGCTAGCTCTAGTAGTTTTAATAAGAAACTAGGGAATATATTGAGGAGAGAAAGCTGTGAAGGGGAGAAGAGAGTGGTAGTGCATAAAGAGGGAAGGAAGGGAGGTGAGAAGATGAAAGTTGATAGGGGAGACTGTGCTTTTCAATTTAAGGCAAACGGTGGAAGTGAAAGTAAAATGATAGATGTTAGTATGGGGGCTGAAGAAGAGGGGGTGCAAGAAGAGATGGAGATGTTAGCTGAAAGGCTAACAAAATCAATTGGGAAGGTTTTTGAAAATATGAATGATGAATATGGCATGTTGGAAAATGGTATTGAGCCTGAAGTTTCTAGAACAAGAGAAAGAAAAGGTATTAAAGTAAGGAGAAGCTTTAGTAACAACAAGGATGTTGTGAGTGTTCTGGTTGAATATAGGTGCTTTAATAGGAAGAAGAAAAGGTACTCCAATGAGTGTTGTGCCACTGGAGATGAGGAGATCCAGAGGAATGTGGTAGTGTGAGATTAAGCAGTCAATAGATAGAATTAAATGATCAAGATACTTTCATGGAATATGAGAGGTGCTGCTAGACCAGAAGCAATGGAATACTTAAATCTGGTAATAAGAGAGCAGAAGCCTGATATAGTGTGTTTGCAAGAAACTCATTTGGTGGAAAGTGAAGCAAAGGAGTTTATCAGTAAGTTTAGAAGATTTTGGGAGGGAGACTTTGTATCAAGTTTGAGAAGATCTAGTGGGATTATTCTGCTTTGGAAGAAGTTTAATGTGGAGGTGAGAATCATTTCTAAGAATAGTCAGGTGATGAATGGGCTTGTAAGAATGAGGAATGACAGGTGTTTTTTGCTATCTGGAATATATGCAAGCAACTCAACCAAGCAAAGGGAGGTCTTGTGGAGAATGTTAGAGGATATGCAGATCACTGAATTAGCTTGGATTGTAATGGGTGATCTGAATTGTATTAGTAGAGCTGAAGAAAAAAGTGGAGGGAAAATATTTCATTGCAATAAATCAGTAAGAGATTTTAGGGAGTTTATGGAGAGAACAGGATTGCTAGATGCTGGATTCAGAGGACCCAGATTCACATGGTCAAATAATAGAAAGGGGGGAGAGTTGATCCAGGCAAGAATTGATAAGTTCTTGTATAATGCTACATGGCTGAAGTGGAAATATAAGATGCTAGTAAATCATTTGCAGAAAATTGGGTCAGATCATAGACCTTTGGTGATGGAATGCAGAACAGCAGAAGGGATAGAAGCCAATTTTTTAAAAGCAAAATTTTTGTTTTTGAGCATTTCTGGATGGAATACCCAGAACTAAAAGAGGTTGTGAAGAGCAATTGGGATGCAAGCAGTAATATAGGGAAGTCTATAATAGAAAAGCAAATAGTGTTGTCTGAAAAGCTAAAAATTTGGAATAAGGAATGTGTGGGGAATCTAGAAGAAAAGTTAAAGGGCAGCTTAGCTACTCTTAAGGAGCTGGAGCTGAAGGAAGAGCGTGGATTGTTAGATGAGAAAGAAATGGAAGTAAAGGAGGAGTTGGTGGAGAAGGTCAGGATGTTGAATAAACATATACAAATCAAATGGTGGTCCAAGTCAAGAAAGAAGTGGATAGAAGAAGGGGAGAAGAATATAAAGTATTTTCATAGTTTGGTGAATATAAGAAGAAAAAGAAACCAGCTTGAATGTTTGAAAGTGGATGGCATAGAAATAAAAGAAGATAAGAAAATGGCTGAAGCTTTTGTTGGATGGTATGAAAAGATGTGGAACAATTCAAATGACAGATGTGGAAGAGTAAATGAGTTGAATAAGGTGAAATGGATGAGCATAAGTGACGAGGAAGGCGAAGCAATGGAAGATTCATTTAGTTTAGAAGAAATTTGGTATGTAGCAAATGGATTGGGGAGGGGAAAAAGTCCAGGTCCAGATGGATTTATCTTGGAATTTTATCTAAGACATTGGGACTGTGTTGGTCTGTCTATCAAGCAAGAATTTGAAAGTATTCACAGAATTGGGATGGTACCAGAAGGATGGAAAGAAACTGATTTAGTTCTAATTTCGAAGAAGGATAAGGCAAGTGATGTAAAGGATTTCAGACCAATAGTGTTATGTAATGTGATATACAAGATGTTTGCAAAGGTTTTGGCCAATAGGATGAGAAGATATCTTGAGAAATTAATAAGCCCTCATCAGCATGCTTTTGTGCCAAATAGATGTATGCAGGATTGCATCTTGGTGGTTAATGAGGTAGTCAATTCCTTACATGGTTCGAAGGCAGAAAATCTATATGTTGTAATAAAAATGGATTTGGAAAAGACATATGATAGAGCAAACTGGGAAGCAATTCTGGGGGTAATGCAGAAGATGAATTTTCTTGAAAAAATAAGGAATTGGATAAAAAGTTGTTGAGTGAAGTCAAGTTTTGCTGTAAGGTGAATGGACTCAAATCTAGATACTTCAAAAATCAAAGGGGCATAAGACAAGGGGATCCTTTGTCCCCGTATATGTTCATTATAATGGAGCAGTTTCTATCTGCTTTAGTTGAATGGTATGTTGAGAGGAAGAAGCTGAAGATCTTGAAGATGGGAAATGTAAAATTGAGTCACATATTTTTTACTGATGACTTAATATTTTTCATTAAGGGTGATAAAAAGAACTGGAGAAATTTAAAGGGATTGATGGAAGTCTATTGTGAGGTCTAATCAGAAGATAAACCAGGGGAAGTCAGAAGTGTTCTTTCCCGGTAAATGCAAAGCGGAGGTTAAACATAAGATATGTCAAGATTTGGGAATGGTCGAGAGTAGATATCCTATGAAGTACTTAGGAGCTTATATTTCACTAAGGAGACTGGGTGTGGAATACCAATTCAAGATGGTGGAAAAAGTATATAAGAAGATGGATATGTGGGCAAAGAATTATATTTCTCAAGATGGAAAGAGGGTGTTGTTAAACTCTGTGGTGAGTTCAATGCCTGTTCATGCAATGATATCAACATGGGTAAGTGACAAAGCAGTAAAGAAGGTGAATAGTATGGCAAGGGAATTCTTTTGGGCTGGAAATAAAAAGGGAGGAGGTGTTAAACTGATAAGCTGGGAGAGAATAACTTTGAACAAGAATAAGGGGGGTTTGGGTATCAGGGATATCCAAGTTATGAAGAAGGCTTTAGCTGCTAAAAGAATATTGCCATTATTAAATAAGGAAGATAGAAGCTGGGTGAATATCTACCTGGAGAAATATGGCAAGGACTGCTTGAAAATATTGAGAATATTGTAGGAAAACTGAAGTAAAGAGAAAATCCTGGTCTGCAAGAGGGATTTTTGAAAATATTGAGAATTTTAAATTGGGACTCAGAGTTTGTATTGAAAATGGAAGGACTGCTTGTATTTGGGAAGATCCTTGGATAGAAGAAATTCCTTTAGCTTGGTGGCCCACTTTTTGTAATGTTCAGAAACTGGGTTGTTTAAGTTTTGTGTGTGAATTAATACAGGATGGAGAATGGAACATAGAGCTGCTTGAGGAGTGTTTTGATGAAAACTTGTGTAGTAAAATTATTGCAGTTGAGGTGGATGCAAATGGAGGAAAAGATACTTGGGTGTGGACCCCAAATAAAAATGGAGTGTTGTATGTCAGGGGAGCATACTGGTTCCTGAAGGAGAGAAATGAAAAAGTTGATGTGGAGCAAGTAAATTGGAAGAAGTTATGGAGCATTAAAATTCCAGAGAGAGTCAAAATGTTTAACTGGAAGTTAGCTTGGAATAGACTTCCTACAAACGGATGGTTTGTGAAGCATAATGGTATGGAGTGTGAGAAATGTCATTTATGTGGTAAAGAAAATGATAAAATAAGACATATTTTCAGAGAATGTGAGGTTGCTGATCAATATTGGGAAATGGTGCAGAATCAGTTTGGGATAAAATTCAGGTATATGAAGTCTTGGGAGAAGGGAGGATGGCTTAAAGAATTGAATGTTTTTGAGAAGGAGTCGGCTGGGAAGTTAGCTGCTTTCATTGCTAACTCTTTTTGGTTAATTTGGAAGAACGGGAACAAGGCCAAATACAAGGAGAAGACTGAATCAATGGAGAAAATTTTCAAAAAGCTTTGAAGGATGCTATAGAATATTGGGAGATTGGGAGAAAGGTAAAGGAGGATAATAACAGGATTGTTGGCAGGTTTGTGGAGAGAAGAGAGGAGCTTGCAGGATGTGAGAAATTGATGTGTGATGCAGCTTGGAGAAATGGTGATACTGTTGGCGTTGGTTTTGCAGTAATGAAAGAGATGGATTGAATTGAGATTGGAAGTGAGATTGTAATGGCAAATGATGTATTATTGGCAGAATGTAAATCCATTTGGTATGGCCTAGATAATGTTAGAAAGAAAGGAAAGTATGAGATTGTGGTTTGTTCTGATAGTTTGAATGCAATTAAAATTCTAAGAGGTGAGCAAGTCGTTCCCTGGAGGGTGAAAGGAGTAATTAGTAAAATCTGTGTGCTGGGAAAGGAAGTAGCTGTTAAGGAGTGGTGCTATGTTGGTAGGGAGGAAAATAAGATTGCACATGTATGTGCGGTAGAGAGGTTGAAGGTGTTTAAGAGAGGAAACAGTGTTGCGTATAAAGACACTGTAAATGTAATTTTTGATGTTGAAATCAATAAAGCTGTGAATGCTTGGGGATAATATATTCCTATTCGGGAAGGAGACGTAGGAAGCACGGCCATGGGTCCTCTGCTCCTATCAACCTCCTCTGGCACCACGATCCGATCTCTGAACCTTAGGACACCCTCTGAGTCGACCCTAAAACTGTCATCTACGTCACCTCGAGGTATTTTAAAGGAATTTTTGAAAGACTTTAGCATACACATATTTGACGCGGGAGATTAGGAAATTTTCGTTTTCGGAAAATTTGTACTAGACCCCAAAAATTAGATTTTGATTCTTAAGGATTTTAATTTTTTAGATATTTTTATTGAATCCAAATGGGGGGTAATCCTTATATAACATTTATGTTTTAAAATTATAATAAATGTTATATAAGTAGACTTAGCGAAGACGGAACCCAAACGAGTAGAAAAACTCAAGCAAAATACCAATATGCCTAGTCTAGTCTAGGTTCGGTCGACCGAATGCTGCCAACAACCGGCAGCAGGCAATTCGGTCGACCGAAGTGTGTGGAAAAGTGGCAGTGCGTCCGTCGGTCGACCGTATTAAGGATCGCCGAATTGTGTCTCCGGCTTTAGACTTCGGTCGACCAGATCGCAGATGAGAAGAATCGTGTCTCATTCGGTCAACCCATCGGTCGACCAAACAGAGCGATTTAAGCCCAGAAAGGCCAGCGATCGCGGGCGGTCGATCGGTCGGTCGACCGATGATCGACCGACATGCGACTGAATGGCAGAAACAGGTAGTTTTCTGCCCGTATAGCCGCCCATTGACGCATCATTTCTTATGGGGGTTATAAATACCCAAGCCTAAGCCTTCCTCAACAACTTTTGATCACTCTAAAACATCATTGAGCCTTTTTTGATCATTCTAAAGCTTTTCTTGAGCCATCCGTTTGATAACCCTAGTTTCCAGGATAACACCTTGATTTAGCCTTCAAGATTTATCGATACATCATCTCAAAACATCAAGAGGACTAGAGAGTGTCTTTTGGAGCTAAGTACTCATTGTTTGATTTGTTGCTCCAATTATTATTGTATTTTCTTATTTATTTCATTGAATTTTAACTTGTAAGAAGACCTAGTGTTAGGTCTTGTGATTGAGTGGTATCCTTGGTGTAGAAGGAGTAAAGCCACTTGTGTAAACATAGTGTACTAGGATTAGTTAAGTTATCCCTTAGAGTTGAGGTGGAAGAGTGCTCTCGATAAGAAGGCAAAGATTTTCGGGTGTGGAAGTGCCTTAGGTTGAGAGTGATACTCTTTGAGTCAAAGTCCTCTGTGTAAGGGAAACTATTTAATCTAGTAAACTAAGTTTGAAAATCCTAAGCGGGGTGCTTAGCTAGTGGAGTAGGCATTGGGGCCGAACCACTATAAATTCTTGTGTTTGTATCGATATTCTATTTGTGCTTAATTGTTTATTATTGCTTCCGCATTTAGTCACTCAACTTGTAATTTGCCTAAGTAACCAAAGAAACGATTAAAACCGGATTTAGGCTAATTGATTAGTAAACACACTATTCACCCCCCCTCTAGTGTAGTCATTTCTCCCAACATCCAGGACCATCCTCAAATGCTCGGAGTGCTCCTCTTTGCTATCGGAGTATACCAAGATGTCGTCAATGAAGATGATCACAAAACTATCCAAGTACTCCTTGAACACCCGGTTCATCATATCCATAAAAGCCGTAGGTACATTGGTCAGACCAAAGGACATCACTAGGAATTCAAAGTGCCCATAGCGAGTCCTGAAGGCAGTCTTAGGCACATTGCAGTCTCAGATTCTCAACTGATGGTATCCGGACCTCAAATCAATCTTTGAAAACCATTGTGCCCCTTGCAATTCGTCAAACATGTCATCTTTCCTTGGCAGCGGGTAACGATTCTTGATTGTCACCTTGTTAAGCTACCTATAGTCGATACACATACGCATGGACCCGTCCTTCTTTTTCACGAAGAGCACCAGAGCATCCCACGGTGATACGCTCAGCTGGATGAAGCCCAAGTCCTACAACTCTTGCAACTGCACTTTTAACTCCCTAAGTTCGGCCGGTGCCATCCTATAGGGTAGGATGGAGATCGGCTTCACCCCGGGCTGCAAATCAATGCATAATTCTATTTCCCTTCTTAGAGGCAGACCGAGTAGCTCTTCGGGAAAGACGTCAAGGAACTCACAAACCATTGAGGTTCCTTCGACGTTCTCCGCCGTGTCTCTATCCTCCTCGGCCACTGATACGAAGGCCAAGAAAGATTGACATCCGCCCACAAGTAACTTACGAGCCTTCATGGCTGAAATGACTCTCATAGGCTCACCTCTTCTATCCTTGGAAGATGAACTGCGGCAATCGGGGCTTACTGAAAATAATATTCTTAGCCCTACAATCCACTGACGCAAAGTGATCCGCCAGTCAATCCATACCGAGTATGACATCTAGTTCAAGCATTGGCAGAAGTGTCAACTCTACCCTCAATGCATGATGACATATGAGCACCTCGTAGTCGCGGAAGATCATTCCAGCTATTATTGTATCGCCCGTAGGCGTTGACACTACATACAACACATCAAGCAAAGAAGGTGCTACGGGTAACTTAGCAGCAAACTTAGCAGATACAAATGAGTGAGTGACACCTGGATCAAATAATACATAAGATACGGATGAACTAACTAAAATAGTACCTGTCACCACTGTCTTAGATGCCTCTGCTCCATCACGGTTCATGGCATAAACTCTGGCAGACGATCTCTCAGAGTGACTAGCCTACACCCCCTACTTTGCATCGGACCCTTCTGAGCTACTGACCCAACAGACATCAGTGCTTTTCCTTTCGACTGCTCAGTTCTCTGGCCACCTCTATCCGGACAATCTTTCCTAAAGTGTCCCACCTATCCACATCTGAAACATGCATTCGTGCGGCCATAGCAAGTCCCCCAATGCTTTCTTTTATAGATACCACACTGCGACATATCTGACCTCTGAGTGGCATCCTCCAACAATGCTGGTCGTGATGCCCTTGCCCCTAGGCCTCCACGACCCCGGCTACTACTGTGTCCCCGGCTCTACTGGTCATCTACCGGTACAACCGTCCCCTCAGAGTGCCAAGGACGGCCCCCTACCCCTTGAGGTCAGAACTTCTTCTTTGCGGGTTCGTCAAATTTCTCAAACGACACAAATGCTTCCTTTCTAAGTGCCTCATCCACTACCCGAGCAAATGTGGTGTCCTCAGTATAATGGATGAGCCTGCTGATCTATGGTCTCAACCCCCCAACGAACCTCTTGACCCTGGCGGTCTCAGTGGCCACTAGGGTTGGGTGGTACTTAGAGAGCCTGGTGAACTCCATCTCGTAGTCTGACATGGTCATACCACCCATATGACGTAGCATCTCAAACTCCATTGCCCGCTTATCGCGGACACTCAGCGGTAAGTACTACTCCACTACGGCCGCCCTGAACTCTTCCCACGTAGGGGGTGGTGCATCTGCTGCCCTGCGGTCCCTCCACGTGTGCAGCCAGTTCTTTGCCGGTCCCCTAAGCTGTAAGCTTACCATGCGAGCCACTGACTCGGACGAGCACCCAAGCTCCAAACACTTCTCGTAGCAGTCACCCAGAAAATTGGTGACCTCTACCTGCCTATCTGTCCCGCTGAACACTGGCAGCCCCAGTTTGACGAAGTCTGCGTAGGTGGGCGCCCCGGAATCCTGAACGTCGGCATTACTGGCTCCCTTGCCTCCGGTACCATCAGTACTGGCTACGGCTGATGTTGCAGTTGTTGTTACTGCCTCAATTGCTGCTCCTTGCGAAGCGCCTCTGTCAACTGAGCCGCCTGAGCTTGCAGTTGAGAAACTATAGGGTCATGCACCCCCTCCTCTGACTGCTCTCTTCCCCGCCCCGGCCCCGATCTCGGCCTCATCCCCGGCCTTGGCCTCGGCCCTAGCATTCGGTGGAATTACTACTGTTGCCGCTCAACGCAACATTGTGAATCTCCATCACACTAGCATAAAGAAATTTTTTACCATTAATACCAACAACTTATAACTAAAATTAAATTACTAACTGCATGGTGTGCTGAGGTGCAGTCGAGCTGCATGATCTCGTAGCATAACTATACCGTATGTCGAAATGCTAGCATATGTCTCATATGGTACAAAATTCCTAGTCGTAGTCAAGACCTAACCAGAAGCTTTGATACCAACTTTGTCATGCCCCAACTCAGAGTCGCGTGACCAACTCAGGGTCGCGTGACCAGCCAGGGTATGTGTCGATACCCCGAAGCCTACCACATGCACTACACAATAATATACATGAAAACACTGTACATCAAGGCAACACGAAATAAGAAAGAACAGCGCAAATCTTTATTCAAAACCAAAATAGTTTTAAAGGGTTTCAAATTCGAAGGAAACAACTTGAGTTTCAAAGTCTAAAACAGTTACAAGTTTTCAGGAACAAAACTACTTAGTGCATGTCTAACAACTCTACTCGACATGACTAGGACTACATGATTGCATGCTACGAGATTTGCGCCAACGCTTGCCCTCTAGTCGCACCATGCCACCAAGCCGTACCTCACTGGTCGGGCTCTACAAGACAACAACAAACAAAATCATGAGTTCACGAGGAACTCAGTGAGCGGTCCTTCCGAACCTCCACTTAAATCCTCGATATGATAACATATAAATATATACAAAAGCACATATATGGGAAGTCTATGTTGGTCATATCATGGTAATCGGCCAATTGGCCATACTATGCAAATAAGTAGGTATGGCCATATCGGCTCCTTTAGACTGAGTATCATTCACCCACTATGGACTCATCCTACATGATTGGTCCGGCTCTATCCAGCCTTCACCACAATACAGTACTCGGCCGCACCGACCTATACAACATACAAGGAATGTCAATAACAATCACTGGGCCCGTCGACTAGGATGGTCAACTAGTCTCAGGATCCCACCGGATTAGGGATAGCTAGTCCCACCTGACTCGGGTCTACCGTCAGTGTGGCCCATTGATGAAATCTCAAGACCCTGCGCCACTCGGGTCTAACACCTAGCTGACCCACTAGTGCAATCTCAAGACCCTAATCATCGCTGTGTCGAGTAGTAGCTGTTCCGACTATCGGTACTCCTTAGTAGACCATCTCAATCACAATACACAATCAGAGTTTCTATAAAAAATTTTCATCTAAATCCCCGAGCATCAACCTGTACCCAACCCCTTCCTCGGGTCGCACTAGTCGAGTACTAATGTCCGCTATCCTTCCCTAGGTGTGAAACCTAGTCTATGCATTATATTCCTTAAGTGTAACCACATTTCATAAGCATGAAAATGTCAACTTTCGGGTTCATCACATCATATATAACATAGGAAATTCGTTCTACAATTATCAACATGAATAATCACATGATTCCCAAAATAAGGAGATTAAATTCAGCAATAAATTTCTAAATTTCAATAAAGAAACAAGGAGTATAACATGGCAAGGATTGGACATTAACGTTAGAAAATAAATGAAACATTTCCATGATTCACATGCCATTCTAAATCCTAATCATATATGTGCGTTCAAGAACATTTCCTTATAGCATGATAAACTCAATCTACCACTACTAACAGATTATACATCAAGTGAGTAATCTATAGCATAAACGATGAAATAAAACTCTACATGTAAGCATGAACCAAGTCGAGCCCCTTTCCCCTCCTCTCACACCCACTCGATCGAACCTAACTTAGGTTACTCATGCTCGGACGAGATTGATCAGGGTAGAAGAAGAGGATTTTTTGCCATGATCAAGAATAATCGAGCCACCAATCATGAAAAGAACTCAATCCAAGAGGTTACGACCACGCTAGGAAATTGGGAAAAAATTCGGCATAATCTTTCCCATTTTTCCTTCATGCGGCCGACCCCTAAATCTGAGGAAACACTATAAATTTTTTGACCTACAGGAACGGCCAAAAAGTGTTATCAAAACATACAAAAACATGGCCATAGACTTATGGGAACGATTTCCCCATGTGTACTAAAATCTGTCGTTCCGCTAGGCTGTAGGAATGGTTTTCCTACCTATGGCCACACTACCAAAAAAATCGTTCCCATAGGCCAAACCTATAGGAGCGGTTCCAAAAAGTGTTCCTACAGGCCAAGCTTATAGGAACGATTTTCATACTGTTCCTATAGACGTATAGGAACGGCTCCCATACCGTTCCTATAGGTTTTCCCTACAGGAACGGTTTTCAAACCGTTCTTATAGGCCAAAGTTATAGGAATGATTTAGAAACCGTTCCTATCGGTCAATACTATAAGAATGATATGTAAAATAATTCCTATAGGTTGCGCTTATGGGAACAGTATGCAAAACCGTTCTATAGGCTATGTTCCTATAATAGAAAGTGTAGTAGAACCTAAAAATTTCATAAATGTAATTTTCATTCATAAACATAAATTTCATTCATAAATAACTTCATAAATATAAGTTCCATTCATAAACATAAATTCCATTCATAAATGTAAAATATAATTGTTGACTCAAAAAACAAAGTTCACTATTACATGTGAAATTAATCTATCAAGCCTAGTATTCCACTTCCAAACTAGCCAAGTCTACTTGATGATCATCTCCTTCGTGAAATTCATCTCCCAAATCATCATTTTCCTGCACCCTCAATTAATAATTAAAAACGATCAAAAGACTCTATAATCATATATTAAACTAAAATTACCTGATTTTGTGGATGATGTTTATGGAAGTGGATGAACCAAAGATGCTATTGGCATCCCTTGGAGTAGTTGGTGGTGCCAACAAAGCTGCTATAGCCTCTATGTCCAAATTTGGGTTCGCATGTGCAATAAAGGTCTGCAAAAGAGATTGCATTCATTGCATGTGGCGTTGCATTTGGTTGTCTCTCTACCATTATTGCATGTCTCTATTTCATTATTGCATGTTGCTCCTTCAAAGACTTTACCTCCTGATCATGTTTATCCTACATTGTTGCCATTTCTTCATTCTTTTTTATGATTGTAGGTGTAATTGTTCCTCTATAGCAATGCACCCCTCCCTGACTTCTCTTTCCCAAACGAAGATTGAAAAGCCTCAATAGCAGGTTTCCAGTCATGCTCAATCATGGTTTTAAGCTTTTCCTAAAATCTACATTTAATAATGTTAGTGATAATAATAAATAATTAAGTAAAACAGTAGCTATAATGAAAAACTCACAATTGCCTCTTTAGTTTCAACATCCAAGACTTTTCCGTCCTTAGTTTGAGTTTCAACAAACATCTCAACTTGACTGGGTTCTTCATTCTTCTTAGCATGCTTTATATAAATCACAAGAATGAGTTAAACAATTACTTTAAAATTCGAATATGGATGTTTATGCAAAAAAATGTTACCAATTTATCTTTGATTACAGAAAATCTTTTATTGCCCATTTGACGCCTCCATTTTTGGTGTGATCTGTTGAATCTATTTTGTTGGCGTCGTACATCAATAACATAAGGACTAAATATACGCAACTAGAAAAAAATTACAAGTATCAACATAAAAAATCCTCCTCACCTCGGGCTACATGCGACTCAACTTGTCTTGAGCCGTACGGCGGCTTGGGGTGAGGGATTAATTCTCTCATTTTTTTTGACAATAATGCCCTTCATCACTTAACAACACCCCCCCCCACCCACACACTCGACTCCACCTAAACCTGGATTGAGCCCCGACTTGATCCGCGGACCCGATTTCAATCCAACTTGAGTCAACCAACACATACATTCCAAATAAACATTAGCCATGGGTCTAAAATTTAAATTATACCTCCTACTCGCGGCGATCTCACGACTTGGCCCGATTAGTTCCCGATCCGATGGGCTGCACCAATAGAATTTTTATATTAGGAAACCCCGTGTATTATAGTGCACGTGTGCGTCTCTAGACGGGGAAAGGATCAGCCATATCAACTGCGGTTTGAGGTATACATTCTCCCACATCTCCGATGTTGAATTCCTTAATATTGCTAAACTAGATCGTTGTTTTCGTGATGGTTTCAAATTTTTAAATTTCTATTTCCGTTGTGTTTTCGATTCCTTTCCCATCACTTCACGCACGAGATGATATTGGGCCGGATAGGCCGAGTGGTGCGCTACGTGCACGAGATGATAATGGGCCAGATAGGCCGAGTGGTGCGCTACGCGCACGAGATGATATTGGGCCGGACAGGTCGAGTGGTGCACTTCGCGCACGAGATGATATTGGGTGGCACGTTGGGCTGAGTGGTACGCCTAGCGTATGCGTGTTCACTAGTCGGAGGGCCTTTCCTGACCGAGTTTTTGGCACTAATACTAGAGGGTCTTCCTAGATCAGTGAGCCCGAGTTGGGAGTCTAGTTGGGGGGTGCTCGGCCTAGAAAATACTCCAAGAATGGTGGTTGGACATTTAGAGGACAAACTCCTGTAGAGTCGGATCAGAATATGTTCATGTTATTTTATTCTGTTATCTGAACTTAAAATTTATCTACTGCATTATTTATTTATCTTGATTCCAGTTGGTGATGGTCGGGTGACCACTCACTGGTACATGAGTTCTTGAACTCACCCTCTTTGTGTATTTTGTTTGCAGAGCGTGATCACTGTGGTATGGAGCAGCTGATGGCGGCGGACTCCAGTGGCCATCTCGTGAAACTAGTTGACGTAGTCGAGTCGAGTCAAGTCAAGTCATGTTGGAATTGAGTTTGTTTAAGATATTTAGTGTGTTTGGAATAGTAGTCTTCTATTGTCTAAACTCATATACTAGCATACTTATCTTATAGTTTGATTGACTTGTTAGTGAGTTACTACCTGATTGTTTACATTTATGCCATGGAACTTTATCTTTGTATTATGATGCATGAAATATCTTATTGTTTGGGTTAACTTCAGGGTGCATGTCCGTACTCTGGCTGGTCACATGACCCAATTTTGGGGCGTGACAAAGTGATATCAGAGCGTGTGGTTAATTAGGTCCTGACTATGTCATTAGAACATAGAGTACCGTATAGGCAAGTGTTAGTATGTCAATATACGATGTGTTCTATTTCACGAGACTGAGCTACTGAGATTGCACGCATCAGCAGCGGTACGCATGATCATGGTAAAAAAAATTAGATTTGTACTTAATACAATATTCTTTTATGTTTTTCCTGATAGTAATGGAGGCTCAAGGTGAGGTAGTGATGAGTGGTAGCGGTAGTAATTCTGTAGGCTAGAGGGGCCGGGGCTGGGGGCAGGGGCCGCAATGGGGATCGGGGTCGTGGGCTCCTAGCCCAGGAGAGGGAAGAGTAGGACCCCCGAGTAGCTCAGCTGGAGGCCTAGGTGGTCGAGTTGACTGAGGAGCTCCGTAAGGAGCAAGAGATGAGGCAGTAGCAGCCTCAACCCGAGCCAGTAGCACTAGCGGCTCAAGAGACTGAGGAATCGGTGCCACCAGTGCTCAGAGCAGCAGACCATCATGAGATCGCAGGACATGAGGTTCTGTATCTGAAGTTTGTCAGATTGATGCCAAGATTCTTGGCTTCCATGATAGCAACCACCTTTGGCTCCCATGCTCTGGGAAGCGATCGAAGAAGCTTCCTCATTTTTTCTTCCTCTTGTATGCCCCTTCTAAGGTTAGTCAAAGCATTCACAATATTTTGAAAGCGAGTATACATTTCATCTATGGTCTCATGAGCATGCATTTTAAAGAGTTCATAATCATGCATAAGCAAATTAATTTTAGACTCTTTGACTTGGGAAGTTCCTCTATGAGTAGTCTCTAAAACATGCCAAATTTCGAAAGCGGATTTGCAACATGATATTCTATTAAGTTCATTTATAGATGCCAACTGTGGGTAGCACAATTGGTGGCAACATGTTGTATGTTGCCTAGAGATTTAGAGTTCAATCCCTAGTATGGTCACCTATTGTGATTTTCTATCTTTGTTAAAAAAAATTCATTTATAGATAAACCACAATGTAATGCATTCATTGCTTTGGCATTTGGATTAAACAACTTGATCTTTTCTTGAGACCAATCATCCATGCTTTTGGAGAGTAGTTCATAGTCAACATGAATAGTTCTCTAAGCATCTAATCCTAGGGATTGTAAGAAAATACTCATCGTAGTTTTCCAATAAGGATAATTGTTTCCATCAAAAAGATGAGGTGCATGAGTTGAAAACCCTTGACCTAGTGTGATACTAGAAGCCATAAGTGTCACACCCCAACTGAGGGTAGTGTGACCGGCCAGGGCCTACATCCTACCCTTTAGCCTACTGTCTACACTGACATAAGGAAAATCAAATTGTATCGATAAAAGAAATCTCAACACACTTTATTAAGAGTTTTCAAAGTTACAATTTTTATGTTTTCCAAAACAAGTAAGAACACCAATATCAAAATAACTGAACGTTTCGAGTAACAAGTTTTACAACTCTGTTAAATACAACTGTCAGTGTAGAAACTAAAAGCAACTACTAAACACTGGTCTAAGACTCATGGACGCCGCTACGAGATATGACACCGCCTCCCGCCCACCAGCTGCACCATGTCGACATGCCAAAGTCACTGCTCATGCTCTGCAAAAATAAAGAATAAACTATGAGTCCACTTGAGACTTAGTGAGTGACTCTAGCGAACCTCCACCTAAGCCTCAGTTATGCATGCATATCATATAAGTCAACAAAATGAATGTACAAAGAGGTAAACTACTTCTAATGCGACTACCGACCCCAATGGGTCAATCTGTACAAACTGAACATGTGATAACCTACCATCTCGGCCTATCAAGCCTCCGACATCCGACCCGTGGGCCTACTTATGGAATAAATATCTCGGCTACAGCCGTCCCTACCATATCAGGTAGTATCATACTGGCCATCGGCCACATCATCTCAAGATGTAAGCAAACAATCCCGGGCCGCCGACTAGGATGGTCCACTAGTCTTCGGACACCGTCTGGGATAAGGATAGTAGTCCCACCCAACTGGGGTCTGGCACCTAGCGGGCCCGCTGGCGCACCTCAAGACCCAACACTAGCCGAGCTGAGCATTGGTCATTCCCGACCTCCACGCTCCTCAGCGGACTATCTCAAGCACATCACACAATCAATGTCCTAGGGTTTCCATATATACACTTCGGACCATTGCCTGTATCTGGCCCTAATCCGGGCTACAGGATCAACAATTTATGCCGCCCTTTCAAAATGTGTACACCTAAGAGTTCTAGGTTTCCAAATGTTTGCAAGAAGTCCTAGAAGTGATATAATCTCCTAGCTAAGTTTCCATATAAGTACGATGAATGTCTCGCGACGCCTTACATGTTATCTAACCTTCCACACTACCTTGGGTGCGGAATTCCTTGTGTCGACTTTGAAATTCCGCCCATGAATATTTTTGAACAGCATGTATAATTTAAAGAAAAATATTCAAATGTTATAACTTCTACTATATATAATCACAATATTCATGCAAAACAACTTTACACTACCTTAGGAATTAAGCTCAATAAGAAATAATTATCTAGCATGGCAAGGTAGCAATGAATTCAAAAATGTAAGAAATACTAAGCATGGTAAACAATTCCAACATTAAAGATCTAATGCTAAGGATGGTCATAAAGCTAGCATTACTACAATCTTATAATCAATCAATTTACTTGCTATGATTGGTGTTCTTCCTAAGTATCGTCATACCTCTATTGTTGAACCTTATAACCATGAAAATTTCCATCTAAAGCTACCCTCTTTCCCCCTCCCTAGTCTTGGCCGAGCCATGAGCAAGGAAAACCTTGCTCGGCCATGGCCCTTAAGGTAGAAAAGGGAAAGGGGACTCTAACTAGGCCTCTAATTCTTCGATTCCGATATAACTTAAATTCAAGTGGATTGTTTTACCCCTTCCCTTACCCTTGGCCGAACCCTCTTCATGAGGTGTAGGGTTCATTCGGCCACATCAAAGGTTTCTAGGGAAGACATGCTTCATAACACGTAAAATTGACGATTATGACTACATCATTCATGAACATGAGATCGTCCAAGGGCTTTCTTTCCGTCAAGGGAATTGGGGAAAATTTTGGCATGACCTTTCCCCTTTCCCCATGACTCGGCAGCCCTAGTTCTTAAGAAATCGGCGAAGAAATGAGATGATCCGACAAGAACTCGTACAAAATAGTGAATACACATCGATGAAACCAAGATCCGTCGGAAAGATCGCGAGAAAACTTATCCTATCACAAATAGGGGTTCGGTTACCCGCCTCCCCCAAGCTTTCAAATTCTAGCCACTCACCTTGATTGCGGAGAACGAAAGATCGGATGGCAACGACTTTGAATCTTTCGACGACGACGCGAAATCCCGGATCGATCCAAGTCCCCCTTCTCCTTGCTCTTCTCGATCCCTCTCTCCCTCGGCTGCCTTGTGCTACTCCAAGGATGAGTCACACGGCACAAGGATGAGGGGTTTTAATCCCTCATCTAGCCTTCCATATAGGCTCTTGACTCACCTGACTCATACTCAAAACTCGACTAAACCCGAACTCAACTTGGGTTCCGACTCAACCCACAACATGAGTCTATTTAAACTTGATTTAAGGTATGATTGCATAAAAGGAAGGTCAATCACCCAATTAAATTCCATGCATTAATAGTCGAGTCATACCTTTTCACTCGAGGTGATCCTGAGGCTCGACTCGACTATCCCTGGGTCTGGCGCGCTGCATCCAAATAGATTTTTATATTAGGAAATTTTCCCGGAGCTTACAATAAGTGTAGGTGAGATGGTTAAACCTAAGCTTACAACATTGCTCTGATACCAAATGTTACATGAATGTCCACACTAGAATGGGGGGGGTTTGAATAGTGTGTATCTACTTTTATGATTAATCTTGTCCTTTTCCGGTTTTAATCAACTCAACTACCCGATTCAAGTTTCTTGATTCTTAGTGCGATTGGATGCAATCACAATTATATCAAGCACAAGTAAGAATCGAATTGAGCAATCAAGATAGCAATACAAAAAAGAAATATATAGTGGTTCAATCAACCTTGCCTACTCCACTACCTTGGCTCCTTACCAAGAATTTCTAACCTTAACACTTTATAGATTGATAGTTTTTCTAAGAATACAATGTGGACTTATCTCTCAATCCTAGAGGCGAGCCTCAAAACTTATTCTCTAGCAAAAACAATAATATACAAGACACCAAAGTGTTTACACGCACACCTTGCAAGCTATCCTTAAAATCGATACAAATCAAGATGAAAACAATATAAATGGAGCTTAAATGTAAAACAATACTTGATGAAGCTCCAACGTGTCTCCTCCGAGCACTTCAAGGCTTCGAGTATGAATTTCTCGGTGAAATCAACGCTTGATGAAGTGAGGAGGGATTAGGGCACAAGATCACTCTTTTATGCTCAAAAACACTTAGGATGGACTCTATTGAGATCAAGTGAGGGTAGGAGGCTGTTATGGGACTCCTATATATAAGCCAAGGAGAGGAGCCCAAAAAGACCAGTTGCAACGGGCAAAAAATCGCTCGTTGCCGACCCCCGATCGCTCGTCGGTCGATCGAACTTGGGAACATGTTGATTTTTCTATTTTTCTTCTTGCGCACTTCGTTCCCGGGTTCCATTTCCAAGTTTTGACTTGGATAATATTACAATTAGGTTTGGGATATATTCCTAGGGTACGTTATATTACATGATTTCTATTTCTAACCCTAGATAATTTATGTGATCGTCATCAGAGCCAATTTTGACATTTTTTGTATTTCTTCGAATGAAATTTGTGCGCGTATCGCAATATCAACTTGAGATCAAACACTTGATAAACTCATTAGAATAAGTTTGTTATCATCAAAATCAAGATGAAGACCAAAGTTGAAAACCTTAGGCCAATAATATACGCGATGGTCTCTTATGAGGAGAGGCTCGTGGAGATTCTGGACTTGCAGGTCCGAAAATTGAGGTCCAAGGAGGTCCCCTTGGTGAAGATTCGTTGGGAACACCATTCGGGTCAAGAGGTGACCTGAGAGTTGGAGCAGGATATGATGGAGAAATATCCCTAGTTATTTATATGAGATGGTAAGTTCCTTTTACCCCTAAATTCAAGGATGATTTTTTTAAGTGGGGGGATTGTAATATCCGCTAATAATAATAATAATATTTTATGTGTATTGATTTCAGCGGGTTGAGCATCACGCGCAATGGTGCGTGCGGGATTGATCGGTAGTGCCTAATTTGAGGTGAGACCCATTCACTTTGGAAATTTTCTTAATTATGAGTTTTTGGATGTGCAAAATTTATGTATCGTGGAATTAAAGAGGGTTTCGAGTGGAGTTCGGCGGTCCAATCAGAACTTCATTCGGACTAGAACCGAGTAAGTTATAGCTGGTTTAGTGAACCACTTAAGGGGGAGGGCAATTTATTAATTTTACCAAACAGTAAAAAAAATAATGCATATGGGACCGTACAACTACTGTAGCTGCACGGAACCTGAGACGTATTGGGAAGAGGGCGGCGACCAAACTTGGGAGGAGTTGTTCGATTCGGTCGGAGTTCGCGAGTTCGTTGGCATCGAGTACCGCGAGGTCTCAATACCCTTCTTCCTCTCCGATCCTCTTCTCCAATGAGTGGCTTATCCCTAAAAATCCCTAGATTTCATGTAGGGCTGCCGAGTGGAGGTGTTCTTGAAATCGGAGTTGAATTTTCGTTGTTTCTTGCAAGTTCAATGATTGTATGATGTTTATGCTTGCCGATCATATTTTGTAGGGCATCCTTTTTGGGGTTTAGGAGGTGCGGCAGCCCTAGGGCATGCCCCTAAACCCTAGGGAGGACTGGCCCTATTAGGGAAGTTTATGTATGATGTTTGTTTAATTGTTTAGGATTTTATTATCGTTTAATTACAAGATTGGTAGGTAATACATCATGTATAACTTAGCATTGTTGAGGTCTAATATGGCAGAGTGACCCTAAGGGTGTAGGGTATCCTTAAGGGAAAATGATAAGCTTAAATTTCATGTTTTTGTTGCCTTTATACTATAAATTAGATGCTATGCAAAGTTAATCACCATATGCTGAAATTTATTTTGGTTTGCTGAAAATTTTGTTTAAATGCATGCTGAGATGACTAGGCTATTTGAAGTGTTAGTACAATGCGTAAAATATTGATGTGACCTATAGATCTTTATGTACACTATATTCTACGAACTTAGAAGTTATTTTGGTGACCTGAACAGTAGTGTACGATAAGGAAACAAGTGATTATATTAGGCTGAAATTATCGTTGTACATGTTAAACGAGTCAGGTTGTAATGCTCGGTGCGACAATCCCTGGCTTGCTATAAACACAAGAAATTTAACTTAGGATCAGTAGTGAGGTGAACTTTTACATGTTGACATGAGGGCATTGCCCTCGAGTAGATAAATTAGAAAGTTAAACATAGAAAGGTTGAGGTTCAGATGCAGACCGATATTCCGTGAGACATAGAAAATAAAGGGTGTTTAGGAGTTGGTGGTACTCTAAGTTGAAAGTATGAGCCATATTGGGCCATGTGGTGCGCATAGCGCACGAGACATTTATAGGCCTTATTGGGTCGAGTGGTGTGCATAACGCACGAGACATTTATGGGCCTTATTGGGCCGGGTGGTGCACATAGCGCACAAGACATTTATGGGCCTTATTGAGCCGAGTGATGCGCATAGTGCACGAGGTATTATTAGGCCTTATTGGGCTGAGTGGTGCGCTTCGCGAACGAGGTATTATTGGGCCTTGTTGGGTTGAGTGGTGCGCTTCACGCACGAGATGATATTGGGCCGAATAGGCCGAGTGGCGCACTTCGCACACGAGATGATATTGGGTCGGATAAGCTGAGTGGTGCGCTACTGAGTTGCGGCTCATATGCAGGTCGGTCGACCGATTGGTCGACCGCCAGCCTCAGCCTGATTCTTTCACCATTCGGTCGACTCGTCGGTTGACCGACGCGATCTTGCATCGCTGGAATCAGTAAGTCGATCGACCGACGGGTCGATCGCTCGAGCTACTGCCCATTTTGGGCTTCCATCGGTCGACCGCTCGATCGATCGAAGTAGCTCTGCTACTTTTTTACCTTCGGTCGGTCGACCGAACCTAGGCTGAATGTTATTTCTTCAACCTAATTCTTCCGCGCTTCATTTTCAGGTTCCAACTTTCAATGAGCATCATCTTGGAGAGCTTTTGACTTGATCTTTAGACTCGTTCAAGTGACTTTGGTGAACTCGTCGATCTTCGAGAAACTTCCGCGACGAACACGAGCGCGACGATCAATGTATTTCCAATTTTCGATTTCTCCAATTTTTCCGATTGAGGACATCGAACGTTAGTCGATATGTAAACTGAAATATATTCTTATTGAAATCATTAGTTCTATGTTTGTTATCATCAAAACCATCAAAATCGAGATTAAGACTATGGTTGAAAACCTAAAGCCAACAGTGGTATTGTTCATAAGATCCTTCACTCGCCCATGGAAATCTTGGATATTCTCATCTTCTCACATTTTCAGACTTTCAAACCTAAAGTTTAAAATTTTCATCTTTGATTTTCGTAGTAATAGTGATTATTCATGATTTGTTTCCAGAATCTCCCATGCATACTTTGCCAATGTACAAGCCGAAACTAGCTTGAACTGAGAGGGATCAACTCCACTGAAAATGACATTGAGTGCTTTGTTGCCAAATTTGTAGCGTTTATTTCTGCTTCTGTGTAGTGATTTTTTGGTTTTGGCTTTGTTTTTGTTCCATCAACCAGTGTAGGAGGTATATAACCTATTTCAATTGCATCCCAACATTGATCATTTAGTAATTTGATGAAAGCCCTCATGTGTGTCTTCCAATAAGCATAATTCGTTCCTATCAACATAGGTGGAACATTTACTGAGTTTCCCATAGACATCTCTTCCATTTTGTAACAGAATAATAGAGATACACCAAAGATCTATGATGGTGAAGATTAGCACAACTGCTCTGATAGCAATTGTTAAGATCGTTTCTATGGAAACTTTTTGTTAAGAGTCAGTTGCATATTGTGTTGCAACTGATATTGGATATGACTTAAGAACATAGTGATAAGTATATATAAATAAAAATATAAACACGCTAATAGCACAAAAAATTTGTTTACACAGTTCAGTGGCAACCACGTCACTTAATCTGCGGGGTCCTCATCGGACAGATGCCCAATTCACTATTAATAAAATATTGCTACAAGTAACTGAATTTTACACAATAAAATCCTACTATTTGTACTAAAGCGAACCAAGATTAATAAAAATCTTTTTGCTAATACAAGTAATAAACATCTTGCCTCTCTACGATGTCTCAATCAGAGAGTCATGTCTTCCGCATGAACTTAATGTTGTAGTGAGTTTAACAACCCATATCCAACTTTGATTTAGAATAGTTTCTAGAAATTTATTGCTCGTGATCCATAATCTCTCATTGATAAAAAATTAGCAATACTATTTTTGGCGCACGAGAGTGGATAAAAAAATCTCAACTCTCTATCTCTTTTGTTTTATACTTCATGCTCAATCTATGCACGTCACCAAGACACAAACAATACTATGCAGCCGCACTAAGTATCTCTCAAACCCATGATCTCCATATGTTCACAATATCATATATATATTACGCACTAAGTCTCCCCTACTCCACAACTATATATCATATATATACTATAAATATAATATTCCACATCAACAAATAATATTTTGCCGATAAAATTAACATACAAAATAAGTCAAAATATTAATATTCTCATGTTCTAACCATAATATCAAAGATCTTCTAGTGATCTCCATCTTCTTCAAATGCCCTTTGATTCTTTTGCTTTATTTATCGCTTCATATAATGTAATTTGAGCTATGCAGAATGTAATTTCATATTGTACATGCTAAAATAATATTTGTAGCTTTATTATATACTTGGACAATGTTAGAATCTCCCACATGCTCCACAGTCTTTTTCTTTGAGGTTGAATTCTTTCCTTATTGTCCTCTTTGCAATCAATCTCCATCGTCCTATCGGAATCATCAAAATCAAAGTAATTTGTCACAGTTTTCTTGCCCATAAAACTTTTCAACTTCTCTGTGACATTCCTAGAACATTCTTGTAATAGCCAATTTGGTGCTATTTTTCTCAATAAAATATTTTATTTTTAACTGGGATATTTCTTCCAATTTGCACAATTTTCTGTTTGCCATATATGATATGTTACAATAAATTCGCTTAATTAAAGTACTTATGTTTCATAGGAGTATTTTTTTTAAAATAAAAAATGATTTCTCCCAATTTACATGCCTCTTGTCAACCAAATATTTTTTTCTAAAAAAAATTAATATTTTCTAAGAAATTATACTTACATATGATATAACTTTTTACTAATTTCAATTGACCTCATAAATTAGCTATGTTATGTAATGATTCTTTTCATCCAAATTTTAGAAATGAGACAATTTAAATTAAAAAAAAAACAAAAAAATCAATTAAAGAATTATATTGGAATTTCCAAAAGCTAACATGCCAAGAAGCAAAGAAGGTAAAATGTTACGAGCGAAAAAAATCCCTATTAAATACTTTTTCCTTTTTTTCTTCTTCAAATTTTCAAATTAAAATTCTCAGTGTACTTTCATGATCATTTATTTTTTTCAATTAAAAAATATAAAAATGAACTGGGCCCAGCTGAGGTCATGTTTACGGAGAGAAATTTCAGGCGTCAGATATATTTATGATTGAATCTGAGTCGTTTACAAACAAACGAAGTGAGCATCAGCTGAACCAAGATGGCTTCAGTTTAGACCAGACCGCTTTGGTGAACCCTACAACTACAAAGGATATAAAAATCGTCACGGCGGGAAAGAACATTTCGACCCTTTTCTTTTTTGTCGTCCTCCTCTGTTACGTCCAAATGTCCAATATCCTCCCGGCGGGAAGAGCCCTTAAACCCTATAGGCGAACCCGCCGAGAGATTAGGATTCTGCTCGAACAATGCGTTCCTCTTCAAGGTATTTCTCTTCTTCTACTTTGGTTTCTTCTTCTTCTTCGTTGTCGTATTCTTCTTCTTATCTTCATCTTCTTCAGGATAGAACATCGTTCCGGCAGGAAGAGTCCTGAAACCCTAACACTTTATTCTTGGCCTCAATCGACAATTTTTTCTATAACCCTAATGGCGAACCCCTCATTCCTCTATTTTTTCTTTTTCTTCTTCCTCGTCGTTTATTCGTCTTCTCTTCATCTTCTTCAGGATAAAACATCGTCCAAGCCGGAAGAGTCCTTAAACTCTGAAGTCTCCTATTTTCCTGAACTGGAAGATCTTTCTCAATGGAGAATCCCTCATTCTTCTTCTTCCGCAAACCCTATTGGTGAATCCCTTATTGTTTCATTGAGGGCGAGCTTTGGTGGAAATAACCTGTTCCCTAAGCAAGGTAATGCTTCATACATTGACGCTTCCTGGACCTGCAGAAGCCTTGTGCGCTGGGATTGCCCAAGGGATTTCCTATCATTTTGTGATTTTGGTTTAAGGTTTAGGGTACTTTGTTGATTTAGATTGCTCTTTTGCTAATTGAGGTCTTGCATCTGTCATCAACATCATATTGTATATCTTTTAATTTGGTCCATATATGTTAGCTGCTGCCGCTGCATTTGACCTAAGAATTTTTTTGGAGTATAAACACCATCCACTTTCTGATAGAAGTTTCTGATTTTGTTGGATCCATAGATCTGTATTGATGTGATTGGAAGAGATTTCATAGTCTCTACAGGGTTGTATTATCTCTCAAGACTTGGAAAATTATGATGTCCTATTTTTTGCAACATTTATTTTCTGTGGTATTTAGATAATATTTTACTTTTATGCAATTTTGTTAACTGCATGAATTGAGTATTTGATACTGTATTGGTGATTTCCTGCTTTGTTACTAATTAACTTATGGTTTCATAGTGCAGAGCAAACTTTCCTTTCTCTTCTGCGGTGAATGTTCCAAGCATGTGGAGATCAGGAGCTTTTCAAGAAAGGGAAGCACTCTTTCCAGCTATTCCAAACATTTCAAGCATTGGTGGCACAGCATCCTCTCTAGCTGCACCATCTCACCTGCTCCAAAATCACACACCGAATGGTAGTCTATTCAACTGTCGAGTGCTTGGCAATGGTTGTTCCACTTCCCACAGTAAGTTAAATGAGTGGAATGATTGCATTCTCAGGAATGGTTTAGGTTGTTAATTTTAGTTTTGGACTATGCAGGATATGTTCCTAATGAGCACCATCGTATAGTTGCCAACGCATCTCTTGACCCTGGAGGAACTCTTATGCATTGGTCTGGAAAACACCCTGAAGTAGAAGCTCCTCGATATGCTCCTCCATCTTACAACAATGCTAATAAGCCTTCATATGGTGTTGTTCAAGTGAATAATATGGCTGCAGCATCTGAAGCATTTACCACTTCTAATATCTATTGTAAGTTCTATGCTCCATAACCTGTCAGTTTGTTATATATCTAATTGGATAGAGTAGACAATTGTTATCAAATTATATTTAATTGGAATTTAATACCTTTTTATTTAACTTATCAAGATTTGGCAGGTGATACCAACTCTTTAAATGATTGGAAGCCATCTACTTTCAATTTATCGAGCACACATGTATCAACTGATGATTCAGGAAAAGATTCCAGAGTCATGGAGGGATTGTGCAGAGGCTCTAACTTGAAACCAACATTTATAGGATCACACTCTCATCCTGAAATGCTGTCTTTGCAACCAGTACCACATGTTTCTAAAAGTTGTCTTCCATCCTCAGATCTCGGTTCAGAACATGGATATCTGTCTCAATGTGGGAAGGAAGATAGCAGCTTGCAAACATTATTGCCAAGATCTCAGCCACTGCATGATGCATATAATGAATCTAAACTCTTACAAAAGGGCCAACGTCAGCAAGAAAAACTCGTGGTAACTAGGAATATGGATGTTGCTTTATCACATTCAGAAAGTCAGCTCAATGTTGCTTCCATGGATGTTGCACCTGGCCATCACTCAGCACGTCTACAAAAAAATGTAGTCCGTTATAAGGGCTTGCTTAAAGTTCTTTTCTTATATGAGCATGCCAGGAATTGCATGGATGAACATTGCAATTTTCCTCACTGTGTAAATGTGAAAAAGAATATAGGTCACATTCTACAATGCAAAGATGCTAACTGTCTTCGTCATTGCTTTAAGTACAAGAAGCTGTTTGATCATTATAGAGAGTGCAGCGCAAGTACATGCAAGGTTTGTGGTCCTGCAAGGGCAATGCTTGTAAAAGATGCTTCGCAGAGTAAAATTAGCAATTTTTGCACTAAATCAAAGAATGTTTTGCCTGCATTGTCAAGCTTAGATGACAAGAAACCTCACTTTAAAAATGTCAACACCATACATCAGTTTGACCAACAAGAATATCATCAGGTTGATAGTACTTGATACAGTGTTGAATGGCAGCTATGTAACAGATGAAGCAGAGCTGCAAGCAAGCAAAGAGGCAAATATGCCTATAGAAACAAGAACAACAACTGAAGAGTTACTGGTGCCTGGTGCTGAGCTAACACAGGCTGTTCCTGAGCAAGAAAATGTTTCTCAGAGTAAAATTAGCAACTTTTGCACTGAATCAAAGACTGTTTTTCCTGCATTGTCAAGCTTAGATGACAAGGAACCTCACTTTGAAGATGTGAAGACCATATATCAGTTTGACCAACAAGAATATCATCAGGTTGATACAATGATGAGTGGCTGCTGTCAAACAGATGAAGCAGAGCTACAAGCAGGGAAAGAGGCAAACATGCCTATAGAAACAAGAACAATAAGTGGAGAGTTACTGGTGCCTGATGCTGAGCTAGCACAGGCTGTTCCTGAGCAAGAAAATGTCATTCAACTTGAGTTTCCTACTGTCAAAAACAGTTGTAAGTCTGACACTGTCGTATCCAGAGATGCTGATGTAATTGAAAACAAGATGAAAGCCTCCCAGAGAGTTATTTCCTTACTTGGTACATTTACTCCAGAAAATGTTAGGGAACATATCAAAAGTCTTGAACAACATGTTAGCAAGGTGAGTCAAGAATTTACATATTCATGGCATTGTGATTATGCAGCTAAGATTAACTTGTGAATCTAATTTTGAATATGAACCTACCGTGTGATTATGCACTAAAACCTTAATGTAGCAAATTCAACTATAATTTGAGATTGCTAGTTTTCACTTTGGGCATTGGCTATTTGAAACTTAATGGAAATTAATTTGATAATAAATGGTAACCACATTCAAATTAGATCATTTGTGTATATTAATTCTTCTAGGATCCTCTGACCTGTGGTAATAATGTTTGTTACAGTCCGACAAACACCCTTTACAAGTCATACACTGGTGTAACATCATAAAGTTGTATCTCTAATCAACTGGTTAGTTGAACTTTTCATTCTTCAGAGTCTTTTATCTTAACAAGTTTAAACTCTTTCTGTGAGCAGAAACAAAAAAAAGGTAGGCCATTTTCTTTGCCAGTTTACATAAGCATGCGGCTATGTCTATTGGGGTTTATTAGAATGAAACTCATTTTTGATAAGCAGTATGCAATTACAAGGTAGGCTCCCTGTCTTTTGTCGGTTAAGATATGAAACTAGGTCTATGGAGGCTGACCAACTTTTGTAAGTTCAGTGTATTCCAATGATCTTCATAATTGTGAAGGATGCATGCATCTTGTTTGTTTGTCATCTGCTTATGATAGTGCATCCCTGAAGTAAGATCATGACTTCATGAGATGATTTTGGAGTGTGGAATATCTATTAATAGACACAGTAGGTAGGCTGATGAGGGTTTCTTGGGTTCAGCTTGGTCTATTATTCTTCTAGATTTCCACAAGCAGGATCTGTGTGAACAAGTGTGATTATTTATATTTTGAATAAAAGAACAACAACTTTGCCATATTTTGTATATTTCCTATTAGGTCTGAATAATCCACTTGCAATTTTTTTTTGCTTTCATATCCACTCTTTCAAGTTGGTTTTCAGTAAAAATCATGATATCTACTCATACTTTATATCTCCTATGCATGTCTTTATTTTAGTTCTGAACTTTTTCTTTCTCTTATAATGATTTGGAATTTTACTATCTTATTCTGGAAATGGCTCTTGTTATTTAGGAAAAAACTTACATAGACAAATGTCAAGACATCGAGCACTTGATAGATAAAAAGTTATGCAGTTTGTGTGGGATGAAGAAGCTTCTTTTTGAAACACCTCCTAGGTATTGTTCATTGTGCTATTTGCAAATCAAACCCAGAGGAGTTTACTATGTCCTGAAAAATTTGAATAGTATCAAGCATGGTTTAAAATCTCGGTTTTGGTACCGATTTCGGTACCTGGCCGAAACAGGTACCGTACCGTACCGACACTCGGTACGGTCCGGTACGGAAAACACTATATCGTTTTTTTTATATTATTTTTTATTTATTTTTATTTAAGAGTTAGATATAACTCTAATAATACATAATTGATGAATAAATGCTTAAAATTAATATTCAAATGTCAAATATATGAATACAAAATGTTTAAAAGTTATTTGGTACTGTATTAGGACTTTTCACAGATACAAGAGAATTACATTAGAATTAATATAGGGCGACACATGGTATTCATCATCTTAGTTGATGTTGCACTACGTCTTATGTTGCGCTACGCAGAGTCTTCGGCGGTCCCGCTAGCTTTTAAACATCTTAATTCTAATGTAATTCTCTTGTATATGTGAAAAATCCTAATATAGTACCCATAGTTTTAAATGGCGCACGGCGCACAAAGGCGCAAAGGGCTCTTGGAGCCATGGCGCAAGGCGCAAGGTTACGGCGCGCGCCATAACGAGGCGAGGCGCAAAAATAAAATAAAATTATAAAATATATTTTGTACATAAAATCACATCATTAAAAAAATAATTAAAAATAATTATAGAACATGAGAACAACAAGTTTAATATTATTAAAAAAACAAGTCAACATCAAGTTTAACATCATTAAAAAACAAGCCTAACATCAAGTTCATCATCAAGTTCAACATCATTAAAAGAACATGAGAATAACAAGTTCAACATCATTAAACCAATAGACTATTCATCATCTAGATCTAAATCTAGATCTTGGTCTTCATCAATCTCATAATCAAAAAGTTTGGAATATTGAAAAGGGACAGTGTTTCCTTCTCCATCTTCTCTTTCTTCTTCTTCTCCTGAAGATTCATTTATGAGTCTTCGGTGACTTGGGACCTTGGAAGAGCTTGCTTTTCCTTTGTCCTTTTGTCTTATAGATCTAGTGAGCCGTTCAGGCTCTTTTGCTCCACTAGCTCTAGCAACCGTGTCCCATGTCAAAGGCTCATCCTCAAATACCAAGTCGTCATCATCTTGTTCATCCTCAGGTCTACCAATCAACCATTCATTGCTAGCATCAATACCTTCCAAAGAAATAGGGTCGACGCGGTCACGTGCATCATATCGACGCTTCAATGTTCGGTTGTACTTCACAAAAACCAAATCATTTAAGCGTTGTGCATCCAACCTATTTCTTTTTTTGGTATGAATCTAGAGAAAAAATAAAATAATTTTTAATTAGCACAGTTTGAAGCAAGTTAAAAATTAAAATGAAACTTTAAATATTGTTACTAACGTTTTCAAAAATGCTCCAGTTGTGCTCACAGCCCGATGCACTGCAAGTGAGACTAAGCACTTTTATAGCAAATTTTTGCAACTCTGGAGTTGATGATCCATAAAGTTTCCACCATTCAGCTGTAATTGTTAATAAAAATTAAAAGTTAAGCTCAATTAATCTATTAAATGTTAAGAACTAATCTAAAAGTATAACTTTAAAGAAATTTACCTGGAGATTTAATACTCCTATGCCTAATCGCCATTGGCTTTCCAAATATGCCCTCAGAATTTGCATAGGTAGAAAATTGGTTAGAGATTAAGTCTTGCTCCTCGAGTCTTGGAACCAATCTTTCAATAGCATCAAGCAATCCTCCAATAATCTCCTGATCTGAACTAATGTTGGAGTTTGCATAGAACAATTCAGGATTCAAATAATTTCCACATGCATGCAAAGGTTGATGGAGTTGACATTCCCACCTTTTGTCAATAATTTCAAAAACTTTCTTGTAGCTCTCTTCCTTCTCATTAAAAGATTTGGCAATGGCTTCCTTCGCTCTATCCATTGCCTCGTATATGTATCCCATTGGAGGCTTTCTCTCTCCATCGACCAACGAAGCACTTGCACTAGAGGACCAAATATTTTGAGAATGTAGATGATGTTAGTCCAAAAGGTAGCCATTAAAACAATGCCACACACTCTTTTACCAAGTGCTTCTTTTGCCCACTTGCTATTTGTCCATTTATCTGAAGTGAACATTTTCCTCAAATTGGCCTTTTGCTTATGAATACTCTCAAGAGTAAGAAAAGCAGTTGCAAATCTTGTAACAGCGGCTCTAACAAGATCCTTTTGTCCAGTGAATTCCCTAAGCATGTTCACTAAACCAGGCCGCACATAAATGTAGGAATTCAAAGTCATACCCCTCTTCAATGTGTTACTGATAACAGTAATCTTCCCCAAATCTTCAAGTATGAGATCGATACAATGTGCAGCACAAGGACTCCAATACAAGTGTGGTCTCTTTTCCATCAACCTTTTTCCTATGAAATATAAAATATAAAATATAATCATTAAAAAGATACCAACTAATAAAAATACTAGATTTTAAATAAAATTTGAAAGTTTAACTTATTACCTGCATACACATTGTTAGATGCACTATCAGTGATAACTTGTATCACATTTGTCTCCCCAATACACTCCACCATTTTATCAAGCAACTCAAACATCTTTTCTCCGGTCTTTGAGTAGCTACTTGCATCAACCGACTCAATGAAAACGGTTCCCTTAGGAGAGTTCACTAAAAAGTTGATCAATGTTCTTTGTCTTTTATCTGTCCAACCTTCTGCCATGATGGTGCACCCATACCTTACCCATTCTTCTTCATGCTCTTTTATCATTTCCTTAACCTCATTCACTGCCTTCTTAAGGAAAGGAACTCTCGCCTCATATGCAGTGGGAGGTTTCAAGCCAATGCCAAATTGTCCAATAGACTCAACCATCACCTCAAAACTTGGATAGTTTAGAGCATTGAAAAGAATTCCTGCATCATACATCCATTTGCATATGTTTTCACATACTTTAGTGCGCAACTCCTTTTTGCATGCCTCATTAATGGTGGTTTGCTTCATCATTATTTGTTTCCTCTTTTTCACCACTTCCTCGGCACTCGGTGTAAATAAAAGATCAAGTGGACCTTTCACGTTTGGCTTCTTTGGCTTCTTTTTCGCGGACATTTCAAGACCCTCTTCCTCCTCCTCACCATAATCAAGATCCTCGAAATCAGGTATAGAACTTGATGAATCAAAATTAACACTTGATGTGGTAGCTTTCTTTTCCATGTATTCTTTGATCTCTTCTCGGACATGAGGTGGGCACTTTGTGCAAGCCTTGGCATTTCAATATCCTCCAACAAGATGTTGCTTCCCTCGAGAAATCCCTCCATTTGTTATTTTGTCACAAAAGTCACAAATCAATCTATTTGTGTTGTTTGGAATCACTTCACGCAAATACTTCCATCCAGGATCTTTTCTACTGCTACTAGAAGATGATTCCATAATTTAAACTAGACTGAAAGATGTGAAAGAATCCAAAATCAGAAATTAAAGATGAAAAAAAAAACATGTTGAATTCTCTATTTCTCTGCATGCTGGAATTCAGCATGCTGAGAATGCATGCTGAGAATGCATGCTGAATTCAGTATGCAGAATGCATGCTGAATTCTGCATACTGAATTCAGCATGCATTCTCAGCAGGTGAATGCTGAATTCAGCATGAGTTCCTCATGCTCAGCCACCATGCTGAATTCAACATGAGGAACTCAGCATAAGTTCCTGGTGACATGCTGAATTCATCATGCTGAGAATGAATTCATTCTCAGCATGCTGGAATTCAGCATGCTGAGAATGCATGCTGAATTCAGTATGCAGAATTCAGCATGAATTCAGCATGCTGAATTCTCATCATTCTCAGCATGCAGAATGCATGCTGAATTCTGCATACTGAATCCAGCATGCATTCTCAGCATGCATTCTCAGCATGCATTCTCAGCAGGTGAATGCAATTCCTCATGAGGAGGCTGAAATCGGGTGGAGATTTGAGAAAAGGAAAGAAACTGAGAAAGAAAAGAAAAATACCTGGCGGAGGCTGAAATCGGGTGGAGAGGCGCCGGAATCCGGTAGAGAGGCTCGCAGGAGGAGAGGCTCGCCGGTGGAGAGGCTCGTCGGACGGCCGGAGGACGAGAAAATGAAGGCGGAAGGCGGAAAGAAGGCGGAAGGCGGAAAGAAGGCGGAAGTAAAAGAAAAAAATCGGGTGCCCTAAGTTAACTTAGGGCACCCGTGCGCCACACATGCGTGTGGCACATATGGCGCGCGCCTCGCGCCTTGGATGAGGCGCGCGCTAAGGCGCCCGAGGTGCTAGGTTAGCGCCTCGGGGGAAATATGGCGCAGGGGCCTGCGCCTGTGTGCGCCCTGCGCCATGGCGTGCCTTTTCAAACTATGAATTCCATCTGTCTTCAATTTAGTCCAATCATTTAATCTCAGGCATGGTTTCAAATCTCGTACCGTACCGGGCGGTAAGCCCGGTATTTACCGGTTTTTGAAAAAACCGGTATACGAGATACCCGGTATGGGTAAATACCGGGTATCTCGGTAAATACCACCCGGTATGCCCGGTATTTATTAAATACCGGGCGGTATTTGCTATCATACCGGGCTATACCGCCCGGTATGATATTTTGCACTGTAGCAAAATATCGATACTTTAGGAATACCGGTATACCGATAAATACCGCCCGGTATGCCCCGGTATTTATCAAATACCGGGCGGTAAGAGCTATGATACCGGGCGGTATCGCCCGGCATCACCCAACCCAACGGCTCTTTTTAAGAACCGTTGGGCTGCTACAGTGCCGACAACCAGCACTGTAGCACCGACAGCCCAAACGGCTCTTAGGGTGTTTTTTTGTCATTTTTGGATGTTTTGGTGGCTATATATAGCCCCCAAAACACCTCTTTTACTCTCACTCACCCCCTCTACTCATCTAAA
Organism: Canna indica; assembly: GCA_034359265.1. Taxonomy (NCBI): domain Eukaryota; kingdom Viridiplantae; phylum Streptophyta; class Magnoliopsida; order Zingiberales; family Cannaceae; genus Canna; species Canna indica. Next base: position 44,117,691 of record CP136892.1, read on the forward strand.
CTCTCTAAACTCTCAATCTTTCTCAATCTCTCTCTCTCTACTTTCTTAATTTCTACGTCGAAATTTTGCTCAAATGGCGCCGAAATCTCAAGTCGACCCCGCATGGCAACACGGTGTTCGGTTGGAGAAAGCTAACAACTGGAAATGCATCCACTGTAATATGATTTCTCGTGATGGAGGCGTCACTCGATTAAAGGCACACTTGGCCGGAACATCCAGCGACGTCGTCAAATGCACCAAAGCATCGCCGTAAGTCCGACAAATGTTTAAAGATATGCTCACCAACAAGGAGCAGCGTCTTAAGAATGCAGCTCAACAAGCCGAGTTCGACCGACGAGCTACCCAAGATGTCAGCGGTGGCCATTATGAGGCTCGAGGTGGCGATAACGACGAGGATTCGGAACTTGAAGCCGGCATCCGAGCTTCATTGGAGCATGCTGAATTCGAACGAGAACGGATGTATTATCCCGGATCTCAATTCGAATAAGAACCAAGCAGTGGCAGCGGTGGCATAAGCAGCGTCGGCTCAACTTCGGCTGCCGGAGCAATGGACCGAAGCGGTCCAATTCCCTCCGGTCCTTATATTGGTCGGAGTTCTAGCATGAGAGCACCTCAAACTCAGAGCAGAGGAAGCAGCAGAGGAGGCCTTCGTGGATTCTTCACAAACCTCGGAGCAAGTGGTAGGAAAACTAATATTAATGTTTCTGATCTTGATCCCAGGGCATTTCTTCCTCCATCAGCAAAGCAACCACGTATAGACGATGCTTGGGGCAAGACGAAGAAGTGGGAGTTGGGGAGAGCCATCTCCAAATGGTTCTATTTCAGCCGGATTCCCGCAAATGCAGCCAACAACCCATACTACCGAACCATGGTGTCTACCATCCAAAAGGTAGGCCTAGGTATTGCCCCTCCAACTCCCTATGAAATTTCAGGTCCTTACCTAGAAGCGGAGGTCGATGAAATAAAAACCTGGATCGATGGAATCAAGCGACAATGGGGGGAGTACGGATGCAGTTTGATGTGCGATAGTTGGACCGGGCCAACCCGAATGAGCATCATCAACTTCCTCATCTATTGCAACCGGAGAGTTGTTTATCATAAGTCGGTCAACTCGTCCGATGAAATCCATGACGCTTACTACATCTCGAAGCTGATGACGGAGGTGATCGAGGAGATTGGACCTCAGAACCTTGTTCAAGTTATAACCGACAACGGAGCCAATTTCAAAAAGGCAGGTGAGATAATTGAACAAGATTATCCTCACATATGTTGGACTCCATGTGCAGCCCATTGTGTAGACCTAATGATGAAAGATATCGGTGATATACCGATGGTGAAGTTGACGGTAAAGAAGGCGCAACAAATTACCCGCTTCATCTACAACCATACATGGGTACACGCCCTAATGAAAATTTTTACAGAAGGTAATTTATTAATTTTTAAATAATTTCTAATATTTATTTATTAATTAGTTTATCATAAATATTTACTAATGATAATTTCATATTTTAGGTGAAATTCTTCGACCGGAAGCGACTCGTTTTGCAACCACCTTCATCGCATTAAGGTCACTCCAACAAAAAAAGGCGGCCCTTAGAACCATGTTTACAAGTGAGGAATGGACTTTATCAAGATATGCTGGAAAAACCGATGGAAAACAAACAGAGAAGTTCATCCTCAACACGCATTTCTGGGATTGCATCGCAGAAATAGTCGTCGCCGTAGAACCTTTGTACAAGGTTCTACGACAGGTGGATATGGAAAAGACGCCTCAAATGAGTCATCTTTACCACTACATCCACCAAGCACAAGAAGAAATCAAGAGGGTTATGATTTCTCCTGCCAAGTATGAACCATTCATCAAAATTATCTCCGAGAGATGGGATAATCAAATGAGCCGTGACATACACATCGCAGGTATTTTTTATTTAATATTCAAAAATTATTTAAATTTAATTCATTATGCTTAATTACTTATTCATTATGCTTAATTTTTTATAGGGTATTATTTAAATCCTTCATACCAATACCGGTATAATCTTGGAATTGTCGATAGTTTGTTATATCCCCTCCGCAAGGTCATACAACGAATGTCGGGATCCAACCAAGAAGCGGCACAAGCTCTCAATGAATTAAAATGGTTCCGCGATGCAACTGGCAATTTCGGAGATTCATTTGCAATCTCCATCCGAGATACTATGGATCCAGGTAGATAGATTTTCTTTGTCAATTTATTTATCAAAGATAAAATCCCGTTACTAATATTAATTTTAAATTTGCTGCAGTCGAATGGTGGTTGCAATTCGAAAGATTGCAACACGCATCCTCTCGCAAACCACATCATCAAGTGGATGCGAGAGGAATTGGTCGACCTTCGCCTTGATTCATACGAAGCCGCGCAATCGCCTTTCGTACGCCCGATTAGAGAAGCTCGTATATGTTCATTATAACATGCGACTTCGAATGCGGGCGTTACAGAATGAAGATAGAGAAATTCTACATGTAGATTCGTTCGATGTCGAGTTCGTCCAAGGCGATGCAGACCCAATAATTGATTGGTGGAGTGCAATGGAGACTGACCCGCCTCTTCTTGATGAACCTCAACCAGGCGAACCACCTCAGCCTTCACCAATTATATCTGATGCTATTGAGTCCGAGAGTCAACCAGAAGACACGTACAGTCAAGTTCTTGAGAGGGACATGAACTTTGCTCCCTTGGACTCTCAACGAGTTCGACGAGTAAGACGACGATCCACGTCCGACTCTCCACCTTCACAATTAAAGGGAAAGAAGAAGGCACCTTCACCTTCACCTTCAAAGGCAAAAGGCAAAGGCAAAGGGAAAGGGAAACGACCAATTGATCCTTTGGACGTGATTGCAGAAGCGGAAGAGGACGAAGAAGACGAGCCCTCGGTTCGTAGCAGTAGCAGCACAGAAGACGGAGGAGATGATGATGGAGCTGGGGAAGAAGACACTGTCGTACCATCAACATTGGCACCTACCGATCTGTGGACGAATGAGCAATACTTCGACCACTCCACCCAAGATCAGGATCACGGTGCTAGAACCAGACGAACAACTCGGGTGTACGAGAAGAAAGGCCGGCGTCGAGGAGGTGGACCGACAGCTTTGCAAGATTACCACCACGATATGATGAGTAGCTTGCAAGAAGTTTCCGAATCAACCCACTCCGTATCAAGTACCTACTCAACTGATGATACAGGGACTAGTTCTTGGACGGTCAACAAAGAAACACTGATGGGTATGTGGTATAATGGATACCAAGACATGATGACATGGGATCATTTTCAGATATGGGCATTGCAGACTTACGGTGTTGACCTTAGTCGTGTATGTCCCCAAGATATGTACGAGTACGATGGACGTCATTCGTCCGCATTTTAAACATTGTATTCATGTATTTGACATTTGGATATGAAATTTAAGTATTTCTTGATCAATCATGGGTTACTGGAGTTATTTTTAGCACAAAATCAAAAAAAAAAAAGGCTCGGTATGCCATTTTCGTACCGGACAGTACCGTGTGACCGGTCATCCACCAAGATGATGACCGGTATCGGTATTTTAAACCATGATCTCAGGTACCAAGCTATGATTCGTAAGGCTATAACAGAAAAAAAAATTATGGAGAAAACCAATCTATATGACCATTCTTTTGTTCAACCAATGGAATGCAAGGTTAAAGTTACTGCAGCTCGTTTGCCATATTTTGATGGTGACTTCTGGCCTGGAAAGGCAGAGACCATTCTTCATGAAGATAGGAGTATCTCTAAAACCAAAGGGAAAAATGCTATGATTGAAAGAACACTAAGAGCTGCCAAACGTGATGCTTTAACAGGAAATCCAAACGATATTCTACTTATGCACCAAGCAAGTGTCTTTTGAATTCTTCATTTTTATTTTTTTGCTGTCATTGCAATTTTTAAGTTATAGCTATCCTGTTTGCATCTTTAGTTATGTTGTGTTCCAATTTTGTTTCCTAAGTTATTATATTAAATTTTCTATATTTGATTTTGGTGGATATTAAATTTCTTACGTATTATGATCTTAAAGGAGAACAAAATTCCTCTTATCTAATCAGCTTGGGGCAATGTCGCAGCTCATGAGGTCTTATCTAATCAGATAGTTTTGAGTATCCAAACAACTTGTTCCCCCCTTACTTTGTCCACATTTTAAGGCTCAAGAATTGGCATGTTGGCTACCATGGGCGGCATATGCCAAACCATTTTGACACATATCCAGCCTATCTTTAAACGGGCACCTGCCAACAGTGGCAGTAGTGCTATTTCGTCAACAGTGACATTGCTCTGCCATAATAGTGCCTCACAAGATACCTCATGATGTAGTTTAATTTATGGTAATTTCAATGTATGCTGGCTTTACTTTCATAATTCGATGGCATAGACACTGCAACTAGATTTGACATACACAATTTTATACGTGTTCAGTAAGCAGACATAAAAGACTTTCATTTTATTAAAGGTTTTCTGGTTGTTTGATTATATTCGACAGCTTGGAGAAATTATCCGCCCAATGAAGGATGACTTCATCATGGTTCACTTACAGCGTACATGCAAATATTGCTGTCAACCTATTGTGTCTGGAAAGCGATGGGTTTGTGATGCTTGCAAAAACTTTGAGCTTTGTGAGCAGTAAGTTTATTTATTTATGTATTACTTATGTTCTTGATTTTTTATGTACACATGTTTAGTACACAATCAATAGTTTTTGGTCGAAACTTGTTGCTGAATTCTCTTCTATCAGCAAGCATGTGCTTTTTACTCATATGTGGTCATCTCTGTGATGTTTAGGTTGGAAATCAATAATGTTGTAGTGGTTACTATTTGACATCATTCGAATGAGTTTTATTGAATAATCCATATAATTTTGGGATTAAAACTTAGAAAATATCATAATAATCAAATGCGTTGTCTCAAATTGATGTTTCAAATTCAATTATGCATATTGTGACATTGATTCTGGGAAAAGGTTGCAAGATGAAACTGCATTTCACTTGTGAGTTGTAGTGTGCTTAGTTGACTTCAGATTAATTCCTCCTATAGCATGTTGTAAATGATCTCGGATGCTATTTACTGGTCACTATCTTTGGTAGTAAAAACCTTGCAGCTTTTTAAAAATATTTTAAAATAATGAAAACATGTAGCTCATTTATGAAATTCTAGTGTATTCTTTGATATGCTTCCATTTTAACAATTATTCAATATAAATTTTGATCTAGTTTTATTTGCTTTGTGAGCATTTTCCACTCACTATTATTTTCTAATCATATGAGTGGATGTTAGACATTTCTAGTTGTGCTGCGGATCTATCTATATTACTGGAAAGCATTGTTGGTTGATTCTCCTTTATGAATATATGAAGTTCTGATTGTTGTTTCTTTAAATATTTTTAGAACACATCTCTATGCTTTTTTCTTGGATTTTTGTATATAGTTGTAAATCTCTGTTTATTTTTTCATGCAGCTGCTATGTCAATGGAAAAGATAGACATTTTGTTGATGCTAAAAAGAAACATTCTTTTCGACTTGTAAGCACCTTTACTCTGTTTTGCATGTGATAATTATTGTTGATGCCTTTTCTAAATATTATGGAATTTCAGGTAAAGTCAGATGTTGGAGATACTGATGACAAAGATGGCATGATGGACAATAAGCTTTTTGACACAAGAACTGGATTCCTAGATTTTTTGTCAACGCGAGCATTATCAATTTGACACTCTTCGTAGGGCAAAGCATTCAACAATGATGATCCTATATCACCTCCATAATCTGATTGGTCATCACCATGCTCTACAGACAAAAGAACAAAAAGAAACAGACAATATTCAGGTACATCCTTAAACTTTTCCATTTAACTACATCTAATTTGTAAAGCAAAAGAAGTTAGTATTTTTCCTTCATATAAAGTTATGGTGTCTTATCTTCGGGTATAGTACGAACCTAAATTCTACTATACCCCCTCTTTACAAAGTACTTGTATGATTGTATCAGAGAACCTTGAAAAAGAAAAGAAAAGTTGATATAGATCATATAAAGATATCTGAAAACTACTAGATAAGGGCAGGATAGTGAACAAAAGGTCTCAAGGCTAGAACTTTTTTGCCTTTCTTTTTTTGTGACTCTCCTACTTGAATTGTCTCCTTGTCTTTGAATGTTGAATTCACATAAGCGGTCTTTCCTTCATTTGTTTTCTCATTGATGAAAATTTGAAATTATGCTTCTAATGTGCAAGAAAGGAATAAGATATCCATTTTAGCTTTTCTGGCACAAATTTGTATTCTTAATAATGCTTTCAGGGATATGTCATTTTTTTTTCCTTGATATCTTTTTTCTACTTATGTTCTTTTATGTTTGGTTGTTTACTTTCATTATCTTCAAAACCAAGAATGACTTTTTGAAGCATATGATTTCTGACAATTACTTTGCAAGTAGTTTGTTTCTTATCTGATAATACCCAAACCAGTGTTTAAGGTACTGTCCCATATGTGGGGCAATACCAGGTCCACCATGCCGAGTTTATCAGTACACTGTATGGATATTTAGTAATGTTCTTTTTTGGTTTTTTGTGTGAGATAATACTAAACAATGTAGTATCATTCAGTACATATTTCCCTTCAGTCCTATTTAAACAATTTACAATAAAGAGAACCCATTTAGCTTCATTTTTTTACTGAATCAGATAGTACTGTACTGTACTGTACCACTCTGTCCACGGTCTGAGATCATATCGAGACACAGGGTCTTGAGATTCATACTTGGAACCTTTATTTAATCCACTACAAGAAAAGAGTCTTTTAAGGACACAATTCCAGGATGTTTTTATTAGCGTTGCAAATTTTTAAAACACCCATTATTTGGGGACACTTTAAAAAGTGTCATTAAAGCGTCTCAATTTTTTTTCCAATTAGGGACGCTTTATTTTGAGTGTCTCAAAAATTAGGGATGCACTTTCCCGTGGCGTCTCAATTTTCCCAATTAGGGACACTTTATTATGAGTGTCTCAAAAATTAGGGACGTATTTTTCCATAGCGTCTCAATTAAAAATAGTCCCACATTGGAGACTTTTCAAAAAAGAATTACCATTTGGTTATATGGGATGTAACAATAGTCGTACATTTAGAACTTCTCAAAAAGGACTTGACCATTTGATTATACATATGGGCATATGCATAACTCTAAGCACATATGATGCGCAAACCTAGTTGGTTCTAGTAAGTTGAACCAAATGATACTTTTGGCTTTTTGATTTAATTAAATTGAACCTGTTTGGTTTGATCTATAAAGTTAATCATTTTCAAGTTGGCTCATGAGCTCGAGTTGCTTGTGAGTTCAAAGTGAGTTGAGCCAAGCCCCAGTTTGGCTTAGGCTCCAATAAAATATAATTGAGCCGAGCTGAGCTGAGCCAAGGCCTAGCTCGAGCTCGGCTCGGCTCGGCTCGATTTCACCCATCGGCGCAACTAAAAAGCGTTTTCGCCAAAAATCACCTACGCCATTAATAAAAGCATCGCGAGTTGCATTAGAGGCACAACTAAAAAGCGACTCCACCAGAAATCACCGACGTCAGACCTTTGCATCTCGAATATTTTTCGGGACATAATGATCTGAGACGCTTGTAAATGGCGTCAGTGAGTTAATTAGTGACACAAAAGAGCGTCCTTGAGAGAAAAAAAAGACGTCCCCATTTGTCCAATTTGTTGTAGTGATCCTTCATGGATCACCATTTTGAGTATCGTGAAGAAATGGAACAAGCTTTACTCTCTCAAGAACTCTCACAAACGAACAAATAATTGTGGAAGAGAACTTGCCAACTGTGGGTAGCACAGTTGGTGGCAACATGTTCTTTGTTGCCTAGAGATCTAGGGTTCGATCCCTAGTATGATCACCTATTGTGACTCTCTATCTTTGTTAAAAAAAAAACTATGGAAGAGAACTTGTATCTGAGCTGCTACAAAGTAACTCTATACTGTATATTTACGATATACCCCACGTAAGACTACTCTGCATTACAATATATTTCCACACATTCTACAATTCACATAAGAGGCAATAACCAGCAAATTTCATTATTTCAATGCTTTTGTAGATTGTGTCTTTTATCTGCTACCTGGCATAAAGGCTTTGGTTCTTATTCTAACAGTCTTATGTGTCACTTAACAGATTGTCCTCAGTGCTTTGCTGCATGCATCAGAGTGCTATGATCCTCAATGCACTTATACACACTGTCTGCAGATTAAAAAACTCTTCTTCCACAGTAGGGGATGCAAGGTGCGATCTCACGGAGGTTGTATATCATGTAAAAAGATCTGGTGGTACCTTATCCTCCGATACATGTATGATTGCCAAGAGCCTGATTGTCATGTGCCACGGTGCCAGTACATATACATTTTAGTTTCAAATTGCTACCGAACTTTTTACCTATTTCTACTATAACTTATGCTTGATGTTTTCCTTCTTGAAAAACCAGGGATTTGAAGCGTCATAGGATGCCGAAACGACACTGTGGTCTTCTTGAAAGAGATGGATTAAATAAAAGAAGGTTGCAATAACTTGGAGTTTATTTGACCAGACAGTAATTTCAAGTTTCTATTGGAAAAGATTCACAACCGATAAATCTATTAGTCAGTAAAATCAGCAGTTGGCTGAAATTTTTTGATGCAAAAACTATGGATGGCAGGAATGAATAAAAGTGGCATTTGTTAGATCTTTTAGATGTGTATAATTGACAACAGGTAAATAAAGGAAGTTGGCCTTCCTCCAGTATCATGCAGCAGATTTAGCCAGAGATGACCTACAATAACAGGAATGGCCAAGCATAGATAATTTATACCAAAGTCTACCTTTTCTTAATTATAGATAAGTTAGTTTAATGTATAAATAATGGACAAGTTCAAGTTGTACAGTCATTCTTTTTAGGATTTAATCAATAATTGTTGTCCATAATGAAGTGTCTGTGTTTGTTGTGGTTGGTTCTCTTCTGCCGCTTTTGGTCATGAATAATTGATTTCTGTAACTAGTAGATAGATGTGATTAAATCTGCTTAAGATTTCATAACGATGTTGTGGTTCTCTTGAATGAGCAGATGATGCTTAAGATGCTGTGTTTTTTGTCTGTGGAGTTGTGATTTTTTTTTTTCTCATTAAAATAATACTGGAAACATACGGTCTAGCAATGCGTACTTTATATGAGTAAAATCCAAAGAAGGAGACTGTCCTTTTGGCATCCATAACTCAACAAATAGTGAACCAATTACATGTACTACTCGAGTAAAATCCAAAGAAGGAGGCTGTCCTTTTGGCCTCCGTAACTCAACAAATAGTGAACCAATTACATGTACTACTCAAACATAATTTCCTATCACAAATAACTGAAATATGGATTGATAAAAACAATTACATGCTATACATAATATAAAAAATTTCTAAGATATTATCTTCAAGTGGTTCAAAATGAAGGGAACAAGATACAAAAATACAAAATAGAGAGACGTTTAATTTTGAAATACTCGGGTATTCGTATTTTTAATTTATGATTTTGAGAAAAAACAATTATTGTTGTGATCTTGGAAAGTTCCTCTTAAATGGTGCAAACAAATCACCAATCTTCGTATTGGAAAGTTCTTCAAATCCACACGATTAATCGAATAATGGAGTTGACTTGGCGCATCAAGATCAAGTTGATGTGCATGGAATAGATTTTTTAGTAATTTTTTTCACAGTAGTGCAACTTCTGTGAAGCTAGACTCTGCCTCTCACAGGAGTATATCCATCTTTATTAAGATTGAACTAAATATGATTAAGACTGAATCTAAAGTACGAATGAATATGTGTTGTGAAACAGTGAATTTAATACTTCTACTTTATATTTAGCTTCAATGATTTTAGGTTTACTTTTAACAATGCTAAATTTACTCATACCTGGAATTTCATAAAAAATATATGAAGCCCAACTCTATACTACTTTTTTTTCCTTTTCCCCACATTGAATTAATATTTTCTTCGTGGCATTATGCACGGATGCAATGCTCGCTTAAATTGGGCAATGTCTTCATAAAAATACTAACATTCACTATATATGGACTAAATATATCACAAAAGATGAATGATTTTATAATACCTATACTACATTATCATGACTAATTGAAATCATTTATATTTTTTTTATAACAAAGATAGAAAATCATAATAGGTGATCATACTAGGATTTGAATCCTAGACCTTTATACAACATACAAAATATTGTCATTAACTGTGTTACTCACCGTTGAAAAATCATCTACATTCTTTTTTTTTTTTTTTTTTTTTAACAAAGATAAAAAATCACAATAAATGATCCTACTAAGATTTGAACCCTAGGTTTTTAGACAATAAAACTTGTTGTCACCTAACTATCCACGGTTGGCAATCATCTATGTTCTTGATAGTAAAGCAAAAAAACTAAAACATGTTGTGTATGGCATGGTTAATTTGAAAAACCCTACCAGAACACGACCAAAAGAAACATCACCGCTACTTCCTGCACCACAATCCCCCACCAAATACTGCTCACTGAAGCAGCAGGAATCCAAAATGACGCCAATAAAACCGACTTCTCATCCGCATTTGCATCATCCACCTTCGTGTTCGAATTCCAATCATAATTCCGAGTCACCGCCTCCTGTTCTTGCTTGCACTGTGCCACACCAAACAAAACAATGCTTCCTGTGGAATCGTAACAAAGTTTTGGATTGCCCCAAGCGGCAAATCTCCTCCCCATCCTCCGGTACAACTCTGCGGGGAACTCCAACTTTCCGGTCAAATTGTTGCCATTGAGGTAGAAAGCACTCAGCGAAGGCAATGCAGCAAACTTGGACGAGACACTGCCCGACAGATTGTTGTGATCCAGCGCAAGGTATCTCAAACTATTCAGGCTTGCAATGGCTTCAGGGATCGTTCCTGTTAAGCCTGCATGACAGAGGTCCAAGGTGGTGAGGTTCCTCAAACTCTCCCACCCGAATTCTAAAAGACTCCCTCCCCATGGATTATGAGCAAGAAGCAAATCATGAAGCGATTCCATTCCTGGCAAAGATTTGGGCAAACCACCGGATAAGTTGTTGTTCCTGAGATCCAGTAAAGTTAGCTGCTTGAGGTTTCCGAGCTCCCGTGGAAGGTTTCCATGGAGGTGATTGCTGCTGAGGTCAAGCTTCAAGAGTGAGCTGAGGCTACCGATGGAAGAAGGGAGAGATTCTGCGAGGGAGTTCCTGCTCACGTCCAAGATCAAAAGCTCTCTCAGATTGTCGCAAAGAGAAGCCGGAATTCGACCGGAGAATCGATTTCCAGCGAGCATTAGCCTCTTCAGATGTACTAATCTGCCGAGTTCCCCCGGCAGACCCCCAGACAAAGAGTTCTCAACTAGCACAAGGGACTGGAGATTGCTGAGCTGACCAAGATTCGGCGGGATTTCGCCGAAAAGGCCTTGATTCGATCGGAATTCGAGGTTTTCGAGGCTTCCGGCGAGCTTCTCCCAGTTGCTTGATGGTATGGTGGTCTAGCGATTGGAAGAAAAGCAGTTGAAGAAGGAGAGGCTTCGGAGGTGCTTGAGCTGGAACAGCAGGGGATTGAGCTTTGCTTCCTCCGAGCATTCGAGGGAGTTGTCGAGGACGGGGCCGATGTTTAGGTTTGTGACGTACCATAAGCCATTGAAGAGATCGCATGATACTCCCTGCATTAATCAGAAGATTAATTCTCCAACGAATTCGAGATATCTACTAAGCTAAAACAGTTGGACAAAAGATCTTAGCGCGCAGCAATAACCTGTATCTGAGTCCATCCACAGGGATCAGGGTAAAGCTCCGAGCCATTCCACCATTCGCCAATCAAGTCTTGGATCACCACGTAGAGTGCTTCTCGCTCTGCCGTCTCCATTGGGGCAACGGAGCTTTCTGGTTCGGGTAATCCACGAGATATAAGTAGCGGCAGCATGAGAAAAACCAAGGCAGCAGAAGTCATCTTCTTCACACGCATCGATCAGTAGAAATACAGGGAGCTGGAGAAATGAACAAGGAAGAAAAAGACAAAGCGAACTCACAAATAAGCCATCAATGGTAGATGTGCTATATAATTCTGCAATGTTTAAAGCAAGGATAGAAGGGGAGAGGGAGCTTCTGAGGAGCCCACTGTAGCTTCATGCACAGGGAAGCAAGGCCAAGAAAAAGGAGAGTGGGATCAAGCACAACTTTTGAGTACCACAAAATCCAAAAAGTGAGCTCATCTGATTCTGAATAGATTCATGTCAAAAGATCCATAGGCATGACAATGAATGCTATCTATCTAAATTTAACTTAATATAAAACCAGTCAAGTTGACTCTGAGTATAAATTGGATCAAAATTGATTTAAAACCCAGTGCAATCATGGCAGGGCAATGAAGTAGGTGCATGGGTTCTCAAAACCTGATCAAGATCAAACCTTGGACAAAAGTTTCACTGGGGAAGGATTGGAGAGAGAGAATATAAGAGTTGTACTTTGTTTAGTAGTATTATATAGGGTTACAGCTAGGGCTGGCAACGGAGCGGATACGGTGCGGATACTGGATTATCCGTATCCGCACCGCACCCCATATCCGCCCATCCGTTTCTGCACCGTATCCGCTACGGATGTGAATATGGATATCCATATCCGCACCGCTTCAAATACGGATATCCGCACCGCATCCGTATCCGCACCGTATTTAATAAAAAAATATTAAAATTATATATTTAATTAAAAAAATCAATAAATTACCAATTCATTTATCCAAAATAAATATATAATATACTTAAAAATTCATCTTGACATGAAATTACCATAGAGCTCTTATATATATTAATAACTTATATGGGCAAAATAGTAATTCAGAGACGCGAATAGGCGGTGCGGATACGGTGCGGATCCACAACCATATCCGTATCCGCACCATGTCCGCGCGGATATAAGTTTTCTAAATCCGTATCCGTATCCATATCCATTTTTACTTGCGGATATTGATCGGATACGGTGCGGATGCGATTTTTAGTTAGCAGATGCGGATAAAATTGCCACCCCTAATTACAACCCTCTTGCTTGGTAAAACTTTGAATGGAAAGTGAGGAAGGATAAAAAGGCAGGCATGTGAGGGTAGGGACTAGAGGAAAATTAGGGTGGGGGACCATCCTCATGCATTAAATTTACGTCATTACTTGTCTCCTCCTCCTATTTCTTCTTTCTTATCTACGATGTTTCTTTGTTATTTATGTCTCTAGTTGTTTGCACCCATTACACTCTAATAAAACAAGAATTCAATAGCAATTGATGGAGAGAGGACGTGATTTCATAAATAGTATTTGAAATTCTATTCAAAAAAACCCGAGAACATAGAACATATGGTTAGCGAAATCAAATTTATTTTCATAATTTCGATTATGATAATATAGGATATAGGTGTCTTTCATGGAACTTCTGTTAAGGACAGTTAAATAAGAAGTTACAATAACTGCTAGTAGTAAAGTAAGAATCAAGCAAAAAAAATCACACGCAAACACAAAGGTTCGTTTTACGCAGTTTAGTGACAAAATCAGTCACCTAATCTGTGGAGCACTCACCGGACAGATGCCCAATTCACTTTCATTAAGTACAATATAAGTCATCAGGATTTCACACTCGAAATCCGACTACCAGTACTACAGTGAATCGAAAATAAGAAAAACCTATTTGCTATTACAAGTATATACCAATTTGCCTCTCTATGACATCTTAGCCACAGAGTTCCGTCCTTCATACAATCCTTGTGTTGTAGCAGTTATCAGCCCATAATCGTCTTCACTTGAAGATAAGAAAGATAGATTATTGCCGTCTGCACTCAGTAGTTTCAACTCCTCAAAATAATTTGCAACGCAGTGTACACACATAGGAGTTGATAAAAATAGATCTATTCACAAGTATTTATATGTGACACTTGAAGGATATGAATCAATGCTGACTTTAATCATTGATCTTTAATCAATCTTCAGTTCAAATCAAACAATCATCAGTTTGAACGGCCAACATCATAAACACATGATCATAAAAGACAAAGAGTAACGCCCAGAAAATAAAGAGTAGGAAACTCTCCAATACTTATTACATCAAAAATGGACAAAAGACATATAATTAATGTAATATCCTAGATATTATTATTGATTTCTATTATTGTTTGTGATTGTCAGCCTAGCGGGCTAGTTCGAGGTCGAGCCGAGTCGACTCATGGTCCGGTGCGAGCTTGAGTGCTCGGATAAGTCAAATTATGGTTTATAATAATATAGTTTGATTGATTAAATTATGTTGCATATGGGTGTGCATGTGATTGATGCTTGTATATAGCATGATGTTAGTTTGGGTTGAGGAGTTAGCGGGTTTGGATCCGAGTTTGAGGCGGATGCGGGTTAAAGATGGTTAGGATTGAATGAGATGGGGAAGGGATTATAAAATCCCCCCTCCTAGGGCAAGGCGACTCCCTATTGGAGCCACACAAGCTGCCTAGAGAAGAGCAGAGCCAAGCCGAGAGCCAAGCTGCCCCTCCCTTCATCTCTCCCTTCCTCTCCCTTGGAAGTCAAGCCGCCGGCTTGGTAGAGCCGCCGCCCCTTCCCCCTTGTGTGAGCCGAGCCGTCGCGCTCTTTGAGGCCTAATTCGGAGGCCGCCGATTGAGAATTTTCTCTGATTTCTTCTTCCTAATCATGTGAATGGTTTTACCCCTCCTTTTCTTGAAATTCTTCTTGTGTTCTTGAGCCGATTTGGACGTTGAGACGTTCTTGTTGATTTTTTGTCGATTCTTGAGTTTTTTATCGCCAGATTCTTGTGTCGATATGTGGGAGGGCCCCCGAGATTCTCCTTTGTAGCTCGGCAGCCCTAGGACTACCCTAGGGGTGCTCGGCCAAGGTGGAAATAGGGGTGCCATCGAGGTGTTTGATGAAATGCCTAAGAGAAGATTTTTGCTTGTTTGGGGATCTATGTCTTGGATTGCTTACCTTATTAGCTGCCTATGGTGTCAATGCATATCTTGTAATTAAATATGTGATTTTAGAGTATTCATCATGCTTTACATAAGAAAGGATTTAATCTTGATGCCATGTATGTTCTTGATTTGGGTTCTTGATGTTGATGCTTGCTAAATCTTGTTTAGCAAATATGATTTAATCTTTGTGTGATTTATCTCAATATTATAAATCTGTTTGGTAGTAATTAAGGATTTAATTACTGTAAATTTTGGATTAATTACCTTGATATGCTGAAAACTCAATATGCTGAAATTTCATGCTGAATTGTCATTAGGGAGGCTGATTTGTTAATCTCTGTTGTGATGAGTATAGTTATCTGAATATAGTCGTATAACCTATCATTTTAACCCAAAAATATAGTCTGGATTCATAGGACACACTTTGGAAATCAGATTCGATTTGGGTGCATTAGTTTTGCGCTCAACAATAAACTAAAAATAAAATCCTAATTTTAGCAAATAAAATTTTTAATTGTATAACTAAAATTCAAGGGACAACATAATTTGTTAAGAGCCAACAAATTAAATTATATGCATAAAATAAAACTTCATGGGTTGATGATATTACAGGTCTAGGAGTTGGGATCGAGCATAGAGTGTTGCGGCGTTTCCCAATAAAGACACGCCTAAGACACCATAGGAGACACTTGACTTAGGTCTTGTTAGCGCCATATCTTGATGAATGACGAAGAGGCTCAGATAGAAGCTGGATTGCGGGCTTGGCCCGGAAGGTTGGATGGTTAATTCCCAACTTGTGTTCAAGGAATAAGTTCGGATGGGCGAATCCCGATTATTCCTGCGATTGTTTAAGAAATAAGTTAGGATGAGCGAATCCCGATTATTCCTGCGATATCTTTAAGGAACAAGTTCGGACAGGCGAATCCTGATTGTTCTTGCATTTCTTGTGGAACAAGTTCAGACGGGCAAATCCTGATTGTTCCCGAGTTTCATTATTTAAGGAATAAGTTCGGATGGGCGAATCCCGATTATTCATGCACTTTATCTAAGGGTTCTATTATAGGATAAGCTCGGATGGGTCAATTTCGATTATCCTCATAACCCTTGAGTGTGATTTGTTGCCTTAGGGCACGGGTAGGCTGAGGCATGTTGTACTTCACTGCTAAGTGAATTGGTTTACCTTTGAGCATGTGATGGCTAGATGGTCTGTTAGCTAGTCATACCACTTGATGCATTACCCCTGTATGAGACATGGGCATTTATTCATTTATCTCCGTGGTTGATTTTTTGGTGGGGGTTGGTAGAATCGCTCACCGAGTTCTTTTGAACTCACCCGTTGTTTGTTTTCTATTTTTTTTTTACAGAGCCTGACTAGTGAGGTGGGCTTGAGCACTTGGCGCGGTTGGAGGGCAGAGGAGTCACATTGATCTCATAGCAGTCCTAGTTAGGGGTCGTAGTCGAGTCTTTGGTAGTTTATCATGCACTTGTATTTTGGTATTTTGGAACTGTAGTCCCTTGGGGACATTCATGTCTTTCTTTCAGATTTCATTTGTTAAGAGCAAACTGTTGAACTTTGATTTATTTATTTATGCACTTTAAATACTTTGCTAAAAACTTTACTTCTTAAATGAAAATCTATTTTGTTTTCTCGTTCATAATGAAAACTGCTATTCTTTTCACTATGTTTATTTATGAGTTGGCATGTGCAAGAGTTAGGCTGCGGGGTATAGACACATACCCTGGCCGGTCACGTATCCCTAAGTTGGGGCGTGACAATTAACGATGATTAATAATATCAGATATATCAAGAGAATCATCATCAATATTGAAGTCCAATACACTACTAGAAATTGAGTCTTCAGCAACGGCTATCAGCAACGGCCGCTCAAGCCGTTGCTATTTGCAATGTCATCTTACGGCCGCTCAAGCTGTTGCAGATATGTTGTATCTGCAATGGCTTTCTAACGGACACGCAAGCCATTGCTGATGATTTTAATTATCAGCAACGACTTTCTAACGGACAAGTGAGCCGTTGTTGATGATAACTTATTAGCAACGGCTTTCTAACGGGCGAGTGAGTCGTTGCTGATAAGTTTATATAGGTCACAGATCGCGCCCGCCCCTTCTTCCTCCCGCTGCTGCCGCCGCCTCCTCCTCCCGCCTCTCGCCGCCGCTGCCGACGCCGACGACGCTGAGCTGCCGCTGTCGACGCTGCTGTCCGTCCTCGACTGCCGATTTCAGGTATTCATCGCCGCCCGACTGTCTCTTCCCATTGCGGCCGGCGGGAAATCCGATCGAAACCCTATTTTTAGGATTTCGGCCGGCGGCGGGCGGCTGATGGCCGCTGCCGGATCTTGTACAGTGTCCGGACATACTGTCCGGACACTGTACGCCGGCGCCAGAAATAGTAGATTAATTTTTATTTATTTATTTGTTAATTAATTATTTAATTAATTATTTAGATTAATTGTTTTATTTGTTAGATTAATTTTTAGGGTTTAGATTAATTTTTAGGGTTTAGATTAATTTTTAGAGTTTATATTAATTTTTAGTTTAATTTAGTTAGATTAATATTTAATAATGGTAGGTTAATTATTTAGTTAGATTAATATTAATTGATATCCTACTTACCCGAGCTTGCAAGCTCGCTCTGGACCATGAGTCGACTCAGCTCGACCACGAACTAGTCTGTTAGGCTGGCAAATACACATAAGAGAAAAAATAATAAATTTAAATATCTAGGATATTACAATCCTCCCTCCTTAAAGAAAATTCGTCCTCGAATTTCCTAAAAGAAAATAAGGACTCACCACATCATCAAATAATGAAGGATAACACTCTCTCACATCCTGCTCCACCTCCTAGGTGGCCTCCTGGCTAGAATGGTGCTCCCATCTAACCTTAACCAAGGGGATCTCCTTGGACCTCAACTTCCGGATCTGTCAGTCTAGCACCTCAACTGGCCGCTCCTCATAAGAGACTACTGAATACACCTCCACTGCAATAGGCTCGATCACATGGGACTCATCCCGAATGTACTTCTTCAGCATAGACACATGGAACACCAGATTTACTTGGTCTATACTAGGAGGTAAGGCCAACTCATAAGCCACAGCTCCCCTGCGCTTGAGAATAGGAAATGACCCAATGAACCTAGGGCTTAGCTTTCCTTTATTACCAAACCCACTACTAGAAAAATGAGCATCAGCAACGGCTGATGCTATTGCTGAGCCGTTGCTAAAGAGAATCAACAACGGCCGAGCCGTTACAATAGAGCCGTGACAGAAACTCGCGTTGCTGATAAGTTAGCGACGTATCAGCAATGGCCGCTCGGGCCGTCGCTAAAAATATTATCAGCAACGAACACGGAGCCGTTGCTGATAACATTAATAGCAACGACCGCTGAGTCCGTAGCAACGCCGTTAGTAAAAGCCCGTCGCTAAGCTGTTGCTGTAGGTCATCAGCAACGGCTTTCGATAAACTTTTAGCAACGACTTTCCCACGGACGGCCGTGGGAAAGCCGTTGCTGATGATGTGAACCTGGTAACGAAAAAATTTAAAATTTAAAATTTTCATTGATACATTGATACATTATCAGATACATAACTCACACACCCATACACTCATACACACATTCATTCACACATCACAAACACACCAAGATATACATCAAAACAATTATATTTATATTGATAATTATCCACGATAGTATAAAAACAATTCAAATGCAAAATTGAAGTATCAATATCTAAGTAACAAAGTCAATATAAATTAAACAAGTTCAATATCTTAGTAACAAAGTCAATATAAACAAAATCTCACGATCACGATGGAGGATGGCCTGGATCATATGGCGGGGTCTGGAGTGCTTGAGTGTACACCGGCGTGGACTGACTCGAGGACGATGGATGAGATGATGCCGAAGAGATGCCTACTTCGGGATGACCTGACATGTTGCGTAGCATAGCATGCATCTCCGCCATCATCTGACTCTGATGCGCGACCGTCTCCTCTAGAGTTCTTATTCTGCTACTATGATCATAACTGGATCTAGAGGTGGACGGCCGCTCACCAGCGACCGGAGGGGTCGGTGCCCCAAGTGGCCCTAGCACGGCTCGCGCATGACCACTATCTGCGAAGCCATATACGCGGTCATGGTCCTAGCCACCTGCGGCCTCGACCCACGATGCTGCGTCAAAGTCCTCGGGGGTACCCCCGCGCTCCACCACCGTCTGGCTGTACGTCTCCTACTCGAGTTTGATTTTTTGTTTAATATTTATCATAAAACTTAAATTATAAATATATAATGAATAATTTAAACAAATATATAATTACCACAATTGTATGCAGCGCGGTTGTGGATGTACTCCCCCGTCCCATGTGCTCGACGGTGAGTCCGCTCAAACATCGCCATCGGGGAGGGTCGCTGGACAGTCCCGTCATCCGACACCGTCGTCTACATTTAAAAAACAAATACATTAATTAGTACACATAGTAACAAATAAAATATATAATTAAAAGATATACTTACCATACGGTTCGCGTGCACTACAAATGCAACAGAGCCGCCAATGTGACGTGCTGCTCCCCCCGACATGCGATTTCTAGCCGCATTCCGAGAAACCTCCTGCCATCGATCCGTCGACCATATTCCCACGAGCTGGTCCCATATATCTGGAGTAATCCAACCGGGGCCATATCCCCGAGTCTCCGCGATGTTAGTGGTCCCAGCTTGGGCCATCGCCTGGGACCGAGCCTGCCCCAGCTGCCCGTTGTACGTTGCCCGGGAAATAGCCTCCCAGGCAGCGTAAATGAAGGGCCTCTGGTCCTCGGCCCATGTATAGCGAGTCTGCAAAATAATAATATCAGTACCAATATTAATCATCATGCATGTATAAAAAATAATAATACGTGCCTCAAACTCGCGCCATAACATGTCGACGTGCTCGCTAGGCACGTGAGACCACGTAGGCCATGCCCCGTGCATGTATCGTCGAATAGTAGAAGAAATGCTCCTCGACACTTCTTCTTGCTCGAACCTGCACAACAAAAATAAATTTTAATATTATATTATGATATAATGAATTTGTAATGATTCATAATTCATGATATATTACCGCTCCCCAATCACGCTAATCAATCTACGTGACTCTGTGGCTGGTGGAGGCTGCCACCTGTTCGGCCCGCGTGGCCGCCTGCGTCTGGATGTACTAGCCTCGGCAGTATCATCCGCATGAGGATCAGCAACTGGAGGATCAGCAGCATGAGTAAGTGCTGGAGTCTCACCGATCGGAGACTCCGAAGCTCTCCTGCGTCGATAACCACGACCAGACATATCTGTCGAACAGACATATAATCAGATTATTGTATAAATAGTAGAGATATATTTAATAAAATATATACTTTATAATTATTCCTCATCATCTGAATAATAGTCTTCGAATTCTTCCTCTTCTTCCTCTTCTTCATCTTCTTTATCTTCTTCATCTCCAGCTTCCTCAATTTCATGATCGTCATCATCAGCATATTCAACTTCTAATTGAATTGACGTTGTGTCTGCTTCCTCGAGTATTGGAATAATACGATCTACAGCAGGAGGATCATCTTCTTGATAGAAACCATGTGTCATATCAGGTATCAGCTCATTTTCTCCTACTATCGGATCAATTTTTCCTCTACCTTTTGTCTTACAGACTACACGCCAATCTGCTCTATCTTTATTTCGAGCCGGATACTTCGCGTAATATACTTGTTCGGCTTGTGATGCCAATATAAAAGGCTCATTTGCTGCCAATTTCGATTTGTAATTAACCTCAACAAGTTTGTATTTTGGATGAACTTTCATGCCCCTTTCCGTTGTACCGAACCAATGACATCTAAATAGGATCACTGATTTCAAGCCGAAGTAGTGCAACTCTATCACTTCTTCCACCAGTCCATAAAAATCCAAATCACATTCAACATAGGTTGTCCCTTTCACGCAGACCCCAGCATTCATCGTCTTCTTTGTAAATGAATATTCAACCGTGTGAAATTAATACCCGTTAACAAAATATCCACTATAGCACGACACAAGTCGCGACGGTCCACTAACAAACTCAAATATTCTTTCATCTATTTCAGCTCTGTGATCTTTGCTGTAAGTCTGAATCCAAGTAGGGAAATCACGATTCCGTAATCTCTCCAATTCTTGATCGTTGTGAATAGAGTATTTTTGCACCATCTCAATGTCAAATATTTCAATGAATTGTTCCAGAAATATCCATCAAAGTGTTGAAAATATTATCAAACATATTTTTTTCAATGTGCATGACATCTAAATTATGTCGAATCAATAATGAACTCCAATAGGGCAATTCCCAAAAGATACTTTTTTTCACCCAATTGTGTGTTTGGCCAAAACCTGACACTCTTTCATTGCGACCAAATACTATATCTGGAAGTGCTGAAACACGTGCTAACATTTGTTCACCAGACAACATCGGTGGTGGCCCATCTCTTTCGACTCTGCCCTTAGTAAATTTTTTACGATTCCTTCGATACTGGTGATTAACCGGTAGGAATCGACGATGACAATCAAAGAATGAGATTTTTCGTCCGTTCTGAAGACTGATTGATTTAGAGTGTTCCATACAATACGGGCAAGAGAGTCGGCCGTGAGTGCTCCAACCCGACAACATGCCGTACGCGGGGAAATCATTGATTGTCCACAAGACCGCGGCCTTTAAATTGAAGTTTTGCTTCCGATGACAATCATAAGTGACAGCTCCCTCAGTCCACAATGTTTTCAATTCATCTATCAAGGGTCTGAGAAATATGTCAATTTCTTTTCGCGGACCCTTAGGACCCGGAATAATCATCGAAAGATAAATAAATTCATCTTTCATGCACATTGACGGTGGCAAATTATAAACTGCCAGCAGCACTGGCCAAACTGAATAAGGAGTTGCAGAATGTCCAAACGGATTAAAACCATCTGTGCACAATCCCAATCTGATATTTCTAGTATCCTTAGCAAATGAAGGATAACATGTATCCAAATGTTTCCATGCTTCACTGTCAGATGGATGAGTCATTACTGTATCATCACGACTTCTTGCATGCCAACTCATGTAGGGGGCTGTCTTTTCCGACATGAATAATCTTTGAAGCCTCGGTGTTAGTGGAAAATACCGAAGCACCTTAAACGGGATATTTTTCTGTCGGACCGATTTCTTCTCCTTGTAACGAGGGTGTTGACATACAGGGCATTTATCCAACTGCACATTTTCTTTATAATATAAAATGCAGTTATTTTGGCACGCGTGTATTTTTTCGTACCCAAGCCCCAATTTTCTCATTAGCTTTTTAGTCTTATAAAAAGTTGGCTCAAACTTGTTATCAGTAGGCAGCATTCCATTAATCAATCCAGCAATCCGATCATACGCAACTCCGCTGATATTACAATCGGCCTTGATGTTTAAGAGCTGTGTTAAAAACCTAGTGTATTTAGGACAATTCTCATACAAAGGTTCATCGGCAGCTTTCAACATCTCGTAAAATTCTGCAGCTTCTTTATTCGGTAATTCAATCTCTACCGCAGTTTGTACTTCTGTGATATCAACCGCTGCAGTATCTGGTGGGACTGATGTCTGAAGAACTGGCCGATCAACATTATCATTCAGGTGGAATTGACCCCCAAGACTATCAAGTATCATAGTTCTATAGGGATTACATTGACCGGATGAAGAAGCACCAGCAGAGGAAGATTCACCATATGTCTGAACGACAGGATTGCTCGACGTCCCGACTTCGCGTGACTCCCCGTGACAAGTCCATAGAAAATATCTTGGTGCAAATCCTTTGGTATATAGATGCAGAGTGACAGTCTCCCGATCCAAATATCGTCCATTCGAACAAATGCGGCACAAACATCGGATTTGATCACCCATGCTAACGAAATTCCGATTCGAATAGGCGAAATTTAGGAAGTACGTTACGCCTAATCGAAACTCATTCGTTAAAGCTCCACGATCAAGACGTCGGTACATCCAACTTCGATCAGCCGACATGATTCTGTCAATCAATGACAATTTCTTTGGTTAATGTCTTTAGGTGAGATTGTCCTATTCCATTCGGGATTTATGTTATTCGTACTGCACTTACGTTTTTATTTTAACTGTTAACTAATTATTCTAAATTTCGACAGCATCTCCCTACAGTTCTCCGAATACGCATATCATCTGGGCGCGTATCGGAGAACAAGAGAGATGTTGCCGAAATTTAGAATAATTAGTTAACAGTTAAAATAAAAACGTAAGTGCAGTACAAATAACTATATTCCTAAATTGTCCAATCAGGGACAATTCAAGAATTGTACGTCGTATAAAAGATCATCTACTTCTTTTACACGAACATACAATCCCCGAACGGATCTAAGGTTTTGCTAAATCATATCCGACTCGTCGATGCGTACGTGAAACATATCAACTCGTCGGATGGATGATTATTTTCTAAATGTTTCGAGACAGTTCGAGTCCATATTGGACGATTCCGGCGCGCGTTCGAAGTGGACGATTCCGGCGCGCGTCCGAAGTGGACGATTCCGGCGCGCGTCCGAAGTGGATAATTCCGAAATTAATCTAAACCCTAAAAATTATTCTAACAAATTAAACAATTAATCTAAATAATTAATCTAAATAATTAATTAACAATTTAAAAACAATTAAAAAACAATAAAAAAATATTATTAAACTACAAATTCCGGCACCGGAGTCTGGTGGACTCCGGCGCCGGCATACAATGGCCGGACACACTGTCCGGCCAATGTACAAGGTCCGGCGGCGGCCATCGGCCGAAACCCTATTTTTAGGGTTTTGGTCGGATTTTCTACCGGCCGCAACGGAAGAGACGGCCGACCGGAGGGCACATACCTGACAGTGTCGGCAGCAGCGGGAGGCGTCGTCGGCGCCGACAGCGGCGGCGAGAGGCAGGAGAGGAGGCGGCGGCGGCAGCAGCGGGAGGAAGAAGGGGGGCGGGCGCGATATGTGACCTATATAAACTTATCAGCAACGGCTCACTAGCCCGTTAGAAAGCCGTTGCTGATAAGTTATCATCAGCAACGGCTCACTTGTCCGTTAGAAAGCCGTTGCTGATAATTAACATCATCAGCAACAACTCACATGTCCGTTAGAACGCCGTTGCAGATACAATATATCTGCAACGGCTCGAGCGACCGTAAGAATGCTGTTGCAAATAGCAACGACTTGAGCGGCCGTTGCTGAAGACCAAGTTTCTAGTAGTGACCTCACCACCCCTTTCATAGAGGACACCTTGAGGAAAACCATGTCCCTCTCAACAAACTCTACCTCCCTGGCCTTTCCATTCGCAAACAGCTTCTTGCGACTCTGAGCTGCTAACAGCCTCTGTCTGATTTGCTTCACTTTTTCCACAGCCTCTTCCACCAGATCAGGTCCCATCATAAGGGAATCCCCTGCCTCAAACCAACCAATAGGTGACCTGCATCTCCGCCCATATAATGCCTCGAATGGGGCCATCCCAATGCTACAGTGGTAGCTGTTATTATAGGCAAACTTAATCAGAGTTAAGTGTCTCTCCCAACTGCCCGCCAGGTCTAAGACACATGCCCTCAGCATATTCTCCAGTGTCTGAATAGTCCGCTCTGACTAACCATTTGCTTGAGGGTAAAATGCGATACTGAACCGAACCAGAGTGCCCAACGCCTCTTGGAAGGACTGCCAAAATCAAGCTGTGAACTGGGTGCCCCGATCTAAGATGATCATAACAGGAACTCCGTGATAAGCGACGATCCGATCCAAGAACAACCTCGCATACTGCTAAGCTGAAAAGGTCGTCCTGGCTAGTATGAAATGCAATGTCTTGGTTAGACGATCCACCACTACCCAAATACAATCATTGCCTTTCTCGGACTTTAGCAACCCAGTCATGAAATCCATGATTATCTTCTCCCATTTCCGCTCCGGTACCCCTAAGTTCTGGAGCAACCATGTCGGCTTCAAATGCTCAGCCTTCACCTGCTGACACACTAGGCACTTAGACACGAACTCGGCCACCTCTCTTTTCATGCCTTTTCACCAATAATTCTGTCTGAGATCTCGCTACATCTTCGTGGCTCCCAGATGCATAGTATAGTTAGATCAAAGAGCCATCTTCATCAGCTGCCTGCGAACCTCGGCCATATCTGGTATCATAATCCGGTCCTTAAACCTCAGGACGCCCTCCGAGTCCACACTGAACCCATTATTTGCATCTCCTCTCCTAGCCAGATCCTTAATGAGTGCGCAAAAAGCATCCTCCTCCTGCACTGCCCGCAGCATGTCAACCAATCTTGACTGCACTCTCAAGTGGGCCACCAGCGCACTAGAATATGATACTGACAAGATGGCTCCGCCATCGAAACATATGGCCAAATCCTGAGCCAACAGCATCCTCCTGACTGCCAAATGTGCCAGGCTGCCCATAGACTTCCTGCTCAGAGTATCAGCTACCACATTAGCATTCCTTGGATGGTACATGATCGTGCAGTCATAGTCCTTCAACAACTCAAGCCATCTTCTCTGCCTCAGGTTCAATTCCTTCTGGGTGAGCAAATACTGGAGACTCTTATGATCAGTGTATATCTCACAAGCCTCGCCATAAAGGTAGTGACGCTACAGCCTCAATGCGAACACCACCGCTGCCAGCTCAAGATCATGAGTTGGGTAATTCTTCTCGTGAACCTTCAACTGCTTTGAGACATAGGCTATCACTCTGCCATTCTACATCAGCACACAACCCAAGCTCACTCGGGAGGTATCACAATAAACAATAAAACCTTTTGAATTTGAGGGTACTGCTAGAACTAACGCCGACGTCAAGTGGTCCTTGAGCTTCAAAAAGCTCTCCTCGTACTTACTGTCTCATTCAAACTTGACCTTCTTCTGGGTCAGGCGAGTCAATGGCGCTGCAATCCTAGAGAAATTCTCCAAAAACTTTCTGTAGTAACCTACCAACCCCAAAAAACTATGAATCTCCGAGACATTAGTCGGCCTCTTCCAATTCTGAACTGCTTCAATCTTTGCAAGGCCCACTTTTATTCCTTCCTTGGACACCACATGTCCAAGAAACCCCACACTCTCCAGCCAGAACTTGCACTTGGAGAATTTGGCATACAATCCGTGCTCTCTGAGAGTTTCTTGAACTACCCTCAAGTGCTCAGCATGCTCCTCCCTGCTCCTGGAATAAATCAAAATATTATCAACGAACACAATCATAAACTTATCCAAGTATTCCTTGAACACTCTGTTTATTAGGTCCATAAATGCTGCATATGCATTAGTTAGCCTAAAAGACATAACAAGGAACTCAAAGTGCCCATACCTCGACCTGAAAGCAATCTTAGGGATGTCACTGCCCCGAATCCTCAACTGATGATACCCTGACCGCAGGTCAGTCTTAGAAAACCACTGCGCCCCCTGAAGCTGATCAAACAAGTCATCAATCCTGGGCAATGGGTACTAGTTCTTCACTGTTACCTTGTTAAGCTGTCGGTACTCAATGCACATCCGCATGGACCCATCCTTCTTCTTTACAAAGAGCACTAGAGCATCCCAAGGCGAGACACTGGGGCGAATGAAACCCAGATCAAGCAGTTCCTGCAATTCGGACTTCAACTTCCTCAACTCAGCTGGTGCCATCCGATACGAAGGAATGGAGATCGGCTTCACCCCTAGCTGCAAATCGATACAAAATTCGATCTCTCTCTAGAGGTAACCCTGGCAACTCTTTTGGAAACACATCAGAGAACCCGCATACTACGGGCGTCCCCTCGATGTCTCTGGCCGCACCTCCGCCTTCCTCTGCCACTAACACAAAGGCCAAAAATGATTGACACCCGCTAAAGAGTAACTTCCGGGCCTTAAGAGCTTATATTGCCATCAACGGGGTTCACCCCTTCCCTCACCCTGGAAGGTAAACGGGGGTAACCCGGGCTTACTGAAGGTCACAGTCTTAGCCCTACAATCTACTGAGGCAAAATGATCCGTCAACCGCTCCATGCCCAATATCACATCAAGCTCTAACATCGGTAGGAGTGTCAAATTGGCCATCAACACATGCCCACAAATGACAACCTCGCAGCCTCGAAAGACTATCTCTACCATCACAGAAACACCCGTAGGTGTACATACCACAAGAGGTAAATCAAGCACAGAAGATTCCCCGGGACAACTTAGCAGCAAACAAAGCAGTCACAAAAGAGTGCGTAGCATGCTGATCAAATAAGATATATGCAATGGCAGACCCAACAATAATATTACCTAACACCACTGCCCTGGACGCCTCAACACCCTCTTGGTTCATAACAAACACCCGTACAGCCGGTCTCTCTAAACCACTAGCTCACTGGCCTCCTCCTTGAATCTGACACCTATGAGCTAAAGAACCCACCGACATAGGTGCCTTTCATCTGGTCTGATCAGGCTGTTGACTGCCCTTATTAGGGCAATCCTTTTTGTAATGCCCAGTCTGCCCACAGTTGAATTATCCCTTAGACCGTCCCCAGCAAGCCCCACAGTGCTTTCGGTGATATCGGTTACACCGTTGTGGCCCAAATCTCCGCTGCAGACCTTCAGATGATGCTCCTGGTCCTGAACCTCTAGAACTGTTATGACCTCTGCCCTGGGGCGGATCCGATGCCCCGGGAGTACCCTCAAAATGAGTTGGCCGACCCCCTAAATGCTGGGGCTGAAACTTCTTCTTCTGAGGTCCATCAAGCATGTCTGTCGGTACGAGTGCCTCCTTCTGGAGCGCCTCATCAATGACCCAGACAAATGAAGTCTCCTTCGTGTAATGGATCAATCTGGCAATTTGCGACCTCACTCCCTCAACAAACCTCTTGACCCTGGTGGTCTTTGTGGCTATCAAAGTGGGATGGTACTTCGAGAGGCATGTGAACTCCATCTTGTAGTATATCACTCACATGCTACCCGTTTCACGTAGTAGCTCGAACTCCTTCATCCGCCTATCCCGGACGCTCATGGGTAGGTACTTCACCATATCAGCTCTAAACTCCTCCCAAGTAGGGGGTGGTGCATCTGCTACTCGGCCGTCCCTCCAGGTATGGAGCCAATCCTTAGCTGGTCCTCTCAGCTGTAACCCGATCAGTCTAGCAGTCATCTCAGAAGAATAACCAAGCTCCCTGCATAGCTCATAACAATCTCCCAGGAAACTGGTGATCTCCACCCGTTGATCTATCCATGTATACTCTGGTGGCCTGAATGCAACAAAATCTGCATAAGAAGGTGCTCTGGGGGCTCTGACCACTGGTCCCACTGGCTGAACCACCTCTGGTACAACGGGTGCTGCTAGTACTGGCGATGGTTGCTGCCTCAGCTCTTGCTCTGTACGGAGTGCCTCTATCAGCTCAGCCACTCAGACCTGTAGCTGTACAACCATGGGATCCAGTCCCACCTCCTCCCGGGCCTGCGGTGGTCTCCCACGACCCCGGCCCCGACCCCGACCTCAGCCTCGACGCTCAGTGGAGTTGATATGACTACCACTCCTTGCGGCATCAAAGGCCTAATCTGAAATCAACAAAAGGGAAATATCAAGAATTAGGCAATTGAATTCACCCTAAGTCGTTAAATAATTTAACCACAAGTCACACTAAGGTGTAGACTTAGCCCA
Source organism: Canna indica (assembly GCA_034359265.1). Taxonomy (NCBI): domain Eukaryota; kingdom Viridiplantae; phylum Streptophyta; class Magnoliopsida; order Zingiberales; family Cannaceae; genus Canna; species Canna indica. Next base: position 44,146,398 of record CP136892.1, read on the forward strand.
TTGACCTCATATCATACCCCTACCGTATACTGACACGGTAGGAATGCCCTATATGGTGACAACTCTAGGTCATAGTCAGACCGAACCTAGCTCTGATACCAACATTGTCATGCCCCAACTCAGGGTCACGTGACCAACCAGGGTATATGTGCCTATACCCCGCAGCCTAAACCATGCACATGCAAACTCAACAAATAATATAGTGAAAAGAAATAACAAGTTTTATTTTAATGAAAAGCGAACCAAAACAAAGTTAAATTCAAGTAGCTCAAATGAAACAAAAAGTGCGGAATAACGTTTTAAGTTCAGCAGTTCAAAAGTTCAGATACAATAAAACCTGAAATAAATGACATAAATGCCCTCAGGGCTACAACTCCAAATCAAGCTAATACAATTCGTGCATGACTACTACCAAAGGACTCGACTACGACCCTAACTAGGACTGCTATGAGATCATGCGGCTCCTCTACCCTCCAGCGACGCCAAGTGCCCACCATGCCCAAAGGCAAGAACACATACTAGGGAAGTGCATCGGGCCGAATCCCACTATGCCCAAAGGCAACAACACATACTAGAGAAGTGCATCGGGCCGAAGCCCACCATGCCCAAAGGCAACAGCACATACTAGGATAATCGGGAAAGGCCTTCCGAACTTGCTCCATGAGACGTGATCACAAGAGTAATCAGGAAGGCACTCCGAACTTATTCTGTAGGTTGGGAATGTGACGTTCAACCACGAGAGCATAGCCCGAAATCCGGATCCTAATTGAGCCGCTCTGCCATTCTCAAGGATACGGCGTATCAAGATCTAAGTCAAGATTCTCCTACGGTGTCCTAGGGGTATCCTCATTATGAAGCGACTCAACACTCCAAACCCAACCCCTATCCCTTATACCCGTAATGTCATGAACCCGTGTGATTTTATTTTATACATACTTTATAAGTTGATTCATAACAGATTATGCTCACCCCTAACCCAATTTTAATTAAACAATTAAAATTTAGATCATCTCCATTAGGGTTTTGTTTTAAGTTACTGTTCTGCCCAGAACTACTAAGTATAATCCGAATCTAGTCTCCAAAGTATGTCCTATATTTCCAAACTATATTTTCTGGTCGAAATGATAGGTTACAAGACTATATTCACACATATACACACATCATAGCAAATAAATTAAAATCAGTACAGATTCATCATCTCAGCATATAATTCCAGCAACATGAAATTTCAGCATACTTATAAAATTAAATTCAAAAATTAACAGAAATTAACCCCTAAATTATCATTAAGACAGAATACTAATCTCATAAATTAATTCACAGAAATCATGCTTTTCATCAAGATTAACAAGAACTCACACACTTAAATCAAGAATCAAGCATTAAAATCAAGAACCCCCTTCTCAAAAACCCCTAATTAGTCATTATCAAGATCTTAATCCTACCACATGATTTCTACCCAAAAATCACAGATTTAATTCTAATCAAGAAACTCATAATCAAGAATCTCAAACTAGGAGAATAGATCAAGATTTCATATCAAATGAAACATGGCAAGAACGCGAAAAACAATCAAGAAACGAAACACAAATACCAAGCCGTCAAGAACGGCTTCAAGAATCTGATTGAAATCACGAAGAGAGAGGGTAAAACACTCACTTTAATTGGAAGAAGAACTAAGGAAAAAATCCCGGATGACGGCCCTCAAATCCGGCTTCAAAAGGTTGGCGACTCAACCCAAGGAAAGGCTCCATAGGACGACGGCTCACTCCAAGCTGCCGGTTTGGAGAGAGGGAGAGAGAGGAGAAGGAGAGGGGCTGGCTCGGCTAGCTGAGTTCAGCTCGGCTCCAAAGGGAAGGAAGAGAGAGAGGGGAGGAAGGGAAAGCAGGCGGCTCGGCTCGGCTCCAAAGAAAAGGAAGGAGGAGAGGAAGAGAAAGCAGGCGGCTCGGCTCAGCTTTGGGTGGCGGCGGCTCCAAGGAGATAAGGGAAAGGGGGCTGACGGCTTGGCTTGGCTTGGTGGCTGGCTCCCTTTCTCAATTCTTTGGGTGGCTTCAAAATAGGAGCCACAAGCCTTGAGGAGGGGGTTTTATACTCCCTCCTCAACCCTAACCCCTTAAACACCTTAATCCAAAACCCGCATCCACCTTAAGCTAAAACTAAACCCGCTAACCTGATAGACTTAATTAATTTAATTAAACTTATTCTAATAAATCACAAGCAATTAATTAAACACACCCACATGAACATAATTAACAATTATGCACACACAACATCAAATTAAATAATTACAACTACCCAAGCCTAAAATTCATAAATTCATAAATTCATATCCTACTTACCTGAGCTCGTAAGCTTGCTCCAGACCATGAGTCGACTCGGCTCGACCACGAACTAGTCCGTTAGGCTGGCAAACACATATAAGAGGAAAAATAATAAATGTAAATAACTAGGATATTAGATAGATATACTCCAATGTGTTTAAGTCTTTGACCTTGGCTTTTATTTCATATATCGGAAATGTCTCCATTGAAATTTAAAAGGAAATTTTATATCTGATGTTGTCAATATCAGTCTTAGAATAAAAATCTTATCTCCTATATTGGTTCTTGATATTATTTTTCCTTTCAACACATGTTGACCCATTCGAATTATCTCAAGTCGAGTATCATTGCATAGACCTGAAGATTTATCTATGTTTCTCAGAAGTATGACATGAACACCGAATTTGAGCTTCAATTCAGGGTTTGGAAGACCGTAACATAAAATGGTGTTCAAAAGTTCAAGCGTATGAATGTCATTAATTGAATCACAGCCACTGTTCGATGAACATGGGTTGTCAAAGCTGAGGTAAATCTTTGAACTATTCCATTGGTAGGTACTAAGATAGCTCTGTGCTGCAAGTAATTGAGATCGCTCATGTTGTTCAAAAATGATAGATAAATGACATTCGCAATTGCAGCAAGCAGATCACCAGTTTCTTATATGAGCAAATCATCACGAATCTTTATGTTGACATCCTCATCATTAGCATCACCAAAGGTCTCATTTCCAATGCTTAATACCCAATTTGAGAGATCTTTTAGATATTGAACTTCATACGGTGAATTTCCTGATGTCACACCCAATAATCCGGGCATGACTGGCCAGAGTACTGTACGTACCTGGAAGCCTAACTCAACCATAATAGACCACAAATACTAAACCTTGAACAATTCATAAAAGTGAAACCAACTTTCTTTATATCACAATTTTAAAATGACTTTCCAAATTAACCACTAATAAATCAAATGAATACAAATGTTAAAGACTCATAAGAAAAATTGGTTAACCATAAGGAGTTTTTGACGTACAAAATGGAAACAAAGTTTTTAAACACCTATCTACTAAAAGAAGAATATAAATACTCCTACAGACTCAACATAACCCCCGACCACGACGTGTCACGAGATTCGCCATCCCTGACGCCACCAGTCGCGCTACTGCATCCTAGTACATGCCTGGTCACGCTCAAGTGCTGCAGTATAGTAAATAAAACTGTAAGTCCAACTTGGACATAGTGAGTGACATAATCTCCTGCAACCATGCTCAAGAGACCAAACCAGCAAATATACATGGGACTTTAGAGATCAAAATGCATAGAATACAGAGATAGACATGCCAAGAATCCATATATATGCAAATTCAAGCGTAGCCATATAACGACATAAGTAACATCCATTAGAAGGTAAATAACAAGTATAAATATCCAATCATCCATGCAAGCCACCCGAGTCAGTCGTCAGCGTGGCAGTACTGACGATCTTCCTGGTCCAAGGACCCGTCAGTCCGATATCCGGGGACCCGTCGGTCCAATCATCCAGAGACCCGTCGGTCTACGAGTCGGGCGCTGATCACCTTTGTCTCAGCGTGCTCCCCGCTCTTGCTACCCGGGTCGGTCGTCAGTGTGGCGGCTGACGAGCTTCCTGGTCCACATCCACAAACACATCCAGGCACACACAACCAATCCACAGTATATGCATATAAATTTTAAACAACATAAATGCTTACATCTGCATGCTTGTAAACCGTTATGGGGGCCACCAAAGCCCTTAATATCCTCAAGTAAAAGGGGCACATGCCTCATTCATATCATGTAAGTATGACAATTCAAGAGACAATCAAAATAACTTTAATTGCCCAATTAAATCAAGTCATGCCATTTAGTAACTATAAGAGAAACATCATCTAAATTTCTAAACAAGCCAAGGGAAACCTACCTCTTACTTGTCTCTAATCTCTTCCTACTTGTGTTTGTTTCTAACTAAGTGTAAGAGCATTTATGAGCAGTTTAGTACCCATCTTAAGTTGATGGATACTATCCCAATACTTGACCAATCTAAGTTATACACCCAGCAGCGAGCAAGGATTAACAGCTGCCCAAATTCATCGAAGATCAAATGGCCTTCAACATGGAAGGGAACAGCTACCCCTAACTTGGCCGAGTGGCCTCTTGCATGGGGAGGGACGGCTGCCCCTATTCTTGGCCGAGAAGGCTATGGTGTAGGGACAGGGGCGCAGCCCCCTGTTCTGGCCGAGAGGCCAGCGACGATAGAGGGGAGACGATTGCTCAGGTTGGGGTCAATTGGAGGTGTCAAGGTTTCAAGAAACAATAAACCAACATATAATCATGTAATAACTTGAAATCCTTTGATAGCGTGAAAGGAAACCCATTGAAATAGACATCAAATTCGTGGCAAAAAAATCAAGAACAGGGAGGCGACGACTAGACTCTCAAAGCAAAGAAGAAGGAGGTTAAATCACTCACAGTTTTTGCAGGAAAGGGAAAGGGGAGGATGCTATTGAGGTTCCTCGACTCTTGATTCCGACGAAATCGACAACTCCGGCTGCCAACCGCCCTCTTCCTCACGTGTCGCCATTGCCCTTCTCGCCAAGTCGAGCGCTGTGCGGTTTCCCCCAACCGCATAGCTCACTTAAATAGATTGGGGTTTATTTTAAACCTCAATTTAAACTTTTACCCCTCTTTTACCACCCGACTTTCTAGACCCGCTAAAAATCTATTTTAAGTCCGATTCGGATTTCGATCGAACCGTTGAGTTTGTCTCGAGGTCTAGTCTCATGATGACATGCCAATTTGCAGAAATAATAATTAAAATAAAATTCTAGATTTTCCCTAAATTAAAAACTTACCAGATTCTGCCCCGAAACTTCGCTAACTCGCTCAATTTAAGTCATCGCTTTCCTGCTGTGCAACCGAATAAATTTAATCAAATTATGGTTATCACACTTGAGTGCAACCTCATATGTCTTGTTAATGTTAGCATCTCACATAGTATCTCCACAAATAAGATGAATTAATGGTAGCATGCACAATATCTTGTCTTGACCCTTTGGGTACAATAGACAGAATCTCTTTGAAATCAACCCCCTTCATTTTCCTTCAAAAGGTTGCTCAAAGCTTGATTATATCCCTCAAGGTTCGATCAACAACTTCAAAATAATGCTTCTTCATCATTGGAGTTTCATCATATATAATAAGTTTCACTTTTATTATCAAATCAGCCAATGGACAACCTTGATTCATATAACAGGTGGAGTCTTCATCAACATTCATGGAGATTGTAAATCTTGGATGTATCGTACTCCCACTTGGAATGAGCAAAGCCATTATTCCACTCGAAGCAACTATTAAAACAATTTCACTTTTGGATCTCAAAGTTGTTGAAAGAGTTCTCTAAATGAATATTTTCCCAGTGCCACTAAATCTATATAGAAAGAATAGTCCTCCACGATTTTAAGCGACTTTAAGCATGATCTTGCAGTATATATTTCTTTGCTCAACTGTGAGATTAGAAAGGAGTTGGGCATGTTATGCAGCTAATGATCGTTTGTCATAGTTAAACTCATCCTAAATAAGTCTATTTTTGCATTGAGGAAGGAATGAGATATCTAGAAATGACATTTCAGGTAAATCAGCTAGACTCCTGTTGTAACTCCTTAACATATTATCAATCTCTGCAAGAGCAAAGTTCTCCAACTCATCTTCAATTAGATCCAATCTTCATACACAAAATTCATTCATAAAATATTCAAAAAGTATTTTTTTTGTGTGTATGTTTTTAGAGATTTTAGGATGTGTAACGCGTTGTAGACTTTTGCAAAAAAAAATAAAGAAAAAAATAAAAAATTATGAAAAATATTTATTATAATAAATATAGATTTTAGGGGTCTAAAAAAATGTGGACCGAAAATCTCGCAAATATTATTTTTGAAAATTTCGGATCGTTAATTAAAAACCATTTCTAAAATTTTGGGTAATAAAATTATATTTTCATTTCAATAGACAAACAGAAATTTTATGCGAAAATAATTAATGAGAATAGTATAATAATTTATTTTTACCAAAAAAATAATTTAAAATTATTAAATTATGTGTAGTAATTAAGTTTGAATGTAATTTGCCCAGAATAATTTTTTTAAAAATTCATTAAATGAGCGGAAAACTACACATTTTTCATTAAATGGGCGGGGTCTAATATTTTTTATTACATGATTTTATAGAAATGTCCATGAAATAAGAGGGAAATAGTATTCCTTTTTACCCATATACTTTGTAATTTTTATTAGAGTTTTAAAAATTTCAAATCCTAAGTTAAAAATTTTGACCCGAAAATCTCGATAATATTAGAATTTTAAAAATTTTGGATCCTAAATTAAAAACGATATTGAAAACCTTTTCTAAAATCCCAAAAAGTCATTTAAAAAATCATTTATTAAAAAATCTATTTAAAATTTTTGTGAATTAACACTAGATAAATTTCCATAAAATGATTAAAAAATCTTGCTTATTGATATTTAGAAATAAATTTACCTATTTATCTTTATAATAAAATCAGCAAGTTGCTTATAAATATCTTGGTTATTGATATTTATAAGTTAATATATAATGTTGCCATATAAAAAAATTTGCCTTCAAAATCTTAAAAATATTATAGTTTTGAAAATTTTGAATCATAAATTAAAAATGAGACATTGCCCATTTATGATATATTTGTGTAGTTTTTTTGTTCATTTAATGAATTTAAAAAAGTTTTATTCTTGACAAATTATATTCTAAATTGATTAGTGCACATAATTTAATAATTTTAAATTAATATTTTTAATAAAATAAATTATTATATTATTCTCATTAATTATCTTCGCATAAAATTTCTCTTTTTCGTATTAAAGTAAAAGTATAATTTTATTTAACATGAATATTTTGTTTTTTCTAAATTAAAAGCTACTTTGAAAATATATCCTAAAATCCTCAAAAAATCACAAAAAAACTTTTTTGTGTTTTTTTACAATTGAAATTTTTGTGTAGTTTTTTTGGATATTTTATGATACATTTTCAAAATCATTTTTAATTTAGTATTCGAAACTTAAAAAAAAATCCTAAAATCCTCCAAAAAAATCACAAAAATTCTAATTTGAATGAAGTTTTTTTGACATTTTGTTTTGAAGATTTTCACAATTATGAAACTTTCACAATTATTATTAATATAGAATTCAAAATTTTCATAATCCTAATTTAATGAAATTTTGAAAGAAATTTTTTTATATGTGAACATGCCCTACGTTAACTTATAAATTTGAATAAGTAACTAAGTAAAATTATTATAAACACAATAGGCAAGTTTATCTAATTTGATTATAATTTGATATAAAAATGTAATATCCATCTAATCAAATTTCAAATTGCATATTTATTTATAATGATTTTTTTTTGTAAATTTTAGCAAAAACATTATTAATTTAATTGGGTAAATCAATTTGATATAATTAATTACCTATATTGGTTAATAAATTTCAATAAGCAAATTAATTTGATATGTCAATTTAAAATTATGTAGAAGTGCAACGGAAGTCCTATAAGTTTTAAGTTTTTGAACATAAGTCGTATAAGTTTCATTTCGGTATTTTCAGTCCAATATGTTTGCTACATAGCTCAAATTTGGTCCTATCCGTGACGGCCCATTAACTCTCCGTCCACGTGGACATAATGTCATTCATACACGTCGACAAATTTGATCATATAAGTTTTATGTCGAAATTTTCAGTCCTATATGTTTGCTCTATAGCATAGATTTAGTCATATCCGTGATGGTCCATTAATTCTTTATCACACCCCAACTCAGGGTCACATGACCAGCTGGGGTATACGTGCCTATACCCCGCAGTCTATCCCATGCACATGCCAACTCATAATAAAACATAGTGGAAAGAACAACAGAATTTTTATTATGAACGTGAAACCAAAACAGATTCCATTTAAGAAGTAAGGTTTTTAGCAAAATATTTAAAGTGCGGAAATAAGTAAATCAAAGTTCAAAAGTTTACTTTAACAAGTGAAATCTGAATGAAAGACATGAATGTCCCTAAGGGACTACAATTCCAAAATACTAAAACACAAGTGCATGACAAATCTATCAAAGACTCGACTACGACCCCTAACTAGGATTGCTATGAGATCAATGTGGCTCCTCTGCCCTCCAGCCGCACTAAGTGCTCCAGCCCATCTCACTGGTCAGGCTTTGCAAAAAAAAATGAGGGTGAGTCCAAAGGAACACAGAGAGCGATTGTACCAACCTCCACCACAAAACTAACCATAGAGATAAGGCATATAAACATAAATACTCCTGTCTCATACAGGAGAAATGCAACATATGTGGTATGGCTAACTAACGGCCACTTGGCGAACCCATGCCTGAAGGTAAGCCTAATCACATAGCAGTGAATCTACAACAGGCCTATCTGCCTACCCATGCCGTAAGGCATGCTGGACACTTACAAGGGTTATGAGGATAATCGAATTTTATCCATCCAGACTTATCCCATGACATACCCTTATGGCACGTTTGTTTCATGGGAATTCAATGTGGGATAGGATTTGCCAATTCCTATAAGATGTTTGATTATGTCTTGGATTAAAACAATTCGGATAAACATGGGATTTAATTCCGATTCAAACGGGATATAGGTATCCTCCATCGGGAGGTGGGAATTAAAAACCGCGGACTTATTCTCATACGACGGCTTCAACCTCGAACGCTCCTCTCTCGATACCCGATAGAATTTATACTACTGCGAACAAAGCATCTCTTCTTCTCCTCATCTAAGCGCTCTCTCGATTCCGGGTTGCTTTTCTTCTTCCCCTCATCCGAGCGACGGCAGCGGACAGCTTCTTCTCCTCATCCGAGCGACGGCGGCGGCATACACGGTAAATTCCTCTTCTCCTTCTTTCTTTTTCTCTTTTCCGCCTCATTTTTCCTCTGCTAACAGACGCGGGTTCCTTCTATTGCTCCCTTCTCTTCTTCCCCCTCTTTGCAGCGGACAGCTTCTTCTCCTCATCCGAGCGACGGCGGCGGCATACACGGTAAATTCCTCTTCTCCTTCTTTCTTTTTCTCTTTTCCGCCTCATTTTTCCTCTGCTAACAGACGCGGGTTCCTTCTATTGCTCCCTTCTCTTCTTCCCCCTCTTTGCAGCGGACAGCTTCTCCTCATCCGAGCGACGGCGGCGGCATACACGGTAAATTCCTCTTCTCCTTCTTTCTTTTTCTCTTTTCCGCCTCATTTTTCCTCTGCTAACAGACGCGGGTTCCTTCTATTGCTCCCTTCTCTTCTTCCCCCTCTTTTACTTCTTTCTCTTCCTCTTCTGCTCTTCCTCCTTCTTCGATCTCCTCTGTTCCCTTCACTGCTCGCGCCAAGCTTGCGTGCAATCACAAGAGATCTCTTCTTCTCATCAGGATGGTTGCTTCCCTGGCTCGCCTCACCCTCGCGCGCTCTTCACTGATCGTGCGCTCTTCACTGATGTTTTTCTATTGACTATTAATTGATCCACATTGTGTATTTTAACAAATTGAAAGCTTCCAGGTGAAGGGAACATAAGAGAAGGAGGAGAAGGAGGAGAAAAGGAAAAGGAAAAGGAACCGTGGGAGAAGAAGTAAAGAAAGGAGAAATAGGAGAAAGATTTGGCTCCTCACCAGATTTGGCTCATCACCCTCGAAAGGTGTAGAGGTTAGTTTGATTTCACCTCTCTTTTTTCCTTAAGGAACACAGTAAGAAATTAATGTTGTTGCAGCTCTTGGCACGAGCTTCTTCTTGGACTTAGATTTTCTTGGTAGTGATGATTACTATTAGTAGAGCATGAAACCTGTTTAGTGTAGGAAGATTTAGGGCAAAAGAAATTGTTGTGTTGTGTGGGTTGGATTGCTCAACCAGCTGAGTAAGCAGATATTTGCTTCCCTTTGTTTAAGAAAAGTATGACATGTAGAGTACAAAAGTCCTTTGAATCTTATTAGTTTGGATTCAAAATTGCAATATATTTGCAGTAGAGATATCAAACTTGACAATCAATAGATTTTTGCTTTTGGTGTTTCTCACCTTTTTATTTTTGGTAATCCCTTTTCTGTTTGGTTGAGCAAGGATTTGCAGTGAGTTCATTTTGTATGGTGGACTACTATATATTAATTTGTTCCGTTATATTCATGTGAAATAAAAATGATGAAGAAACCCTTTTTGTATCCCAGTGAGGATGATGTTATTGTTTTATTCCATCTTGAAAGTTCTCATCTTGGGTAACTTGTACCTGTAGTATGATGAGAGGTGACGATTTGAGTTGGTCTTTCTCATAGCAAAAGAATGTTTCTACAGTTCTACTCTTGGTGCTATTAAATCATAAACTCTTTTGTTTTTTCTATGTGCTATTATTTTTTTGCATATAATTTCATTATCCCGGTGCCCAACAAATTGTTTACTTTGTATGCAAATAATCTACTGTAATTTATCAGCTACATCACTATATTCTACTCTTATAATTTATCTTGAGATTAAATTGCTTTATTAATATATTTTATTTTAATTTATTTTTCGTAGACATGTCATCCAGAAATGAAGTAATTGCTGCATATGTAGCAACATTATCGACAATGATTTGTGAAGTTATTTCAACTATTAGTGCTTGTATTGTGTTGCTTATAGAAAATTTAAATAGAAGAGAGGAAGAACGTGTTGTAAGAGAGCGTAGATTTAAGGTACGTGGTTTAAGGAAGTGGTTTAAGGTACGTAAAATATACTGATCCAAAATGGAAGTGGTTTAAGGTACGTAAAATAAATCTAAAAAATTATCCTCCTTTTTCTAATTTACTAAAAGTTAATTATTTAACATCATTTTTTAAATTTAGGATTGCTTAGGAGCACTCGACGGCACTTATATTAAGGTGCGAGTCCCATCTGAAGATAAACCTCGTTACCGCAATCGTAAAGGGGACATTGCCACTAATGTGTTGGGTGTTTGTGCTCCCGACATGAACTTTATTTTTGTTATGCCCGGGTGGGAAGGTTCTGCTTCAGATTCTAGAATCCTACGAGATGCTCTTAATAGGAGGAATGGATTAAAAGTCCCCATCGGTACATCCTTATGAAAAATTACATCATAATTAGATATGTTGGAATCTTTATGCAAGAAACTTCTAATATAAATCTTCATTTTTGTTTTAGGAAACTATTATCTAGTGGATGCTGGTTATACTAATGGAGAGGGATTTCTTGCACCATATAGATCGACGAGATACCATTTATCAGAATGGGGAGAAGGTTCTAGAGCTCCATCAACACCACACGAGCTTTTTAACATGCGTCATTCATCAGCTAGGAGCGTGATAGAAAGATGTTTTGGACTTCTAAAGATGCGTTGGGCTATTCTTAGAAGTCCATCATTTTATTCAATCACGATACAAAATAAAATAATTATTGCATGTTGTCTTTTGCATAATTTCATTAGGAGAGAAATGAGTTTAGATCCTTTCGAGGTGCAATTAAGTCATATAGAGGAAAGTAATGATCATATCAATGGCGATGATATTAATGCCATAAGTAGTGTAGAGACATCACCTCAGTGGACCGAATTCCGTGAGAAGCTAGCAAATGATATGTATAATGAGTGGAGAGTTAACAATTGATTTATGAATTATACTTGCTACTATTATTTTTTATAATATTTTATTAATATTTCCATCAGTTTTACTTGGTTCTAAAGTGATATTAAATGATGTGATTGATGCTGAAATTTTAAATTTTAAAATCTAAAAATGTTGAGGTTATGATGGTTAAAATTTATGATTTTAATATTTTTAATTGCTAAAATGTTGATTAATTTATAATGCTTTATCAGGATAGATGGATCGCTCAAACAATCAAACTAAGAAGACTCGCGATAGATTTGTTTGGACAAAACAAGAAGAAGACTTTTTTATTGATATTTTAGAAGATCTTGTTAATGCTGGATGGAAAAGTGATAATGGATTTAGGCCAGGGATGTACGGAGAGATTGAAAAGAGAATGGAAAGTATATATCCAGGATGTGGGATACGAGCTAACCCACACATTGAATCAAAGCTGAAAATTATGAAAAAACAATTCAATATAGTATATGATATGTTAAACCAATCAGGCTTCGGATGGGATTCAGAACGCAAATGTGTAACAGCTGAAGAAGGTGTATGGGAAGAATATTTGAAGGTATAATTTAATTGCTTTTAATAAATTATATATATTTTTATGTATAAAAGTTAATCATGAACAACTTATTTTTATGCAGAAGGATGCAGATGCTAGAATTTTGAAAAACAAGCATTTTCCTTATTATGAAAAACTTTCAGTAGTCTTTGGCAAGGATCGAGCAACCGGTGTTAATGTTGAGACGCCCGTAGATGCAGTTGAAAGGTTGGACGAGGAGGAGGTTGAAGTAAGAGATGATGTGGAGGTAATGGATTCTCCGTATTCGATTAATGTGACAGCATCAAGTAGCATGACTCGCCAAGGGCGAAAAAAGAGATGTTCTAGAGAACATAATATGGAATCAAACATTTCAAAGATTGGAGAACATATGGGTGTTATGGCAAATAAAATGGGAGATATAGCTAAAAATTTAGTGGTGTTGTCCAACCAATTTGGTCAAGACAAGGAGTTGGGAAAGATGAAAAAAGAAATTCATGATGAGTTGAAGAAACTTCCAATTAAAGATCAGATGGATGTCATTTTTCTTACTCGCTACTTAGGGACACACGATGATGATCTTCTGATTTTTAATGGGATGCAAAATGTGGAAGACAAGCTTCAATATTTAAATTTCATTCTAGATAATGAGCGGCGTTAGCACCAAAAAAAAAAAAGTTATATTTTTTGGACATGAGATTGATATTGTTGCATTTCTTGTTATAGATTTGATAAGCTTATATATTTTCAATTATGGATTAATACTTAGTATTTTGGAACGTGATAGATAATTATTTATGGTGCACTCTCATTATGTTCTTTTTTTTTTTGATATATATGAATCTATATTTTTTCCATGAATACATATTGTGATAAGTCAATTTTAATTCTATTTTAAAGCATATTTTATCAAAATTTTCTTATCATTATATTAAAATAATTATTTAACTTCAATTTTAAAAGTGATTAGTTGGTAAAATCAAATTTAAGTATTAAATTATTAATATCCGACCTCTTTATCCTGAGCCAACACAAACATAGGATATGAAAATCTTGTCTTATCCAATCTTCTTATCCGAGATTTCAACAAACGCTGAATAAGATATAAGCTTATCACACGAGATTATTATCCTGATTAATTCCAACTGAATTCCGATCCGACTGAAATTCTATCCTATGAAACAAACGCACCATTAAAGAAATATATGAGAATAATTGGGATTTGCCCATCCGAACTAATTCCAAAACAAACGAGAATAATCGGGATTCGCCCATCCGAACTTATTCCAAAAAGAAGCAGGAATAATTGGAATACGCCCATCCGAACTTATTCCAAAAAGAAGCGGGAAGAATCGGGATTCGCCCATCCGAACTTATTCTAAAGAGAAGCAGGAATAATCATGATTCGCCTATCCGAACTTATTCCAAAAAGAAGCGAGAATAATCAGGATTTGCCCATCCGAAATTATGCCAAAAAGAAGTGGGAATAATCGGGATTCGTCCATCCGAACTTATTCCAAAGTGAAGTGGGAATAATCGGGATTTGCCCATCCGAACTTATTCCAAAGAGAAGCGGCAATAATCAGAATTTTCCCATCCAAACTTATTCCTTTTTGAACACTGGTTGGGATTTACCCATCCAAACTTCCGAGCTCAACCCACAAACTGGCTCCTAACCGAGTCTCTCTGCCATTCATGAAAGATATGGCACCCACAAGACCTAAGTCAAGTGTCTTCCACGGTGTCCTAGGGGTGTTCATATTGGGAAAAAAAATGTCGCAACACACTATGCCCATTCCCGACGCCTGAGACCCGCAATGTCATCAACCCATGAGGTTTTGTTTCATGCATTTAATTTTCTTGTTGGCTCTTAACAGTTTATTTTGCCCATTGAATTTTAATTCTTTAATTAAAATTAAAATTCCCGAATTTAGGTTTTGTTTTCAGCCTACTGTTTGAGCACAATTCTGGTGTACCCAAGCCGAATCTGATTTCTAGAGTGTGTCCTATGATTCCAAACTATATTTTCTGGTTAAAATGATAGGTTACACAACTATGTTCAGCAATCATCACACTTCATAAACACAGTTTCAAATCTCAGCATCATTAGAGACAATCCAACATGAAATTTTAGCTTAATTAGATTTTCAGCATGCTAAATTAATCAACACGAAAATTACAGCAATAATCATTCCAAAAATATTGCTAAATCAGATTTCATTCATTACAAACAACGATTAAAAAGGTTTATATTCTAAACATAATTTAGCATACTTCAAATCCCTACATCAATGTCAATATTCAAGTTTCAAAATCACGAATCATCGAGGACATAAATCATGTCATCAAGAAGTAAATCTTTCACATGAAACCATAAATTAACACGATGATATTCATGAGTTTAACCTTACACAAGACTTATCATCATAATAGTATAACAAGATTCATAACCAAGAGAACTAAATCTCATTAAACCGAACATGCTCTCTTAGGCAATTTGACAAACACCTTGAGGGCATCCCTTTGCCCACCTTGGCCGAGCACCCCTAGGACAATCCTAGGGCTGCCGCACCACAAAGGGTGTGGGGGGGGGGGGGGGGGGGGGTCCTCGGGTCTCCACTACCATGGCAACAAACGAAAATGACAAGAAACCCTGATTCAAATGGTAAATCGCCAAAACTTCTTAAGTTCCCAAGAACGGCTCGAGAACACGAGAATCCAAAAGAAAAGAAAAGGGGAGGATGAACCACTCACATAATTAGGAAGAAGAAAAGAAGGTTTTCCCGATCGGCAGTCTCCGAATCCAACCACACCGCACGGCGGCGGCTCGGCTCCACCCAAGAGTTGGCGGCTCCAAGAGAGGGGAAGAGGAGCGGGGGGGGAGGAAGATGACTTGGCAGCTAAGCTTCTAAAAGAGGGGGAGGCGGCAGCTCCAACAAGGGGGACGACTGCTCCCCTTTTACTTCTTGGCTTATGCGGCTCAATTAGGAGCCGCATAAGTGAATAACCTCATGGGAGGGGGTTTATAATCACCTCCCAACCCTAACCTAATTCTACTGCATCCGACTCAAGCCCAGTCCAAACCCGCTAACCCCTCAACCCAAACATCATCATTATGCTCAAGCACATGCATTCAAACAAACAAATAAATTTATCTAAGCAAGAAAAGAAAATGCATCATTCATATTTCTACTTACCCGAGCTTTCAAGCTCGCACCGAATCATGACTCGACTCAACTCGACCTCGAATCAGCCCACTAGACTGACAAAGATAAATAGTAAAAATTACCATAATATCTCGAATATTACAATCCTCCATCCTTAGGAAAAATTCATCCTCGAATTTTAAGAAGGCTTAAGGACTTACCAAATCCTCGACCTGTGAAGTGAGTACCCCGATCCTTGATGATCATAACAAAGACACCATGATATGCGATGATCCGATCCAAAAACAATATCGCATACTGCTCAGCTGAAAAGGTCGTCCTGACTGGTATGAAATGTGTCATCTTGGTTAGGCGATCCACCACCACCCAGATGGAACCATTGCCCTTCCCAAACTTCAGCAACCCTGTCACAAAATCCATAGTTATCTTTTCCCATTTCCATTCTGGTACCTCTAAGTTCTGGAGCAATCCTACCGGCTTAAGATGTTCAGCTTTCACCTGCTGACATACCAGACACTTGGACACAAACTCAGCCACCTCTCTCTTCATACCTTTCCACCAATAATTTTGCCTTAGGTCACGGTACATCTTTGTGGCTCCACGATGCATGGTATATGTGGATCGATGAGTCATCTCTAACACCTGCCTGCGGACCTCAGCTATGTCTGGTACCACTATTCTGTTCTTAAACCTCAGAACGCCCTCCGAGTCAGTACCAAAACCATTATCGGCATCACCCCTCCTGGCCAGATCCTTAGTGAGTGCACAAAAAGTATCCTCTTCCTGCGCCGCCCGCAGCATGTCCACCAATGTGGACAGCACCCTCAGGTGAGCCACCAACGCACCAGAGGCTGACACTGTCAAGACTGTCCCACCATCCAAAAACATGGTCAAATCTTGAGCCAACGACCTCCTCCTAATCGCCAAATGCGCTAGATTGCCCATAGACTTCCTGCTCAAGGCTTCTGCCATCACACTAGCCTTCCCGGGATGGTACATAATCATGCAATCATAGGTTCAAGCCACCTTCTCTGCCTCAAGTTCAATTACTTATGGGTGAGCAAATACTGAAGGCTCTTCTGATCAGTGTATAACTCACAAGCCTTGCCATAAAGGTAGTGACGTTACATCTTTAATGCGAACACCACTGCTACTAGCTCAAGATCATGAATTGGGTAATTCTTCTCATGGACCTTCAACTGCCAGGAGGCTTAAGCTATCACCCTGCCATTTTGCATTAAAACACAACCCAAGCCCTCCTGAGCCCGAGGGTACGGCTAGAACTGGTGCCGACGTCAAACGGTCCTTGAGCTTCTGAAAGTTCTCCTCGCACTTATTTTCCCATACGAACTTAACTTTCTTTTGAGTTAGACAAGTCAATGGTGCTGTAGTCTTGGAGAAGTTCTCCATGAATTTCCTGTAATAGCCTGCCAACCCCAGGAAGCCACGAATCTATGCGACATTAGTCGGCCTCTTCCAATTCTGGATTGCATCTATCTTTACGGGATCCACCTTTATCCCTTCCCTGGACACCACATGGCCAAGGAATCCTACACTCTCCAACCAGAACTCGCACTTTGAGAATTTGGCATATAATCTGTGCTCCCTAAGAGTCTTCAGAACCGTCCTCAAGTGCTCAGCATGCTCCTCCCTGCTCCTGGAATATATCAAAATATCATCAATTAATACTATCACAAATTTATCCAAGTATTCCCTGAACACTCGGTTCATCAGGTCCATAAATGCTGTAGGTGCATTTGTCAGCCCGAATGACATGACCAGGAACTCATAGTGGCCATACCTCATCCTGAAAGCAATCTTCGGGATGTCACTATTCTGGATTCTCAACTGATGGTACCCTGACCACAGGTCAATCTTGGAAAACCACTAAGCCCCCTGAAGCTGATCAAACAAGTCATCAATCCCGGGCAGCGGGTAACGATTCTTCAGCGTCACCTTATTAAGCTATCGATAATCAATGCACATCTACATAGACCCATCCTTCTTTTTGATGAATAGCACTGGAGCACCCCAAGGCGAAACACTTGGGCGAATGAAGCCTAACTCAAGCAGCTCCTGCAATTGGGACTTCAACTCCCTCAACTCAGCTGGTGCCATCCGATACGGCGAAATGGAGATCAGCTTCACCCCAGGCTGGAAATCAATACAAAACTCGACCTACCTCTGTAGGGGCAAACCTGGCAACTCCTCTGGGAAAACATCAGAGAACCCTTATACCACTAGTGTTCCCTCAATGTCCCTAGCCGCACCTCCGCTTCCCTCTGGCACAGACACAAAGGCCAAGAAGGATTGGCAACCGCATAGAAGTAGCTACCGAGCCTTGAGAGCTGAAATGGACACCACAATCTCCCCTTCCCTCACCCTGAAAGGTAAATTGGAGCAATCCGGGCTTACTGAAGGTAACAGTTTTAGCCCTACAGTCCACTGAGGCGAAATGGTCCGCCAACCAGTCTATGCCCAATATCACATCAAGCTCCAGCATCGATAGGAGTGTCAATTTGACCTTCAATACATGCCCATAAATGACCACCTCGCAACCCCGAAAGACTGTCTCTGCCAGCACAGCAACGCTCGGAGGCGTAGACACCACAAGAAGCAAATCAAGCATAGAGGGTTTCCAAGGCAATTTAGCATCAAACAATGCAGAAACAAAGGAATGCGTAGCACCTGGATCAAATAACACAAAAGATAAAGTCAAACCAACAGTAAGGTTACCTGTCACTATTGCCCTGGACGCCTCAGTGCCCTCTTGGTTCAAGGCAAAAACCTGTGCAGAAGACCTCTTTGAACCACCAGCTCGCTGTCCTCTGCCCTGAGTCTTACCCCTCTGAGCTACCGAACCTACTAACATTGGTGCCTTCCCTCCGGTCTGGTCAGGCTATGGACTAACTCTGCCAAGACAATCCTTCATGTCATGCCCAGCTTGTTCACAGCCAAAACATGCCTCTGATCGGCCACCTCTGGCACCGCGGGTACTGTCGGCACTGGTTGTGGCTCCTGCCTTAGTTCTTGCTCCTGTAGAGTGCCTTGGTCAGCTCAGCCACTCGGACCTGCAACTACATAACCATGGGATCCTATCCCACATCCTCTCGGGCGTCCTGCGCTCTCCCATGGGCCCGGTCCCAGCCTCGGCCTCGACCTCTACGCTCTATGGAGTTACTGCAACTACTGCTCCATGCGGCATTAAAAGCCTCCATCACTATGATTACATCATAATTAGATAATTCAATTCACCCTTGAATCTTAAAGTAAACTAACCACAAGCCGCACTGAGATACAGACTTAGCCCATTGATCTCATAACACAACTCTACCGTATACTGACATGCTAGCAGTGCCATATACGGTAAACAGACTCTAGGTCGTAGTCAGACCGAACCACATGCTTTGATACCACATTGTCACGTTCCAACTCAGGGTCACGTGACGGACCGGGGTATACATGCCTATACCCCGCAGCTATCCCATGCACATGTCAACTCATAATAAAACATAGTGGAAAGAATAATAGAATTTTTATTATGAACGTGAAACCAAAACATATTCCATTTAAGAAGTAAAGTTTTTAGCAAAATGTTTAAAGTGCGGAAATAAGTAAATCAAAGTTCAAAAGTTTACTTTAACAAGTGAAATCTAAATGAAAGACATGAATGTCCCTAAGGGACTACAATTCCAAAATACTAAAACACAAGTGCATGACAAATCTACCAAAGACTCGACTACGACCCCTAACTAGGAATGCTATGAGATCAATGTGGCTCCTCTGCCCTCCAGCCATGCCAAGTGCACCAGCCCACCTCACTGGTCAGGCTCTGCAAAAAAAATAGAAAAGAAATGAAGGTGAGTCCAAAGGAACTCAGTGAGCGGTTCTACCAACCCCCACCACAAAACCAACCACAAAGATAAGACATATAAACATAAATACTCATGTCTCATACAGGAGAAATGCAACATTTGTGGTATGGCTAACTAACGACCACTTGGACGACCCATGCCCGAAGGCAAGCCTATTCACATAGCAGTAAATCTACAATAGGCCTATCTGCCTACCCAATTCGTAAGGCATGCTGGACACTCACAAGGGTTATGAGGATAATCGGGTTTTACCCATCCGAACTATCCCATGACATACCCTCAAAGAAACATATGGGAATAATCAAGATTTGCCCATCCGAACTAATTCCAAAAGAAACGGGAATAATCGGGATTCGCCCATCCGAACTTATTCCAAAGAGAAGTGGGAATAATTGGGATTCGCCCATCCAAACTTATTCCAAAAAGAAGCGGGAATAATCGGGATTTGCCCATCCGAACTTACACTACTAGAATATACCACATCACCCACGGGGATCAACGACGGCAGCCAGGGCCGTCAGAATCATTCACGGCTTTGCGTCGGCCACGGCGGCCGTGGCTGATGTAACCAAATCAGCCGTGGCTCGCATACGGCCAGCCGGAGCCGTCGCTCGTAATTCATGGCACGGAGGGCGTGCGAAATAAAATAAGTTATTAGTCATGGCTTAGCGGGGGCACTAGAGCCGTTAGTGATGTGAGTAACCAAATCAGTCGTGGCTCGCATACAGCCGTCGCTCATAATTGATGGTGCGCATGGGGGCGTGAAATAAAATAAGTTATTAGTGACTATTGTATGCCGCCGTCGGTGATATGAATAACTCATTAGCCACGGTTGGAGGCGGCCGTCGCTTATTGTTTAATGCCACGAACGCAGTGCGAATATTAAAACAATCTTAACCGATGGCTCGTGTAGCCATCGGTGATAATAAAATTACACATCCACGGTCTGTCGATGGCCCTAGAGCCGTCGGTGAAAATCCTTTTTATTTGCGTTCGTGCCCAACCCTTCCTCTTTCTTCTCTGCTCGCCGTTGTCGCCTGTTGTCACCGCCGTCTGTCGCTGCCGAGTTGTCGCGGAGTCGCTGCCTATTCCCGCAGCCGTCAATTGCCGCCAGTGAACCTCTCCCTTCCGGTATGCATTGATCCTCTCCTTTGTTTCATTTCCGCTGTTACTGTGCGCCGCCCTCTCCGCCCCAGTGTTGCCCCGGCCGGCCCTCTCCGCGCCAGCGTCAACCAGGCCGGCGCTGAATTGGGGCCGATTACCATCGGCCCCAATGCATCGAACAGTAGCCGACAGTGATGCCGACTACTGCTTGATTAGGGTTAATTACCCTAATTAATTACTCGATTAGGGTAATTAACCCCTAATCAAACTATGATTAGGGTAATCATAGTTTGAGAAATTAATTGTTAATTAGGTAATTAGTTTGGTTAATATTAATTAATGGTTAATGTTGATTAGGGTTTAATTATTTTTAGGTTAATGAAATTAGTTTAGTATTAATTAATTAGTCATGCGGAATCGTCCACTGAGGACTCGCGTCAGAATCGTCCATTGTGGACTCGTGGCCAAATCGTCTACTTTGGACTCGCGGTCAAATTGTCCATGGTGGACTCGCGCCGGAATCATCTACAATGGATGGACTTGTGCCAGAATCGTCCACAATGGATGGACTCGTGCCAGAATCATCCACTTTGGACTCGCACCGGCATCCATAAATTTAGAAAAAAATCAAGACGAGTTGATACATTTCACATACGATGGACAAGTCAAGTTTTAAATATATCTATTAATCTATTATATATAATCTAATTATATTAAATTTTTACAGCTATGGTTCGAGATATCAGTTCTCGAGGAGGCATTCCTCGTAGGACCCCCTGATGATTACCACCCGCCCCACCTGTACCCACTGACCCTTCGCCTTCCACCACCATCCCCCCACCTCCGGCCACCATCTCCCCACCTCTAGCCACCATCCCCCCACCTCCAGCCACCATTCCCCCACCTGATTTGGTCACCATCCCCCACCTCCAGCCACCATCCCTTTAGCCGATCCAGGCCCGTCGACATCGAGATGTAGGCCACAAGGGCCTAATAGAATTCTCACTCTGCCACCCGAGGGACAACTGCGCAGAGCAATTAGTGTGCGCGGAAGAAGATAAGTATATGCATTAATTATTTCTTATAATTTATTTATAATTCAAAATATCATAATATGAATTTATATTTGGTGCAGATTTGAGCAGGAGGACATCCCCTGCATGATAGCGGGGACGATCCGAAAGTTTATGCATGGGGTGTGGCCTACATGGTCTCACGTGCCCCGTGAGCATATGGATTTATTGTGGCGAGAGTTCATGGTAAGTATATTTATTAAATTAATGTTAATGTTAAATATTCATCAATAATAATATATATCACTCCTCACTCAGATTGCGTCTCACTCTGGCCTTCTACCGATGATGTCGTCGATGATGTTGCAGCCGTCATCCTCCTCGACCTAGTCGAAGCTCCCGACCTAGTCGTTGTCGACTCCACCGCCTCCACCGCAACCGTGAGATTTTGATTAATTGTATTTTGTTTATATTTTAATACTTGGTTGTATATAGACGATATTTTGATAATTATTTGCCTCCGATTTGAGGCTGAGATTGATGATATTTATATAAAACTTGTATGTTTGGTTTCAAATACATGTGTATGATGTTTTCTGATTGTAATATGTGATTGAAAATAGTTTGTAGTCGGTATATCATTATATATAGGAATTTATAAAATTTTCAATTTTTTCAGTTACAGGATACACCTTTAGCCACGGCTTACCCACGGTTCACCGTCACTAAGCCCTGGCTGAAAGCTTATCGTGAATGGCGGATGGTCTGGGCAGCACCAAATATCACGGTTGCTAATAGTATCACCGACGGGACTGGGCCGTGGCTGATGGTTGGTATCAGTGACAGCTCCAGATATTTTTTAATCAGCGACATCGCACGCAACTGTTGTTGATGATTACGTGTGACGGTCGCACTCGGCCGTCACAACTTATCTAAGATGCACTCATCAATGACGACCTTTTGCCACGGTTTGCACCGTCTGTGATATCTATCATCGACGGTTCAACCATGGTTTGAGCCATCGATGATGACGATAATTCTAGTAGTGTTATTCCAATGAGAAGCGGGAATAATCGGGATTCGCTCATCCGAACTTATTCCATAGAGAAGCGGGAATAATCGAGATTTGCCCATCCTAACTTACTCCAAAGAGAAGCAAGAATAATCGGGATTCACCCTGGTCATCATGCCTTAGATATGCCCACACCTTAATAAAAGAAATAAAAAAGAATCTCCTTGCAAATTTTTTGGAAGCTAAAAATTGAAAAAAAAAAGCTGGACCTGGTTATCATGCCTTAGATACGCCCACACCTTAATTAAGATACATGTGACAGAATAAAAAATAATCATATTCGGTGCTGAAATTTTGTTTCCAAAGTTTCCATGCAAATTTGGAATATCCTTTTGTGTTTAAAACATTAAACCAAGATATTTGGTTGTTAGTTTATTACCTTGTAGGGTTGATTTGATTTTTCTTTCTATTTTAGTTAGGTTTGTGAATTCTCTTATAAGAGGATAAAAGTTGTAATGAACAAGTATGCTCGATTTGATCTTTTATTTTCAGTTTAAATTTAAGTTTACAATTCAACAGTAATATTTTAGAAAAAAAAATATATTTGACTTTGCGATGTGTGGCTAATTCTCTTCCATCTACCTAAAGGACATTCGACGTTTCAGATATACCGATTGTGAGATCTCTCTATTCTTAAACCTCTCTTATCTTCTAATATCCTTTTATTTCCTACAATAATTTGGTCTATTATTCTCTTTTAATTTTTGGTCTATTACTTGGTTATTAGGTCAATAGCATGTCTTTCGGTATGGTTGTTCCATGCCGGATTTATAGGCAAATTAGTTAAGGTTGATGTCCAATCTATACTAAGGAAATTTATTAATTAATTTGACATATGAGATTGATGTTCAATTCATATTAGTCGATTAAAATCAGTGATCCCAAGAATTTTAGCTATTGCTAGTTTCATAGAGTATCTCTAGGATTACTAATCAATAAGGGTTTAATCATAACACTTGATTGGGTTAACCATAGGTTTAAAGAAGATCACGATTCTTAGCGCTTGTCTACGACCAAACCGATTCGCTAGAAATTAAAGGACTCATCCTTTGTATCCATGATCGATTCTACGAATCGAAAACGAGAACGTACCTTTAGCTAGACTTTTCTCTCATTGATTTAACTTTGATTACTGTTTTTAATTACTGTAACAGTTATTATTTTTAATTGTTGTTTTCTTACATATAAACATAACCACCACCACCACCACCCCCATTTTTCCTTCTTTTAATTTCTAGTTTAAAAAGGATTTTAACTAACCAGTTTCTGTGAAATCGACCCTACTTATTGCGACTACAAATCTCAAGAAGTAGGAATTTATTTATGGTGGATTCAACACTCATCAAATTTTGGCACCGTTGTCGGGGACTGGTAATAATCAGTTTTAATTCTTTTGTTAATTAGTTTTCGCTGTGCAAGAAAATTCCAGCCAGATTAGACATGGGCGCATCTTGATATTGATGGTCAGATTTGATCGAACATGGGAACTCCTATGCGATCCTGAGATTGAAAAGACTGCTAGAAGTCTGAGAAAGACAACAACGAAGCAAACATGTTTCTGCACCTTCATTTTCAATAGTAGACGAGACTTGGGCACGCCTTAACTCTAAATCAGAAACAGAAATGAATTAAAACAATCTGACTTTACGCAAGCTGGCTGTTGCACCTTTCAACCAACCATCATTATGCATCACTTACCCAGAATAAGAGGTAAACTTTGAATTAAAATCTGGACTAATACATCTCTTACCTATTTTTTGATGAATTGAAAATGAAGACCCTCACAAGCACTTGAAGGAATTTCTCGTTGTATGCTCAACAATTAAATCACACGGGATATTCGATGAGCAAATCAAACTAGTGCCGACAAGCACCCTGAAGCATAGACCATACAACCATATCAATCAAGCAATTTAACATCTCATATTAATATAACATAAACATTTATTTATAAAAGTAACAACCAAGTATTGTTTGCGAAATGACAACACTAGAGGGGGTGAATAGTATGTTTACTAATTCAATTAGCCTAAATTCAATTTTGATCGTTTAGGCAAGTTGCAATTGTGCAATTAAATACGGAAGCAAGATCTAACAATTAAGCACAACCAAATACAACAATGCAAACACGAGAATTTATAGTGGTTCGGCCCCAATACCTACTCCACTACCTAAGCACCCCGCTTAGGATTTCCAAACTAGTTTAACTAGATTAAATCGATTTCCCTTACACAGAGGACTTTGACTCGAAGAGTCGCACTCTCAACCTAAGACACTTCCACACCCGGAAGTCTCCACCTTCTTATCAAGAGCACTCTTCCACCTCAACCCTAAGGGACAACTCAACTAATCCTAGTAAAACTAAGTTTACACAAGTGGCTGCCCAACACTCCAAACCCGACCTCTATCCCTTAGACCCGTATAGTCATAAACCTGTGTGGTTTTATTTCATACATACTTTATCAATTGGTTCATAACAGATTATGATCACCCTCAACCCAATTTTAATTATATAATTAAAATTTAGATCATCTCAATTAGGGTTTTGTTTTAGGTTACTGTTCTATCTAGAACTGCTGTGTCTAACCCGAATCCGGTCACCAAGGTGTGTCCTATGTTTCCAAACTATATTTTCTGGTCAAAACGATAGGTTACATGACTATGTTCAGAGATTCAATCACATAATAACAGAGAAAATAAAATTCAGCCCAGATTCAACAAACAACATATAATTCCAGCAAACATGCAATTTCAGCATACTTATAGAATTAAATCCGAAAATTAACAGAAATTAATCCCTAAATTACCATTAAGACATAATACTAATCTCAGGAATTAATTCACATAAATCATGCTTTTCATCAAGATCCACAAGAAACCACACACTTAAACCAAGAATCAAGCATTAAGATTAAGAACCCCTTTCTCAAGAACCCCTAATTAGTCATTAACAAGATCTTAATCCTACCAAATGATTTCTACCCAAAATCACAGATTTAATTCAAAACAAGAAACTCATAATCAAGAATCTCAAATGAGGAGAATAGATCAAGATTTCATATAAAAGGAAAACAAGAACTCATTCGAAAATCCAAGAAAAAAGGCGTAAATACGAAGCCGTCAAGAACGGCTTCGAGAAACCAATAAAAATCCAGAAGATAGATGGTAAACCACTCATCTTAATTGGAAGAAGAAGTAAGGAAGAAATCCCGGATGACGGCCCTCAATTCCGGCTTCAAAAGGCCGGCGGCTCAACCCAAAAAGAGGCTGCAAGGGGCGGCGGCTCACTCCAAGCCGTCGGCTTGGAGAGAGGGAGAGAGAGGAGAAGGAGAGGGGCTGGCTCCTCTCGGCTCGGCTCCAAAGGGAAGGAAGAGAGAGAGGGGAGGAGAAGAAAAAGCAGGCGGCTCGACTTGGCTCCTCTCCGCTCGGCTCCAAAGAGAAGGAAGAGAGGAGAGGAGGGGAAGAACAAGCAGGCGGCTCGGCTTGGCTCTAGGTGGTGGCGGCTCCAAGGAGACAAGGGAAAGGGGGCTCACGGCTTGGCTTGGCTTGGCGGCTGGCTCCCTTTCTCAACTCTTTAGGTGGCTCCAAAAATAGGAGCCACAAACCATGAGGGGGGGGTTTTATACTCCCTCCTCAACCCTAACCCCTTAAACTCTTAATCCACAATCCGCATCCATCTTAAGCCAAAACCAAAATCCGCTAACCCGATAGTCTTAAATAATTTAATTAATCTCATTATAATAAATCACAAACAATTAATTAAATACTCATATGAACAAAATTAGCAATTATGTACACACAACATCAAATTAACTATTCTCCACTACCCAAGCCTAAAATTCATAAATTCATATCCTACTTACCCGAACTCGCAAGCTTGCTCCAAACCATGAGTCGACTCGGCTTGACCACGAACTAGTCCGCTAGGCTGGCAAACACACATAAGGAGAAAAAAATTAAATTAAATATCTAGGATATTACAATCCTCCCTCCTTAAAGAAAATTTGTCCTCGAATTTCAGAAAAGAAAATAAGGACTCACCACAACATCAAACAATGAAGGATAACGCTCCCTCATATCCTGCTCCACCTCCCAGGTGGCCTCTTGGCTAGAATGGTGCTCCCATCTGACCTTGACCAAGGGGATCTCCTTGGACCTCAACTTTGGAATCTGCCGGTCTAGCACCTCAGCTGGCCGTTCCTCACAAGAGACTACTGACTCCACTTCCACTGCGGAAGGCTCGATCACATGGGACTCTTCCCGAATATACTTCTTTAGCATAGACATATGGAACACTGGTTGTACTCGGTCTATACTAAGAGGTAGGGCCAACTCATAGGCCACAGCTCCCCTACGTCTTAGAATAGGAAACGACCCAATGAACCTAGGGCTTAGCTTTCTTTTCTTACCAAACCTCACCACCCCTTTCATAGAGGACATCTTGAGGAACACCATGTCCCCCTCAGCAAACTCTACCTCTCTGGCCTTTCCATCAGCATACATCTTCTGGCGACTCTGAGCCGCTAACAGCCTCTCTTTGATTTGCTTAACCTTTTCCACGGCCTCCTCCACCAGATCAGGTCCCATCATAAGGGAATCTCCTGCCTCAAACCATCCTACAGGCGACCTGCATCTCAGCCCATACAACGCCTTAAATGGGGACATCCCAATGCTGCTGTGGTAACTGTTATTGTAGGCGAACTCAATCGTAGGTAAGTGTCTCTCCCAACTGCCCTCCAGGTCTAAGACAAACGCACTCAGCATATCCTCCAGCATCTGAATAGTCCACTCTGACTAACCATATGTCTGAGGGTGAAATTCAGTACTGAGTACCCAAGACCTCCTGGAATGACTGCCAAAAACAAGCTATGAACTGAGTACCCCGATCTGAGATGATTATCATATGAACACCATGATATGCGACGATCTGATCCAAGAACAACCTCGCATACTGCTCAAATGAAAAGGTCGTCCTGACCGATATAAATTGTGAAGTCTTGGTTAGGCGATCCACCACTACCTAGATAGAATCATTGCCTTTCAAGGACTTTGGCAACCCAGTCATGAAATCCATGGTTATCTTCTCCCATTTTCACTCCGGTACTTCTAGGTTCTGGAGCAACCCTGCTGGCTTCAAATGCTCAACCTTCACCTGCTGACACACCAGACACCTAGACACAAACTCGGCCACATCCCTTTAATGCCTTTCCACCAATAATTATGTATGAGATCTCGTTACATCTTCGTGGCCCCCGAATGCATAGTATAGGTAGATTGATGAGCCATCTCCAACACCTGCCTACGAACCTCGGCCATATCTGGTACAACTATCCGGTTCTTAAACCTCCGAACGCCCTCCGAGTCCACACTGAACCCATTATCTAGATCTCCTCTTCTGGACAGATCCTTAATGAGTGCGCAAAAAGCATCCTCCTCCTGAACTGCTCGCGGCATGTCAACCAACGTAGACTGCACTCTCAAGTGGGCCACCAGCGTACTGGAATCTGATACTGACAAGACTGCTCCGCCATCCAAACATAGGGCCAAATCCTGAGCCAACGTCCTCCTCCTGACTTCCAAATGCGCCAGACTGCTCATAAACTTCCTGCTCAGAGCATCAACTATCACATTAGCCTTCCCTGGATGGTACGTGATCGTGCAGTCATAGTCCTTCAATAGCTCAAGCCATCTTCTCTACTCAGATTCAACTCCTTCTGGGTGAGCAAATACTAGAGGCCCTTATGATCAGTGAATATCTCACAAGCCTCGCCATAAGGGTAGTGACGCCACAGCTTCAATGCGAACACCACCGCTGCCAGCTCAAGATCAAGAGTTGGGTAATTCTTTTCATGAACCTTCAACTGCCTAGATGCATAGGCTATCACTTTGCCATTCTACATCAGCACACAACCCAAGCTAATGCGGGAGGCATCACAATAAACAATAAACCCTCTCGAGCCCGAGGGTACTGCTAGAACTGGGGCCAACATCAAGCGGTCTTTGAGCTTTAGAAAGCTCTCCTCGCACTTACTGTCACATTCAAACTTGACCTTCTTCTGAGTCAGGCGGGTCAATGGCGCTGCAATCCTAGGGAAATTCTCCACAAACTTTTTGTAGTAACCTACCAACCCCAGAAAACTGCAAATCTCAATGACATTAGTCGGCCTTTTCCAGTTCTGAACTGATGATACCCTAGCATGTGCGGTTGCCTTCGGCATGATAGGGCTTCGGCCTGATGCACTTCTCTAGTATGTTCGGTTGCCTTCGGGCTTGGAAGGGCTTCGGCCTGATGCATTTCTTTAGTATATGCGGTTGCCTTCAGGTATGGTAGGGCTTCGACCTGATGCACTTCTTGGAGGGATAGATGCCATGGGCATGGGTGGCCTGTTGGCCTATTAGCTAGTCACACCTTCATGACCTTGCCTGCTGTAGAGATAGATTCTATTCTATCATCTCTGTATTTTTATTTGTGAGGGTTGGTAAAACCGCTCGCTGAGTTCTTTGAACTCACCCGTTGTCATTTGATTTCTGTTTTGCAGAGCCTAACCGATGAGATGGGCCAGAGCACTTGGCGCAACTGGAGGGCAGTGGAGTTGTATGATCTCATAGCAGTTCTACTTAGGGTCGTAGTCATGCACTTGTATTAGCTTGATTTGGAGTTGTAGCCCTGAGGGTATTTATGTCATTTATTTCAGGTTTTATTGTATCTGAACTTTTGAATTGTTGAACTTAACTATTATTTCCACACTTTACTTCTCATCGAGCTTCTTGAAATAAAGCTATGTTTTGGTTCGCTTTTCATTTGAAATAAAACCTGTTATTTCTTTTGCTATATTTACTTGTTGAGTTGGCATGTGCATGGTTTAGGCTGCGGGGTATAGGCACGTATACCCTGGCCAGTCACGTGACCCTGAGTTGGGGCGTGACACTTTGGTCTTTAGAAGTCTAGGATGTACACCTTCCTAAAGACTCAAGGTTTGGGTGTTTTTAACATGGTAAAAATTCAATATATTGAACCTAAGGAAAACATGAATGCATGGACCCAAGAACAAATTGATATATTTGAATTAAATGTTAAAGCTACAAATTGCATATTTTGTTCTTTGGAAGATAATATCTTTGAAAAGGTCATGCATTTTTAAGGCCTAGACATTTTCTTAGCACCAAAAGTCCCGGTAATTATTCCTTAGGTATAAACTAGATAACGAGATATTTTTAAGGATTTCTTGGAAGCCTTTAGCCTACCCATATTTGACCCGGAAGATTATAAAATTTCCATTTTTCAGAAATTTATACTCGACCCCAAAAGTTAGATTTTGATTCTTAAGGATTTTGATTTTTTAGATATTTTTATTGAATCCAAATGGGGGGAGGGGGGGGGGGGTAATCCTTCTATAACATTCATGTTTTAAAGTTATTATCTTAAAGTTAAGAAATATTATATAAGAGGACTTAGCAAAGACGGAACCCAGGAACGAACAAACGAGCAGAAAAAAATAACAAAACTACCTTGATTTTCCAGTTTCGATCGACCGGATGGTGCCCAAAAGTGGCAGAATGCTTTCGATCGCTCGGCGGTCACTCAGTCAGTCGATCGATGATCGACCGGCAAATGACCGGACGACAAAAATAGCTGGTTTTCTAGCCATTGAGTTGGTTGTATGAGGTAACTCTTCATGGTCTATAAATACAGGACCATGAGAGCCTTCCTCCCATGATCTTGACCTTCATTGAGCCATCCTTGATCACCTCTAAATATTTATTGAGCCATTTTCTTGCAAACCCTAGTTCTCTGGATAAAAACTTGATTTTGCCTTCAAAGCTTTGATCGATTCATCATTGAGGCATCAAGAGGAACTAGGACTCATGTATTGTTTATTTGCTCCATTACTTGTGTATTTTATTGTTTATTTCATTGTATTTTCATTTGTGTGAACCTAGGTTGCTAGGTTTGATTGAGTTGGTGGTTGCCTTGGTGTTAAAGCTTAATTCCACTGGTGTAAAGGTAATTTACTAGGATTAGTTGAGTTGTCCTTAGGTTAAGGTGGGAGAGTGCTCTCGGTAGGAAGGCAAGATACTTCCAGGTGTGGAAGTGCCTTCGATTTGAGAGAAAAGACTTTTCGGTGTAAAGTTCTCATTGTAAGGAAACTAATTAATCTAGTTAAACTAGTTTAGAAATCCTAAGCGGGGTGCTTAGGTAGGAGAGTAGGCATTGTGGCCGAACCACTATAAATCATTGTGTTAGCGTTGTCTCTCTTGTGTTTGCTTAATTGCCTTATTATTTGCTTCTGCACGTAATTATTTCATATTGTGTTTTGCCTAAGAAAATGATTAAAATTGATAAACCGAATTTAGGTGAAAAGATTAGATAACACACTATTTACCCCCCCTCCCCACCGCCCTCCCCCTCTAGTGTGGCCATTTCACCAATACCAAGACCGAAGAGATTGACACTTCTAATGAAGGTAGTGATGACAATGGTCATTCACCTACCCCTAATCTTGGTTTTGATGCCCACAGCTCTTCTAGTGAAAGGAGTAGCTCTAAGAGCCAAAAAGGAAGGTAGTGTGTCATGCATGCAAGGAAAATGGGCATGTGAAGAAAAATTGCCCTTCCATGAAGAACAAGGCAAAAAAGAGGTCAAACGCTTCTACATCATCATCTTATTCAACTGAAGCACCCTCTTGCCATGATTATGAAGTCATTTCAAAAGCTTGCCTTATGGATGCTAATAATGAGGTAAAATCTTCTACTTCTAGTCATGATAAAAATCTTGATAATGATGATAGTAGTAGCTCTAATTCTTTAGATATGACTTATGATGAGCTATTACAAGAATCTAAGAAGATGTATGTCATGCTCGTGAAATCAAATAAGAAAAATAGAAAAATCAAGAAAGAAAACCTAAAGCTTGTTAGTCATTTGCATGAGTTAGAGAGTGAAAATGAGAAATTGAAATCTTGGTCTTTTGATTCATGCCATGATAATTTAGAAATTGAGCTTAGAGCCTTGAAACTTGAAAATGAGAATTCAAAATCAAAAATGAAACTTAGAAATAATGAATTGAAAAATGATTTCAAAATTGAGAATGAAAAATTGAAAATTGAAAATGGTATGTTGAAATCTCAATTGCATGCATTGCATAAATCTATGAATGATTTACAAAATGAGATGTTGATTTTGAGTAGGAAAGTTAATACTTCTTCTTTTAATTCTAAAAACCAAAATTTCTCATTTAGGAAACCTCAAAAGAAAAATGTTTCCTTTAAGAATGCCCATGCTCATCATAGTTCACATGTCAAGCATTCTAATGATAAATCTCATGTTCATAGCAAAAATGAAAAGAAGTTTAATGGTCATTGCTTTTGTTGTGGTATGTTTGGTCATGCTATTTATGATTGTACATTCAAGAAAAATCCAAGTGTAGCTAGGACACTTTGGATTCCTAGGTCATCTAACCCCCAAGGACCCAAAGCCATTTGGGTACCAAAAGTTTCATGCTCTTTTGTAGGGGGAGATACCACACAAGGATAAGAGAATGAAAGATTCTTACATGGTTACAACTTCAAATTTTTCACCTAGATGCCTATGGAAGTGAAAATCGGCATCTAAAAGGTTTGGTATCATCTCTTAACTTCAATTGATCCAATAATAGTTAGAGTTCATGATACTTGCTTAGATTGATTGTTCTTCCCACTCATGATATGCTTTCAAAAATATTTTTTATTTTTTATTTCTGGTCTCTTCGAAGACCTATGTAACCTATAAAGGGCTAATGCAACCTTGCAGTTTTAAATCTTAGGCTCATTCTGACCTTTCAGTTTATAACCAATAGGAAGGATTGGAGATCTAATTTTTAAAATTTTCATATCATGAGATCTCATGATTCATTTTGGTTTCATGTTTGACTTATTTGAAAATAAATCTATGCTATTTAGTGGAGTTGAATTTGGAAAATAAAACTTGATTTTTCACTTCGCTACTTAGTTTAATAGCTTGCATGTAGATTTGGTTTCATTTTCTATGTATGATATATTAGCAAGTTATGGGTAATTAAGAATGGAAGGATATGTCAATGAAAAATGAAATGTTTGGCTAAACTCGCATAGATGAGGTATGTCTTTGGTTATTGCAAATATCTAGTCTAATACCTCAAATATTATGTTTTATTTGTGTCTCTATACTCATGATTGAAATTGCATGTTAAATTTTTGAAATTTCATGAGTATGAAGAATTTTAGGACTTAGGCAAATTTCATTGAAAGAAAGTTGTGCTAGGCCAAAACTTGTCATTAGAGACCTCATTTCTAAGTCCAAACTCATGCAACATGTTTAGAGATTTTAGAGATACAAATGACATGCTTCTAGGTGTTTAGAGTTAAAAATTCATGTGTAGATAAACAAGATGATAACTAGTTGACCTTAAGAGACCTAAACTTGAGTAGATTTGACCTAAGTCAACAAATTGACTTAGAAACTTCATTTTAGGTCCAAACTTCACAAACATATTTAGATTTACTCATGTTAGGTATTCATGTGATTAAACTTGAAAAACCATTAGTGAAGGATCAAATTTGATACTTAGCAATTTCATGTTATGCTTATTTTTGAATGAAATCATGCTAAGTTCATATTTTGATCAAATGACATTTTTGTCACGCGCCGAATACAGGGTCACGTGACCGAACACGGTATACGTGTCAATACCCCGCAATCTAACTCATGCACATGCCAACATCTTAAGAATAAACAATAGCAGAAAGAAATCAACAAGTTGTTATTTCATCTAGAATCAAAATAAAGTTCATCATAAACAAGTTTTAACAAACGAATAAAATGACATAAATTCCCTCAAGGGCTACAACTCAAGAAGACCAACAAAAGTGCATGACACACTACCAAAAGACTCGACTACGGCCCTAACTAGGATTGCTATGCCCTCCAGCTACGCCAAGCGCTCCAGCCCACCTCATCGGTCAGGCTCTGCAAAATAAAACAACGATAATGGGTGAGTTCAAAGAACTCAGTGAGTGGTTCTACCAACCCTCACAAAAACAAACATCACAGATAAGATGCATAAGGTAAAACCCCTGACTCAAGCAGGAAAAGGTCACAAGGGAGTGACCAGCTATCAGGCCATCCGGCCACTACCTGCCCGAAGGCAGCCTTCACCCAGAACGGTGAAGATCAACAGGCCTAAGCCTACCATGCCCTAAGGAAACAACACATACTAGGATAATCGGGAAAGCCCTCCGAACTTATCCTTGTATAAAGAAACTTGGGAGCAATTGGGAAAGACCCTCCGAACTTGCTCCACAAGATGCGTAGGGACAATCAGGATTCGCCCATCTGAACTTGCCTCTTTAAGATATCATAGGAGTAATCGGGTAGGCCCTCTGAGCTTATTCTTAAAAGATATCATAGGAATAATCGGGAAAGGCCCTCCAAACTTATTTCTTAAAACCACCTCGGGGATAATTGGGTAGGCCCTCCGGACTTATCCCACGAGGCCAACCAGAACAATCGGGAAAGGCCCTCCGAACTTGTTCTGCAGGTTGGGAATTAGCCACCCAACCTCCCGAGCCTAGCCCGCAATCTGGCTCCTCGACGAGCCTCTCCGTCATTCATAAAGATATGGCACACCATGACCTAAGTCAAGTCTTTACTACGGTGTCTCATGGGTGGTCCTATTGGAAAGTGTCTCAACACTCCAATACCCGACCCCAACTCCTAGACCCGTAATGTCATAAACTCGTGTGGTTTTATTTCATGCATAAACTTCTTATGTTGGTTCATAATAGATTATGCTGACTCTTTTACCCAATTTTAATTTTAATTATGCAATTAAAATTTAGTTCACCACAATTAGGGTTTTGTTTTAGCTTACTGTTCTCCCCAAAACCGATGTATCTAATCCGAATCTAGTCTCCAGAGTGTGTCCTATTTTTCAAACTATATTTTCTGGTCGAAACGATAGGTTACATGACTATGTTCAGATAAATACACACATCACAGCAAACAATTTAAAAATAGCACAGATTCATCATTTCATCATGCAATTTCAACAACATCAAATTTCAGCATAGTCTAAAAATAAATCCGAAATTTCCAAAAATTAAGCCCTTAATTATCATTTAAACAGAATATAAATCTTGAGATAATTTTTTTAATTTTCATGCCTAACAACAAGGCTAACAAGCTCTAACAACATCATGAACAAGAACAATCATCATTATCAAGAAACCCTCTTTCAAGAACCCTCATGGCATTAATATCCAGATTCAATTTTTCTTAAACATGATTTTATCTAAAATCACAGATTTAATATAAGGCATGCTTGAACATATAGGAACTCGATTTCATAAGCAATATAAAACACGGATCTCAAGAACACCGAACACTTCACTTAAGCATTTCACTGAACACCTCTAGGGCATCCTTGATTCACCCTTGGCCGAGAACCCCTAGGGTAAACCTAGGGCTGCCGAGCCACAAAGGAAGGGTCTTGGCCCTCCTCCCATGATTCGGCACAAGAAATCGGCACTCAAAATCCACGGTTCGTCGATAAAACACAAGAATCAAGAATAAGCCCAAAATGGCTCAAAAGCAAGAAAGAACCCAGAAAATGAGAGGTAAAACCACTCACCTAAATAGGAATGATGAATAAAGGAGAAATTCCGGATGACAGCCCTCGAATCCGGCTTCAAAAGATGGTGGCTCGACTCAATGGAGGGGACAAGAGGGGCGGCAGTTCACTCCAAGCTGCCGGCTTGGAGAGAGGGAGAGACGAAGAGGGAAGGGCTGGCTTGGCTGGCTCGTCTCGTCTCGGCTCCAAAGGGGAGCAAGAAGGAGAGCAAGGAGAAGGGAAGGCCCGGCGTCTCGGCTCCAAGGGCGGCGGCTCCAAGGGGAAAGAGGACAGCGGCTGGCTGCAGCTTGGTGGCTTGGTGGTTGGCTCCTCTTCTCAATTAGGTTGGGTTGCTCCAAATAGGGAGCCACAAGCCAAGGGAGGGGGGGGGGGGGGGGGGGTTATACTCCCTCCTCAACCCTAACCCCTCTAAACCCTTTATCCAACCCGCATCCGCCTCAAGCCGAACCCGAATCCTCAAACTTAAATTAACTTAATTAATCCTATTCTCCACAAAACCATCCACAACATAAAATTTAAATGAATTAATCTACACAAGCAAAATCACAAAACCCATATTCTTACTTACCTGAGTTCGCAAACTCGCATCGGACCATGAGACAACTCGGCTCGACCTCAGATTAGTCAGCTAGGCTGGAAAACACAAACCATAAGAGGAAAAAAAATTAAAATGTCTAGGATATTACAATCCTTCTTACTTAAAGAAAATTCGTCCACGAATTTCAGAAAAAGAAAATTAAGGACTCACCAAATCATCAAACAATGAAGGATAACTCTCCCTCATATCCTGCTCCACCTCCCAAGTAGCCTCCTGGCCAGATTGGTGCTCCCATCTGACCTTAACCAAGGGGATCTCCTTGGACCTCAACTTTCTAATCTGACGGTCTAGCACCTCAACTGGCCGCTCCTCATAGGAAACTACTGAATCCACCTCCACTGCGGTAGGCTCAATCACATAGAACTCATCCTGAATATACTTCTTCAGCATAGACACATGGAACACTGGATGTACTCAGTCCATACTAGGAGCTAAGGCCAACTCATAGGCCACAGCTCCCCTGTGCCTAAGAAAAGGAAACAACCCAACGAACCTAGGGCTTAGCTTTCCTTTCTTACCAAATCTCATCACCCCTTCCATAGGGGACACCTTGAGGAACACCATGTCCCCCTCCGCAAACTCTACCTCCCTAGCCTTTCCATCAGCATACATCTTCTAGAGACTCTGAGCTGCCAACAGTCTCTCTCTGATTAGCTTCACTTTTTCTACTGCCTCCTCCACCAGGTCAGGTCCCATCATAAGGGAATCCCCTGCCTCAAACCAACATATAGGCGACCTACATCTCAGCCCATACAATGCCCCAAATGGGGCCATCCCGATGCCGCTGCGATAGCTATTATTATAGGCAAACTCAATCAGAGGTAAGTGTCACTCCCAACTGCCCTCCAAATCTAGGACACATGCTCTCAGCATATCCTTTAGCATCTAAATAGTCCGCTCCAACTGACCATCTGTCTAAGGGTGAAATGCAGTACTGAACCGAACCTGAGTGCCCAAAGCCTCCTAGAACGACTGCCAAAAATGAGTTTTGAACTAAGTACCCTGATATGAGATGATCATAACAGAAACACCATGATATACGACGATCCAATCCAAGAACAACCTTGCATACTGCTTAGTTGAAAAGGTCATCCTTACCGTTAGAAAATGTGATATCTTGGTTAGGCGATCCACCACTATCCAGATGGAATCATTGCCCTTCCCAGACTTTGGCAATCCCGTCACAAAATCCATGGTTATCTTCTCCCATTTCCACTCTGCTACTTCTAGGTTCTAGAGCAACCCTGCCGGTTTCAAAAGCTCAGCCTTAACTTGCTGATACACCAGGCACTTAGACACAAACTCAACCACTTCTCTTTTCATGCCTTTCCACCAATAATTTTGCCTTAGGTCACGGTATATCTTCGTGGCTCCCAGATGCATATTGTAAGTGGACCGATGAGCCATCTCTAGCACTTGCCTGCGAACCTCGACCATATCTGGCACCACTATCATGTTCTTAAACCTCAAAATGCCCTCTAAGTCCACACTGAATCTATTATCGGAATCGCCTCTCCTATCTAGAGCCTTAGTGAGAGCACAGAAAGCATCCTCCTCCTGCGTTGGCCGAAGCATGTCAACCAATGTGGACCGCACCCTCAGCTACCACGAAGATGTATCGTATCAGCTAAGCCACCAGTGCACCAGAATATGATACTGATAAGACTACCCTGCCATCCAAACATAGGGCCAAATCCTGAGCCAACGGCCTCCTCCTAACCGTCAAATGCGCCAGACTGCCTATAGACTTTTTGCTCAAAGTATCGGCTACCACGTTAGCCATCCCTGGATGGTACATGATCGTGTAGTCATAATCCTTCAACAGCTCAAGCCATCTCCTCTGCCTCGGGTTCATCTCCTTCTGGGTGAGCAAATACTGGAGGCTCTTATGATCAATGTATATCTCACAAGCCTCACCATAAAGGTAGTGACTCCACAACTTCAATGCGAACACCACTGCTGCTAGCTCAAGATCATGAGTCGGGTAATTCTTCTCGTGAACCTTCAACTGTTTCGAGGCATAAACTATCACCCTACCATTCTGCATCAGCACATAACCCAAGCTGACCCAAGAGGCATCACAATAAACAAAAAATACTCCCGAGCCCGAAGGTACTGCTAGAACTGGCACCGACGTCAAGCGGTCCTTGAGCTTCAGAAAGCTCTCCTCGTACTTATTATCCCATTCGAACTTGACCTTCTTCTGAGTCGGGTGGGTCAATGGCGCTACAATCCTGGAGTTCTCCACAAACTTCTTGTAATAACCTGCTAACCCTAGGCAATTGCGAATCACAATGGTATTAGTCGACCTCTTCCAATTCTAAACTTCTTCTATCTTTGCGGGTCCACCTTTACCCCTTCCCTAGACACCACATGGCCAAGGAACCCCACACTCTCCACCCAGAACATGCACTTGGAGAACTTAGCATACAAGCGGTGCTCCCGGAGAGTCTCTAAACCATCTATAAGTGCTCAACATGCTCCTCCCTGCTCCTGGAAGAAATCAAGATATCATCAATGAACACAATTACAAACTTATCCAAGTATTCCCTGAACACCCTGTTCATCAGGTCCATAAATATTGTAGGTGCATTAGTCAGCCTGATGGACACCACTATGAACTCAAAGTGCCCATACATCGACCTGAAAGCAGTCTTAGGGACGTCACTGTCCCGGATCCTCAACGGATGATATCCTGACCGCAGGTCAATCTTAGAATACCACTGAGCTCCCTGAAGCTGATCAAATAAATTACCAGTCGTGGGGAGCGGGTACCGATTCTTTATCGTTACCTTATTAAGCTGTCGGTAATCAATGCATATCTGCATGGACCCATATTTCTTTTTCACAAAGAGCACTAGAGCACCCCAAGGAGAAACACTTGGGTGAATGAAACCCAACTCAAGAAGCTCCTTCAACTGGGACTTCAACTCCCTCAACTCTCCTGGTGCCATCCGGTACGGTCGAATGGAATCGGCTTCACCCCTGGCTGTAAATCAATACAGAATTCGATCTCCCTCTCTAAAGACAACCCTGGCAACTCCTCCTGAAACACATCAGAGAACCCACACATCACGGGTGTTCCCCCGATGTCCCTAGCCTCACCTCTTCCTTCCTCTGACAAAGATACAAAGGCCAAGAAAGACTGGCAACCGTCTAGAAGTAGCTTTCGAGACTTAATAGCTAAAATTGTCATCAACGGCTCTCCCCTTCCCTCACCCTAGAAGGTAAACTAGGGCAATCCGGGCTTACTGAAGGTCACAGTCTTAGACCAGTAATCCACTGAGGCTAAATGATCCACCAACCAGTTCATACCCAAAATTACATCAAGTTCCAGCATCAGCAGGAGTGTCAAGTCGGCAATCAACACATGCCCACAAATGACAACCTCATAGCCCCGAAAGATTGTCTCTGCCATCACAGAAACGCCCGTAGACGTAGACACCACAAGGGGCAATTCAAGCATAGAAGATATCCCTAACAACTTAGCAACAAACAAAGCAGATATAAAAGAGTGCGTAGCACCTGGATTAAACAAGACATATGCAATGGCAGACCCAACAACAATATTACCTGACACCACTGCCCTAGATGCCTCAGTGCCCTCTTGGTTCATAGCAAATATCCATGCAACGGGCCTTTCTGAACCACCAGCTCGCTGGCCTCCTCCCTAAGTTTGACCTCTCTAAACTATGGAACCCACTAGCGTCGGTGTCTTTCCTCTGGTCTTATCAGGCTGCTGACTGTCCTTGCTAGGACAATCCTTTTTGTAATTCCTAGTCTGCCCACAACTAAAATATACCTCCGAACGTCCCCAGCAAGCCCCCGAGTGCCTCTTGTGACATCAATTATAGTGCTGCTGCCCAGATCTCCGCTGCGAACCTCCAGATGACGCCCCTGGTCCTGAACCCATGTGGCCTCTAGAACTATTATGACCTCCACCCTACAGTGCATCTACTGTCTGAAAGTGCCCTCTGAGTGAGCTAGCCGACCCCCCAAAGACTAGGGCTGAAACTTTTTCTTCTAGGAACCATCATGCCTGTCTGTCGGTACTAGCACCTCCTTTGGGAGCGTCTCATCTACAACCCGAGCAAAGGAAGTGTCCTCGGAGTAATGGATCAATCAGGTGATCTACGGGCTCAACCCCTCAATAAACCTCTTGACCCTGGCGGTCTCTATGGCTATC
Organism: Canna indica; assembly: GCA_034359265.1. NCBI lineage: Eukaryota > Viridiplantae > Streptophyta > Magnoliopsida > Zingiberales > Cannaceae > Canna > Canna indica. The sequence continues at coordinate 44,186,593 of CP136892.1, forward strand.
AAGGTGGGATGGTACTTCGAGAGCCGAGTGAACTCCATCTCATAATCTGTCACCGACATGCTGCCCGTTTGACATAGTAGCTCAAACTCTTTTGCCCGCCTATCTCGGATGCTCATCGGCAGGTACTTCTCCACCATAGCAGCTATAAACTCCTCCCAGGTAGGGGGTTGTGCATCTGCTACTCTGCGGTCCCTCCAGGTGTGAAGCCAATTCTTGGTTGGACCTCTCAGCTGTAGCCCGATCAGTCGAGCGGTCGTCTCAAAGAACAACCAAGCTCCCTGCACAGCTCATAGCAATCTTTCAGGAAACTGGTGACCTCCACCGCTGATTTGTCCTTGTATACTTCGGTGGCCTGAATGCAATAAAATTTGCATATGAAGGTGCTCTGGGGGTTCTGACCACCGGTGCTACTGGCTGCACCACCTCTGGTGCTGCGGTTACTACCGGTACCAGTTATGATTGCTACCTCAGCTCATGCTCCCTGCGGAGTGCTTCAGTCAGCTCAGCCATATGGGCCTACAACTGAACAACCATGGGATATTGTCCCACATCGTCGCGGTCCTGCGGTGGTCTCCCACGACCCCGGCCCAGACTCGGCCTCGACCTCGGTGCTCAGTAGAGTTGTTGTCACTACCGCTCCTCGCGACATCAAAAGCCTCCATCGATCTGGAATCACTAGAAAGAAAATATCAAATTTTAAATAATTCAATTCACCCTAAGTCGTTAAATAAATAAATTACAAGTCGCGCTGAGGTGCAGACTTAGCCCATTGATCTCATAACATACCCCTACCATATACTGACACGCTAGCAATGCCCTATACGGTGACAACTCTAGGTCGTAGTCAGACCGAATCACATGCTCTGATACCACATTGTCACGCCCCAAATACAGGGTCACGTGACCGGCCAGGGTATACATGTCTATACCCCGCAGCCTAACTCATGCACATGCCAACATCTTAAGAATAAACAATAGCGGAAAGAAATAAACAAGTTGTTATTTCATCTAGAATCAAAACAGAGTTCATCATAAACAAGTTTTAACAAACGAATAAAATGCGGAAATAATACATCAAGTCCAATAGACTAAATACAATAAAATTTGAATAAAATGACATAAAAAGACCAACAAAAGTGCATGACACACTACAAAAAGACTCGACTACGACCCTAACTAGGACTACTATGAGATCATACTGCTCATCTGCCCTCCAACTGCGCTAAGCGCTCCAGCCCACCTCATCGGTCAGTCTCTGGAAAACAAAACAACGACAACTCGTTAGTTCAAAGAACTTAGTGAGCGGTTCTACCAATCCTTGCAAAAACAAACATCACAGATAAGATGCATAAGGTAAAACTCCTGACTCAAGCAAGAAAAGGTCACAAGGAAGTTGACCAGCTATCAAGCCATCTGGCCACTACCTGGCCGAATGCAGCCTTTACCCCAAACGGTGAAGATCTGTAATATCCTAGATATTTAAATTTATTATTTTTGCTCTTATGTGTGTTTGCCAGCCAAGCGGACTAGTTCGTGGTCGAATAGAGTCGACTCATGGTTCAAAGCGAGCTTGTGAGCTCCGAAAAGTAGGATATGAATTTATGAATTTATGAATTTTTGGCTTGGGTAGTTGAAATTATTTAATTTGATGTTGTGAGTGCATAATTATTAATTATGTTCACGTAGGTGTATTTAATTAATTGCTTTTGATTTATTAGAATAAGTTTAATTAAATTAATTAAGTCTATCGGGTTAGCGGGCTTGGTTTTGGCTTAAGGTGGATGCAGGTTTCTGATTAAGGTGTATAACGGGTTAGGGTTGATGAGGGAGTATAAAACTCCCTCCTCATGGCTTGTGGCTCCCATTTTGGAGCCAACTAAAGAATTGAGAAGGGAGCCAGCCACCAAGCTAAGCCAAGCCGCTAGCCCCCTTTCCCTCTTCCCCTTGGAGTTACCGCCACCTTTGAGCCAAGTCGCCGCCTGAGCCAGCCCTTCCCTTCCTCCCCTCTCTCTCTTCCTTAGGAGAATCTTGACTTAGGGCTTGATGCGCCATATCCTTGAGAGTGGCAGAGCAGCTACACCCGGGTGGTTGGACGTCAAAATTCCCAACCTCTAGAACAAGTTTGGAGGGCCTTTCCCGATTGTTCTGATCTTGGTCTCGTAGGATAAGTTCGGAGGGCCTTTCCCGATTGCTCCCGAGGTTCCTTATACTACGATAAGTTCGGAGGGCCTTTCCCGATTATCCTAGTATGTGCTGTTACCTTTGGTCATGGTGGGCTTCAGCCCGATGCACTTCTTTAATATGTGTTGTTGCCTTCGGGCATGGTGAGCATCGGCTTGATGCACTTCTTTAATATGTGTTGTTGCCTTCGGGCATGGTGGGCTTTGGCCCAATGCACTTCTTTAGTATGTGCTATTGCCTTCGGGCATGGTGGGCTTCGACCTGATGCACTTCTTTGGAGGGTTAGATGCCTTGGGGCATGAGTGACCTATTGGCCTATTAGCTAGTCACACCTTCGTAATCTTGCCTTCTGTAGAGATAGGTTTCATTCATGTTATCTCTGTGATTTTATTTATGAGGGCTGGTATAACCGCTCGCTGAGTTCTTTGAACTCACCCGTTGTCGTTTGATTTCTGTTTTGCTGAGCCTAATCGGTGCGGTGGGTCGGATGCACTTGGCACCGCTGGAGGGCAGAGGAGCCGCATGATCTCATAGCAATCCTAGTTAGGGTTGTAGTCGAGTCTTTTGGTAGTAGTCATGCACTTGTATTAGCTTGATTTGGAGTTGTAGCCCTGAGAGCATTTATGTCATTTATTTTAGGTTTTATTGTATCTGAACTTTTGAACTGCTGAACTTAAAACGTTATTTCACACTTTTTGTTTCATTTGAGCTACTTGAATTAAACTTTGTTTTGGTTCACTTTTCTTTGAAATAATACTTGTTATTTCTTCCCGCTGTATTATTTGTTGAGTTGGAATGTGCATGATTTAGGCTGCGGGGTATATGCACGTAAACCCTAGCCGATCACGTGACCCTGAGTTGGGGCGTGACAATGTTGGTATCAGAGCATGTGGTTCGGTCTGACTACTACCTAGAGTTGTCACTGTATAGGGCATTGCTAGCGTGTCAGTATACGGTGGGGGTATACTATGTGATCAATGGGCTAAGTCTGCACCTCAGCGCGACTTGTTATTAAGTTATTTAATGACTTAGGGTGAATTTAATTGCCTGATTCTTGATATTTTCTTTCTGGTTATTTCAGATTGATGGAGGCCTTTGATGCCGCAAGGAGCGATAGTGATAGCAACTCCACTGAGCGCCGAGGCCGGGGCCTGGGTCGTCGAAGACCACCGCAGGCCCAAGAGAAGGTGGAACAGGATCCCATGGTTGTACAACTATAGGCCCGAGTGGCTGAGCTGACAGAGGCACTCCGTAGAGAGCAGGAGCTGAGGCAGCAGCCATCGCCAGTACCGGCAGCACCCGCAATACTATAGGTGGTTCAACTAGTGGCACCAGTAGTCAGAGCCCCCAGAGCAACTTCTTATGCAGGTTTTGTTGCATTTAGGCCACCAGAGTATACAGGGACAGATCAGCGGGTGGAGGTCACCAATTTCCTGGGAGTTTGCTATGAGTTGTGCATGGAGCTTGGTTGTTCTTTTGAGATGAGTGTTCGACTGATCGGGTTACAGCTAAGAGGACCAGCTAAGGATTGGCTCCATACCTAGAGGGACCGCGGAGCAGCTACTATTTAGGTGTAACTACTATAGAATATAGAACTACTATAACTAGAAGTAGTAGTTCTATATTCTATAGTAGTTAACATTAGTAGTTCGAATTTTTTATTTTATCTCTGATCTTATCATTATCATAATACATTACTTCACCGTGGGCGGATAGCGTGAATCGAACCCACATCTTCTCCTTGGCAAAGAGAAATTTTACCATTCAACCATATTTGCATTTTCTTCGTTCCTGATACGCACGCATATGTCCACACATATATGACATGTATTATATATCATATATGCGTTTGGATCATATGTACAGGGCCAAATATTCAGATACAAGAACCGCCCCCTACTTGGGAGGAGTTTAGAGCTGCTATTGTGGAGAAGTACCTACCAATGACCGTCCGAGATAGGCGGGCACAGGAGTTCGAGCTAGGTTGTCAGTGACAGACTAGGAGATGGAGTTCAAACGCCACTCGAAGTACCATCCCACTTTGATAGCCACAGAGACCGCCAGGGTCAAGAGGTTTGTTGAGGGACAGAGGCCGCAGATTGCCAGATTGATTGATTACACGGAGGAGACTTCATTTGCCCGGGTCATTGATGAGGCGCTCTGGAAGGAGGCACTGGTACCGACATATAGGCTTGATGGACCTCAGAAGAAGAAGTTTTGGCCACAGCATTCAGGGGGTCGGCCAACTTATTCTGAGGGTACTCCCAGGGTAGCGGATCCATCGTTGGGCGGAGCTCATAACAGTTCTAGAGGTTCTGGACTATGAGTGTCATCTGGAGGTCTGCAGCAGAAATCTGGGCCACAACAATGTAACTGATGTCACCGGAAGCACTAGGGGGCTTGCTGGGGATAGTATGAGGGATATTTCAGCTGTGGACAGACTGGTCATTACAAAAATGATTGCCCTAATAAGAGCAATCAGCAGCCTGATGAGACCAGAGGAAAGGCACCGATGTTAGTGGATTCTGTAGCTCAGAGGGGTCAAAATCAGGGAGGAGGCCAATGAGCTAGTGATTTAGAGAGACTTGCTGCACGGGTGTTTGCTATGAACCAAGAGGACGTTGAGGCGTCCAGGGCAGTGGTGTTAGGTAATATTATTGTTGGGTCTATCATTGTATATGTCTTGTTTGATTCGGGTGCTACCCACTCTTTTGTGTCTGCTTTGATTGCTGCTAAGTTGTCAGGGGTATCTTTTGTGCTTGATTTGCCCTTTGTGGTATCTACACCTACGGGTGTTTCTGTGATGGTAGAGACAGTCTTTCGAGGCTGCGAGATTGTCATTTATGGGCATGTGCTGATGGCCGATTTGACACTCCTGCCGATGTTAGAGCTTGATGTGATATTGGGCATGGACTGGATGCTAGACCATTTCACCTCAATGGATTGCAGGGCTATGACTGTGACCTTCAGTAAGCCCTGGTTGCCCCAGTTTACCTTTTAGGGTGAGGGAAGGGGTGAACCGTTGATGGCTATATCAGCTCTTAAGGCCCAGAAGTTACTCTTTGGCGGGTTTCAGTCATTTTTGGCATTTGTGTCATTGGCAGAGGAAGGCGGAGGTGCGGCCAGAGACATCAGGGGGACGCCTATAGTATACGGGTTCTCTGATGTGTTTCCAGAGGAGTTGCCAGGGTTACCTCCAGAGAGAGATCAAATTCTATATCTATTTGCAGCCAGGGGTGAAGCCGATCTCCATTCCTCCGTATCGTCAATTTGCACAGGAAGGCAGAGGTGTGAGGAGAGCTTCCTGAAGCTCAAGGACCGCTTGACGTCGGCGCCAGTTCTAGCAGTACCCTCGGGTTCAAGAAGTTTTGTTGTTTATTATGATGCCTCCCGAGTCAGCTTGGGTTGTGTGCTGATGTAGAATGGCAGAGTGATAGCCTATGCCTCCAGGCAGTTGAAGGTTCACAAGAAGAATTATCCAACCCATGATCTTGAGCTGACAGGGGTGGTGTTCGCATTGAAGCTGTGGTATCACAACCTTTATGGCGAGGCTTGTGAGATATACACTGATTATAACAGTCTCCAATATTTGCGAACCCATAAGGAGTTGAACCTGAGACAGAGAAAATGACTTGAGCTATCGAAGGACTATGACTGCAGGATCATGTACCATCCAAGGAAGGCTAATGTGATAGCTGATGCTCTGAGCAAGAAGTCTATGGGCAGTCTGGCGCATTTGGCAATCAAGAGGATGCCGTTGGCTCAGGATTTGGCCCTATGTTTGGATGGCATAGCAATCTTGTCGATATTAGATTATCATGCGTTGGTGGCCCACTTGAGAGTGTAGTCCACATTGGTTGACATGCTGCAGGCAGCGTAGGAGGAGGATGCTTTTTGCTCACTCACTAAGGATCTGGCCAAGAGAGGAGATGCAGATAATGGATTCAGTGTGGACTCGGAGGGCGTCCTAAGGTTTAAGAACCGGATTATGGAACCAAATATGGTCGAGGTTCGCAGGCAGGTGCTGGAGATGGCTCATCGATCTACCTATACTATGCATCCGAGGGCCACGAAGTCGTACCAAGATCTCAGACAGAACTATTGGTGGAAAGGCATAAAAAGAGAAAAGGCCGAGTTCATGTCTATGTGCCTGGTGTGTCAACGGGTGAAGGCTGAGCATTTGAAGCCGGCAGGGTTGCTCCAGAACTTAGGGGTACCGGAGTGGAAATGGGAGAACATAACCATGGGTTTCGTGACTGGGTTGCCAAAGTTTGGGAAAAGCAATGATTCTATCTGGGTAGTGGTGGATTGCCTAACCAAGACATCGCATTTCATACCAGTCAGGACGACCTTTTCATCTGAGCAGTATGCTAGATTGTTTTTGGATCAAATCTTCACTTATCATGGGTTCCTGTTATGATCATCTCATATCGGGGCACCCAGTTCACTGCTCGATTTTTGTAGTCCTTCCAAGAGGCATTGGGCACTCGGGTTCGATTCAGTACCACATTTCACCCTCAGACAGATGGTCAGTCAGAGCGGACTATTCAGACATTGGAGGATATGCTGAGGGCATGTGTCTTAGACCTGGAAGGTAGTTGGGATAGGCACTTACCTCAGATTGAGTTTGCCTATAATAATAGCTAACATCATTGGGATGGCTCCATTTCAAGCATTATATAGGCAGAGATGCAGGTCGCCTGTAGGTTGGTTTGAGGCAGGGCATTCCCTTATGATGGGACCTGATCTGGTGGAAGAGGCTGTGGAAAAAGTGAAGCAAATCAAAGAGAGGTTGTTAGCAGCTCAGAGTCGCCAGAAGATGTATGCAGATGGAAAGACCTGGGAGGTAGAGTTTGCTGAGGGGGACATGGTGTTCCTCAAGGTGTCCGCTATGAAAGGGGTGGTGAGGTTTGGCTAGAAAGGAAAGCAAATCCCTAGGTTCATTAGGCTATTTCCTAATCTCAGGAGCAGGGGAGTTGTGGCCTATGAGTTGGCCCTACCTTCTAGTATTGACCGAGTACATCCAGTGTTCCATGTGTCTATGCTGAAGATGTACATTCGGGATGAGTCCCATGTTATTGAGCCTACCGCAGTGGAGGTGGACTCAACAGTCTCTTATGAGGAGCAGCCAGTGGAGGTGCTAGACCGGTAGATTCAAAAGTTGAGGTCCAAGGAGATCCCCTTGGTCAAGGTCAGATGGGAGCACCATTCTGGCCAGGAGGCCATCTAGGAGATGGAGCATGATATGAGGGAGCGTTTTCCTTCATTGTTTGATGATGTGGTGAGTCCTTATTTTCTTTTCTGAAATTCGAGGATGAATTTTTCTTTAAGGAGAGAATATTGTAACATTGTCACACCCCAACTGAGGGTAGTGTGACCGGCCAGGGCCTACATCCTGCCCTAAAGCCTACTGTCTACATTGATATAAAGAAAACCAGAACGTGTCGATAAAAGGAATCTCAACACGAATTTTATTTAAAAGTTTTCAAAATTCAAAATTTTTATGTTTTCAAATCAATTAAGAAAACCAACATCAGAACGACTGAACGCCTCAAGTATCAAGTTTTTACAAACTCTTTCAAATACAACTATCAGTGCAAAAAATAAAACAACAACTAAACACTGGTCTATGACTCATGGACGCCGCTACGAGATATGACACCACCTCCCGCCCACCAGCTGCACCATGTCAACAGGTCAAAGTCACTGCTCATACTCTACAAAAACGAAGAACAAACTGTGAGTCCACTTGGGACTCAGTGAGCGGTTCGAGCGAACCTCCACATAATCCACAATTATTCATGCATGACATATAAGGCAACATAATGTATATTCAGGGAGGTAAGCTACTTTTAATGTGACTACTAACCCCATGGGTCATTCTGTATAAATCGAATATGTGAAAATTTGCCATCTCGGCCTATTCAATAAAAATTAGTATTATTTTCTATAACCAAATAAGTATTGATTGGTCTCGACCAACTAAAACAGATGTTGTTTTCATAGCCAAACGTGTTTTCAGAAAACTAAAAACTAAATATTGAAATTAGGTTTTTGAAACCAAATTTTTATTTTTACTGAAACCAAATTAGAAAATAGTTTTTGTTAAATAAATGACATATAATTAAGGTGTTGCTTGGTTAGCAAAAAATATTTTCTAGTTTGGTTTTAGTGAAACTGAAAACTTGGTTTTGATTTCTAGTTTTTAGTTTTCTGAAAACACGTTTGGTTAATGAAAACAACAATAGTTTTGGTTGGTTGAAAATAGTGAATATATATTTGGTTATACAAATTAATATTATTTTTTTTAACAATTTTAGTAGTAATTTGATTATTGATTAAATAGTAAACTAATTCATATGAATATGTTCATAAAAATTAATATGATTGTAGAAGAAAGTCACATATTTTATTTGTAGTTAATTTAGAAAATTACTATTTGCTAATATGATTATAAAATATTTGTAAGATTTAATTAAGTTATTGGTAATTTAATTTTTTTGTTAATTAGATATAAAATTAATTATAAAATATTATAAAATTTCAAAAAAAATATTTGGTATAAATTAGTTTTGATTAAATTATAAATAAATCGACTTTAAGAAAATTCAATTATTTTAAAATTTAGATTTGGACCTATTAGATATAAATCGATTTAATTAATTTGTCAATTTGTTAGATATAAATTGATTTAATTAATTGTCAATTTAAGATAATAGTTTGACTTGAAAATGATGATTTTTATTTTTATTTTTATTTTTATAAATTAGATATAGTTTGATTTATTTTTAAATTAATTAATTTTATATAAAAAATATTTATAATTACAAAATTGCCATTGTATTTTGATAATGAAACCGACATTTTCGAAACCACAGAAAATAATCTTATGACGTTTTCATTTTTATTAAGAAAATTGGTTTCGTTGAAACTTGTTTTCATTCTGGTTTCGATTCAATTTTATGAAAACGTTGAACTAAACACATTTTCATAAGCAATTTTGATTTCAGTAAAATCAGTAAGTGTTTGGATTTTATATGTTGGTTATATTTGGGAAAAGTGTTCCAAGTTAAATCTCAATTTTTGCACAGTCACAACTATAAGTAGTTCTGCCTATATGATGACGGTTTCAACTGTGTGAGGACAGTTTCAACCAATCTGTGGTTTTCTGGATAAGTATGTTGCCAATGAGATAACTATCACTACTAGAAATGGGCATCAGCAATGGCTGATGCCATTGCTGAGTCATTGCTGAAAATCATCAGCAACGGCGTGCAACGGCTGGCGCCGTTGCAATGGAGCCGTGGCAGAAAATCGCGTTGCTGATAACTTAGCAATGGATTAGCAACGGCCGCTCGGGCCGTTGCTAAAAATATTATCAGCAACGGTTTTGCCACGGACGCGGAGCCGTTGCTGATAACATTAATAGCAACGGCTGGTGAGCCCGTAGCAACGCCGTTAGTAAAAGCCCGTTGCTAAGCCGTTGCGGTAGGTCATCAGCAACGGCTTTCGATAAACTTTTAGCAATGGCTTTCCCACGGATGGCCGTGGGAAAGCCGTTGCTGATGATGTGAACTTTGGATGAACTTTCATGCCCATCTAAATAGAATAACTGATTTCAAGCCGAAGTAGTGCAACTCTATCACTTCTTCCACCAGTCCATAAAAATCCATATCACATTCAACATAGGTTGTCCCTTTCACACAGACCCTAGCATTCATCGTCTTCTTTGTAAATGCATATTCAACCGTGTGAAATTTATACCCATTAACAAAATATCCGCTATAGCACGACACAAGTTGCAACGGTCCACTAACAAACTCAAATATTCTTTTATCTATTTCAGCTCTGTGATCTTTGCTGTAAGTCTGAATCCAAGTAGGGAAATCACGATTCCGTAATCTCTCCAATTCTTCATCGTTGTGAATAGAGTATTTTTGCACCATCTCAATGTCAAATATTTCAATGAATTGTTCAATATCTGGACAATTGAGTAATACATACAAGTGTGCCAAATGATACTCTTCCTCGCTTAAGTGTCAAGATGGACGAGAACCAAAAGCACGACCAGAGTGACAAAATATATTTAAACGTCCATCTGAATGTCGAACACCCTCGTCGTCGTTACGTGGAAGACGATCAAATCTTGTCTGTACTGTCGATTCAAAGTAAAATGAGAAGAATGTTGAAATTTGTTGGATGATATACGATTCAGATATTAATCCTTCAACAGCTGTGGTGTTCTTTACTTTTTTCTTCAATTGATTCATGTATCTTTCAAATAAGTACATCCACCGATATTGAACGGGGCCACCAACTCGTGCCTCGTATCGGTAGATGCTCCATCGAGTCAAAAAATGCAGGAGGGAAAAATTGCTCCAGCTTGCATATGATTTCAACAATATTATTTTCAAGTGTTGACATATCTTCGACTCGAAGGACATTTGCACAGATGTTTCTAAAAAACATACTTAATTCAGTCAACGGACCCCAAATATTATCAGGTAGAAGATCTCGAAATGCGATCGGAAGTAATCTCTGCATGAATACATGATAATCATGGCTCTTAATCCCTGATATTTTGCAATCATTGACGTTCACACATCGAGATAAGTTTGAAGCATATCTATCGGGTAATCTGAGTTCTTTTACCCATTGACAAACATCTTCGATCTGTTGTTTATTTAACACATATAGGGCCTTCGGTTTCAGATATCGTCCGTTGACCTCTTGTAACTCCAACTCTGGTCTTTTACAAAGTATTTTTATATCATGTCGGGCTTTGACATTATCTTTATTTTTTCCGGAAATATCCATCAAAGTGTTGAAAATATTATCAAACACATTTTTTTCAATGTGCATGACATATAAATTATGTCGAATCAATAATGAACTCCAATAGGGCAATTCCCAAAAGATACTTTTTTTCACCCAGTTATGTGTTTGGCCAAAACCTGACACTCTTTCATTGCGACCAAATACTATATCTGGAAGTGCTGAAACACGTGCTAACATTTGTTCACCAGACAACATCGGTGGTGGTCCATCTCTTTCGACTCTGCCCTTAGTAAATTTATTACGATTCCTTCGATACTGATGATTAGCCGGTAGGAATCGACGATGACAATGAAAGAATGAGATTTTTCGTCTGTTCTGAAGACTGATTGATTTAGAGTGTTCCATACAATACGGACAAGAGAATCGGCCGTGAGTGCTCTAACCAGACAACATGCCGTACACCGGGAAATCATTGATTGTCCACAAGACCGCGGCCTTAAATTAAAGTTTTGCTTCCGATGACAATCATAAGTGACAGCTCCCTCAGTCCACAATGTTTTCAATTCATCTATCAAGGGTTTGAGAAATATGTCAATTTCTTTTTGCGGACCCTTAGGACCCGGAATAATCATTGAAAGATAAATAAATTCATCTTTCATACACATTGACGGTGGCAAATTATAAACTGTCAGCAGCACTGGCCAAACTGAATAAGGAGTTGCAGAATGTCCAAACGGATTAAAATCATCTGTGCACAATCCCAATCTTATATTTCTAGTATCCCTAGCAAATGAAGGATAATATGTATCCAAATGTTTCCATGCTTCACTGTCGGATGGATGAGTCATTACTGTATCATCACGACTTCTTGCATGCCAACTCATGTAGGGGGCTGTCTTTTCCGACGTGAATAATCTTTGAAGCCTCGGTGTTAGTGGAAAATACCGAAGCACCTTAAACAGGATATTTTTCTGTCGGACCGATTTCTTCTCCTTGTAACGAGGATGTTGACATACAGGGCATTTATCCAACTTCACATTTTCTTTATAATATAAAATGCAGTTATTTTGGCACGCGTGTATTTTTTCGTACCCAAGCCCCAATTTTCTCATTAGCTTTTTAGTCTTATAAAAAGTTGGCTCAAACTTGTTATCAGTAGGCAGCATTCCATTAATCAATCCTGCAATCCGATCATACGCAACCTCGCTGATATTACAATCTGCCTTGATGTTTAGAAGCTGTGTCATTGCTAAAAACCTAGTGTATTTAGGACAATTCTCATACAAAGGTTCATCGGCAGCTTTCAACATCTCGTAAAATTCTCCAGCTTCTTTATTCGGTAATTCAATCTCTACCGCAGTTTGTACTTCTGTGATATCAACCGCTATAGTATCTGGTGGGACTGATGTCTGAAGAACTGACCGATCAATATTATCATTCAGGTGGAATTGACCCCCAAGACTATCAAGTATCATAGTTCTATAGGGATTAGATTGACTTGATAAAGAAGCACCAGCAAAGGAAGATTCACCATATGTCTGAACGACAGGATTACTCGACATCCCGACTTCACGTGACTCCCCGTGACTCCCCGTGACAAGTCCATAGAAAATATCTTAGTGCAAATCCTTTGCTATATAGATGCAGAGTGACAGTCTCCCGATCCAAAAATCGTCCACTCAAACAAATGCGGCACGGACATCGGATTTGATCACCGATGCTAACGAAATTCCGATTCGAATAGGCGAAATTTAGGAAGTACGTTACGCCTAATCGAAACTCATTTGTTAAAGCTCCACGATCAAGACGTCGGTACATCCAACTTCGATCAGCCGACATGATTCTGTCAATCAATGACAATTTCTTTGGTTAATGTCTTTAGGTGAGATTGTCCTATTCCATTCGGGATTTATGTTATTTATATTGCACTAAGTACTTATTTTAACCGCTAACTTCATTCTAAATTTTGACAGCATCTCCCTACAGTTCTCCGAATACGCATATCATCTGGGCGCGTATTGGAGAACAAGAGAGATGTTGCCGAAATTTAGAATAATTAGTTAACAGTTAAAAGAAAAACGTAAGTGCAGTACAAATAACTATATTCCCAAATTTCCAATCAGGGACAATTCAAGAATTGTACGTCGTATAAAAGATCATCTACTTCTTTTACACGAACATACAATCCCCAAACGGATCTAAGGTTTTGCTAAATCATATCCGACTCGTTGATGTGTACGTGAAACATATCAACTCGTCGGATGGATGATTATTTTCTAAATATTTCGAGACAGTTCGAGTCCATATTGGACAATTCCGACACGAGTCCAAATTAGACGATTCCGGCAGGAGTCCAAAATGAACTATTCCGGCGCGCGTCCGAAGTGGACGATTCCGGCACAATGCCGAAGTGGACAATTCCGACGCGAGTCCACTGAGGACTACTTTGGACTAATTAACAATATTTATGTTCATGTTATTCTATTTAATTAATTGCTTGTGATTTATTAGAATAAGTTTAATTAAATTAATTAAGTCTATCGAGTTAACGGGTTTGGTTTTGGCTTAAGGTGGATGCGGGTTTTGGATTAAAGTGTTTAAGGGGTTAGGGTTAAGGAGGGAGTATAAACCCCCCTCCTCACGGCTTGTGGCTCCTATTTTGGAGCCACCTAAAGAATTGAGAAAGGGAGCCAACCGCCAAGCCAAGCTGCCAGCCCCCTTTCCCTTTTCTTCTTGGAGCCGCCACCACCCAAAGCCGAGCCGAGCCGCCTACTTTCTCTTCCTCTTCCTCTCCTCCTTCCTTTCCTTTGGAGCCGACCCGAGATGAGCCAGCCGAGCCGCTTGCTTTCCCTTCCTCCCCTCTCTCTCTTCTTTCCCTTTGGAGCCGAGCCGAGAGGAGCTAGCTGAGCCAGCCTCTCTCCTTCTCCTCTCTCTCCCTCTCTCCAAGCCGGCGGCTTGGAGTGAGCTGGCAGCTTTGAGTGAGCTGTCGCCCCTTGGAGCCTTTTCTTGGGTTGAGCCACCGGCCTTTTGAAGCCGAACTTGAGAGCCGTCATCCGGGATTTCTTCCTTAGTTCTTCTTCCAATTAAGGTGAGTAGTTTACCCTCTCTCTTCGGGATTTCAATCGGAATCTTGAAGCCGTTCATGACGGCTTGGTATTTGTGTTTCGTTTCTTGATTGTTTTTCGCGTTCTTGCCATGTTTCCTTTGATATGAAATCTTGATCTATTCTCCTAGTTTGAGATTCTTGATTATGAGTTTCTTGTTTAGAATTAAATCTGTGATTTTTTTGTAGAAATCATGTGGTAGGATTAAGATCTTGATAATAACTAATTAGGAGTTATTGAGAAGGGGTTCTTGATCTTAATGCTTGATTCTTGGTTTAAGTGTGTGTGTTCTTGTTAATCTTGATGAAAAGCATGATTTCTATGAATTAATTCTTGATATCAGTATTCTGTCCTAATGGTAATTTAGAGGTTAATTTCTGTTAATTTTCATATTTAATTCTATAATATGCTGAAATTGCATGTTGCTGGAATTGTATGTTGAGATGATGTATCTATGCTGATTTTAACTTATTTGCTGTGATGTGTGTATATGTGTGAATATAGTTGTGTAACCTATCATTTCAACCAGAAAATATAGTTTGGAAACATAGGATACACTTTAGAGATTAGATTCTAGTTAGACATAGCAGTTCTGGGCAGAACAGTAACCTAAAACAAAACCTTAAAATATAAGCCTAATGGAGATGATCTTAATTTTAGTTATTTAATTAAAATTGGGTTAGGGGTAAGCATAATCTATTATGAACCAACTTATAAAGTATGCATGAAATAAAACCACACGTGTTCATGACATTACTGGTCTAAGGGATAGGGGTCGGGTTTGGAGTGCTGTGACGCTTCACAATGAGAACACCCCTAGGATACCGTAGGTGAATCTTGACTTAGGTCTTGATGTGTCGTATCCTTGAGAATGACAGAGTGTCTCAATTAGGAGCCGGATTTCGGGCTACGCCCGGGTGGTTGGATATCAAATTCCCAATCGGCAGAACAAGTTCGGAGGGTCTTTCCCGATTGCTCCCGAGGTTCCTTATACTAGGATACGCTCGGAGGGCCTTTCTCGATTATCCTAGTATGTGTTGTTGCCTTTGTGCATGGTTGGTTTCGGCTCGATAGACTTCCCTAGTATGTGCTGTTGCCTTTGGGTATAGTGGGCTTCGGCCCAATGCACTTCCCTAGTATGTGCTGTTGCCTTTGGGCATGGTGGTCTTCGGCCCGATGCACTTTTCCTAGTATGTGCTGTTGCCTTCGGGCATGATGGGTTTCAGCCTGATGCACTACTTTAGTATATGTTGTTGCCTTCGGGCATGGTGGGCTTCTCCTGATGCCCTTCTTTGGATGGTTAGATGCTTTGGGGCTTGTGTGGCCTGTTAGCTAGTCACACCTTCGTGACCTTTCGTTCTATAGAGATAGATTTCATTCTTGTTATCTCTGTGATTTTATTTGTGAGAGTTGATATAACCTCTCGCTAAGTTTTTTGAACTCACCCGTTGTCGTTGGATTTCCGTTTTGCAGAGCTTGACCGGTGAGATGGGTCGAATGCACTTGGCGCCGATAGAGGGCAGAGGAGCCGCATGATCTCATAGCAGTCCTAGTTAGGATCATAGTCGAGTGCTTTGGTAGTAGACATAGCTTGATTTGGAGTTGTAGCCCTGAGGGTATTTATGTAATTTATTTTAAATTTTATTGTATTTGAACTTTTGAACTGCTGAACTTAAAATATTATTCCGCACTTTTTGTTTCATTTGAGCTACTTGAATTTATCTTTGTTTTGGCTCATTTTTATTTAAAATAAAACTTGTTATTTCTTTCCGCTATATTATTTATTGAGTTGGCATGTGCATGATTTAGGCTGCGGGGTATAGGCACGTATATCCTGGCCGATCACGTGACCCTGAGTTGGGGCGTGATAATCTAGAAACATGTGTCATCTCATGGTCAACTATATATTGGTATTTCTAGAGTAACCAATAGTCGTGGTTTGAAATTTCTTATACATGACAACGGATGACAATGAAACAAATAACACTATAAATGTTGTTAAAAGGAAGCATTTCATAATGTATAGTAAATAAGTTATTTTTATTTTTTTAGATGTTAGTTTACGAGAAGGTATTTCATAGTGTATATTTTATCTTTAGTTATAATTTAATTTAAAATAAAATGTTAATTTTTCTTTAGTTATATAATTCAATATTATTGTTACAAAAAATTATTTAAAATATTTTCTTTTATTTATTTTTAAAATTTTAAATTTTATACTCCAAAATATATTTTTCATAACTTATTACATTTCTAAATATATACGTATGCAATAAATGGTGATATCTAATTCAATATTATTTTAGTATATATAATTTTCATTAAAAAAAATAAATACAATTGTTTTTACTTTACAAATTAATTTATAAATGCATACAATTAATTGATTTATCCTTATTCAAATAATTTTTATAAGATAATTAATGGGTGCTACGCACGGATGTCATACTAGTTTTTAAAAAAATAAAATTAGTTTTCTTTCTCCTCTCCTTTGGCTGCTTCATTCAAATCATACTAACTTGGTAAACCAAAATGATAAAGAAATAATACCATCAAGTCCTTGAAAAAAATTAAAATCCTAGTTTGGAAATAAAAAAGGTAAATTGACTAATTAACTACGAAGCATCGACACGGACACGGACACGGACACGGGACACGACACGAATACGGGCACGAGGTCACATCAATTTCAAAAATTTATAGGACACGAACACATCATATATAGCATATATATAAATAAATTTTTTTAAAAAAAATATATTCACAGTTTATATATATATATATATATATAGTTTAAGAATTTATAATAATATTATGATACTTTCATTGATATCAAACTTCTAATTTTCTATTTTTTCTAGACCCATTTCAAAATATATGAAGCATTCTAGATAATTTCTTGTGTCAATACTTACTTATTTCTTAGCCCCTACCAAAAGCATGGGGCACAATATCTATTGACATCTATAAATTTTTTTCTAAATTAGCATGTCTTAGTATAACTAGTCATATACAACCACACATAAACAAAAAGTTAAGTAGAGTCCAACTATCTTTTTCATCAATCATTATTGTTATCTTCTTCATTGAAAAATATTACTCTCTCCAACTCTGATTCATCAAGAGAAAGATTGACAACTTCAACGATTCCATTATCTTCATTAATTGAAAATTCCTCTTCTGTAACATTACTAATATCGTCTCACATTATTGTTTCTCCTTATTGTATTGGAGAGTTTTTCTTGAAATGAGACGAAGATTATTATGGACAAATACTAAACTTTCCGCACGTTTAGGCTTCATCTTGTTCCTTTTAAGAGAATAGATAAGAATAGTAAATGTTTCAATTTCTTTCACAATAACAAAAAGATAAAATACTTAATTTCCTTGATTATTTTATTTTATTTTTATAAAAATTGCATGGCTGGCCGTGTCCAAGCCGTGTCCGAGTCGTGTCCGGGCAAAAAAAAAACTTTGACTAGTCAAGACACACGTGGGACACGTGTGTTGGACGAGTGTCTTCGTATGTCGGTGTCTGCGGCGTGTCGAACATGCGGATATTGCAGTGCCACGGAGTGTCCGTGCTTCCTAGTTAATTAAAAACCAAACAGGACATGAAGGTGGGTGATGTTGCAATTAGTCAAGACGAATTAAAGTGGCTGGAAAAGCACGACGACACAACAATGGCAGGAAAGAACAACAACGAAGCAGCTCTAAATGGTCAGAATTAATTTGTCCTAGTTTTACTTAGAAGATACGTAGAGAAGAGGAAAGCATGGAGCAATGAAATTATATATAGCTATACAGAGATGTTATCAGGCCTACGAATTAAGTTCTCTTGCTGCAATGAATTATAACAGGCCTACGAAAGGCTACAATGAAATTAAATGAAGCCACAATCTTTATTTTAACATTATTTTGTATGTTCTCTTGCTGCTGTTGTAGCTTGTTATCTTCACTGGTTAAATGCCACTTCTTCGTGTAAAGTAACAATGCAATTTACCATCTTTTATTTTATTTTCAGGAATTTCTCTGATCCTAAAAAAAAGTTTTCAAGAAATTATTTCATTCAGAATAGAACTAAAACTAGTGAAACTCTTGAATTGTGTTCAAGAGTTTTGGTGAAACTCTCGCACAACAAAAGATTTGATGATCTACATGCTTCGTACCAAGTTTTTTTTAAAAAAAAAACTCGCCATTTAGGTCGGACTATATCCGGCTACTGGGTATAGAAGGCAGAGGATCACTAATCGTGCACTTCTCGCCAGGAAATTAGAGCTGTCCAAAATTCAGGTTACACCGAACTGAACCGAAAAACCAAACCGAATAATTCGGTTCAGTTCGGTTTGAACAGTATCAGGTTCGGTTCTTGAACTGAACCGAACCCGAATACTGTGTCCGATTCGGAACCGGTTTCTGAATTCTGGGAATCGACTTGAATCAAAACCGAACTAATTTTAAATTATAAATATTTTAATTTATTGCAAAGGATTCCTTGGCCCAATAGATAAGGTGTTGGTCTAGGGAACCAAAGGTTTTGGGTTGGATCCCCAATTGAGTCAAATTGTATTTTTTATTTTATTTTATAGATTTTCAAGGAATCAAATTGCATATCAATTCTTAATTAATTTCAATAGTAAATATATTTTTAAAAAATTAAGAAAAAAGAATTTCAACTTCATGTGAGAAAAATAGAAAAATGAAAAAAATAAGCATGTCAATAAAAAAAATTGAAAAAATAAATAAATCAAAATTTCAGTTTTTTCGAGTTGGAAACCGAATCGAACCGAATAATTTTGGTTCGGATTAAATCATTTTAGGAATAATTCGGTTCGAATTCGGGTTGGAATTTCAGTAGGAAAAAAAGTTCGATTTGATTTAGTTCGATTCGATTCGATTCGGTTCGATTCGATTTGAACCGAATGGATAACCCTACAGGGAACTGCATACGGCCATGTTTCTATCTGGTGAGTGGAATCTTTATTAGAATTAACAGAGCTTACACAAATGTTTTTGTCAGCTATTACAGTAGCTGTACTAGAGCTAATTACATCACAATCAATTTTTTGACAAGTAGTATCATAAATGTTACTAAAGTTCAGTCTATAGGTGTCTAATTTTGAGGATGCAACCTCAAGTGCAGTGTTAATAAAGCTTCTCCACTGATCAGGGTCTGTAGAAGAACTACCATAGAATGCCAGTTCACAATATCATCTGGATGTAGCACCATATCTGTTAGTCCTGCTCTTGCCAGGCAATGAGCTCTCATGTTTTCTTCCCTTCCTATGAAACTCCAATTTGAAACCTTTAATACATCAGCCAACTGGAGAATGTCTGTTAACAGAGTTTTACATACCATGGAGGTTTAAGATGTTTGTTCAGTATATCAATAGCTGCCTTACAATCTGAAAATATCTTCAGATGTTTGATATTGATTAGGCTGGCATTAATATATACGGCATTTCTATATTGCCTCAAGCTCTGCCATCAAACTGTTAAGTGAGTATGTGTCACACCCCAATTCTACAATGGTGTGACCGACCAGGGTATATAACCATACCCTGAAGCTTGACTCAAAACCACAAATCAGAGATAAATCAAACTTTTTATTTAAAATGCTAATGACTAATGAAATGATATAAACGAAACAATTCAATTCACTATTAAAGAAAGTGCGGAGACATGAATACCCAACTGAAACAAACTTTAAAGATTGTTTTAAAACAATGAATGAAAAAAGAATAAATCTCACTACAGGACTCTCTCTAAATCCGACCATAACCCTAACTCTAACTCCAACTTGTCACGAGATCTGCCCTGAACCTGCTGCTCCTAGCCGCGCTACCCAGTACCCTAGTATCGCTACTGGTTCTCACCCGGGGCTACAAAAAAAATAACAACAACAAAACAAAACGGTAAGTCCACATTGGACTTAGTGAGTGGCTCGGTCCTGAGCCTACCACGGTCCACAGTTAACAGTTGTATAAGATGCATAATAATCACATAACAGATAATTTGCATAACACAATGAATAATTACTTAAATCCATAAATAAGCCATTTTATCTATGCAATTCCAAAGTAGTCCATATATAACCCATACAGAAAAAAAACTTCATATTCACACAAGCATATTTCCAAACAATACGAGTCAGTCACTAGGACATGCCCAGTGAGCTTCCCGCCCATGGTTCCTAAGCTAGGCAAGTCCCCTAGCATCAGTAACCCCAATTGATTGGGAAAACCCTCCAACCAATGCCACTCTGGGTCGGTCATCAGTGTGGCTCACTGACGAGCTTCCCGGTCCACACCTCCTCCGCTAATCAGCCTAACCGAACCTCCATGTCATCCACATATACAAACATGTACAATAAGAAAATAAATGCACCAACACCATAAGCACTTATTTCCAAACCGGTATTTCTACACCTCATAGTTCCAAGTAGATGTTTTCTACAATAACATGTTTTTAAAAATTTCCAAACCGTGTGAAACATCTAAGTTTAGAGATTACCGCATGGAAGTCTAAAAAGAAAAATATTATGAACAACACCCACACTACAACCCCTTTTACAAGCAAGTCCATAGTATTCTAATTCCTTTAGTTTCTACCTTAAACTTTTCTAAAAGAACAATAAGAATACTTATTCATTACACTTTAAATGTCCACGTACACTTAAAGCATAGATAAAATTTTCATGCCAATTTAACTTACAATAATAATAGATACTAAAATAAAAGATTTAAGAATACAAGGCATTAACAACCTCACCCTTATTTCCCTTCCTTCATCCTACACCAACTTTTCCCAAACATCTATTGTTACAGACTTTAATCAAACCAATCTTATTAATTTCACATTTCCTTCAATACCTACCTACAGCATGCAGCCACAAGAAGAAGAGCAACATAAATAAATTCCTATCTACATCATGCTGGTACAAGAGGAAACCATCATACACAGCTTAATTTCTTCACCAACCTAAATTTCTCAATCACCTAGTATTACAACCTAAACAATTCTATGCTTTACTACTTTCATTCCACTTTTTACCACTTACCTATACATTGCAGCCACAAGAAGAGAGGTGTGCGGCATGTAGCACTTCAAAACTTCCTAGGTAAGCATACGGCATGCAACATTTCACAATTTCTCAGGTTCTACATTATTAACACATCTCCACAAACACATTACCTCAAGATTTAAATCTAATTACTAAGGAAGCCATCCACCCAACCAAAGAAGCATTCAAATTGATAAGAATTCCAAATGTGCAGTAGGCGATTCCCACAAAGTTTAGATTACAATGCTTAAGGATTTATACAATGAATCCCAAACCTATTACAAGAATTTACACAAGAACCACCATCTACTCAATTAAAAGAAGGATTAAAGACATCATGAATTTTTTTCAAATTCCTCAAGATAGGGGCGGCAAGGGGAGGAAAGAAACTAAATTTTTTATGCTTATTCTTCTTGTTCAGAAGTGGTAATATGCTTATGGCATGTAAGGACACTTTGACAATTTTCAAGTCTCTAATCCCTAAGCCACCATTTAGCTTTCTCGGTGATAGTTTTTCCAATTGATAAGATGAAAACCATTCTTGCTTGATCCAGATTTCTAGAAGTAATTTCTAGCTAGTTTCTCATACTCCTTAATTCATAACTTTTTCATTGATCCAAGTGGTGGCCAAGGTATGCGTGGGGATAGAATTTATAATAGAGTTAATGAGAACAATTTTTTCTGCTTGTGAGATATTTTTGCTAGCGCGCAGTCCAATCTATTTTCTACTTTACTAATTAATTGTCTTTGAGTGTTGATGGGTATTCTACCTTTATCAATTTGAGCCCCCCGGTATTTCCATGGTAATGAGCTTTCCTTAATGCCAAGCATGTTACAAATTTCATCTTTTTTAACTTTCAGATAGGCACAAGGAAAGAAACACTCAGATTTTCCAAAATTTATTTTCTAGTTGGTAAACATCCCATATTGTTTCATCATCTCTCTGATGTAGCTAACAGATCTTTTGCAACACTTGACTATTAGAATTATGTCATATGCAAAAAACAGATGGCTTAAAATCAGGTTCTTGTACTTGAAAGCTTTAATTTGACCTTGCTCACCTCATTTTCAATCAAGAGTGATAAGGGCTTTTGTACAAAGATGAATAGGTAGGGGGAAAGAGGATCCCCTTGCCTTACACCTTTATAGCTTTTAAAGCATTTGGACTGAGTTCCATTTACACAACATTTAAAATTAGCTGCCTTCAAACATGCCATGAACCAACCAGTCAATCTGTTTGGGATGTTCATGTACTGACATATGTGCTCAATAGCAGTCCAGCTAACCCTATCAAGCCTTCTCGAGATCAAGTTTCATGATGAAGTAGGGATGTTTTCTTTTTGATTTACCAATTATGCTAACAATTTCAGAGAGGAGAACTATATTATCATGCATATTTCTTTTATCAACAAAAGTTGCCTGCTCTTTTGAGATCAGTGTTCCAATCCAAGCTTTTATTCTATTTACAAGCACTTTAGAAATTATCTTTTAGGTCACGTTGCATAGAGAAATAAGCCTATAGTCCTTAATTCCTTCAGGGCTTTCTCCTTTAGGTATAAAAATCAGATTGGTTTGACCCTATGATTATGGAAGTTTTCTTTCTTTGAAGAAGACATTAATGGCATCCATATAAGACCCTATGATGGTTTTCCAAAACTTTAAGAAGAATTCCAAGTTGTATCCATCAGCTCCAGGTGCCTTACACTTGCCCAAGCCATTCATGGCAACTACAATTTCCTGTTTAGAGAACATCTTAGGGGGCGTTTGGTTGTCCGCAAGTACAAATGCTGCAACTCTAGTTGCAGCATTTAGATAATAAATTTGTTTGGTTGGCTGCAAAATTATTTTGCAGCATTTACTAGTTGCAACTTGTATTTCAAATATCATTTGCGGGCCGCAAGTGGAATTGCAGCCCAAAAAGCCCGCAATACAAGATTGCGGGCTGCAAATGCAATAATTTAAGTATTGAAAAATAATTAATTTTGACGACGTAGAGTCGTCAGATGAAGACGAGATAAATATCAAAGTTGTAGGTTTTTGCGTGCTGAACCTGATGGTAGTGTCAGATTTTACATCTGATGTCATTTGATAGATTTTTTAATATATTTTCAGTATTATACAAAAATTAAAAATTATTAATTTGTTAGACAAATCGTGTCGGGCCTAAGTTTTTAGCCTGGCCCGAAAAAATTTGTCCCAGGCTCGACCCAAAAAATTTATGCCCGACCCGACCCAAAAAAGTTCGTGTCCAGCCCGGCCCGAAAAAATTTGTGCCCGGCCCGGCCCGAAAAAATTCGTGTCCGTCCCGCCCCGAAAAAATTTGTGTCCGACCCGACCCAAAAAATTCGTGCACTGCACGGCCCGTCCCAGCCCGGCTCGGTCCGAAAAAATTCGTGCCCAACCCGGCCTAAAAAATTTCGTGCCCAGCCCGACTCAAAAATTTCGTGCCTGGCCTAGCTCGAAAAAATTTGTGCTCGGCCAGGCCCGAAAAAATTCGTGCTCAGCCTGGCTCGAAAAAATTCACTGTCGGCCCGGCCCTGCCCGAAAAAAATTCGTACCCCGTCCCGGCCCGAAAAAATTCATGCTCGACCCAAAAAAATTCGTGCCCAACCCAGCCCTGCCCGACCCGGCCTGAAAAAATTCCTGCCCGACCCGGCCTGAAAAAAATTGTTTCCCGGCCCAGCTCAAAAAAATTCATGCCTGGCCCGGCCTGACCAGAAAAAAAATTCGTGCCCAGCACGAAAAAAAAATTGTGTTCGGCCCAGCCTTGCCCGAAAAAATTCGTGCACTGCCCAACCTGTCCCGGTCCGGCTCGGGCCAACTCGAAAAAATTCGTGTCCGGCCCGGCGCAAAAAGATTTGTGCACGACCCGACCCGAAAAGTTCGTGCCCGGCCCTGCCCGAAAAAGTTTGTACCCGGCCAGGATAAATTCGTGCATGCTCGGCCCATCCCATCCCGGCCCGGCTCAGCCCGACTTGAGAAAATTCGTGCCCGACCCGACCCGAAAAATTTCGTAAGATGCAAGTTGCACGTTGCAAGTTGCAAGTGTAATTACAACTTCCATTTGCGGCCAACCAAATGCTTGCAAATAGAAGTTGCAACTCTACTTGCGGGCAACCAAACGGTAGGCTGCAAAATCTATTTGCGGGCATTTGCTTTTGCATGCAAATAGATTTTGCAGCATTTACACTTGCGGGTAACCAAACACCCCCTTAGTGAGGCTGCTATGATTTTCTCTTGGTATGGTCTTCCATTTCAAACACTTAAGTCATCCAATTGATACTATTTTGATCAATACACTCCTTTTTCCAAAGGTTTTTATACCATTTCAAACATTTGACTATTTTCAAGGATTACCTTGCCATCACCAACAATTTTCAGAATAGTATTTTTCCTATCATTCATCTCAACCCATCTTGTCCTAGCTTTGTTGGATAAACAATTGATCTTTGCAATATCAGAGAAAGAAGCCATCCCTTGTTCATCTGCTATCTCAAGGACCTCTAGCTCATTCAGAGTTTCTTTGAGTCTCTTTTCCAGTGAGCCAAAACAATTTTTACTCCAAACATTAAGCTCATTGCCATGTTTGCGCAAGCAGTTCATGAAGTACTCATCTTTATCCTTTTGATTGACCCTTTTTTCCCCAATTCTCTTTCACCAGATCAAATATATCTTCACTCTCTAACCAGTAGAGCTCGAATATAAATCTTTTTTCACTTTTAATTGTATTGTTATTGAACCTGGAATCAAGCATTATGGGTCTATGGTCAGAGGCAAGTTTTTTGAGATGATGAACAATTGATCTATTGTATTTTAATAACCACATATCATTAGGATACATTCTATCAAGCCTTGCCATAATCCTTTTGTCACCATATCTATTATTACACCAAGTGAATTTGAAACCTATGTAATCAAGGTCAATTAAGCCAGCTTCAAATTTCAATGTTCTCATGGCACCTCCATACTTGATAATTCTATCTCCATTTTTGGCTTCTTGATTTTTTATACAGTTGAAATCTCCCATAAGGAGCCAAGGTATATTTTCAATTTGAAGACATTTAAGAAATTGCCAAAGAAGCTTCCTTTCATTTGCATTTGTACTTGCATAAATACCAGTCAGTAACCAAGGACTTTCCCCTTGAAAGCTAACTGAAACGTGTAATGTTTGGCTACATTTGTATAGGAGTTTCATAGTCATGGCTTCAATTCTCCAAACAATGATGATACCTTTGGATCTTCCATCACCAGTCATATAAAGGCTATTTCCAATCAGATCCAAAATTTTTAATGCATAATGCTAAGTTGTCATCATCAAGATGGGTTTCAACCAGTAAAATCAAGTCTGGTTCGTTTGTTTTCATCATGAATTCCAAGTAATTCCAGCTATTAGCTTTTAGGCCACCCATAATGTTCCAAGAGATTAACTTCATTCTAATAATAATTTTTTTCCCCTTTTGTTTCCCAGAAGGAGGATCACCATCTGGCTCAATTAACCCTTCATCATTGGAAAATCTTTTTTTCTTAGCTCTATTATGCTTTACATTAAAAGGGAAACATTCCTGATGTATGACTTGAGATGAAGCTTTCCTTGACTTCCCAATACTGGAATTTGAGCTGCAAAGTATGTCCTTATCCATGTCTTCATTTGATATATGATCAATCTCCTTAATCTTGCTGATATCAATAGCAAAAGTATCAAATAGTTTGTGAAAGCTCTCCAAGTTTTTCTCTATGTCAATCTGTACTATGACAGGATCAACCTTAGCTGATTGGAAAGCTAGCTCTTTATTTGTGCTGTTACTACATGATAAGTCCATAAAACTTTCTTTAGTCTCCATATTGCTGATATTTTTTGTTTTGTTTCCTAATTCATTCTGCAAAGTTTCAGTGAAACATAAAGGAGCTTTTGATGGAATTGGAGCATTCTTAACAGGTGCAATATTGAATTGGTTGCAGTCCACCTCCATTGCAGGATTTTGTTCACTAACACTTCTCAAAATTTCAAATTTATTTTTATTTCTTACATCTCGGGTTTCAGTTTTTCTGCCTTGTGGCTTTTTTTCTATTAATAACTTGCCAAGGCCCAAACACCTCCATAGTACTCTTTGCTGTGAGCTTGTTGCTTTCAAATACCATGTCATTTTGCCTCAGTTGTGATTCCGCATTGTCTCTACTGATCTCAGTATTAATCTTATCAATGCAATGCAAAGCAAGATGGCCAATCTTGCCACATGAGAAGCATAGCTTAGGGACATTCTCAAAAGCAACGACCTGCTAGAATTTAAAACCATCCCCTACAATCCATAGACCAGGTGGAACTTTGTGCTTAAGATTCCATAAGACGCATATTTGAGCAAATTTAGCTCTCTGGCCTTTTAAAGTAACACCATCAATTTTGATGGGCTGCCCAATACATCTCCCAATCTTCATCGGAATGTCTTTTTGTAAGTATTCAAGTGGTAATCCTGGTAGTTGTATCAGACTGAAATTGCCTCTATCTTCTCAAGTAGCGGCTGAAAATTAGGTCTCGGGGTGTTAGCAGCAGAGCCTGTCCTCGAAAAAACCAAGGACTTTCGATGAGAACTCTGTTGTGATCCTCTTCACAAGCAAACTTGAAGCAGAAATAGCCAGCAGCTAAGTCTACAACTTGAACACCACATTTAAGTTTCCAGATTCTAGGCATGGCCTATTGAATGAGCTACAAAGGAGGTGTACTGTCGTAAAATGTTCCATAAAGACTATTACTCCATTATGCCCTGGTTGCAACAATCATTAGAGAACCAATACTGATTTCATTATTTGAAGCATTCTGGATTTTTTTTCAACTTCTCTTATGATTCATTTCTCTTAGGCATTTCGTCAAGCATATATGCCTCTTTAAAAAGGCCAGCCCATGAAATGGGTTGCTTTGATTTGTTCTGATTCTGAGTCACATTGGATTATAGATTTGCCACAAATAGGGGATTCCCCATAGCAATGAATTCATTTGAGAATGAAGCCGAATCTTTATTGACAATCAATTTATCAGAGCCGGCATTAAGATTCATACCTTTAATATGAATGTTCAGTGTCGGATAACTCTTCAGATCCAATCCAGATCCCTTGAGATGCTCAGCCTCAAATTTCTTTCTCCAGATCGCAGCATCATCTTTCCTGAAGGCCAGATCAGGAGGTTTTTTGGGTTTGAGAGGGATGCTAGAGATCCTCCTCAAACCCGAGCTTCAGCTAGCGCCATTTCTTTCTCCTTCACACTACAACACAAATGACATATTGAGGTCGTGTTATATGCCTCTATAAGTCAATTATTTATCCCTAAAAGCTTTAGAGTCATATCAATTAAATGACTCTGTTGCTGCTATTTCTATAGATCTTTAGAGACTAATTTGAAATAAATTTTTATTTGACTCTAAAACATATAAATAGAGACAAAAATTATTGACTCTAAAATAACCAAAAGCATCTAATATAATTGTCTCTATATACTTTTTAGAAGTAGATACAAATAAATCCATATGTTATAAGTAAAGCATTCTTATTAGTCTCTATTTACTTTTTAGAAACAAATTTAATTAACCAAAAGAATCCAATCTAGTTATCTCTATATACTTTTTAGAAACGGATACAAACACTTCTATATGTTATAAGAGGGGCATTCATATTAGTCTCTATTTATTTTTTACAAACAAATCTAATTGCCTCAATGTTCAAGAAGCAAATGCATTAGTCTCTATAATGTGTATTTAGAGGCACATCATTAAGCCTCTTATTTTAGTGTTTAAATAAAAATAATTATCAAAATATTTGACACTCCTACCCACACTTGAACCCGATGTCATTCTTGGCATGGATTGGTTTGCAGAGCACTTTGCGATGCTGGATGGTAGGGCTAAGACAGTTATGTTTAGCAAGCCTGGGCTGCCGCAGTTCATCTTCCAAGGAGAGGGAGGCAGGAAGCCGATTGGGGTCATCTCAGCCCTAAAGGCTCGTAAGCTATTTCAGGGCGGCTGCCAATCCTTCCTGGCCTTCGTAACTGTGGCCGAGGAGGAAAGGGGTGAGGCAAGAAATGCCAGTGGAACCCTAATAGTCAGTGAATTCCTTGATGCGTTTCCCGAGGAATTACCGAGATTGTCGCCCAGAAGAGAAGTTGATTTTTGCATCGATCTGCAGCCTGGGTTGAAGCCGATTTCCATCCCACCCTATAGGATAACACCGACTGAACTCAGGGAGTTAAAAGTGTAATTGCAATAAATGCTAGACTTGTGTTTCATCCGGCCGAGCGTGTCACCCTAGGGTACCCCAGTTCTCTTCGTGAAGAAGAAGGATGGGTCGATGCGCATGTGCATCGATTATAGGCAGCTGAACAAGGTGACTATCAAGAATCGTTACCCACTGCCGAGGATAGATGATCTGTTTGACCAACTGCAGGGGGCACAATGGTTTTCAAAGATAGACCTAAGGTCCGGGTATCATCAGTTGAGAATCCGGAACTGCGATGTGCCTAAGATGATCTTTAGGACTCGCTATGGTCACTACGAGTTCCTGGTGATGTCCTTTGGCCTAACTAATGAACATGGTATTTAAGGAGTACCTGGACAGCTTTGTGATCGTCTTCATTGACGACATTCTAGTTTACTCCAAGAGTGAGGAAGAGGACTCTAAGCACCTGAGAATGGTCCTGGAAACCCTCAGAGAGCACCGCTTGTTTGGAAAATTTTCCAAAAAAGTGTGAATTCTGGTTGGAAAGTGTAGGGTTCTTGGGCCATGTAGTGTCCAAGGAAGGGATAAGGGTAGATCCTGTAAAGGTGGAAGTGGTGCAGAACTGGAGGCGGCCGATTAGCGTGACTGAGATTCGTAGTTTTCTTGGTTTGGCCAGATACTATCGGAAGTTTGTGGAGAAATTCTCCAGAATTGCAGCCCCTTTGACTCGGTTGACGCAGAAAAAGGTCAAGTTCATTTGGGACGACAAGTATGAGGCGAGCTTTCAGAAGCTCAAGGAATGTTTGACATCTGTACCCGTGTTAGCTGTACCTTTCGGCTCAGGAGGGTTTGTAGTCTACTGTGATGCCTCTCGAGTTGGCATGGGCTGCGTTTTGATGTAGTTTGGCAGAGTTATAGCTTATACATCCCGCCAGCTGAAAGTTCATGAAAGGAACTATCTGACTCAAGACCTAGAGCTAGCAGTAGTGGTCTTTGCACTGAAGCTCTGGCGGCACTACCTGTATGGGGAGACCTGCGAGATCTATACGGATGACAAGAGCCTCCAGTACTTGCTTACCCAAAAGGAGCTGAACCTTAGATAGAGGAGGTGGCTGGAGCTCCTAAAGGATTATTACTGCACCATTATGTACCATCCGGGGAAAGCAAATGTGGTAGTAGATGCTCTGAGCAGAAAATCCATAGGCAGTTTGGCTAATTTGGAAATTAAGCGGAGGCCTCTAGCTCGAGAGTTGGCGTTGTGCCTAGATGGGGGTACAACCTTATCAGTGTTAGCTTCAGGTGCCTTGGTGGCACACCTGCGGGTACAATCCACGTTGGTAGACATGCTGCGTGCCGCGCAAGGAGAGGATGCCTTTTGTGCGTTGACCAAGGATCTGGTGCAGAGAGGCGATGCAGAGAACGGATTCAGGTTGGACTCAAAGGGTGTACTGAGTTTCAAAAACTGAATCGTGGTGCCTGATATGGCTGAGGTGCGTAGGCAAGTCCTGGAACTGGGTCATCGTTCCACTTATACGATGCATCCGAGGGCCACCAAGATGTACCAGGATTTAAGGCAGCATTACTGGTGAAAGGGTAGGAAAAGAGAGGTAGCAGAGTTTGTCTCCAAATGTCTGGTCTGCCAGCTGGGGAATGCTAAACACCTCAAGCCCGCGGGACTTCTGCAAAACCTCGAGGTGCCCGAGTGGAAGTGGGAGAAAATCACCATGGACCTAGTGACTGGGGTTGCCTAAGTCAAAAGGCGACTTTGACTCTATTTGGGTGGTAGTGGACCGATTAACCAAGATTGCACACTTCATTTCCAGTGAAGACTACATTCTCTGTGGAACAGTATGCCAGACTATTCTTGGACAGGATTATGGCATACTATGGTACCCCGGTGATGATTATATCCTATCGCGGTACCTAGTTCACAGCCCAATTTTGGCAGTCCTTCCAAGAAGCCTTGGGTACCCAGGTGCACTTCAACACAGCTTTCCATCCGCAGACTGACGGGCAGTCAGAGAGGACCATCCGAACTTTGTAGGATATGTTGAGAGCATGCGTCCTAGATATGGCCGACGGCTGGGAAAAGCACCTACCACCGATAGAGTTCACCTACAACAATAGCTATCACAGTAGCATTGACATGGCTCCCTTTGAGGCCTTCTATGGGCGGCGGTGTAGGTCTCCGGTGGGCTGGTTTGAGGCCGAGGAATCACTCATGGTGGGTCCTGATCTGGTTGAGGAGGCGGTAGAGAAGGTGAAAGCCATAAAGGAAAGATTGCCGGTGGCCCAAAGTAGACAAAAAATGTATGCCGACAAGAAGGCTAGGGAATTGGAATTCGCTGAGGGTGAGTTCGTCTTTCTGAAGGTCTCCCCTATGAAAGGGGTAGTCCGGTTTGGGAAGAAGGGAAAGCTGAGCCCTAGGTTCATTGGGCCTTTCCCTATTCTCAAGCGAAGGGGCGAGGTGGCTTATGAGCTGGCTTTACCTCCTAGCCTAAGCAGAGTACATCCGGTCTTCCATGTATCCATGCTTCGGAGATATGTAAAAGATGATTCACATGTGATTATTCTATTGAGGTAGATTCGGTTGTCTCATTCGAGGAAAGGCCGGTAGAGATCCTTGACTGCCAAGTCAGAAAACTAAGATCCAAAGAAATTTCCCTGGTAAAGGTCAAATGGGAGCTTCATTCCGGGAAAGAGGCCACTTGGGAGGTAGAGCAGGATATCAGAGAGCGCTACCCTTCCTTATTCGAAGAGCCGGTAATTCCTTATCATTCAAGTAAATTCAAGGACGAATTTCCCTTAAGGGGGGAAGGTTGTAAGACCCGAATTTTTTTTTTCCTAATATAAAAATCTATTTTGGTGCAGCGCGCCGGACCCGATGTTAGTCGAGTCGGGCCTTAGGATCGCCTCGAGTAGAAGGTATGACTCGACTAATATTGTATGCAATTAAGTTGGGCAAATGACTTTTTCCTTTTATGCATTTATACCTTAATCAAGTTTAAATCGACTCGTGTTGCGGGTAGAGTCGGAACCCAAGTCGGACTCGGGTTGGGTCGAGTCTGTAGTAAGTGGCTAAGGCGAGAATGGAAGGTTAGATGAGGGATTAAAATCCCTCATCCAAGCTACCGTGCGACTCATCTTGGAGTCGCACAAGGCAACGCATAAGGAGAGGGGGAGAAGAAGCAAGGGAGATAGATCTTGGTCGATCCGGGTTTCGTGTCGTCGCCGGAAGATTCGAGGTCATCAACGCTCGATCCTTCATCTTCCTCTAGCAAAGGTGAGTGGTTAGATTTGAAGGATTGGGGGAGGTGGGTAGCCGAACCCCTAGGAATGTTAGGATGTGTTTTCTCGCGAGTTTTCGGCGATTCTTGGTTTCGGAGTTGTATATTCGCTGTTTTGTATCAATCCTTGTCGGATCGTCTTGTTTCTCCCGTCGATTTCTTGAGTTGTAGGGCTGCCGAATCATGGGAAAAGGGGAAAGGTCATGCCAAAATTTTCCCCAATTCCCTTGACGAAAGTAGAGCTCTCGGATGATCTCAAATTCTTGAATAGTGTGTTCTTAATCATCGATTTCATGTGTTAAGGAACTTGTCTTCCCTAAAACTCCTAGGATTGGCCGAGTGAACCCTAAAATTTAATGAGGAGGGCTCGGCCAAGTATAGGGGGAGGGGCAAACTAGTCAATATGAAATTAAGATATAGAGGAAAAAATGAATTAGGGTCGGGGATTAAATTCTCCTCTTCCTTTCCTACCTTAAGAGGCATAGCCGAGCAAGGTTCACCTTGCTCAAGGCTCGGGCAAGCCTAGGAGAAGGAGAGGGTGAGCTTTAGATGGAAATTTCCATAGTTAGAGTGCTAAAACAATAGAGACATGATAATACTTAGGAAGAACTCTAACCATAGCAAGTTAATTTATTGATTCATGTAACTGTAGGAATGATAGCGTAGTGACCATCCTTAGCTCATTCCTCTTTAATTTTTGAAATGATGCAATATTTTACCATGTTTAGTATTTCATACATTGTTGAATTTATTGTTATCTTACCATGCTAGATAAATTGTTTCTTATTGAGTTTAATTCTAAAGGCAGTATAAAAATGTTTATTGATGAATCTCGTGGTTATATATAGTAGATGTTGTAAATTAAGCCTACTTTTCTTTAGATTACACATGCTGTCCTGAAATGTTCATGGGTGAAATTCCAAGATCGGTTCATAGAATTCCTCACCCAAGGTAGCGTATAACTCTAGATAACATGTTGGACGTTGCAAGATGCTTAGTATATATGGAAACCTAGCTAGGAAATGACACAACTTCTAGGACTTCTAGTATTCATTTTTGGAAACCTAGAACTATTAGGTGTACACGTTTTTGGAAGGGCAGCATTAATTTGTTGACCCTGCAGACCGGACTAGGGCCGGATACGGGCAACAACCCGAAGTGTATATAAGGAAACCCTAGGACATTTGACTGTGTGATGTGCTTGAGATGGTCCGCCAAGAAGCGTGGAGGTCAGAAATGACCAATGCTTAGCTCGGCCAGTGATTGGGTCTTGAGATGCACCAGTGGGCCCGCTATGTGTCAGACCCCAGTAGGGTGGGACTAGCTATCCCTACCCCAGATGGTGTCCGGAGACTAGTAGAGCATCCTAGTCGATGGCCCGAGATTTCATATTTACATCTTGATATGATATGGCCGAACGGCTAGTGTGATTCTACCTTGTATGGTAGGGCCGGTTGTAACCGAGATTCTTATACCATAAGTAGGCCTTAAGGGCCGGATGCCAGGTGACAAGGTTAGGCCGTTATGGCAAGTTTCTCCTATATGGTCTATACAGAATGACCCACGGGGTCAATAGTCATACTCAAAAGTAGCTTACCTCCCTGATTATATTCTATGCTGCGTATTATGTTATGCATGACTAATTGTGGATTATGTGGAGGTTCGAAAGAACCGCTGACTGAGTCCCAAGTGGACTCACAGTTTGTTTCCTTTATTTTTGCAGAGCATGAGCAATGATTGAGGCTTGTCGGCATGGTGCAGCTGGAGGGCAGGTGGTGGTGCCATATCTCGTAGCGGCGTCCTTGGGTTATAGTCCAGTGTCATGTAGTAGTGTCTTTTACTTTTTCTACGCTAATAGTTTGTGTTTTGAAAAGTTTGTAATAACTTTGGCACTTGAGATGTTTTATTTGTGACGATGTTGGTTTTCTACTTTGAGTTGAAAACATATACTTGTGAACTTCGAAAACTCTAAATGAAAATTGTGTTGTAACTTTTTTTATATCGATATGTTCTGGTTCTTGTTAGTCAATGTAGACAGTAGACTACAGGGCAGGATGTAGGCCCTGGCCGGTCACACTACCCTCAATTGGGGTGTGACATTGTTATGGTGAAAATGCACTTAATCCAACGTAGATTTATTTCTTTTGATTCAACAATCCCGTGACCGGCTAAAATGACGATAAAATTGAAAGAAACCAAGTGTGTTATATGATATCAGGATGAACCTTACAAATTTTGGCAATCACCTGCAGTGCATATATGATATTTTCAACGCCCTCATTCAATTGCTAAATTGCTATAATATATAAAACTAAATTTCTTAGGAGAGAATACAATTGCTGAAAGTACAACACCCTCTTTCAATTAAATAAATATTACTTAAAGTTCAATTATCATTATGGAGTCAAAGCATGGTGAAGTGCATAATTACAGGTAAAGAATCTAAAAACCATTTTATTAATGGTGAAGTTGCAGGTATCCATCCACCAGCCCAGTAGATGATTAATGGCGAAGTACTGAAGTGCATAATTAATGGTGAAGGAACAACATTCCGGTGGACTATAATTTGTGTACAAATGGAATATGAAATAGAAGCTCAAGCAATTTCAAGTTTTCAAAAAAAAATAAATCTATTGAACCAACAGATTATAATTTGTGTACAAAGATGGTAGATATGTTGTATCAATTTTTGGGTCTGGTTCAAGGATTATTAATGTTTTTGAACTTATCATCTCCCTTCACTACTCTGTCCCCTCTCTGCCCTCTATCTCCCCTCTGCCAATCCATGATCAAATCTGCTGGAGATTATTAATGTTTTTTAACTTCAGGAATCCATCCAGTGAAGTGGTTTTTTTCAAATTTCTTAAT
Source organism: Canna indica (assembly GCA_034359265.1). NCBI lineage: Eukaryota > Viridiplantae > Streptophyta > Magnoliopsida > Zingiberales > Cannaceae > Canna > Canna indica. The sequence goes on from CP136892.1 coordinate 44,221,074, forward strand.
GCAAGAATATGAAATCAACAAATTCAGCATATGATACATGGAAGGGCACTCATGTATTAAGAAATACTTACAAATCCTGAAACAGAAGATTGGCAAGGACATCTATCTAGCGTGTAAAATGGTTGTTCGAGACAGAGCAATTTCAACTAGCAGAATTCCACAACAATTTGTTAGATCTACCTAGAACATTTGATAGGTAGAGAAATTGGCCTTTGGGCTTTTATATTATAATGGAGAAAAAAACATGATGAAATATTTTTGATTTAGATTTGTTTGGACCAAAAGAGTACAAGATCTAATATAGACTTAGTAGCTGTTGTACTCTGTTTTCCCTCTCACACATTACTGAACTTTGAGATGGGAACAAGCAGCATATGTGTGTTCGGCTATCAAGCACTTGCTATTTTCTTGATCTGAGAAGGTTGAGCACTCATCATGTTACGTTCTACTTCTTGTAGAATCCAAATGAATTTTTTTCAATATATTAGAGCAAATATGCAAAGGGAAACTTCTAGTTAAGCTATTAGATGGGACCCAAAAAATATATTTTTATTATTAATACTCTTTCTCACGGGTGGATGGGCAAATTTTATTAGACTGGCTCAAGTCCACGGGACTGACTTAACAAAATTAGGGGGACATTTTTTATAATAATGATGTTGGCAGGATTTAAAATCGGGACCTCTTGCTCTAGTTAAATTTGATTAGGTAAACATCTTTTCCAAAAGCTTAAGCTATTTAGGTGGGGCCCAATCGGTAGACTTATGTTCTTAGTCACAAACTTTAGGGACTAATCTGAAACTCACATAAAAAATAGCAACTAAATTGAAATTAACCATATCTTTTAAAGATTCTTTCCTATTAATAAAACCATGACATTCTATAGAAAGGATAGGAAATGTAGCACCTGAGAACTTGATGCAACTGAAAGCAAGTTATGCAGGTGCGCAACGCTACCTCCCCGAGAATTAAAAAATCAACAAAGCTTCTCGTAATCTAACTCACTAATAAAGACAAAATTGATAAAAATAAATAATACTTGACTGAATAATAACTAACTAGAATGCAATGCATTAAGGTGATTGCTTTGAGTAACGAAAAAAAACATATATCTAAAATTGTAGTTTCAGTACATGTTGTTACCTGAAAAACTGTTTACCTGATTTTCTTTATGGAACTATATTTTGCTAAAATGACTAATTCTATATCATAGGTACATTAATTACCTCCCAGGATCAATTGCAACCATTTGCTTCAAAGTTCCATCACGATGGCACAAGTCAACTGCAGCCCTCACATCTATATACATACGGCTATAGCTGCTTTTGATCCATGTAGTCAACAAGCTAGGCAAATATATATGCTTCAACTAGAGAGAAAAGAGTGTCAATCAGAGCATAGTCACGTTCATCAAAAGAGTCACGAACTAATGTGTTCCCATAAGTTGAAACTTGAAACTAATGGTATGACAAATATGGAGCAGTGGATATCAACACACTCAAAGGAAATCAATGAAGTGAATATAAAGCCATTTTGAGAACTTAGTTTTCTTTTGAGACGAGGAATTAGCATATAATCATCAAAACCAAGCTCAATCATATGACCAAACCTGATACTCGAGTATCATTAGTCAGGAATGGCAATCTAGGAAGTGCATATCAATAATCAACCTTTTATCCTTTGAGACCAACAACATTTACTCACCTGATACCTGAATTGTTATAGGTTCAGAGGCATCATAGAATACAATTACAAATGAAAGCTTTGCTTGTTATATTGGTTACCATGATGTTCTAATGATCCCAAATGCCATAACGTAGCCCCCATGGAAGCAATGACCAAAACGGTACTTGTGATTGATGTAAAGATTTGGCTAAAGGCTGGAAGAATTATGTTACTCTTTACAGGCTCGACAACTTGGCACTGAGACCAACCATTAATTGGTTCCAAGGTTGTAAAGGAAAAAATATTAAAAGTAGAAAAATACACTTCATCTAGCTTGGAATGGCAATGACAAATTGACAATGGTAATGAGGAGGAAGCTGATGATAACTTCGCATGTTCCAATAAGGCAAAATCTATGTTATAAGCTAATGATAACTTTATTATGTGCATACTAGTAGACTCAGGTCAGTTTCTTGTATGACATAAATCTATTGCATTTCTTCTTATAATTTTATGTTGTACGATATGTGTAAGCAAAATAACTCCAATCGAACAAAGCAATTTCTTCCTCATTAGATGTGTTTTTTTGTAATGGACTATTTAGTGATACTTTATGAATTTTGTAATAGATATATTACAAAATAAATAATGACATTTTTTAATCTTTATATGCTTCTTAATATTTATGTAAATATAATTAAATTATAAAAAATATTAGATTTTATATGCATATTTTTAGTGGGGGTCACGAAAAAAAAATCTATAAGAAAAATTTTAGTGGGGCCAGCGACCCTCACAAAATGTAGGAATTAGTGAGGGATCCTCACTAAAACCCCATATGACCCTCACTAAAAGCCTTTAGTGAGGGTCGGTTCTGCCTTACGAAAACTAACTTTTAGTGATGGTCAATTTTGCCTCATGAAAGCCACCTTTTCGTGAGGGTCGGGATATAACCCTCACTTATACTTTTAGTGACGAGACTTTTCCTGACGGCGTGTGAGGGTCATATGGGTTTTAGAGAGGGTCGCGACCATTAAAATCCAGATTTCTTGTAGTGAATGAACATTTGTTTGAATTCACACTGAGTTGGTTTTGCAATTGCTATTGCATTTCCTAGTGGAATCCATACAACTTAAACATCAACTGGATATCCGCACGATGTTTATCACATTAAATATCTTAACTAGTGTACGTCAATCAACTAATTTATATAAACTAAACACACTTTTTAATTTAATGACTTACATTTCTATGAAATTCATAACCAAACATCTCTGCAGAAGCACCTTCTTTTCTAACCTCAGTTTGAAAAAGCAATAAGATAATATCATTTGTCTCTTTTTAGTTGAAATTATCTCATACAGATGCAGCTCCACATATTGCATTTGTACCATGAGTTGCTTGTGGTAATTTCGAATGAAAATGTTAATGAAATTATCAAGTGAAATTAACCCTAATGAAATTAACCCTAATAGACTTCAAAAAATATCAAGTAGGAGGACAAGTGAAATTAACCCTAATAAAAAGGATGTGGACTACTGACATATAGTTTTCTTGTTTCGTTGAGAATTCCTGAAGTAGCGGATACGAAGTTGACACCGTGGAGTGTCGCAGAGCCATTTGTGGTTGGATTGTTGAAGGGAGGGATAAGAGGAAGCCCCAGAAGAGTCCCTATGTGCATGCAATTAGAGAGAGAGAGAGAGAGTAGCTAGCTAGGAAGAACAACTAAAGATTTGTCTTTGCAACACAAAAACATGCAAAGTAATGATGCAGAGATCGAGTGGAATAGAAGGTTAATGAATTACCAAAATGATCTACGAAGGTACAGCTGTACTGTAGTATCTCCCGATTACGGCTTGAGGGAAGTCGATCCCATTGGGGGCAAAATTTGCCTTCTCCAAGGTCACAAGGTTGTTGTTATTCCCAGGATCGATCAGCGATTCCCCAAAAACGAACGTCGTCGAAAACCAAGAGAAGCAAAGTGATGAAGAGGAATGCAAGTGAGACTGGTGCAGTGGGTCCCTTTTCATGGAAAGGGGAGCAGTGGATCTAGAGCAGCAGATCAGGAGCAGCGAAACGGGAGCAATGGGGGATAGAAGGGTTTTTGCATCGGATGAGAAGGGTTTTTGGAGGTGGCCGCGACATAGTGGGGCCGCCGTCAATGACGAAGCTGAAACCCTTGGGGCGGGGAATGTCAAAGTGGGAGGAGACGTGCGTGCGTCCGATAGCGGTGAAGAGGTAGAATAGAAAAGGGAGGATGAGGAGGCCAGCTACGAGTATCCAGCAACAGCGACGGTCGCCACGGCCGCAAAGGGAAGGTCGGGCAAAATGGAAAATGTAATAAAGTGAACCTAATAATAAAAAAGTAAAATTGATTACAAATTGGAGATTGATACTCGTCACAAGTGTAAAGTTAGGGTAAAATTGATACTTGCCATTATTAATATGTAATGGAAATAAAGTTAGGGTAAGATTGCCTCGTTTAAAGTTAGGGTAAGATTGATATTAATTAGGACAGTGTTAACTATCTATATACTATTAATATGTAATGGAAATAATAAGAGACATAATATTTAACTAATCAAATGTGTATAGATAAATTTATTATTTAAGTGAAATTTATTATTTAAAAATTTAAATTTAAATTATGTAAAATATTATGTTAAATTTATTGTATTGATATATTTATCATTTAAGTTAAATATTATGTTAAATTTAAATTTAAAAATAAGAAATATATTTTTATCCAAGACAATAGAGGAAAATAATATATATCATATAGGGACTAATTAACAATTAGCATCTAAAAGTGAAGAATTAGAGACAAATAAAATTAACTATTGAGACACATTATTTATTAGTTTCTAATGTGAAGAATTAGAAATAAAAACTTTAATTAGTCTCTAATTATGTGTTTCTATAGGCTAATGGTGTTGTAGTGTCAATTTCGTCATCGCCATCGGCAGAGAGAACTGCTTTTCCTGCCATCGTGCTACTAATTCGACTTATAACAACTTCATACCAAGTTAATTATAACCTTTTTCATCAAATTTTGAAATTTTATCAGATTTGTTTTCCAGAAAAATATATATGATCATATGTAAGTTTTGGTGAAACTCTTCTAGACCAAATAATTTGATGATTCATGTGCTACATATCAATTATAATATTTTTCACGAATTATTTATGTTTTTTAAAATTTTATCAGATTTTTTCAATGAGATATGATCATGTTTAAGAGTTTCGGCAAAAATTTTGAACTCAAATCAAGAGATTTCAAGTGAAAACAAGATGACCGGGTTAAAAGGTTACTGAAAAATGAAATGAAAGGTAGTTTTAAATTTTTCTATATTTCATTTGGATTCTGAAAATTTTAAAGTTCCTATTTGGATTGAAGAATTTTTGAAAAAGTTATTCCAAAAATTCCTATTTTATTTTTATCAAAGAGAGGTCTACATTTACTAAAAGAATGTGGCATGAATAATAAAAAAATTTGGCAAAAATTACTCACTAAAATAGATTTATGATAAACTGACTACTGGATAAATCTAACTTCGTCATTAATTAATCTAATTTTTTATAGTAATTAAATTTTATTATTAAAGTTAAATTTATTTATCATTGATACATAATTTGGTTGTTGTATTCTTTATAATGTTTGTATTTATTTTATTTTAACTTTGGGCCTAAACCTAATTTGCCTGCCATTTTATTGCTTATTTGCAAATTACCTAAAATGGATCATTTATTTATTTGATTTTTACCGTAGAGAGTTGTCTCTTACTTTATTCTTAGCAATGATATGATTCTTCTACCATAACAATTTTAAAAATTGAAAATAAAAATAAAAATTGATGGCGTCCTCCTCTCGTGTGCCTAGGGTTAACTCTTCCCCCCTTTGCGATCGGCCGCCGCCTGCCCCTCCTGATCCCCTGCTCTCCTCTCACTCCTCTCTCCACCCATCCCCGGCCTGGAGGGCTTCTCCGGATCCACGCACTTCCCCATCGCCGACTGCAGCCGCTCCCTCTGGAGGTTCCCCACAAGATCATCGTCCGAGCGCTTCCCCATCCCATGCGATCTCACCGAACAACACCAGGTTTTCCAATCTCCCTTTAGAGAATCTGTCATGGTCACATATTCTAAAAGGTATGAATAGCCCTCTTCCTGATACCCCCTTGTTTTTTCAACGGATCATATCCAACCCTACCGGTAGGGTTGTTTTTCAAAAATCGCAACTTGATTCTTGGTCCGAACCTTGGCAAGCGACTTTAATTGGTAAGTTTTTAGGCCGCATACCGCCGTTGGCCACCATTCGTTCTTGGACAAATCGGATTTGGGGTTCTTTCGGTCTAAAATCGGTATTGGATTTAGATGACGGTTTTTTCATTTTCCGATTTGATTCCCGACAGCAGGCTACTGATGCCTTAACTGCCGGCCCTTGGTCTTACAGAGGAAACCTCCTCCGATTGATTCCATGGAAGCCCTTGTTTCGTCCATGGTAGGAGAAAATTTCCTCTACTACCGTATGGGTATGAATTCATTGTCTTCCGATGGAACTTTGGAATGAGGACTCCATCAATTTAATTGCTGCTTCTCTTGGTCGAGTTCTTCGTATTAATCGACACTCTTTTCTTTTTGAACATGGTAAATATATTCGCGTCTGTATTGATCTTGATCTCGCCGCTCCGATCCGCCAAGGTGTTTGGGTTTGTGTTGATGGAGATGAGGTTTTTCAACCGGTTTCATACGAGAACTTACCTTCGATTTGTTTTGCTTGTGGCCACATCGAGCACTCTAAAGTAAATTGTAACTCAACATCTTTTGCTTCCCCGATAAATAATATGATTTATGGTATTTCTGTTGACGCTGCATCCCCTATGGACACTTCACTTCCTACTGGTTCTCCGTCCCCAAAGGGTGTTTTTATGACTCCGGTGGTCCCAGAAGAACCGGCTTGTGGCCCATGGGTGCAGGTTCGCCGTCGTCGTCCTCGTCGACGGCTGTCAGAGGGTAACCGCTCAACCAATGGTATGACGGCGGAGGAATCTACCCATGTCGGCCCGGGCAAGGATGCCTCGGATCGACGAGTCAGCACTCAAAATTCTTATCGGACCCAACTTACTTCTCGGGATCTGTTAGGGGCCAACCCGAATATGCTATCCGCCACTTATAAAGAAGGTTCCAGAAACCCTAAACCTAATCCTTCCTGACACTTTCCTAATCGCCCTCCTACCGCCGCTGCGCCCCCCTGCTGCTCCTTTAGATGTCGAACTTGCAGTGCTCCCCACTGCTCCAGTCTCGCGATCCTTTGATCAAATATCTAGAGAGCTTGCAGTGGTGTTCTCTTCGGCTCCAGCGGTCCCCCTTCCGCCTAGGGTTCCAAAGCAACACATCAAAAAGAACCCTATCAGACATGGTGCTTCCTCCTCTACTCCCCTTCTCCTCACTAATGGCTCGGTGGTCAACAAGAGAAGAAGATCAGAGGTGTCGGTCCCCGTTCCTCCCTCTGCTATTCTCTCCTACATGGATACTTCGGCTTCTACTCTGGGAAGTCCCCTAACTCCTTCTCTACTGTTTAACTTATGAAGTTACTAAGCTGGAATGTTAGAGGAGCCTCTAAGCGCTCCATTAAGGACCGCATGCGCAATTTAGGGGGCGTTTGGTTACCCGCAAGTGTAAATGCTGCAAAATCTATTTGCATGCAAAAGCAAATGCCCGCAAATAGATTTTGCAGCCTATCGTTTGGTTGCCTGCAAGTAGAATTGCAACTTCTATTTGCAAGAATTTGGTTGGCCGCAAATGGAAGTTGTAATTACACTTGCAACTTGCAACGTGCAACTTGCATCTTACGAAATTTTTCGGGTCGGGTCGGGCACGAATTTTCTCAAGTCGAGCTGAGCCGGGCCAGGATGGGATGGGCCGAGCATGCACGAATTTATCCAGGCCGAGTACAAACTTTTCCGGGCAGGGCCGGGCACGAATTTTTCGGGTCGGGTCGTGCACAAATCTTTTTGGGCCGTGCCGGACACAAATTTTTTTGAGTCGGCCCGAGCTGGACCGGGACGGGTTGGGCAGTGCACGAATTTTTTCGGGCAAGGCTGGGCCGAACACAATTTTTTTTTCGGGCTGGGCACGAATTTTTTTTCTGGTCAGGCCTGGCCGAGCATGAATTTTTTTGAGTTGGGCCGGGAAACGAATTTTTTCAGGCCGGGTCGGGCAAGAATTTTTTCGGGCCGGGCCGAGCACAAATTTTTTTTGGCCAGGAACGAATTTTCTCATGCGGGGTCGGGCATAAATTTTTTGGGCCGAGCCGAGTCAAGATGGGCAGTCCACGAATTTTTTCGGGCAAGGTTGGGCCCAATGCGAATATTTCGGACTGGGCATGAATTTATTTTCGTGTTAGGTTGGGCTGGGCATAAAATTTTACGGGTCGGGTCGGGACACGAATTTTTTTGGGCAGGGCTGACCACGAATTTTTTCGGGCAGGGCCAGACAAGAATTTTTTCGGTCCAAACCGGGCATGAATTTTTTTGGGGCGGGCCGAGCACAAAATATTTTGGGCCAGGTTGGGCACGAATTGTTTGGGGTTGGACCGTGCACGAATAATTTTGGGCCGGGCAAGGCACGAATTTTTTCAAGTCGGCACGAGTCGGGTAGTGCATAAATTTTTTCGGGCAGGGCTGGGTTGGGCACGAATTTTTTTGGGTCGGGCATGAATTTTTTCGGGCCGGGCCGGGGTACGAATTTTTTTTGGGCAGGGCCGGGCCGACAGTGAATTTTTTCGAGCCAGGCTGAGCACGAATTTTTTGGGCCTGGCCGAGCACAAATTTTTTCTGGCTAGGCTAGACACGAAATTTTTGAGTCGGGCTGGGCACGAAATTTTTTAGGCCGGGTTGGGCACGAATTTTTTCGGACCGAGCCGGGCTGGGACGGGCCGTGCAGTGCACGAATTTTTTGGGTCGGGTCGGACTCAAATTTTTTCGGGGCGGGACGGACACGAATTTTTCGGGCCGGGCCGGGCACAAATTTTTTCGGGCCAGGCTGGACACGAACTTTTTTGGGCCGGGTCGGGCATAAATTTTTTGGGTCGAGCCTGGGATAAATTTTTTCGGGCCAGGCTAAAAACTTAGGCGCGACATGATTTGTCTGACAAATTAATAATTTTTAATTTTTGTATAAAACGGAAAATATATTAAAAAATCTATCAAATGACATCAGATGTAAAATCTGACACTACCATCAGGTTCAGCACGCAAAAACCTACAACTTTGATATTTATCTCGTCTTCATCCGACGACTCTACGTCGCCAAAATTAATTATTTTTCAATACTTAAATTATTGCATTTGCAGCCCGCAATCTTGTATTGCGGGCTTTTTGGGCTGCAATTCCACTTGCGGCCCGCAAATGATATTTGAAATACAAGTTGCAACTAGTAAATGCTGCAAAATAATTTTGCAGCCAACCAAACAAATTTGTTATCTAAATGCTGCAACTAGAGTTGCAACATTTGTACTTGCGGGCAACCAAACGCCCCCTTAATAAATTGTCACCATCCACATGTTATCTCTGTTCAAGAAGCGCATTTAAGCTCTCAGGATGCATTAGATTTTATTAAATGTCTTGGTAGAAATTGGACTGGAGTCTCTGCTCCTGCAGTTGGAGCTTCTGGAGGCTTAATTTTAGCTTGCAACTTAAATTTCATTAAATGTCATATTCTTGCCACTCATACACATATCATTCATGCTATTATTCATATGGATAAATTAGAACCCTTCTTGTTTTCAAATATCTATGCAAGTACAAATCCTAATATTAGAGCTAATCTTTGGAACTCCCTGCTTGATTTAGACTTTTGTAGCTACCCATGGTTTCTAATGGGTGATTTCAATGTAATTTTACATTCAGTTGATAAATTTGGTGGATTGCCTTTTGTAGTTAATAAATTAGTAAGAGATTTTCGTAACTTTGTTTGTCATTCCGGTTTAATTGACCTAAAATACTTTGGCCCTAACTTCACTTGGTGCAACAACAGAAAAGGTCACCATAGGATTCTGATTAGGCTGGACAGAGCTTTTGCTAACCCTGTCAGTCTTCATTTTTTTGGTAAGGCTTCAGTTACTCACTTAACTAGAACTGAGTCTGACCATTGCCCCCTCCTGCTTAACTTAAACCCTGAAGCTAATAAGGTTAAATCTAAATGGTTCAAATTTCAGAACTTTTGGCCCATGTATCCTGAATCTCACAATATCATTAGCAACACATGGTCTAGGCCTTTTCCCAACTCTCATATCAATCCTTTTTTGAAGTTTTCCCTTAACCTTAAACAATCCAGTTTGAATTATCTGAATGGAATAAGAAAGTCCTTGGCATACTTGAGGACAATCTTTCTTCCACCCAAGATTAGATATCCAACCTAGAGCGTATTGAATCTACACACTCCTTATCCCCTGAGCAAGAACTCACTCTTAGATCTCTTTACAATAAGGCTGTTGCCCTTCAAAGACAAATAACCCTTAAATGGTGGGCTAAGGCCAAAATCAAATGTCTAGATGAAGGAGTTAGGAACACTGCCTACTTTCATAGAGTAGTCACTTCTAGAAGAAGACTCAATCACATTGCATTTGTTACAAACCACCGTGAGCAGACTGTTACCAAGGAATCTAACATTCTTAGTCCTTTCTCCTAGCACTATTCCTCTCTCTGGGCCATCTCTAGGTCTAGGTCTCCCCCTGCCATAGGATGGCCTAAATTTAGTCAACTTCCTACGCACCTTATTCCATACCTTACCTCTCCCTTCCTTCACTCAGAAGTTTGGAATGTGATAAAGTCTCTTCCCAATGGCAAGAGTCCTGGATTGGATGGATTCATAACTGAATTCTACAAATCCTACTGGTCTGTTATTTCCCCTTCCTTTCTTGCTTGCTTTAAACTGTTTCACTCTAACTCTTGCATCCCTCATGACTAGAATCAAACCCTAATCACTTTTATCCCTAAGGTGAAGCAACCTAGGGCTATTAAGGACTTCAGACCAATCTCCCTCTACAATCTTAACCATAGAATCTTGGCCAAGCTCTTAGCTAATAGACTGAAACCCCTTCTTCCCCTCCTAATCTCCCCTGAACAAATTGTCTTCCTTGAGGGTAGGAACATTCAGGATAACATTATGATTGTGAATGAGCTTGCTCATTCTATCTTTGCCTCTAGGAGCAAAGAGCCTTATATTCTAGTTAAACTATATCTTGATAAGGCATTTGACAAGCTATCTTGGAAGGCAATTCTTCATGTCCTTCATGCTTGCAACCCCCCCCTCTTTATAAACTGGATTGAGTCTTGTATCTCTTCTCCCAATTTTGCATGCCTTGTTAATGGGCACACCTCCCCCTTCTTTTCCTCTTCCAAGGGTGTAAAACAAGGGGATCCTCTTTCCCCCTATCTTTACATCCTGGTTGCCCAAACTTTGACTAACCTTCTCAACAATGTTGTCCTCTCCAAGCATATTATTCCTTTCAAAATCAGGGATTCCTTCAAGCTATCACACATAATATACGCTGATGATGTCTTGCTTGTTTTCAAGGCCACTGATAAAGGTCTTAAATGTGTCAAGAAAATTTTAGACTCATATGACATCTTAACTGGGCAAGCAGTTAATCATCTCAAGTCTGAAATTTTTTCTCCTAAACATGCTTCCCCTGCCATTAAATAGAGGGTCTGTAATACCCTTAACATGAAGCAAGGGAGATTCCCCTTTAAATATCTTGGCTCAGTTATCTCACCTAGAAGGGCACCCTCCAATGATTTTGATTATGTATTGGAGAATGTTTAAAATAGAATTGGTAGCTAGCAAAGTAACTTTATTTCACAAGCCGGGAGGTTGGTTTTGGTTAATTCTGTCTTGAATTCTATTCCTGTGCACTCTCTCTCTTCTCTTGGATAATTAAGAAGTTTATTGACGCTATTAATTCCAAATTAAGGCAATTCATCTGGTCCTCCAAAGACAATAATAAGGGAATGCACCTAGTTAAATGGGATACCATCACTCTTCCCAAGCATCTGGGTGGTCTTGGTGTTCAAGACTTGCATCTTAAAGTTCATGCATTACAAGTTAAAAGGTTTCATTCTTATCTGTCCAACAGCAATACCATATGGGTCAATCTTGTGAGGAATAAATACCCATTAATTTCTCAATCATTTGCTGTAATGCCCAAGAAGTGTGCTGGTATTTGGAAACTTTTTATCTCTGCTTTTTTGGATGTGAGATTTGGGTTCAAAAGGCTAATAAATTTTGGTTCCTCTACTAGCATCATGAATGACAATTGGTGTTTGGACATTCCCTTTGATTGTAAGCCTACATTTTTAAATATGAATGTTATGAATGCTTCTCTCTGTGATGCTACTGTTAGCTCTCTTATATATAATAATGCTTGGAATGACTCTGTGGGTAATGTCTACTTTAGTCCTACTCTGTGGGAATCTATCAAATATAATCGGTTGCACCCCCCCCGATGATGACCACAAGTGCAGCCTATTCCTTCTTAAGAAGTCGTGACCTTAAGGTTAATAGCACCATAGTAAACTAGTTCTCCCATTCTATGTCAACCTTCTAATGCCTCTGAGACAATCAAACACCTATTCCTTGACTGCCCATTCTCTTCCAATGTTTGGTCTCTTCTTCATTCTAAAACTGGGCTCAATCTTATTGATAGATCTTCTTGGATTAATGGTGGCTGGTTGAATTTGCCAATGGGTCAGTCCGGGTCTTTAAATATTCAGTCCCTTATAACTATCACCTTTTGGTTCATTTGGCACGCAAGGAATGAATAGGTTCACCTTGTTAGGCAGCATTCCCATAACAGCCTTGTGATGAAAATTCTTGCTTTTTCAAGCAGAATCTTTAATACCCGGGACCCTGAGGGCCCTAATTATTCCAACTATGTTATGGCAACTCATATTAGATGGATTCCTCCAAAGGTAGATACTTTTAAAATCAATTGTGATGGCTCATGGTGTAGTTTTTGTGCAGGATCTGGCATTGTTGTTCGCGACTACCTCGGAAACTATGTATTTGCAACTTGCAACTATTTGGAGAACATTCACTCTCCTTCTCTCTCCGAAGCCTGTGCCATACTTGATGCTTTGAGATTGGCCTCTTCTCAAGGATACCAGCAAGTGGTTATCGAAACAGACTCAAAATTGCTCTACCAAGCAATATTGAAATAGTGTGAAGCTCCCCCTAGATTGGTCTCTATTGTAAATAGGATCCAATATTTAAGTGGAATGCTCCCTCACTGTAATTTTTCTTTCTGCTTTCGTAATTGTAATAAAGCAGCCCATTGGGCTGCAATTCGAGCCCGTCGTCTGAAAGTGTCCACTGTTTGGACATTGGACAGACCTCCGGAACTCAACTCTTTGCTGTACTTGGACTATCCAGGTCCTTCTTATCAATAATCTAATTTTATGTTTTTGGTAAAAATAAAAATAAAATAAAAATGAAAGTTGAAATTTATCACAGTTTGACACTTTTTAATTATCTTGATGGGAGAAGTTTGATCCACTTGGATCATTTACGTCCAAAATCAATCAACAAGGTCCGTTAGTCGGGACCAATCTAATGAATCAGGCCAAATTCATCATTCCGAGCCATTTTGTCACACCCCAACTGAGGGTCGTGTGATTGGCTAGGGACTACATACTACCCTGTAGCCTACTACCCACACTAACCATCGAGAAAACCAGAACACATCGAATAAACGAAATCACAATACAAATTTTATTTAAGTTTTCAAAGTTCACAAATATATTTTTCAAACAAAAGAGAAAAGCTAACATCGTCACAATTGGAACAACTCAAGTTCAAAGTTTATTACAAGCTTTAAAACAACACCTGTCAGTGTAGGAAAACGACAACACAACAACTAAACTATGACTAAAGGACGCCGCTATGAGATTGACACCACCGTCTGCCCTCCAGCTGCACTATGATGACAAGCCTCACTCACTAATCATGCTCTGCAAAACAAAAAGAAACAAACCGTGAGTACACTTGTGACTTAGTGAGCGGTTCTTCCGAACCTTCACATAATCCTCAAAAAGGCATGCATAAACATATAAGGCAGCATAGTATATAGTCAGGGAGGTAAGTTATTTTTGATAGGATTACTGACCCCATGGGTCGTCCTGTATAGGCCATATATTAGAATACCCGCCATAACGGCCTAATTAAGCCACTTGGCATCCGGCCCTTAGGGCCTACTTATGGTCTAGGAATGCCGGCTATACCTGGCCCTACCATATAAGGTAGAATCACACAAGCCGCTCGGGCCACACCATATCAAGATGAAGTCAAGAAATCTCGGGCCATCGACTAGGATGGTCTACTAGTCTGCGGACATCGTCTGGAGTAGGGATAACTAGTCCCACCCAATTGGGGTCTGACACCTAGCAGGCCTGCTGGTGATATCTCAAGACCCAATCACGGGCCGAGTCATGCATTCGTCATTCCGACTACTCAGGCATCTCGGCAGACCATCACAAACACATCACACAAGCAAATGTCCTAAAGTTTCCTTGTTTAAAATCCCGGACGCCCGCCCGTGTTCAACCCTATTATTTCCGGGTCAAAACATGCGTGCACTATTTATCGCTAAGTAATTCTTAGGTGTAAAACCTGACTAGTCTACCTTTGAGTTTCCATAAATAGCACACACCTCAAATTTTTCATGTTAATCATCTAGCGTCATATACTATCCCTGTTAATGTGAAATACATGACATAGGCTTGAAATTGTACCCAATAACAAAACGGAAGAAAATATAAGCTATAAATGAATTACTTCACGTCACATACTATGTATAGCCACATGATTCAATAACAAATAATTTAAACAATAAATGAAACATTTCATGGATTAAACCAATAAAGAACATGTAATAAACATAGGAACATTTAAACATGATATCTGAAATTCAATGAAACCTTTCCTTTGATACATGTACCATAACCATCATGTCCATATAAGCATTAGCAAGAACATTTTCATAATCGTTAGAATATAGATCTATAGTTGCTATCAATTCTCAAGATGGACAACAATCATATAATATAACTTGAACTTAACACTAGGCATGTAAGTAGGAATTCAAAACGACGTAACATGAAATCCAGCGTATAGATTCGACAACCCCGAGTTTTCCACCCCTCTTTATTGCTCGGCCGACTCAAGCAAGGTAACATCCTGCTCGGCCGAGCCCTCTAAGGGAGGTGAACAGGTTGCGACAACAACACAAGTATCAATACAAAGACCCAACATATAACGAACATAAAGCGATCTACAAGTTGCAAGACGATCAAGAAAATTGGGGAAAATTTCGGCATGACCTTTCCCCTTTTTCCTCGACTCGACCAACCCATATAGAAGCAATAAAAATCACGATTTGAAAGTACGAATTCGCATGTACATAAATCGATGAAGTTCCAATACGAAAGGACACGTTGATCGGCAAAACAACTCGTGGAGAAACCCGATTTCAAGATCCATAAGGTTGGCCACTGCCTCCCTTAAAAAGAACATGTTAACCACTCACCTTTGCTTGAGGAAGATGAGGGATCGGACGTTGGCGATCTCGAACCTTCCGGTGATGATGCGATTTTCGGATCGACCAAGATCTCTCCTCCTTGCTCCTTCTCCCCCTCTCCCTATGCGCTGCTTTGTGCGGCTCCTAGATGAGCCGCACGGCAGCTATGATGAGGGATTTTATTCCCTCTCTAACATGCCTTAATGTCCCTTACAACTTAACACAGACTCAACTCAGTCCGAGTTCGACTTGGGTTCCGACTCTATCCGTAACATGAGCCGATCTTAATTCAATTAAGGTATAAATGCATAAAAGGAAAGTGTCATTTAACCAATTTAACTTCCTACATCATTAGTCAAGTCATACCTTCTACTCGAGGTGATTCCGAGGCTCGTCTCGACTAACCCCGGGTCCGGCGCGCTGCACCAAAATAGATTTTTATATTAGGAAATTTTTCGGATCTTACACATTTGCTCTCACTCGCTCCGACCTAAAGCCTGCCCAAGTGTAGCTAGCTAATGCAACAGGTGTTGGCCCAAAGATTTCAACATCGGGACATGCCATTTGTTTTGATGATAGAAAAATAGTTGTCTAATGATTTCAATGAGTTTTGATTTCAAGTTTAAGTATGATATGCATGTGAAGTTCGTCTAAAAATTACTCAAACTAGCTCAAAGTTTCAATAAAGACAATACCAAGCAAAGAGAAGCTATAAATTAGTTTTGAGGTCTTTATTTGTTATTGTAAACCTTGGATGCAACATAAGTGTTGTTTCCTAGTGCTTTCAAAGCCCCAAAACCCAACTTTGACCCAAAATTGACACAAATTAGAAAAAATATAACTTTAAGCAATTTTGATCGAAGCCCGATCAAAAGTCGGTCGATCAAAATTTGAATGAGGTTCAACTGAAGTTAGACCAAACTTGTGTCAAAAAAATTCCAAAAGCGTCCAGTTGATGCCCAACCTAAGTTCGATCAAGATTTGACCGAACTCTCAATAGCAAGTTTTCCAACCATTGAGTCGGCCGCCTAACCTTTTCTTTCGACCCTAACTCCTATATATTCAGCTCAGGTCCTCTCAAAAACTTCTTTAGACACATGGGATAGCCTTGTTTGAGTACTTGAGAGTTCTTTACATTGAGTTGATCCATTTAGCTCTCAAACATCTTCATTTTGTATTAACTAGCTATAGTACCCGTGTTTTGAATGATTAAAATGTGGTTTTATAAATAAAAAATTTTGAAATTGAATTTTATATATTAATATATTATTATATAATCATTGGTTTTAAAAATAAAAAAGTTTGAAATTAAATTTATATATTTTAATATATTATTATTATATAAATAGAATAGTTTATCAATTTTTTTTTGTATTTCTCATATTTTCTAACATAATTTCAATTTGAATTATATAAATTTAGATTAAAAATAATTTTTAAAATTTTAGAAAATAATTATTTTAAACTTAAATTGTCAATTAAATTTTAATTAAAAATTTAAATTAAATTTGTAAGTATAATTTAATAATCCTAATAATTAAAATTAAAATTTTAAATTTAAATATTTGAATACCTAGATTTTTGATAAATAAGTTGTCATATTATTATCATATTATAAAAGAATTATATTTATAAGAATAAAAGCCGATACTTAATTGGAAGTGAAAATCTACTTAATTTAATAGACTCGAAAATTTTTCAATTAATCATTGTAATAACCCAGATTTTTAAATTTATTATTTTTCCTTTTATGTATATTTGTTAGCCTAGCGGACTAGTTCATAGTCGAGCCGAGTCGACTCATGGTCTGTAGCGAGCTTGCGATGTAAGTAGAATATAAATTTATAAATTTATAAATCCTTTTTGGGTTGAGCCGTCTCCATTTGGAGCCGGATTCGAGGCCGTCGTCCAGGATTTCTTTCCTACTATTTTTCTAAATTAAGGTGAGTGGTTTACCCTCTCTCTTCGGGATTTTAATCGTATTTTTTGAAGCCGTTCGTGATGGCTCGGTATTTATGCCTTGTTCTTGGATTTTCTTCGAGTTCTTGCCATGTTTTCTTGGTGTGCAAATCATGATTTATTCTCCCAATTTAGTTTCTTGATTTGTGGATTGCATGCTTAGGATTAAATCTATGATTTTGGGTAGAAATCATGTGGTAGGATTAAGATCTTGATAATGACTAATTAAGGATTCTTGAGAAGGGGGTTCTTGATCTTAATGCTTGATTCTTGATTAAGGAATTCTTGTTATATATGTAAGTTTTTATTTAGTAAAAATTATGAGATTGTATGCATGATTGGCATGATGACTTGAATCTATGATGTTAGAAATTTGGGGATTTAATTCTGCAAAATTCGGATTTTATTCCTTGATGTGCTGGAAATTTCAGCTTTCTGAAATTTATATGTTGTTTGTTGAATCTGGGCTGATTTTTGATTTCTTTATTATTATGTGCTTAGATCTCTGAACATAGTCGTGTAACCTATCGTTTCAACCGGAAAACATAGTTAGGAAACATATGACACACTTTGGAGACTAGATTCGGGTTAGACACAGAAGTTCTGGGCAGAACAGTAACATAAAACAAAACCCTAATTGAGATGATCTAAATTTTAATTCTATAATTAAAATTGGGTCTAAAGGTGAGAATAATATGTTATGAACCAACTTACAAGGAATTCATGAAATAAAACCACACGGGTTCATGACGTTACGGGTCTAAGGGGTAAGGGTCGGATTTGGAGTGTTGAGACGCTTCATAATGAGGACACCCTTAGGACACCGTAGGAAAATCTTGACTTAGGTCTTGATGCGCCATATCCTTGGGAATGGCGGAGCGGCTCATTTAGGAGCCAGGTTACGAGCTACGCCCGTGTGGTTGGACGTCAAATTCCCAACATACAGGATAGGTTCGGAGGGCTTTCCCCGATTATCTTAGTATGTGCAATTGCCATTAGGCATGGTAGGGATTCGATCCGATGCACCTCTTGATGGTGATGTTGCCTTTGGGCATGGTTGGGATTCGACTCGATGCACCTCTTGATGGTGATGTTGCTTTTGGGCATGATAGGGATTCGACTCGATGCACCTCTTGATGGTGATTTTGCCTTTGGGCATGGTAGGGATTCGACCCGATGCACCTCTTGACGGTGATGTTGCCTCTAGGCATGGTAGGGCATCGACCCGATGCACATTTTGTGGGTGATGTTGCCATCGGACATGGTAGGGCTTCGACCTGATGCACCTCTTTGAGAGTTAGATGCTGTGGGCATGGGTGTGCTGTTGGCCTGGTAGCTAGTCACTCCTTTGTGACATTGCCTCTATAGAGATAGATATATTCTTCTTATCTCTGTGATGTTGATTTGTGGGGGTTGGTAAAACTGCTCACTGAGTTCTTTGAACTCACCCGTTGTCGTTGTTTTATTTTATTTTGTAGAGCCTGACCGGTGAGGTGGCTATAATATCCAGATATTTAAATTTATTATTTTTCCTTTTATATATATTTGCCAGCCTAGCGGACTAGTTCGTGTTCGAGCAGAGTCGACTCATGGTCTGGAGCGAGCTTGCGAGCTCGGGTAAGTAGAATATAAATTTATGAATTTATAAATTTTTAGTCTTGGGTAGTTGAGAGTATTTAATTTGGCGTTTTGTTCAAATAATTGCTAATTATGTTCATATGAGTATTTAATTAATTATTCGTGATTTATTAGAATGAGATTAATTAAGTTATTTAAGTCTATCGGATTAGCGGATTTTGGTTTTGGCTTAAGGTGGTTGCGGGTAATGAATTAAGGGTTTAAGGGGTTAGGGTTGAGGAGGGTGTATTAAAACCCCCCTCATGGCTTGTGGCTCCTATTTTGGAGCCTCCTAAAAAGTTGAGAAAGGGAGCTAGCCGCCAAGCCTAGCCAAGCCGCCAGCCCCCTTTCCCTTTTTTTCCTTGGAGCCACAACCACCCAGACCCGAGCCGAGCCGCTAGATTCTTCTTCCTTTTTCTCTCTTCCTTCTTTCTCTTCGAATTTTTTGAAGCCGTTCGTGATGGATCGGTATTTATGCCTTGTTCTTGGATTTTCTTCGAGTTCTTGCCATGTTTTCTTGATGTGCAAATCATGATTTATTCTTCCAATTTTGTTTCTTGATTTGTGGATTGCATGCTTAGTATTAAATCTGTGATTTTGGGTAGAAATCATGTGGTAGGATTAAGATCTTGATAATGACTAATTAAGGGTTCTTGAGAAAGGGAATTCTTGATGTTAATGCTTGATTCTTGATTAAGGAATTCTTGTTATATATGCTTGATTTTATTTAGTAAAAATTATGAGATTGTATGCATGATTGGCATGATGGCTTGAATCCGTGATGTTAGAAAATTGGGGATTTAATTCTGCAAAATTTGGATTTTATTCCTTGATGTGATGGAAATTTCAGCTTTCTGAAATTTATATGTTGTTTGTTGAATCTGGGCTGATTTTTTATTTCTCTGTTATTATGTGCTTAGATCTCTGAACATAGTCATGTAACGTATCGTTTCAACCGTAAAACATAGTTTGGAAACATAGGACATACTTTGGAGACTAGATTCAGGTCAGACACAACAGTTCTGGGCTGAACAGTAACCTAAAACAAAACCCTAATTGAGATTATCTAAATTTTAATTCTATAATTTTAATTGGGTCTAAGGGAGAGAATAATCTGTTATGAACCAACTTACAAGGTATTCGTAAAAGAAAACCACACAGGTTCATGACGTTACGGGTCTAAGGGGTAGGGGTCGGGTTTGGAGTGTTGAGACGCTTCAGAATTAGGACACCCCTAGGACACCGTAGGGAAATCTAGACTTTGGTCTTGATGTGCCATATCTTTGGGAATGACGGAGCGGCTCGATTAGAAGCCGGGGTTCGGGCTACGCCCGGGTGGTTGGACCCCAAAATTCCCAACCTGTAGGATAAGTTCGGATGGCCTTTCCCGATTATCCTAGTATGTGCGGTTGCTTCTTGGCATGGTAGGGATTCGACCCGATGCACCTCTTGATGGTGATGTTTCCTTCGGGCATGGTAGGATTCGACCCGATGCACCTCTTGATGGTGATGTTGCCTTTGGGAATGGTAGGGATTCGACCGATGCACCTCTTGACGGTGATGTTGCCTCTAGGCATGGTTGGCCATCGACCCGATGCACTTCTTTGATGGTGATGTTGCCTTTGGGCATGGTAGGGCTTCGGCCTGATGCTTGTCTTTGATGGTGATGTTGCCTTCGGGCATGGTAGGGATTCGACCCGATGCACATTTTTTGGGTGATGTTGCCTTCGGGCATGGTAGGGGCCTAATGCATCTCTTTGAGAGTTAGATGTCGTGGGCTTGGATGGCATGTTGGCCTGGTAACTAGTCACACCTTTGTGATATTGCCTATGTAGAGATAGATATATTCTTGTTATCTCTGTTATGTTGATTTGTGGAGGTTGGTAAAACTGCTCACTGAGTTCTTTGAACTCACCCGTTGTCGTTGTTTTTGTTTTATTTTGCAGAGCTTGACCGGTGAGGTGGGCTGGAGCACTTGGCGCAGCTCGAGTGCAGACGAGCCACATGATCTCAAAGCAGTGCTAGTTAGGGGTCGTAGTCGTGTCTGTAGTAGGTTGTCATGCACTTTTGTTTTGGTATTTGGAGTTGTAGTCCCGTGGGGACATTCACATTTTATTTATTAAAAGAACTGTTGCTCTTCAATTTATTTCCGTACTTGAGATATGTGTTTAAAACCTTGTTGTTTTGAAATGAAAATCTATTTTGGTTCTTTTATTATTAAAAGCTGTTATTTAGTTTGTTGTTTATGATGTTTGCATGTGCATGAGTTAGGCTATGGGGTATAGGTACGTATACCTTGGCCGGTCACGTGACCCTGCTTTTGGGGCGTGACAAAGTTGGTATCAGAGCATGTGGTTTGGTCCGACTACGACCTAGAGTTGTCACCGTATAGGGCATTGCTAGCGTGTCAGAATACGGTAGGGGTATGCTATGAGATCAATGGGCTAATTTTGCACCTCAGCGCGACCTGTGGTTTAGTTTGCAAAACATTGGGTGAATTCAATTGCTAAATTTTGAATTATTTCTTTTATGGTGTTTCGAGATCAATGGAGGCCTTTGATGCCGCAAGGAGCGATAGTAATAGCAACTGCACTGAGCTCCGAGGCCGAGGCCGAGGTTGGGGCCTGGGTCGAGGAAGACCACCGCAGGCCCGGGAGGAGGTGGGACCAGATCCCATGGTTGTGCAGCTGCAGGCCCGAGTGGCTGAGCTGACTGAGGCACTCCGTAGGGAGGAGGAACTGGGACAGTCCTAGGGTAGCATAGCTTGCGGCCGTGAATGGCCCTGTGCTAGAGAGTGCACCATTTTGGGGGGGGCTACCTTTGTATGATTGCCTGGATTAGAGATCCTTGCAATGAGTGCTTAGTATCTTGAATGATTCATTGGGTCTCGTCATATAGTTAAATATTTATGGTGCAGTATGGTTAGGGCGGCCCTAGGGATCCTAGGGGGGTGGTTGATACAGTTCTGCAGAAGGGATCTGCAGGGGTTGGTTGAGAGTAAATTTCCCCTATAGATGAAATTTTGGATTAATTGGAGGATCTTTCCCTTAGATTTCAGGAAATATAAATTTTGGGTGTAGAGTGACCTTATGCTTAAGGGCCATGGCTATGTGCGACCAAAGAGCGGTTTCGTTTTGAGGCAAGTTTTGGGTGCGGACAAGTTGGGCACATCAGGAGGGATTGTCTTGAAAGAGGTAGCTAGCAGCCTGATCAGACCATAGGAAAGGCACTGATGTTAGTAGGTTCCGTAGCTCAGAGGGGTCAGACTCAGGGAGGAGGCCAGCGAGCTAGTGGTTAAGAGAGGCCCGTTGCACGAGTGTTTGTTATGAACCAAGAGGTCGCTGAGGCGTCCAGGGTAGTTGTATTATGTAACCTTGTTGTAGGTTCAGCTATTGCATATGTCTTGTTCAGTCTAGGTGCTATGCACTCTTTTGTGTCAGCCTTGGTTGCTGCTAAGTTGTCAGGGATATCTTCTGTGCTTGAATTGCCCCTTGTGGTGTCTACACCTACTGGCGTTTCTGTGATGGCAGAGATAGTCTTTCGAGGCTGCAAGGTTGTCATTTGTGAGCATATGTTGATGGCCGATTTGACACTCCTGCCGATGTTGGAGCTTGATGTGATATTGGGCATAAACTGGTTGGCGGACCATTTCGCCTCAGTTGATTATAGGGCTAAAATTGTGACCTTTAGTAAGCCCAGGATGCCCCAGTTTACCTTCTAGGGTGAGGAAATGGGTGAGCCGTTGATGGCGATATCAGCTTTTAAGGCCCGAAAGTTACTTTTTGGTGGGTGTCGGTCATTTTTAACCTTTGTGGCAGTGGCAGAGGAAGGTGGAGGTGCGACCAAAGACATCAGGAGGACGCTTGTACTATGCGGGTTCTCTGATGTGTTTCAGAGATTCGCAGTTTTCTGAGGTTGGCAGTGTTGGACGAAATGGCGACACTAGAGAGTGGGTGAATAGTGTGTTTACTAAATCGATTCACCTAATTTCACTTTTAATTCTTTTCTTAGATTAGTTAGGCGATTTGCAATTTGATGAATGAATGCGGAAGCGATAAATAATTAAGCAATTAACGCAAACAAGAAATCAACGCAAATACAGAATTTATAGTGGTTCGGCCCCAATGCCTACTCCATTATCTAAGTACCCCGCTTAGGATTTCCAAACTAGTTTTACTAGATTAATTTGAGTTTCCCATATACACGAGGACTTTTCATCGGAAAGTCTCACTCTCGACCTAAGGTACTTCCACACCCGGAAGTCTCCGCCTTCTTGTCGAGAGCACTTATCCCACCTCAACCCTAAGGGACAACTAAACTAATCATAGTAAACACTCAGTTTACACAAGTGGCTTTACACCTAACACCAGGTAACCACTTTACACAACCAAGACCTAATCACAAGGTCTTCTACAAACCCAAAACAAGTAAACGTTCAAATAATGGTAAAATACACAATGAAATGAGCTAAATGATAAATACAATTTTAACTACTCTTTTCAGGCTTTCAAAACCTCCAACTCGTCAAGTCGTTGAGCTTAAACAAAATCTCGAGTTGAGGAAGCAAACGACGCTTGAAGAAGAACTCGTGGAAGTAGCATAGCGCGCTTGATCAATCTTTGGAAGGCTTTGATCTTCCTTTTAATAGCTCAATAAAATCCATAATAGAGAAGGAAGAAAATCAAATGAATAATACCTGGGTGTATTTATACCCAAGTGAAGAAATGACATTCAACGGATAGAAAACTATCCGTTACAGGCCGCCGGTCGAAGCACCGATCGAAGTATCAATCGACCGGTCATTCGACCGCTTCTCTTTACCCTGTGGTCGATCGACCGACTGGTCGACCGCCAGACGCAGATCGCGTGATCCGCGATCTTCGGTCGATCGACGCGGTATTGCATCACGGCTCATATGCAGGTCGGTTGATCAATTGGTCGACCACAAGCCTCGGCCCGATTCTTTCACCATTTGGTCGACCGACGCGATCTTGCGTCGTGGGAATCAGCAGGTCGGTTGACCGATGGGTCGACTGCCCGAGCTACTGCCCGTTTTGGGCTTCCATCGGTCGACCGCTCGATCGACCAAAGTAGCTCTGCTATCTTCTTTTTTGGTCAACCGACCGATCGATCGAACCTAGGCTGAATGTTACTTCTTCAGCCTATTTCTTCCACGCTTTGTTTCCGGGTTCCGTCTTTCAACGAACATCATGATGGAGAGCTTTCCATGGATCTTTGAGCTCGTCTGATGCGATTTTGGTGCACTCGTCGATCTTTGAAAAACTTCGCGATGAACCTGAGCACGACGATCAATGTCCTTTTGATTTTGCGATTTCTCCGATTTATCCGATCGAGGACATCGAACGCTAGTCGATATGGAACCTTAAACATATTCTCAATGAAATCATTAGTTCCATGTTTGTTATCATCAAAACCATTAAGATCGAGATTAAGGCTAAGGTTGAAAACCTAAAGCCAACAATCTCCCCCTTTTTGATGATGACAAACATCATTGAGAAAATATATACAATAAAGCATAAGGATATCAACTTAGGGATTTCTCCCCCTATCAACATGCATATTTATGAGATAAACTCCCCCTATCTATATGCATGGATTTCCTATTATTTTCCTCCCTGTTTTTCTTATATACTTATCCCCTTTTGACCTATACATTTCTCCCCCTTTATCCATACTCATCTCCCCTTTTTGACATCAATCAAAAAGGGCAAGAGAGGATATCTACTCAAAGGGATGAAACACAATTAAAGATTCATGAAGTTGATACTCTAAAGATTTTTCATGCAACATAAAAATCTCAACCAAAGGGATGGAAAACAAATTGATACGATCACACAATCATACGATGAAAACAAATTAACATGTATGCACTCAAGTATGAATGTACTCATATCTTTTTCATGACATTTTTAAATTTCATTCAAAATTTCAAAATACAAGGATATAATCATTTAAAGCATGTATATCAAGTTTGAATTGAAACTAATATCATTTGATCTAAATATGAACTTAGCATATTTTCATTTGAAATAAGCATGAAAACTATGAAAATGCTAAGTCTCAAGTTTTGCTATCTACTCATGTTTTCTCAAACATAGGCATCTAAACATCAAACATGAGATAGTGTAAGACTATGAATTAAGTTTGGGCTTAAGATGAGATTTTTAAGTTACTTTGTTGACTTAAGTCAACCTATACTTCTAGTTTTCAAAAATCACCATTTTAAGTTTAATCAAAATTATATTTTTGACAAATGATTTTGAAACTAATTTCTGGATAAAAGATTTGATATCAAATATAGAATGCTCATTTTGATACCGAATGTGGGATTAAAATTTTGGTACCAATTATTGAATAGACATTTGAAATGGATGTACCAAATTTGAACTCAAAATAAATTTAAAAATCAAAGTCCATTTTTCATCCTATATTGTTTTCAAATAAACAAATGGATCCTAGCTATCACCAAAAATATCAAAATCATTCCTAGAAATGATTTTACTCGTGAAAATGTGTGAATGATATTAGAATTAGAATCCAAATGGTGTACATGAGTTTTTATTGAAATTCTTGAAGAAAAATCAAGGTATAGAAGATTGATATTTCAATTAAGGATGATACTTTGCATTTTGAAATCCAACTTCAAAAAATTCATTATAAATTAGATTCTTGATGAAATGTTTTGAAATTTTTTTTTTCAAGAAACAAGATTTTTCAATGAATGTGTGGTTTCAAGAATCATCTAAAAATGATTTTTCTATAATTTTCTAGAAATAACCGAAATTTATACCAATTGAAGTTTGAAATTGTATTTTTGAAATTTTTAGTTATTCTTAAAACTTCTTCAATTTTCATTCAAATTTTCATGACACCACATGATGGTCATGTCAAGAGTATATGTCAAGTTTGAAATAAAAATTTTGTCCTTAAGTCAAGATATCAACCTAGCATGGTTTCATTCAAAACTAGAGTAGTTTTCATGAAACTTGCTAAGTTTCAATCTTAACATTTACTCATGATTTTTCAAGTTTAAACCTATGAATACCTAACATGAGTAAATCGAAACATGTTTCTCAAATATAGATTGAAAGTGAGACCTTTAGGTCAAGTTGTTGACTTGAGTCAAGAAGGTTCAAAAGAGATTTGCATGAATTAACCTCAATTGTCAATTTATCCATATCCATATTAATTTGTCATTCTAAGTGCATGGAAACATGTCATACCTATTTCTAAACATGTTTATGAAGATTTGGACTTAAAATGAAATATCCAAGTCAATTCATACCAATTATGGTTTGTTTGACTTGGACCAATCTTTTCAAGCTTAAGTCCCCTAATGTGATATAGATATCACATTGTTCATCTAGACATGAATTTTCAATTTTAACTTTCTAGACTTTTGTGATATGTGTATCTAAACATGTTTGTTTGATGTTTACTCAAACTAAGGTCTCTAATAAGAAATATCAAACTAGCCCAATTTCATTCAATGAAAATTGCCTAGTTATCATGAAATTGTCCACTCATGAAAATTCATGTATTTATCATGCAACATCCATCATGAGTATAGAGACATCATTAAACATGAAAATTTAATTATTTTTCAAAGATTTTTGCAAAATCAAAATCATACATTTTTTCTTGAAAATTTGCCCAACTTTTTCATTTCCTTTTTCATTTATTTCTAGATAGCATAGCTTTCCAATTTTTAACTTGCAAGTAGACTTCATTAGTATCATAATGAAATAATAAGACTACTAGCAAGCTAATTTACTAAATAGCACAAGTTTAATGCAAAGTTTCAAATAAAACCTTAACCTATGCTAGATAGTAAAAGATTCATTTTAAATTAGTTTTCATGATATCTAAATGAATCTAAGAGATCTTAAATTGTGAAATATTTAAAGAGTAAGATCTCTACCTATGTTTAACTAGTTTGGACTTAAAGGAATGTCTCTAATAGCAAGTATCAACCTAGAGCAAGTTTCATTTGATGAAATTTTCCTAAGTGCTAATATTCTACCTACTCATGAGAATTTAAAGGTTTTAACATGCAATTACCATCATGAGTATAGAGACTTACTTTAATCTTAAATATTGAGGTATAACACTAAGATTTTGAATTTATCCAAGTTATACCTTATTCATGGAGAATTGGCCAAACTAATTTTTTCATCCTAATTAGCCTTCCTATTCCAATAACTTGCAAGTATACTTTATGAATGGTGATCAAATCATATATACTTAGCAAGTTATCAAACTAAGTAGCAAAGAGAGGAATCATTTATCGATATCAAAATCTACTTTGCTAAATAGTTTCAAATTCGCTTCAAAAAGAAATCGAGTGATATCAAAACAAAATTTAAGAGATCACAAAAGAAATATAAATAAAAGCATGATCTCCAACCCTTCCTATTGGTTGAAAACAAAAAGCCACAAGTAGCCTACAATTTAGAACCGCAAGGTTGCTTAGGCCCATTACAAGCCACCTAGGTCTCTGAAGAGACCGGGAAATCAAAAATCAAAAAATGTTTTTAAAAGGACTCTTTTACAAGAGCGGGAAAAATGACTCAAATTAGACATGTATCATAATCTCCAACTAAAATAAAACAAGGTAAAGTAAGGAGATGATACCAAAATGTACCTAGATGTCACTTTCCATATATATGGCATCATGATGGTACGTTCGAAGTTGTAACCAAATGATGAATCTTCACTTAGGTCCATGGTCAACTTCAACTCTTCACTTCTCTCTACCCTTGTGTGGTGGCTCCCCCTACAAAAGAGCATGAAAATTTGGTACCCAAATGGCTTAGGGTCCTTGGGGGTTAGATGGCCTAGGAATCCAAAGTGTCCTAGCTACACTTGGATTTTTCTTGAATGCACACTCATGGATAGCATGGCCATAAATACCACAACAAAAACAATGACCATGAAATTTTTTATTTTCATTTTTCTTTTGAGGTTTCCTAAATGGGACATTTTGATTTTTAGGACTCCTAAAAGATGAAGCATGTGATAAGTTACTAGTTTTCTTACTCAAGAAAACAACCTCATTTTTTATGTCATTGATGGATTTGTGTAAAGCTTGTATTTGAGATTTCAACAAGCAATTTTCATTTTTCAAAATGTCATGCTCCAATTTGTAAACACTTATACACTCCTTACCCTTGAGATTCACATTATTTTTTGTGTTTTCATTCTCATTTCTAATTTTTGTAATCTTAGTTAACAACTCATCATTCTCAATTTCTAATTCTTCATTTCTATGTTTCAAATCCTTAATCTCAAATTTCATTTTGTCATGACAAGAATTAAAAGAACTAGATTTCATTTTCTCATTTTCTAATTTGCATTCATCCAATTGCATTCTTTCTTCAATCTCTTATTTTCCTTGTTCTTTTTTACAAGGATGGCATACATTTTCTTGCTTTCTTCTAGTAGTTCTTCATAAGACATGTCAAGGGATTTAGAGCTACTAGAATTACTATTATGACAAGAAGCGAAAGACTTTACCTCATCGTCAAGACCCATGAGGCACAATTTTGAGGTGGCTTCATTGTCATCACATGAGGAGGCTCCACTTGATTTCGAAGTGAAATTTGAGACCTTCTTCTCCTTCTTGGATTTCTTATTCATCAAGGGACAATTTTTCTTAATATGTCCCTTCTCTTGGCAAAGGAAGCACTTGACTTTTCTTTTCCTACTTTTAAGCGTGCTTCTTTCACCGGAGATACTATGGGCACCACAAGAGACATTAGTAGTAGGTGGATGACCATTGTCATCACCACCTTCAACATAAGTAGTAATCTCTTCGGTTTTTGCGAAATCATATAGCATGTTTAACGTTGCCCAAATATCAAATGCAGATGTACAATGCATGACTTTATCAAGGATGCTATTAGGTAAGGTACAATTATTGGGCGAATCGATTTAGTAAACACACTATTCATCCCCTCTCTAGTGTCGCCATTGATGAATGAATGCGGAAGCGATAAATAATTAAGCAATTAACGCAAACAAGAAATCAACGCAAACACAGAATTTATAGTGGTTCGGCCCCAATACCTACTGCACTACCTAAGCACCCCGCTTAGGATTTTCAAACTAGTTTTACTAGATTAATTTGAGTTTTCCTTATACACGAGGACTTTTCACCGGAAAGTCTCACTCTGGACCTAAGGTACTTCCACACCCAGAAGTCTCCGCCTTCTTGTCGAGAGCACTTATCCCACCTCAACCCTAAGGGACAACTAAACTAATTCTAGTAAACTCTCAGTTTACACAAGTGGCTTTACACCTAACACCAGGTAACCACTTTACACAACCAAGATCTAATCACAAGGTCTTCTACAAACCCAAAACAAATAAACATTCAAATAATGGTAAAATACACAATGAAAAGAGCTAAATGATAAATACAATATTAACTACTCTTTTCAGGCTTTCAAAACCTCCAACTCGTCAAGTCGTTGAGCTTAAACAAAATCCCGAGTTGAGGAAGCAAACGGCGCTTGAAGAAGAACTCGTGGAAGTAGCAGAGCGCGCTTGATCAATCTTTGGAAGGCTTTGATCTTCCTTTTAATAGCTCAATAAAATCCATAATAGAGAAGGAAGAAAATCAAATGAATAATACCTGGGTGTATTTATACCCAGGTGAAGAAATGGCATTCAACGGATAGAAAACTATCCGTTACAGGTCACCGATCGAAGCGTCGGTCGACCGATCATTCAACCGCTTCTATTTACCCTATGGTCGATCGACTGACTGGTCGACTTCCTGACGCAGATCGTATGATCTATGATCTTCGGTCGACTAGTTGGTCGACCGACGCGGTATTGTATCACGGCTCATATGTAGGTCGGTCGACCGATTGGTCGACCACCAGCCTCGGCCCGATTCTTTCACCATTCGGTCGACCGAAGTGATCTTGCGTCGTGGGAATCAGCAGGTCGGTCAACCGACGGGTCGACCGCCCGAGCTACTGGCCATTTTGGGCTTCCATTGGTCAACCGAAGTAGCTCTGCTACCTTCTTTTTTGGTCGATTGAACCTAGGCTGAATGTTACTTATTCAGCCTATTTCTTCCGCGCTTCGTTTCCGGGTTCCGTCTTTCAATGAACATCATGACAGAGAGCTTTCCATGGATCTTTGAGCTCATCCGATTTGATTTTGGTGCAGTCGTCGATCTTCGAAAAAATTTTCAACGAACCCGAGCGCGACGATCAATGTTTTCTGATTTTGCAATTTCTCCGATTTATCTGCTCGAGGACATCGAACGCTAGTCGATATGGAACCTAAAACATATTCTTAATGAAATCAGTAGTTCCATGTTTGTTATCATCAAAACCATTAAGATCGAGATTAAGGCTAAGGTTGAAAACCTAAAGCCAATAGGCAGGTTACTACAGGATGTTTATGGAGAATTTCTTTAGGATCACATCGCCATTGATCCACCTGACCCAGAAGAAGGTCAAGTTCGAATGTGACAGTAAGTGCTAGGAGAGCTTTCTAAAGCTCAAGGACCGCTTGACGTCGGCACCAGTTTTAGCAGTACCCTCGGGTTCAAGAGGTTTTGTTGTTTATTGTGATGCCTCCCGAGTCGGCTTTGGTTGCGTGTTGATGCAGAATGGCAGAGTTATAGCCTATGCCTCCATGTAGTTAAAGGTTCATGAGAAGAATTACCCAACCCATGACCTTGAGCTGGCAATGGTGGTGTTCGCAATGAAGCTGTGGCGTCACTACCTTTATGGCGAGGCTTGTGAGATATTCACTGATCATAAGAGCCACCAGTATTTGCTTACCCAGAAGGAGTTGAACCTGAGGCAGAGAAGATGGCTTGAGCTGTTGAAGGACTATAACTGCACGATCTTGTACCGTCCAGGGAAGGCTAATGTGGTGGTTAATGCCTTGAGCGGGAAGGCTAATGTGGTGGTTAATGCCTTGAGCGGGAAGGCTATGAGCAGTTTAGCACATTTGGCGGTTAGGAGGAGGTCGTTGGCTCATGAGTTGGCCTTATGCTTAGATGGAGGAGCAGTCTTGTTAGTATCAAATTCTGGTGCGCTGGTGGCACACTTGAGAGTGCAGTCCACATTGGTGGACATGCCGTTGGCAGCGTAGGACGAGGATGTTTTTTTGCGCACTCACTAAGGATTTGGCCAGGAGAGGAGATGCAGATAATGGGTTCAGTGTGGTCTCGAAGGGCGTTCTGAGGTTTAAGAGCCGGATTATGGTACCAGATATGGCCGTGGTTCACCGGCAGGTGCTGGAGATGGCTCATCGATCCATCTACACTATGCATCTGGGAGCCACGAAGATGTACCGAGATCTCAAACAGAATTATTGGTGGAAAAGCAAGAGAAGGGAAGTGGTCAAGTTTGTGTCTAAGTGTCTGGTGTGTCAGCAGCATTGTGATGGCCCCTTTCAGGCATTGTGTGGGCAAAGATGCAGGTCGCCTGTAGGCTAATTTGAGGCAGGAGATTCCCTTATGATGGGACCTGATTTGGTTGAAGAGGTTGTGGGAAAAATAAAGCAGATCAGAGAGAGGCTGTTGGCAGCTTAGAGTCGACAGGAAATGTATGCTGATGGAAAGGCTAGGGAGGTAGAGTTTGCTGAGGGAGACATGGTGTTCCTCAAGGTGTCCCCTATGAAAGGGGTAGTGAGGTTTGGTAAGAAAGGAAAGTTAAGCCCTAGGTTCTTTGGGCCATTTCCTATTCTCAAGAGCACGGGAGCTGTGGTGGCCTATGAGTTGGCCCTACCTCTCAGTATGGACCAAGTACATCCAGTATTCCATGTGTCTATGCTGAAGAGGTATATTCGGGATGAGTCCCATTTGATCAAGCCTACCGCAGTAGAGGTGGATTCAACAGTCTCATATGAGGGAGCGTTATCCTTCATTGTTTGATGTTGTGGTGAGTCCTTATTTTCTTTTCTGAAATTCGAGGACGAATTTTCTTTAAGGAGGGAGGACTGTAATATCCCAGATATTTAAATTTATTATTTTTCCTTATATATATATTTGCCAATCGAGTGGACTAGTTCGTGGTCCGGAGCGAGCTTGTGAGCTCGGATAAGTAGAATATAAATTTGTGAATTTATAAATTTATAAATTTCTAGGCTTGGGTAGTTGAGAGTATTTAATTTGGTGTTGTGTGTGCATAATTGCTAATTATGTTCATATGAGTACTTAATTAATTATTTGTGATTTATTAGAATGAGAATAATTAAATTATTAAAGTCTATCGGGTTAGCGGGTTTTGGTTTTGGCTTAAGGTGGATGTGGGTTGTGAATTAAGGGTTTAAGGGGTTAGGGTTTAGGAGGGAATATAAAAACCCCCCTCATGGCTTGTGGCTCCTATTTTGGAGCCACCTAAAAATTTGAGAAAGGGAGCCAGCCGCCATGCCAAGCCAAGCCGTCAGCCCTCTTTCCCTTTTCTCCTTGGAGCCGCAGCCACCCAGAGCCGAGTCGAGCCGCCAGATTCTTCTTCCTCTTCCTCTCCTCCTTCTTTCTCTTTGGAGCCGAGCCGAGAGGAGCCGAGTCGAGCCGCCCGCTTCCTCCCCCTCTCTTCTTTCCCCTTGGAGCCATTTTTTTTGGGTTGAGCCATCGGCCTTTTCAAGTCGGATTCAAGGTCGTCATCCGGGATTTCTTTCCTAATATTTTTCCAAATTAAGGTGAGTGGTTTACCCTCTCTCTTCAGGATTTTAATCGGATTTTTTGAAGCCGTTCGTGACGGCTCGGTATTTATGCCTTGTTCTTGGATTTTCTTCGAGTTCTTGCCACGCTTTCTTGATGTGCAAATCATGATTTATTCTACCAATTTGGTTTCTTGATTTGTGGATTGCTGTCACACCCCAACTGAGGGTAGTGTGATCGGCCAGGGCCTACATCCTGCCCTGTAACCTACTGTCTACACTGACACAAGCAAACCAAGACATATCGAATAATAGAAATCTGAACACACTTTATTAAAAGCTTTCAAAGTCACAATTTTTATGTTTGTCAAAACAAGTAAGAACATCAACGTCAAAATAACTGAACGTTCAAGAAACAAGTTTTACAATTATTTTTCAAGTACAACTGTCAGTGCAGAAACAAAACAAACACTACTAGACTCTGATCTAAGACTCATGGACGTCGCTACGAGATATGGCACCACCTCCCGCCCACCAGCTGCACCATGCCGACAAGCCAAGTCACTGATCATGCTCTGCAAATTTAAAGAGGACTCAGTGAGTGGCTCTAGTGAACCTCCACATAAGCCTCAGTCATGCATATATATCATATAAGGCAACAAAAAAAATGAACAAGGAGGTAAAATACTTCTAATACAGCTACCGACCCCCAATGGGTCAATCTGTACAACTGAATATGATAACCTACTATCTCGGCCTATCCAGCCTCCGACATCCGGCCCTTAGGACTACTTATGGAATAATATCTCGGATACAGTCGTCCCATATCAGGTAGTATCATACATGGCATCGGCCACGTCACCTCAAGGTGTAAGCAAACAATCCCGGGCTGTTGACTAGGATGGTCCACTAGTCTTCGGAAACCGTCTGGGGTAAGGATAGCTAGTCCCACCCAACTGGGGTCTGGCACCAAGAGGGCCCGCTGACACACCTCAAGACCCAATAAAGGCCGAGCTGAGCATTGGTCATTCCCGACCACCACGCTCCTCAGCGGACCATCTCAAACACACCACACAATCAATATCCTAGGGTTTCCATATATTCCCTTCGGGCCATTGCCCATATTTGGCCTTAATCCGACTACAGGATCAACAATTTATGCTGCCCTTTAAAATTTTGTACACCTATGAGTTCTAGGTTTCCAAAAGTATACAATAAGTCATAGAAGTGTTATCATCTCCTAGCTAAGTTTCCATATAAGTATGATGAACGTCTAACGACGTATTACACGTTATGTAACCTTCTACACTACAATTTTGGGCAACATGTATAATCTCAAGAAAATATTCAAGCATTATAACATCTAATATATATGGTCACAACATATATATGCGTAACAACTTTACACTACCTTAGGAATTTAGCACAATAAGAAGCAATTATCTAGCATGGCACGGTAATAATAAATTCAGAAAAAGGTTGGAATTGCTAAGCATGGTAAACAATTTCAACATTTCAAAGTTAAATATCTAATGCTAAGGATGGTCATAAGGCTGGCACTCCTACAATTCTAATTCAATCAATCTACTTGCTATGTTTGGTGTTCTTCCTAAGTATTGTCATTCCTATATGTGTGAATCTCATAATCGTGTAAGTTTCCATCTAAAGCTACTCTCTTCTCCCCTCCCTAGTCTTGGCCGAGCCATGAGTAAGAAGAACCTTGCTCGGCCATGGCCCTTAAGGTAGGAAAGGAAAAGGAGACTTTAGCTATACCTCTAATTCTTCGATTTCGAGTATAACTTAATATCAATGGACTATTTTATCCCTTCCCTTACCCATGGCCGAACCCTCTTCATGAGGTGTAGGGTTCATTCGGCCACATCAAGAGAGATCTAGGGAAGATATGCTTCATGACGCGTGAAACCTACGATCACTACTAGAAACTTCGTCTTCAGCAACGGCTATCAGCGACGGCCGCTCAAGCCGTTGCTATTTGCAATGGCATTCTTACGGCCGCTCGAGCCGTTGCAGAAAACTGTATCTGCAACGGTGTTCTAACGGAAAACCGAGCCGTTGCTGATTATTTTAATTATCAGCAACGGCTTTCGGACGGAAAGGCGAGCCGTTGCTGATTTTTTAATATTCAGCAACGGCTTGCTAACGGATAAGTGAGCCGTTGCTGATAATAACTTATCAGCAACGGCGTTCTAACGGGCGAGTGAGCCGTTGCTGATAAGTTTATATAGGGCACGCTCTCACACCCGACTCTTCTTCCTCCCGCTGCTCGCTGCTGCCGCCGCCGCTCCTGCCGACGCCACTCGCCGCCGCTGCCGCTGCTGCCGACGCCGACGACGCCGACCGCTGCTGCCGACTTGTTCAGGTAAGTCTCTTCCCTGCTGCCGTCTCTTCCCTGCGGCCGGCGGAAATCACCCGACCGAAACCCTATTTCTAGAGTTTCGGCCGGCGGCGGTCGGCCGATGGCCGCCGCCGGACCTTCTGCAGTGGCCGGACAGTGTGTCCGGCCACTGTACGCCGGCGCCGGAGGGTGGACTCCGGCGCCGGAATTTATAATATATATATAGTTTATATTATTTTATATTTGTTAATTAATTATTTAATAATTGTTAATTAATTGTTTAGATTAATTGTTTAATTTGTTAGATTAATTTCGGACGCGCGCCGGAATCGTCCACTTCGGACGCGCGCCGGAATCGTCCAATTCGGACGCGCGCCGGTATCGTCCAATTTGGACTCGCGCCGGAATCGTCCACTTCGGACGCGCGCCGGAATCGTCCAATTCGGACTCGCGCCGGAATCGTCCACTTCGGACTCGCGCCGGAATCGTCCACTTCGGACGCGCGCCGAAATCGTCCAATATGGACTCGAACTGTCTCGAAACATTTAGAAAATAATCATCCTCCGACGAGTTGATATGTTTCACGTACGCATCGACGATCGGATATGATTTAGCAAAACCTTAGATCCGTTCGGGAATTGTATGTTCGTGTAAAAGAAGTAGATGATCTTTTATACGACGTACAATTCTTGAATTGTCCCTGATTGGACAATTTGGGAATATAGTTATTTGTACTGCACTTACGTTTTTATTTTAACTGTTAACTAATTATTCTAAATTTTGGCAACATCTCTCTTGTTCTCCGATACGCGCCCAGATGATATGCGTATTCGGAGAACTATAGGGAGATGCTGTCGAAATTTAGAATAATTAGTTAACAGTTAAAATAAAAACGTAAGTGCAGTACGAATAACATAAATCCTGAATGGAATAGGACAATCTCACCTAAAGACATTAACCAAAGAAATTGTCATTGATTGACAGAATCATGTCGGCTGATCGAAGTTGGATGTACCGACGTCTTGATCGTGGAGCTTTAACGAATGAGTTTCGATTAGGCGTAACGTACTTCGTAAATTTCGCCTATTCGAATCGGAATTTCGTTAGCATGGGTGATCAAATCCGATGTCCGTGCCGCATTTGTTCAAATGGACGATTTTCCCTCCTGCATTTTTTGACTCGATGGAGCATCTACCGATACACTTGGCATACGAGGCACGAGTTGGTGGCCCCGTTCAATATCGTTGGATGTACTTATTTGAAAGATA
The DNA here is from genome assembly GCA_034359265.1 of Canna indica. NCBI lineage: Eukaryota > Viridiplantae > Streptophyta > Magnoliopsida > Zingiberales > Cannaceae > Canna > Canna indica. The sequence goes on from CP136892.1 coordinate 44,257,165, forward strand.
CATGAATCGTCTGAAGAAAAAAGTAAAGAACACCGCAGCTGTTGAAGGATCAATATCTGAATCGTATATCATCCAAGAAATTTCAACATTCTGCTCATTTTACTTTGAATCGACAGTACAGACAAGATTTGATCGTCTTCCACGTAACGACGACGGGGGTGTTCGACATTCAGATGGACGTTTAAATATATTTTGTCACTCTGGTCGAGCTTTTGGTTCTCGTCCATCTCGACACTTAAGCGATGAAGAGTATCATTTGGCACACTTGTATGTATTACTCAATTGTCCAGAGATTGAACAATTCATTGAAATATTTGACATTGAGATGGTGCAAAAATACTCTATTCACAACAATCAAGAATTGGAGACATTACGGAATCGTGATTTCCCTACTTGGATTCAGAGTTACAGCAAAGATCACAGAGCTGAAATAGATGAAAGAATATTTGAGTTTGTTAGTGGACCGTCGCGACTTGTGTTGTGCTATAGCGGATATTTTGTTAACGGGTATAAATTTCACACACTTGAATATTCATCTACAAAAAAGACGATGAATGTTGGGGTCTGCGTGAAAGGGACAACCTATGTTGAATGTGATATGGATTTTTATGGACTGGTGGAAGAAGTGATAGAGTTGCACTACTTCGGCTTGAAATCAGTGATCCTATTTAGATGTCATTGGTTCGATACAACAGAAAGGGGCATGAAAGTTCATCCAAAATACAAACTTGTTGAGGTTAATTACAAATCGAAATTGGCAGCAAATGAGCCTTTTATATTGGCATCACAAGCCGAACAAGTATATTACGCGAAGTATCCGGCTCGAAATAAAGATAGAGCGGATTGGCGTGTAGTCTGTAAGACAAAAGGTAGAGGAAAAATTGATCCGATAGTAGGAGAAAATGATCCTCCTGGTTTCTATCAAGAAGATGATCTTCCTGCTGTGGATCGTATTATTCCAATACTCGAGGATGCAGACACAACGTCAATTCAATTAGAAGTTGAATATGCTGATGATGACGATCATGAAATTGAGGAAGCTGGAGATGAAGAAGATGAAGAAGAGGAAGAAGAAGAATTCGAAGACTATTATTCAGATGACGAGGAATAATTGTAAAGTATATATTTTATTAAATATATCTCTACTATTTATACAATAATCTGATTATATGTATGTTCGATAGATATGTCTGGTCGTGGTTATCGACGCAGGAGAGCTTCGGAGTCTCCGATCGGTGAGACTCCAGCACTTACTCATGCTGCTGATCCTCCTGTTGCTGATCCTCATGAGGATGATACTGCTGAGGCTAGTACATCCAGACGCAGGCGGCCACGCGGGCCGAACAGGTGGCAGCCTCCACCAGCCACAGAGTCACGTAGATTGATTAGCGTGATTGGGGAGCGGTAATATATCATGAATTATGAATCATTACAAATTCATTATATCATAATATAATATTAACATTTATTTTTGTTGTGCAGGTTCGAGCAAGAAGAAGTGCCGAGGAGCATTTCTTCTACTATTCGACGATACATGCACGGGGCATGGCCTACGTGGTCTCACGTGCCTAGCGAGCACGTCGACATGTTATGGCGCGAGTTTGAGGCACGTATTATTTTTTTTTCTTACATGCATGATGATATATTAATATTGGTACTGATATTATTATTTTGCAGGCTCGCTATACATGGGCCGAGGACCAGAGGCCCTTCATTTACGCTGCCTGGGAGTCTATTTCCCGGGCAAGGTACAACGGGCAGCTGGGGCAGGCTCGGTCCCAAGCGATGGCCCGAGCTGGGACCACTAACATCGCGGAGACTCGGGGATACGGCCCCGGTTGGATTACTCAGAATATATGGGACCAGCTCGTGGGGATATGGTCGACGGATCGATGGCAGGAGGTTTCTCGGAATGCGGCTAGAAATCGCATGTCGGGGGGAGCAACGCGTCACACCGGCGGCTCTGTTGCATTTGCAGTGCACGCCAACCGTATGGTAAGTATATCGTTTAATTATATATTTTATTTGTTATTATGTGTACTAATTAATGTATTTGTTTTGTAAATGTAGACGACGGTGTCGGATGACGGGAGTGTCCAGCGACCCTCCCCGATGGCGGTGTTTGAGCGGACTCACCGTCGAGCACATGGGACGGGGGAGTACATCCACAACCGCGCTGCATACATTATGGTAATTAATATTTGTTTAAGTTATTCATTATATATTTATAATTTAAGTTTTATGATAAATATTAAACAAAAAATCAAACTCGAGTAGGAGACCTACAGCCAGACGGTGGTGCAGCGCGGGGGTACCCCCGAGGACTTTGACGCAGCATCGTGGGTCGAGGCCGCAGGTGGCTGGGACCATGGCCGCGTATATGGCTTCGCAGATAGTGGTCATGCGCGAGCCGTGCTAGGGCCACTTGGGGCACCGACCCCTCCGGTCGCTGGTGAGCGGCCGTCCACCTCTAGATCCAGTTATGATCATAGTAGCAGAATAAGGACTCTAGAGGAGACGGTCGCGCGTCAGAGTCAGATGATGGAGGAGATGCATGCTATGCTACGCAACATGTCAGGTCATCCCGCAGCAGGCATCTCTTCGGCATCATCTAATCCATCGTCCTCGAGTCAGTCCACGCCGGTGTACACTCAAGCACTCCAGACCCCGCCATATGATCCAGACCATCCTCCATTGTCATCGTGAGATTTTTTGTTTGGATATTGAACTTGTTACTGAGATATTGAATTTGTTTAACTTATTTTGTTTGGATATTGATACTTCAATTTTGCATTTGAATTGTTTTTATACTATCGTGGATAATTATCAATATAAATATAATTGTTTTGATGTATATCTTGGTGTGTTTGTGATGTGAATGAATGTGTGTATGAGAGTATGGGTGTGTGAGTTATGTATCAGATAATGTATCAATGTATCAATGAAAATTAGAAATTTTAAATGTTTCTGTCCCCAGGTCCACATCATCAGCAACGGCTTTCCCACGGCCATCCGTGGGAAAGCCGTTGCTAAAAGTGTATCGAAAGTCGTTGCTGATGACCTACAGCAACGGCTTAGCGACGGTCTTTTACTAACGGCGTTGCTACGGACTCAGCGGCCGTTGCTATTAATGTTATCAGCAATGGCTCCGGGTCCGTGGCAAAACCGTTGCTGATAATATTTTTAGCGACGGCCCGGGCGGCCGTTGCTGATAACGGCCGTTGCTGATCCGTTGCTAAGTTATCAGCAACGCGACTTTCTGTCACGACTCTTTTGCAACGGCTCGGCCGTTGCTGATTCTCTTCAGCAACGATTCAGCAACGGCATCAGCCGTTGCTGATGCCCATTTTTCTAGTAGTGGATTTGAACTACATCAATCATGAACATGAGATCATTTAAGGGCCTTCTTGCCGTCAAGGGAATTGGGGAAAATTTTGGCATGACCTTTCCACTTTTCCCATGACTCGGCAGCCCTAACAATTGAAAATCAACGAAGAAACAAGATACTCCAACAAGAAATCAAACAAAACAGCGATTACACGTCGATAAAACCAAGATCCGACGGAAAGATCACGAGAAACTCATCCTATCACAACTAGGGGTTAGGCTACCCGCCTCACCCATGCTTCTAACTCTAACCACTCACCTAGATTGTGGAGAACGAACGGGCGACGACGACTTGAATTTTCCGGCGATGACGCGAAATTCCGGATCGATCCAAGTCCTCCAAGCTTTCCCTTACTCTTCTTCCTCTTCCCCCTAGGCAGCCTTGTGAGACTCAAGGGATGAGTCGCACGGCTGCAAGATGAGGGTTTTAATCCCTCATCTAGCTTTCCAAAGATAGCTCCATGACTCACTTAACTCATACTCGAACCTCGACTAAACCCGAACTCAACTTGGGTTCTGACTCAACCCATAATATGAATCGATTTAAGTTGATTTAAGGAATGAATTCATAAAAGGAAAGTTAATCGCCCACATAGATTCCATGAATCATTAGTCGAGTCATACCTTTTCACTCGAGGCGATCCTGAGGCTCGACTCGACTACGCCCGGGTCTGGCTCGCTGCACCAAAATAGATTTTTATATTAGGAAATTTTTCTGAGTCATACAACCTTCCCCCCTTAAGGGAAATCCGTCCTCGAATTTACTTGAATAACAAGTACTTACCGGCTCCTCGAACAAGGAAGTGTAGCGCTCTCTTAAGTCCCACTCTACCTCCGAAGTGGCCTCTTGCCTAGAATGGTGCTCCCATCTGACCTTTACAAGGGGAATTTCTTTAGACCTTAGCTTCCTGATTTGGCGGTCAAGAATCTCTACCGGCATTTCCTCGAATTAGATGGCCGAATGTACCTCAATAGAAGAGGGTTCGATCACATGCGAATCATCTTTTACATACTTCCGCAACATGGATACATGGAAGATCGAGTGCACTCTGCTCAAGCTTGGAGGTAATGCCAGCTCATAGGCCAGCTCGCCCCTCCGCTTGAGAACGGGAAAAGGCCCAATGTATCTAGGGCTCAGCTTCCCCTTCTTCCCAAACTGGACCACCCCTTTCAAAGGAGAGACCTTCAGAAAGACTAAGTCACCCTCTGCAAATTCCAATTCCCTGGCCTTCTTGTCGGCATACATTTTCTGTCGACTCTGGGCCACCTGCAATCTTTCATTTATGGACTTTACTTTCTCTACCGCTTTCTCAACCAGATCGGGGCCCACCATGAGTGATTCCCCTGCCTCAAATCAGCCCACTAGAGACCTACACCGTCGCCCAGACAAAGCCTCAAAAGGAGCCATGCCAATGCTACTGTGATAGCTATTATTGTAGGCGAACTCTAGCAGCGGTAGGTACCTCTCCCAACCGTCGGCCATATCTAGGACGCATGCTCTCACCATGTCCTCCAAAGTTTGGATGGTCCTCTCTGACTGCCCGTCAGTCTGCGGATGGAAAGCTGTGCTGAAACGCACCTGGGTACCCAAGGCTTCCTAGAAGGACTGCGAAAATAGGGCTGTGAACTGGGTACCGTGGTCGGATATAATCATCACCGGGGTACCATGATATGCCACAATCCTATCCAAGAACAGTCGGGCATACTGCTCCACAGAGAAGGTAGTTTTCATTGGTATGAAGTGTGCGGTCTTGGTTAACCGGTCCACTACCACCCAAATGGAATCAAAACTGCCTTTTGTCTTAGGCAATCCGGTCACTAGATCCGTGGTGATTTTCTCCCACTTCCACTCGAGCACCTCAAGGTTTTGCAGAAGCCCCGCAGGCTTAAGGTGTTCGGCCTTCACCTACTGGCACACCAGACATTTGGACCAGTAATGCTACCTTAAATCCCAGTACATCTTGGTTACCCCCGAATGCATCATGTAAGTGGAACGATAACCCAGTTCCAGGACTTTTCTGCGCACCTCAGCCATATCTGGTACTACTATTCGGTATTTGAACCTCAGTACACCCTCTGAGTCCAATCTAAAATTGTTATCTGGATCACCTCTTTGCACCAGATTCTTGGTCACCGCACAAAAGGCATCCTCCCTCTGCGCGGCACGCAGCATGTCCACCAGCGTGGACTGTACTCATAGGTGTGCCATCAGGGCACCTGAAGCTGACACTGATAAGGTTGCACCCCCATCTAGACACAAAGCCAACTCTCGAGCTAGAGGCCTCCGCTTATCTTCCAAATGAGCTAAACTGCCCATGGACTTTCTGTTGGCTTTAGGTTTTCAACCTTGGCCTTAATGTCGGTTTTGATGATAACAAACATGGAACTAATATTTCATCAAGAAATATTTCAGGTTCCATATCGATTACGTTCGATGTCCTCGATTGGAAAAATCGAAAGAAATCAGAAAATCGGAAGGACATTGATCGTCGCGCTCGGGTTCATCGCGGAAATTTCTCTAAGCTCGACGAGTGCACCAAAGTTACATTGGACGAGTCCAACGATCAAATGAAAATCTCTCCAAGTTGATACTCGTTGAAAGCCGAAATCCGAAAACAAAGAGCGGAAGAAGAAGGTTGAAGAAATCAAATTCAGCCTAGGTTCAGTCGACTAGGCGGTCGACCGAATAGGGTTAGAAAAATGGCAGTAGCTATCTCAGTCAACCGGTCGATCAACCAAAGGATGCCGCAAAGCGGCAGTAGCTACTTCGGTCGACCGGGCGGTCGATAGACTGAGGCCAAAAATTGGAAGTAGCTTCGTCGATCGACCGAACTACGGATAGCTGAAGACGCCACTTGCATCCGTCGACCGGGCGATCGACCGTATTGTGGGAATGCAGTTTTGCGTCTGGGCGGTCGACCCGTCCGTCGACTGCACAGAGAGAATAGGCAGCGGTCGATCAGTCGGTCGACCGGCCAATCGATCGAGCGGCTGTAACGGCTAGATTTTAGTCCGTTGAGTTGTCATTCCTTTGAGAGGTTATATATATCATTCATATAACTCATTTAACTATCTCTCCCACTCTTATAGATTTTTTTGAGCAATTAAAAAGGGAGTTTTGAGCCCTCCAAAAGATTCATCGCTTGCGCTCGGTTCTTCCGCCAACAAATTCTTCAAGCGCACACTCTGCTTCGACTCGAGAATTGATTCGAGCTTTACCTCTTGACGAGTTGAAGGCGTTGAAGGCTTGGAAAAGAGTTGTGGTTCCTCTCTCATTTCTTAAGCTCTTTTGATTGTATTTTAACTGTTATTTGAATCTGTTTTCTTTGATTTTGAGGTTGTAAGAAGACCTAGGCTGTTAGGTCCTATTGTGGAAGTGGTTACCTTGTTGTGAAGGTCTAAAGCCACTTGTGTAAATTTAGTTATACTAGGATTAGTTGAGGTGTCCCTTAGGGTTGAGGTGGAAGAGTGCTCTCGGTAAGAAGGCGGTGACTTCCTGGTGTGGAAGTGCCTTAGGTCGAGAATGCGACTCTTCGAGTCAAAGTCCTCATTGTAAGGGAAACAAGAATTAATGTAGTAAACCTAGTTTGGAAATCCTAAGCGGGGTGCTTAGGTAGTGGAGTAGGCATTGGGGCCGAACTACTATAAATTTGTGTGTTTGCATTGATGCTTTATTTGTGCTTAATTGCTTTATCTTGTTTCCCCATTTAATTGCATAATTGCAACTTGCCTAAACGATTTGAGAAACGAATAAAATTGGATTTAGACTAATTAATTAGATAACACACTATTCACCCCCCCTAGTGTTGCCATTTCGACTACAATTGGTATCAGAGCGGGTCGTAGATTGAGATTTCACCATCTCCTCTACATCGTCTCTCGGTCTTTGAATGACACTAGAGAGTATAGGATTTGCACTACCTAGGTTTGATGAAGAAAACTTTGGTGTTTGGAAGAGTAGGATGTATACCTTTCTTAAAACACAAAGTTTAGATCTATTATGCATGCTAAAGAATGAGTATGTTGAGCCCACCATTGACATAAATGATTGGAGTCAAGAACAAGTTAGATTATTTGAATTGAATGCTAAAACAACGCATCTCCTATATTGCTCATTTTCAAATGAAATACTTGAAAAAGTTATGCATTGTTCTTCCGCTTTTGATATCTGGGCAACATTAAATATGTTATATGATTATACTAAAACCGAAGAGCTTAATACTTTTGTTGAGGAGGGAAAATAGAAAATTAAAGAAAGAAAATTTAAGGCTTAGTTCTCATGTGCATGAACTAGAGAATGAAAAATTGAATACAAGTACAATTGTTTCTTGCCATGATGATCTTAAGCTTGAAATTGAGAATTTAAAAAGTGAGGTAAAAGACTTGAAAAATGAAAATGAAGGTTCAAAATCAAAAATGAAACTTAGGAGTAATGATTTGAAAAATGATTTCAAACTTGAGAATGAAAAATTGAAAGTTGAAAATAGCTTGTTGAAATCTCAAATAAAAGCTTTACAAAAATCCATTAATGACTTAAAAAATGAGGTTGTTTTCTTGAGTAAGAAAACTAGTAATTTATCACATGCTTCATCTTTTAAAAATCCTAGGAATAAAAATGCCTATGTAAAGAATGCCAATGTTCATCATCATTCTCATGTTAGGCATTCCACATTTAAACCTCATGTTCAAAAGAAGAATGTTTCACTTAAGAATGCTCATGTCCATCATCCTTCTTATATCAAGCATATTAACATTAAATCTCATGTCCATGTTAAAAATAAAAAGAAAAAATTTAATGGACATTGCTTTTGTTGTGGTACTTTTGGCCCTACCATTTATGATTATGAATTTAAGAAGAATCCAAGTGTTTCTAAGACACTTTGGATACCTAGGCCAACTAACCCCCAAGGACCCAAAGATGGTACCAAAGGTTTCTTGCTCTCTTGTACGGGGAGCTACCACACAAGGGTAAAAAGAAGTGAATAGTTGAAGTTGACCATGAACTTAAATGAAGTATCATTCTTTGGTTGGAACTTCAATCCATCATGATGCCATAGGTATGAAAATTGGCATCTAAGTCTTTGGTATCATCTCCTATACTCACTTGCTTAAATTATAGTTGGAGTTTTGATACATACTTAATGTTAGTAGATTTTTCACGCTTGATTTGTTTTATAAAATGATTTTTAATTTTGATTTCTCGGTCTCTTCAGAGACCTATGTGGCCTGTAATGGGCCTAAGCGACCTTGCAGTTCAAAATCGTAGACTAATTGTGGCCTTTAGATTTTCAACCAATAGGAAGGGTTGGAGATCTTATTTTTCAAAATTTCATATTTTGAGATCTCTTGATTCATTTTGTTATCATGAATGATTTATATGAAAATGAATCCATGCTATTTAGTGAAGTTGAATTTGGAAAATGATACTTGGTTTTTCACTTCGCTATTTAGTTTGATAACTTGCATGTAGATTTGGTTTCATTTTCTATTTATGAAGTATACTTGCAAGTTATTGGTAATTAAGAATGGAAGGCTAATTAGGAAGAAAAAGATTAGTTTGACATATTATCATGAACAAGGTATAACTTTGATAAATTTAAAACCTTAGTGTTATACCTCAATGCTTAAGCTTAAATAATGTCTCAATACTCATGATTAGAATTGCTTGGTAAACCCTTGAATTTTCATGAGTAGGTAGAATCTTAGCACTTAGGCAAATTTCATTAAATAAAACTTGTTCTAGGTTGATACTTACTATTAGAGACATTCCTTTAAGTCCAAACTAGTTAAACATGTTTAGGGACCTTATTCCTCAAATGCTTCACATCTTAAGATCTCTTAGATTCATTTTGAGATCATGAAAACTCCTTAAAATAAATCTCTACTTCTAGCATAGGTTAAAGTTTTTAAATGAAACTTTGCATTGCACCTTGCTATTTAGTATGTTAGCTTGCTAGTTGGTATATGATTTCATTATGATACTAATGGACCCTACTAGCAAGTTAAGAAAGTGGTAAACATAGGAAACCTATGCTATCATGAAGAAAAGTGAAAAGTAAATGACAAGTTTGGCAAAAATCTATTGAAAGAGGTATGAATCTATTTTTTTTTGCAAAATCTTAATATAATTCTTGAAAATTCATGCTTTAATGATGTCTCTATATACTCATGATTGATTTTGCATGATAAATGTTTGAATTTTTATGAGTAGGCAATTTCATGGGTAACTAGGGAAGTTCATGATATTAATATTGAATGAATTTGGACTAGTTTAAAATTTCTTATTAGAGACCTCATTTTGAGTATACACCTAATGAACATGTTTAGATACACACATGATATGATTCAAGGTGTTTAATCATAAAAATTCATGTGTAGATGAAAAATGTGATAACTAGATCATATTAGAGGACTTAACTTGGAAAAGTGTGACCCAAGTCAACAAATCGACTTGGACACTTGATTTTAAGTCCAAACTTCATAAACATGTTTAGGAATTGGTATGACATGTTTCCATGCACTTAGAATAAAAAATTCATATGGATATAGATAAAATGACATAGAGATCAATTCATGCTTACTTCTTTTGAACCAAGTTGACCCAAGTCAACCAATTGACTTAGAGGTATCATTTTCAATCCATATTTGAGGAACATATTTAGATTTACTCATGTTAGGTATCCATAGGTTTAAGATTAAAACTTAGCAAGTTTCATGATAACTAGCTTAGTTTTGAATGACCGGGTGATAGACAGGGTGATCGACCGACAGAGGCCAAAACTTGGCAGTAGCTTCGTCGGTCAATCGATCGGTTGACCGAACTGTAGATAGATGAAGACGCAACTTGCGTCGGTCGATCGGGCGGTCGACCGGATTGTGGGAACGTAATTTTGCATCTAGGCGATCGATCGCACAGAGAGAATAGGCAGCGGTCGTTGTAAGCGGTCGGTCGACCGACCAATCGACCAAGCGACTGTAACAGCTAGGTTTTAGCCCGTTGAGCTGTTGTTCCTTTGAGAGGTTATATATATCATTCATATAACTCATTTAACTATCTCTCCCACTGTTACAGATTTTTTTGAGCAATTAAAAAAGATTAATCGCTTGCGCTCGGTGCTTCCACCAACAAATTCTTCAAGCGCACACTCTGCTTCGACTCGGGAATTGATTCGAGCTTTACCTCTTGACGAGTTGAAGGCATCGAAAGGCTTGGAAAAGAGCTGTGGTTCCTCTCTCATTTCTTAAGCTCTTTTGATTGTATTTTAACTGTTATTTGAATCTGTTTCTTTGATTTTGAGGTTGTAAGAAGACCTAGGCTGTTAGGTCTTGTTGTGGAAGTGGTTACCTTGTTGTGAAGGTGTAAAGCCACTTGTGTAAACTTAGTTTTACTAGGATTAGTTAAGGTGTCCCTTAGGGTTGAGGTGGAAGAGTGCTCTCGGTAAGAAGGCAGTGACTTTCAGGTGTGGAAGTGCCTTAGGTCGAGAGTGCGACTCTTCGAGTAAAAGTCCTCATTGTAAGGGAAACAAGAATTAATCTAGTAAACATAGTTTGAAAATCCTAAGCGGGGTGCTTAGGTAGTGGAGTAGGCATTGGGGCCGAACTACTATAAATTTGTGTGTTTGCATTGATGCTTTATTTGTGCTTAATTGATTTATCTTGCTTCCGCATTTAATCGCATAATTGCAACTTGCCAAAACGATTTGAGAAACGAGTAAAATTGGATTTAGGCTAATTAATTAGATAACACACTATTCACCCCCCCTCCAGTGTTTGCATTTCGACTACACTTTTTGCTCAAAGCATCTACTACCACATTCGTTTTCCCCGGATGATACATAATGGTGCAATCATAATCCTTTATGAGCTCCAGCCACCTCCTCTGCCTAAGGTTTAGCTCCTTTTGGTTAAGCAAGTACTGAAGACTCTTGTGATCAGTGTAGATCTCGCAAGTCTCCCCGTACAGGTAGTGCCGCCAAAGCTTCAGTGCAAAGATCACTGCCACTAACTCTAGGTCGTGCATCAGATAGTTCTTCTCATGAACTTTCAGCTGGCAGGAGGCATAAGCGATGACTCTGCCATACTGCATCAGGATGCAACCCAGGCCAACCCGAGAGGCATCACAGAAGATTACAAATCCTCATGAACCGGAAGGTACAACCAACACGGGTGCAGATGTCAAACATTCCTTGAGCTTCTGAAAGCTCGCCTCGCTTTTGTCATCCCAAACGAACCTGACCTTCTTCTGGGTCAACCGAGTCAAAGGGGCTACAATTCTAGAGAAATTCTCCATAAACTTCCGGTAATACCAGGCCAAACCAAGAAAACTGTGGATCTCAATCACACTAGTCAGCCATTTCCAGCTCTGCACCACTTCAATCTTGGCAAGATCTACCCTTATCCCTTTCTTGGACACTACATGGCCCAAGAACCCTACACTTTCCAACCAAAATTCACACTTGGAAAATTTTGCAAACAATCGGTGCTCTCTGAGGGTTTCCAGGACCACTCTCAGGTGCTTAGAGTGCTCTTCCTCACTCTTGGAGTAAACCAGAATGTCGTCAATGAAGATGATCACAAAGCTAACCAGGTAGTCCTTAAATACCTTGTTCATTAGATCCATGAAAGCAGCAGGTGCATTGGTTAGGCCAAAGGACAACACTAGGAACCCATAGTGACCGTAGCGAGTCCTAAAGGCCGTCTTCGACACATCGCAGTCCCGAATTTTCAGCTGATGGTATCTGGACTTCAGATCTATCTTTGAAAACCATTGTGCCCCCTGCAGCTGGTCGAACAAATAATCTATCCTCGGTAGTGGGTAGCGATTCTTAACAGTCACCTTGTTCAGCTGCCTATAGTCGATGCACATGCTCATCGACCCATCCTTCTTCTTCACGAACAGAACCGGGGCAGCCCAGGGTGACACACTCGGCCGGATGAACCCCAGTCTAGCATTTCCTACAATTGCACATTTAACTCCCTGAGTTCGACCGGTGCAATCCTGTAAGGTGGAATGGAAATTGGTTTCACCCCGGGCTGCATGTCAATGCAAAAATCAACTTCCCTTCTGGGCGGCAATCCCGGCAATTCCTCAGGAAACACATCAGGGAATTCACAGACCACTGGGGTTCCGCTGACATTCCTTGCTTCACCCCCTTCCTCCTCGGCCACAGATACGAAGGCGAAGAAAGATTGGCAACCGCCCCGAAGCAACTTACGAGCCTTTAGGGCTGAGATGACCCCAATCGGCTTGCTACCTCCCACCCCTTGGAAGGTGAACTGTGACAGCCCAGGCTTATTAAACATCACTGCTTTGGCTATGCAGTCCAACATTGCAGAGTACTCTGCTAGCCAGTCCATGCCAAGGCTGACATCAAGCTCAAGAGTGGGTAGGAGTGTTAAATCCGCACTCAACACATGGCCGCAGATGAGCACTTCACAGCCTTGATATATTGAATTTGCTAAGATTGCATCGCCCGTAGGCATTGATACCATCAATGGCCCATCGAGCATAGAGGGTGCCATTGGAAACTTTGTAGCAAATATGATAGACAAAAATGAGTGTGTGGCACCCGGATCAAATAAAACATATGCAACAGACGAACATACTAAAATAGTCCCTGTCACCACTGCTTTGGATTCCTCTGCCCCATCACGATTCATGGCATATACCCGCACATGCGACCTCTCTGAATGACTGGTCTGCGGCCCCTTATGCTGTGCCTGTCCCCTCTGAGCTACTGACCCTACTGACATAGGTGACTTCCCCCTAGACTGCTCAGGCTTCTGACTAGCTCCCTCAGGACAGTCTTTTTTGAAGTGTTTGACATGGCCGCACTTAGAGCAAGCGTTAGTGCGGATAAGGTAGGACCCCTAGTGTCTCCGACTGCAGCTGCCATACTATGACACCTCAGATCTCTGAGAACCACCTCCTGACACTGCCGACCTCACTGACCCGGTCCATGGGCCCCCACGGCCCCGATTGCCATTCTGCCCCCGGCTTTGCTACTGATTTGCTGTAGTCATTGCCCCCTCAGAGTGCCAAGGCCGACTGACAGAACCCTACGATCGAAACTTCTTCTTAGCTGGCCCGTCATTTATCTCAAACGACACCAAAGCTTCTTTCCGTAGGGCTTCATCCACTACCCGAGCCAGAGTAGAATCCTCAGTGTAGTGGGTAAGCCTGCCAATTTATGGCCTCAATCCTGCCACGAACCTATTGACCCTGGCGGTCTCAGATGCCACTAGGGTTGGATGGTACATGGAGAGACGGTTGAACTCCATCTCATACTCTGATACTGTCATGCCTCTAGCCTGGCGCAACATCTCAAAATCACGGGCACGCTCGTAGCGAACACTCATGGGTAGGTACTTCTCTTCCACAGTCGCCCAAAATTCCTCCCACGTGGGAGGTGGTGCGCCAGCTGCCCTGCGTGCCTTCCAGGTGTGCAGCCAGACCTTTGCCGATCCCCTCATTTGAAGATTGACCAAACGAGCAGCTGCCTCTGATGAACACCCCAGCTCCATGCATAGCTTGTAGCAATCCCCCAAGAATTCTGTCACTTCCACCTGACGATCTATTTCGGATAACTCTGGTGGCTTCAGCGTGACAAAATTTTCATATGTTGGGGCCCCTGGGGTAATGAGCACCGGTGTTGTCACCTCTGTCGCTTTTGGTACCACTAAAACTACGGGCACAGGTTGTGGCAGTGGCTGCTAAGACTGCTGTAGCTACTGCATCTGCTGCTGCATTTGCTGTCTCAGTTCCTGCTCCTTAAGGAGCGCCTCAGTCAACTGATTCACATGAGCCTACAGTAGAACAACACTGACTCTTGCCCCTGACCCTCAGACGGGTCTCTATCCCTACCCTGGGCCCGGCCTCGGCCTCGACGTTCTGTCGAGTTACTGCCACTGCCACTCAAAGTAGCATTTTGAGCCTCCATTTCACTAACACAGGAAAGAAAAGAAGTTGCCTGTCACATAACAAATTCTTAACACATAGCTCTTTAAACTTACAAACCACATCGTGTACTGAGTGCAGGAGTTGTCGCCCAATCTTGTAGCATAACTATATCGTAAGTCGGCACGATAGTATATGCCTCATACGGTACCCAACACCGAGTCATAGACAAGACCTAACCTAGTGCTCTGATACCAACTTTGTCACACCCCAACTAAGGGTAGTGTGACCGGCCAGGGCCTACATCCTACCCTGTAGCCTACAGTCTACACTTACACAAGAAAACCAAGACATATCAAATAACAAAAATCTCAACACACTTTATTAAAAGATTTCAAAGTCACAATTTTTATGTTTGTCAAAACAAGTAAGAACATCAACGTCAAAATAACTGAACGTTCAAGAAATAAGTTTTACAACACTTTTTCAAGTACAACTGTCAGTGCAGAAACAAAACAAACACTACTAGACTCTGATCTAAGATTCATGGACGTCGCTACGAGATATGGCACCACCTCCCGCCCACTAACTGCACCACGTCGACAAGCCAAGTCACTGATCATGCTCTGCAAAATTAAAGAATAAATTGTGAGTCCGCTTGGGACTCAGTGAGTGGCTCTAGTGAACCTCCACATAAGCCTCATTCATGCATATATATCATATAAGGCAACAAAATAAATGAACAAGGAGGTAAAATACTTATAATATAGCTACTGACCCCCAATAAGTCAATCTGTACAACTGAATATGATAACCTGCCATCTCGGCCTATCCAGCCTCCGGCATCCGGCCCTTAGGCCTACATATGGAATAATACCTCGGCTATAGTCGTCCCTACCAAATCAGGTAGTATCATACTGGCCATTGGCCACGTCACCTCAAGGTGTAAGCAAACAATCCCGGGCCGTCGAGTCGAATGGTCCACTAGTCTTCGGACACCATCTGGGGTAAGGATAGCTAGTCCCACCCAACTGGGGTTTGGCACCTAGCGGGCCCGCTGGCGCACCTCAAGACCCAATAATGGCCGAGCTGAGCATTGGTCATTCCCCACCACCACGCTCCTCGGCGGACCATCTAAAACACACTACACAATCAATATCCTAGGGTTTCCATATATACCCTTCAGGCCATTGCCCGTATTTGGCCTTAATCCAGCTACAGGATCAACAATTTATGCCGCCCCTTCAAATTGTGTACACCTACGAGTTCTACACGTCGATACAAAACAGCGATTACACGTCGATAGAACCAAAATCCGACGAAAAGATCACAAGAAACTCGTCCTGTCACAACTAGGGGTTAGGCTACCCACCTCACCCATGCTTCTAACTCTAACCACTCACCTAGATTGTGGAGAACGAAAAATCGGGCGATGGTGACTTGAAATTTTCCGGTCACGACGCAAAATCCTGTATCGATCCAAGTCCTCCAAACTTTCCCTTGCTCTTCTTCCTCTCTCCCCCTAGCCAGCCTTGTGCGACTCATGGGATGAGTCGCACGACTGCAAGATGAGGGATTTAATCCCTCACCTAGCTTTCCAAAGATAGCTCCATGACTCACTTAACTCATACTCGAACCTCGACTAAACCCGAACTCAACTTGGGTTCTCACTCAACCCATAATATGAATAGATTTAACTTGATTTAAGGAATGAATTCATAAAAAGAAAATTAATCACCACATAGATTCCATGAATCATTAGTCGAGTCATACCATTTCACTCGAGGCGATACTGAGGCTCGACTCGACTACGCCCGGGTCCGGCGCGCTGCACCAAAATAGATTTTTATATTAGGAAATTTTTCCAGGTCTTACAATTGCATGCTTAGGATTAAATCTATGGTTTTGGGTAGAAATTAAGTGGTAGGATTATGATCTTGATAATGACTAATTAAGGGTTCTTGAGAAAGGAATTCTTGATCTTAATGCTTCGATTCTTGTTATATATACTAGTTTTTATATAGTAAAAATTATGAGATTGTATGCATGATTGGAATGATGACTTGAATCTGGGAGGTTGGAAATTTGGGGATTTAATTCTGCAAAATTCGGATTTTATTCCTTGATGTGCTGGAAATTTCAGCTTTCTGAAATTTATATGTTGTTTGTTGAATCTGGGCTGATTTTTTATTTCTCTGTTATTATGTGCTTAGATCTATGAACATAGTTGTATAACCTATCGTTTCGACTGGAAAATATAGTTTGGAAACACGGGACACACTGTGGAGACTAGATTCCGGTCAAACATAGCAATTCTGGGCAGAACAGTAACCTAAAACAAAACCCTAATTGAGATTATCTAAATTTTAATTCTATAATTAAAATTGGGTCTAAGGGTGAGCATAATCTATTATGAACCAACTTACAAGGTTTTCATGAAATAAAATCACATGGGTTCATGACGTTACGGGTCTAAGGGGTAGGGGTCGGGTTTGGAGTGTTGAGACACTTCATAATGTGGACACCCCTAGGACACCGTAAGGGAATGTTGACTTAGGTCTTGATGCGTCATATCTTTGGGAATGGCGGAGCGGCTCGATGAGGAGCCGGGGTTCGGGCTACGCTCGAGTGATTGGACCCCAAAATTCCCAACCTGCAGGATAAGTTCGGAGGGCCTTTCCCGATTATCCTAGTATGTGCGGTTGCCTCTAGGCATGGTAGGGATTCGACCTGATGCACCTCTTGATGATGATGTTGCCTTTGGGCATGGTAGGGATTCGACCCGATGCACCTCTTGACGGTGATGTCGCCGCTAGTCATGGTAGGGCATCGACCCAATGTACATCTTTGATGGTAATGTTGCCTTTCGGCATGGTAGGGATTCGACCCGATGCACCTCTTGACTGTGATGTTGGCTCTAGGCATGGTAGGGCATCGACCCGATGCACCTCTTTAATGGTGATGTTGCTTTTGGGCATGGTAGGGCTTCGGCCTGATGCATCTCTTTGATGGTGATGTTGCCTTCAGGCATGGTAGGTCTTCGACCCGATGCACATTTTGTGGGTGATGTTGCATTCGGGCATGGTAGGGCTTCGGCCTGATGCACCTCTTTGAGAGTTAAATGTCGTGGGCATGGATGACCTATTGGACTAGTAGCTAGTCACATCATTGTGACATTGCCTCTATAGAGATAGATATATTCTTGTTATCTCTGTGATGTTGATTTGTGGCGGTTGATAAAATTGCTCATTGAGTTCTTTGAACTCACTTGTTGTCGTTGTTTTTTTTTATTTTGCAGAGCCTGATAGGTGTGGTGGGCTGGAGCACTTGGCGTAGCTGGAGGGCAGAGGAGCCACATGATCTCATAGTAGTCCTAGTTAGGGGTCATAATCGAGTCTATAGTAGGTTGTCATGCACTTTTGTTTTGGTATTTGGAGTTGTAGTCCCATGGGGACATTCACATTTTATTCAGTTTTTTTTATTAAAAGAACTGTTGCTCTTCGATTTATTTCAGTACTTGATATATGTATTTAAAACCTTATTGTTTTGAAATGAAAATATGTTTTGGTTCTTTTATTATTAAAAGTTGTTATTTACTTTGTTGTTTATGATCTTTGCATGTGCATGAGTTAGATTGCGGGGTATAGGTACGTATAACCTGGTCAGTCACGTGACCTTACTTTTGGGGCATGATAGTGGGCTGGAGCACTTGGCGCAGCTGGCGGGCAGAGAAGCCACATGATCTCATAACTGTCCTAGTTATGGGTCGTAGTCGAGTCTGTAGTAGGTTGTCTTGCACTTTTGTTTTGGTATTTGGAGTTGTAGTCCCGTGGGGAAATTCACATTTTATTCAGTTTTATTTATTAAAAGAACTGTTGCTCTTCGATTTATTTTCGTACTTGAGATATGTATTTAAAATATTGTTGTTTTGAAATGAAAATCTGTTTTGGTTCTTTTATTATTAAAAGCTGTTATTTACTTTATTGTTTATGTTATTTGCACGTGCATGAGTTAGGCTGCGGGGTATAGGTACGTATACCCTGGCCGATCACGTGACCCTGCTTTTGGGGCTTGATAATCATACATAAAGACAGAGGGAAAATAAAATTTAAAATTAAACAGGCATAATATAATATATAAGATATTTAAAAATTAAGCAGACATAATTAATTTGATTATAACAAAATAAAAATTAATAAAATTCAAAATTAAGCATGTTAAGTGGACATAACAAAATTCAAAATTTCATAAATAATTATTTATATTTGAAATTAATTAAATTCAAAATTTTAGAAATTAAACATGATTAATTGGAAATCAAGCATGCTTAATGAAATGGATTTAAAAATTTGAAATTAAATATAAATAATTATGGAAGGGAAATAAAATTCACCATTGATAAAATTCAAAATTAATTAAAATTTAGAAATTAAATTGAAAGGAAATTTAAGTAGTTTTATATGAAAATTTGGAAAATAAAAATAATTAATTGAAAATGAAACTTGCTTAACTAAATGGATGTGAAAATATGAATATTTTTATTTGAAAATTTTGAAATTAATTTCCATTAATTAATAAGATCTAAATTAATACAATTTGAAATTAACATACATTTAAATAATTAATAAATTTCAAAATTTATTATACATAATTAAAATTTTAAAAATTAATCATGTCTAGTTTGAATTTAAGTCTAATTAATTTAAATATAAATAAAAATTTAGAAATTAAGCATACTTAATTGGACCTGGAACCTATTTAATTTAATGCTTGAAAAATTTCCAATTAATCATACATAATTATGGAAGAAAAATAAATTTTAAAATTAAATATGCATAATATAATATATAGGATTTGAAAATTAAGCTAACATAATTATTTTGATTATAACCAAATGGAAATTAACAA
This sequence comes from Canna indica, assembly GCA_034359265.1. Classification (NCBI taxonomy): domain Eukaryota; kingdom Viridiplantae; phylum Streptophyta; class Magnoliopsida; order Zingiberales; family Cannaceae; genus Canna; species Canna indica. Next base: position 44,276,357 of record CP136892.1, read on the forward strand.
AATTTAAAATTAAGCATGTTTAATTAAGGAGACATAATAAAATTTGAAACTAAGATTTAATTTTGGTTTTAAAAAATATCAATTTTTCATAAATAATTCTCAATATTTGTAATTAATTAAATTCAAAAATTTAAAAATTAAGACTAATTGAATAGAAAATAAAATTCACCATTAATAAATTTCAATATTAATTTAATATGATAATTAATTTTGAAATTGTAATTAATTTAACTCAAAAATTTAAAAGTTAAGGATGATTAATTGAAGGGAAAATAAAATTCACCATTAATAAAATTTAGAATTAATTTAATATGAAAATTAATTTTGAAAATTAAATTGGAGAGAAATTAAAGTAGTTTCACGTGGAAATTAAAGTTGAAAATTTAAAAATTAAGCATATAAAAATGAAAAATATAAGTGGGGTAAAAACAAAAGTAAAGAATTGAGCGAGTTAGGAGAATTTACGCGGGAAGGAATTTTATATATATATATATATATATATATATATATATATATATATATATATATATATATTCATGTGCCTTCGCCTTGAATTCACTTGGTCCTTCAATTCGATGGCATTGAAGGTCTAGGAACTTCAAGAGGAGCTTGTAAACTAGTTTTATCATTCTATTTAACTCTTCTTTATCTTTTTTGTTTTTGTTTTACTTGTATTTCATCTTTGGTTGTAAAGGCCCGAGTGACACACATAGTTTAAGTTATTTTGCTAGTTTCCTTGTTGGTTGAAGTAGAGGCACCCTCTAAGTTGACGATTAAGGCCTTGGTGTAACCTCTTTTGAGGTGAACAAGTTAATCTAGTAACTGATTTTGATATCCTTATTGTGAAGCTAAGGTAGTGGATGTAGGCTATGTGTCGAACGACTATAAATTTGATTGTCTGCATTGATTGTGATCTTTAGTTTTTTTTATATTACATTTTTCCTATATTTGCTTTAGATCATATTTGCGTTCATTTAGGCTAAAAATTAAAAAGTACATAATTTCGAATGATCACACTATTCACTCCTCCCCCTCTAGTGTGCTCAAGCTAGCGCTTTCAACATGTCACTCACAGGCTCAACGAACCCAAGAGGCCCAACACCTCGAGCTTTGGCCGAGTCCAAATTGGCCAATGACGGAAATTCCCTTCGAGGAAATGACACGAATACCCCTTTTGACCCTTATAAAAGATAGACCCCGCCCTAGTGGTGGGGGACCTCTACTCTGCTCTTTTTCTTTTTCGCATGGCTTATTTGGGCGAGATGGGCCTCCCACTCATCCCCACCTCTTAGACAAATACTGACTTGACTACCGAAGAGTGTCCCTAATGGCCTAACTCTCAACGGAGCAGCCGAGCTCGAGTAGAGGCTTCCGACATTACTCACCACCAAATCGATAAGGGACCCAATCTTATAAGGGACCGACCGACCTTGCTCAATCGGTCGTCTCAAATACATTGACCGAGCCTCTTGGTCACATGGGGGGAGTCTAAGGCCAATGGGATCAGCACTCGATCATTAGTGCTCGAAGATGACTTTGTATGCCCGATCCGAGCTATTGAGATAAGGTAGTCATTGTCACTTGTACCATCTGGCCTGAGGAAGAAGCAACTTGGTATAGTGTCACCAACTCAGCAGACAGCTTTCAGAGCTTGCGGGGTAAATGTTGCCCTCAAACGCTAGATCGAGGATGGTGAAAGATGGCTATTAGCCGTAAATGGCATGCCCGAGTAGGACAAAAATCAACATTCGGTCCAACCCGCCAAATGGAGCGAATGTAGAGCCCCCAAGAACGCCTTATTGGCTTGCGTCCATGTAGCGTACAAACAGGCTCACCCCATCACCCAACGATAGCTTGCACATAGAACTTGTGTTGGCCTACTTAATAGTAACCAACATGTTGGCAAGGCCGGCAGCCCCTCCAAAGGGCACCGATAAGCCTCATGCTCTTGCGAGTGAATTACTAAATGATGCATGTGCCTTGATCGAGCCTCTTTAGCATGGTTGGTCCGTATGAATTAAAGTCCTCTAACACATTGAGGGAGGCAGATCCCTTTCAAGTACACTCAATGTGCAATTCAGACACATTTTGAGATAGGACCTCTACTGCTCGAGCTGAAAGACCCTACAAGGAAAGGGCTTCGACGCACTAGCATCATATACCAAAAGCCCTCTGATCCTGGCTGAGTTGAGAGATCATGGTGTGTGTAATGACCTCATTCGTTAAGAGGGAATTTAGGTCCCTTGCTTCTTCTCCTAATAGTGGCTACCTAGTCTAATTAGGTAGCCTCACACTTAAACATTGACCTCTAAAGCCCCACTATGAGGGGGATATTGAGTAAGTAGAGATGGTATCGATGGGACTGGTCAGGCTCTACACTCATGACCTAGATGCCTCGACTCGATTGGTACCCATTGAGCTTGACAAAGAAATGACTACAACATAAGAGCGAGCAAGATCCTGATGACTAACTCCAGAATGATGACTGATTGCACAAACGGGATGAAGTATGATGCTCGAAAACTTCAGCAATAGATCAACATAACTCTTTATATACTTTTGTTATTTCATTAATATATATAACTTGATTTGTCAATAGAATACAAATCGAGGAACAAAACCACGTCAAAAGATAGCGATCGTTCCAAAACTGACTAGCTTTCAATGATATGACAACTGCAAATTGAGGAACACATCCTCGTTGATTGGTCGACTCAAGACCAATCAACATTTGACAATGCAGTTCTGCAAGTCGAGTAACACAACCCCATTGAAAAATAAGGATCGATCAGCCCAAAACTGACCTACTTCCAATGACACATTTCTACAAATTGATGAACAAAATCTGACTAAAAAAATGATCAACAAAAGAATGATCGACTCTCTATGAATTCTACACCCTGAGAAACACAACCTCGGCAAAATTATCAACCGACTTGAGACTAGTCCTCAAGGAATGCAACCTCAGTAACCATGATTAGCCCCCGCGACTCGACCGATCCACTGATTGGAGAGATTTTGCCACAATAGGAACCTACCCGAGACGGATCGACCAATAAGCTAGTCTATAAGTGCTCCACTATTGATCAGAGTTATTATTCAAGACTAAGTGTCCAAGCCATGACACTACTCGATCTAAATAAACAAAACACATGGTGAGATCTGAATTTAGCCAAGCGCAGATACTACAAGGCTACTTTGGGGCCCACATGCCATCAATCTACTACATATCATAAGAAAGCCCTCACCTAGAAAGGGGAGAGCAACAGCCCCGACTTCCTAACTCACCAAAGAGGCCTCGACACCAACCACAAGTAGGCGATCCAAACCAAACCTAAAAGACCTCCCCTCTCCCTCAAGCAGATCAAGCACAAACAAATACCCGGGCCCGATATTTTTGTCGAACGACTAACGAGCCATCTCAAAAGACACTAGCGACACACGACTCACGCACCCTTTGTGGTGGAAGGCACATGAGGGTGGAGGGTGTGAATAGTTTGTTACTAATTAATTAAGCATAAATTCCAAGTTTAATGATTCTTAGAATTATTTGGCAATCACAAGTTTAATTAACTAAGCAGAAGAAATATTGAACAATCAAGTGCAAACAAAATAAGGCAATGCTAACATACTTGCTTATAGTGTTCGCCTAAAGTTTTCAATTCATTGGTCTTAATCTCGATTTTGATGATAACAAACTCGGAACTAATATTTCATTAAGAAATAATTTCAGGTTCCAAGTCGAGTAGCACACGATATCCGTGATTGGAAGTTTGGCACAGAATCGGAAAATTGAAAGATGTTGGTCGATGTGCTCATAAGTTGGAGAAGAGTTAGGTTTAGATTTTTTGGGTTTTTATATAATGTTTTATTCTCATTAAGTGTATTGATGATGAAGTAACCATAAAAACCCAAAATCGGTGAAATTCAGCCTTGACTGAATTTCGGCCGATCACAGGCCGAAGCTTATTTGACCGAGCTTCGTTCGAGGATCAGTCGAAGTAACCAACGGTTGGAAATTCAACTGTTGGAACTTGTTGATCCCGAGTTCTTTCTTTATATCTTCCTATATAAATTCTTTAGCAGTCTTCCTATTAACATCTAGCAACCATTGAGCCATCATTTGATCATCCAAAGATTTGTTCGAGCCATCTTTTGTAGAAACGCTAATAGCCCTACTCCCATTGGTTGAGCCTTATTCTTGTATGATTCATCATCAAAGGCATAAAGATGAGCTAGGATCTCTTGATTGAAGGTAGGTATTTTATTGTTTGAATTGTTGCTCCATTTACTTGTGCTTTTTGTACTTTATTTATTTGTATTTAGAACTAGTGTTTGACCAAAGTTGTTTAGGTCAAGTTTGGGTGATTGTCTTGGTGTAAAGACATAAGTACACCTTTGTAATCTAGGATTAGTGTGTTCTTAGGAGAGTGAGGTGGAAAGTGCCTTCGGAGAGAATGCAGAGACTTTCCGGTGGAATTTTCTCATTGTGAGGAACTTTGAGGATAATACATTTGTTCTAAACCCAAAAACCTAAGTCTTCGTCGACTTTCGCGCACTGATCAACGTCCATTTGATTTTGCATCTCGACTTAGAACCTGAAAAATTATTTCTCAATGAAATATTAGTTCCGAGTTTGTTATCATCAAAATTGAAATTAAGACTAAGGTTGAAAATCTTAGGTCAACAACATCAAAGATAGACATCCAACATGAATTTTTAATCTTTCACTTTGATATGTTTCGCTACCATAAAAGTTTTAAACATCGTCATTATAAACTAGTGCTTGAGATTGGTTTCAAAAAAGAATAAAAAAACTAAAACAAAATTAAAACATGCACCAGTTTCACTCAAATACCAGCGCCATTCAGGCCGGTACTTGAAAATTGACGTCACTAGGCGCTGGTATTTGGAAACCAGTGCTAGTATATATATGGTGTCAATTTTCCAGAATTAGCACCAAGATGGCACCAGTTTCTCAAAACATAAATAATTTATTTGGGCCCTAATTTCCTAGAAATTAGTTGGTAAAAGAATTAATCATTTGTTGCTTAATCAGAACTCTCTATGTCTGATATCATGAATGCTAAATATGGTAACATTGATTTGTGGAATAATAGAAAACTTAGACATTGTAGTGGGTTCTGGAAACTTATTGTGTTGTTTTGTGATAGAATTAAAAGTGGTTTTGTTAAACTGATTTATACTAAAGTTTTTACTGATGCATGAATATTTGATATTTTCTGATTTATAAACCTTCTTAGAACATGGATTTGATGGATTTGAATTTGTTTTTGTTCTTTAATTGGTGATAATGGTTGGAATATGGAACATTTTAATTCAATGTTCGGCTCTTGTTTGGAGGATTCCATTAGCAGGATTAATTTGCCTAGATATCCTAATAAGGATAAGTGGATATGGAAAACTGATAATAGCGGCTTTGCGAGTTCAAAATCTATGTATAATTTCTTGGGTCGGAATAATAATATCAAAATTTGTAATCCTCCTCAGTGGTCTTTAATTTGGAAATCTGGTGTTGATCCTCGGATAAAATACTTTATTTGGAAACTTTTTCACAAAAATCTACCCACTGGGGAGCGATTACGTAGATTCAGTATCATTAATTTCCTGAGTTGTGACTTGTGCAGCAGCCATCAAGAGAATATTCAACATATTTTATTTGATTGTGAGGTAGCTAGCCAGGACCATCTGGGATTTAATGGAATGAAAATTTGTCTGAATTAAGCTGCTTGCCAGGAATATTAGGACAAATCTTATATACCATCAAAATTCTAAGATTCCCTCTGGAGTTATGGTGGCACTTTGTTTTTGTGCTTTTTATTTTATTTAGATTGCTAGAAATAAATCGGCTTTTGAGCATACAAGGCAATCGGTATTCATGATCTTTGCTAAAATTATAATTAGCAAAGATGATGAATTATATATAGCTCATAATATATAGCTCTAGGCCTCTAGTTACGGCTTAGTCAACAAGAGTGAGGAACCCAACGCCGCCAGGGAAGCTCGATCTATTTATGTAATTATGTCAGCATGTATGCATTTATTATTTTACTCAAGAATAGAAACAGTCAAACAAATGTATTTATTATTTCAGTTGTATATACCCACCCGAATAACTATCCTTACAACTGATTTCCTAATAATTCTCCTCAGAACAATTCTCCTATTTCAACTAATCAGATGTATTTATTATTTTAGTCAGCAAGCATTATTTAATATTTTACTCGAAAAAATAGAAACATATGTATTTATTATTTCGTCTGTATATATATTATATACCCGCGCAAATAATTAATTATCCTCAGAACTGATTTTCGAATAATTAATTCTCCTCATAACTAATTTCTGAATGATTCTCCTATTTCAACTAATCATCACACTACTAGAAACTTGGTCTTCAGCAACGGCTATCAGCAACGGCCGCTCAAGCCGTTGCTATTTGCAACGGCATTCTTACGGCCGCCCGAGCCGTTGCAGATATTTGTATCTGCAACGGCGTTCTAACGGAAACCCGAGCCGTTGCGGATTATTTTAATTATCAGCAACGGCTTTCTGACGGAAAGGCGAGCCGTTGCTGATATTTTAATTATCAGCAACGGCTTGCTAACGGATAAGTGAGCCGTTGCTGATGATAACTTATTAGCAACGGCTTTCTAACAGGCGAGTGAGCCGTTGCTGATAAGTTTATATAGGTCGCAGATCGCGCCCGCCCCCCTTCTTCCTCCCGCTGCTGCCGCCGCCGCCTCCTCTCCTTCCTCTCGCCGCCGCTGCCGACGCCGACGACGCCTCCCGCTGCTGTCGACGCTGTCAGGTATGTGCCCTCCGACTGCCGTCTCTTCTCGTTGCCCTCCGACACATTCCGATAGAAATTCCGACCGAAACCCTAAAAATAGGGTTTCGGCCGGCGGCGGTCGGCCGATGGCTGCCGCCGGACCTTGTACATTGGCCGGACAGTGTGTCCGGCCAGTGTACGCCGGCGCCGGAGTCCACCCGACTCCGGCGCCGGAATTTGTAGTTTAATATTATTTTATTATTGTTTTTAATAGTTTTTTAATTGTTAATTAATTATTTAGATTAATTAATTAATTTGTTAGAATAATTTTTAGGGTTTAGATTAATTTCGGAATTATCCACTTCGGACGCGCGCCGGAATCGTCCAATTCGGACTCGCGCCGGAATCGTCCACTTCGGACGCGCGCCGGAATCGTCCACTTCGGACGCGCGCCGGAATCGTCCACTTTGGACGCGCGCTGAAATCGTCCAATATGGACTCGAATTGTCTCGAAACATTTAGAAAATAATCATCCATCCGACGAGTTGATATGTTTCACGTACGCATCGACGAGTCGGATATGATTTAGCAAAACCTTAGATCCGTTCGGGGATTGTATGTTCGCGTAAAAGAAGTAGATGATCGATCTTTTATACGACGTACAATTCTTGAATTGTCCCTGATTGGACAATTTGGGAATATAGTTATTTGTACTGCACTTACGTTTTTATTTTAACTGTTAACTAATTATTCTAAATTTCGGCAACATCTCTCTTGTTCTCCGATACGCGCCCAGATGATATGCGTATTCGGAGAACTGTAGGGAGATGCTGCCGAAATTTAGAAAAAATAGTTAACAGTTAAAATAAAAACGTAAGTGCAGTACGAATAACATAAATCCCGAATGGAATAGGACAATCTCACCTAAAGACATTAACAAAAGAAATTGTCATTGATTGACAGAATCATGTCGGCTGATCAAAGTTGGATGTACCGACGTCTTGATCGTGGAGCTTTAACGAATGAGTTTCGATTAGGCGTAACGTACTTCCTAAATTTCGCCTATTCGATTCGGAATTTCGTTAGCATGGGTGATCAAATCCGATGTCTGTGCCGCATTTGTTCAAATGGACGATATTTGGATCGGGAGACTGTCACTCTGCATCTATATACCAAAGGATTTGCACCAAGATATTTTCTATGGACTTGTCACGGGGAGTCACGCGAAGTCGGGACGTCGAGCAATCCTGTCGTTCAGACATATGGTGAATCTTCCTCTGCTGGTGCTTCTTCTTCCAGTCAATGTAATCCCTATAGAACTATGATACTTGATAGTCTTGGGGGTCAATTCCGCCTGAATGATAATGTTGATCGACCAGTTCTTCAGACATCAGTCCCACCAGATACTACAGCGGTTGATATCACAGAAGTAGGGGCTGCGGTAGAGATTGAATTACCGAATAAAGAAGCTGCAGAATTTTACGAGATGTTGAAAACTGCCGATGAACCTTTGTATGAGAATTATCCTAAATACACTAGGTTTTCAGCAATGACATAGCTCTTAAACATCAAGGCCGATTGTAATATCAGCAGAGTTGCGTATGATCGGATTGCTGGATTGATTAATGGAATGCTGCCTACTGATAACAAGTTTGAGCCTACTTTTTATTAGACTAAAAAGCTAATGAGAAAATTGGGGCTTGGGTACAAAAAAATACACGCGTGCCAAAATAACTGCATTTTATATTATAAAGAAAATGTGCAGTTGGATAAATGCCCTGTATGTCAACACCCTCGTTACAAGGAGAAGAAATCGGTCCGACAGAAAAATATCCCGTTTAAGGTGCTTCGGTATTTTCCACTAACACCGAGGCTTCAAAGATTATTCATGTCGAAAAAGACAGCCCCCTACATGAGTTGGCATGCAAGAAGTCGTGATGATACAATAATGACTCATCCATCTGACAGTGAAGCATGGAAACATTTGGATACATGTTATCCTTCATTTGCTAGGGATACTAGAAATATCAGATTGGGATTGTGCACAGATGGTTTTAATCCGTTTGGACATTCTGCAACTCCTTATTCAGTTTGGCCAGTGCTGCTGACAGTTTATAATTTGCCACCGTCAATGTGCATGAAAGATGATTTATTTATCTTTCGATGATTATTCCGGGTCCTAAGGGTCCGCGAAAAGAAATTGACATATTTCTCAGACCCTTGATAGATGAATTGAAAACATTGTGGACTGAGGGAGCTGTCACTTATGATTGTCATCGGAAGCAAAACTTCAATTTAAAGGCCGCGGTCTTGTGGACAATCAATGATTTCCCCGCGTACGGCATGTTGTCGGGTTGGAGCACTCACGGCCGACTCTCTTGCCAATTTTGTATGGAACACTCTAAATCAATCAGTCTTCAGAACGGACGAAAAATCTCATTCAGAACACCAGTATCGAAGGAATCGTAATAAATTTACTAAGGGCAGAGTCGAAAGAGATGGGCCACCACCGATGTTGTCTGGTGAACAAATGTTAGCACGTGTTTCAGCACTTCCAGATATAGTATTTGGTCGCAATGAAAGAGTGTCAGGTTTTGGCCAAACACACAATTGGGTGAAAAAAAGTATCTTTTGGGAATTGCCCTATTGGAGTTCATTATTGATTCGACATAATTTAGATGTCATGCACATTGAAAAAAATGTGTTTGATAATATTTTCAACACTTTGATGGATATTTCTGGAAAAACTAAAGATAATGTCAAAGCCCGACATGATCTGAAAATACTTTGTAAAAGACCAGAGTTGGAGTTACAAGAGGTCAACGGACGATATCTGAAACCGAAGGCCCTATATGTGTTAAATAAACAACAGATCAAAGATGTTTGTCAATGGGTAAAAGAACTCAGATTACCCGATGGATATGCTTCAAACTTATCTCGATGTGTGAACGTCGATGATTGCAAAATATCAGGGATGAAGAGCCATGATTGTCATGTATTCATGCAGAGATTACTTCCGATCGCATTTCGAGATCTTCTACCTGATAATATTTGGGGTCCGTTGACTGAATTAAGTATGTTTTTTAGAAGCATCTGTGCAAATGTCCTTCGAGTCGAAGATATGTCAACACTTGAAAATAATATTGTTGAAATCATATGCAAGCTGGAGCAATTTTTCCCTCCTGCATTTTTTGACTCGATGGAGCATCTACCGATACACTTGGCATACGAGGCACGAGTTGGTGGTCCCGTTCAATATCGTTGGATGTACTTATTTGAAAGATACATGAATCGTCTGAAGAAAAAAGTAAAGAACACCGCAGCTGTTGAAGGATCAATATCTGAATCGTATATCATCCAAGAAATTTCAACATTCTGCTCATTTTACTTTGAATCGACAGTACAGACAAGATTTGATCGTCTTCCACATAACGACGACGGGGGTGTTCGACATTCAGATGGACGTTTAAATATATTTTGTCACTCTGGTCGTGCTTTTGGTTCTCGTCCATCTCGACACTTAAGCGATGAAGAGTATCATTTGACACACTTGTATGTATTACTCAATTGTCCAGAGATTGAACAATTCATTGAAATATTTGACATTGAGATGGTGCAAAAATACTCTATTCACAACGATCAAGAATTGGAGAGATTACGGAATCGTGATTTCCCTACTTGGATTCAGACTTACAGCAAAGATCACAGAGCTGAAATAGATGAAAGAATATTTGATTTTGTTAGTGGACCGTCGCGACTTGTGTCGTGCTATAGCGGATATTTTGTTAACGGGTATAAATTTCACACGGTTGAATATTCATTTGCAAAGAAGACGATGAATGCTGGGGTCTGCGTGAAAGGGACAACCTATGTTGAATGTGATATGGATTTTTCTGGACTGGTGGAAGAAGTGATAGAGTTGCACTACTTCGGCTTGAAATCAGTGATCCTATTTAGATGTCATTGGTTCGATACAACAGAAAGGGGCATGAAAGTTCATCCAAAATACAAACTTGTTGAGGTTAATTACAAATCGAAATTGGCAGCAAATGAGCCTTTTATATTGGCATCACAAGCCGAACAAGTATATTACGCGAAGTATCCGGCTCGAAATAAAGATAGAGCGGATTGGCGTGTAGTCTGTAAGACAAAAGGTAGAGGAAAAATTGATCCGATAGTAGGAGAAAATGATCCTCCTGGTTTCTATCAAGAAGATGATCTTCCTGCTCTGGATCGTATTATTCCAATACTCGAGGATGCAGACACAACGTCAATTCAATTAGAAGTTGAATATGCTGATGATGACGATCATGAAATTGAGGAAGCTGGAGATGAAGAAGATGAAGAAGAGGAAGAAGAGGAAGAAGAAGAAGAATTCGAAGACTATTATTCAGATGATGAGGAATAATTGTAAAGTATATATTTTATTAAATATATCTCTACTATTTATACAATAATCTGATTATATGTATGTTCGACAGATATGTCTGGTCGTGGTTATCGACGCAGGAGAGCTTCGGAGTCTCCGATCGGTGAGACTCCAGCACTTACTCATGCTGCTGATCCTCCTGTTGCTGATCCTCATGAGGATGATACTGCCGAGGCTAGTACATCCAGACGCAGGCGGCCACGCGGGCCGAACAGGTGGCAGCCTCCACTAGCCACAGAGTCACATAGATTGATTAGCGTGATTGGGGAGCGGTAATATATCATGAATTATGAATCATTACAAATTCATTATATCATAATATAATATTAAAATTTATTTTTGTTGTGCAGGTTCGAGCAAGAAGAAGTGCCGAGGAGCATTTCTTCTACTATTCGACGATACATGCACGGGGCATGGCCTACGTGGTCTCACGTGCCTAGCGAGCACGTCGACATGTTATGGCGCGAATTTGAGGCACGTATTATTTATTTTTTTTACATGCATGATGATATATTAATATTGGTACTGATATTATTATTTTGCAGGCTCGCTATACATGGGCCGAGGACCAGAGGCCCTTCATTTACGCTGTCTGGGAGTCTATTTCCCGGGCAAGGTACAACGGGCAGCTGGGTCAGGCTCGGTCCCAAGCGATGGCCCGAGCTGGGACCACTAACATCGCGGAGACTCGGGGATACGGCCCCGGTTGGATTACTCCGGATATATGGGACCAGCTCGTGGGGATATGGTCGACGGATCGATGGTAGGAGGTTTCTCGGAATGCGGCTAGAAATCGCATGTCGGGGGGAGCAGCGCGTCACACCGGCGGCTCTGTTGCATTTGCAGTGCACGCAAACCGTATGGTAAGTATATCGTTTAATTATATATTTTATTTGTTATTATGTGTACTAATTAATGTATTTGTTTTGTAAATGTAGACGACGGTGTCGGATGACGGGAGTGTCCAGCGACCCTCCCCGATGGCGGTGTTTGAGCGGACTCACCGTCGAGCACATGGGACGGGGGAGTACATCCACAACCGCGCTGCATACATTATGGTAATTATATATTTGTTTAAGTTATTCATTATATATTTATAATTTAAGTTTTATGATAAATATTAAACAAAAAATCAAACTCGAGTAGGAGACCTACAGCCAGACGGTGGTGCAGCGCGGGGGTACCCCCGAGGACTTTGACGCAGCATCGTGGGTCGAGGCCGCAGGTGGCTGGGACCATGGCCGCGTATATGGCTTCGCAGATAGTGGTCATGCGCGAGCCGTGCTAGGGCCACTTGGGGCACCGACCCCTCCGGTCGCTGGTGAGCGGCCGTCCACCTCTAGATCCAGTTATGATCATAGTAGCAGAATAAGGACTCTAGAGGAGACGGTCGCGCGTCAGAGTCAGATGATGGAGGAGATGCATGCTATGCTACGCAACATGTCAGGTCATCCCACAGCAGGCATCTCTTCGGCATCATCTAATCCATCGTCCTCGAGTCAGTCCACGCCGGTGTACACTCAAGCACTCCAGACCCCGCCATATGATCCAGACCCCGTCATATGATCCAGACCATCCTCCATCGTCATCGTGAGATTTTTTGTTTGGATATTGAACTTGTTACTGAGATATTGAACTTGTTTAACTTATTTTGTTTGGATATTGATACTTCAATTTTGCATTTGAATTTTTTTTATACTATCGTGGATAATTATCAATATAAATATAATTGTTTTGATGTATATCTTGGTGTGTTTGTGATGTGTGAATGAATGTGTGTATGAGGGTATGGGTGTGTGAGTTATGTATCAGATAATGTATCAATGTATCAATGGAAATTAGAAATTGTAAATTTTTCTGTTTGCAGGTGAACATCATCTGCAACGGCTTTCCCACGGCCGTCCGTGGGAAAGCCGTTGCTAAAAGTGTATCGAAAGTCGTTGCTGATGACCTACAGCAACGGCTTAGCGACGGGGTTTTACTAACGGCGTTGCTACGGACTCGTGGCCGTTGGTATTAATGTTATCAGCAACGGCTGCGGGTCTGTGGCAAAACCGTCGCTGATAATATTTTTAGCGACGGCCCGAGTGGCCGTTGCTGATAATGTTTTGAGCGACGGCCCGAGCGGCCGTTGCTGATCCGTTGCTAAGTCATCAGCAACGCGACTTTCTGTCACGGCGCTATTGCAACGGCTCGGCCGTTGCTGATGCTCTTCAGCAACGGCTCAGCAACGGCATCAGCCGTTGCTGATGCCCATTTTTCTAGTAGTGTCAATCTCTTCTATAAATTAATAAACATATATTGTCTTCTTCTTCACATACTTTCTTCTTGCTTGCGCGTGTCATAGTTCTGAGTTCTCTTGACGATGACAGCGCGAATGGAGCTTTCTTGGAGAGTTCTACCATTGGGGTAGGGAAGCAACCTAAGGGAGATGCAATCGTCCTTCACCCTCAAGCTCATCGACATCAATATCACAATGAAAGGCCCCAAAGGTACTTTCTATTCCATCACCTTGTGTGATGGCCTCAACACCCAGAGAGTTTTTCTGCACCACCGATTGGCACACCTCATCAAAGACGACCACCTCCGAAAAGGATTTATCTTCTTGCTGAACAAGTTTCAATGAATATTAACGTAAGTGATCTTTTATCGATCACTTATATGCTTTTCTTTCCTTTCTTACTATATATGTTGGAATTACCAATACCAGGACTATAATCGTGGAAGATATTGAGATCCTGGATGGAAAATATCATCTTTGGGGAATGATGAACAACTCTTTCCACAACAAAATTTTCGATTTCGGTATTTCTATCCCCAAAACACCATCTAGAGAATTGTTGTCCTGGACTACTGCAAGTACTGGTGAATACGAGGATTACTCTACTTCTTTGGGAGACATGTCTACTGCTTCAGGATCCATAAACTAGAGTAGTGTTCATGATTCTGAAATCACACATGATGTTGAGACGAATAAGTTTATGATTTTCTTTGGAGGAATGCGTGGAATTTTGAACGAGGATGTGCAAAAAATTATTAACCAAGTTGTCAAAGTTCTTTCTATCTTCATGGGCCCTGACAAGAACAAGAGATTCTTGATGACTGATGCAGAGACAGTACAGCAAGGAGTACTTTCTCCTACATTGAGCAATTTAAGTTCGATGCTTCAAGAAGGTGATAAGATTCAATTGTTGGAGTACTTTTGCCTCGGTGTTGATCAACCAAGTAAGTTAATTTATCTCTCAACATGCATATACGTGTTCTACTTCTTCTTCTTGCATGTGTAGACGTACTGGAACTTTTCAACATTAATTAATTTATGAAAAATAAATTACTATATATCTTTCTTAATTTTTCTAGACTGAACAGAATTCCTCGTTAATTTGCAGGCTTCTTGTAATCATAAACTGATTTCTTCATAAAGATGAATATTATAGCAAACAATTCCTAGAAACTGATTTCTTCGGAGCAGCCTTCATCTCTGTATTCACCTTCATCATGTGGAAGCTGTTCCGACCCCAAAGAACTAGAAGCAACTTCAAATCATTATGACTTGCATGAAAAGGTTTCACGACTGGAGGATGAGATTGCATATTTGAAGTGTGAGATTTCAGAGTTGCATAGGAGCCACAGACTTGTGATGATGCGTCTTGGTCGGAACATTAATTAATGTTCAAATTCTCCATCCTCTTGGCTAATTCCTTTGTTTCCAACCAGAATCATCTTGTCTGAGAGTGGTTTGGTTGCCGAAGCATATTTTGAATATGATTCCAGAGAATTAATAGTAAACTTTTGATGTTATTATTTGATTAGTTCTTGTTGTTCATGTCTTCTGAAATTATGTGAGTCTCACCAGAGCCACACGATATATATAAGATGAAGAAAGCATTACAAGATTATGCCCGACCAGAGGTCGAACAACAATGAGACCCAACAACCCCACTAACAGAACCTCACTAACAATTGTTTGACCGGAAAGCCAAACAGAACAACATAACTAGCAAAAGACGACCAATGCTAACTACCTTAACTCTTCCCCCTACACATTTTTGTTTTCACTCCAAATTACCAAGCATGAAGCAAGAAGATCATTCAGATCAGCCCTCTTTTTTCTGAAGATGATATCATTGCAGAGAATCCATAAATTTATGCTCCAAATCATAGCAAGACTCCTTACCCGTTCATCCTTCTCCATGAGCATTTCCGATTCTCCCAACGGGAAGGCGGCCCTCACTAAGCCAGCTTCCTTAAATAGTGCACTCCAACCATCTTTAGCGAAGCTGCAATTAATAAACAAGTGCTCCAAATCTTCGGTCGCAAGTGAACAAAAAATGCACTAGTCATCTGCCATAGCTGAACCAAGTCTTATCAATCTTCCCCTAGTCGGCAGTCTTTTCCTTATCACAATCCACGAGTGAATTTTAAATTTCAGAGGGATATTGCACTTCCAAATTCTGCTTGCAGCCCCCATTTTACTCCCGAGTCCATATATGTTGCGTAGGAAGATGCCGTCGAGAACTCACCCTTTTGTTCCCAACGCCACCAATTTTAATCCGGTCCCTCAGAGAGGTCAGGACTTCTATTAAAATTATAAAGTTTCCACACTCTTCCAGTCTCCACCTCTAATGCCCAATGCAAATTCCACATTCCAGAGTCATGGTCTAGACACTGCTCTACTGTAGCATTTTTATACCTCTGCGCCCTCAAAAGGTCTAGAAATTCCTGTGCCAATCTTGTGTTCCTGCACCATCTTTCCTTCCAGAAGCTTGTGGATGTGCCATCTCCAAGTTTATTCTCCATTCCTATGTCGAAAAGCTCTTTGGCCTTAACGATACCTTTCCATATAAGCGACCAACTCACCATACCACACGAATCAAACCACTTTTTCCTTTTGAAATATTTGCATTTCACAATATCCACCCAGATGAGATCTCTATCATTAGTTATTCCCCACCACCATCGTCCAAGTCGAGCCAGATTGTGCTTATCTAATTTTTTTATCCCCACACCCCCAAAGCATGTTGGGGAGTTCGTGTCACTCCAGTTCACCAACCCTCCACTTCTTCCTCCTTCCGTCCCACCCTTCTAGAAGAAAAATATTCTCCTTTTATCTATTGCTCGTATCACCCATTTAGGAGCCCTGAAGGTAGAAAAGTAATACCCCAGAATTGAACTTAAGACGCTATTTATCAGAACTAGTCGCCCCCCCTCGACAAAACTATACCTTTCCAAGAACTTAGTCGCTTGTCAACCTTTTCAATAATACCGTTCCAATCTTCCCTAAGGAGATGACCATCCCTTAGCGGAAGACCCAGCTATGTTAGGGGAAAAGCACCCATCATACAACCCAGAACCGAAGCTGCTTCAGTACTTCTGTCAACGCATCCCCTAATATGAACTACTTCAGTCTTTTCAAAGCTAACTGTCAAGCCCGTCATAAGTTCAAAACCCTAAAGAAGTAATTTAAAATTTAATAGATGATCGACCGCACCCCTTGTAAACACCACAAAGTCATCAGCAAATTCCATGTGCGAGATAGCAATGTCTCCGCTCATCCTGATACCTCTAATCAGACCATTCTTTTCAGCTCTGTTCATTAGTCTCGCAAAAACGTCTGCCACGAGGATGGACAAGTATGGAGAGAGAGGGTCCCCCTGCCTCAACCCTTTCTTATGTCGAATCCATTTACCTGCTTCCCCATTCAATACTACCAAGGACTCCCCCATCTTGAGTAATAACGAGATCCCATTTATCCATGACGATGGAAAGCCCCTTTCCCTCAGGAGTTCAAGCAAGAAAGCCCAACTCACACTGTCGAAAGCTTTAGACAAGTCAAGCTTTAGCAGGATTGCATCAAATTTGTTTCTTTTGCAATGATGAATAAGCTCCGTAGCCGCCATGAAACTATCAAGTGTCGAACTCCCTGGCAAGAAAGCGCTCTGAGTTTTCTCGATCAGCTGCTTCATGTGTGGTTTCAATCTCATTGCCAAAAGCTTTGAGAAAAGTTTCACAATGCTAGTTGTTAAACTGATAGGCCTAAAGTCCCAAATCATGTTCGCTCCTTCGACCTTTGGGATCGTGACAATGAATGATTTGTTCACCCTACTTAGATCGGCTCTTCCTTCCCTCAAGTCCTCCAGTACCAGTCTAACATCATCCCCCACAATATCCCAAAACGTCAAGAAGAACCCCGGAGTGAGACCGTCTGGGCCCGGCGCCTTATCTTTTCCCATGGCTTTCAACGCCTTCAAAATCTCAGCATTATCAAATGGGTTTGAGAGATCAGCTAGATTCGGCCTTTCGTCCCCAAATAATTCATGCTAGTTTGGGCGAAGTCTAAACTCTGACGGAGTACCGATAGAGCTGCGAAAGTACTCATACAAAGCCTTTTCAATCCGTTCTTTGTCGATTATTATTCTACCGTCCACCACTAACGATGAAATCCAGATCTTTTGCTTCCTAGTATTTGCCACCATATGGAAGAATTTACTATTTCTATCGCAATCTTTTAACCACCTGACCTTTGCTCTCTGCTTCCAATAAGCATTTTGCGCTTCATAACATTTGTCAATCTCCATTCTGACCTCCTTAATCATGATTTCCTCTCCCGACGAAATTGTTCCCCTAGATTGTCAAGCTCCATGACCAATTCTGCGTCTAGATCGTCTTCCAGCTTTGCAATATGTTATGTCTTGGCTTGTCGAATATTTTTGCCCCAAACTCTCAAGTTATTCCGTAGGGCCCTTCACCTCGAGATCCATCTCGGAAGATTATGCTGCTCCCACACAGACTCAGTATCCCAACATTTTAGAACTACCTCTCTACATGTAGGTTCCATTAACCAATGATGCTCAAAACGAAACATCGACCTCCGGAGTTGCATGTCACCGGAAATTGTTAATGGACAGTGATCTGAAAGCCTCAGATTCTCTGCTTTAACACCCGATGAGTTAGACCATTCAAAAAGTGTCGGGTTTATCAAAATTCTATCCAATTCGCATAAGCCGTTGTACCATGATTGTTACACCAGGTAAACCTCGGTCTCGAGATCGGTAAATCCACAAACACCGAATTAGCAAGTATCTCAGAGAACCTCTCTGACTCTCTTTCCTTACCCCTGTAGTTTAACCTTTCCCAGTCTGCCCTAGTAACGTTAAAGTTGCCCCCAACTAATGTTGTCATGTCTGAAGGTTGAAGAATATGATCAAGCTGTTGGAAAAAGACATTTTTATCTCCCCTTCTTGGAGGCCCATACAGGTTATATACTTTTAGAGGTCTGTTGGAAGGCTTATGTGTAAGGCAGCAACAAATAAAGTTAGTCCCCTCCTCCGAAGAAATACCATCCCATAAATCCCTTTTCCAAGCTATAAGTAGTCCCCCCCAACATGCCATTTGAAAGCAAAACTCCCACAAATTTTTTTCATCCAGATACTATTGAAGTCCTCAATCTTAGTTTCTTGAATGCAGATGATAGAAGACCTACAGTTGCTTAGAAAGAGCTTCAACATAGCATTTTTTTAGGCCCTACAAAGACCCCTTACATTCCAAAACGATGCAACAAACATTAAGAACTAACCCCTACCCACCACAGGCCAACATATTGCAAGCAAAGAAGCAGACAACATACATAGATAGCTCACATTAAGTCCTCTAAACATCAGATCTACTAAACATTTGTACCACTAGCTTTTCCAGCCCCCAAAGTCTTTATAGCATGGCATGTGTTATCATCCACTGCCACAAAACCCAGCTCTTGCAGCCACTCCCTCATGTCGTCATTGTCCAGATTTGAGACAGATGGCGCTTTTTTTATGCCTCGTCGAGTCAGATCCCCAGGCAGAATGCCCTTGCCATGAGCCATCCTTCCGCCACCATTCAACGCCTCCTTTCGCTTAATTGCCCGGCTTAACTGTCACGCCCCAACTCTGGGTCGCGTGATCGGCCAAGGTCTATGTCCTACCCTGAAGCCTACCACATACACTGAATAACAAGATACTGAGAGTACACGCTAACGAGAAAACATACGAGTAAAAGAACAACGATGGAAACTTTCATTTAATTTTAAAGAAGGTTCAACAATTTTTAAAACAGTTGCTAAACAAACCAACTATTAAGAACAACTCGAGTTAAAGTCAAATACATGTTTTTCAAATTAACATTTCTCAGTGTATATAAAAAAAACACAACCTGGCCCCACCAGACCGGGCAACACTCGGCCACTAGAACTTGTTCAAGGATTGGTGGCTCGGCTCTGCCCGGCCTATACCACGAGATAATAATCCGATCGTACGGCCCACATATCATATAAGGAAAGTTAAACAATTGTCGGGCCGTCGACTAGGATGGTCAACTAGTCTCACCCGGGTCTAACGCCTAGCGGGCCCGCTGGTGCAATCTAAAGACCCTAATCACCCGCCGAGTCAAGCATTAGTCGTTTCGACCGTCCAAGCTTCTCAGCCGACCATCGCAATCACAATACACAAGCAAAGTGTTTTAAAGTTTCCTTATTTAAAACCTCAGGCATTCACCCGTATCCGGCACCCTCATTCCAGGCCACATCAGCCGCACACTAGCGCCTGCTGATTATTCCCTAGGTGTGAAACCTAGCTTGTCTACATTCAAGTTTTTCTGACAATTTAAGCACCCCATAATTTCCATATAGTCATCTAGCATCATGCCATATTGCTTAAATGTAGATTACATGTCATAAGTGTAGAAATGTCTGAATACAATTATGCCACAGCACATAAGTTATAAGGAAATTATTCTACAACAACTACCACAATTAACAACATGCTTTCAACAATATAGTAATTAAATTTTGCATTTAATCAATAAATTCCAGCAAGGTAGCAATTGATCTAGCATGGTAATTTCAATAATAGCATTAGGATTTCGATGAAGGAAACGTCATAAATCATATACCATACCTAGTATTTTGTCATACATATGCATTAAAGGAGGTGTTCTTCTACAAATCTTAAAAATGTATCTACTCAAAATTACAATACATTCGTCAATCAGTAAATCTACAATTTCAATCGCTGAACATCCTCCCTAAAAGATGTAATCAAGATGCTCGATCGAATTTACCCTCCTCTCCACTCGGCCGAACCCTAAGCAAGGGTACATGGTCGGTCGAGCCTTCTTGAAGGGGAAGATAGGTTAATTCGACCATGAAATCACAAGATCTAGTAGCACAAAATTGTCTACACCAAAAAGGAATCGATCCAAGGGTTTAAACCACTCGAGGGAATTAGTGAAAATTTCGGCATAACCTTTCTCCTTTTTCCTCTAGTCGATCGGCCCTTGAATCACCACAAAATGATCGTCTAACAACAAAATCCATACAACGATGAAGAACATGACTTGAGAATTAGAGAAACGTCATCAATCGACAAGAAACGACGCGCAAAAACCTTGATTTATCACATCTATTCGGTTAGGGCACACGCCTCACCTACTGGGCGGCGAACGGCTCCAATAATGAGACGCGTGGCTGCTAGGGGGATGAGGGATTAATTCCCTCATCTTCCCTTGACCATTATGCCCATCCCATTCACTTAGCCCCTACTCGACTCAATCCGAGCCTGATTCGAGCCCCGACTCGATCCGTGAACATGATTTCGGACTCGACTCTACTAAACATCTTATGATTAAGAAGGAAGGAACATTTATTAAATAGAACATTTATCAAACATCTTATGACCCAACTAACTCCCGATCTGGTGCACTGTACCAAAATAAATTTATATTAGGAAACCTCGGGTCTTATAACCTTCCCCCATTAAGGGAAATTCGTCCTCGAAATTTGTTGAATTATAAGGACTTATCGATTCTTCAAACAAGGAAGGGTAGCGCTCTCTCATATCTCGCTCTACCTCCCAAGTAGCTTCCTGCCCGGAGTGGTGCTCCCATCTAACCTTTACCAGTGCGATTTGTTTGGACCTCAACTTTCTAATTTGACGATCAAGGATCTCCACCGACCTTTCCTCGAATGAGACAACTGAATCCACCTCAATCACAGAAGGTTCAATCACATGTGAATCGTCTCTCACATATCGCCTGACCATTTATACATAAAAAACTAGGTGTACCTTGCTCATGCTAGGGGCCAAGGTCAGTTCATAAGCTACAGCACCCCTCCGCCGAAAAATGGGAAAAGACCCAACAAACCGGGCGCTCAGCTTTTCTTTCTTCCCAAATTGAACTACCCCCTTCATGGGGGAAACCTTCAGGAACACTAGGTCGCCTTCCGCGAACTCCAGCTCTCTGGCCTTCTTGTCAGTATACATCTTTTGGCGACTCTGGGCCGCCAACAATCTTTCCTTTATGATCTTCACCTTCTCTATCGCTTCCTCAACTAGATCAAGACCCACCATGAGAGATTCTCTGGCTTCAAACTAGCCCATTGGAAATCTATACCGTTGCCCATACAAGACCTCAAAAGGACCCATGCCAATGCTACTGTGATAGCTATTATTGTAGGCGAACTCAATCAACGGTAGGTGTTTATCCCAACCGCCAACCAGGTCCAGAACGTAGGCCCTCAACATATCTTCCAAGGTTTGGATGGTTCTCTGTGACTGTCTATCCGTTTGCGGATGGATAGCTATGCTGAAGCGCACCTGACTACCCAAGGCTTTCTGGAAGGACTGCCAATACCGGAATATGAACTAGGTAGCTCGATCTGATATAATCATCACTGGAGTACCATGGTATGCCACAATCTTGTCTAAGAATAGTCTGGCGTACTGTTCAACAAAAAAGGTGATCTTGACCGGAATGAAATGAGCGGTCTTTGTCAACCGATGTATCACCACTCAAATGGAATCAAATCCGTCCCTTGACTTAGGCAGCCCTGTCACTAGATATATAGTAATCTTTTCCCACTTCCACTCGGGAAGTTCGAGGTTTTGTAGCAGCCCTGAGGGCTTCAGGTGTTCGGCCTTCACTAGCTGCCAGACCAAACACTTGGATACGAACTCTGCTACCTCCCTTTTCATGCCCTTCCATCAGTAATGTTGCCTTAAGTAATGGTACATTATGGTGGCTCCCGGATGCATCGTAAAAGTGGATCGATGCCCCAACTCCAGAACCTGCCTACGCACCTCTGCCATATCAGGCACCACTATCCGGTCTCTGAACCTTAAGACACCCTTTGAGTCCAACCTAAAGCCATTCTCTGCATGGCCTCTCTGCACTAAGTCCTTTGTCAGGGCACAAAAGGGGTCCTCCCCCTACGCGGTACGCAACATATCCACCAGTGTGGATTGTACCCGCAGATGCGCCATCAGGGCACCTAAAGCTGACACTGCTAGAACTGCTCCCCCATCTAGGCACAGTGCCAATTCTCGCGCTAGTGGTCTCCTTCCAGCTGCCAAATGGGCCAGGCTGCCCATGGACTTCTTGCTCAACGCGTCCGCCACCACATTGGCCTTCCCAGGGTGATACAAGATGGTACAATCATAATCTTTCGAAAGTTCTAGCCATCTTCTCTGCCTTAAATTGAGCTCCTTTTGGGTGAGCAAGTATTGGAGGCTTTTGTGGTCAGTATAAATCTCAAAAGCCTCACCGTACAAGTAGTGGCGCCATAGCTTCAGAGTAAACACTACCGTCGCCAGTTCCAAATCATGTGCTGGGTAATTCTTTTCATGAACTTTCAGCTGGTGAGACGCATTGGCGGTCACTCTGCCATACTACATCAGAACATAGCCCAAGCCAACCGAGAGGCATCACAGTATACCACAAAATCCTCCCGAGCCTGAAGGTACAACCAGAATTGGTGTTGATGTCAAACATTCCTTGAGCTCCAAGAAGATCTCCTCACACTTTCCATGCCAATCAAATTTAACCTTCTTCTGGGTTAACCGAGTCAAAGGAGCTGCAATCCTAGAGAAATTTTCTACAATCTTTCTATAATACCCGGCTAACCCCAAGAAACTGCGGACTTCAATCACACTGGTCGGCCGCTTCCAATCCTTTACCACCTCTATCTTGGCGGGATCCACACTGATTCCCTCCATGGACACTATATGACCAAGGAATCCCACACTTTCTAACCAAAACTCACATTTGGTGAGTTTGGCATACAACTGATATTCTCTGAGGGTTTCTAGGATCATCGTCAAATGCTCGGAGTGCTCCTCCTTTCTATTGGAATACACTAGGATGTCGTCAATAAAGACGATCACAAGTCTGTCTAGGTATTCTTTGAACACTCTATTCATGAGGTCCATAAAGGCCGCATGTACATTAGTCAATCCAAACGACATCACTAGGAACTCATAATGGCCACAGCGAGTCCTGAAGGCAGTCTTGGGCACGTCACAGTCTCGGATTCTCAACTGATGTATCCAGACCTCAAATCAATCTTTGAAAACCATTGTGCCCCCTGTAACTGGTCGAACAAGTCATTGATTCTGGGTAACGGGTAATGATTTTTGATTGTCACCTTATTGAGCTGTCTATAGTCGATGCATATGCGCATGGACCCATCCTTTTTCTTCACAAATAGGACCGGAGCACCCCACGGGGACACACTTGGGCGAATGAAGCCCAAGTCTAGCAAATCTTGCAACTGCCCATTTAGCTCCTGAAGTTCGGCCGGCACCATCCTATAGGGTGGGATGGAGATCACTGCCGCCCAGGGCTGCAATTCAATGCAGAATTCAATTTCTCTTCTAGGCGGCAATCCTGGCAATTCTTTTGGGAATTCATCGGGGAACTCACAGATCACAGGAGTTCCACTAACCTCCTGAGCCGTGCCCCCTTTTTCCTCGGCCACAGATACGAAGGCGAAGAAAGACTAGTAGCCGCCTACCAGCAATTTATGAGTCTGAAGGGCTAAAATGATGCCTATTGGCTCATCCTTTCCTTCTCCACGGAAGGTGAACTGCGATAACCTGGGCTTACTGAACGTGATAATCTTAGCCCTACAGTTAACTGACGCAAAGAAGTGTCAATTCTGACTTCAACAGATGACCACAGATTAGCACTTCGTAGTCACAAAAGATTGATTATGCTATCAATGCATCGTCCATAGGCGTTGACACCACATATGGCACAACAAGCAAGGAAGGTGTCATAGGCAATCTAGCAGCAAATTTGGCAGATACAGATGAGTGTGTGGCACCCAGATCAAACAGAACATAAGCAGCAGAAGAACTAGCTAAAATAGTACCTGTCACCACTGCCTTTGATGCCTTTGCCCCATCGCGGTTCATGGCAAAAACCCTGGCAGACGGTCTCTTTGAATGGCTAGCCTGTGGTCCCCTACTCTGCATCTGACCTCTCTGAGCCACTGACCCTACTGACATAGGCGTCTTTCCTTTTGACTGCTCAGATCTTTGGTCAACTCTGTCCGGACAGTCCTTCTTAAAGTGTCCAACCTGACCGCATTTAAAGCAAGCATCCAAGCGGCCAAAGTAAGCCCCATAGTGCCTCCGGTTACAGCGACCACACTGCGACATATCTGACTTCTGAGAAACACCCCCTGACCCTGCCAGCCCCCTTTCCCCCGGACCCTGGGCCCCCACGGCCCTGGCTACCACCCTGCACTCGACTCTTCTGGTGATCTGCGGTAGCTACAATCCACTCAGAGTGACCCGGTCGGCCTTCAAATCTCTACGGCCAAAAAATTTTCTTGCCCGGTTCGTCGTTCCTCTCGAACAACAATAAAGCTTCCTTCCGAAGGGCCTCAACCACCACCCGGGCAATAGTGGAATCCTCGGTGTAATGGATGAGCTTGCCTATCTGAGGCCTCAAGCCCCCAACGAACCTCTTGACCCTGGCGGTCTCAGATGCCACTAGGGTCGGATGATATTTGAAAAGACGGTTAAGTTCCATCTCATACTCTGACACTGACATGCCACCAGACTGGCGCAGCATCTCAAAGTCCTGTGCTCACTTATCGCGAACACTCATTGGCAAGAACTGTTCTACCACAATCGCCCTAAACTCTTCCCAGGTGGGAGGCGGCGTGCCTGCTGCCCTGCGACCCCTCCAAGTGTGCAGCCGGACTTTTGCCGGTCCCCTCATCTGTAGTCCGATCATATGAGCCGCTACTATCGATGAGCACCCCAGTTCCAGGCAAAGTTTGTAGCAGTCCCTCAAAAACTCAGTGACTACTACCTTCCGATCTGTTTCGTTGAATTCTGGCGGCTTCAACTTGACGAAGTCTGCATAAGATGGAGCTCCTGGAACCTTAATCACCGGTGCTACTATCTCGGCTACCTCCAGTTGTTGGCTTAAGGGTTTCTCTCAAGCCTCGATCTTTTTTTTGATGATAACAAACAAGTATTTAATCTATGTGTGAAGTTTTGAGTTCAGGTTAAGGTTGCGATAAGCATGCAAAGTTCGTTCAAACGAAACAAAAGAAAAGACCGTCGAAGAAACGAAAGAAGAAAACGTCAAAGAAAGGCTCGGGTTTAGATCAAGTATAAATCATGTAATATACCCTTAGGATGATTTTATCCCAAGCCAAATTGTAAAGTTATCCAAGTTGAAACTTGGTAACTAAACCCATAAAAAAACATGTAAAAAATTCAAAGTAAAATTCAGCCTCAGCCTGAGTTCGGTCGACCGATTGGTCGACCGAACAAGGCAGAATTTTGGCAGTAGCCTATTCGATCGATTGGTCGATCGACCGCATGATGCCAAAAAATGGTAGTAGCCATTCGATCGACCTGTCGGTCGACCGAAGTTGGTGAAAATATGGCAATAGGCTAGGTCGACCGACCGAAGCCAAAATTTGGCAGAAGGCGCGTCGGTCGATCGGATTGCAAATTAAAGATCATGCGTCTGGGCTTCTCTCCATCGGTCGACCGATCGGTCGATTTGATTGCATATCACAGATCACACCTCCGGCTAGACTACATCGGCCGACCGGTCGGTCGACCGAACTACGGATGGATGAAGTCGCGATCCATTCGGTCGACCCGTCGGTCGACCGAACAACGTGAGTTAAGCCCATATAGGGTAGCGGTCGATCGGTCGGTCGACCGACGATCGACCAACAAGAATCCGAACGGCTGTAACGGCTAGTTTTTTGCCCGTTGAGTCGAGGGTTATAAATAATCCTCACCTAACTCTTTTAATTCTTCTTGGAGATATTATTGAGTATTTTTTAAAAGTAATTTAAGCCTTCAAAGAGATCGATTGTTGCGTGCTCTGTTCTTCCGTCAACGTGCTTCTTCAAGCGCCCACTGCTCCTCAACTCTGCTACGACTCAAACTCATTTACTGGCAAGTTGAAGGCTTGAATGCTTGGAAAAGAGCATTGGTTCCTCTCTTAAATTCCTAGCTCTTTTTCATTGTATTTGAAGTTATTTTAAACATGTTTTCACTTGTAATAGCTTGCTAGGTGTGCTAGAGAAACACTGACTTTGTAGATTTGTGTTTTGCCTAGGTGAATAGGTTTGAGGAGTTCTCAAAGAGGTGAGAATTGTGTCCTCAGTTGTATTCAAAGAAAAACACAAGTTCTATAAAGTAGTTGGTTAGAAATCCTTGGTGTGGAGCCAAGGTAGTGGAGTAGGCGGTTGGCCGAACCACTATAAACACTTGTGTTAGCATTGTCAATTGCTTGTGCTTATTGCTCTGTATTTATTGCTTCCGCATGCTATAAATATCGTGCTTAGCCTAACTAATCAAGAAACGATTAAAATCGGAGTTAGGCTAATTAATATATTAACACATTATTCACCTCCCCCTCTAGTGTGCTATTTCAACCAACACCAGTACCACCGGAACCACAGGTACAAGCTACAGCGGCAGCTGCTGCTGCGGCTACTACTGCTGTTGCATCTGATGTCTCAACTCCTGCTCTTTGAGGAGCACCTTTGTTAACTGAGCCACCTGAGCTTGTAGTTGAGCAACCGCGGAATTTTTTCCCTGCTCTTCGGACTTTTCTCTTTCCCTGCCCCGGTCCCGACCTCGGCCTCAGCCCCGGCATTCTGTCGAATTACTGCCGCTACCGCTCAGTGCAGCATTATGAGTCTCCATCACACTAACATAGAGAAAATCCATCACACCAACAATTCTCCCATTAACATAAACAATTCCTTCAATTGTAATTTAAATTACTAATCGCATGGTGCGCTGAGTGCCGTCATGATTGCCAAATCTCGTAGCATACCTATACCGTATGTCTACATGTGAGCATATGTCTCATACGGTACCCAACTTCAAGTCGTAGTCAAGACCTAACCAAAATCTCTTATACCAAATTTGTCACGCCCCAACTCAGGGTCGTGCGACCGACCAGGGTCTATGTCCTACCCTGAAGCCTACCACATACACTGAATAACAAGATACTGAGAGTACACGCTAACCAGAAAACAAACGAGTAAAAAAACAATGATGCAAACTTTCATTTAATTTTAAAGAAGGTTCAACAATTTTTAAAGTAGTTGCAAAATAAACCAACTATTAAGAAAAACTCGAGTTAAAGTCAAATACATGTTTTTCAAATTAACATTTCTCAGTGTATATAAAAAAAACACAACCCTAGACATCACGACTACGACTACTGGACGCTGCTACGAGATCTACGCCTCTGCCTGCCCTCCAGCTGCACCATGACTCCGAGCCTCACCTCAATT
The DNA here is from genome assembly GCA_034359265.1 of Canna indica. Taxonomy (NCBI): domain Eukaryota; kingdom Viridiplantae; phylum Streptophyta; class Magnoliopsida; order Zingiberales; family Cannaceae; genus Canna; species Canna indica. Next base: position 44,304,179 of record CP136892.1, read on the forward strand.
GTCGGGCTCTGCAAAAACAAGAGAAATAAACCGTGAGTCTACATGGGACTCAATGAGCGGTCCTTTCAAACCTCCACATAAATCCCCAATAACATCATGCATATAAGTCACCAATTATAGATTTAGGGATCTAATCTAGTCATGATATGACGACTGACCCAAAGGCCAACCTATATAAACCATACAACTGGCCAAATTGGCCCCACCAGACCGGGCAACACTTGGCCACTAGAACTTGTTCAAGGACTGGTGGCTCGGCTCTGCCTGGCCTATACCACGAGATAATAATCCGATCGCACGACCCACATATCATATAAGAAAAGCCAAACAATTATCGGGCCGTCGACTAGGATGGTCAACTAGTCTCAGGAATCCACCGGGTTAGGGATAGCTAGTCCCACCCAACTCGGGTCTACCTTCAGCATGGCCCACTGACGGAATTTTAAGACCCTCTGCCACCCGGGTCTAACACCTAGCCGACCCGTTGGTGCAATCTCAAGACCCTAATCACCCGCTAAGTCAAGCATTAGTTGTTCCGACCATCCATGCTTCTCAGCCGACCATCGCAATCACAATACACAAGAAAAGTGTTCTAAAGTTTTCTTATTTAAAACCCTGAGCATTCACCCGTATCCGACCCCTCATTCCGAGCCACATCAGCCACATACTAGCGCCCGTTGATTATTCTGTCATGCCCCAAATCAGCGTACACATGACCGACCAGGGTACGTGTCGGTACCCCGAAGCCTACTCTATGAACTAACTAACAACTCATGAAAACACAAGAGACTGACATCGAAAATCATAAACAAAGCAATAGTACCCAACTTTATTACATGATTGAAAATAGTTTAACCAAAACAAGTTCGGAGACATCACAAGTTTGAAAGTAACCATTTAAAAGTTTTCAAAGACACATCTCAATGTTTTACAAAAAACAACACAATGCATACTCCGACTCTACTCGAACATGACTACGACTAATAATTGCCAGCTATGAGATATGTACCTACGTCTGCCCTCCTGCACGCCATGCCACCAAGCCATACCTCACTAGTCGGGCTCTACAAAACAAAAATAAATAAATCGTGAGTTCACGAGGAACTCAGTGAGCGGTTCTTTCGAACCTCCACTTAAACCTCGGCAAGATAACATATACAAGGTATGACACAAATAAGGAAATTAAATATGATCACACCAAAGAAGCTAACCAGTTTGCCAAGATAGAAGAATGGATGAACCGACCTCTCGGGCCCTTATCCATTTCACTAGCTCGACCACTAATGGCCTAAAATATATATGGAAGGTTCGATTCTTCCCTCTAAGTAACTAGGCCGTCGGCCTACCCAAAACCAGCCCCTAAGGGCATCTCAATTAGAACTTTCATGATTCGGATCCGTCGACTAGGATGGCCACTAGCCTCAGAAATCCTCCGGGTTAGGGATAGCTAGTCCCACCCAACTCGGGTCTACCGTCAGCGTGGCCCATTGAAGAAATCTCAATACCCTCCGCGACTCGGGTCTAACACCTAGCAGGCCCGCTGGTGCAATCTCAAGACCCTATAAACCACTGAGTCATGTGGTAGCCGCTCGGCTAATGACACTCCTTCGTATACCATCTCAACCACAACCAGAATCAGGTTCTGCAAGTTTTTCTGTGTTTTTGCTTTTTGGGCGTTGCCCATGCCCGACCCTCCCCTTAGGGTCACCCTACTTCCCTAGGTGTAGAACCTAGTAAGTGTACCTTGTTTCTAGGTTAAATGTCACCACTAGGTACTGAGACCATTCTTGCTAAGTTGTTAGAACTTGCCGACTATAAATGAGTACTCGGCCTACCATTGTCAATGACACTTACCTAAATTAATCATGAGCCACAATTATCACATGAGAGCCGGATGAAGGAGGATACATTCCATTAATTTAAACTGATAGGGAACATGCAATATATACATAGCAACGATTGAATATAATCTTTGACAATTAATGAAACCTTTACTATGATTCATATACCATAACCATCCTATCCATGTATGCATTAGCAAGAACATTTCCAAAACCATGAAAATATATATCATTAGTTGCAACAATCCCTAAGATGAAACAACAATCATATAATATAATTTCAACATATCTATAAGCAAGTAGGTATGAATCAAGATAACATAACTCAAAATCAAGCATATTAATTCGAGCAGTCCACATCTTCCATCCTTTCCCTTGCTCGGCCGACTCAAGCAAGGTAACGCCATGTTCGGCCAAGCCCTCAAGTAAGGTGGCCATGGTTACGACGACTACGCAAACATCGAATCAAGAATCGACCATTTAACGAACATGGATCGTATCATGAGTTGCAAGACGAGCGAGGAAATTAGGGAAAATTTTGGCATGACCTTTCCCCTTTTTCCTCGACTCGACCAGCCTATAAAAATGCAAAATAATCACATTTTGAAAACATAAAATCATAGGTGCACAGATCGTTTAAGTTCCAACTCGGGAGAACACGTCGATCGACAAAACAACTCGCGGAGAAACCCGATTTCAAGATCAATAGGGTCGGCCACCCGCATCCCTTCACAATCATAGTAACCACTCACCTTGCTTAAGGAAGAAGAAGGGTGGACGTTGGCGATCTCGAACCTTCAGACGACGACACGATCTTCGGCGCCGACCAAGATCTCCCCTCCCTCTCTCTCTCTCTCTCTCTTGCTCGGGCTGTGTGCGGCTCCAAGATGAGCTGCACAGCTCATGATGAGGGATTTTATTCCCTCATCCACTAATGACCCATTTGCCCCTCTAAATGACTTAGCCTCTACTCGACTCGATTTGAGTCTGATTTAGGCTCCGATTCTATACGTATGCACGAGCCGAACTCGACTCAAATAAGACATCTAATGCATAAAAGGAAATAACCATTTAACCAATTTAAACTTCATACTTTCATAGGTCAAGTTATACATTCTACTCGAGGCAATTTCGTGGCTCGACCCGACTAACCCTTGGTCCGGCGCGTTGTCCCAAAATAGATTTTTATATTAGGAAAAAAATTTCGGGTCTTACATATTCCCTAAGCATGAAACCTAGCTTGTCTACATTCAAGTTTTTCTAACAATTTAAGCACGCCATAATTTCCTTATTATCATCTAGCATGATTGCCATATTCCTTAAATGTAGATTACATGTCATAAGTGTAGAAATGTCCGAATACAATTATGCCACAGCAGAAGTTATAAGGAAATTATTCTACAACTTCTACCATAATTAACAACATGCTTTCAACAATATAGTAATTAAATTTTGCATTTAATCAATAAATTCTAGCAAGGTAGCAATTGTTCTAGCATGGTAATTTCAATAATAGCATTAGGATTTCGATGAAGGAAACGTCATAAATCATATACCATACCTAGTATTTTGTCATACATGTGCATTAAAGGAGGTGTTCTTCTACAAATCTTAAAAATGTATCTACTCAAAATTACAATACATTCGCCAATCACTAAATCTACAATTTCAATCGATGAACATCGTCATTAAAAGATGTAATCAAGATGCTCAATCGAATTTACCCTCCTCTCCACTCGGCCGAACCCTAAGCAAGGATACATGGTCGGCCGAGCCTTCTTGAACGGGAAGAAATGTTAATTCGACCATGAAATCACAAGATCTAATTGCACAAAATTGTCTACATCAAAAAGGAATCAATCCAAGGGTTTAAACTACTCGAGGGAATTAGAGAAAATTTCGGCATAACCTTTCTCCTTTTTCCTCTAGTCGATCGGCCCTTGAATCACCACAAAATGATCGTCTAACAACAAAATCCATACAACGATGAAGAACATGACTTGAGAATTCGAGAAACGTCATCAATCGACAAGAAACGACGCGCAAAAACCTTGATTTATCACATCTATTTGGTTAGGCCACACGCCTCACCTACAAGCCGAGATTCGACCACTCACCTTCATCAAGGAAGAAGAATGGACGAGCGACGATGATCTCGATCTTTCCGACAACGGCACGAATCTGGCGTCGTCTCCAAACTTTCTCCTCCTCCCTCTCCTTTCTCGGGTGACGTTCGGCTCCAATAATGAGCCGCACGACTGCTAGGGAGATGAGGGATTAATTCCCTCATCTTCCCTTGACCATGATGCCCCTCCCATTCACTTAGCCCCTACAGGGAGAGCGCCAGCTCTCAGGTCTCACAAATCTCCCCATTCCTCGCTTCCTACTCACCAGCTTCCAGTTTTCCCCAATCCCAGGCAGGTTTCTAGGCATCGTAGGCCCATCATGGTAAACCGTCATCGTCGGCTTGCCTACCAAACTGGTTTCGCACCGCCATCTGCTTCCATTCGAGCGAGCGGCGACGGCGGTAGGATCCCTGTCACGCTGTCGCCGGAGCACCGTCATTGCTCCTACAAAACAATCCTTGCTGTTCATGTAATCTGGAGATTCAAACTTTTAATCTAAATTGCAGACTTGCATCGTTGAATCATGAAATAATGTATACATATAATCTAAGAAACTATTCCATTTTTTAAACACACATTATTATCTTAATTAAATTTTTATTTTAATAATAAACATAATCATGAAATAGTTAATGCTGATGTTGCTATTTAGACAATTGGCCTATTTAAGAACAAAGAAAAAGTTGCTATTTTTTTTTTAAATAATGCTGATGTCGCTAATTTTTGTTTGTTAAAACTTAATTAATTAAACTCCATCATCTTATTTATTGTCCTTCAAATTTTAATTTTCACCCAAAATTCTAATATCTTTAGGTTGAAGCTATGTTTAATTAAAATTTGGCAATTAAATCCACAAACTTAAAAGTATGAGCTGAATATAAAATCAGTACTAAATTATATGGATTAAAGTAAAAAAAAAATCTGAATATAATTTAGAAGAATTTTAGTTGAAGAGAATAATAAATTTAACATAACTATCACTCTCGCTCGCTAGCATCTAAAAATACAATTAGCAGGATAAAAGCAAGCTTGAATTAATAAATTTGTATATCCTTCTCACTCTCTAAATAAAAATATCGTACGTTATCCCAATAATTAAAAATAATTAGTATCAATCTTAAAATTAATAAACTCTCCAATAAAAGGTAAAAGGAAAAAAGGAAAAACTCGCTAGGGCTTTCATTTTTTGTTTTCACCAAAAAAAACGAACTACAAATATTACCGTAATTGTTTATTATATTTTTAATAATATTTTCTAATTCATAAATTTTCATTATTAATAATTTAGAGTTAATTTATTTCGTCTTTACGTACAATTATTTAGAGGGTAATTAATTAATGAGCAAAGGATTCTAAGTTAATTGGATATATCTCTTTTATTTTGGAAATTGAAATCCTAACTCGATCATTCGTGCTTATTAGTCTCGTCCCATCTCCTATCACTACACTCTTTTTCTCCTTGATCCACCCAGTAATCTGCATTCGTGTTGGATGAAGATGAAGAATATTATTTTAGCAAGTAAATGAATTGTTGGAGTACAGAAGATGATGGCAACAATAAGTGAACTGAAGAAGAAGATGAACAGTAGCTCTGCTACTGGTCGTGGGAACTGATGCAAGGAGAAAAGAGTGAAAAGACATTAATAAACTACTTTGTAATACATAGTTGAGCTTTACTTTAAGGGCATAGATGACTTTTTAGATTCTTTAGTTAATTGGTAATGGATACAGCATAAGTGGTATCGGGTTAAGGATGTTAGACCCGTTACCTTTGATATAAATAGTACTGTTGTAATATTTTTTGTGATCTTTTTGAGTTTAATAAATGCTATTGCGCCTCTTTTCAAGTTCTGTTCGAAGCCCTGGTTCTTGGCGTCGTTCTTCCAGGTTACCTTTTCAACATGGTATCAGAGGAGATCCTTTGATCTGTGTTAGATGAGTATCTGGATCAACTCCTAGATCTCGATCGGAATCAGAGATGGCGAGAAATCGAAGATCAGCGAATAGAGCGAGATCTATTGTTGGCGAATCTCAAATACATCAGGAGGAGGACTCAGCAACGGGGAACACGAAAATAGAAGGCAATCCACTTTTATTAAATGGGAATGACAACCCAGGTATGAATCTTGTTTCAGTACAGTTAACTGGACACGAGAATTATCTTACCTGGAAGGAATTTATGTTGATGTCTTTATCGGCCAAGAATAAAATCAAACTCATTAATGGTGCGATCACCCAACTAGAAGAGGATAACCCTAGATACTGGTTGTGGAAACGCTGTAACGACATGGTGCGATCATGGATAGTCCAATCCATAGCACCCAGTATTCAGTCTAGCGTCATGTATGCTCAGACGGCTGCCCAAATGTGGTCAGATTTAGAAGATAGATATGGGGGAGGAAATGCTCCAATAATTTTTGAAATTGAAATGCAAATTGTAAACACCCGACAAGGGAGTCAGACTGTTGCAATTTATTACACAAAACTAAAGACACTTTGGGATGAGTTGGATGCCCTAACTTTACACATTTTCTGCAATTGTAAAGTTGGCCGAGAGAATAGAGATGGTAGCAGACTTAGGCAATTCCTTATGGGGTTGAATGAGGCCTATGTCAGTATTAGAGGGCAAATCATGTTGATGAAACCAATCCCAAATCTGAATCAAGCATATGCTATGTTAGAACAAGAGGAGTCTTAGAGACATGTGGGTGCCAATTCAAATTCTAACATTGAAAGTATTGCCTTGAACAGTCAATATCAGAATGGCCAGTATCAAAGCAATCAGAATTCTAGGTATGGCAACAATTACAAAGGAAACAAGGGAAAATTTCTAGGGATGAGCAGACTGTTCTGTGAACGTTGCCAAAGGGCTGGTCATACAAAAGAAAACTATTATATAATACATGGTTATCCATATGGACACAAGTTTTACAAGGGGAAATAAAAAATGAACGAATGGAATGGGAATGCAAAGCAGGCCAATAGTGCCAACTCAGCTGTTAGTGATAACAGGGAAGAAAATTCAACTAAGAATGCAAGTGTTGACAGTGGCAGCAGCAAGCATGGGGGCTTCACAAAAGAGCAATACCAAACTTTGCTAAATCTTCTTGGTAAGAAGAGTGCTGGAGCTCATTCTGCAAACATGACAGGTAATGTTTTATGCACTAGTGTTTGTAAAAATTCTGCCATATGTTCAAATGCATGTAAATTACCCAAGTATTGGATCTTAGATAGTAGAGCAACAGACCGTATAGCCACTAGTTTCATCACTTTAGAAAATTTATCCTATCCTGAAAACCATGATAAAGTTTCATTACCGAATGGTGAAACTACATCCGTAAAACATTTAGGAGATGTTTACCTAAATAAACACATCAAACTGAGCAATGTCCTCTCTGTGCCGAGCTTTCAATTTAACTTACTGTCCATTAGCAAGTTAACCCAAAACTTGAATTGCTCAGTCATTTTTAACCCCAAAACTCTTGTCATTCAGGACCTAGTAACGAAGAGAATTTTGGAGAGTGGTAGAAAGGAAGGAGGTCTATACTTGATGGATGGAGCATGTAACATCACATGCAATTCTATAGTTGATTCTAAAGCTTTATCAGTTTCTTCAAATGTTCATACACTATGGCACCTTAGACTTGGACACATGTCACTGTCAAGAATGAAGCTGTTATCCAAAAATATTCCTGAATTAGCTAAAACTCCTGAGTTGTTTCGTAATATTTGTCCTCTTGCAAAACAATGTAAACTTCCTTTCATTCATAGTTTCAATAAAACAACTTCTCCCTTTGAAATGATACACTGTGATGTTTGAGGGCCTCACAGGGTACCCACATATGATGGTTGTTCATATTTTTTTAACTATAGTAGATGATTGTACAAGGAGTTGTTGGACATATATGTTTGCCTATAAAAGTCAAGTTCCTAGTCTTCTCATCAGTTTCATTCGTATGGTACAAAACCAATTCTCCAAAAATGTGAAAACAATTAGGTCTCATAATGGTAATGAATTTTTCAATACTACCATGAAAGAATTCCTATCTTGTCAAGGGATTTGTCATCAAAGTACTTGCGTTGAAACTCCTCAACAAAATGTCATTGTTGAAAGAAAACATAGACATTTATTGGAGGTAGCTAGAGCCCTTAAATTTCAGTCCAAACTGCCATTGAAGTTTTGAGGAGATTGCATATTGACCGCCACTTATCTCATCAACAGGTTGCCCACTCCACTTCTAATGAACAAGAGTCCCTATGAAGTCCTTTACCAAAAAGAACCCAATATTTCTCATTTGAAAGCTTTCGGGTGCCTTTGCTTTCACAATACTCTCCAACAAAATAGAACCAAGTTTGATCCAATGGTTGAAGAAAGTGTATTCATTGATTATCCTTTTGGTAAAAAGGATACAAAGTATACAATCTTCAAACGCAATCCATTTCCATCACTAGAGACATTGTCTTTGCAGAAAATATCTTTCCCTTCAAAACTGATGAGAAGAAAAAAACCATTTTTCTTATAACTGTTGCTGAAATGGGTGCAACCAGTTCAGAGTCTTCAATTCCTATCTCTATTCAGCATCCAACTGAAATTTTCCAATAGCTATACATAGTCACCTATTTTGAGTTTAGAAAATGGACAATCATCAAATTCATCTTCTACCCCAAGTTTTGACATTGAGATACAAACTCCCGAATCACCATATCATTCAAAAACAATTCCTGAAAGTGATACATCAAAGGATAGTCTACCAGTTTCAATTCCTCCAATTCTTAGGAAAAGTCAGAGAATTGTTAAAAAACTTGTGAAGTTGCTCGACTATCAGTGTAATCTCTTAACAACTACCACCACCAATTTCCAGAGTAAACAGGTTCACAAAACCTCCCCATACCCACTGTCCAACTTCATAAGCCTAGATCATATACCCAGGGAACATAAGTGTCTATTGACAGTCATAGACTCACATTCTGAACTCAATTCCTATGCTTCTGCTTGTAAAGATCCAGCATGGGTAAATTCCATGCAATTAGAACTGGTTGCCTTGGAAGCCAACAACACTTGGTCATTGGTAGACTTGCCACCAAACGAAACAGCTATAAGCTGTAGATGGGTATACAAGATAAAGTTCAAACCAGATGGAAGTGTTGAAAAACACAAATCCAGATTAGTTGCAAAGGGGTTTACTCAGATAGAAAGGGGTAGACTATCAAGAAACCTTTGCACCGGTTTCAAAAATGGGTACAAGTAGAACTCTGTTTGCATTAGCTGCAGCAAAAAATTGGCCCTTATATCAAATGGATGTAAGTAATGCATACATACATGGAAGCTTGGAAGAGGAGTATATATGATGAAACCTCAGGGTTATGGAGACCCACAACATACAAGAGTATGCAAGCTTTTGAAGTCCATTTATGGATTAAATCAAGCGGGCCGACAATGGTATGCTAGATTGTCATCTAGTATCATATCACAAAGTTTCAGGCAGTGCCATTCTGATCCTCGTTTGTTTGTCAAAGAAGAAAATGGGCAATCAGTAATTCTATCAGTTTATGTTGATGATATAGTATTGACTGGAACCAATGAAAAGTGGATGGATGAATTGAAGAAATTTCTCAGAGCTGAGTTCAAAATTAGAGACTTAGGGAATTTAAACTATTTCCTAGGACTCGAAATACAAAGAACTGCAGCTGGTATTCATGTTTGTCAAAGAAAATATGTAATTGACATGTTAAAGGAGATGAATTTAGAAGACTACAAACCATCAAAGTCACCCATGCAATACAAGATAGTTTTTGACAAGAAAGAAAATGAAACGAAGTTTGCTGCTGAGGATGTAGAGAAGTATAGAAGATTGATTGGTAAGCTTTTATATGTTACCATTACTAGACCTGTTGTAGTCTTTGCGGTGCACAACTTAAGTCAGTTTGTGCAAAGTCCTACACATACATATCTTACAACAGCCATGAAAATTCTAAGATATCTGAAGGGTGCTCCAGGTATGGGACTATTTTATGCTGCGAATTCAAACATTTCCCTAGTCAGCTACAGTAATGCTTACTGGGGCAGTTGTAATTTGAGCAGAAAATCTATAACAAGATACATAGTGAAACTTGGTGACTCCCTAATCACTTGGAAGTGCAAGAAACAGGCAACATTCAGTAGATCAAGTGCAGAAAGTGAACTTAGGGCAATGTCCACTACAACAGAGGTCATTTGGGTAATCAGTTCGCTCCATGATTTAGGGATCAAAATTAAATTACCTATACATTTGTATTGTGACAACCAAAGTGCTATGCACATAACAGCCAACCCAGTGTTCCATGAGAGAACAAAACATCTTGTGGTTGACTGTTATTTTGTGACAGAAAAACATCTGCAAAGAGTGATACAACCAATTTACATCAGTGGAAATCAACAGCCGGCATATTTATTAACAAAAGCATTGACTCCTGCACAACATCATTTCCTTGTAAACAAGTTGAAGCTGAGAAATCCTTTCTCACCTCTCAACTTGAGGGGGGAGTGTTGGAGTACAGAAGACGATGACAACAATAAGTGAATTGAAGAAGAAGATGAACAATAGCTCTAGTACTGGTCGCGGGAACTGATGCAGGGAGAAAAGAGTGAAAAAACATTAATAAACTGCTTTGTAATACATAGTTGAGATTTACTTTAAGGGCATAGATGACTTTTTAGATTCTTTAGTTAATTGGTAATGGATACAGCATAAGTGGTATCGGGTTAAGGATGTTAGATCCGCTACCTTTGATATAAATAGTACTGTTGTAATATTTTTTGTGATCTTTTTGACATGAATGTTGAAATTAAATTGAATGAGAAAATAGGAATTAGTGATATGTATCGGGTGCATTCTACTTCATCAGCGGTGTTGAAGCCAATTCTGCTTCAGGAATGAGTGATGTGATTATATATCCTCCCAATTCTCCTCCAAATTAACAAGGCTTCATGGGCTTGATTGGTTCTCCTCTTGTATCAATCTTTTTTGTTATGTTCCGATTAATTTGATTTAAGTGTGAATAATTAATTCCTTGACAATAATATTCATAACGTAGTCCACTATAATATAATCGACCTATAGAGATAAAAAATTAAGAATAAATTAAATTTTTATTTTTAAATCTTCACAACTAAAATTAATAGACACAAAATTTATTCATAATTAGCTCCTAAAGATCTATAAAAATAATTTTAAAATCATACCAATTAAGTGATTTTGTTGGTAATATTTTTATAGCTTAAAGTCAAATCAAAGTGATTGTATTATTGTTATTTCTATAGATCTTTAAAGATTAATTAGAAATAAATTTAGAAAAAAAAATTTAATTTATCTTTAATTTTATGTCTCTATGGATAAATGGTGAAGCTAATTGTCTTCCTGAAATTGGTCCCCACTTAATAATTTATATTAATATATTATATATTTATGAGTATATTGCTTTATTTCTTCTCTTAAAAATATATTTTTTGCTTATGTAATTATCTTTTTCTAGGTGAGTTTTTATATTTTACATATATATTACTTCAACACTGCCTATTTTTGAAATAAATAAAATTGCAAGTTTAATTAGACAAAGGACAGATCGAATTATCTAAAATCTGCTATATATAGTGACACAAACTTATATAGTATATATATTTTTCTCGGCATTTATCTTTAAGTTTAGGGATAGTGAGCTAATTAATATAGTACTGGGAGCAACTCGCAAAGGAGCTGACATGCAACCACATGCTGATGGTATAAAACCAATTAACAAACAAAGAATTACTTGCTACCTACGGAAGAACAAATATTTAAATTAATGAATAAAGAGGAAATAGTATTCCTTGTGGATAATATTAAACGTGCTATTAAACATGCTTGAAGGTATATTCTGATAACGGACTGTCAAGTATGCTATTAAACATGCTTAAAGGTATATTAAATATACAACGGACTAGTTTATGATGTGACCAATAAAAACTTCTATAAGTTTATGATTGAGAGACGATAATACAATGTTATGATAGTAAAATCGTTTTCCAACTTTAATATCAAAAAATAGCAAACCAAGGGCACAAAAATCTCACCAATTTCCAGGAAGGATCATTGTAAATAGCCTTACCCTTACAGTGATAGAGTTTATTCCCATACCACTGAGGAGGATTACAAATTTCGATATTATTATTTCGACCCAAAAAATTATACACAAATTTTGAACTCGTAAAGCCAGTATTATCACTTTTCCATATCTATTTATCCTCATCAAGATATCTAGGCAAATTAATCCTGCTAATGGAATTCGCTAAACAAGAGCCGAACATTAAATTAATAAGTTTCATATTCCAACCATTATCACCAATTAAAGAACAAACAGACAAATTCAAATTCATCAAATTCATGTTCATATAAGAAGGTTTATAAATCAGATGAATATCAAATATCCATGCATTAGTAAAAAGTTTAGTATTCATACCCGAAGAAATCAGTTTAACAAAGATCTTATCATCTGAAACTCCAAAAAGATATCTGCGAATGCCTCCGTTCCTGCCGGCTTTGCATGCTTCCACGTTGCACACAGGTGTAGTCGTTTTGCTCTGCAGCTGTTCATCTCATTTACTCACTTCGGTAATCAATCGACTCATACATAATAGTTACTTACTAACCAACTTGCTCATTCTTTTAAAGCCAAATCCTCCGATTCTAGGTTTGTTCTATGCTGGCATGGAGTCCACTGGACTCACATGCTCTGTATAGAACACGTGTCCTTGCTTTTTCTTAAAATCATATGCTCTGATTTTTCTTAAAGCACTACTGAAATAACGAGCATCACCAATGGCTGGATCAATTGTTATGTCGTTGCTGAAGACCATTAACAACGGCTGCACCCGTTGCAACACAACCACTGTAGAAGATCGCATACCTGATAACATAACAACAGATATGCAACGATCGCTCGCGCTATTGCTAATAATATTATCAGCAACGATTTCGCAACGGGCGATATCCGTTGTTGATAGATTATCATCAACGGCTCAGCAACGAGGCACTGTTGTTGCTGCTATTTTTATCAGCAATGATTTCGCAATGGTACATCGACTATTGAGGATATTGCCATCAGCAACGACCCCCGAGTTGTTGCAAAGCAAAGGTTGAAAGGTTGTTGCTAGGCCATTGCTGTAGTTCATCAACAACGGCTTTGAGTTTGCGGCATAGGAATTACGATATACTTTCAGTAACGGCTTTGACACAGATGATCGTGGGAAGGCCATTGTTGATGATGTTAACTTGTAATTGAAAAATTTCAAAATTAGAAATTTCTATTGATACATTTATAACTTGATACATAACTCACACATCCATACACATACATCCATTTAGATATACATACATTCACATACACATCACGGATACACCGGCATGGACTGAGTGGATGATGATGGATCTGAGTATACACTGCTGGATTGACCTGTATACATACATTCAGATAACTCAGGATGGCATGCATCTCAGCCATCATCTGACTCTAATGAGCTAGCATCTTACTCTGTCGTGCGACCGTCTCCTCTAGTTTCGATATCCTCCTGCTCTAATCATTAATCTTGGAGGTGAAGGGTCGCTTACTAGGTGCCGGAGGGATCGGTGCCCCAAGTGGCCCGATCACGGCTCGCGCATGGCCACTATCAGCAAAGTGATAGACGCGACCGTGGTCCCAGCCACCTGCAGCCTCGACCCACACTCTCATGTTAAAGTCCTTAGGGGTGCCGCTGCGCTGCTTCATCGTCTGAGTGTAGGTCTCTTATACGAATTTGATTTTTGTTTCATATTTTTCCTAAAACTTAAATTATAAATAAATAATGCATAATTGAAACAAATATACTTACCATGATGACTACAGTGTGGGTGTCGATGTACTCCCCCACCCCATGTCCTCAATGGTGAGTCTGTTCAAACACCTCCATCAGGGAGGGTTGGTGGATAGTCCCGTCATCCATCATCGTCGTTTATATTTAAAAAATAAATATATTAATCAGTACACAGAGTAACAAATAAACTAAAAAAAAATTTCATCTATTTCAACTATGTGATCTTTTCTATAAGCCCGAATCGAAGTAGGGAAATCACGATTCCATAATCTCTCCAATTCCTGATCGCTGTGAATAGAGTATTTTTGCACCATCTTAATGTCAAATATTTTAATGAATTATTCAATCTCTGGACAATTGAGTAATACGTATAATTGTGTCAAATGATACTCTTCATCGCTTAAGTGTCGAGACAGATGAGAACCAAAATCACGACCAGAGTGACAGAATATATTTAAACGTCCATCTGTATGTCGAACTCCCCCGTCGTCGTTACGTGAAAGACGATAAAATCTTGTCTGCACTGTCAATTTAAAGTAAAATGAGCAGAATGTTGAAATTTCTTGAATGATATACGATTCAGATATTAATCCTTCAATAACTACGGTGATCTTTACTTTTTTCTTTAGACAATTCATGTATCTTTCAAATAAGTACATCCTCTGGTATTGAACGGGGCCACCAACTCATGCCTCGTATGCCAAGTATATCGGTAGATGCTCGATCGAGTCAAAAAGGGCACCGCCCTTAGTAAATTTATTATGATTCCTTCGATACTGATAGTTAGCCGGCAAGAATCGATGATGACAATCAACGAATGAGATTTTCCATCTGTTCTGAAGACTGAATGATTTAGAGTGTTCGATACAATACGAACGAGAGAGTTGGCCGTGAGTGCTCCAACTAGACAACATGTCGTAGGCCGGAAAATCATTGATTGCCCACAAGACATCAGCCTTTAAATTGAAGTTTTGCTTCCGATGACAATCTTAAGTGACAGCTCCCTCTGTCCATAATATTTTCAATTTATCTATTAGGGATCTAAGAAACATATCAATTTCTTTTCGTGGAACCTTAGGACCCGGAATAATCATCGAAAGATAAATAAATTCATCTTTCATACACATTGACGGCAACAAATTATAAACTGTTAGTTTCACTGGTCAAACTGAATAAGGAGTTGTAGAATGACCAAGCGGATTAAAACCATCCGTGCACAATTCCAATATGATATTTCTAGCATCCCTAGCAAAAGAAGGATAACATGTATCCAAATATTTCCATGCTTCACTGTCGGATGGATGAGTCATTACTGTATCATCATGACTTCTTGCATGCCAACGCATGTAGGGGGGGCCGTCTTTTCTGATATGAATAATCTTTGAAGCCTTGGTGTTAGTGGAAAATACCGAAGCACCTTAAACGTGATATTTTTCTATTAGACCGATTTCTTCTCCTTGTAACAAGGATGTTCACATACATGACAGTTATCCAACTGTGTATTTTCTTTATAATATAAAATGCAGTTATTTTGGCACGCATGTATTTTTTCGTACCCAAGCCCTAATTTTCTCATCAACTTATTAGTCTTATAAAAAGTTGTCTCAAACTTATTATCTGTAGGAAACATTTCATTAATCAATCCTATAATCCGACAAGAAGAGATTTAATTGTGAGTTTCTCCATTTTCATTTCACGTAAAGAGATGATGTAGATAGAGATCAGAGCTTGAAGATCAAAGTGGAATTGGATTCGAAGAGTAGCAGCAGTGCCCTTTTAC
The DNA here is from genome assembly GCA_034359265.1 of Canna indica. NCBI lineage: Eukaryota > Viridiplantae > Streptophyta > Magnoliopsida > Zingiberales > Cannaceae > Canna > Canna indica. The sequence continues at coordinate 44,319,791 of CP136892.1, forward strand.
ACTCCACACTCAAAATAACACAACTCGGTATTCCTGACGTGAACTCTACCCGCCTATGCCAATGGTACCCTTAAGAGCTTTAACCACCGATGATAGTGTCAGCCAGTCCTTCTTCCAACCACTCATCAAACTGGAGATACTCAAGCTTTTGCGTGCCAAGTACTCGGAGTTCTCGGGGTAGAATTATCTCTTCCTGCCCTCCCTTCCACCTAGTGTAGGATAACCAAGCACTCTTTGCTTCGTTAGTTCCACCGACAAGGTTTTCCATCTTCAATCATCCCATATGGTCTTGTTTAACCAAATGATGGCGAACCAAGACACGAAAGAGTGTGTATAAAGTGCCCGTCCTTGACCTTCTTCCTGCACTCGTTAACACCGGAACACCCGTTCAGAGCCTGAAAGCTTTGTCACTCAAAGTCACCTACTCGTTCCCTTGGTATATTATATAAAAGCCTTCCTTGTCAGAAAAGAGGTAAGCTAGACTTTCATCTCAAGGAAGCTTAAGGAGGAATAAGAATAAGGCGGGTGGGTGGGAATAATAAGTAAGTTGTGAGTACTTGGTTCTATGGTTAAGGAGTGAATCAACTAGGTTATATACATTTCGGGTTGAACTGGTTTCAGCTCTGCCTTCACTCCTGGCTCACAATGGGAATTTGCCCAATGTTCGTTTGGCAGCTCAGCTATATACTTGAATGTTTCACTAGCTACATATATTTTCGAACAGGGTCCGAAGGAGCTTCATTCACATCTGGATTCGTATCTAGCTTTGGATCTGGAGGGACATGAATGTATGTTGGAACGAGTCCCGAGTCAACTATATGTGCTACTACTGCCTCCCTAGTAGTCACCTCTGCCTCCTCCATTTATAGTGCAATATCTGACGGTAGAAAATCCCGTGGATCGAAAGCCATCACCTTCTCGTCCGGAATCCCTTCATCCTGTCTTAGCTTCCCCTCGTTCTCCACCAAGAGCATCGCATCAGGTTGCTGCTAAACACAGCACCCGTGGCGGTCAGACCTCTACGCCCTCTTTTGTATCTGCTATATTTGCTGCTAAGTTGGCAGGAAAACCCTATGTTCTTGATTTGCCTCTTGTGGTGTCTATGCCTACAGGCATTTCTGTGATGGCAGAGACAGTCTTTCGGGTCTACGAGGTTGTCATTTGTGGGCATATGTTGATAGCTGAATTGACACTCCTGCCGATGTTGGAGCTTGATGTGATTTTGGGCATGGACTGGTTAGTGGACCATTTCGCCTCAGTGGATTGCAAGGCGAAGAGTGTGACCTTCAATAAGCTCGGATTGCCCAATATACCTTCCAGGGTGAGGGAATGGGAGATTTGCTGGTGTCGATTTTAGATCTCAAGGATCGGAAGCTACTTCTGAGTGGTTGCTAGTCCTTCTTGGCCTTTGTGTATGTGGTAGTGGAAGGCGGTGGTGCGGCTAGGGATGTCGGGGAACGCCCGTGATGTACGGGTTCTCTGATGTGTTTTCGTAGGAGTTGTCAAGGTTGCCTCCAAAGAGGGAGATTGAGTTCTGTATTGATTTGCACCCTGGAGTAAGGCCGATCTCCATTCCGCCGTATCGGATGGCACTAGCTGAGTTGAGAGAGATGAAATCCCAGTTGCTGGAGCTGCTTGAGTTGGGGCTTCGTTCGCCCAAGTGTTTCACCTTGGGGTGCTCCAGTGCTCTTTGTGAAAAAGAAAGATGGGTCCATGCGGATGTGCATTGACTACCGCCAGCTTAATAAGGTGACGGTGAAGAATCGGTATCCACTGCCCAAGATTGATGATTTATTTGATAAGCTTCAGGGGGCTCAGTGGTTTTCTAAGATTGGTAAGCGGTCATGGTACCATCAGTTGAGGATCTGGGATAGTGACGTCCCCAAGACTGCTTTCAGGTCGAGGTATGGGCACTTTGAGTTCCTGGTGATGTCTTTCGGGCTGACTAACGCACCTGCAGCATTTATGGATTTGATGAACCGAGTGTTCAGGGAATACTTGAATAAATTTGTGATAGTGTTCATTGATGATATCTTGATATATTCTAGGAGCAGAGAGGAGCGTGCTGAGAACTTGCAGATGGTTCTAGAGACTCTCCGTGACCACCACTTGTATGCCAAATTCTCTAAATACGAGTTCTGACTGGAGAGTGTGGGATTCCTTGGCCATATCGTGTCCAAGAAAGGGGTAAAGGTGGACCCCGCGAAGATAGAAGCAGTTCAGAATTGGAAGAGGCCGACTAATGTCACTGAGATCTGCAATTTTCTAGGGTTGGCAGGTTATTACAGAAAATTTGTGAAGAATTTTTCCAGGATCGCAGCGCCATTGACCTGCCTGACTCAGAAGAAGGTCAAGTTCGAATGGGACAGTAAGTGCGAGGAGAGCTTCCTGAAGATTAAGGACCGCTTGTCGTCGGCACTAGTTCTAGCAGTACCCTCGCGCTCGGGAGGATTTGTTGTTTACTGTAATGCCTCCCGAGTAGGCTTGGGTTGTGTGTTGATGTAGAATGGCAGGGTAATAGCTTATGCCTCCAGGCAGTTGAAGGTTCACGAGAAGAATTACCCGACACATGATCTTGAGCTGGCAGTAGTGGTGTTCGCATTGAAGTTGTGGCGTCACTACCTCTATGGCGAGGCTTGTGAGATATACACTGATCATAAGAGCCTCTAGTATTTGCTCAGCCAGAAGGAGTTGAACCTGAGGCAGAGAAGATGTCTTGAGCTATTGAATGACTATGACTGCACGATCATGTACCATCCAGGAAATACTAACGTGGTAGCTGATGCTTTGAGCAGGAAGTCTATGGGCAGTATGGCGCATTTCGTAGTCAGGAGGAGACCGTTGGTCCAGGATTTGGCCATATGTTTGGATGGCGGAGCAGTCTTGTCAGTTTCAGCTTCTTCTTCAGCATCGTGGGATAAGTTCGGAGGGCCTACCCGATTATCCCCGAGGTGGTGTTAAGGAAGTTCGGATGGCCTTTCCCGATTATTCCTGTGATATACTTTAGGAGTAAGTTCGGTGGGCCTTTCCCGATTACTCCTATGATATCTTAAAGGGGCAAGTTCAGATGGGCGAATCCCAATTGTCCCTACGCGTCTCGTCAAGCAAGTTCGGATGACCTTTCCCGATTGCTCCCTAGTTTCTATATACTAGGATAAGTTCGGAGGGCCTCCCCGATAATCCTAGTATGTGCTATTGCCTTCGGGCATGGTGGGCTTCGGCCCGATGCACTTCTTTAGTATGTGCTGTTGCCTTCAGGCATGGTGGGCTTCGACCTGATGCACTTCTTGGAGTGTTAGATGCATTGGGCATGGGTGGCCAGTTGGCCTGGTAGCTAGTCACACCTTTGTGACATTGCCTCTTTAGGGGTAGATTTTATTCTTGTTATCTTTGTGTTTTTGTTTGTGAGGGTTGGTAAAACCGCTCGCTGAGTTCTTTGAACTCACCCGTTGTTGTTTGATTTCTATTTTGCAGAGCCTGACCGATGAGGTGGGCCGGAGCACTTGGTGTAGTCCTAGTTAGGGTCGTAGTCGAGTCCTTTGGTAGTAGTCATGCACTTGTATTAGCTTGATTTGGAATTGTAGCCCTGAGGGCATTTATGTCATTTATTTTAGGTTTTATTGTATCTGAACTGTTGAATTGTTGAACTAAACTGTTATTTCCGCACTTTACGTTTCATCAAGCTTCTTGAAATAAACTAATGTTTTGGTTCACTTTTCATTTGAAATAAAACTTGTTATTTCTTTTTCTATATTTACTTGTTGAGTTGGCATGTGCATGGTTTAGGCTGTGGGGTATAGGCACGTATACCCTAGCCGGTCACGTGACCCTGAGTTGGGGCGTGACATCATCTCAGATCAGGGTACTCAGTTCATAGCTCAATTCTGGCAGTCTTTTCAAGAGGCATTGGGGACTCAGGTTTGGTTCAGCACTGCATTTCACCCTCAGAGAGATGGTTAGTCGGAGCGGACCATTCAGACGTTGGAGGATATGCTAAGAGCATGTGTTATGGATTTGGAGGGTGGTTGGGAGAGGTACTTACCCCTGATTGAGTTTGCCTATAATAACAACTATCACAACAACATTGGGATGACCCCATTTGAGGCATTATACGGGTGGAGATGCAGGTCCCCTGCCGGTTGGTTTGAGGCAAGGGATTCCCTTATGATAGGACCTGACCTGGTGGAGGAAGCAGTAGAAAAAAGTGAGGCTAATCAGAGAGAGGCTGTTGGCGGCTCAGAGTCGTCAAAAGATGTATGCTAATGGAAAGACCAGAGAGTTAGAGTCTGCAGAGGGGGACATGGTGTTCCTCAAGGTGTCCCCTATAAAAGGGTGGTGTGGTTTCGTAAGAAAGGGAAGCTAAGCCCTAGGTTCGTCGGGCCGTTCCCTATTCTTAAGCGTAGGGGAGCTGTGTCATATGACCTGGCTTTACCTCCTAGTATGGACCGAGTGCATCCAGTGTTCCGTGTGTCATGAGGAGCGGCCAATTGAGGTGCTAGATCGTCAGATCAAAAAATTGAGGTTCAAGGAGATTCCCTTGGTTAAAGTTAGGTGGGAGCACCATTCTGGGCAGGAGGCTACTTGGGAGGTGGAGCAGGATATGAGGGAGCGTTATCCTTCATTGTTATCTGGTGAGTCCTTAAGTTCTTTTTCAAAAATTCGAAGATGAATTTTCTTTAAGGTGGGAGGATTCTGATATCTGTTGGTGAAATGGCCACACTAGAGGGGGGATGAATAGTGTGTTAACTAATCATATCGCCTAATTTCGATTTTAATCGTTTATTGATTAGTTAGGCTAAGCATGATAATAATAGTAAGCAGAAGCAATAAATATGAAGCAATAAACACAAATAAAATATAATTGCTAACACAATGATTTATAGTGGTTCGGCCCCACTGCCTACTACACTACCTAAGCACCCCGCTTAGGATTTCCAAACTAAATTTTACTAGATTAATCTTGTTTACCTTACAACGAGGACGTTCACCCGAAGAGTCTCACTCTCAACCTAAGGCACTTCCACACCCGGAAGTCTCCACCTTCTTACCGAGAACACTCTTCCACCTCAACCTAAGGGACAACTCAACTAATCCTAATAAACTAAGTTTACACCGGTGGAATTACGCCTCAAACACAAAGGCAACCACCCAATTTCAATACCTAACAATCTATGTCTTCACAAGCTCAAATCCAATGAAATAAACAAGAAAATATACAAGTAATGGAGAAAAAATATAACAACACAAATACTTAGCTCCAACACAATGAATCCTAGCTCCTCTTGATGCTTTGATGATGAATCAAATCAAGCTTGAAGACAAACTCAAGAAAAATAAGGTAGAAAGCTAGGGTTTCAACAAAGATGGCTCAATCAAAGCTTAGAGGTGTCAAAGGTTGTCTCATGAAGCATTAGGAGCTCATAGGAAGGCTTAGAAGGCCTTTAAATAGGCAAACCACCAAGTGGTGGTCGGGCACAACGGGTAAAAATGGCTATATTTCAATTCGTTATACCGCCGATTTCTTATCCGGTCGATCGTCGGTCGACCAACCGACCGACCGCCGAGCAACTGGATGGTCGACCGAATTGGCTACTGCCAATTATTGACTACATTTGGTCGACCGAACCTAGGCTGAACTTGATTTTTTCAGCCTTCTTCTTGCGCGTTTCATTTTCGGGTTCCGGCCTTCAACGTGCGTCAACTTAGCGAGCTTTCCATGTGTTCTTTAGACTCATCCAAGACATCTTTGGCGCACACGTTGAACTTCTAGATATTTTGGCGACGAACCCGAACACGTCGATCAATGTCCTTCAGATTTTCCGATTTCTTTAATATTTCCGATCGAGGACATCGAGTGCTAATTGATATGGAACCTGAAAGTATTTCTCAATAAAACATTAGTTCCATGTTTGTTATCATCAAAACCGAGATTAAGACCAAGGTAGAAAACCTTAGGCCAACAATCTCCCCCTTTTTGATGATGACAAACGTCCTTAAGAAAAGATATATATTAAAGCACAAAGGATATCAACTAAGGGATTTCTCCCCCTATCAACATGCATATCTATATAATAGAACTCCCCCTATCTATATGCATGGTTTTCCTATATTTTCTTCACCTTTACCTATATTCTTCTCCCCTTTTGACATCACTCAAAAAGGACGAGAAAAGTCAACCTATGGTCAAAGTTGGGACCTAAAAACTTGGTTTCATGAAAACATGTAGATCTCAACTCAAGGGATGAAAACATACATACAAGTGAGACTAATCAATACATGATATCATAGAATGCTAAACATAATCTAAAACTAGAAATCATGTATCAAGCTCAAGTAATGAAATTTTCATGTATCGGTTAACATATCAAAAATCATTTTAGAAATGATTTTTCATGAGTCAAAATGAGAACGATACCAAAAATATGAATCTAACATCATACTTGAAGTCTCACTCAAAGATTTCGACAAAAAATCCAAAGTATTGAGAAATGAGCATTTGGGAAAAACGATACTATAAAGTTTTAAAATTCAATTTCAAAAATCCGAATCAAATCACATTCATACTCAAGATTTTTGAAATTTCTTATGCCATAAACTAGATTTTTCAAGGAAGATGTAGATTCAAGAGTCAATAAAAGTTTATTTTTCTGCATTTTTCTGCATGTAGATTTTTCGTAAATAACTATTTTTTTTAAAAAAAAGTTTTCAGTTTTCATTTAAACTTTCCATATATCAAAATATAATCATTTAAATCATGTTTATCAAGTTTGAAATGAAAATAATATCATTCGGTCAAATTGTACCTTAGCATGATTTAATTGAAAAGCAAGCATGTTAACATGAAATTGCCAAGTATCAATCATTAACCTATACTCATGGTTTTTCAAACATAGACACATGAACACCTAACATGAGTAAATCTAAACATGTTAGTGAAGTTTGATCTCAAAAAGAAATTTCTAAGTCAAATTATTGATTTAGGTCAAACTTTTTCAATTTTGAGTCTCCTAAGGTGAGCTAGTTGTCATTTTATCTATTTACACATGATTTTTCAATTTTAATCATATGGAATCAAATCATGAGTGAACTCAAACATGTTTATCAAGTTTTAACTTAAAATGAAGTCTCTAAGATGGATTTCTACCTAGAGCACATTTCATTCAATCTAGATGACATGAAATTGCCTAAGTATCAAAATTTTATCTACTCATGAGATTTCAATCAATTATCATGCAAAATTATTCATGAGCATAGAGAAATCATTTTACCAAGAAAATAGAGGTGTTATGCAAGAATTTTACCAAAATGAAACTCATGCCTCATCCACTACCCGAGCAAATGTGGAGTCCTTGGTGTAGTGGATAAGCCTGCCTATCTGAGGTCTCAGACCCTCCATGAACATCTTCACCCTGGAGGTCTCAGTAGCCATTAGAGTTGGGTGGTACATAGAGAGTCGGGTGAACTCCATTTCATAATCTGCTACAGTCATGCCTCCCGACTGGCGCAACAACTCAAAATCTCGTGCCCGCTTATCGCGGACACTCATCGGCAAATACTGCTCCTCTACAGCTACCTACAACTCTTCCCATGAGGGAGGTGGTGCGTGTGCTGCCCTACGGCCCCTCTAGGTGTGCAACCAGTATTTGGCAGGTCCACTTAGCTGCAAACCAACCATGCGTGCCGCCGCCTCTGACGAACACCCTAGCTCTAAACACAGCTTGCAACAGTCCAACAGAAACTCGATGACTTCCACTTGTCGGTCTGTACCGGTGAATACTGGCGGCTTGAACTTGATGAAGTCTGTGTATGTAGGTTCTCTTGGGTCCCTGACCTGCGGCGCCACCTGTTCGGCCACCTCCGGTATCACAGGGGCCGCGGGTACCGGCTGGGGCGGTTGTTGTTGCTACTGCATCTGCTGTCTCAACTCCTGCTCCATACGGAGCGCTTCAATTAGTTGAGCTACCTGTGCCTGAAGTTGCACAACTACAGAATCCTGGCCCTCTACCTCAGATTGCTCTCTGCCATGGCCCCCGCCCCGACCTCGCCCTCGCCCCCGGCCTCGGCCTTGGCACTGGCGTTTGGCGGAATTGCTATCGCTACCACTCAGAGCAGCATTTCGGGCCTCCATCAAACTATCATAAAAATAATAATTTCACCATTAATATAAACCGACTCATTCAATTAAAATTTAAGTTACTAACTGCATGGTGCGCTGAGTGCAGTCGTGGTTGCTTGATCTCGTAGCATAACTATACCGTACGTAGACATGCTAGCATATGCCTCGTTCGGTACCCAATTCCTAGTCGTAGTCAAGACCTAACCTGACGCTCTGGTACCAACTTTGTCACGCCCCAACTCAGGGTACGCGTGACCGGCCAGGGTACGTGTCGGTACCCCGAAGCCTACCCTATGCATTGACCAACAACTCATAAGAACCTAGTAAGTGTATCTTGTCTCTAAGTTAAATGTCACCGCTAGGTACCGAAACCATTCTTTCTAGGTTGTTAGAACTTGCCGACTATAGATGAGTACTCAGTCTACCATTTTCAATGACACTTACCGAAATTAATCATGAACAACAACATCACATGAGATCTAAATAAAAGAGAATAAATTTCATTAATTAAACCAATAAGGAACATGCAATATATACATAGCAACGATTGAATATAATATCTGACAATTATTGAAACCTTGCCTATGAGTCATCTACCATAACAACACTATCCATGTATGCATTAGCAAGAACATTTCCATAACTATGAAAATATAGATCTATAGTTGCAACAATCTCTAAGATGAACAACACTCATATGATACAAGTTCAACCTATCTATAAGCATGAATCAAGACAACATAACCTGAAACCAAGCATATTAATTCGAGCAGTCCACATCTTCCACCCTTGCCCTTGCTCGGCCGACCCAAGCAGGGTAACCCCCTGTTCGGCCGAGTCCTCAAGGATGAATGGGCATGGTAGTGACAATAACCCAGTATAAATCCATAGATCTAACATATAACGAACATAAAGCGATCTACGAGATGCGAGACAAACGAGGAAATTGGGGAAAATTTTGGAATGACCTTTCCCCTTTTTCCTCTACTCGGCCAGCCCACAAAAATGCGAAATAAACACATTTTAAAACATAAGATCACAGGTATACACATCGATTAAAGTTCTAACACGAGCAAACACGTCGATCGGCAAGAACTCGCGAAAGAAAACCCGATTTCAAAACTTATAGGGCCGGCCACCCGCCTCCCTTCAAAAACCACACTAACCACTCACCTTGATCGAATCATGAGGCAGCCTCGATGAAGACAAGTTTTGATTTCCTCGAGCGTCGATGCAAACTCGACGACGACAAGATCTCCTCTCTCTCTCTCTCTCTTGCTCGGGCTGTGTGCGGCTCCACGATGAGCCGCAGGGCTCATGATGAGGGATTTTATTCCCTCATCCACTAGTGACTCATTTGCCCCTCTAAATGACTTAGCCTCTACTCGACTCGATCCAAGTCCGATTCAGACTACGATCCTATCTGCAAGCACGAGTCGAACTCGACTCGTATAAGACATCCAATGCATAAATGAAATAACCATTTAGCCAAATTAAACTTTATACTTTCATAGGTCGAGTTATACCTTCTACTCGAGGCGATTCCGTGGCTCGACCCGACTAACCCCCGGTTCGGTGAGCTGCACCAAAATAGATTTTTATATTAGAAAATTTTTTGGGTCTTACATCATGATGGTTTGAAGTTGCAACCAAGGAATGATACTTCATTTAAGTCCATGGTCAACTTCAACTCTTCACTCCTCTTTACCCTTGTGTGGTAGCTCCCCCTACAAGAGAGCAAGAAACCATTGGTACGCAAATGACTTTGGGTCCTTGGGGGTGAGTTGGCCTAGGAATCCAAAGTGTCTTAGCTACACTTGGATTTCTTTTAAAAGCACAGTCATATATTGCATGGCCATATGTACCACAACAAAAGCAATGTCCATTAAACTTCTTTTCATTTTTGCTATGGACATGAGATCTATCATTAGAATACTTAACATGTGAACTATGATGAGCATGACCATTCTTAAAGGTAGCATTCTTGTTTTGAGGTTTCCTAAATGAGACATTCTTAAAAGAGGAAGCATTAACTTTCCTACTCATAACCAACATCTCACTCTTTAACTCATTCATAGATTTACGCAATGCATGTGGTTGAGATTTTAACATGCAATTCTCAACTCTTAATTTTTCATTCTCAAGCTTGAAATCATTTTTTAAATCATTACTCCTAAGTTTCATTTTTGATTTCAAATCTTCATTTTCATTTGTCAAATCTTTAACCTCACTTTTTAAATTCTCAATTTCAAGCTTAAAATCATCATGGCAAGAAACAAGTGTACTTATATTCAATTTTCTTTTTCTAGTTCATGCACATGAGAACTAAGCCTTAAATTTTCCTTCTTTCGTTTTTTATTTTCCTTGTTCTTTCTCATAAGCAAGGCATACATCTTTTTGCATTCTTCTAGTAGTTCTTCATAAGACATGTCAAGGGATTTAGAGCTACTAGAATCACTATTTTGATCATGACTAGAAGACGGTAAATATACCTCATTTCGAAGGCCCATGAGGCAAAAGTTAGATGTAGCTTCATCGTCATGTCTAGAAGAGGCTTCACTTGATTGAGATGTGGATGGAGAAGCACACTTCTTCTTTTTGGATTTCTTCTTCAAGAGAGGACAATTCATCTTCTTGTGTCCCGTCTCTTGGCAAAGGGAGCACCTAAGTTTCCGTTTTCGATTTTTTCTTGTACTCCTTTGGCTAGAAGTGATTTGGGCATCAAAACCAAGGTTAGTACTAGGGGGACGACCATTTTCATCACCACCTTCATTGGATGTGCCAATCTCTTCGGTCAAGTGCCATTTTAAGATCGAGGCAAAGTCTTGAAGAGATGATGAAATCTCAATCCACGACCTGCTCTGATACCAATTGTTGGTGAAATGGCCACACTAGAGGGGGGGTGAATAGTGTGTTAACAAATCTTATCGCCTAATTCTGGTTTTAATCGTTTCTTGATTAGTTAGGCTAAACACGATATTAATAGCAAGCAGAAGCAATAAATATGAAGAAATAAACACAAACAAAATTTCCACTACCTAAGCTAACACAATGATTTATAGTGGTTCGGCCCCAATGTCTACTCCACTACCTAAGCACCCCGCTTAGAATTTCCAAACTAAACTTTACTAGATTAATCTTGTTTCCCTTACAATGAGGTCTTTGACCTAAAGAGTGTCACTCTCAACCTAAGGCACTTCCACACCCGGAAGTCTCCGCCTTCTTACCGAGAGCACTCTTCCACCTCAACCTAAGGGACAACTCAACTAATCCTAGTAAACTAAGTTTACACCGGTGGAATTAAGCCTCAAACACAAAGGCAACCCAATTTCAAGACCTAACAATCTAGGTGTTCACAAGCTCAAATCCAATAAAATAAACAAGAAAATAAACAAGTAATGGAGCAAAAATACAACAACACAAATACTTAGCTCTAGAACAATGAATCCTAGATCCTCTTGATGCCTTGATGATGAATCAAATCAAGCTTGAAGGCAAACTCAAGAAAAACAAGGTAGAAAGCTAGGGTTTCAACAAAGATGGCTCAATCAAAGCTTATAGGTGTCAAAGGATGTCTCATGAAGCATTAGTAGTTCATAGGAAGGCTTAGAAGGCCTTTAAATAGGCAAACCACCAAGTGGTGATCGGGCACAACGGGTAAAAATGACTATTTTCCAAGCCGTTATACTTCCGGTCGCTTGTCCGGTCGATCATCGGTCGACCGACCGACCGACCGCCAAGCGACCGAAGGCAATTTGCCGCTTCAAAGCGAACTTCGGTCGACCAGATGGTCGACCGAATTGGCTACTGCCAATTTTTGACCATATTCGGTCGACCGACCGGTCGACCGAATTGGCTACTACCAATTCTTCACTACATTCGGTCGACCGGTCCCGAACCTAGGCTGAACTTGATTTTTTCAGCCTTCTTCTTGCGCGCTTCATTTTCGGGTTCCGGCCTTCAACGTGCATCAACTTGTGAGCTTTCCATGTGTTCTTTAGACTCGTCCAAGACATCTTTGATGCACACGTTGAACTTCTAGATATTTCGGCGATGAACCTGAACGCGTCGATCAATGTCCTTCCGATTTTCCGATTTCTTCAATATTTCCGATCGAGGACATGGAGTGATAATTATTATGGAACCTGAAAGTATTTCTCAATGAAACATTAGTTCCATGTTTGTTATCATCAAAACCGAGATTAAGACCAATGTAGAAAACCTTAGGCCAACAATATCCTAGATTTTTTGTTTCCTTTGTTGTTTGTGCTTGTCAGCCTAACGGGCTAGTTCGAGGTCGAGCCAAGTCGACTCATGGTCCGGTGCGAGCTTGCAAGGTCGGGTAAGTAGGAATATGAAATTTGATATTTTTGCTTGCGTAGATGAATTTATTTAATTATGTTGTTGCTTGTGTTTGAATTATTAAGTTATGTCGCATAATGGTTGATGCATGCGTTTAGCATGGGTTAGATTAAGCTAAGGTGGGTTAGTGGGTTTGGATCTGATTTGAGGCGGATGCGAGTTACAGGAGGTTAGGGTTGAAGAGGTGGGAAGGGATTATAAAATCCCCGCCCCCCCTCGTAGGGCTTGCGGCTCCCTATTGGAGCCGCACAAGCCTATTCAAGAGACTTGAGGAGCAGCCGCCAACCGCCGAGCCAACCGCCATCCAGCCGCCCCTCTCCCCTCTTCTCTTCCTTGGAGCCGTCGCCCTCAAGCCTAGCCATCGATCCATCCTCCCCTCTTCCCCTCTCTCTTTCCCCCTCATGGAGCAGCCGGCTTGAGGAGGAGCCACCGCCCCTCCTTTCTTCCTCTTCTTGGAGCCGTCGACTTCAGTGGAGCCGCCACCCCGTCTTTCTCTCTTGTAGAGCCGAGCCACCCCCTTTGAGGCCGGATTTGGATATCGCCGTTTGGAAGTTCTTCTCTAATTTTTTTTTCTAATCAAGGTGAGTGGTTTTACCGCTCCTTCGCAGGTTTCTTCGATTTCTTAAAGCCGTTCTTGAAGGCAAAGATGTTCTTGATTTGTTTTATGACGATCTCTCGAATTCTCGTCGTTCTTTTTGTGTGTCATGCTTGAGGTGGCCCTAAACCCTCCCCTTTGGGGCTCGGCAACCCTAGGATGATCCTAGGGGTGCTCGGCCAAGGTGGAGAAAAAGGGTGTCCTCCAAGTGTTCGATGAAATGCCTAAGTGAAGGGTATAGATTTTCTTGCCTTCTATAAATCAATTTGTTTATCAATCTTGATGCTTGTAATTTAAATGCATGCTTGATATTAAATCTGTGATTTTTGGAAATATACCATATGTTTCTAAGATGGGTTTGATCTTGAAGGCATGAGGGTTCTTGATTTAAATTCTTGAGTATAAAGGTTAGTTCTTCGATAAAGATGGTTGTGATGCTTGTTGTTCTTGCATATTAAATATGGTTTTTATAAGATTTATTGTAATGATTATGAGTCTGATGTGATGGAAATTTTGGAAGTTAATTTCTGTGAATTTTCGGATTTACTTTTTAAGATATGCTGAAAATTCAATGTTGCTGGAATTTCATGCTGAGATGATGAATCTGTGTTATTTTTGAAATACTTGTTGTGGTGTATATAGTTTACTGAATATAGTCGTGTAACCTATCGTTTTGACCAGAAAACATAGTTTTAAAACATAGGTCACACTCTGGAAACCAGATTCGGGTTAGATACATCAATTTCGGGCATAATAGTAAGCTAAAACAAAACCCTAATCTTGGTCATCTAAATTTTAATTGCATAATTAAAATTGAGCAATGGGTCAGCATAATCTGTTATAAACCAACAAAGAAAGTATGCATGAAATAAAACCTCACAGGTTATGACATTACGGGTCTAGGAGTTGGGGGTCGGGTATTGGAATGTTGAAACACTTAGGACACATTCTGCGGACTAGATTCGGGTAAGATACATCGGTTTCGGGCAAAACAGTAAGCTAAAACAAAATCCTAATCTTGGTGATCTAAATTTTAATTGCATAATTAAAATTGAGCAAAGGGTCAGCATAATCTGTTATGAACCAACAAATAAAGTTATGCATGAAATAAAATCTCACAAGTTATGACATTATGGGTCTAGGAGTTGGGGTCGGGTATTGGAGTGTTGAGACGCTTGCCAATAAGGACACCCCTAAGGCACGGTAGAAGAGACTTGACTTAGGTCATGTTGCATCATATGTTTATGAATGGCGGAGAGGCTCGTTGAGGAGCTGGGTTGTGGGCTAGGGCCGGAAGGTTGGATGGCTAATTCCCAACCTATGGAACAAGTTCGGATGGACAAATCCTTATTGTTACTGCATATCTTGTGGAATAAGTTCGGACGGGCAAATCCCGATTATTCCCAAGATTCTTTATTTAAAGGGGTATGTTCGGATGGGCGAATCCCGATTACTCCTACGTTATTGGAACAACTTCGGATGGGCAAATTCTGATTGTTTCGGTTTGGCCTCGTGGAATAAGTTCAGAGGGCCTATCCCGATTATTCACGAGGTGCTTTTAAGGAATAAGTTTGGATGAGCAAATCCTGATTATTCCTGAGATATCTTAAAGGGGCAAGTCCGGATGGGTGATTCTCGATTGTTCCTATGCGTCTCGTGGAGCAAGTTCGGATGGGCCAATCCCGATTGCTCACGAGTTTCTTTATATTAGGATAAGTTCGGAGGGTTGCCCGATTATCCTAGTATGTTTTGTTGCTTTAGGACATGGTAGGCTTAGGCCTATTGATCTTCACTGCTTGGATGTTCGCTACCTTCGGGCAGGTGGTGGCCAGATGGCCTGTTAACTTGTCACTCCCATGTGACCTTTCCTGCTTGAGTCAGGAGTTTTTTCTTTATGCTTCATATCTGTGTTTGGTTTTTCTTGAGGTTTGGTAGAATCGCTTAGTGAGTTCTTTTGAACTCACCCATTTCTCATTTTGTTTTTGTTTTGCAGAGCCTGATCGGTGAGGTGGGCTGGAGCACTTGACGCGGTTGGAGGAAAGTGGAGTCACATGATCTCAAAGCAGGCCTAGTTAGGGGTCGTAGTTGAGTCTGTAGTAGTTTGTCATGCACTGTGTTTTAGTATTTCGGAGTTGTAGTCCCTTGGGGGACGTTTATGTTATTTATTTCGAATTTCATTATTGGTGGTCTATTGGACATTGATTTATTATTTCCACACTTTTCACTTTTTGCTAAACTTACTTCTTATGAAATCTGGTTTAGTTTTCAATTTGAATAATAAAAACTCGTCTATTTCTTTCCGCTATGTTTTATTATTCAGTTGGCATGTGCATGATTTAGGCTGCGGGGTATAGGCACTTATACCCTGGCCGGTCACGTGACCTTAAGTTTGGGGCGTGACAAATATATGGAATAAGATAATATAGAATAAAATATTAATTATATATGCAGCTGCGGTGCAAATACATATCGGATGTAGTGAGGATCCACATCCATATCAACACCAACACCACATCCACGCAGATAAAAAAAATTTTACATCCATATCTGCATCCATATTTATTTTTTTATATAAAAAAACTCATCTATGGAATAAAGGCAAAGACGGTAAGTTTCAAAATCCCAGATCAAATTGTTGAATTCCGCAAGCGCAGAATTCAATGCTTGAATTTCTTTTTACATCCATATCTGCATCCATTTTTTTTAAAAAAAAAAAATAACCGATCCATGGAATAAAGGCAGAGACAGTAAGTTTCAATATCCCGCATCAAATTGTTGAATTCCACCGAGGAATTCGAATCGTCCTCGGCGGAATTCTCAATGTATTTAAAAAAAAAACATATATACCGACACATTTGACAAGAATATTCTGTATTTTTTAGAGGTGTCAGTATGTCAGACATTTTGGCATGTCTGGCGCCTGGTCAGACATGTTAAATTCGACTCCCATGGTTATCAACTACAATTGGCCCAACGGTTGCCCCTATGCTTCGATCTCTATTTTGATGATAACAAACATAAAACTAATGTATTTGTGAAGTTTTGAGTTTAAGTTGAGGTTACGATACGGGCACGAAGTTCGTTCGGAGAAATACCAAAAATTTGCAAAAATGGCTTTGTCGTCAATCGAATCGAAAATCCAGAGTTAGAAATAGATTTCATGTAATATGACTCTAGGAATATATCCCAAGCCAAATTGTAATGTTATCCAAGCCCAAACTCGGCAACGGAACCCGAAAACGAAGCGTGCAAGAAGAAACACAAAAAAATAGCCTCAACCCAAGTTCGGTCGACCGAATGAAGTCGAATATAGGTTGTAGGCTATTCGGTTGACCAGTCGATCGACCGAATGATTCCCGAAAGCGGCAGAATGCCTTCGATCTCTCGGCGGTCGATCGATGATCGACCGGCAAGAGACCGGGTGTCCCCAACAGGTAGAAAAATGCCAGTTGGGTGGAACTGCCAAGTGATGGGTTATAATTACCCATCACCAACCCTTTTAAACCCTCTTTCACTATTTGTTAAAGTATTCCAAGAGAAATTAGTGCCTTCTAAGCTTGATTTGCTCGTGCTTGCTTCACCAATCGACAATCCCTCTCAAGCGCTCGTCTCGCCTCGACGCTGGCTTCGATTCAATCTCACCATCTTGTCGAGTTGGAGGCATTGAAGGCTTTGGAAGGAGCTCTTTGTTGTGGTCTACTCTTTACCTCATTTTGTTTTATTTTTACTTGTTATTAAGCTAGATTTTCTTTGTTAGCTTGCTAGGTGTGCTAGGTTAAACACCTTAGGATTTCCTTTGTGGAATTGTGTTTTGCCTAGGTGAATAGGTTTGAGGCATTCTCAAAGTGTTGAGAAGCGAGTCTTCGGTTGTATTCAAAGGGAAACACATAGACTATAAAGGATTTGATTAGAAATCCTTGGTGTGGAGCCGAGGTAGTGGAGTAGGCAGTTGGCCGAACCACTATAATTTTTTGACTTTGCATTGCCTTGTTTTTATTGCTTATAATTGCTTTTCATACGAGCTATCGCATATCATTTAGTCGAAATTAATTTGGGTTGAAGTTGGAATTGATTTCAAAGAAATTGAATAGAAGTTAAAATTAACCCAACACTATTCAACCCCCCGTTCTAGTGTGGGTATTTGAACAACATTTGGTATCAGAGCCTAGGTCGTAGGATTAGATTTAACCATCCACCCTACTGTGGGCGAAATAGCGACACTAGATGGGGGGTGAATAGTGTGGTTACTAAATTGATTAGCCTAAATTCTGATTTTAAATATTTACTTAGATTGTTTAGGCGATTTGCAATTTGATGATTATATGCCGAAGCGATAAATGATAAAACATTTAAAACAAACAATAAATCAATGCAAACATGTAAATTTATAGTGGT
Source organism: Canna indica (assembly GCA_034359265.1). NCBI lineage: Eukaryota > Viridiplantae > Streptophyta > Magnoliopsida > Zingiberales > Cannaceae > Canna > Canna indica. The sequence continues at coordinate 44,337,259 of CP136892.1, forward strand.
TCGGCCCCAATGCCTACTCCACTACCTAAGCACCCCGCTTAGGATTTCCAAACTAGTTTTACTAGATTAATTTACGTTTCGCTTACACAGAGGACTTTTTACTTGAAGAGACGCACTCTCGACCGAAGGCACTTCCACACCTGAAAGTCACCGCCTTCTTATCGAGATCCCTCTTCCACCTCAAGCCTAAGGGACAACAAAACTAATCCTAGTAATCACTAAGTATACACAAGTGGCTTTACTCCTACACCAAGGATACCACTTCATAAACAAGACCTAACAACCTAGGTCTTACAAACTCAAATTCTAAAATAGTTCAAATAAACAGATAAAATACAATCAAAAGAGCTACAATATAAAACAAGAATAAAAGCTCTTTTTAATCCTTCCTGAAACCACCTCTATGTCATTTTGTCCATATCCATATGAATTTTCCATCCTAAGTGCTTGGAAACATGTCATACCTATTCCTAAACATGTTTATGGAGTTTGGACTTAAAATAAAATGTCCAAGTTGATTTGTTGACTTGGATCAAACATTTCCAAGTTAAGTCACCTAAACTAAGATACCAATTGTATTTGTTCATCTAGACATGAATTTTCAAGTTTTAAATATCTAGACTTATGTGATATGTGTATCTAAACATGTTCATTTGGTGTTTACTCAAAATGAGGTCTCTAATATGAGTTTTAACCTAGAACAAGTTTCATTCAATCAAGATATCATGAAATTGCCTAAGTTATCCAAATTTTTCTTACTCGTAAAAATTCAAACATTTATCATGCAAAATCAATCATGAGTATATCGAGACATCATTAAAGCATTAATATTCAATTATCATACTAAGATTTTTGTAAAGTTAAATTCATACCTTATTTTTAGAAATTCTATTTCATTTCAAGTTTAACTTAACATGAAGTCTCTAAAGAAGAATTTTAACCTAGTTCAAGTTTCATTCAATCAAGATATCATGAAATTGAGCTAAGTTAACCAAAATTTTCTAACTCATGAAGATTCAAATATTTATCATGCATAATCAATCATGAGCATAGAGAAATCATTTAAGCATGAATATTCAATTATTTTACAAAGATTTTTGCAAAATTAAATTCATACCTTATTTCTTGAAAATTTGCCCAACTTTTCATTTCCTTTTTCATTTTCTTTTAGATAGCATAGCTTTCCAATTCTTAACTTGCAAGAAGGCTTCATTAGTATCAAAATGAAATTATATGCCTACTAGCAAGCTAGCATACTAAATAGCAAGGTTCAATGCAAATTCTCATTAAAAATTCAACCTATACTAGATAGTAAAGATTCATTTTAAAGAATTAACATGTTATCAAAATGAATTAAAGAGATCATAAGATGTGAAACATTTGAGGAATAAGATCCCTAAATATGTTTAACTAGTTTGGACTTAAAAGAATGTCTCTAATGGTAAGTATCAACCTAGAGCAAGTTTCATTCAATGAAGTTTGCCTAAGTTCTAAAATTCTGCCTACTCATGAGAAATCAAGGATCTTACATGTAATTACCACCATGAGTATAGAAACATAGTTTAAGCCTAGAAATTGAGGTATAACACTAAGATTTTGAATTTATCAAAGTTATACCCTATTCATGATAATTTAGCCAAACTAATTTTTTTCTTCCTAATTAGCCTTCCTAAAATACTTATAACTTGCAAGTAAGCTACACTAATATTTTTAGAGAAAATATAGCTACTTAGCAAGCTAACTCAACCAAAAAGCAAAGAGAAGCATCAAGTATCATTATCAAATGTCACTTTGCTAAATGGTTTCAAATTCATTTCAAAAGATGAAATCGAGTGATATCAAAATGAATTTTAAGATATCACAAATGAAGTAAGAATAAAAACATGATCTCCAACCCTTCCTATTGGTTGAAAACCGAAAGCCACAATTAGCCTACGATTTAAAACTGCAAGGTCGCTTAAGCCCATTACAGGCCACCAGGGTCTCCGAAGAGACCGGGAAATCAAAAATCAAAAATGTTTTTGAAATATATTAAGAGCGGGGAAATCAACTAATATTAATCATATATCAACTCCAACTATAATCTTAAGCAATGGGATATAGGAGATGATACCGGAATAATTTTGATGCCAACTTCACCTAAGGCATCAAGGTAGCTTGAAGTTGCAACCAAGGGATGATTCATCATTCAAGTCCATGGTCAACTCCAATACACCACTTCTCATTCATCCTTGTGTGGTAGCTCCCCCTACAAAAGAAGATGAGACTTTTGGTACCCAAATGGCTTTGGGTCCTTGGGGGTGAGTTGGCCTAGGAATCCAAAGTGTCTTAACTACACTTGGATTTTTCTTAAATGCACAATCAAAAATAGCATGGCCAAAAATACCACAACAAAAATAATGTCCATTAAATTTCTTTTTATTTTTGTTATGGACATGAGATTTATTTTTAGAATGCATGTCATGTGAAACATGATAAGTATGAGCATTCTTAGAAACCTCATTCATCTTCTCATAATTATGAGGTCTAATGGTAGAATGCATTCTTAGAAACCTCATTCATCTTCTCATCTTCTCATAAGAAACCTCATTCATCTTCTTATATAAAACATTTTTCTTTTGAGGTTTTCTAAATGAGACATTTTGATGTTTAGAGTTAAAAGAGGAAGTATTAACTTTCTTACTCAAAATCAATATCTCATTTTTCAAATCATCTATGGATTTATGCAATGCATGAATTGATTTTAACTTGCAATTCTCATTTTCTAAATTGTTATTTTTAAGCTTCAAATCCTTAAGCTCATGTTCTACATTTTCATGGCATGAATCAAATGACCTAGATCTCAATTTTTCATTTTCTAGTTTGGATTCATGCAAATGAGAATTAAGCACCATATTTTCCTTTTTCAATCTTTTATTTTCGTTATCTTTTCTAACAAGCAAGGCATACATTTTTTGACATTCATCAACTAGTTCTTCATATGGCATATTGAATGAACTAGATGAGCTAGTACTAACATTATTATTATGACTAGAAGAGCTATGGGCATCAAAACCAGGATTAGTAGTAGGTGTGTGACCATTGTCATCACCACCTTCATCAAAAGTTCTAATTTCTTCGGTTTTGGCATAATCATATAAAACATTTAACGAGGCCCGTAAATCAAAAGCCGAAGAACAATGCATGACTTTTTCTAAGATGTCATTTGGTAATGTGTAAATAATACAATTCATTGCATCTCCATTATACTTAAACATTTTCTTATCCATTTCACTCCAAGCATGCATATCATCCTTAGGTTCAATGAATTCCCAATTTAACATGTTAAAGACTCCAAACCCTTTAGTCTTTAAATATGTGTACATCCTATATTTTCACAGACCAAAGTTTGAGTCATCAAACCTAGGGGGTGTAGACGCTACCGACTCTAGAGTCATTTCAAGATCGAGACAAGGTGTAGAAGAGATGGTGAAATCTCAAGCTACGAACCCGCTCTAATACCAAATGTGGGCGAAATGGCGACACTAGAGGGGGGGTGAATAGTGTGGTTACTAAATTGATTAGCCAAAATTCTGGTTTTAAATGTTTACTTAGATTGTTTAGGCGATTTGCAATTCGATAATTATATGCGAAAGCGATAAATGATAAAGCAATTAAAACAAACAATAAATCAATGCAAACACGCAAATTTATAGTGGTTCGGCCCCAATGCCTACTCCACTACCTAAGCACCCCGCTTAGGATTTCCAAACTAGTTTTACTAGATTAATTTATGTTTCCCTTACACAGAGGACTTTTCACTTGAAGAGACGCACACTTGACCTAAGGCACTTCCACACCTGGAAGTCACCGCCTTCTTATCGAGAGCCCTCTTCCACCTCAACCCTAAGGGACAACTAAACTAATCCTAGTAATCACTAAGTATACACAAGTGGCTTTACTCCTTCTACACCAAGGATACCACTTCACAAACAAGACCTAACAACCTAGGTCTTACAAACTCAAATTCTAAAATAGTTCAAATACACAGATAAAATACAATCAAAAGAGCTACAATATAAAACAAGATTAAAAACTCTTTTTAATCCTACAAAAACCTCCAACTCACCAAGAAGTAGAGATTGGGTTGAAGCCCGAGTTGAGGAGCAGACTACGCTTGTAGAAGAACTCAACAGAGGAACGGAGTGCGCTGCGATTACTCCTTGGAAGGCTTTAAATCTCCCTTAGAATACTCAATGATAACTATAAGAGAGGGAGAAGAAAATTAAATGAAGTATATGAGGGTATATTTATACCCTACTGAAGAAATGGCAGCTCAACGGATAGTTTTCTATCCGTTGTAGGCCGCCAGTCGATTGGTCGGTCGACCGCTCCTTCGACCGCCATTTTTTTCTCTCAGGTCGGTCGACCGACGGGTTGACCGCCAAGATGCAAATTTTGTGATCCGCCATTCGGTCGACCGACGCGATCTTGCATCATTGGTTTATACGCAGGTCGGTCGACCGCCAACCTTACTGCCTATTTCAGGCCTCTATCGGTCGACCGATCTGTCCACCGAAGTAGCCACTGCCTGTTTTAGGCACTGTTCGGTCGACCAATCGGTCGACCGATAAGGCTACTGCCTGATACCTTACCCTATTCGGTCGACCGCCCGGTCGATCGAATTTACGTTGAAACTTATTTTTTAGCCTATTTTCTTCTGCGCTTTGTCTCCGGGTTCCGGCTTTCAACGAGCATCATCTTGGAGAGCTTTCATGTGATCTTTGAGCCCATCCAATGCGACTTTGGTGCACTCGTCGATCTTCGAGAAACTTCTGCAACGAACCCGAGCGCGATGATCAAAGTCCTTCTGATTTCTGATTTCTTCCGATATTTTCGATCGAGGACATCGAACGCTAATTGATATGGAACCTGAAACATATTCTCAATGAAATCATTAGTCTCATGTTTGTTATCATCAAAACCATCAAAACCGAGATTAAGGCTAATGTTGAAAATCTAAAGCCAACACCTACAATTTAGAATGTCTAGCGATATCCAACTAGCTCAAGGGTCCTCTACTCATACTCCACGATGATTCGATGGAAACAACTATGCCTATTGGAAGATACGCCTGAATAACTTCCTACAATCACTAGGCATGGATGTATGGAGAAAGATACAAGTAGAGTACAAGCAACCCACTAAGGATATGGATGAGTGGAGCCCGGATGAAGTTAAACTCTATAATGCAAATGCCGAGGCCATCAATGCACTATATTGTGGCCTATCTATTAATGAGTTTAATATGATTTCCACTTGTAAGTCGGCATATGAACTTTGGAGTGTCCTAGAGACTACACATGAATGGACTTCACAAGTTAAGGAATCCAAGATAAACCTCCTCATGCATGACTATGAAATGTTTAAAATGCTATCACATGAATCAATTGATGCCATGTATGCTAGATTTCAAAATATTACAAATGGATTAGCTAACCTTGGTAGAGACATAAAGGAAGAGGAGAAGGTAAGGAAGCTCCTCAGTTCCCTTCCAAAAGCTTGGGAGCCAAAGGTCATTGCAATCATGGAAGCCAAGAATTTGGGCATGTTGAAGCTTACCGAGCTCATTGGGTCTCTCATGACACATGAGATTCATATGAATTAATACAAGGAGAAAGATGGATACCCGCAAAGGCAAGAACATTGCCTTAAAAGCATCACACCGTGTTGAAGAACCTTCATCATCCGAGGAAGAAGTGGTCGATTTTAAAGAAATGGCGATGATGGCAAGGAGATTCATGAACTTCATGAGGGGCGACATGAGACATGAGAAAAGGCAAAGGAGGCTACACATGCTTTAATTGCAATAAAACTGAACACCTAAGGAAGGATTGCCACTCCTCATGATGGTCTCTACCTCCTACCCCAACAAGAAGGACAAGTATAAGAAGAAGAAGAAGGCAATGATGGCTTCTTGGGATGAGAGTGAATCCTCATCAAGTGAAGAGGAGACCAAAAGTGAGAAGATAAATCTTTGCCTTATGGCAAATGAAAGTGAGGTAAAATTTATTTCGGTGAAACCTCATTTACTCAAGAAGAATTAGAATTTGATCAAATGCATGATGAATTCAATGTCATTAGGAAGAAGTTCAAAGAGCTTAAAAAGGATAACAAGTCTTTGGAAATTGAAAATGATAACTTGCTAATTTCATGCAATGTCTCAAGGAAAGAAGTAGTTTTGCCGTGAGTCGGGAGAGAGCGTCTGCTAACACGTTGAGCGTATGATGATTTAGAAAGATTGACCTGCACCAGTATTAAAGATATGTTCGACTTTCTAAATGACTACAGGGTATTAGCATCAAAATCAGGAAGGATGTATATATCCCCTGAGTTATCCGAAAAGATCTTCTGAAAGATGCCACCTTTAATCGGCAAAGAATTGGAGGCAGCCTTCAAACTGAAACATCCAGGGAACACCATTGGAGTACTACCTCGTATTCATTTCATTTATCAATATTTGGAAGATCAGTGCAAAAGAGCAGCATTTCAAAGAAGCCTGAAGGATCTATCCATCTGCAACAAGATCCCAATACCAGGCTACTACAATAAAAGTAAGAAATATAGCCTAAGGAAGGCAAAGAATTATAAAGGAAAACCGCATGACACACATGTCAGGATCTTCAAGAGAAAGCATTCTGATAGAATGAAGAAATGCAAATGTTTTATTTGCGGATCTTACTGTTCCCAATTCGTTTAATATAGGCAGGAAACTCACAATAATCAAATCCAGTTTCCCAACCTATCAAGACAGGGATATATTGATTAAGGAACCCCTGGACTACACAAAATTCCTACTCACAGAGAATGAATATATTAAGGCTGAGCTCAAAACCGTCAAAGAAGAAAATGAGAAGCTAAAAAGCCAAGGAGACATAGAAGACCTAGAAGAGGAATTTAATAACCTCAGCTTGGAGGAAGAATTGAGGCAACGAAAGGGTAAGTCCCTCATCATAGAAGAAGAACCTGAAGAGTTAAGAATGCTGAAGAAAGCAAGTGTTCATGAAACTATGAATAAACTTTCTACGCAAACTTCTGGACTGGTTCAGGAATTCGCATCAGTGGCTGACAAAGTTGATCAACCAAAAGGCAAGCGAATCCTGAACAGGTTATACAATATAACCATTATTATGGAAATTGCTCAAGTAAAACTACCGTGTCCCTGGATAAATCTGATCTACCCTATGAATCGGCCTTCATAATTCTGCTTCAAGACGCAGATGAAAGTGGTTAAGTCAAGACGCACCAATGGAAGTGGTTAAGTCACTAAGAGCCACTATCATCTCAATCAGTGACCTATTGATTCAAGAAGAAGAAGCAAACGCTTTATACACCTGGGATGATGAAACTGAAGAAATCAATGATGACAATGATGAAGCTATAAGTTTGCTTATGGAGGAAATGACGGTACGAAGTTTTGAATACTACGAATACTATCCCGAGGCTCGAGCATACTTTCCTATAAACTCACCCTTAGATTGGGAAGATCTCCCTGATCCAGATGATCACCGAAGCATCTATGAGAACAGACGTATATTTGATCGTGTACAAGCAGTAAGACAGAGTATACGGGCTTTACAAGCTGAAAACGCACAAGAGCAAGATATATGGAACGACGAAGAAGTCCCCCAAAAAGAATCAGAAGAAGAAATATGGCACCACCAGGTTTCCTCACACAATGAGTTACCAGAATGTTCTTATGCCAGAAATACGCCCGAAAGGATAGAAGAAAGACATAAGGAGTACTGGCAACAAGTTCAAGAAGAACATAATCTATTCAAAGCCGCAATGAAGAAAATAGATGACGACACAAAAGAATTCTTCGAAGAAGTAGAACGGCAGCAACACTGGAGGTCCGGTATACAACCAGATCGGACGCCTCCAACGCGGGATCCCGAAACAATCAGAAAAGGGAAATATCCCGCAGAGGATGAAGAGTAAAAACCAAGACCAAGTACCACGGGGGAAGCGAAAACCCCCTCAACAAATATTCGCAGTTTATCTTAATATGTTTATTATTTTTGCAGATGATTTTAGATAAGTTGAAGGAGCTCGTGACGATCAACCACACAGCACAAGCTGCAAGGAGGGATATTTCAAAGGCTCAACACTGGGCTATCCTCAGCAGAGCGACAGGCCTTGAGGAACTCGAACACCTCACAGGAAAAATACTATTCAAATACCCAAGGCATTCTGACAAATTAAACAAATGGGTACGAAAGGTACAGGAAATACATCAGGAACAAACAATAAGAGCAACTGATGAGGTAGGAAAATTGTTAGCCATAGCCCATCTCCAAAAGGCTAGGCTTGAACAGGAAGCATCAAAAGGCCATTGGGTTGAAACAAGAGGACCCAATAAAGGATCAAAGAGTAACTGGGCAGAAGACGCACTGGGACCAGTTAACCAGCATATTGATAACCTCGCACAATGTCACAGGATGCTTTGCAGCAGCAGGAGCAGCAATATCCACTGGATGTGACAGAAGATAAGAACGAATCTTAATAATAGAGCAATCAGTAATGCTGCATCATGTCACGACTACTTTACTTTTATTATTGTCACGTTTCCTTAGCTGTAAAGGATAAAGGACGATGTATAATGCAAGAGAATCTTATCCCACTGTAGATGTCAATAATGCAATGGACGATGGGGCCCAGAGCGCACCCGCATTGCAATTATTGAGCTTCCCCCGGGATAGCTTCTCCCATGGCCTATATAAGGCCACCCACTATGGAGTTGCAGAGGCAGACTGGCAACCCCCAGAAATCCTCTACTTCTCCCTTAAGCTTTGAGTTTGTAAGTGTGAAGTGTGATTAAGTGTGAAAATTAATATAAGCATAAGCTTTCAGATTTGCCTACATATTCTCTATTCCCAGTTCCCGCGTCTTTTATGACCTGAGAACTCCATCGATCCAATCATATAACCGCTATTCCGCACCCTCGTAACCGCGCAATCTCCACTACCAACCCACCTGGTATCAGAGCTACGTTTACTTACAAGGTACTTACTCCAGTTATAACCTCTCACTTTATTTGCATTGTTAAAGCTTGATATTTATACTCTAAGCTAAGATCATCTAGGATAGGCGATAAAGGGGATAACAGTACCCAAAATAGGCGAACATTTCCCATACTTTCGTAATCCTAGTTAGAACTTAGCCAAGCGTATTTATATTCTGCTTTATAATCATATGAGTGATTGGAATCTAACTCCTGCAAGTTCTATTTATCAAGAAGCTCTTAAAGCTACTGAATCTCTTGGCGCACCAGCTGAAGGATTCATTAAACCCGCTTCAATAAATATAAAACACTCTGAATGCTTACATAAACAACTTAATACACTTCCCCAACTTACCTGTAAAATAAAAGAACAGTTGGAAGAACTCACTGCTGAAGTAAGAACACTTAAGTTAGCTAAAGAAAAAGCTAGTCCACAATCCTTATCAGATTCTATTGACGCTCTTACCAAAGATCTACAGAAGCTGAAGATCGGAGAAACATCAGTCAAATCTCCAAAACCACCAGGGAAGCTCTACGTCTTTAAAAATCCAAAAGATATCTTTGATCTAGAGAAGAGCAAGCTGAACAAATGACTTCCACCAACAGAACTACGACAAGAACGGAAGTCCTTGCCCCAAGACCTTCTATCTCGGGCAATGATAACAGACAACCAACAATCGATGACCAGATAAGGAGCTACCGTCTAAGCAACCGCTTAAGACATGAGGTACAAAGAAGAGTGACCTCAAACAGCCGATGAGCTGGCTTCAAACGCAGTCTTGAGTCTCAGATAGACCCAAACGCCGAGCTCACCGTCTCTCAATACCAGAGAGCCCAACAAGTTCCTGCAGAGACCTTATATCAGGCAGGATGGGCTGAACGAAGTCATCGGGTGTACCAGCACTATTCCGATGAAAGAATTCTCGTAACGGAAGGTTCACAACTTGAACTACCCTTTATAACTGATCAGAGTTACTCTGTGTTAGTACAGGAAGGCCTACAGCACTTGCATATAGGCATGATCATGATCCGACTACATACCCTACATCGAAGAAGTGCAGGCGTCAACGCCCTGATATTACTCAGAGATACTAGATGGTCTGATGACCGTTCGGTCATCAGCTCTATGGAAATTGATCTTACAACAGGCACACAGCTGGCATACACGGCGCCTGACATCACAATTAGTATCCATGATTTCCGAGAACACATACAACTAGTAGTCCAAACACACGGATATACTGGATGGCAGGGAGGTGAAAGTAACCTCCTACTCTCCCGTTCTCTACTTGGGAGATTGTCCAACACCAGTCACACCAACTTTCGCTACAACGTGCAGCATGTAGCAGATCACCTCGCAAGCAAAGGGATTCGAGCAATTCCTGGACAAATACGAACAACAGAGAGCTTGCAAGGGCAGCAGTGGATAATTAGACCGGCTCTTATTCCTGTAATAAGAAACCCACAAACGTCTAATATACGCACTCGGACGGACGGAGCATTAGCTGTTCAGTTCACAGACTATGCAATTCAACCATCTTCCTCCCTTGATGATGAACTCCAGGAGGAGTTTGCCGCCATGCTCTATGATGAACCCGATTGGAGTATGACGGTTATCCATCAATTCATGACGGTTACTGATGACACCTATTACGATAATACACCTCCAAAATGGGATATATCTGAAGAAGATGATAATATATCTCCTACTAAGATTAAGTGGGACTTAATCTTTTCTGATGGGGAAGAAGAGGAGGTCACAAACCGACCAATTTTTTATGACAGTCTTGACGATGACGAAGAAGAAGAGGATGATTTTGAAACACGATTCAGCAAATTCAACCTCACAACAGAAGAAACTGCATATACTACTGAATTCGAGTACCCAGTATTTAGAAAATTAAAGGAAGCCGTCAAAACGGAGTCAGCATTCACAACGGGCGAGTCATCATCGGTCACTCAAATACCAAGGGAACCAATTATGGGACCAGCTATGTACCCACCCAGTAGTGACCAAAGAAGACCAATTTACCAAGGAGATTCCAGCTCGATGAATGCAAAAATCAACAACCTCAGAGGAGGATACTCGAAGGCGAACAATGAAAGGTTCACCCTACCATCAGCCCAATCCAATACTGGGGCCATCTTGGTACTACCGGAAAATATGGGGCAATATGGCGACGTTATCTCCAGATGGGAGTCCATAACGTTAAATTTGGTGAACGAAAGAACTTGGACAGATAATAAATCCAAGGTATGTTTCGTAGAAAACTTATTAGGAGAGATCGAGAAGAAAATGTGGATTCAGTGGAGAATGGCGTACCCAGTCGAGTATGATGAACTGGTGGGCATAGCCGATGATCCTCAGAATATTCTCTCTCAAGTAAGACGAATGGTTTTGCTAGAAGACCCTACAACAGGCTCGACGGATGAGCAGAACCGAGCGTATGATGATTTAGAAAGATTGACCTGCACCAGTATTAAAGATATGTTCGACTTTCTAAATGACTACAGGGTATTAGCATCAAAATCAGGAAGGATGTATATATCCCCTGAGTTATCCGAAAAGATCTTCCGAAAGATGCCACCTTTAATCGGCAAAGAATTGGAGGCAGCCTTCAAACTGAAACATCCAGGTAACACCATTGGAGTACTACCTCGTATTCATTTCATTTATCAATATTTGGAAGATCAGTGCAAAAGAGCAGCATTTCAAAGAAGCCTGAAGGATCTATCCATCTGCGACAAGATCCCAATACCAGGCTACTACAATAAAAGTAAGAAATATAGCCTAAGGAAGGCAAAGAATTATAAAGGAAAACCGCATGACACACATGTCAGGATCTTCAAGAGAAAGCATTCTGATAGAATGAAGAAATGCAAATGTTTTATTTGCGGTGAAGAAGGACACTATGCTCGGGACTGCAGGAAGAAACAAGGAAATATAGCCCGAGCAGCAATTATAGAGAACCTTGACCTCCCGGAAGATTGGGATGTCTTATCAGTAGATCTAAACGAGCCGGACAGTGATGCAATATGCTCGTTGTCAGAAGGAGAAAATGGGACAGCACATACCGTGTCCCTGGATAAATCTGATCTACCCTATGAATCGGCCTTCATAATTCTGCTCGAAGACGCAGATGAAGAAGTAATTCTGGTAGTTACTACAACCGCAACGGCAACAGCACAAGAAAACTACACTTGGAGGACAGCAGAGAATAATTGGAGAACAAACATAACGCTTCCCGACATTATGAACAATTGTGTCCATCGGTGGGAAGACAATTCTCCAGAAATTACATTAGGATGTGAGCGATGCACATGCTGCAAGGAATTCACAAATCCTATGATGAGAGCTCACTGCAGAAGCTGTCTGCTAACAGTATGTCCAATGTGCTCCCGATTTAATATAGGCAGGAAACTCACAATAATCAAATCCAGTTTCCCAACCTATCAAGACAAGGATATATTGATTAAGGAACTCCTGGACTACACAAAATTCCTACTCGCAGAGAATGAATATTTTAAGGCTGAGCTCAAAACCGTCAAAGAAGAAAATGAGAAGCTAAAAAGCCAAGGAGACATAGAAGACCTAGAAGAGGAATTTAATAACCTCAGCTTGGAGGAAGAATTGAGGCAACGAAAGGGTAAGTCCCTCATCATAGAAGAAGAACCTGAAGAGTTAAGAATGCTGAAGAAAGCAAGTGTTCATGAAACTATGAATAAACTTTCTACGCAAACTTCTGGACTGGTTCAGGAATTCGCATCAGTGGCTGACAAAGTTGATCAACCGAAAGGCAAGCGAATCCTGAACAGGTTATACAATATAACCATTATTATGGAAATTGCTCAAGTAAAACCTTTTCGGGTACAAGCCATACTCGACACTGGTGCCACGGTCTGCTGTATAGACCAAGACTCCATACCAGAAGAAGCACTAGAGCCCAGTGCATATCTGATATTAATCAATGGAGTAAATTCACAGCAGTTGGCAAGCAAGAAGCTGAAAAATGGAAATATGCTGATCGAAGAGAATCGATTTTCCATCCCTTTTACTTATGCCTTTCCTATGAGCAAGAAGGATGGCATACAAATGCTAATTGGCTGCAATTTCATACGGGCAATGAAAGGTGGTCTGAGAATTGAGGAACAGTCAATCACTTTCTACAAGAAGGTAACGACGATTACAACCAGAACAGATGCTGAAATTTCTGCAGTAGCATCACTGGATGAATTCAACCTAACTGAAGAAGAATACCTTGACGTATTAAGTGCAACAACCACAAGTGAAGGATTTAAGGAATCTGAAAAATTCCAGAGAAGGTTCAAACCTTTATTACAACAACTGAAGGATCAAGGATTTATTGGTGATAATCCAATCGCCCACTGGGGTAAGAATCAAATTACGTGTAAAATTGATATCATAAATCCTGATTTAACTATCCAGGATAAACCTCTAAAGCACGTAACTCCGGCGATGAAAGATCAGTTCAGTAAGCACATACAAAGTCTGCTTCAGATAGGGGCAATCCGACCAAGCTCTAGCAGACACAGAACTATGGCCATGATAGTTCACTCAGGCACAAGTGTTGATCCTGTAACAAAGAAGGAAGTTAAAGGAAAAGAACGACTAGTCTTCAACTACAGAACCCTCAACGACAATACATACAAGGATCAGTATAGCCTACCAGGTATAAATACAATCCTGAAACGAATTGGGAACAGTAAGATTTTCTCAAAATTCGATCTCAAAAGTGGATTCCATCAAGTAGCAATGGATCCAGACTCAATCCCTTGGACAGCTTTTATTGTTCCTGGCGGACTTTACGAATGGCTAGTAATGCCATTTGGGCTTAAGAATGTGCCCTCTATCTTCCAGAGAAAAATGGATAAGTGCTTCAAAGGTACGGAAGCATTTATAGCCGTTTATATAGATGATATATAGAGGATTTCTGGGGGTCGGTAGTGGAGATCGCGCGGTTACGAGGGTGCGGAATAGCGGTTATATGATTGGATCGATGGAGTTCTCAGGTCATAAAAGACGCGGGAACTGGGAATAGAGAATATGTAGGCAAATCTGAAAGCTTATGCTTATATTAACTTTCGCACTTAATCACACTTCATACTTACAAACTCAAAGCTTAAGGGAGAAGTAGAGGATTTCTGGGGGTTGCCAGTCTGCCTCTGCAACTCCATAGTGGGTGGCCTTATATAGGCCATGGGAGAAGCTATCCCGGGGGAAGCTCAATAATTGCAATGCGGGTGCGCTCTGGGCCCCATCGTCCATTGCATTATTGACATCTGCAGTGGGATAAGATTCTCTTGCATTATACATCGTCCTTTATCCTTTACAGCTAAGGAAACGTGACAATAATAAAAGTAAAGTAGTCGTGACATGATGCAGCATTACTGATTGCTCTATTATTAAGATTCGTTCTTATCTTCTGTCACATCCAGTGGATATTGCTGCTCCTGCTGCTGCAAAGCATCCTGTGACATTGTGCGAGGTTATCAATATGCTGGTTAACTGGTCCCAGTGCGTCTTCTGCCCAGTTACTCTTTGATCCTTTATTGGGTCCTCTTGTTTCAACCCAATGGCCTTTTGATGCTTCCTGTTCAAGCCTAGCCTTTTGGAGATGGGCTATGGCTAATAATTTTCCTACCTCATCAGTTGCTCTTATTGTTTGTTCCTGATGTATTTCCTGTACCTTTCGTACCCATTTGTTTAATTTGTCAGAATGCCTTGGGTATTTGAATAGTATTTTTCCTGTGAGGTGTTCGAGTTCCTCAAGGCCTGTCGCTCTGGTGAGGATAGCCCAGTGTTGATCCTTTGAAATATCCCTCCTTGCAGCTTGTGCTGTGTGGTTGATCGTCACGAGCTCCTTCAACTTATCTAAAATCATCTGCAAAAATAATAAACATATTAAGATAAACTGCGAATATTTGTTGAGGGGATTTTCGCTTCCCCCGTGGTACTTGGTCTTGGTTTTTACTCTTCATCCTCTGCGGGATATTTCTCTTTTCTGATTGTTTCGGGATCCCGCGTTGGAGGCGTCCGATCTGGTTGTATACCGGACCTCCAGTGTTGCTGCCGTTCGACTTCTTCTAAGAATTCTTTTGTGTCGTCATCTATTTTCTTCATTGCGGCTTTGAATAGATTATGTTCTTCTTGAACTTGTTGCCAGTACTCCTTATGTCTTTCTTCTATCCTTTCGGGCGTATTTCTGGCATAAGAACATTCTGGTAACTCATTGTGTGAGGAAACCTGGTGGTGCCATATTTCTTCTTCTGATTCTTTTTGGGGGACTTCTTCGTCGTTCCATATATCTTGCTCTTGTGCGTTTTCAGCTTGTAAAGCCCGTATACTCTGTCTTACTGCTTGTACACGATCAAATATACGTCTGTTCTCATAGATGCTTCGGTGATCATCTGGATCAGGGAGATCTTCCCAATCTAAGGGTGAGTTTATAGGAAAGTATGCTCGAGCCTCGGGATAGTATTCGTAGTATTCAAAACTTCGTACCGTCATTTCCTCCATAAGCAAACTTATAGCTTCATCATTGTCATCATTGATTTCTTCAGTTTCATCATCCCAGGTGTATAAAGCGTTTGCTTCTTCTTCTTGAATCAATAGGTCACTGATTGAGATGATAGTGGCTCTTAGTGACTTAACCACTTCCATTGGTGCGTCTTGAGTTTCTTCCATTGCTTCCTCAAGATCATTGATGTATGCTGTCATGTATGCAGGGATTTCTCTTACAATAACTAGTTTTGCCGTGAGTCGGGAGAGAGCGTCTGCTAACACGTTGAGCTTTCCTTCAATGTGCTCAAAGTGTATCTGAATGCCGGTTCCGGTAATAAAATCCACAAAATTAAGCCATCTGACTCTTGAAGGCTTGTTCTGATTGGATTTATTGTGGAAACTAATAATCGCCTGACAGTTTGTCCTTAGCGTAATCTCCTTCTTATCTAGGTAGTGTATTTTTAAGGCATTCAGGGTTTCCATGCATGCATGGATCTCTGCATCAATCGTTGCTTTGACTACCGAGAATTTGCCACTTGCATAAGCACAGACTCGTTCTGACTGTCTCCTATCATATCTCTTATGCTTCCACTTGCAAATACCACCCCATCCCTCCATGCATCCATCTGTTTCAAGGATTATGTATGCGTCTGGGGGCGGTAATTCAAGATCTGGCAAATTCTGTACCAGTGTTTTGACTTTGGCGATAAGCTCTCTGTCTGAGGGTTTTATCCTTTTATCTCCATGGGCTCCTATTTTAGAATACAAAGGCCCCAATAACGTCCCCATGTTGGGAATATAGCTCCTGGCGTAGTTTAGAATTCCTAACCAGGTTCTTAATCCCGTCTTCATCTTCAATTGTTCTTCATCAAAAGAAACAATCTTCTTAATGATATGAGGTTGAAGCCTAATTTTGTTTTTCCCAATGATGGCTCGATACCCTTAAAGAAGAAAAGCATGCCTTAGATGATGCTAAGAAAAACTTAGAAAATGAAAACAAAAAATTGTAAAATGAGAACAAGTTCTTTAAATGATCGAGTAGATAACTTGAATGATAGCATGCTAAACTTAAAAAAGGAACTATGCTATCAATCTTTTTCTAAGCGGTTGCTCAAAATATATGACAGGTGATATCAATCTTTTTGCAACCCTATCAAGTAAGGATGGTGGACATGTGACATTTGGAGACAATGCGAAAGGTAAGATTGTTAGTATTGGTGATATAGGTATACTTCCCTACCCATGTATTAAAAATGTTTTACTAGTTGATGGGTTAAAGCATAACTTGATTAGTATATCTCAATTATGTGATAATGGTTATGTAGTCATTTTCGATGCATCAAAATGCATCATTAGAAGTGCACCATCTAATGATATTGTGTTTATTGGAAATATGCAAGAAAATGTTTATACATTAGTTTTAAATGTTTTGCTTAATCCTCATGTTAGATGCTTAGTTGTCATAGAAAATGATTCTTGGTTGTGGCATAGAAGGCTAGGACATGCTAGCATATGCCTCATCCAAGAAATAACAAAAAGGGACTTAGTTAAAGAAATACCTAAGATGAAATTTGAAAAAGACAAACTTTGTGTTGCATGTCAACATGGAAAACAGATTAAGTCCTCATTTCATAGCATTAATCAGGTTAGTACATCTAGAACACTAGAACTTGTGCACATGGATCTCTTTGGTCCTTGTGATGTTGCAAGTCTAGGTGGAAAGTTATATTGCTTTGTTTTGGTTGATGATTTTTCGAGATTTACATGAGTTTTCTTTCTAGCTAAGAAAAATGAAACTTTCGATTTCTTTAAAAAAATTGCTAGGAGAGTTATAAATGAAAAAAGAATTTCGATTTTGAAAATTAGAAGTGACAATGAAGGAGAATTTAAAAATGAAAAATTTCTGAATTTTGTAATGAATTAGGTATTTGTTGGCCCAAGATTTTCGATCTTGATCTTAATCTCGGTTTTGATGATAAAGAACATAGAACTAATGCCTGAGCAAGAAATATTTTCAGGTTCCAAATCGGTTTGCATGCGACGTCCCCAATCAAAAAAATCACAAAAGAATTGGAGGCTTCAGAGTCGAAAATGTCAAATTTAGTTTAGGACTTAATTTCTTTTATTGAAAATGTTCCTAAGCCTTAGTTCGAAGTCCTCATTGAGTTCACAATCCAAAAGAATGAAACTCGAACCCCGAAAACTTGAAAACTAGAAAAATCAAAAAGTGACCCTGAAAATTTCTAAGTATAGGGGGCTACTTGGAGGGCTACATAATTTAGATATTTTTTTGCCATCAAAAGTCCTAATAATTGTTTCTTAGGTAAAAATAAATTAAAGACATATTTTTAAAAAAAAATTGGAAACCCTTAACCTAAAAAAATAAGGCTTGAAAGGCTAGAAAACTTCAAACTACCCAGAATTCCCATAATGCCCCCAGCTAATTTTTAAAAACTACTTAGAATTCCCAAAATGCCCCCAAACGGCTATTTTTCAAATTAGATAAGGTTTGAATCGCTCTTTGCTTCCATACCCAAATACCAACTCTATAAATACATCCAAAACTCCCTTCCTAAGTCTCCCAACTATTTTATTGAGCCACCAAACATTCTATTGAGGCTTAAAGAGTGATTCTAAAGTGCAAATCCAAGTTTTCATCTCTCATTGTCTTCCTTCACTCTCAAGCCCTCAAATTTGGTGTGGATATCATCCTAACACTTGGAGTTCTAGGAGACATCAAGGAGAAGCTTCACTAAGTGTTTGTGATTTACTTAAGCTTTTCTCCTTGCATTTTCTACTTGTTATTTTGTTGTTTTAATTTCAACTCAAAATCGTTTGTAACAAGGTGTGGGTGACACACCTTGGGTTTGACTTGTGACAGTGGCGGACGTAAAAATTTAATGCAGGGGGGCCCAAAATATGCTATAAAAGAATATTTTAAAAAAATTATTCCAATACTTCATTTTGATGTTTCACTACCAAAAACTTCGTCATCTGCGACGGCTACCGCGATCGCAAAGCCGTCGCAGAAGAGCAACTGCGACGACAGAGGCTGTCGCAAATAGTTCGTCGTGGATAGTCTCGTCGCAAATTCTACGCGACCGCCACGTCACCATCGCCAAAGATGCATATATTGCGACGTAAACTAACGTCATAAAGGCCGTCGCATAGTTTTTGCGATCGATATTGCAACCGCATCTAGCGGTAGCAATGGTCGTCGTACAGTTTTTGCGATCGCTTCACACGATCATGTGGTGAGCATCTGCGACGGCTATGACGGTCGTAAAATCATCGTAGGCAAATATATATATATTTTTTTTTTAAATCAAAAATATATTAATTCCTATTCCAATATTTAATTAAAATATAGACAAAAGATAGTAGATTATAATATATAGACATCAAAATATTATTTACATCGTATCAAAACAATAATGTTTACATTATACCAAAATATTTTTTACATCGTATCAAAACAATAATGTTTATGTTATATCAAAATAAAATATCAAAAAAGTACATCAATGATGAGGTGCATCAGGCGACGAGGAGAGGGGCTGCGTGGGGAGCACATCAGTCGGCATCGATGATGATGATGTATCCGATGCTGATGACGTCGCACCGAATGATGGGGGAGGTGGAGGAGCTGGAGCACCAGGTATGAGAGAAGATATATGTGTCAAGTACTGGGTCATCTGCGTCATATGCTAAGTCATCTACATCATATGCTGAATCATCTGTGTCACAATATCTCTCATAGAGGCCATGTCGGCGCTGAGGCATTCCTAAGCAGTCTCGACGACCGCTAATCGGGCTTGATCCGCACATGATGTTGATGGACCAGCGAAGGAGGAGGTGAAAGCAGACGGCCCTGCACCATATGGTTGCAACAACGCTCGTGCGTGGGTCGTTGTGCCTATGCCATATACACTGCCGTGGCCGACGCCTGCCACCTGCATCCATGCGTCAGCATCAAGCTAATGCTGTGCAGGATCACCTCTCCGCTGGGTCATCAACTCACTATATGTGGCCTTTATATAAAAGTAAATTAATTAATTAAATTAATTATACATAATAGAACAAGATATTTTTTAAAATATATTATCTTACTAGTACCGTCTCTGGCCTCCTATTGATGAACTCACCCCGGCGAGGACCACGCTTGTATTTATGTGTCTCCTCGAAGACCCTTTGAAGATTAGATGGGATGAGTGTCCCCTGCTCATCTAGTGTCCCCTACAATAAAATAAATATAATTAATTTTTCTATAATAATAAGTGAAAAATAAAAATAGTTACTAAATTACTTACCAATCGATGCTCGTGGCTAATAAAAGGGATGGACCCATCGGTATGTCGGGCAACGAATCCTTCGACCAACGTCATCCGATTCTGGTGCGCCATCCGAGAGGCACCTTGCCATCCCTTTGACGCCCAGATATCGCATAATTGATCCCATACGTCGACCTCCATCCAGACTGGCTCGTGTCCCTTGAGCACATCCATAGGTGTATCTCTGTTACCGCCTATACTTGCGCGCGTCTCATCCCGCGCCCGATGGAAGATATCCTTGAAAAGCTTCTTGTTGTAAGTTTCCTAAGCATCCTTCACATGAGCCTCAATGGCGGGATCCCAAGTATATCGGGCCTACAAAAAGAAAACATTAATACAAGTTCACAAAAAGTAGATATTGAACATCATTAGAAAATTGTGAACTATGTCAAGTCCCTAAGCAGATTAATTGAGACCAATTTGTAGTCAGTATGTTGCTCTTGTTGACAGTCTCTAGTCAAAAACTGATATCAATTACATGGAGGAGGTGGTGGCTCCAAGTCTCCTTCTTTTCTCTTAGCATGTGTTGATTGCCAAGAATGAATTCTTGGTATCAAAGTCTTCAGAAATATCATGTTCACTCCAAAAGTCAATCTTGTTCTGATGAGATGATGACGATAAAGCATTAATTTGTGGGCATCACAACTATGACTTGGTGAATATCAATTTGCTTCCAGATTTTTGCAAGTCAATCTATGTGTAGAATTAATGTAATTAGTTCAGTTATAATCATTTGAATGACTCAAAAACAATTTTGGAAAGGTGGGATAGATCACATAACATAAACAGTCACTAGTAGGGTGTCTGTCATACTAAATGCAATTCTGGAAAGGTCAACTGAGTTTTGATGCAAACAAGAAAACATGAATCACATGATCAAGAAAGGAAAAAAGAAAATAACGAACAAGGGATTCAATCATTCAGTTACTCAGTATCCTACTTGCAACTTCTATATATTCAAAATATTGAATATATAGAAAGGAAAAAAGAAAACAACAATGTTGTAACATGTACATAGTTCATTTCAAGATATTGCACAACAGATTACTAGAAACAAAACAATAATTGGCGGGAAGAAAGTTGGATCATAATGAATAAACTATGTACCTCGAACTCGGACCATAATGAATCTCGATTATGCTGCGACACGTGGGCCCATGAAAGGCCACGGCTCCCGAAAGAACCTCTTGATAATAGAGGTGATGTTGCGAGCAACATCGTCTTGCTCGAATCTACAACTCAAGTAAAACAACATATGTAGTAATTAATTAATTAATAATTATAAAAAATAAACTTTGATACTTACTTTAGACCGTGCAATGATATCCGCTGATGTTGGTCGTCGATGAAAGTGCACAAGCCCCCCGATTAGGCCCATGAGGCCTACGACAACCTCGAGCCTCCGGGGCTAGTGGTTGTGGTGGTGGTGGCGATGGCACTGCAGCGAGCGTGGAAGGTCCCGACATCTTCACTTGTCTCGTAAGATTATGACACTATATATTAAACCTGAAATAAAAAAATAAAACTATATACATTATCAGCAGGGAAATTGAATAAAATTAGCTGAATGAAATAAAAATAAACCTGAAAGTAACCAAATATGAATTTCCATCCAATACAAGTATGCAATTTTGATAGCTCAGCACTATAACTCATTCTACAATATGATTGAGATTAAGATCATCTATGATAACTAGAAAAACACTTGTTGTTTATACTGCACTGGACTGGAAATTATAAGTACTTCTTGTTTGGTGACAGGGAGTAGGGGGAATAGACTGTAAGTTATAAGTCATGCTGTGCTTAAAGTGCCTGAAAAAGAAAAGCTTCAAGAAAATGCAGCAGTTGTGGGATCTTACTTCAAAGATAGACCGAAGGTTCTTCAAGAAAAGCATGAAAGTAAGTTTTAGTATCCATATAACTATTAAGAAGAGTATTTAAAGGAGGATGTCGTCGGCAGCTGCGCAACGAAGAAACAATTGATAAATAAGCTGCTACAGGGAGACTTGTTTTGATTAGATAAAAGGAATACAACTGGAACACGCAGCGTTACATGTTAGAACAGAACTCAATTCATGGTCCAACAACTGCAGTTTTGATGCTTAGATTGTAAAATATCAAATCTGGTGATGAGGAAGAGATCGATGAGTGATGGTAAAACTCCAAATGGGAAAGATGGTGGCTTGCATCTTGGAATTATGGTAGATAACGAGCTTATCAACCCCAGTTGAAGAAGTCAACCCTGAAAAGGACTAAATTTCTAAAAAACCTCTAACTCATAGTAGAAAGGATCAATCTAACTGATAAGTTGATTTAGGTAAATTATTTTTTTCCATGCCAGAAAATTACAAAAAAATTAACAAGGATGATAAACTACACTAAATTTGGTACATATTTATTTTCTTCTCACTGATTTGTCTCCACTGACCAATTAGGGTCACCTTTGCAAATCAGGACCACTGAATTACGAAAAATGACATTTTCAATTAGCCAAACTGTCCTGGTAGTGTATCCTTTAAATCCTTTTATATGATTAAATCCATTTATATGCTCAACTTTCTTAATTTGTGGATACTTAAGACAAAACCCACATGCTCATAAATCCCCTGTTTACCTAAAAGAGTGAGAATGGAGCAGGAAATTAGGTTGGTGAAAGAATTTAAGTTTTGGGGACTTGTGTTGCCCAATGAACTCGGAGAAGGTTAGCTTGTCTTAATGGAAAAAATATTACTAATTCTAAGGATGAATCCACCATTTGCATCTTCCATTTCCTAATAGCCCATGATAGAAGATAAGTTTGCCCTATTTCAGATCGCTAGAGGCCAAATCAGGACCAAATCAGTTCATCAACCAACGTGATTGATTTGTAACCTTCAAACATTCTATGTAACCTAAAGATGATAGACATCTATACATACACAAGCACAGATGGGTCGGCTGGGAGGGCCGGTGGCACTTCCACCTGCCGTTAGTTGAAACACTAGAAGGCGGTTGCTAGGGTTTTAGAGGACGGCTGGGAGGGCCGGTGGCACTTCCACCAGCCGTCAGTCGAAACCCTAGAAGGCGGCTGCTAGGGTTTTAGAGGCTTGAGAGAGAAAGAGAGAGAGAGAGAGAAGGGAGAAATACCAGCGGCTAGCGGTGGGCAAGGTGGCGAACGGCGAAATACCAACTCGATAAGTTGAATTTTGTATGAGTTAAACTCAGAAAAAGTCATTCCATACTTTTGTGAAAGTATGAAACCAGAATAAATACTAGTTTTTGACTGTCATGCCTATTAGTATCTGTGCATGTATGATTGTATGGAACTATGAGTATAGTCAATATATCTGTAATGATTATATTTGAATTCCGTTAATGAGTTGATATCATATTATGCTTTTTCCACACTTTGGTGAAAGTATGGAACTTGTGAAAATACTAGTTTTTGACTCTGTATCAGAATTATTATCTATTAATATATGATTGGATATCCTTTCTAATTACTATAAGTTGAATTCTGTATGAGTTAAACTCAGAAGAAGTCATTTCATACTTTTGTGAAAGTATCGAACTAGAATAAATACTAGTTTTTGACTGTCATGCCTATTAGTATCTGTGCATGTATGATTGTATGGAACTATGAGTATAGTCAATATATCTGTAATGAGTAAATGTGAATTCTATTAATGAGTTGATATCATATTATGCTTTTTCCATACTTTGGTGAAAGTATGAAACTGATGAAAATACTAGTTTTTGACATACAGAACGCCAACAAGCCAAATTAAACAACTCAGAAGAATTTCTTTCCTCCAACTAGTTTTTGATACCACAGTCGACACTGAAAACTTGTTGAGGACATTCATAAATTTCTTTCCTCCAACCTTTCGATTTGATGTGGGTGCTCATATAACATTGTTTGAAGCATTAAAACCTGCATGTCACATATGTATTGGTTGGAAGCAGTTATCATAGAAGTTTAAAGTTCAACTATAACATGTACAAAACACTCACATTGTCCTTAAATCTTGCAGCGAGCCATGGTAGGACGGCATTTGATTTAGATGCTAGAATAACTTTTGCTCAACGTCCACCACAAGAAGATGCCAATGCCCTCCAGTATCTTTTGCTTTATTGGAATGGCGGATGTGGCTACTATTAATGGGCATAAAAATATATTTAGGATTACAAGACACGACTGATGACCTTTGAATTCCATTCAATGCGGCCGCTCCATGACTTCTATAATATCTATGGAAAAGGAAACAACTTTGTTTAGTCTGGAAGTACAAAATTAATGAATCCATACTTTATCAAAACTCTGGAATTTCGTGAAATAAACCTTTAACCAAATTCAATACTTTGAGATAACTGTAGAATGTCATAAATACACAAAAGAAGCCAACTTCCGTACTTTGAAAGTGCAAAAGTAATGATTCCATACTCTATCAAAACTATGGAATTTTATTAAATAAACCGTTAACCAGATTCCATACTTTGAGATAACTATAGAATGTCATAAATACACAAAAGAAGCCAACTTCTACACTCTAGAAGTGCAAAATTAATGAATCCATACTTTATCAAAACTCTAGAGTTTCATGAAATAAACTGTAAGACCCGAGGTTTCCTAATATAAAATTTATTTTTGGTGCAGCGCACCGAATCGGGAGTTAGTCGGGTCGAGTCGCGGAATCACAGCAACGTAGAAGGTATAATTTAAGCCTTATGAAATTTTATTTGATAAATGTTCCTTCCTTCTTAATCATAAGATGTTTTAGTAGAGTCGAGTCCGAAATCAAGTTCGCGGATCGAGTCGAGGCTCGAATCGGGATCGGATTGAGTCGAGTAGGAGCTAAGTAAATAGGAGGGGCATCATGGTCAAGGGAAGATGAGGGAATAAATCCCTCATCCCCCTAGCAGTCGTGCGGCTCATTATTGCAGCTGCACGCAGCCTGAGAAAGGAGAGGGAGGAGGAGAAAGTTTGGAGACGACGCCGGATTCGTGCCGCCATCGAAAAGATCGAGATCATCGTCGCTCGTCCATTCTTCTTCCTTGATCAAGGTGAGTGGTCGGATCTTAGCTTGTAGGTGAGGCGTGTGGCCTAACCGAATAGATGTGATAAATCGAGGTTTTTGCACGTCGTTTCTTGTCGATTGATGACGTTTCTCGAATTATCAAGTCATGTTCTTCATCGTTGTATGGATTCTGTTGTTAGACGATCATTTTGTGGTGATTCAAGGGCCGGCCGACTAGAGGAAAAAGGGGAAAGGTCATGCTGAAATTTTCTCAAATTCCCTCGAGTGGTTTAAACCCTTGGATCGATTCCTTTTTGATGTAGACAATTTTGTGCAACCAGATCTTGTGATTTCATGGTTGAATTAACCTTTCTTTCCCCTTCAAGAAGGCTCAACCGACCATGTACCCTTGCTTAGGGTTCGGCCGAGTGGAGAGGAGGGTGAATTCGATCGAGTATCTTGATTACATCTTTTAGGGACGATGTTCATCAATTGAAATAGTTGATTTAGCGATTGACGAATGTATGGAAATTTTGAGTAGATACATTTTTAAGATTTGTAGAAGAACACCTCCTTTAATGCACATGTATGACAAAATACTAGGTATGGTATATGATTTATGACGTTTCCTTCATCGAAATCCTAATGCTATTATTGAAATTTCTATGCTAGATCAATTGCTACCTTGCTGGAATTTATTGATTAAATGCAAGATTTAATTACTTTATTGTTGAAAGCATGTTGTTAATTATGGTAGTAGTTGTAGAATAATTCCCTTATAACTTATGTGCTGTGATATAATTGTATTCGGACATTTCTACACATATGATATGTAATCTACATTTAAGGAATATGGCAATGATGCTAGATGACTATAACGAAATTATAGCGTGCTTAAATTGTCAGAAAAATTTGAATGTAGACAAGCTAGGTTTCACACCTAGGGAATAATCAGCAGGTGCTAGAGTGCGGTTGATGTGGCCCGGAATAAGGGGGCCGAATATAGTTGGATGCCCAGGGTTTTAAATAAGAAAACTTTAGAGCACTTTACTTGTGTATTGGGATTGCGATGGTCGACTAAGATGCATGGACGGTCAAAATGACTAATGCTTGACTCGGTGGGTGATTTGGGTCTCGAGATTCCACCAACGGGCCCGCTAGGTGTTAGACTCGGGTTGTAGAGGGTCTTGAGATTCTGATAGTGGGCCACGCTAATAGTAGACCCGAGTTGGGTGGGATTAGCTATCCTAACCCAGTGGGTTCCTGAGACTAGTTGACCATCCTAGTCGACGACCCGGTAATTGTTTGACTTTCCTTATATGATATATGGGTCGTGCGGCCAGATTATTATCTTGTGGTTTTGGCCGGGCAGAGTTGAGTCACCAGTCCTTGAACAAGTTCTAATGGCCGAGTGTTGCTCGATCTGGTAGGGCCGGTTTGGCTGCTTGTATGGTTTATATAGGTTGGCCTTTGGGCCGGTCGTCATATCATGACTAGATTAGATCATTATATTTATAAATTATTGACTTATATGCATGATGTTATCGGAGATTTATGTGGAGGTTCAGAAGGACTGCTCACTGAGTCCCATGTGGACTCATGGTTTATTTCTTTTGTTTTTGCAGAGCCCGACCAGTGAGGTGAGACTTTGAGTCATGGTGTAGCTGGAGGGCAGGCAGTGGCGTAGATCTCGTAGCAGCATCCAGTAGTCGTAGACGTGATGTCTAGGGTTGTGTTTTTTTTATACACTGAGATGTGTTAATTTGAAAAACATGTATTTGACTTTAACTCGAGTTGTTCTTAATAGTTGGTTCGATTTGCAACTCTTTTAAAATTGTTGAACCTTCTTTAAAATTTCATAAAAGTTTGCATCGTTGTTATTTTGCTCGTATGTTTTTTGGTTAGCGTGGGGCCGAATTTAGTATATGTGGTAGGCTTCAGGGTAGGACATAGACCCTAACCGGTCACATGACCCTGAGTTGGAGCGTGACAAAATTGGTATCAGAGCTTTTGGTTAGGTCTTGACTATGACTAGGAGTTGGGTACCGTATGAGACATATGCTAGTGTGTCGACATATGGTATAAGTATGTTACAAGATTTGTCAACCATAACTAAACTCAGCGCACCATGCGTTTAGTAATTTAAATTCAGTTGAATGAATTGTTTATGTTAACAGGAGAATTGTTTCTCTTTTTCTCTCTATGTTAGTATGATGGAGACTCATAATGCGACACTGAGCAGTAGTGGCAGTAATTCGGCAGAGCGTCGAGCCGAGGCCGAGGCCAAGGCCGGGGCAGGGAAAGAGAGCAGTTCGAAGAGCAGGGACAAAACTCTATGGTTGCTCAACTACAAGCTCAGGTGGCTCAGTTAACACAGGCACTCCTCAGAGAGCAGTAGTTGAGACACCAGATGCAGAAGCAGCAGCCGCCGCCGCCGCAGCGTGTACTAGTGGTTCCGGTGGTACCGGAGGTAGCCGAGGCAGTGACACCGGTGATCAGGGTTCCAGGAGCCCCATCTTATGCAGACTTCACCACACTGAAGCCGCCAAAATTCACCGGAACAGACCAACATGTGGAAGTCACTGGGTTTCTGGGGGACTGCTACGAACTGTGCATAGAACTGGGGTGCTCATCGGAAGCAGCGGCTCGTATGGTCGGACTACAGATGAGGGGACCGGCAAATGTCTGGCTGCACACTTGGAGGGCTCGCAGGGCAGTAGGCGTGCCGCCTCCCACCTGGGAAGAGTTAAGAACGGCTGTGGTAGAACAATACTTGCCTATGAGTGTTTGAGACAAGCGGGCATGGGACTTTAGGATGTTGCGCTAGTCTGGTGGCATGTCAGTGTCAGAGTATGAGATGGAATTTAACCGGCTTTGCAAATATCATCCGACCCTAGTGGCATCTGAGACCGCCAGGGTCAAGAGGTTCGTTGGGGGCTTGATGCCTCATATAGGAAGGCTCATCCACTACACCGAGGATTCCACTCTTGCCCGGGTGGTGGATGAGGCCCTTCGGAAGGAAGCTTTAGTGTCGTTCGATAGGAACGACGGACCGGCCAAGAAGAAATTTTAGCCGCAGGGATCTAGAGGCCGATCAGGTCACTCTAAGGGGACTGTAGCTACCGTAGATCACCAATAGAGCCGAGAGCAGGGTGATAGCTGGGGTCATGTAGGCCCAGGGTCCGGGACAGGGAAGCCGGCAGGGTCAGGGGGTGTTTCTCAGAAGTTAGATATGCCGCAGTGTGGTCGATGTAACCGAAGGCACTAGGGGGCTTGTTTTGGTCGCTCAGATGCCTTCCCAAAAGAATTGCCAGGATTGCTGGTGATCTGTGAGTTCCCCAATGTCTTCCCAAAAGAATTGCCAGGATTGCTGGTGATCTGTGAGTTCCCCAATGTCTTCCCAAAAGAATTGCCAGGATTGCCGCCTAGAAGAGAAATCGAATTCTGCATTGAATTGCAGCCCGGGGCGGCACTGATCTCCATCCCACCCTATAGAATGGCGTCGGCCGAACTTCGGGAGTTAAAGGCGTAGTTGCAAGAGTTGCTGGACTTGGGCTTCATTCGCCCAAGTGTGTCCCCGTGGGGTGCTCCGGTCCTATTTGTGAAGAAAAAGGATGGGTCCATGCGCATGTGCATTGACTATAGGCAGCTCAATAAGGTGACAATAAAAAATCATTACCCGTTGCCCAGAATCGATGACTTGTTCGACCAGCTGCAGGGGGCACAATGGTTTTCAAAGATTGATTTGAGGTCTGGATATCATCAGTTGAGAATCCGAGACTATGACGTGCCCAAGACTACCTTCAGGACTTGCTATGGTCATTATGAGTTCGTGGTGATGTCGTTTGGATTGACTAATGCACCTGTGACCTAT
The DNA here is from genome assembly GCA_034359265.1 of Canna indica. Taxonomy (NCBI): domain Eukaryota; kingdom Viridiplantae; phylum Streptophyta; class Magnoliopsida; order Zingiberales; family Cannaceae; genus Canna; species Canna indica. The sequence continues at coordinate 44,366,027 of CP136892.1, forward strand.
ATGGACATCATGAACCCGTTCAAATAATACCTTGATAGATTTGTGATTGTCTTTATTGACGATATCCTAGTGAATTCCAAGAGCAAGGAGGAGCACTCCGAGCATTTGACGATGGTCCTGGAAACCCTCGGAGAACATCAGTTGTATGCCAAATTCACCAAATGTGAGTTTTGGTTAGAAAGTGTGGGATTCCTAGGTCATATAGTGTCCAAGGAAGGAATCAGTGTGGATCCCACCAAGATAGAGGCGGTAAAGGACTGGAAGCAGCTGATCAGTGTGACCGAAGTCCATAGTTTCTTGGGGTTAGCCGGGTATTACAGAAAGTTTGTAGAAAATTTCTCCAGGATTGCAGCTCCTTTGACTCGGTTAACCCAGAAGAAGGTCAAACTTCATTGGAACATAAAGTATGAGGAGAGCTTTCTGAAGCTTAATGAATGTTTGACGTCAGCACCAATTCTGGACGTACCTTCAGGCTCGGGAGGATTTGTGGTATACTATGATGCCTCTCGGGTTGGCCTGGGTTGTATTCTGATGCAGTATGGCAGAGTGATCACCTATGCGTCTCGCTAGTTGAAAGTTCATGAAAAGAATTACCCAGCACATGATTTGGAACTAGCGGCGATAGTGTTTGCTCTGAAGCTATGGTGCCACTACTTGTACGGTGAGGCTTCTAAGATTTATACCGACCACAGAAGCCTCCAGTACTTGCGCACCCAAAAGGAGCTCAATTTAAGGCAAAGATGATGGCTTGAACGTAATCCTAAAAGATTATGATTGTACCATCTTGTATCACCTTGGAAAAGCCAAGGGTGGAAGACACGCTGAGCAAAAAATCCATGGGCAGCTTGGCCCATTTGGCAGTCAGGAATAGGCCGATAGCGTGAGAGTTGGCATTGTCCCTGGATGGGGGAACAGTTCTGACAGTATCAGCTTCGGGTGGCCTGGTGGCGCATCTGTAGGTACAATCCACACTGGTGGATATGTTGCGTACCGCGCAGGGGGAGGACGCCTTTTGTGCCTTGACAAAGGACTTAGTGAAAAGAGGCGATGCAGAGGATGGCTTCAGGCTGGACTCAAAGGGTGCATGTCTTAAGGTTCAGAGACAGGATAGTGGTGCCTGATATGGCAGAGGTGTGCAGGCAGGTTCTGGAGTTGGGTCATCGATCCACTTATACGATGCTTCTGGGAGCCACCAAAATGTACCGAGACTTAAGGCAGCATTACTGGTGGAAGGACATGAAAAGGGAGGAAGCAGAGTTCGTATCCAAGTGTTTGGTCTGCCAGCAAGTGAAGGCTGAACACCTGAAGCCCGCAGGGCTGCTGCAAAACCTCGAAGTTCCCGAGTAGAAGTGGGAAAAGATTACTATGGATCTAGTGACAGGGCTACCTAAGTCAAAGGGCGGATTTGATTCCATTTAGGTGGTGGTAGATCGGTTGACAAAGACCGCTCATTTCATTCATGTCAAGACAACCTTTTCTGCTGAACAGTATGCCAGACTATTCTTGGACAGAATTATGGCACACCATGGTACCCTAGTGATGATTATATCAGATCGAGGTACCCAGTTCACAGCCCAGTTTGGCAATCCTTCGAGGAAGCCTTGGGTACTCAAGTATGCTTCAGCACAGCTTTCCATCCGCAGATGGACGGACAGTCAGAGAGAACCATCCAAACCATGGAAGATATGTTGAGGGCCTACGATCCGGACCTAGCTGGCAGTTGGGAGAAACACCTACCGTTGATTGAATTCTCCTACAACAATAGCTATCACAGTAGCATTGGCATGGCTCCTTTTGAGGCCTTGTATGGGCGGCGGTGTAGATCTCTAGTGGGCTAGTTTGAAGCCGGAGAATCTCTCATGGTGGGTCCTGATCTAGTTGAGGAAGCGGTGGAGAAGGTGAAGATCATAAAGGAAAGATTGTTGGCGGCCCAGAGTCGCCGAAAGATGTATGCTGACAAGAAGGCCAGAGAGCTGGAGTACGCAGAAGGCGACCTAGTGTTCCTGAAGGTCTCCCCCATGAAGGGGGTAGTTCGATTTGGGAAGAAAGGAAAGCTGAGCCCCCGGTTTGTTGGGCCTTTTCCCGTTCTCTGGCGGAGGGGTGTTGCAATATATGAACTGGCCTTGCCTCCTAGCATGAGCAGGGTACACCCGATTTTTCATGTATCAATGCTCAGGCGATATGTGAGAGACGATTCACATGTGATTGAAGCTCCTGTGGTTGAGGTGGATTCGGCTGTCTCATTCGAGGAAAGGCCGGTGGAGATCCTCGACCGCCAAATTAGATAATTGAGGTCCAAAGAAATCCCCCTAGTAAAGGTTAGATGGGAGCACCACTCCGGGCAGGAAGCTACTTGGGAGGTAAAGCGAGACATGAGAGAGCGCTACCCTTCCTTGTTTGAAGAACGGGTAAGTCCTTATTATTCAGTAAAATTCGAAATACGAATTTCCCTTAAGGGGGGAAGGTTGTAAGACCCGAGATTTCCTAATATAAATTTTATTTTTGGTGCAGCGCACAAGATCGGGAGTTAGTTGGGTAGAGTCGCGGAATCGCCACGACGTAGAAGGTATAATTTAAGCCTTATGAAATTTTATTTGATAAATGTTCCTTCCTTCTTAATCATATGATGTTTTAGTAGAGTCGAGTTCGAAATCGTGTTCGCGGATCGAGTCGGGGCTCGAATCGGGCTCGGATTGAGTCGAGTAGGCACTAAGTGAATGGGAGGGGCATAATGGTCAAGGGAATATGAGGGAATAAATCCCTCATCCCCCTAGAAGCTATGCAGCTCATTATTGGAGCCGCACGTAGCCCGAGAAAGGAGAGGGAGGAGGAGAAAGTTTGGAGATAGCGTCAGATTCATGCCGCCGTCGGAAAGATCGAGATCATTGTCGCTCGTCCATTCTTCTTCCTTGATCAAGTTGAGTGGTCGAATCTCGGCTTGTAGGTGAGGCGTGTGGCCTAACCGAATTGTCACGCCCCAAAAGCAGGGGTCCCATGACCGGCCAGGGTATACGTGCCTATACCCCGAAGCCTAACCCATGCACATGCCAAAACAAATAATGTAGCAGAAAGAAAACAACAAGTTTTATTTTAAAGGAAAAGTGAATCAATAACAAGGTTAGATTAATAACTCAGAAGTAAAAAAAATACGAAAATACGATTAGGTTCAACAGTTCAAAAGTTCAGTAAAATAAAACCTAAAATAATTACATAAGTGCCCTCAGGCTACAACTCCAAAACAAGCTAATACAAGTGCATGACACTACCAAAAGAAAAACTCGACTACGACCCTAACTAGGACTGCTATGAGATCCAACGGCTCCTCTGCCCTCCAGTGGCACCAAGCGCATCCAACCCACCTCACCAGTCAGGATCTGCAAAACAAAAATCACACGACAACGGATGAGTTCAAGGAACTCAGCGAGCGGCTCTAGCCGCTCTCAAAAGTAAACACAGAGATAACATAAATAAATTCTCTCTCTAAAAAGGCCACATCACAAAAATGTGACTAGCTACCAGGCCCGAAGGCCATCCATGCCTACGACATCTAACTCTTCAAAGAGGTGCATCAGGCCGAAGCCCTACCATGCCCGAAGGCAACGTCACCTAAAAATGTGTATCAAGTCGAACCCTACCATGCCCAAAGGCAACATCACCATCACAGAGGTGCATCGGGTCGAAGCCCTACCATGCCCAAAGGCAACATCACCATCAACGAGGTGCATCGGGTCGAATCTCTACCATACCTAAAAACAACATCACCGCCAAGAGGTGCATCGGGTCGAATCCCTACCATGCCCAAAGGCAACATCACCATCAAGAGGAGCATCGGATCAAATCCCTACCATGCCCAAAGGCAACATCACCATCAAGAGATGCATCAGGTCGAATCCCTACAATGCCCAAAGGCAACATCACCATAAAGAGGTGCTTCGGGTCGAATCCCTACCATGCCTAAAGGTAACGATGCACATATCAGGATAATCGGGAAAGGCCCTCCGAAATTATCCTGCAGGTTGGGAATTTACACCCAACCACACGGGCATAGCCAGTAACCTGGCTGCTAAATGTGCCATCATTCCCAAGCATATGGCGCATCAATACCTAAATCAAGATTCTCCTACGGTGTCCGGAGGGTGTCCTCACTATGAAGCATCTCAACACTTCAAACCCGACCCTTACCCCTTAGACCCGCAACGTCATGAACCCGTGTGGTTTTATTTCATGCATACATTGTAAGTTGGTTCATAACAGATTATGCTCATCCTTAGACCCAATTTTAATTATGAAATTAAAATCTAGATCATCTTAATTAGGGTTTTGTTCTACCCAGAAGTGATGTGTATAGCCTGAATATACTCTTCAAAGTGTGTCCTATGTTTCCAAACTATGTTTTCTGGCCAAAACGATAGGTTACATAACTATAATCAAAGATCTAATCACATAATAACAGAGAAATCAAAAATCAGCCCAGATTCAATAAACAGCACATAAATTTCAGAAAGCTGAAATTTCCAGCACAACATGAAATAAAATCCGAATTTTGCATAACTAAATTCCTAAATTTCTAACATCACAGATTCATGTCATCAAGCCAATCATGCATACAATCTCATAATTTTTATTCAATAAAAACTAGCATATATATCAAGAATCCCTAAACCAAGAATCAAGGAAATTAGATTAATTCTTTAGCATCAAGAGCATCTAGAATTCCAAGATGAGGTTTACACCCAAGATTTACAAGATTTAATTGTAAAATCACATATCTTCCCTTAAACATAAATTCCATGATATGAAATCAAAATTTGAGATCTAAGAATGTCATCGAAACCCAGAAAATCTCAAGAACAAAAAATTACTTATCGAAATCAAGAATCTTCAAGGCGGCTTCAAGAAAATTCGAAGAAAACCCGAATAGGAGGGATAAAACCACTCACCTTGATTAGGAAAATGTTTTAAAGAAGAACTTCCAAGCAGCGATATCCAAATCCGGCCTCAAAGGGGGCGGCTCGACTTAACAAGGGAGAAAGAGGGGCGGCGGCTCCACTCAAGCCGACGGCTCCAAGAAGAGGAAGGAAGGAGGGGCGGCGGTTCCTCCTCAAGCTGGCTGCTCCAAGATGAGAAAAGAGAGAGGGGAAGAGGATAGGATGGCTCGGCGGCTCCTCCTCAAGCCGGCTGCTCCAAGATGAGAAAAGAGAGAGGGGAAGAGGGGAGGATGGCTCGGCGGCTAGGGTTGAGGGCGGCGGCTCCAAGGAAGAGGAAGAAAGGACGGGCGGCTGGCTCCTCTCACAATTGTGTGGCTCCAAAATTTGGAGCCACAACCTAGCGAAGGGAATTTTATAATTCCTCCTCAACTCTAACCCTTCTAGCCCAAGTCCAACCCGCATCCACTTAAACCAAGACCAATCCGCTAACCCGATAACTTAATTAAATTATTTTAGGCTTGATTAAACACACAATTAAATCATAAGTATTTAATTAAATGCACCAGCATAGGCATAATTCACACTTATCCAAACACCACAATAATTAAAAATAATTCCAATCACTCAAACCTAATTTCATAAATTTATATTTTTCTTACCCGAGCTTGCAAGCTTGCTCCGGACCATGATTTGACTCGGCTCGACCACGAACTAATCCGCTAGGCTAGCAAACACACGAAACAGAATAATAAATTAAATACTTAGGATATTACAATCCTCCCTCCTTAAAGAAAATTCATCCTCGAATTTCTGAAAAGAATAAGAACTTACCTCATCATCAAATAATGAAGGATAACGCTCCCTCATATCCCGCTCTACCTCCCAGGTGGCCTCCTTGCCGGAATGGTGCTCCCATCAGACTTTAACCATGGGAATCTCCTTGGACCTCAACTTCCGGATCTGCCGGTCTAGCACCTCAACTGGCCGCTCCTCATAGGAGACTGCTGAGTCCACCTTCACCGCGGTAGGCTCGATCACATGGGACTCATCCCGAATATACCTTTTCAGCATAGACACATGAAATACTGGATGTACTCGGTCCATACTAGGAGGTAGGGCCAACTCATAAGCCACGGCTCCCTTGCGCCTGAGAATAGGAAATGACCTAATGAACCTAGGGCATAGCTTTCATTTCTTACCAAACCTCATTACCCCTTTCATAGGGGACACCTTGAGGAACACCATGTCCCCCTCAGCAAATTCTACCACCCTGACCTTTCCATCCACATACATCTTTTCGCGACTCTGAGCTGCCAACAGCCTCTCTCTGATTTGCTTCACTTTCTCCACAGCCTCCTCTACGAGATCAGGTCCCATCATAAGGGAATCTCCTACCTCAAACCAGCCTACAAGCGACCTGTACCTCCGTCCGTACAATGCCTCAAAAGGGGCCATCCCAATGCTACTGTGGTAGCTGTTATTATAAGCAAACTCAATAAAAGGTAGGTGTCTCTCCCAACTGCCCTCCAAGTCTAAGACACATGCCCTCAATATATCCTCCAGCGTCTGAATAGTCCGCTCCAACTAGCCATCCGTCTGAGGGTGAAATGCGGTACTGAACCGAACCTGAGTGCCCAATGCCTCCTGGAATGACTGCCAAAATCGAGCCGTGAACTGAGTGCCCCGATCTGAGATAATCGTAACTGGAACTCCATGATAAGGAACAATCCGATCCAAAAACAACCTCGCATACTGCTCAGCTGAAAAGGTCATCCTGACTGGTATAAATTATGATGACTTGGCTAGGCTATCCACCACTACCCAGATGGAGTCACTGCCTTTTCTGGACTTTAGCAATCCATTCACGAAATTCATGGTTATCTTCTCCCATTTTCACTCTGGTACCCCTAAGTTCTGGAGCAACCCTGCCGACTTCAGATGCTCAGCCTTCACCTGCTGACACACTAAGCACTTAGACACAAACTCGGCCATTTCTATTTTCATGCCTTTCCACCAATAGTTCTGCCTGAGATCTCGGTACATCTTCGTGGCTCCCGGATACATAGTGTAGGTGGATCGATGATCCATCTCCTGCACCTGCCTGTGAACATCGGCCATATCTGGTACCACAATCCGGTTCTTAAACCTCAGGATGCCCTCTGAGTCCACATTGAACCCATTATCTGCATCTCCTCTCCTGGCCAGGTCCTTAGTAAGTGCACAAAAAGTGTCCTTCTCCTGTGCTGCCCGCAATATGTTAACCAACGCCGACTGCACTCTCAAATGGGCCACCGGCGCACCTGATTCTGACACTGCCAAGACTGCTCCTCCATCCAAGCATAAGGCCAACTCCTGACCGCCAAATGTGCTAAGTTGCCCATAGATTTCCTGCTCAAAGCATCTGCCACCACGTTAGCCTTTCCTGGATGGTTCATGATTATGCAATCATAGTCCTTCAACAGCTCCAGCCTTCTTCTCTGCCTTAGGTTCAACTCCTTCTGGGTTAGCAAATACTGGAGGCTTTTGTGGTCAGTGTATATCTCACAAGCCTCGCCATAAAGGTAGTGACGCCACAGCTTCAATGCGAACACCACTACTGCCAACTCAAGATCATGAGTTGGGTAATTCTTCTCGTGAATCTTCAACTGCCTGGAGGCATACGCTATCACTTTGCCATTCTGCATCAGCACGCAACCCAAACCGACTCGGGAGGCATCACAATAAACAACAAAACCTCCTGACCCTGAGGGTACTGCTAAAATTGGCGCCGATGTCAAGCGGTCTTTGAGCTTCAGAAAGCTCTCCTCGCACCTACTATCACATTCGAACTTGACCTTCTTCTGGATCAGGCAGGTCAATGACGCTACAATCCTGGAGAAATTCTCCACAAACTTTCTGTAGTAACCTGCCAACCCCAGAAAATTGCGAATCTCTGAGACATTGGCCGGTCTCTTCCAATTCTGAATTGCCTCTATCTTTGCAGGGTCCACCTTTATTCCTTCCTTGGACACCACATGACCAAGAAACCCTACGCTCTCCGGCCAGAACTCGCACTTGGAGAATTTGGCATACAACTTGTGCTCCATGAGAGTTTCCAAAACCACCCTCAAGTGCTCAACATGCTCCTCCATGTTCCTGGAATAAATCAAAATGTTATCAATGAACACAATCACAAACTTATCCAGGTATTCCTTGAACACTCGGTTCATCAGGTCCACAAATGCTGCAGGTGTATTAGTCAGCCCGAATGACATCACCAGAAACTCAAAATGCCCATACCTTGACCTGAAAGCAGTGTTAGGGACGTCACTATCCCGAATCCTTAACTGATGATACCCTGACCGCCGGTCAATCTTAGAAAACAACTGCGCTTCCTAAAGCTGATCAAATAAATCATCAATCCTACGCAACGGGTACCAATTCTTCACTATTACCTTGTTAAGCTGCCGATAATCAATGAACATCTGCATGGATCCATCCTTCTTCTTTACAAAGAGCACTGGAGCACCGCAAGGCGAAACACTAGGCTGAATGAAACCCAGATCAAGCAGCTCCTGCACCTGGGACTTCAACTCCATCAACTTAGCTGGTGCCATCCGATATGGAGGAATGGAGATCGAGTTCACCCCTGGCTATAAATCGATACAGAATCCAGTCTCTCTTTCTGGAGGTAATCCTGGCAACTCCTCAGGAAATACATCAGAGAACCCACATACTACAGGTGTCCTCCTGATGTCTCTGGCCGCACCTCCACCTTCCTCTGCCACTGACACAAAGGCCAAAAATGACTGACACCCGCCAAGAAGTAACTTCCGGGCCTTAAGAGCTGATATCGCCATCAAAGGCTCACCCCTTCCCTCACCCTCGAAGGTAAACTGGGGCATCCTAGGCTTACTGAAGGTCACAATCTTAACCTTGCAATCAATTGAGGCGAAATGGTCCGCCAACCTGTCCATGCCTAATATCACATCAAGCTCCAACATTGGCAGAAGTGTCAAATCGGTCATCAGCGCATGCCCGCAAATGACTACCTTACAGCCTCGAAAGACTGTCTCTGCCATCACAGAAATGCCCATAGGAGTAGACACCACAAGGGGCAATCCAAGCATAGAAGATATCCCTGACAACTTAGTAGCAACCAAGGCAAACACAAAAGTGTGCATAGCACTTGGACCGAACAAGACATATGCAATAGTTGAACCTACAACAAGTGTACCTAATACTACTACCCTGGACGCCTCAGCGCCCTCTTGGTTCGTAGCGAACACCTGTGCAACGGGCCTCTCTGAACCACTAGCTTGCTGGCCTCCTCCCTGAGTCTGAACCCTCTGAGCTATGGAACACACTCACATCGGTGCCTTTCCTCTGGTCTGATCAGGCTACTGGCTACCTCTTCCAAGACAATCCCTCCTGAAGTGCCCAACCTGTCCGCACCCAAAACATGTCTCAGAACAAAATCGCTCTTTGGTCGCACATAACCATGGCCCTTAAGCATAAGGTCGCTCCAATCAATCCATAATTTATATTTCATGAAATCTAAGAGAAAGATCCTCCAATCAATCCAAAATTTCATCTATAGGGGAAATTTACTCTCAGCGAACCCCTGCAGATCACTTCTGCAGAACTCTATCAACCGGCCCTCCCTAGGATCCCTAGGGCCACCCTAACCATACTGCACCATAAATATTTAACTATATGACGACACCCAAAGAATCATTCAAGATACTAAACAAACATTGCAAGGATCTTTAATCTAGGCACCCATACAAAGGTAGCCCCCCCCCAAAATGGTGCACTCTCTTGCACAGGGCCATTCACAGCCTCAAGCTGTGCTACCTTGGGACTGTCCCAGTTCCTCCTCCCTGCGGAGTGCCTTAGTCAGTTCAGCCACTCGGGCCTGCAGCTACACAACCATGGGATATGGTCCCACCTCCTCCTGGGCCTGCGGTGGTCTCCCTCGACCCCGGCCCCGCCCTCGGCGTTCAGTGGAGTTACTATCACTACCGCTTCTTGTGGCATCAAAGGCCTCCATCGATTTAAAAGCACCAGAAAGGAAATAATTCAAAATTAAGCAATTGAATTCACCCACTATTTTGCAAACTATACCACGGTCGCGCTGAGGTGCAGACTTAGCCCATTGATCTCCTAGTATACCCCTACCGTATACTGACACGCTAGTAATGACCTATACGGTGACAACTCTAGGTCGTAGTCGGACCAAACCACATGCTCTGATACCAACTTTGTCCCGCCCCAAAAGTAGGGTCCCGTGACCGGCCAGGGTATACATGCCTATACCCCGAAGCCTAACCCATGCACATGCCAAAACAAATAGTGTAGCAGAAAGAAAATAACAAGTTTTATTTTAAAGGAAAAGTGAATCAATAACAAGTTTAGATTAAAAACTCAGAAGTAAAGAAAATGCGGAAATACGATTAAGTTCAACAGTTCAAAACTTTAGTCAAATAAAACCTGAAATAATAACATAAATGCCCTCAACCTACAACTCCAAAACAAGCTAATACAAGTGCATGACACTACCAAAAGACGACTACGACCCTAAATAGGACTACTATGAGATCCAACGGCACCTCTGCCCTCTATTGATGCCAAGTGCATCCAACCCACCTCACCGGTCAGGTGCTGCAAAATAGAAAACACACGACAACGGGTGAGTTCAAACAACTCAGCGAGCGGCTTTATCCACCCTCACAAGTAAACACAGAGATAACATAAATAAATTCTATCTCTAAAAATGCCACATCACAAAAACGTGACTAGCTACCACATCACAAAATCCCACGGCATTTAACTCTTCAAAGAGGTGCATCAGGCCGAAGCCCTACCATGCCCGAAGGCAACGTCACCTAAAAATGTGCATCAGGACGAGACCTACCATGCCCAAAGGCAACAACACCATCACAGAGGTACAACGGGTAGAAGCCTTACCATGCCAAAAGGCTACATAACCATCAATGAGGTGCATCGGGTCGAATCCCTACCATACCTAAAGGCAAAATCACCATCAAGAGGTGCATCGGGTCGAATCCCTACCATGCCCAAAGGCAACATCACCATCAAGAGGTGCATCGGGTCAAATCCCTACCATGCCCAAAGGCAACATCACCAACAAGAGGTGCATCGGGTCGAATCCCTACCATGCCTAAAGGTAACCGCGCACATATCAGGATAATCGGGAAAGACCCTCCGAACTTATCCTATAGGTTGGGAATTTATATCCAACCACACGGGCGTAGCCCGTAACCCGGCTCCTAAATGAGCCACTCCACCATTCCCAAGGATATGGCGCATCAAGACCTAAGTCAAGATTCTCCTACGGTGTCCTCACTATGAAGCGTCTCAACACTTCAAACCCGACCCTTACCCCTTAGACCCGCAACGTCATGAACCCGTGTTATTTTATTTCATGCATACATTGTAAGTTGGTTCATAACAGATTATGCTCACCCTTAGACCCAATTTTAATTATAGAATTAAAATCTAGATCATCTCAATTAGGGTTTTGTTTGAGTTTTGTTTTAGGGTTTGTTCTACCCAGAAGTGCTATGTATACCCCGAATCTACTCTTCAAAGTGTGTCCTATGTTTCCAAACTATATTTTCTGGTCAAAACGAAAGGTTACACTACTATAATCAGAGATCTAATCACATAATAACAGAGAAATCAAAAATCAGCCCAGGTTCAATAAACAGCACATAAATTTCAGAAAGCGAAATTTCCAGCACAACATGAAAAAAAATCCGAATTTTGCAGAATTAAATTCCTAAATTTCTAACATCACAGATTCATGTCATCAAGCCAATCATGCATACAATCTCATAATTTTTATTCAATAAAAACTAGCATATATATCAAGAATCCCTAAACCAAGAATCAAGGAAATTAGATTAATTCTTTAGCATCAAGAACATCTAGAACTCCAAGATGAGGTTTACACCCAAGATTCACAAGATTTAATTGTAAAATCACAGATCTTCCCTTAAACATAAATTCCATGATATGAAATCAAAATTTTAGATCTAAGCATGGCATCGAAACCCAGAAAATCTTAAGAACACAAAACTACATATCGAAATCAAGAATCTTCAAGGCGGCTTCAAGAAAATTCGAAGAAAACCCGCATAGGAGGGATAAAACCACTCACCTTGATTAGGAAAATGATTTAGAGAAGAACTTCGAAACGGCGATATCCAAATCCGGCCTCAAAAGGGGCGGCTCGACTCAACAAGGGAGAAAGAGGAGCGGCGGCTCCACTCAAGCCGATGGTTCCAAGAAGAGGAAGGAAGGAGGGGTGGCGGCTCCTCCTCAAGCCGGCTGCTCCAAGATGAGGAAAGAGAGAGGGGAAGAGGGGAGGATGGCTTAGCGGCTAGGCTTGAGGGCGGCGGCTCCAAGGAAGAGGAAGAAAGGAGGGGCGGCTGCTGGCTTGGGTTGTCGGCTTATTTAAATTATTTCAGGCTTGATTAAACACACAATTAAATCATAAGTATTTAATTAAATGCACCCACATAGGCATAATTCATACTTATCCAAACACCACAATAATTAAAAATAATTCCAATCACTCAAACCTAATTTCATAAATTTATATTTTTCTTACCTGAGCTCGCAAGCTTGCTCTGGACCATGAGTCAACTCGGCTTGACCACGAATTAATCCGCTAGGCTGGCAAACACACACAACAGAATAATAAATTAAATACCTAGGATATTACAACCGAATAGATGTGATAAATCGAGGTTTTTGTGCATCGTTTCTTGTCGATTGATGACGTATCTCGAATTCTCAAGTCATGTTCTTCATCGTTGTATGGATTCTGTTGTTAAACAATGATTTTGTAGTGATTCAAGGTCCGGCCAACTAGAGCAAAAAGGGGAAAGGTCATACCTAGGATATAACAATGATGTTGTTAAACATGTACCCTTGCTTAGGGTTCGGCCGAGTGGAGAGGAGGGTGAATTCGATCGAGTATCTTGATTACATCTTTTAGGGATGGTGTTCGTCGATTAAAATTGTAGATTTGGCAATTGACGAATGTATGGTAATTTTGAGTAGAGCCATTTTTAAGATTTGTAGAAGAACACCTCCTTTAATGCACATGTATGACAAAATACTAGGTATGGTATATGATTTATGACGTTTCCTTCATCGAAATCCTAATGCTATTATTGAAATTTCCATGCTAGATCAATTGCTACCTTGCCAGAATTTATTGATTAAATGCAAGATTTAATTACTTTATTGTTGAAAGCATGTTGTTAATTATGGTAGTAGTTGTAGAATAATTCCCTTATAACTTTTGTGTTGTGGCATAATTGTATTCGAACATTTCTACACTTATGATATGTAATCTACATTTAAGGAATATGGCAATGATGCTAGATGACTATAAGGAAATTATAGGTTGCTTAAATTGTCTGAAAAACTTGAATGTAGACAAGCTAGGTTTCACACCTTGGGATTAATCAGCGGGCGCTAGTGTGCTGCTAATGTGACCCGGAATAAGGGGGTCAGATATGGGTGGATGTCCAGGGTTTTAAATATGGAAACTTTAGAACACTTTGCTTGTGTATTGTGGTTGACTTGGTGGGTGATTTGGGTCTTGAGATTGCACCAGCGGACCCGCTAGGTGTCAGACCCGGGTGGCAGAGGGTCTTGAGATTCCGTCAGTGGGCCATGCTGACAGTAGACCCAAGTTGGGTGGGACTAGCTATCCCTAACCCGATGGGTTCCTGAGACTAGTTGACCATCCTAGTCGACGGCCAAGTAATTATTTGACTTTCCTTATATGATATGTGGGTTGTGCAGCCGAATTATTATCTTGTGGTTTAGGCCGGGTAGACTTGAGTCACCAGTCCTTGAACAAGTTCTAATGGCCGAGTGTTGCCCAGTCTGGTAGGGCAGGTTTGGCCGGTTGTATGGTTTATATAGGTTGGCCTTTGGGCCGATCGTCATATCATGATTAGATTAGATCCCTATATTTATAAATTGTTGACTTATATGCATGATGTTATCGGGGATTTATGTGGAGGTTCGGAAGGACCGCTCACTGAGTCGCATGTGGACTCACGGTTTATTTCTTTTGTTTTTGCACAGCCCGACCAGTAAGGTGAGGCTTGGAGTCATGGTGCAGCTGGAGGGTAGGCAGTGGCATGGATCTCGTAGCAGCATCCAGTAGTCATAGTCGTGATGTCTAGGGTTGTATTTTTTTTATACATTGTGAGGTGTTAATTTGAAAATATGTATTTGACTTTCACTCAAGTTGTTCTTAATAGTTGGTTTGTTTTGCAACTCTTTTAAAATTATTGAACCTTCTTTAAAATTAAATAAAAGTTTGCATCGTTATTCTTTTACTCGTATGTATTTTGGTTAGTGTATATTCTTAGTATTTTATTATTCAGTATATATGGTAGGCTTCAGGGTAAGACATAGACTCTAGCCGGTCACGTGACCCTGAGTTGAGGCGTGACATAAACCATTAACCAAATTCAATACTTTGATATAATTGTAGAATGTCATAAATACACAAAAGTAGCCAACTTCTATACTCTGGAAATGTAAAAGTAATGATTCCATACTTTATCAAAACTCTGGAGTTTCATGAAATAAACCATTAATCAAATTTAATACTTTGAAATAACCGTAGAATGTCATAAATACACAAAAGAAGCCAACTTCCATACTCTGGAAGTGCAAAAGTAATGATTTCATACTTTATCAAAACTATGGAATTTCATGAAATAAACCATTAACCAAATTAAATACTTTGAGATAACTGTAGAATGTCATAAACACACAAAAGAAGCCAACTTCCATACTCTGAAAGTGCAAAAGTAATGATTCCATACTTCATCAAAACTCTGGAATTTCAAAAAAAAACAACAATATATTACTATAAACCAGTTTATGAAAATTTACCTCGAAAATTGCGCCCAAATATATATGAATACTTTGGCTGTTACAAGCATTCCTTAATAAGATTGAAGCGTAGCCATCAATCGTGTCGTCGTCGATGAGTGCATCAAAGTCTAGTATATTCCATAAACTATCCTAATTTAAATAGTAGTGCCCACATCTCCAAATATATTCATTGCTCAACCTAAATCAAATCAAAAATACTAATAAGTATTCAATCTACTACATCATTCCAGCATATTCAATCCACTCACAAATACAATTACTGTCTCGCAATAACAAATTAAATTGTAATAACACTCACTCTAATTTATTCAAAGATAGAAGTAAATTGGCAATGTCATCGTCCACATATTTGAATTCAGTACTTATCTGCACCAAAAATAAGAAATGAGTTATTGTCATTATAGTTATTTGGCTGCATGCTTTTTATTGATAACTTCGAAGAATTCAATTTTTATCTTTTGAAGAATTTTTCTTTTTTTGGCTACTTGATTTATAATGATAACTTTAGTTTTCTCATCTTTTGTCTCGTGATCTTCATCATCCAGACTTAAATTCAATGAAAAAATTGATGTGATATCTTTTTTCTATTGTTTTGACCTCTTACAGTATCTCTTTGCAATAGCTTTTTTTTTCTTTTCGTTGGCTCCGGGCTTGCAACAATAGTTATGGTTGGTTCTGGGCTGGGAACAACAAATTCTTCAACCTTCTTCTGAATTTTTTTGGATTTTTTTCCATCTATCTTCTGCCATAGGGGGGTTACCCTCCTTTTCCTCAAATTATATGTATTCTTTATAATCGATGTCCTCCTAACAATATTCCTATAAACAATGCTTGGTGTTATAGGGCATACATCAGGGGTGGATCTCTTCTTCTGCCTTCTTTTTTCCCTCATTTGCTTTCGCAAATATCTATTGATGTGCACTTGGCAGTATTTTGTTACAAAATCAATCAAGAGATCTTCCATCGTCTGAAAAAACTTACATAATAAAAAGTCATTCCATACTTTGGTGAAAGTATGGAATTAGAGAAAATACTATTTTGGAACTCAATTTATTGGATACAAGTACATGTATCATTTTTTGGATGCCATTTCTAAAGAGCATACTGAATTCCAAAATAGTCAACTTGATATCAGAATAAATCATTCCATACTTTGGTGAAAGTATTGAAATAGAATAGATATGTAACTTCAATATGTAACTTCATACCCTAGTGCATGGCCGAAATAGATGTTGTTCTTCGGGTGAAGGAATAAGATTTTCAACAACTCCATCATGGGTCACAGACTTCCATTTCAAATCGAGGGTCCTTGTTTGCCAATTTATAATAACTCATTTCCACAATCTGGGCTTATCTGGTATTGCTCTAGGTACCATAATGGGAACATGTTCAAAAAACCAACCATGTCAAAGAAAATATAATCCAGAAAATAGGTTATTAACAATATAAAACAAAATATTGACATATAAAAAATATCATACTAACCAGCAAAAGAATAACACACCCACGCATGTAGGTGGCAACTGGGTTAGCATGTTGTTGTTCAACTACTAATCTAATTCTTTCCCCAATGGAGGAGATTTGTCCTTCTACGAATGAATATATACAATTGGACCAATTATACTTACTAATGGCATTCAGGTTATCTACATAACCCAACAAATAACCCGGTACACGACATCCGAGCGTACAAAATAATATACAAGAAAATACATATAAAATATACAAATGACAGAAATCCTCAATATCTTCAGGATTGTTAGAACCATGCACTTGAATAATTAGGTCTTCAATTTGGGTCCTACTAGGTGCTGCTCCATCGGAAAAAAATTTGTCCTTCATATAGCCCTCGGAAGTGGCTTCACTTGCCTCCTGTGGAGTTCGAATTATTTCTCCTTGATTAGGCAGGCCTAAGAGAGCCACGTCAGATTCCAAAAATCTCACCTCCTTTCCTTTGAAGTTAAAAACTACTTTTTTCACCCACTGCTTCATAATTAATAAAAGCAAATTCCTGGACATTGGGAATTCTCCTATGTCTAGGAATATTCCAAATGGGTGGTCTGTATCAGAGCTTTTGTAATATCCTAGATATTTAATTTATTATCTTTTTCTAATGTGTGTGTTTGCTAGCCTAGCGGACTAGTTCGTGGTCGAGCCGAGTCGACTCATGTCCGGATCGAGCTTGCGAGCTCGGGTAAATAGAATATAAATTTATGAATTTATGAATTTTTAGGATTTGGTAGTTGATGTTGGCTTTAGGTTTTCAACCTTGGTCTTAATCTCTTAATCTCGGGTTTGATGATAACAAATATGGAACTAATATTTCATTGAGAAATCTTTCAGGTTCCATATCAAGTAGCGTTCGATGTCCTCGATCGGATAAATCAGAGAAATTGATAAATCGGAAGGACATTGATCGTCGCGCTCGGGTTCGTCGTGAAAATTTCTCGAAAATCGACGTGTGCACCAAAGACGTATTGGACGAGCTCAAAGATCACATGGAAAGCTCTCCAAGTTGATGGTCGTTGAAAGCTAGAACCCAGAAATAAAGCACGGAAGAAAAGGCTGAAGAAATCAAACTCGGCCAAGGTTGGGTCGATTGGGCGGTCGATCGAATAGGGTAAGAAATTGGCAGTAGCCAATTCGGTCGACCAGTCGGTCGACCGAACACTGCCGAAAACCGGCAGTTGCTACTTCAATCAACCGGTCGGTCGATTGACAAAGGCCAGAAATGGGCAATAGCCCTAGCGGTCGACCAATCAGTCGACCGGATTAAAAATCACGCAGTGCGCGTCTCTGCTTCCCTACGTCGGTCGACCGATGGGTCGACCGGATAGAGGGAACGCATAGTTGCATCTAGCGGTCGATCCATCGGTCGACCGACCAGAGAGAAGAGGGCAGCGGTCACACTAGCGGTCCATGCCAAGGATGGGCCATCAGGGCACCTGAAGCTGACACTGATAAGGTTGTACCCCCATCTAGGCATAAAGCCAACTCTCAAGCTAGAGGCCTCCGCTTTGCTTCCAAATGGGCCAAACTGCCCATGGATTTTCTGCTCAGCGCATCTGCTACCACATTTGCTTTCCCTGGATGATACATATGGTTCAATCATAGTCCTTTAGGATCTCCAGCCACCTCGATCCTCTGCCTGAGGTTCGGCTCCTTTTGGGTAAGCAAGTATTGGAGACTCTTGTGATCTGTGTAGATTTCGCAAGTCACCCCGTACAAGTAGTGCCTCCAAAACTTCAGTGCAAACACCACTGCTGCTAATTCTAGGCCATGTGTCGGATAGTTCTTCTCATGAACTTTCAACTAGCGAGACGCATAAGCAATCACTCTGTCATACTGCATCAAGACGTAGCCCAGACCAACCCGAGAGGCATCACAGAAAACCACAAACCCTCCTGAGCTGGAAGGTACAGCCAACACGGGTGCAGATGTCAAACATACATTGAGCTTTTGAAAGCTCACCTCGCATTTGTCATCCCAAACGAATCTGACCTTCTTCTGGGTCAACCGAGATAGAGGGGCTGCAATTTTGGAGAAATTCTCCACAAACTTTTGATAATAGCCAGCCAATCCAAGAAAATTGAGGATCTCAATCACACTAGTTGGTCGTTTCCAGCTCTGCACGACTTCAATCTTGGCGGGATCTACCCTTATTCCTTCCTTCGACACTACATGGCCCAAGAACCCTACACTTTCCAACCAAAATTCACACTTGGAAAATTTGGCAAACAAGCGGTGCTCTCTGAGGGTTTCTAGGACCATTCTCAAGCGCTTAGAGTGCTCTTCCTCACTCTTGGAGTAAACCAAAATGTCGTCAATGAAGACGATCACAAAGATGTCCAGGTACTCCTTAAATACCCTGTTCATTAGGTCCATGAAGGCAGCGGGTGCATTGGTTAGGCCAAAGGACATCGCTAGAAATTCATAGTGACCATAGCGAGTCTTAAAGGCCGTCTTTGGCACATCGCAGTCCTGAATTCTCAACTGATGGTATCTGGACCTCAGATCTATCTTTGAGATCCATTGAGCCCCCTGCAACTGGTCAAACAGATCATCTATCCTCGGTAGTGGGTAGGGGTTCTTAACAGTCACCTTGTTCAGCTGCCTAAAATCGATGCACATGCGCATCGACCCATCCTTCTTCTTCACGAAGAGAACCGGGGCACCCCAGGGTGACACACTCGACCGGATGAACCCCAGGTCTAACATTTCCTGCAATTGCATCTTTAGCTCTTTGAGTTTGGCCGGTGCCATCCTGTAAGGGGGAATGGAATTTAGTTTCATCCCGGGCTGCAGATCAATGCAAACATCGACCTCCCTTCTGGGCGGCAACCCTGGCAATTCCTCGCGAAACACATCAGGGATTTCACAGACAACGGGGGTTTCGCTGACATGCTTTGCTTCACTCCTTTCTTCCTCAACCACAGCAACAAAGGCTAGGAAAGATTGGCAGCCGCCCCTAAGTAATTTGCGAGCCTTTAGGACTGAGATGACCCCTATCGGTTTGCTACCTCCCTCCCCTTGGAAGATGAACTGCGGTAGCCCAGACTTATTAAACATCACTGCTTTGGCTCTACAGTCCAACATTGTGAAATGCTCTGCCAGCCAGTCCATGCCAAGGATGACATCAAGCTCAAGAGTGGGTAGGAGTGTCAAGTCTGCACTCAGCACATGGCCGCATATGAGCACTTCACACCCTTGATAAATTGAGGTTGTTAAGATTGTATCGCTCGTAGGCGTTGATACCATCAATGGCCCATCAAGCATAGAAGGTGCCATTGGCAGCTTTGCAGCAAATATGGCAGACACAAATGAGTACGTGGCACCTAGATCAAATAATACATATGCAGCAGACGAACATACTAAAATAGTACTTGTCACCACTGCTTTGGAAGCCTCTGCCCCATCACGGTTCATAGCATAGACCCGCGCAGGCGGCCTCTCTGAATGATTGGTCTGCGGCCCACTATTCTGAGTCTACCCTCTCGGTGCTACTAACCCTACTGACATAGGTGCTTTACCCCTTCATTACTCAGGCTTCTGACCAGTTCCCTCAAGGCAGTCCTTCTTGAAATGTCCGACCCAACCGCACTTGAAGTAAGCATTAGTGCGGTTAAGGTAGGACCCCCAGTGCCTCCGACTGCAGCTGCCACACTGTGGCACATCAGATCTCTGAGAACCATCTCCTGACACTGTCGGCCTCACTGACCTGGTCCCTTGGCCCCCACGGCCCCGATTGCCATTCTGCCCCTGGCTTTGCTGCTGATCTGCTATGGGCATTGCCCCCTCAGAGTGCCAAGGTCGACTACCAGAACCTTGTGACCGGAACATCTTCTTAGCTGGCCCGTCATTTCTCTCGAACGGCACCAAAGCTTCTTTCCACAGGGCTTCATCCACTACCTGAGCTAGTTTAGATTCCTCAGTGAAATGAATAAGCCTGCCAATTTGTGGCCTCAATCCCGCCACAAACCTCTTGACCCTAGCGGTCTCAGTCGCCACTTGGGTGGGGTGGTACTTGGAGAGACGATTAAACTCCATCTCATACTCCGACACTGTCATGCCTCCAGCTTGGCGAAACATCTCAAAATCACGGGCGCGCTTGTCACGGACACTCATGGGTAAGTACTGCTCTTCCGCAGCCGCCCGAAATTCCTCCCATGTGCGAGGTGGTGCGCCAGCTGCCCTGCGGGCCTTCCAAGTTTGCAGCCAGACATTTGCCGGTCCCCTCATCTGAACACCGACCATACGAGCAGCCACCTCTGATGAACATCCTAGTTCCATGCATAGCTCAGAGCAATCCCCTAGAAATTTCGTCACTTCCACCTGACGATCTGTCCCAGTGAACTCTGGTGGCTTCAGGGTGACAAAATTTGCATAAGTTGGGGTTCTGAACACTGGTGCTACCACCTCCGCCAATTCCGCTACCACTAAAACCACAGGCACTGGCTGTGGCTGTGGCTGCTGGGACTGCTGCTGCAACTGCTGTCTCAGTTCCTGCTCCTTATGGAGCGCCTCAGTCAATTGGTTCACCTAAGCCTGCAGTAGATCAACCGCTAACTCTTGTCCCTGTCCCTCAGATAGTTCTCTATCTCTGCCCCGGGTCCGGCCTCGGCCTCACCCCCGGCCTCAACGTTCCGTCGAGTTACTGCCACTACCGCTCAAAGTAGCATTTCGAGCATCCATTTCACTATCACCAGGAAGAAAGGAAATTGCATGACATATATGAAATTTTTAACACAAGCTCTTTAAACTACTAACCGCATGGTGCACTGAGTGCAGGAGTGGTCGCCCAACCTCGTAGCATAACTATATCGTAAGTCGGCACACTAGCATATACCTCATACGGTACCCAATACTGAGTCATAGACAAGACCTAACCTAGTGCTATGATACCAACTTTGTCACACCCCGACTGAGGGTAGTGTGACCGGCCAGGGTCCACATCCTGCCCTATAGCCTACTATCTACACTGACATTAAGAAACCAAAACACATCGACTTTATAAAACAAAGTTTGCAAGTCACAATGTATAAGTTTTTCAAAACAAAAAGAAACACCAACCTCAAATCCAAATGAACAAATATCACATTTTTGTAATTCTTTTCAATTACAACCCTCAGTGCAGACATAAACCAACATAACTACGACTAGTCTAAGACTCATGGACGCCGCTACGAGATTTGGCACCGCCTCTGCCATCCAGCTGCACCATGTCGACACAAAGCTACTACTCATGCTCTGCAAAAATAGAAATAAACTATGAGCCCACTTGGGACTCAGTGAGTGGCTCAATTGAACCTCCACATAAACCTCAGTCATATATATATATCATACAGAACAATAAAGAAATGTACTATGAGGTAAAATTTATTTCTAAAGCGATTACCCACCCCCAACGGGTTAGTCCGCATCAACTGAACATGATAACCTGCCATCTCAGCTTATCTAGCCTTCGACATTCGGCCCTTGGGCCTACTCATAGCATCATATCCCGGCTACAGCTATCCCTACCATATCCGGTAGTATCACACTGGCTCTAGGCCACAACATCTCAAGATGTAAATAAAGAATCCCGGGCTGTCGACTAGGATGGCCATTAGTCTCCGGACACCGTCTGGGGTAAGGATAGCTAGTCCCACCCAACTGGAGTCTGGCACCTAGCGGGCCCGCTAGTGCACCTCTAGACCCAACTGGCCGAGCTGAGCATTGGTCATTTCCGACCTCCTCGCTCCACGGCGGACCATCTCAAGCACATTACACATTCAATATCCTAGGGTTTCCATACATATAAATATACCTCGGGCCTTTGCCCGTATCTAGCCATGTCCGGCTACCGGGTCAATAATTAATGCTGCCCCTTTTAGTATATGCGCACCTATAATCTCTAAGTTTCCAAAAACATACAAACAATTATAGAAGTGTTATCATCTCATATCTAAGTTTCCATAAATGTGCTATGAACATCTAGTGGCACCTTACATGTTAACTAGCCTTCTACACTGTCTTAGGTGAGAATTTTCATGAGTCAACCTTGGAATACCATCCAAGAACATTTAGGGCAGCATACATAGTTTAAACAAAATGCTCAAATATTACATCATTCATCATATATAACCATAATGCACATACCTAACAATTCTTATACTACCTTAGGAATATTAGCTCAATAAGGAGCAACTATCTAGCATGGCAAGGTAGTAATAAATTTAAATAACATGTATGAATTATAAAACATGGAAACATTGTCAACATCCAAGTTTAAGGATCAAATGCCAAGTATGGTTACAAGACTAGCATTCCTAAAGTTTCAAATCAATCAAGCTCCTTGCTATGTTTGATGTTCTTCCTAAGTATTGTCATATCTCTATGTAAGATCCTTATAGTCATGTAATTTCCATCTATAGCTAACCTCTTCTCCCCTCCATAGCCTTGGCCGAAACATGTGCAAGGAAGACCTTGCTCGGCCATGGTCCTAATGGTAGGAAAAGAGGGAGGAGACTCTATCTATACCTCTACCTCTTCAATTCCGAATGTAACTTAAAATGTCAATTAACTAATTTACCCTTCCCTCACCCTTGGCCGAACCCTCTTCATGAGTGGTAAGGTTCATTTGGCCATTCAAGGGACTCCTAGGGAAGACATGCTTCAATATACAAAAGATACACAAGTAGAACTACATCGGACATTGATCTAAGGTCATCTAAGGGCTTCCTTGCCGTCAAGGGAATTGGGAAAAATTTTGGCATGACCTTTCCCCTTTCCCCATGACTCGGCAGCCCTAAAAACTTGCAAATTGACGAAGAAACAGCGAGTTCCGACAAGAAATTTCATAAAACAGTGAACGCACATCATAGAAATCAAGGTTTGTCAGAAAGATCGTGAAAACTCAACCTATCTCATCTAGGGTTCGGCCACCCGCCTCCCCGAAGCTTCAAAACTTAACCACTAACCTAGGTTGCGGAGAAACAAGGATCGGGTGATGACAACGCGAATCCCGGATCGATCCAACCCCCAAGCTTCACCTTGCTCATCTTCCTCTCTCCCCTTAGGCAGCCTTGTGCGGCTCAATGGATGAGCCACACGGCTGCAAGATGAGGGTTTTAATCCCTCATCTAGCTTTCCGAATGAGGCCACTTGACTCACTTAACTCGCACTCAAACCTCGACTAAACCCGAACTCAACTTGGGTTCCGACTCAAACCATAATATGACTCGAGTTAACTTAATTTAATGTATGATTTTATAAAAGGAAAGTTAATTATCCAAATAGACTTCATGATTCATTAGCCGAGTCATACCTTTTCACTCGAGGCGATCCTGAGGCTCGACTCGACTACCCCTGGATCTGACGCGCTGCACCAAAATAGATTTTTTATATTAGGAAACTTTTTCTGAGTCTTACATTATAAAAACCCCCCTCATGGCTTGTGGCTCCTATTTTGGAGCCACCTAAAAAGTTGAGAAAGGGAGCCAGCCGCCAGCCACCTTTCCCTTTCTCCTTGGAGCCGCCACCCAGAGCCAATCTGAGCCGCCTGCTTTTTCTTCCTCTCCTCTCCTCTCTTCTTTCTCTTTGGAGCCAAGCCGAGCCGCCTCCTTCCTCGCCTCTCCGTCTCTTCTTTCCCTTTGGAGCCAAGCCGAGAGGAGCCAGCCCCTCTGCTTCCCCTTTCTCCCTCTCTCCAAGCAAGTGGCTTGGAGTGAGCCGCCGCCCCTTGAAGCCATTTTTTGGGTTGAGCCATCGGCCTTTTGAAGCCAGATTCGAGGGCTATCGTCCGGGATTTCTTTCCTAATATTTTTCCAAATTAAGGTGAGTGGTTTACCCTCTCTCTTCGGAATTTCAATCGGATTTTTGAAGCCGTTCGTGACAACTCGGTATTTATGCCTTGTTCTTGGATTTTATTCGAGTTCTTGCCATGTTTTCTTGATGTGCAAATCATAATTTATTCTCCCAATTTGGTTTCTTGATTTGTGGATTTCATGCTCAGGATTAAATCTATGATTTTGGGTAGAAATCATGTGGTAGGATTAAGATCTTGATAATGACTAATTAAGGGTTCTTGAGAAGGGGGTTCTTGATCTTAATGTTTGATTCTTGATTAAGGAATTCTTGTTATATATGCTAGTTTTTATTTAGTAAAAATTATGAGATTGTATGCATGATTGGCATGATGAATTGAATCTCTGATGTTAGAAATTTTGAGATTTAATTTTGCAAAATTCGGATTTTATTCCTTGATGTGCTGGAAATTTCAGTTTTCTGAAATTTATATGTTGTTTGTTGAATCTAGGCTGATTTTTATTTCTCTGTTATTATGTGCTTAGATCTCTGAATATAGTCGTGTAACCTATCATTTCGACCAGAAAATATAGTTTGGAAACATAGGACACACTTTGGAGACTAGATTCGGGTCAGACACAGCAGTTATGGGCAGAACAGTAACCTAAAACAAAACCCTAATAGAGATTATCTAAATTTTAATTCTATATTAAAATTATATTTAAGGGTGAGCATAATCTGTTATGAACCAACTTGTAAGGCATTCATGAAATAGAACCACACGGGTTCATGACATTATGAGTCTAAGGGATAGGGGTCAGGTTTAGAGTGTTGAGACGCTTCATAATGAGGACACCCGTAGGACACCGTAGGAGAATCTTGACTTAGGTCTTGATGCGCCATGTCCTTGGGAATGACGGAGCGGAACAATTAGGAGATGGGGTTCGGGATACGCCCGAGTGGTTGGACGCCAAAATTCCCAACCTACAGGATAAGTTGGAGGGCCTTTCCCGAATAGTCTAGTATGTGTTGTTGCCTTCGGCATGGTGGGATTCAGTCCGATGCACTTCTCTAGTATGTGTTGTTGCCTTCGGCATGGTGGGCTTCGACCCGATGCACTTCTTTGGTATGTCCTGTTGCCTTCGAGCATGGTGGGCTTCGGACTGATGCACTTCTTTGGAAGGTTAGAGACCGTGGGCATGGGTGGCATGTTGGCCTGGTAGCTAGTCACACCTTTGGGACATTTCCTCTGTAGAGATAGATATATTCTTGTTATCTCTGTGATGTTGATTTGTGCGGGTTGGTAAAACTGCTCACTGAGTTCTTTGAACTCACCCGTTGTCGTTGTTTTGTTTTATTTTATTTTGCAGAGCTTGACCGGTGAGGTGGGCTGGAGCACTTAGCGCAGTTGGAGGGTAGAGGAGCCACAAGATCTCATAGCAGTCCTAGTTAGGGGTCGTAGTCGAGTCTGTAGTAAGTTGTCATGCACTTTTGTTTTGGTAATTGGAGTTGTAGTCCCGTGGGAACAGTCACATTTTATTCAGTTTTATTTATCAAAAAAATTGTTGCTCTTCGATTTATTTCCGCACTTGAGATATGTATTTAAAACCTTGTTGTTTTGAAATGAAAATTTGTTTTTGTAATATCACAGATATTTAAATTTATTATTTTTCCTTTTATGTATATTTGCCAGCCCAGCGGACTAGTTCGTGGTCGAGTCGAGTCGACTCATGGTCCGGAGCGAGCTTGCAAGCTCGGGTAAGTAGAATATAAATTTATAAATTTATAAATTTTCAGGCTTGGGTAGTTGGGAGTATTTAATTTGGTGTGTGTGCGCATAATTGCTAATTATTTAAGTCTATTTAATTAATTATTCATGATTTATTAGAATGAGATTAATTAAATTATTTAAGTCTATCGGGTTAGCGGGTTTTAGTTTTGGCTTAAGGTGGATGCGGGTTGTGAGTTAAGGGTGTAAGGGCTTAGGGTTGAGGAGGGTGTATAAAAAACCCCCCTCATGGCTTGTAGCTCCTATTTTGGAGCCACCTAAAAAGTTGAGAAATGGAGCTAGCCGCCAAGCCAAGCGAAGCCGCCAGCCCCCTTTCCCTTTTCTCCTCGGAGCCGCAGCCACCCAGAGCCGAGAGGAGCCGAGCCGAGCCACTTGCTTCCTCTCCCTCTCTTCTTTCCCTTTGGAGCTATTTTTTTGGGTTGAGCCGTCGGGCTTTTGAAGCCGGATTCGAGGCCGTCGTCCGGGATTTCTTTCCTAACATTTTTCTAAATTAAGGTGAGTGGTTTACCCTCCCTCTTCGGGATTTTAATCGAATTTTTTGATGTCGTTCGTGACGGCTCAGTATTTATGCCTTGTTCTTGGATTTTCTTCGAGTTATTGCCATATTTTCTTGATGTGCAAATCATGATTTATTCTCCCAATTTGGTTTCTTGGTTTGTGGATTCCATGCTTAGGATAAATCTGTGATTTTGGTAGAAATCATGTGGTAGGATTAAAATCTTGATAATGACTAATTAAGGGTTCTTGAGAAGGGGTTCTTGATCTTAATGCTTGATTCTTGATTAAGGAATTCTTGTTATATGTGCTAGTTTTTATTTAATAAAGATTATGATATTTTATGCATGATTGGCATGATGACTTGAATCTGTGATGTTAGAAATTTAGGAATTTAATTCTGCAAAATTCGGATTTTATTTCATGTTGTGCTGTAAATTTCAGCTTTCTTAAATTTATGTGCTGTTTATTGAATCTGGACTGATTTTTGATTTCTTTGTCATTATGTGATTTGATCTCTTATTATAGTCATGTAACCTATCGTTTTGACTAGAAAACATAGTTTGGAAACATAGGACACACTTTGAAGAGTATATTCGGGGTATACACAGCACTTATGGGTAGAACAAAATCCTAAAACAAAATTCTAATACAAAACCCTTACTGAGATGATCTAGATTTTAATTCTATAATTAAAATTGGGTCTAAGGGTTAGCATAATCTTTTATGAACCAACTTACAAGGTATTCATGAAATAAAACCACACGGGTTCATGACGTTGCGGGTCTAAGGGGTAAGGGTCGGGTTTGAAGTGTTGAGACGCTTCATAGTGAGGACACCCTTAGGACACTGTAGGAGAATCTTGACTTAGGTCTTGATGCGCCATATCCTTGGGAATGGCAGAGCGACTCATTTATGAGCCTGGTTACGGGCTACGCCCGTGTGGTTGGATGTAAATTCTCAACCTGCAGGATAAGTTCGAAGGGCCCCCGATTATCCTGATATGTGCGCGGTTACCTTTAGGCATGGTAGGGATTCGACCCGATGCACCTGTTGATGGTGATGTTGCCTTTAGCCATGGTAGGGATTCGACCCAATGCACCTCTTGATGGTGATGTTGCCTTTGGGTATGGTAGGGATTCGACCCGATGCACCTCTTGACGGTGATGTTGCCTCTAGGTATGGTAGGGAATCGGCCCGATGCACCTCATTGATGGTGATGTTGCCTTTGGGCATGGTAGGGCTCGACCTGATGCACATTTTTAGGTGACGTTGCCTTCGAGCATGGTTGGGCTTCGGCCTGATGCACCTCTTTGAAGAACTAGATGCCGTGGGCATGGGTGGCCTGTTGGCCTGCTAGCTAGTCACACCTTTGTGATATTACCTTTGTAGAGATAAACATATTCTTGTTATCTCTGTAATGTTGATTTGTGAGGGTTGGTAAAATTGCTCACTGAGTTCTTTGAACTCACCTGTTGTCATTTTTTTATTTTGTTTTGCAGAGCCTGACCGGTGAGGTGGGCAGGAGCACTTGGCGCAGCTGAAGGGTAGAGGAGCCACATGATCTCATAGCAGTCCAAGTTAGGCGTCGTAGTCAAGTCTGTAGTAGGTTGTCATGCACTTTTATTTTGGTATTTAGAGTTGTAGTCCTGTGGGAACATTCACTTTTTATTCAGTTTTATTTATTAAAAGAGCTGTTGCTCTTAGTTTTATTTCCGCACTTGAGATATGTATTTAAAACCTTGTTGTTTTGAAATGGAAATCTATTTTGGTTCTTTTATTTTTAAAAGTTGTTATTTACTTGTTGTTTATGATGTTGGCATGTGCATGGGTTAGACTTTGGGGTATAGGCGCGTATATCCTGGCCGGTCACATGACCCTGAGTTGGGGCATGATAGTTTTGGTTCTTTTATTATTAAAAGTTGTTATTTACTTATTATTTATGATGTTGGCATGTGGATGAGTTAGGCTGCGGGGTATAGGTACGTATACCCTGGCCGGTCATGTGACCCTGCAATTGGGGCATGACAAAGTGGTATCAGAGCATGTGGTTCGGTCTGACTACGACCTAGAGTTGCCACCATATAGGGCATTACTAGCGTGTCAGTATACGGTAGGGGTATGCTATGAGATCAATGGGCTAAGTCTGCACCTCAGCGCGACTTGTGGTTTAGTTTGCAAAATGTTGGGTGAATCTCATTGCTTAATCATGAGTTGTTTCTTTTCTTGTGTTTCTGGATCGATGAAGGCCTTTGATGCCGCAAGGAGCGGTAGTGATAGCAACTCCACTGAGCGCTAAGGCCGGGGCCAGGGTCGTAGGAGACCACCGCGGGCCCGAGAGGAGGTGGGATAGGATCCCATGGTTGTGCAGGTGAAGGCCCGAGTGGCTGAGCTAACTGAGGCACTTCGCAGGGAGGAGGAACTGGGACAGTCCCAGTGTAGCACAGCTTGAGGCCATGAGTGACCCTGTGCTAGAGAGTGCACCATTTTTGGAGGGGCTACCTTTGTATGGGTGCTTGGATTAGAGATCCTTTCAATGATTGCTTAGTATCATGAATGATTCATTGGGTCTTGTCATATAGTTAAATATTTATGGTGAAGTATGGTTAGGGCGGCCCTAGGGATCCTATGGGGGGCGGTTGATAGAGTTCTACATAAGGGATCTACAGGGGTTGGCTGAGAGTAAAGTAGAAGGATGGGTCCATGCGGATGTGCATTGTTTACCGACAACTTAACAATGTTATAGTGAAGAAACGGTACTGATTTCCTAGGATTGATTATTTGTTTGATCAGCTTCAGGGAGCGCAGTGGTTTTCTAAGATTGACCTGCGGTCAGGGTATCATCAATTGAGGATTCGGGGCAGTTACGTCCCTAGGACTGCTTTCAAGTCAAGGTATTGGTACTTTGAGTTTCTGGTGATGTCTTTCGGGCTGACCAATGCACCTGCAGCATTTATGGACCTGGTGAACCGAGTGTTCGAGGAATACCTAGATAAGTTTGTGATTGTTTTCATTGATGACATTTTGATTTATTCCAAGAGCAGGGATAAGCATGATGAGCACTTGAGGGTAGTTCTAGAAACTCTCAGGGAGCACAGATTGTATGCCAAATTCTACAAGTGCGAGTTTTGACTGGAGAGCGTGGGATTTCTTGGCCATGCAGTGTCCAAGGAAGGAATAAAGGTGGACCCTTCAAAGATAGAGGCGGTTCAGAACTGGAAGAGGCTGACTAATGTCTCGAAGATTCGTATTTTTTTGGGGTTGGCAAGTTACTACAGAAAGTTTGTGGAGAATTTATCCAGGATCGCAGCACCATTGACCCACTGAACCCAGAAGAAGGTCAAGTTCGAATGGGACAGTAAGTGCGAGGAGAGCTTTCCGAAGCTCAAAGACCGCTTGACGTCGGCGCCTATTTTAGCAGTACCCTCGGGTTTAGGAAGTTTTGTTGTTTATTGTGATGCCTCCTGGGTCGACTTGGGTTGTGTGTTGATGCAGAATGGCAGAGTGATAGCTTATGCCTCTCGCCAGTTGAAGGTGCATGAGAAGAATTACCCGACCCATGATCTAGAGCTGGCAGCGGTGGTGTTCACATTGAAGCTGTGGCGTCACTACCTTTATGGCGAGGCTTGTGAGATATTCACTCATCATAAGAGCCTCCAGTGTTTGCTCACCCAAAAGGAGTTGAATCTGAGGCAAAGAAGATGGCTTGATCAAGCTGTTGAAGGACTATGACTGCACGATCATGTACCATCCAGGGAAGGCTAATATGGTAGCTGATGCTCTAAGAAGGAAGTCTATAGGCAGTCTGGCGCATTTGGTGGTCAAGAGGAGGCCATTGGCCCTATGTTTGGATGGCGGAGCAATCTTGTTAGTATCAGATTCTGGTGTGTTGGTGGCCCACTTGAGAGTGCGGTCCACATTGGTTGACATGCTGCGGGCAGCGCAGGAGGAGGATGTTTTTTGCGCACTCACTAAGGATCTAGCCAGGAGAGGAGATGCAGATAATGGGTTCAGTGTGGACTCGGAGGGCGTTCTGAGGTTTAAGAACCGGATAGTAGTACTAGATATGACCAAGGTTCGCAGGCAGGTACTGGAGATGGCTCATCGATCTACCTATACTATGCATCTGCGAGCCACGAAGATGTACCGAGATCTCAGATAGAATTATTGGTGAAAAGGCATGAGAAGGGAAGTGGTCAAGTTTGTGTCTAAGTGCTTGGGGTGTGAACACCATTGGGATGGCCCCTTTGAGGCGTTGTATAGGCGGAGATGCAGGTCGCCTGTAGGCTGGTTTGAGATAGGAGATTCCCTTATGGTGGGACCTGATTTGGTAGAAGAGGCTGTGGAAAAAGTAAAGCAGATCAAAGAGAGACTGTTGGCAGCTCAGAGTCACCAGAAGATGTACGCTGAGGGAAAGGCCAGGGAGGTAGAGTTTGCTGAGGGAGACATAGTGTTCCTCAAGGTATCCCCTATGAAAGGGGGTGGTGAGGTTTTGTAAGAAAGGAAAGATAAGCCCTAGGTTCATTGGGTCGTTTCCTATTCTCGGGCACATGGGAGCTGTGGCCTATGAGTGCCCTACCTCCTAGTATGGACCGAGTACATCCAGTGTTCCATGTGTCTATGCTGAGAAAGTATATTCGGGATTAGTCCCATGTGATCGAGCCTACCGCAGTAGAGGTGGATTCAGTAGTCTCCTATGAGCAGCGGCCAGTTGAGGTGCTAGATTGGCATATCCGAAATTTGAGGTCCAAGGAGATTCCCTTGGTTAAAGTCAGATGAGAGCACCATTCCGGCCAAGAGGCCACTTGGGAGGTGGAGCAGGATATGAGGGAGCGTTATCCTACATTATTTGATGATACGGTGAGTTCTTATTCTTTTCTGAAATTCGAGGACGAAATTTCTTTAAGGAGGGAGGATTGTAATATCCTAGATATTTAATTTATTATCTTTTTTTGTTGCGTGTGTTTGGCAGCCGAGCGAGCTAGTTCGTGGTCGAGCCAAGTCGACTCATGTCCGGAGCGAGCTTGCGAGCTCAGGTGAGTAGAATATAAATTTATGAATTTTTAGGCTTGGGTAGTTAAGAGTATTTAATTTGGTGTTGTGTGTGTATAATTGCTAATTATGTTCATATGGGTATTTAATTAATTGTTTGTGATTTATTAGAATGAGATTAAATAAATTATTTAAGTCAATCGGGTTAGCGGGTTTTTGTTTTGGCTTAAGGTGGATGCAGGTTGTGAATTAAGGGTTTAAGGGGTTAGGGATGAGGAGGGTGTATAAAAACCCCCCTCATGGCTTGTGGCTCCTATTTTGGAGCCACCTAAAAATTTGAGAAAGGGAGCCAGTCGCCAAGCTATGCCAAGCAGCCAGCCCCCTTTCCCTTTCTACTTGGAGCCGCCACCTAGAGCCAAGCTGAGCCGCCTACTTTTTCTTCCTCTCCTCTCCTCTCTTCTCTTCTTTCTCTTTGGAGCCGTGCCGAGAGGTGCCGAGCCGAGCCGCCTCCTTCCTCCCCTCTCCCTCTCTTCTTTCCCTTTGGAGCCAAGCCGAGAGGAGCCAGCCGAGCCAGCCCCTCTCCTTCCCCTTTCTCCCTCTCTCCAAGCCAGCGGCTTGGAGTGAGCCGCCACCCCTTGGAGCCATTTTTTGCATTGAGCCGTCAGCCTTTTGAAGCCGGATTCGAGGGCCGTCGTCCGGGATTTCTTTCCTAATATTTTAATTTAAGGTGAGTGGTTTACCCTCTCTCTTCAGGATTTTAATCGGATTTTTGAAGTCGTTCGTGACAGGTCGGTATTTATGTCTTGTTCTTGGATTTTCTTCGAGTTCTTGTCATGTTTTCTTGATGTGCAAATCATGATTTATTCTCCCAATTTGGTTTCTTGATTTGTGGATTGCATGCTTAGGATTAAATCTATGATTTTGGGTAGAAATCATGTGGTATGATTAAGATCTTGATAATGACTAATTAAGGGTTCTTGAGAAGGGGGTTCTTGATCTTAATGCTTGATTCTTGATTAAGAAATTCTTGTTACATATGCTATTTTTTATTTAGTAAAAATTATGAGATTGTATGCATGATTAGCATGAAGACTTGAATCTGTGATGGTAGAAATTTGGGAATTTAATTCTGCAAAATTCTGATTTTATAA
Organism: Canna indica; assembly: GCA_034359265.1. Classification (NCBI taxonomy): domain Eukaryota; kingdom Viridiplantae; phylum Streptophyta; class Magnoliopsida; order Zingiberales; family Cannaceae; genus Canna; species Canna indica. The sequence goes on from CP136892.1 coordinate 44,398,603, forward strand.
CTTCATGTGCTGGAAATTTCAGCTTTCTGAAATTTTTATGTTGTTTGTTGAATCTGAGCTGATTTTTTATTTCTCTGTTATTATGTGCTTAGATCTCTAAACATAGTCGTGTAACCTATCGTTTCGACCGGAAAACAGAGTTTGGAAACATATGACATACTTAGGAGACTAGATTCGGGTCAGACACAGCAGTTATGGGAAGAACGGTAACCTAAAATAAAACCCTTAAACAAAACCCTGATTGAGATTATCTAAATTTTAATTCTATAATTAAAATTTGGTTTAAGGGTGAGCATAATCTGTTATGAACCAACTTATAAGGTATTCATAAAATAAAACCACACAGGTTCATGACATTACTGATCTAAGGGATTGGGGTCGGGTTTGGAGTGTTGAGACGCTTCATAATGAGGACACCCCTAGGACACTGTAGGAGAATCTTGAATTAGGTCTTGATGCGCCATATCCTTGGGAATGGAGGAGCGGCTCAATTAGGAACTGGGGTTCGGGCTACGCACGGGTGGTTGGACGCCAAAATTCCAACCTGCAAGATAAGTTCGGAGGGCCTTTCCCTAATATTCTAGTATGTGTTGTTGCCTTCGCCATGGTGGGCTTCGGTCCGATGCACTTCTCTAGTATGTGATGTTGCTTTCGGCATGGTGGGCTTCGGCCCGATACACTTCTTTAGTATGTGATGTTGCCTTCGGGCATGGTGGGCTTCGGCCTGATGCACTTCATTGGAGGGTTAGAGGTCGTGGGCATGGGTGGCATGTTAGCCTGGTAGCTAGTCACACCTTTGTGACATTGCCTCTGTAGAGATAGATATATTCTTGTTATCTATGTGATGTTGATTTGTGGGGATTGGTAAAACTGATCACTTAGTTTTTTAAACTCACCTGTTGTCGTTGTTTTGTTTTGTTTTGTAGAGCCTGACCGGTGAGTTAGGCTGGAGCACTTGGTGCAGCTAGAGGGCAGATGAGCCACATGATCTCATAACACTCCTAGTTAGGGGTCGTAGTCGAGTCTGTAGTAGGTTGTCATGCACTTTTGTTTTGGTAATTGGAGTTGTAGTCTTGTGGGGACATTCACATTTTATTCAGTTTTATTTATCAAAAGAACTGTTGCTCTTCGATTTATTTTCGCACTTGAGATATGTATTTAAAACATTGTTGTTTTGAAATGAAAATCTGTTTTGGTTCTTTTATTATTAAAAGTTGTTATTTACTTATTGTTTATGATGTTGGCATGTGCATGAGTTAGGCTGCGGGGTATAGGTACGTATACCCTGGCCAGTCAGATGACCCTGCAATTAGGGCGTGACAGCTTTCTCCTGTGGACTTATGTGAATGCTTTGGAGGTTTTCCTAATTGTGCTCTGAAATTAATCTGAGGAACCTTCTAACTCTATCTACGTAGCAAGTCCATTGAAGGACATGTGCATGTCCTTTTACCACTCTTGAGGGTGGTGCATAAGAGGGTTCTGCTACCTGTGTTGCACGACCTTCATCTTGTTCATTTGGAGCTTGCTCACATCTATCTTGCTCACTTCTATCATCAATTGGGTCTGCAACATAAATTGTTTATTGTTTAAAATAATAGATAAGATCTAATTGTTAATAAACAAAGAAAACAACATACTCATACCTGCAAACCTAACCTTGCGAGTGCTTTGTCGGTCCTTATATTCCAAATGTAATTCTAATAAAACTAAGCAGCACATTTCATTGAAAATAAATGAATCATTGGATAAATGGCATATAGAAGTCTATATTAGTCTTAATGTTTCAATGTTGGACTATTTATTACCCATATATGACAATGTCATACTTTTTCGTAAGTATGGAAGTGAACTAATTTGCAAAAGAAAAGTATAAAAATATACAAAAAAGTCTGCATAAAGCTTATTAAATTAAGATTGATCCAATTTATGACCATTCCATATTTTTCCAAAAGTATGGAAGTGAACTGAATTTATAATATTTCAAATTTATTTCAATAAATTGTCCAAGAAACGATATATACAAGTCAACATTAAGCTAATTAATGCAATATTACCCTAATTTATGACAATTCCATACTTTTGCAAAAGTATGGATTTGCATTGACATTATACTATTTCATAAGTTTATCAACATATATGCCTGTAATAGGGTCATAGATTTTAGCATGTAAATACAGTACTTGGACTCAAATAAAACCACATAGTACTCAATAAAATAGTATTTCATACTTCTTTAAAAGTCTATAACTAATTAAAAGTATTTCATACTAAATTAGATTTCATTCAAAATATGGAATCAATATATACATGCATATATAAGTCTATATAAAGCTAATTAATGCAATATTACCCTAATTTTTGACAATTCCATACTTTTAATAACTTGGATTAATTTGTAGAAATCTTGAAATTTTGAAATTAGGGCACAAGCTCAAATTAAATGACTCAAATAAAACCAAATAGTGTTCAATAAAATAGTATTCCATACTTTTGCAGAAGTATGGAATTGCATTGAAATTATACTTTTGATGAGCTATTCTTAAACATTAAATAACAAAATGTGTAACAATTCAAGGTAATAAGAACTAAAGAAGTAGTTAATAAAAGTTGAAATTTGTAGCACTTGGATTTGGAAAATTAGGGCATACCATCAAAGTTGCAATGAGGAGCTTACCTGCGAGGTTAGGTGCTTTAAAAAACTTTGATTGGGCCAGAGAATGGGACGGCAACACCTGCGGGGTATGAGGCGGCGATTAGAGCGATTTGGGAGGCAACATAGGGTATGAGGGGGCAGTTTCCTTCAAGGGCTTTATGCGGGACGAGAGAACACAGGGTGGCGGTTTCTTTCTTGGGATTCGGGAGGGGAAGACAATAGAGGACGGCGGTTTTCTTTCAGCGATTCAAGCGGTGACAACGAAGACAAAGTAAGACAAAAGAGCGATCGGTAAAAAGGTAAAAAGGTAAGGTCGGTCGAGCGGTAAAAAGTAGAGATGAGTAGGAAAAAATACACGGTTTTTTGCTAAAACCCTATTGAACCCGTCCGTTTCTATTGACCCGGTTAACCATCGTCCAAACCAACCCGCCCATGACTTATGATGACAAAACCGGAAATTTTGGCTTTAACTTATGGATCCGGGAATATCTGAATCCATGTTATGGATTTGGAAAAAAAAAAGGTTGAAGATATGGTTTTGGGTATTTGCTCAATAAATAATGAGAAACCTTTATAAATTGGGATTCTGCAAGGAGAGAGAGATTAGTACCTTTCTATTTGAGATTCTACATACTGTGCCACTGCGGAGATGATGATGACGATGTGATGTCTACTGCGGAGACGTGGGTGGGATTCATGGGAAGCGGAGAAGTCATGTCCACAGAAGGGAGGAGATGCAAACCTTAATTAAAAATGTTAAATTATTAAAATACCCTCATTGTTTAAAAAAAATCTAGGGGGGCCAGTGACCCCCTTGGCCCTATGTTGGGTCTACCTCTGCTTGTGTGTAACTGTTAGAGTTCCTTAGGTTTGAGGTAGAAGCACTTTCATTGTGGAGAGATAAGCCCTTGGTTGACCCTCATTTATAGGAAGAGAAAAGTTAATACAAGTAGTTGTGAAATCCTTGGTGGTGAACCAAAGTAGTGGAGTAGGGAAGGTTCCTGAACCACTCTAAATATCTTGTTAGCATTGTTTCATTAATATTTTGAATTGCTTAGCTCATCACTTGTTCTCATTCTCATTATCAAGCATAATCATATCAAACATTCATCATAACTTAGAAACCTAGAGTGGAACTTGACTTGGTTGTGATCAAACTGGAATTGATGTCAATTGCCTATTCACCCTCCCTCTAGTATGCTTTAACACCTTGCATTTGGTATCAGAGCAAGGTTGTAGTTTATGATCTTACAAATCCTAACTACACTAAATGAATTCCAATATCGTTTTGGCACAAGATAGTTCCACCACTTGTCCACCTTTGTTTGATGGTAACAACTATAGCTATTGGAAAAATCGCATAAAAATCTTTCTTAGCTCCCAGGGAATGATGTTTGGAGAATGATTAATATTGAATATAAAAGACCTAGCAAACAAATAGATGAATGGTCCATTGAGAAAAATATACTCTTTACTTTAAATGCTAAAGCTATGAATGTCTTGCATTGTGCCATGTCCATAAATGAGTACAATAGAATTGCTACATGTAAATTGGCATACGAAATTTGGCATGTTCTTGAAACTACTCATGAAGGTACATCTCAAGTCAAAGAATCAAAGATAAATTTACTTATGAATGACTATGAGTTATTTAGAATGTCTAGCCATGAATCTATCAATGATATGTACTCTAGATTTCAAAATATCACTAATGGTCTATTTAGTCTTGGCAAAGAAATCAAGGAAGAGGAAAGGGTAAAGAAGCTACTTCGGTCTTACGAAGCTACTTGGGTCCCTAATGACCCATGAAATCCACATGAGAAGTCATAAGGAAGAAGAAGCAAAAGAAGATTCTAAAGGGAAGTAGATAGCATTGAAGACTTCCCACCGTGAAGATTACTCCTCCTCCTCCGAAGATGTGGGAGTTAGCCAAAAGAATGTGGAGACTAACAAGAAAGCCATCCCACAAGAAGGAGAACAAGGGAGAGTGGGCATGCTTCCAATGCAAGAAGCCGGGACATCTAATAAAGGATTGCACCCTAAACAAAGTCCCCAACTCTTCATCCACTACAACATTTTTAACCTATAGGAACGGTTGAAAACCATTCCCAAAAGATAAAAAACCGTTCCCATAGACCTACGGTAACGGTTTCCCATGTGTACTCAAATCAGCCGTTCCATTAGGCTATAGGAACGATTTTCGTCCCTATGGCCACGGTGCCAAAAAAATTGTTCCCATAGGTCCAGCCTATGGGAACGGTTGTAAAAGTGTTCCTGTATCATGCCTATGGGAACGGCTGAAAAATTGTTCCTGTAAACCTAGCTTATAGGAACGGTTCTAAAACCGTTCCTATAGTTCCAGCCTAAAGGAACGGTTTTTCAATTGTTCTTATAATGTTTAAGTATAGGAACGGTTCGACAACTGTTCCTAACGGTACACATTATAGGAACAGTTTAATAACCGTTCCTATAGGATGAAATATAGGAACGGTTAAAAATCATTCCTAAAAGTCAGACATATAGACACAGTTGAAAACCGTTCCTATAGGCCGAAACTATAGGAACGGTATAGAAAACGTTCCTATAGGCGAGAGGAACCGTTCCTATAGTTTGTGCACAGGTTCATATTTGTTCCTAAAGGTATATATATTCCTGTAAACCATACAATTACACAGACAACCATATTATTACACAAACGTAGATTCGAAAACATAAATTTCATTCAAACGTAGAATATATTTAATTGTTGACAAAATAACAAGTTCACAATTATAGTATTCCCATTCCACAATTTCACAATTAAGTCTAAATAAAGTTCACAAACATGTGAAATTGTTCTATCAAGCCTAGCATTCCCATTAGCCAAGTCCTCTTGATCATCTCCTCCGTGAAATTCATCTTTCATCTCTCAATTCATCATTTTCCTGCAAAAATCAATTAATAATTAAAAATGATCAAAAGACTCCATAATCATATATTAAACTAAAATTACCTGATTTTGAGGATGATGTGTGGAAGTGGAAGAACCAAAGATGTTATTGGCATCCCTTGGAGTAGTTGGTGGTGCCAACAGAGCTGTTATAGCCTCTATGTCCAAATTTGGGTTCATCTGTGCAATAAATGTCTTCAAAAGAGATTGCATTCATTGCATTTGGCGTTGCATCTGGTTCTGTCTCTCTTCCATTTTTGCATGTCTTTCTTCCATTATTGCATGTTGCCTTCAAAGACTTCACCTCTTGATTATGTTTTTCCTGCAATGTTGTCATTTCTTCTTCTTTTCTTTAAGATTGTGGGTATAATTGTTCCTCTATAACAATGCACCCTTCCTGACTTCTCTTTCCCAAACATTGACTGAAAGACCTCAGCAGCAGGTTTCCCATCATGCTCAACTATGGTTTTAAGCTTTTCCTAAATGTACATTTAATAATGTTAGTGATAATAATAAATAATTAAGTATAAAACAATAGCTAGAAGAAAAACTCACAATTGCCTCTTCAGTTTCATCATCTAAGGCTTTTCCATCCTTAGTCCAAGTTCCAACAAACATCTCAACTTGACTGGGTTCTTCATTCTTTTGAGCATGCTTTATATAAATCACAAGAATGAGTTAAATATAATATCGACATTACTTTAAAATTCAAAATATGAATCTGTTTATGCAAAAAAATATTACCAATTTTTCTTTTATTACAAAAAAAAATTTATTGCCCATCTGATGCCTCCATTTTTGTTGTGATCTGTTCAATCTATTTTGTTGGCACATATCCTACATCAATAACAAAGAAACTAAATATATGCAACCAGAAAAAATTTACAAGTATCGGTGCATAACCATATTTAAAAAATAGCTTGCTTCATCAATAACCATATCAAAAGCAAGCTTCATTTCAACACCAAAAGATGTGCAAAGCAGATACTGATATACTGATATTTAAAAAAATAGTTTATGTCTAAATATATTCATTTCAGATGCATTCCATAATAAGACTAGTATTAAACATTCAGATAAGAAAGGCCACTACCCAGGTGAAACCATGATAGATGTTGGTATGCATGGACAAACTCTTAGAATGTGGCAGCTGCTAGTTGCCCTGAAAGTAATATGTATACATACAACAAATTTCATAGTTTGTAGTTGCTTATTTTGGTGTAGGTTTGGGGTATGAGCTCTCTTTTGAATGCTTTAGCTGAATCTGTATCAGACACTACGTAATGAACATCTGTTTCTCTGTCTAGCTTACCCTATTTACTCTTCATATGATACACAAAATAATATGATAGGGCTAAAAAAATCATATGATAAGATACTACATTCAGTTTCCTTGTACAAATAATAAAACAAATTAAATATTATGGTGCAAGCAAGAAAGTTTTCATATGGATTGTATTCATACATAGGTTACAAATTATTTATTGAGATTTTTGTCTTCTGTTGAAATAGAGAAAGCTATATCGCAAGTAAATTACCACAATACTAGATGAAGGATATCTCATTCAGTAGAGCAGTGACTAAAAAATAAACCATTTGAGAATAAGAGCATTTTCTATAGATAACTGGAAGCTCAAAACAAATCTCATGTTCTCAGCACTTGTAGAAACTGATAAGAATTCATGTGCTAAATTCTATCTATGTGCTAAAAAAAGGAATAGGCCTATGCTATACTTGTTATCGAAAAATCATCTTGTTGAAATTTGAATATGGAGATTAAAAAAATCTAATCTGGTCCTTCTTATTACCATTCTTGTAGTGGAGTCCAATAGAAGCTGATGTTTTTGCTTCATGTTCTGTCGATGGAACTATTCTGATATCAGTATCAGGATACTAAATAGGAAGAAGCTCCAGCTTATCCTGATACTGATATCAGTATCAGGACTGATATAGGAATGACTAGCTGTCCAAATTCTAAGAAAATAAAGTAACTAGGGAATAACAAGTATGTGGCATGTTCTAATACCATTAACATCTATTTGGCCTGCTCATAACAAGTATGCTGCCCATAAGCTGTTCTAATACCATAGCATGTTCTAATACCTTTAACATCTATATTTACCCATTGAATTACACAATTCCATCATAAGAAATGAGTATTGAGATTTGAAGAAGCCTTCTCTATCAAGCACTAGAAATTTACTTGGACCTGGTTGCTTCACATAGGCTAATTTGTCATTAGTGCAAAATTTAGATGTCATTGTTGAATTTGTATCAGACACTACTGTTGTAAAATAATAATAAGATGGTGATGATGATGATCAGGGCTGATACTGATACTGCAAAGTGGTGCAGACTGAGACTGAGTCGCTCATCATTCTTGATGGTGGGTTCTTAAGCTAATGAAGGAAACAATCAGGTTCTTAAAGGCCAAGTTGGAAGTGTACCCCAATCTTTTTTTTTTCGTTTTCTTTCTTTCTATTACCGGACTTTTCTTTTTGTTTCCTTTTGCAGGATTTATCACAGAGATCATCATCATCTCTTTTGTCAAAGTGCCATCAATTGCATTCATTCATTTATAGCTAGGGGGGCAAATCTAGTCTGACTCCAGAAAAAACTCAGTTTGTTGGTTTCTAATTTGAATCTGAGATCATCTGAAGTGGAGAAGAAGAACCTATAACCTATAGCTAGGTTCAAAATCAAGTCTTTATGGCATGCTTTGTGTCATTTGATTAATTAGTATCAGATTTTCTTTTCAAAAGATTGTTTTGAATACAATTAAATAGAATCAATGTTGCTAAACCAGAACATACTAATCAGAACTGGATGAGCTTTTGAATCAAACTGGTCATGTCATGGTTAATATTCAAAATCAGCACTATTGTTGGGATATGGAATCAGTATATTAGTTTCTATTGTAAGTTGCTTCTTATATTTTACATGGTTAAAATTCAAAATCATCTTCCAGACAGCTTCTTTATTGTAAGTTTATATCCTGATACTGGAATAGATGGTTCTCAAGAAGCTATTTAGTTTTTTAGGCCTTTCCAATTGCTAACTCTGGTCATAGTATCCTAATACTGGATACTATCAGTATCCTGATATTACTATCAGGATACTGATATCCTGATACTGATATAGGAAGCTCCAACTTATTCCTTGGCTGTAGCAGCATGATTCCACTAAGCTGGATTGGGGAAATACCTTAGAAGATGGAGCTTATACTTTTTTAGTTCCTGCACATTAACAAAAGTTCTGGCCTACTTTTGTTAATGTGCAGGAACTAAAAAAGTATGAGTTGTTTCATCAACTCATGATTCATGATAAATAGAATGGAGAAGGAGGTGAGGAATGTTAATGTTGGGGAAGAGTGGTATGAGATGTTTTGTGATGCTGCTTGGAGAAGCTCTAAAGAAGCTGGTAGTGGTTTTGTAATTTTTAAATATGAAATGTGGCTGCTTGCAGGGTGTAATAAAGAGGTGGCTGTCAGTCCTCTTCAAGCTGAGCTGAAATCCTGTTCGAGTTTGGATAGTTTTCAAAATTGCCATAATCTTGTTCTTGTTGCAGATATGTTAGATAGAAATAGCTTTTATATGGATGAGGATAGTAGGGAGAAACTTAGAAGATTGAAGGGGAAGGAACTCATGAAGATAAACCATATTGGGGATGTTAACCAAGGTTCTGATGAAGATTATCTTCTATTGCATAAAAATGTTGTTGACAGTTATGTTTCTAGCTAGTAGGAATGTCTGTAGTGTTAACAGTCAAGTTATTAGTCATGTTAGTAGTCATATTTTTTCTGATGCTATGAAGGGTATTAGTAATGGTTGTAGTGTTTCATTCCATTATGTTGCTCTATTGTCTTTGTCTTTCCAACGGATCTACCCAAGCAATTGACTAGTTTCTAATCCCCACTAATTACTGATCAATTTTAGGAAAGGTGCACAGGTAACATTCTGCTTTGGTTCATTGTAATGAAGTGATATAATTGGAGATAGTGCAAACTTTAGAGTATAGTGCAAAATGCACTCTGCAAACTACTCTTCTCATACTACACTATACAATCACTATAAGTATTCTGATATCAGTATTGCTACCTTTCTCTTTTCAGGATATCAATATCAAGTATCTTTATTGTTGTCTTTCTCTTTTCAGGATATCAATATCAGGTATCATGATATTGACACTGATAATAGTATCCTGATATTGGATACGGATATCTCCTGATATTAGTATCCCGATATCAGTATCGGGCCTGATATCAGTCTCAGGATATAAGTATTACTGATATCCTGATATCAGTATCCATATTATTAGGACCAACAGAAGCAAAATCTTGCATGCTTCACTCACCTTCACTAGCTTATCATCTCACCAGTGGTTCAGGGAGGTTGAGCTTATCATCTCAATCAGCTAGCTTCTTTTTTCTTGGTCTTTTGGGCATCCTCATTATTGGTGGAATATATTATATGGCTCTTAAAACAAAATTAATTAAATAGCAACAACAATTAGTAGAAGAAAGTGTTTATATAATTAGTAGAACAATTAGTATACTGACACAACTAGATGAGGGAAGAAGATGGGATAAAGGCATCAGTTGTAAGCAAACAATAACATTAAGAAGAAAAAGGTCATGGTAGCAAGCCTTAAATTTCATGTGTTGATAAACTAGATAGAGCTGAAACAATCCTCAACACAGTTAGAGACTATAAGTAAAGGACATAAAGCTTATTTTTTAACAACTATTAGTTTAAATAAAAGAAACCTAGCTACTTACTTGGATGGGTTCATAGCTCCAATAATCAATCATTTGCTTGAAGTGTTCGAGAGGAATGTCTGTAGGATGATTTTTTATCCTTTCGTTGTTTGTTGCGTAATTGTCAAAATATTCCTTCTTGATTTTTTATTTGTGTTTCCTCCAAGCTTCATTCATAATTTTGAACACAACCCCTTTTCCTATTTCCGGAAGGATGAATTTTTTCTACAAAGTGAAACAAAACAAGCATTAATATTGACATGCAAATGTAAATGAACAATATAAAAAAACTATCATACATTGATATATTTCCATATGTCATCCTTGTTTGGTAAGGCCTTCCATTTGGTGTAAATCAAGGGACACCAATCTGAATTTCGTGCCACAGTTCCTAAAAATTGGCTCAAGTCTGCAATAGCTTTCTCATTGGGCCCAACTGGTTGTGCTTCACTATTGAAAATTATTTATTGTCGCTCCTCTAGCAATCTTCCATGAATTTTGTAGCACATTGTCTTCCCTCTTGTTTTCTTTTTTGGTGTTCCTAATTGACATAACAATAATGATTTAAACATAAGCTAATTATAGAATTACATATAATGACATAATATACCTTCAGACGTATCGTGTTCCGGCTCATCGGGTATATTGTGCTCTTCCTCAACATTTGCTTCCTCTTCTAGCTCATCAAGTATATTGTGTTCTTCGTCAACTTGGTTCATGTATCTGCATTCCTCTTCTAGTTGATCTTCTTCTAGCACTTCCATACCCATCTTCTCACGATATTCAACCACTGACATTGATGGACGCAAAGGTGTAGTCTTTGTCTTCTTTGTTGCATACTCATCTCCTTGCTCATGGTTAACTTCTCTTTGTTGATCTTGAATGGTTGACATTTTTTGCTGCTACACTTGGGTAGATCTTTGATATTGAATGATTCGTCTTTGTTGTTTCACTTGAGAAGATCTTGTATTGGAATTGGAAGGAACTTGCTTTTGAGTAGACGATCATGCCCACAGGTACAGAGAGAACGGCAAATTTGTAGACAAATTTTGTTCTTAAACCATGACAAATTGAGAGTTCATAGGAAAGAAAAGATAATTGAAAGTAGACAAATTTTGTTGAATCCACTGCAGAGAGAACGGCAAATCTATCATCTGCATGTACATCAGGGTTAAAAAAATTATTGTTCTTAAACAACGTTCATTACCATGCTGCTATTTAGCAATGTTGATGGGTTGCTATTAGGTTGCTAAAGTTTCTAGTGGGTCATCATTTGGTTTGTGAATGAGCTTATTTGACATGATAAATAAACATGAAGAAAAGATAGGGTACTCGTTAGCTAAATATAACAAACTACTGCCAAGTTAAAATTTCCATCCCTACTAGGAAAGTTATAAACAACCTGATCATGCCCACTTGAACTTAAAGATTGAACTTCATAAGGACAATTGAAGTGTCCAAATATATACCACTAACCATGTAAGAAAAGTAAATATTACAGAAAATCTTTAGTGGCCTAATTGTTGTTTGAAAAAAGTTCCTTCATACCTGTGACCAAATTTTAGCACTAGCTAGAAATGATCGCGTATGTATTATTTCATTTTTTGCATGTAAGTCCAAGTCTGCTAGCGAACTCCCAAAGACTAGTAGTTAAAGATGTAATGCAAATGAATCATGGAGATATATGTATTAAAAGAAAGCAAGGTGCTTCTTTACCTCTCAAAATCTTGGTAATATGCCCAAATATAGAATTGCAGTATCCTATAATGGTGACAGCTTCATGTATAAAGTGAAAGTGGCTGCAGAAAGGAGGCAATGCAAATTAGGTATCAACTATCAAGATGATAAACGGTCTGGATTCTATATCTAAGTTCAATGAAGCTACAAGCTTCTCTACGTTCTCCCTAAGTTCTACATCGGGAAGCTATTAACAGTTATTGTACAGAGCAATAGTCATATTTCGGACTGGACTTGAGTACTTAACTTTATAGAATCCATCAATGTTTTGCTGTAAAAATCAAAGCAGTTTTGGCAATTGGAAAGAGAAATAGATTCATAATAATTTAGATATATATAAGAAAGGATCGGTATACAAATAACTGAAATAGTCGATGCATCACAAAAAGAACTTTGCAGCATTTATGCTCTTTTTATGAAACCAATTGCTACAAGACCATAATTGTCAGATCATTTTAGGGTCCTCTACTCCTCTTAAACCTTCTATAACATTTAGCATTATTCCATGATTACATGCAAAGGATTTGAATTGATACCACTATAGGTTGACACATAGTATTGTTAAAGTCTCATATTGGTTAAAAATATTGCAAAAGTAGCCTTTAAATAGTTTGGGCAATCCTCACCTCATGAGCTAGCTTTTGGGGTGAGTTAGGCCTACTAATTTCATAACATGGTATCTGAGCCAATTATGTTGTTGATATTGTGTCACTCGCAGATGTCCAGTCCTACAAAATTTCATGCTCCAGATGTCCAATTCTGGGCGTGAGGGGGGGTGTTAAAGTCCCACATTGGTTAAAAATATGGCCAAAGTAGCCTTTAAATAGTTTGGGCAATCCTCTCCTCATAAGCTAGATTTTGGGGTGAGTTAGGTCTATTAAGTTCTTAAAAAGTATGAGTTGGCATGCTCCAAAAAAAGCTCGAGTGTCCTAGAACACTTTAAATCAACTCTAAATCCTCAGATGCTGGTTCATATGAAAAAGTGATAGGCATGCTAGTTACATTTTTCAAAATGTTAGTATTGAATGAAACATAGCATTTAATATCCTTCTTCATAATTTCGACATCACCAATATCCTTAGTCAAGAGTAAAAGACAAGGGGAATTCATGGAAGTTGAGAAAGGGAGTCAAAATGATAATTTTTCCCCAAAAAACATTTGAAGGCAATTTAAATTGAATTATTCCAAACAGTTATAGCCAATGGGTAACCCTCATGACCATTTGAGAACACCAAGTGTTAGCATGCTCAATACATCTTTCATTGTTGCCTATACCCATACATGTCAAGAAGGGTGTTATGGCCAGAACACCAGATAATAGAGTCAATGGGCTCTCAAAGTAATATGTATCAGGCAGACTGCATTAATGTACCCGGAGATGAGATGTTTGATATACTAAATGGAACTCAAATAAGTTGATGATTTTGCCATAAAATGTTATCAGGACTGAACTTGTTGAATCGAAGAGCTATTAGGATGGGATATAGTGTCATTACATAAAAACCTAGATATATAGCTAGGTATGGACCTCCATCCTGCAAAAATGTAGGAAGGCAATGTGCTCTGATCTCATATAGGTAAGCATGAAATTTGATATTGACAAATCAAAATTGTACGTTGAAGCGCACAACAGTTCAATTATATATAATACTAAAAGAAAAGTTTGTAACCAAGACTATGATAATAATTGCAGCCACAGTTGCCGGACCAAGAAAGATGGAGATGCAAATTCCCTTGAACATGTCCAAGGGATATAGTCATATTGTTTTCTGCAGTGGATGAATAATTTTAGTATATTAATATTGAGAGTTCACAAAATCAATATGTCATCTGCATGTACAGAGAGAACGGCAAATCTGTGAACAAATTTTATTTTTAAACCATGACAAATTGAGAGTTCATGGGAAAGAAAAGATAATTGAAAGTAGACAAATTTTGTTGAATCCACTGCAGAGAGAACGTCAAATCTTTCATCTGCGTGTACATCAGGGTTAAAAAAAATATTGTTCTTAAACCACGTTCATTATCATGCTGCTATTTAGCAATGTTGAGAACGTCAAATCTTTCATCTGTGTGTACATCAGGGTTAAAAAAAATATTGTTCTTAAACCACGTTCATTATCATGCTGCTATTTAGCAATGTTGATGGGTTGCTATTAGGTTGCTGAAGTTTCTAGTGGGTCATCATTTGGGTTGTGAATGAGCTTATTTGACATGATAAATAAACATGAAGAAAAGGTAGGGTACTCATTAGCTAAATATAACAAACTACTGCCAAGTTAAAATTTCCATCCCAACTAGGAAACTGATAAACAACCTGATCATGCCCACTTGAACTTAAAGATTGAACTTCGTAAGGACAATTGAAGTGTCCAAATATATACTACTAGCCATGTAAGAAAAGTAAATATTACAGAAAATCTTTAGTGGCTCAAATGTTGTTTGAAAAAAGTTCCTCCATACCTGTGACCAAATTTTAGCACTAGCTAGAAATGATCGCGTATGTATTATTTCATTTTTTGCATGTAAGTCCAAGTCTGCTAGCGAACTCCCAAAGACTAGTAGTTAAAGATGTAATGCAAATGAATCATGGAGATATATGTATTAAAAGAAAGCAAGGTGCTTCTTTACCTCTCAAAATCTTGGTAATATGCCCAAATATAGAATTGCAGTATCCTATAATGGTGACAGCTTCATGTATAAAGTGAAAGTGGCTGCAGAAAGGAGGCAATGCAAATTAGGTATCAACTATCAAGATGATAAACGGTCTGGATTCTATATCTAAGTTCATTGAAGCTACAAGCTTCTCTACGTTCTCCCTAAGTTCTACATCGGGAAGCTATTAACAGTTATTGTACAGAGCAATAGTCATATTTCGGACTGGACTTGAGTACTTAACTTTATAGAATCCATCAATGTTTTGCTGTAAAAATCAAAGCAGTTTTGGCAATTGGAAAGAGAAATAGATTCATAATAATTTAGATATACATAAGAAAGGATCGGTATACAAATAACTGAAATAGTCGATGCATCACAAAAAGAACTTTGCAGCATTTATGCTCTTTTTATGAAACCAATTGCTACAAGACCATAATTGTCAGATCATTTTAGGGTCCTCTACTCCTCTTAAACCTTCTATAACATTTAGCATTATTCCATGATTACATGCAAAGGATTTGAATTGATACCACTATAGGTTGACACATAGTATTGTTAAAGTCTCATATTGGTTAAAAATATTGCAAAAGTAGCTTTTAAATAGTTTGGGCAATCCTCACCTCATGAGCTAGCTTTTGGGGTGAGTTAGGCCTACTAATTTCATAACATGGTATCTGAGCCAATTATGTTGTTGATATTGTGTCACTCGCAGATGTCCAGTCCTACAAAATTTCATGCTCCAGATGTCCAATTCTGGGCGTGAGGGGGGGTGTTAAAGTCCCACATTGGTTAAAAATATGGCCAAAGTAGCCTTTAAATAGTTTGGGCAATCCTCTCCTCATAAGCTAGCTTTTGGGGTGAGTTAGGTCTATTAAGTTCTTAAAAAGTATGAGTTGGCATGCTCCAAAAAAAGCTCGAGTGTCCTAGAACACTTTAAATCAACTCTAAATCCTCAGATGCTGGTTCATATGAAAAAGTGATAGGCATGCTAGTTACATTTTTCAAAATGTTAGTATTGAATGAAACATAGCATTTAATATCCTTCTTCATAATTTCGACATCACCAATATCCTTAGTCAAGAGTAAAAGACAAGGGGAATTCATGGAAGTTGAGAAAGGGAGTCAAAATGATAATTTTTCCCCAAAAAACATTTGAAGGCAATTTAAATTGAATTATTCCAAACAGTTATAGCCAATGGGTAACCCTCATGACCATTTGAGAACACCAAGTGTTAGCATGCTCAATACATCTTTCATTGTTGCCTATACCCATACATGTCAAGAAGGGTGTTATGGCCAGAACACCAGATAATAGAGTCAATGGGCTCTCAAAGTAATATGTATCAGGCAGTCTGCATTAATGTACCCGGAGATGAGATGTTTGATATACTAAATGGAACTCAAATAAGTTGATGATTTTGCCATAAAATGTTATCAGGACTGAACTTGTTGAATCGAAGAGCTATTAGGATGGGATATAGTGTCATTACATAAAAACCTAGATATATAGCTAGGTATGGACCTCCATCCTGCAAAAATGTAGGAAGGCAATGTGCTCTGATCTCATATAGGTAAGCATGAAATTTGATATTGACAAATCAAAATTGTACGTTGAAGCGCACAACAGTTCAATTATATATAATACTAAAAGAAAAGTTTGTAACCAAGACTATGATAATAATTGCAGCCACAGTTGCCGGACCAAGAAAGATGGAGATGCAAATTCCCTTGAACATTTCCAAGGGATATAGTCATATTGTTTTCTGCAGTGGATGAATAATTTTAGTATATTAATATTGAGAGTTCACAAAATCAATATGTCATCTGCATGTACAGAGAGAACGGCAAATCTGTGAACAAATTTTATTTTTAAACCATGACAAATTGAGAGTTCATGGGAAAGAAAAGATAATTGAAAGTAGACAAATTTTGTTGAATCCACTGCAGAGAGAACGTCAAATCTTTCATCTGCGTGTACATCAGGGTTAAAAAAAATATTGTTCTTAAACCACGTTCATTATCATGCTGCTATTTAGCAATGTTGAGAACGTCAAATCTTTCATCTGCGTGTACATCAGGGTTAAAAAAAATATTGTTCTTAAACCATGTTCATTATCATGCTGCTATTTAGCAATGTTGATGGGTTGCTATTAGGTTGCTGAAGTTTCTAGTGGGTCATCATTTGGGTTGTGAATGAGCTTATTTGACATGATAAATAAACATGAAGAAAAGGTAGGGTACTCATTAGCTAAATATAACAAACTACTGCCAAGTTAAAATTTCCATCCCAACTAGGAAACTGATAAACAACCTGATCATGCCCACTTGAACTTAAAGATTGAACTTCGTAAGGACAATTGAAGTGTCCAAATATATACTACTAGCCATGTAAGAAAAGTAAATATTACAGAAAATCTTTAGTGGCTCAAATGTTGTTTGAAAAAAGTTCCTCCATACCTGTGACCAAATTTTAGCACTAGCTAGAAATGATCGCGTATGTATTATTTCATTTTTTGCATGTAAGTCCAAGTCTGCTAGCGAACTCCCAAAGACTAGTAGTTAAAGATGTAATGCAAATGAATCATGGAGATATATGTATTGAAAGAAAGCAAGGTGCTTCTTTACCTCTCAAAATCTTGGTAATATGCCCAAATATAGAATTGCAGTATCCTATAATGGTGACAGCTTCATGTATAAAGTGAAAGTGGCTGCAGAAAGGAGGCAATGCAAATTAGGTATCAACTATCAAGATGATAAACGGTCTGGATTCTATATCTAAGTTCAATGAAGCTACAAGCTTCTCTACGTTCTCCCTAAGTTCTACATCGGGAAGCTATTAACAGTTATTGTACAGAGCAATAGTCATATTTCGGACTGGACTTGAGTACTTAACTTTATAGAATCCATCAATGTTTTGCTGTAAAAATCAAAGCAGTTTTGGCAATTGGAAAGAGAAATAGATTCATAATAATTTAGATATACATAAGAAAGGATCGGTATACAAATAACTGAAATAGTCGATGCATCACAAAAAGAACTTTGCAGCATTTATGCTCTTTTTATGAAACCAATTGCTACAAGACCATAATTGTCAGATCATTTTAGGGTCCTCTACTCCTCTTAAACCTTCTATAACATTTAGCATTATTCCATGATTACATGCAAAGGATTTGAATTGATACCACTATAGGTTGACACATAGTATTGTTAAAGTCTCATATTGGTTAAAAATATTGCAAAAGTAGCTTTTAAATAGTTTGGGCAATCCTCACCTCATGAGCTAGCTTTTGGGGTGAGTTAGGCCTACTAATTTCATAACATGGTATCTGAGCCAATTATGTTGTTGATATTGTGTCACTCGCAGATGTCCAGTCCTACAAAATTTCATGCTCTAGATGTCCAATTCTGGGCGTGAGGGGGGGTGTTAAAGTCCCACATTGGTTAAAAATATGGTCAAAGTAGCCTTTAAATAGTTTGGGCAATCCTCTCCTCATAAGCTAGCTTTTGGGGTGAGTTAAGTCTATTAAGTTCTTAAAAAGTATGAGTTGGCATGCTCCAAAAAAAGCTCGAGTGTCCTAGAACACTTTAAATCAACTCTAAATCCTCAGATGCTGGTACATATGAAAAACTGATAGGCATGCTAGTTACATTTTTCAAAATGTTAGTATTGAATGAAACATAGCATTTAATATCCTTCTTCATAATTTCGACATCACCAATATCCTTAGTCAAGAGTAAAAGACAAGGGGAATTCATGGAAGTTGAGAAAGGGAGTCAAAATGATAATTTTTCCCCAAAAAACATTTGAAGGCAATTTAAATTGAATTATTCCAAACAGTTATAGCCAATGGGTAACCCTCATGACCATTTGAGAACACCAAGTGTTAGCATGCTCAATACATCTTTCATTGTTGCCTATACCCATACATGTCAAGAAGGGTGTTATGGCCAGAACACCAGATAATAGAGTCAATGGGCTCTCAAAGTAATATGTATCAGGCAGTCTGCATTAATGTACCCGGAGATGAGATGTTTGATATACTAAATGGAACTCAAATAAGTTGATGATTTTGCCATAAAATGTTATCAGGACTGAACTTGTTGAATCGAAGAGCTATTAGGATGGGATATAGTGTCATTACATAAAAACCTAGATATATAGCTAGGTATGGACCTCCATCCTGCAAAAATGTAGGAAGGCAATGTGCTCTGATCTCATATAGGTAAGCATGAAATTTGATATTGACAAATCAAAATTGTACGTTGAAGCGCACAACAGTTCAATTATATATAATACTAAAAGAAAAGTTTGTAACCAAGACTATGATAATAATTGCAGCCACAGTTGCCGGACCAAGAAAGATGGAGATGCAAATTCCCTTGAACATTTCCAAGGGATATAGTCATATTGTTTTCTGCAGTGGATGAATAATTTTAGTATATTAATATTGAGAGTTCACAAAATCAATATGTCATCTGCATGTACAGAGAGAACGGCAAATCTGTGAACAAATTTTATTTTTAAACCATGACAAATTGAGAGTTCATGGGAAAGAAAAGATAATTGAAAGTAGACAAATTTTGTTGAATCCACTGCAGAGAGAACGTCAAATCTTTCATCTGCGTGTACATCAGGGTTAAAAAAAATATTGTTCTTAAACCACGTTCATTATCATGCTGCTATTTAGCAATGTTGAGAACGTCAAATCTTTCATCTGCGTGTACATCAGGGTTAAAAAAAATATTGTTCTTAAACCACGTTCATTATCATGCTGCTATTTAGCAATGTTGATGGGTTGCTATTAGGTTGCTGAAGTTTCTAGTGGGTCATCATTTGGGTTGTGAATGAGCTTATTTGACATGATAAATAAACATGAAGAAAAGGTAGGGTACTCATTAGCTAAATATAACAAACTACTGCCAAGTTAAAATTTCCATCCCAACTAGGAAACTGATAAACAACCTGATCATGCCCACTTGAACTTAAAGATTGAACTTCGTAAGGACAATTGAAGTGTCCAAATATATACTACTAGCCATGTAAGAAAAGTAAATATTACAGAAAATCTTTAGTGGCTCAAATGTTGTTTGAAAAAAGTTCCTCCATACCTGTGACCAAATTTTAGCACTAGCTAGAAATGATCGCGTATGTATTATTTCATTTTTTGCATGTAAGTCCAAGTCTGCTAGCGAACTCCCAAAGACTAGTAGTTAAAGATGTAATGCAAATGAATCATGGAGATATATGTATTGAAAGAAAGCAAGGTGCTTCTTTACCTCTCAAAATCTTGGTAATATGCCCAAATATAGAATTGCAGTATCCTATAATGGTGACAGCTTCATGTATAAAGTGAAAGTGGCTGCAGAAAGGAGGCAATGCAAATTAGGTATCAACTATCAAGATGATAAACGGTCTGGATTCTATATCTAAGTTCAATGAAGCTACAAGCTTCTCTACGTTCTCCCTAAGTTCTACATCGGGAAGCTATTAACAGTTATTGTACAGAGCAATAGTCATATTTCGGACTGGACTTGAGTACTTAACTTTATAGAATCCATCAATGTTTTGCTGTAAAAATCAAAGCAGTTTTGGCAATTGGAAAGAGAAATAGATTCATAATAATTTAGATATACATAAGAAAGGATCGGTATACAAATAACTGAAATAGTCGATGCATCACAAAAAGAACTTTGCAGCATTTATGCTCTTTTTATGAAACCAATTGCTACAAGACCATAATTGTCAGATCATTTTAGGGTCCTCTACTCCTCTTAAACCTTCTATAACATTTAGCATTATTCCATGATTACATGCAAAGGATTTGAATTGATACCACTATAGGTTGACACATAGTATTGTTAAAGTCTCATATTGGTTAAAAATATTGCAAAAGTAGCCTTTAAATAGTTTGGGCAATCCTCACCTCATGAGCTAGCTTTTGGGGTGAGTTAGGCCTACTAATTTCATAACATGGTATCTGAGCCAATTATGTTGTTGATATTGTGTCACTCGCAGATGTCCAGTCCTACAAAATTTCATGCTCTAGATGTCCAATTCTGGGCGTGAGGGGGGGTGTTAAAGTCCCACATTGGTTAAAAATATGGTCAAAGTAGCCTTTAAATAGTTTGGGCAATCCTCTCCTCATAAGCTAGCTTTTGGGGTGAGTTAAGTCTATTAAGTTCTTAAAAAGTATGAGTTGGCATGCTCCAAAAAAAGCTCGAGTGTCCTAGAACACTTTAAATCAACTCTAAATCCTCAGATGCTGGTTCATATGAAAAACTGATAGGCATGCTAGTTACATTTTTCAAAATGTTAGTATTGAATGAAACATAGCATTTAATATCCTTCTTCATAATTTCGACATCACCAATATCCTTAGTCAAGAGTAAAAGACAAGGGGAATTCATGGAAGTTGAGAAAGGGAGTCAAAATGATAATTTTTCCCCAAAAAACATTTGAAGGCAATTTAAATTGAATTATTCCAAACAGTTATAGCCAATGGGTAACCCTCATGACCATTTGAGAACACCAAGTGTTAGCATGCTCAATACATCTTTCATTGTTGCCTATACCCATACATGTCAAGAAGGGTGTTATGGCCAGAACACCAGATAATAGAGTCAATGGGCTCTCAAAGTAATATGTATCAGGCAGTCTGCATTAATGTACCCGGAGATGAGATGTTTGATATACTAAATGGAACTCAAATAAGTTGATGATTTTGCCATAAAATGTTATCAGGACTGAACTTGTTGAATCGAAGAGCTATTAGGATGGGATATAGTGTCATTACATAAAAACCTAGATATATAGCTAGGTATGGACCTCCATCCTGCAAAAATGTAGGAAGGCAATGTGCTCTGATCTCATATAGGTAAGCATGAAATTTGATATTGACAAATCAAAATTGTACGTTGAAGCGCACAACAGTTCAATTATATATAATACTAAAAGAAAAGTTTGTAACCAAGACTATGATAATAATTGCAGCCACAGTTGCCGGACCAAGAAAGATGGAGATGCAAATTCCCTTGAACATTTCCAAGGGATATAGTCATATTGTTTTCTGCAGTGGATGAATAATTTTAGTATATTAATATTGAGAGTTCACAAAATCAATATGTCATCTGCATGTACAGAGAGAACGGCAAATCTGTGAACAAATTTTATTTTTAAACCATGACAAATTGAGAGTTCATGGGAAAGAAAAGATAATTGAAAGTAGACAAATTTTGTTGAATCCACTGCAGAGAGAACGTCAAATCTTTCATCTGCGTGTACATCAGGGTTAAAAAAAATATTGTTCTTAAACCACGTTCATTATCATGCTGCTATTTAGCAATGTTGAGAACGTCAAATCTTTCATCTGCGTGTACATCAGGGTTAAAAAAAATATTGTTCTTAAACCACGTTCATTATCATGCTGCTATTTAGCAATGTTGATGGGTTGCTATTAGGTTGCTGAAGTTTCTAGTGGGTCATCATTTGGGTTGTGAATGAGCTTATTTGACATGATAAATAAACATGAAGAAAAGGTAGGGTACTCATTAGCTAAATATAACAAACTACTGCCAAGTTAAAATTTCCATCCCAACTAGGAAACTGATAAACAACCTGATCATGCCCACTTGAACTTAAAGATTGAACTTCGTAAGGACAATTGAAGTGTCCAAATATATACTACTAGCCATGTAAGAAAAGTAAATATTACAGAAAATCTTTAGTGGCTCAAATGTTGTTTGAAAAAAGTTCCTCCATACCTGTGACCAAATTTTAGCACTAGCTAGAAATGATCGCGTATGTATTATTTCATTTTTTGCATGTAAGTCCAAGTCTGCTAGCGAACTCCCAAACACTAGTAGTTAAAGATGTAATGCAAATAAATCATAGAGATATATGTATTAAAAGAAAGCAAGGTGCTTTTTTCCCTCTCAAAATCTTGGTAATATGTCAAAATATAAAATTGCAGTATCCTTCAGTATGGTGGCAGCTTCATGAATAAAGTGAAAGTGGCTGCAGAAAGGAGGCAATGCAAATTAAGTATCAACTATCAAGATGATAAACGGTCTGGCAAAAATCAAAAATATTTACAAGCAATATGAGTTATTAGGGCTTGAACTTTGATTGTACACAGAAGGTGCCAAGAAAACAAACATTTTATGGACTACATATGCTTGAGCTCATTTAATTTTTTCTTCATTAATTACACCCTCAAGTGGTTTAGGCAAGGTGGGTAATTTATGAGTGGCATGAATATCTAAGTAGGCTTCAAAGAAATACATGAAGATCATAAAACATGCACAAATGTGGAACACCAATCAATCATCATATAACAGAAATTTAGCTTATGCATGAACAACCAAAAAGATAACCATCAAGGCATTAGAATCCTTATCAGCCATATTTATTAAAGGATAAATAAAGAATTGAAGTACCATCATTGCATAGGAATCCTTCAAATGTCTGAATTTGCTACTTATGCAGCACAATCCATCATGCTAGACAAATACATGAATTGGAATTGAAAAGGAAAAAAGTCTAAGTTTAACCTGATTGTGCAAATCACGTACTTGTCGATGGGCCACTATAACATAATGTGATAGAATCATTTGCCTCATCGATCAACCAGAAAATGTGAAAATACAGGAATATCAATCAAAGTAGTCCCAGAGTGTGTCATCAAAGTCAGACTCTTCTTCAGACTCCATTTTATTTGAAACAGTTGAATAATTTTCAACAATTGTGGGCTCTATGTCATCCCTTGCCCATTCAACATCAATTTCATCATTAGGCAAAGACAAATTAGTTGTTGGTTCAGATGACTCAATATTATATATTTCTTCGGCATAATATGATTAGTCATTCACATTAAAAATCTCTCTATGAAG
Source organism: Canna indica (assembly GCA_034359265.1). NCBI lineage: Eukaryota > Viridiplantae > Streptophyta > Magnoliopsida > Zingiberales > Cannaceae > Canna > Canna indica. The sequence goes on from CP136892.1 coordinate 44,422,225, forward strand.
AGTTTTCATAACGTAATACCTATTGTCATTAGAGGGATCGGGAACATAGAAGCACTGTTGGACTTGAGAAGCGAGCACAAATGGATCATCCATATAACATTTTTTTATCGAAGTGAACACAAGTCAACCCATACTTTTTTTATTCTACTTCAAACCAATCACATCTAAACAAGCCAAACTTGAAATTACCATAATAGTCTAGCTCAATTATTTCATTAATTGCACCATAATAAGTAACTGCATTCGTCATCGGATTTTGATCCTTACTACTAGCAAAGCTTTGAGTGATTGACACCAAAGTGACACCACTGTTTTGTGTCCTACGACTTGCATCACGCTGCCTAGTATGAAATTTACATCCATTGATGTCATAACCCGAAAACCTTCTTGCAACTTTATTTGGGCCTCTACACAACTCCTTCAGTTGATCAGGGTCATCCTCCTCCATTGCACGATTTTTAAACCAATCAATAAAATCATGGCTTTGACTTTTTGCTTTGGTCCACTTTCTTCCTCTCTTCCGATTTATGATATTTTTATGTTCACTACAAAAAAAATATTTTGTTACAACAATTATTCAAATGAGTTTATAAACAAATTTTTAAGGGCAAAGAATAGTTATTTACCTAATGTAAGGCTGAACTTCATCACAATTGAACAAGATATACCTGTGAGCTTGGTTCTTTTCATTGTTGTCCATCGAAAATAAAATACATTTTTTCTTCCCTCCTATAGGACGACCCATGGGTTAAAAAAACTAGAAAGCTCAGCTTCAAAAGACTCACATGTGTCAGCATTTCTTGTCACTCTGTTCAACCGTGTCTCCACATTAGAGTTCATATAATTTGAACAAAATGTCAAGCATTCCTCAACCAAGTACACCTCAGCTATTGAACCTTCTGGACGAGCTTTATTGCGCACGTAAGCCTTCAACTTTCCCAACTCTCTTTCTGGTGAATACATCCACCGAGAATGAACGGGACCACCTAATCTTATCTCATTTGGTAGGTGAATAGGCAAATGAAGCATTACATTAAAAAATGAATGAGAAAAAATCCTCTTTAATTGGCAAAGTGTTTCAGCAATCTCAAATTCTAAGGTCTCTAAATCATTCACATCAATAACTATTTGACATATGGAACAAAAAAAAGAACATAAACGTATCAGAGGATAGGCCACTTGGTGAGGAAGTGTGCTAATCATTGCTACTAGGAGCGAGTAGTGTAGCATGAAATGAGCATCATGACTCTTGGACCCTAAGACTTTCAAGCCATCTTGGTGAACACATCTTTAAATATTTGCTGCACAACCATTGGGTAATTTTGCTTCCTTGAGAACGCTACAGAAAATAGACTTCTCATTTTTGTTCATGTTAAAGCATGTTTTTACATACTTTACTTTCTTGCCTTGATCCACTAGTTTCGGATGAAGTTTCTTTCTAATTCCCAGCTCTTGTAAATCTAAACGGGCATTAACATGATCTTTTGTCTTCCCTGTTATGTCCAACAAAGTCCTTATCACATTGTCAAATATGTTCTTTTCAATATGCATGACATCAAGATTATGTCGTAGTTTATTATGCTTCCAATATGACAATTCAAAAAAAATGGACCTCTTCTTCCAAGGACCACCAATGCTTTTCTTTTGCATCTTTCCAAATGAATTGACAAAGTCTTGCAACAAGTCCAAGATCTCTGTCCCTTCTAACAAATTAGGAGAATGCCTATGTTCTTCTTTTCCATTGAAATCCCGTGTGTTTCTTCTATAATCATGACTCATCGGTAAGAAAATACGGTGATCCATATAACACATCTTTCTACTATGCTTCAAGTAAGCCGAATTAGTGTTATAATTACAAGATGGACATGCTAATTTTCCCTTTATGCTCCAACCACTCAACATAGCATATCCAGGAAAGTCGTTAATAGTCCATAAAAGGGCTGCTCGCAACTTAAAAGTTTGATTCTTTGAAGCATCATATGTGTCTATTCCCAGCTCCCACACAATTTTCAACTCTTCAACCAATGGTTGCAAGTACACATCAATATCAATCTCAGGAGAGTGTGGTCCAGGGATAATTAAAGACAACACAAAATACTCCGACTTCATACATAACCATGGTGGAAGGTTGTATGGCATAAGTATTACCGGTCATATACTATAAGAAATACTCATAGTCCTATATGGATTGAATCCATCGCTAGTCAACCCAAGTCTTATATTGCGTGGGTCACTAGCAAAATCAGGATAACGCTCATCGAAGTCCTTCCATGCTCCGCCATCGGATGCCATAACTTTCCATCTCTTATTCGCTCTTCCTCATGCCACCTCATTAAATTTACAGTCCTCTCACACATGAATAACCTTTGAAGTCTAGGAATTAACGAAAAGTGTCTTAAAACTTTAGCCGCTACTTTGTCGCCTTGCTTGGGATTTTCTAGCTCATTCTCTGCCTGTGAATTCTCAACCCACCGTGAAGCACGGCAAATATGACAAGACTTGTCTTTCTCATGCTCTTTCCAATATAACATACAATTATTGGGACAAGCATCAATCTTTTTATAATCAAGGCCCAAGTCCCTTATCATGGCTCTTGTTTTATTAAAAGATTAGGGGATGTTCAAATCTGGCATAGCTTTTTTTAGTAGCTCTAAGAATGCATTGAATGACACATTACTCCAGCCAAAGAAACACTTCATCAAATATAATCGAATGGTGAAGAACAAGGTAGAGAAATTTATACAACCGGGGTACAATTCCTTGTTTGCCTCCTCTAATAAATTATAAAACTTTTTGGCATCTTCAATAGGACCCTCTGTAACTCCATTTTCTTCTGCCACTTCTCTAAATCTATCCTGCAACAATCCATCCATATCATCCATGTCATCCATGCAATTCTCTCCATCATCGATGTCATCATCCTCCTCTGTGGGCATTGTTAACTCCTCACCATGGTTTACCCAATCAGTGTAGCCTTTTAGAAATCCATAGTCTATTAAATGTTCGAAGACGACATCTTTTGTCAACCAACGACCATTACCACATTTCGCACAAGGGCATAAAATCTCCCCTCCATGAGGCCTTCCTTTATTATAAGCAAAATATAGGAAACATTGGACACCATTGATATACTCTGTACTATATTTTGGCATTTGAACCCATTCTTTATCCATTGATTTCACTTAACTATATAAATAAAAAATGCAAAGGGTAAGAAATGACAACATCAACTTGATGAGTTATACATGCAACTCCAACATAGTGCAAAAATCACTTAGAACATGTAGGCATAAATATGATCATCTTTAAAGTAAGTGATCATCTTGAACTCAACATTAATTAAATTTAACGGTAATTATGAGAAAAACATGTAGAACAAAGTCCTCATTTCCAAACACTTAGAACAAAGTATGAGAAAAACCAAAGTGAATGTGATTGTCCTATGATTTTAAGTCAAACCTGATGAAAACCTAAGAGAAAGGAAATGTAGTGGAATAAATCAAATCTAGCTAGTTTTTGGTTAATGATTTACAACCTAACTCAGGTTCAGCCAAACTTGATATCCAATTTGAGCTTACAAGTATTATTCTACCCCATAAATCTTAACCCATGAAAAAGATTGAGTGTGACAATTCCTTATTAGAACTCTTGAACTGTGATTGTTGTGGACTGCTGCTGCCAGAAATCTATTGTTTCATGGGAGAATCAATCTTTATTCGTGAAGTTATGCTTTCAAATAAGATATCACTCCTCACACCACTTCACAGAATCAAACTGATAAATATTTATGCTCTAGCTTGATACATAATCATCCATTTTATAAGTCCTGAGCACTTAAATGATAAACCAAGTCAAATTCAGAACAACCTACTAGAAAATGAGCATTTTAACAATTATGCACTTTTTGGTAGTATCATCAAAAAAAAATCTTAGCAGTAAATATTGGTTGCTACATAAAAAAGGGAATGATCCAACAATCATAATTAGAAAGCAAACTACAAATGGAGAAACAATATGATAAGAATAATTAGAAAGCAAACTTCATACAATCTCAAGCAATAAACACATCTCAACCCAAATGGAGATCCACAAATTTTGGCTTTTGTGACATATCTTGAAAATGCATTCTCATTTTTTAATCCCTATAGCATTATTATCAATGATATATTACTTGTCATGTGAGTCATAAACTGATTATTCTAACTCCTAAAAATATTAAGGTAATTATTCTAAGATTGTGCAGGATTGCTTGAGAGTTATTAGCTAGAGAATCTGAAACTTAAGAAAATAACTTCAGTACCTGTAAAACCTTGCACATCTATAATGGATTTTTGAAATGGATGCATTTCCATTTTCTTACTCTGTCTTATTATTTTATTGGTAATACTTTACTTTACTATGAAGAAGTAACTTTAAATTTTTATATAAAAGAAAGGGAAAGGAAAAAATATATAAAAGATGTTTCATTTTTTAGCATCTTATATTTTTCTTTCAACAACATCATGTCACACTATGAACAGGACCAAATGACAACAACATAACACAATATGAATGTCACACCCCAACTGAGGATAGTGTGAACGGTCAGGGCCTACATGCTGCCCTATTGCCTACTGTCTACACTGACATAAGGAAAACCAAATTGTATCGATAAAAGAAATCTCAACACACTTTATTAAGAGTTTTCAAAGTCACAATTTTTATATTTTCCAAAACAAGTAAGAACACTAACATCAAAATAACTGAACGTTTCAAGTAACAAGTTTTACAACTCTTTTAAATACAACTGTCAGTGCAGAAACTAAAAGCAGCTACTAGACACTGGTCTAAGACTCATGGAAGCTACTACGAGATATGGCACCGCCTCCCGCCCACCAGCTGCACCATGTTGACATGCCAAAGTCACTGCTCATGCTCTGTAAAAATAAAGAATAAACTATGAGTCCACTTGGGACTCGGTGAGTGGCTCTAGCGAACCTCCACCTAAGCCTCAATTATGCATGCATATCATATAAGACAACAAAATGAATGTACAAGGAGGTAAACTACTTCTAATGCGACTACCGACCCCAATGGGTCAATCTGTATAAATTGAACATGTGATAACCTGCCATTTCGGCCTATCAAGCCTCCGGCATCCAGCCCTTGGGCCTACTTATGGAATAAATATCTCGGCTATAGCCGTCCCTACAATATCAGGTAGTATCATACTGGCCATCGGCCACATCATCTCAAGATGTAAGCAAACAATCCTGGGTCGTCAACTAGGATGGTCCACTAGTATTCGGACACTGTCTGGGGTAAGGATAGCTAGTCCCACCCAACTGGGGTCTGGCACCTAGCGGGCCCGCTGGCGCACCTCAAGACCCAACATTGGCCGAGCTAAGCAATATTGGTCATTCCTGACCTCCACGCTCCTCGGCGGACCATCTCAAGCACATCACACAATCAATGTCCTAGGGTTTCCATATATACACTTCGGGCCATTGCCCGTATTTGGCCCTAATCCGGGCTACATGGTCAACAATTGATGCCGCCCTTTCAAAATGTGTACACATAAGAATTCTAGGTTTCCAAATGTTTACAAGAAGTCCTAGAAGTGATATCATCTCCTAGCTAAGTTTCCATATAACTACGATGAACGTCTCGCGACGCCTTACATGTTATCAAACCTTCCACACTACCTTGGGTGAGGAATTCCTTGTATCGACTTTCGAATTCCGTCCATGAACATTTTTGGATAGCATGTATAATCTAAAGAAAAATATTCAAATGTTACAACATATACTATATATAACCACAATATTCATGCATAACAACTTTACACTACCTTATGAATTAAGCTCAATAAGAAACAATTATCTAGCATGGCAAGGTAGCAATGAATTCAAAAATGTAGGAAATACTAAACATGGTAAACAATTGCAACATTTAAGATCTAATGCTAAGGATGGACATAAACCTAGCATTCCTACAATCTCATAATCAATCAATTTACTTGCTATGATTGGTGTTCTTCCTAAGTATCGCCATACCTCTATTGTCGAACCTTATAACCATAAAAGTTTCCATCTAAAGCTACCCTCTTTCCCCCTCCCTAGTCTTGGCCAAGCCATGAGCAAGGAAAACCTTGCTCGGCCATGGCCCTTAAGGTAGAAAAGGGAAAGGGGACTCTAACTATGCCTCTAATTCTTCGATTCCAATATAACTTAATATCAAGTGGACTATTTTACCCCTTCCCTTACCCTTGGCCGAACCCTCTTCATGAGGTGTAGGGTTCATTCGGCCACATCAAAGGTTTCTAGGGAAGACATGCTTCATAACACGTAAAATTGACGATTAAGACTACATCATTCATGAACATGAGATCATCCAAGGGCTTTCTTTCCATCAAGGGAATTGGGGAAAATTTTGGCATGACCTTTCCCCTTTTCCCATGACTCGGCAGCCCTAGTACTTAAGAAATCGGCGAAGAAACAAGATGATCCGACAAGAACTCGTACAAAATAGTGAATACACATCGATGAAACCAAGATCCGTCGGAAAGATCACGAGAAAACTCATCCTATCACATCTAGGGGTTCGGCTACCCGCCTCCCCCAAGCTTTCAAATTCTAACCACTCACCTTGATTGCGGAGAACGAAAGATCGGATGACGATGACTTTGAATCTTCCGGGGACGGCGCGAAATCCCGTATCGATCCAAGTCCCCCTTCTCCTTCCTCTTCTCCCTCTCTCCCTAGGCTTCCTTGTGCGACTCCAAGGATGAGTCACACGACACAAGGATGAGGGGTTTTAATCCCTCATCTAGCCTTCCATATAGGCTCTTGACTCACCTGACTTATACTCAAAACTCAACTAAACCCGAACTCAACTTGGGTTCCGACTCAACCCACAACATGAGTCGATTTAAACTTGATTTAAGGTATGATTGCATAAAAGGAAGGTCAATCGCCCAATTAAATTCCATGCATCAATAGTCGAGTCATACCTTTTCACTCGAGGCGATCCTGAGGCTCGACTCGACTATCCCTAGGTCCGGCGCACTGCACCAAAACAGATTTTTATATTAGGATATTTTCTCGGGTCTTACAATGAAGCAAACTAGTTAAAGGTAACAGGGTTATACTCTATTCTATGAAGAAGTTAAACAAATATTTTATAATGTTCAATTAGATTCAAGTAAGATAGATGATGAGCACCTCCTTTTGAAGCGCTTCTCGTCTCCGAATGGATATAGCTCCAATTGCTCTTTCACCTAGTCAGACATAATAAAATGGATGTTAGTTGAGACTAAAAGTTTTGATTGATTAAATAAGACTATAAGTACCAAGTATAAGACTATAAGACTATTGTGATAATGGATTACCAGCTGTGATAGATCAACGAGCACAACTGCAGGACGCGATAGAGGAAAACCAGGACTACAGGACGCGATATATAATTACTTTTCATACTCGCTATCGCAAATCATTTAGTCGAACTTAATTTGGGTTGAAGTTGGAATTGATTTAAAAGAAACTGAATTGAAGTTAAAATTAACCCAACACTATTTAACTCCCCCCTTCTAGTGTGGGTATTTGAACAACAATTACTTGTCGTCGCTAGGGATGGCAACGGTTCGGTTAATCGCACTTTTGGAGGTTAATCGAAATCGAAACCGATTTCCAAACTTGTTAACCGAAACCGAAATCGAAACCAGTCGATTTCAAAAGCCTATATCCGAAACCGAAATCGGCTCGAATAACCGAAACTAAATTTTTCGGTTCAGATAGAACTGGTTATCCGTTTACTAATCAATTAATCAGCAGTAAACGAATAACTGATTCAAAGATTAATAACAGAACCGGTTTCGGATACCAGTTAACCGTAAAAAAACCGATAATAAATGGATAATCGGTTCAAAGATTAATTACAGGTTAATCGCGACCCGATAACCGAACCGATTTTAAACGGTTTTTGGTTTTTACTATCCGAAATTATAACCAAACCGCAAATCCACTATCCAAAACCCGATTTTACAGTTCGGTTAACGAGGTTGAATTGCCATCCCTACTCGTCGCATATGTAAGCGTCCATTTCAATACTTTGGCTAACATAAGTGCCAAAATGTAGTACTAGTTTGTGGCGTCGAAATTTTAGTGGTTTGTTGTAGTGTTATATATCATTTTGTGATTACATTTTTTATTTTGGTGTTAGATTTCCAGCATTTTATTTTAATTTTATTTGGTGAGCTGCAATTAGTTTAATTGCCGGATTAAAAATCCCAAAAATAGCCTATTTTACAGCCCGCAAAAACAAAGGATCTGGCCCGACAAAGGAAGGCTGCACTTGTTTCAACTCTAGCCCGATGACTTATCTGCAAAACAAGGGTTCTTCTTGCGTGAGTTCTCCGGGAGTTCATCTCCTTCCTCCTTCCTTCGCCGACTTTGCTGCCAGCATTGCCCGACTACCGCTCAGCTTCTCCGTCGTGACTTTGCTGCCTCAGCTCTACTCGACTGTCGCTCGGTATATCCACCGCGACTTCGCTGCCCCGACTCCCGTTCAGCTTCTCCTCCTCAGCATCATGGTGTTGGGCTGCTTGTCGAGAACATTCCGAGTGATTGAGACCAGGATCATCACCCCATTGGTCCATTTACTCGACGAAAAGGAAGTGGTGGTGGTGAGAGAGGCACCGATCGCGCTGACCAAGTTTGCGTGCACGGACAACCATCTGCACGTCAATCATTCCCAAGCCATCCCATCATATATTGAAGCCAGCGATGTGCAGCACCTAATCCTTGTTTGGTTTTGAGAAATTAGAATTATGCTTAGCACTGATCATCATTGAAGCAAATTAAGAATATAAGGATCATCATTGAACCAGGTTACATTGGCACTGATCACAAAGAAGGATCCTTTGATCCAAGTTTATGAGCCTCTACATTATTGGCATTTGCAATTTTTTTCCTTCCCCAGCTAACTAATATTTTATGTGGTTTCATCTTCAGTGGTGTATCTAATTTGAATTTAAAAATACTACCAACGCCTGTATTTTTTTCAGTGGTTGTATACTTGTATCTTCGGCTGGCTCATTCAAAAAGTTACCTTATGTGGCGTTGTTAATTAATTTGAACATGTTATGAGCAACGACATTGATACTTTTACTGAAAACGCAACCGTACCCTATTGTTATAATGAAAATAAAATCTAGTTCTTACTTAACCTCCTTCCAAGAAATATGATCGGTTGTTTTAGCATATCTGATATTTGGCATGACTCTACAATTAAGTTATTTTTTGAAGTTCCACTTAACTGATTTTTTTTCTAGATTATCTATCTATGTACTGCCATTTGCAGTGTGAGTTATTAATCAATGAACTATCCCCATCTCACTCAACGTGACTTACTACAACGTGCATATATATGAGCTGCAAGCATTGTTATGCTGCTTAATGCAAGCTGTGAAGATATTGAGGTAAGGATTAAGCACTTTCTAGTTTTAATATTACTAACTAACAACTTGTTGACATGCATGACTTGTTTGTCATTCTAGCCACAAATATTTTTAAGATTATAAACGACATTTGAGCTACTTATACAATATGCAATATTCTATATATAGCAAAGTATTTTTTGCTTATAACAAAATCGTAATCCTGTTGGAGTTCCTCTTAAAATGTATCTATCAGATGTTATTGCCCTCTACGATTAACTACTAACTACAATATGCTGAATACTCTTTAACAAAAGGTTCGATCATTTGTGTTAATGTCACTTTTTTATAGAAAGCTTAGGCTCTATTTGGTTAGCAAAATTATATTTGTTTTCAAGATTTCGGTTTCAGTAAAATCAAAATTGCTTACGAAAATATGTTTGGTTCTACGTTTTTATGAAACCGAATCGAAATCAAAATAAAAACGAAATTAATTTTCTTAATAAAATTGAAAACACCATAATGTTGTTTGATGTGGTTTCGAAGCTTTCGATTTCGATATCAAAATACAATGGCAAACTTGTAATTATTAATATTTTTTAAAAAAATTAATTAAGTTACAAATAAATCAAACTATATCTAATTTATAAAAATAAAAATAAAAATAAAAATCATCATTTTTAACTCAATCTATTACCTTAAATTGATAAATTAATTGATCGAAGTATCGAACCAATTTATATCTAACTGACTCAAACTTAATTTTTAAAATAACTCAATTTTATTAAAGATGATCTATTTATAATTTAACCACAACTAATTTATCTTAGTTATTTGTAGTCCAAATTATAGTGTTGAATAATAATTATTCTTACTTTTATCAATATGCGACTTTCTTTTACAATCATATTAAGTTTATAAACTATTTTATATGAATAGTTTACTATTTAATCAAAATTAAATTAATACTAAAGTTGTTCAATGAAAAAATTAATATTATTTTCTATAATCAAATAAGTATTCACTGGTTTCAAAACCAACTAAAATTAATGTTATTTTCATTAACCAAATTCGTTTTCAGAAAACTGAAAACTAGATACTGGAACTAAATTTTTGAAACCAAGTTTTTATTTTCACTAAAATTAAATCAAAAAATAGTTTTCGCTAACCAAACAATACTTTATATTGCCTTGAAAGTTATGCGGTTAGAATCCCAAAAGCACATGCTCTTGATTAATCATACCTCTCCTTACTTAATGTGGGAGAGGAATATAATAGACCTAAGAACCAAAAATGCAAACAATAAACCAACAATTTGAACACCACTTGTTTTAGAAATTTGTTTAGCAAACTACTACCTAGAATTGAAACACCGTTAAATTTGTAATTCATCCGTTTGTTTATTGACCATCATAAAGCATTTGTGTATCTCTTGCCATTCCATTCCATTCTCTTTTATACTTGACTAAAAAAATAAATTCATAGTCATATAAACTATGATAGTATGTTTGCTTTGATGGATAGGAAAGAATTGGATTGGATAATAAACGAAAGAGGATTGCATATGAATTTTTTAAATCCAGTATACACCGGATATAAATAATTTTCTATTTATATTTTTTTCTAATACGTGCACTAAATAAATAATGAATATTAATTTATCTCATATCATATCCTCCTTTATGTGAGGGTTAATTTAATTTAAACCCAACTCAATTAGAAATGGGCTAGATGGATCAAAGAAGGAGAGAAAAAAAACCTTTTGCTACTATTTACTGGGATCGGCCTGACCCAAGCAAGCCAAGCATGCGGGCCAAACCCACATATTCTAATTTTGCACCATGTGCGTTGCACGTGGTGTTGCTGCCTTACTTGGCCAATCGGAGATTCGCATTATATATCATGTTTAAAGCTCATGTGCAGTTTGACTTGGTCAAGGGAGATAATGATTGAAGACTTGCTTCTTCTTTTTTGCACGCAACGTGAAGATCTATGGGTCGTCGATCTCTGATTTGTCTTCACGCGCAGCATCAATTTTCAGCAGCAGACCGGCTATGTTGATCGTGCATCGCTCCAAAATTGCACCGCCTCAATCTCAGCGCACACAGGGCGCGAAGATGTTTCAGCTGCCCGATGATTGGAGGAATTTTTCCAACCTCGATTTGATCTCTGTACATTGCACCGCCTCACCGAATTTTTGGGTCAAATATCTCGCTGCTGTCGTCCGATTCATTTGAACGATGCTGCAATTTTGTAGCCGTTGAATCATGCAAAAAGAGTCGGCTCCCCTCTATTATAAATAAGGGCCTAAAATATAGTGTCAAATTATCCCGACATCTCATTTATTTCGTTTCTCAAGCAAGATTTTCTTCCAGTGGCTCTCTTCTTCTTCACATCGTCCCAAGCAGAAGCAAGAAGATCAAGGACGCCGCATTCATAGTTTTTAGGCAAAAGCAGGAATCCAAATTTCGGGGTGCAGAAAAATATCCGATTGAGTACATGCAATATTTTTCTTTACAGTTTAGTTATCAGTTGTATTCAGATTCTCTTGTATTGATCGTGTTTTCTCCTCTCTCTGAGAAAATCAAATGCCGTATTCTCCCCGTGGAGTAGGCCCGGTACCCCGTCGGACCGAACCACATAAATTTTGGTGTTCTTTGTATCTTCTGGATTTATACGTTTTGGTATTTTTTGCTTTTGGGATTTGGATTTTTGGATCCTTGCATGAAGATCCAATTTTCTTCCTAACAGTTATGGTATCAGAGCCAACAATCCACAATGTCAGGGGCAAAATACGAAATTCAAAAATTGGACCATAATATCAACTACTCATTATGGGCTTTGAAGATGAAAGCAATATTGGTTAAAGAGAACCTGTAGGACACTATTCGTGGGCGAGATGAGATGGAAGGCACTGAAAGGGAAAAGGACCGGGCCGATTAAAGTGCTAAAGCAACCTTCTACATGAGTGTCTGCAACTAGGCACTACGAGAAGTTACATCAGAAAAGATCGTTGCAGATGTATGGAAAAAGCTTGCTACAATCTAACAGGATAAAACTCTTACAAGTAAGATGACACTTAGATAGAAATTATATTTTTTACGCATGACTAATGACACTTCTATTAAAAATCATATTAGCACTTTTCGCTCTATTATTGCTGATCTTGAGGATATGGGAGTTACATTTGAGGAAGAAGATAAGACTTTTATGCTTCTAATTACTCTCCCAACTTCTTTTAAAAATTACCGTGAAAGTTTATTGTGTGGCAAGAATACTATTACTCTGAATGATATGACAACAATGCTAGTGCCCAAGGAGGTTGTTGAATCTCAACTTCCATAGGATCCTCTAGAAGCCGTGAAGAAGCCCTGAACACTAGAGGACGAAACTGGTCACGTGATAAAAGCCGGGATAAGTTTAGATCTAAATCCAGTTCCAAAAACATACAGTGCTATTATTGCTAAAAGATGGGACACATCCAATCAAAATGTCGTAAGCTAAAACAAAGACATGAGGAACAAAATCAGAACGGGGAAGCATCCTATGCTGATGAGGATGAAAAAGTAGATGTACTTACTATTTCTGCTTGTTATGCTAGATCTCAAGATGAATGAATTTTAGATTCAGGTTGCTCTTTTCATATAACACCGCACCGAGATTGGTTTACCACATATGAACATGCTAATGAAAAGGAAGTACTAATGGGAAATGACTCATCATGTCAAGTAGCAGGTGTTGGCTCAGTAAAAATTAAATGCACGATGGCATTACAAGGACTCTAACTCAGGTATGGCACGTTTCAGGTCTCAATAGAAATTTAATTTTTTTATCTTCTCTAGATGCACTTGGATACAAGTATTCAGGCCAAGACGAAGTTTTCAGAGTCACAAAGGGGTTCTTAATAGTAATGAAAGCACTAAAAGTAAACCAACTCTACATCCTGCAAGGCACAACGGTAACAAGTGGTGCAACCATGGTAACCTCTGAACACTCTGATGATGATCTTGCTAAATTACGGCATATGAGATTAGGGCATATTAATGAAAGGAGCATGCTAATACTTGAACAAAAGAGACTACTTGAAAAGCGGAAATTGGCTAAATTAGATTTATGTGAACATTGCATCTATGGCGAACAGAAAAGAGTCTCATTCTCCACAGGACAATACTATGTTAAAAGAAAATTGGACTACATCCACTCTGATCTATGGGGGCCATCACCGGTTGAATCTCAAGGAGGAGCTCGATACATGCTCACATTTATCGATGATTACTCCAGGAAGGTATGTGATTATTGTTGGCTTATGGGTCTCACTTAAGCCTCGTTCTTTATTTTGATGATAACAAACATGTATTTAATCCAAGTGTGAAGTTTTGAGTTCAGGTTGGGGTTGCGATTCGCATGCCAAATCCGTTCAATCAAGACGACGGAAAAGATCGTCGAAGAAATGGAAGAAAAGCTCGGGGATTAAGTCAAGTAGATTCAATGTAATATGTCCTTAGGAGAGTTTATCCCAAGCCTAAAATGTAAGGTTATACAAGTTGAAACTTGGTAACCAAACTCTTAGAAATGGCATGTAAAATTGTAAGGAACTAAACATCCTCAGCCTGGGTTCGGTCGACCAAACGAGCCTTTAGAATGGCGCAGCAACCTATTCGGTCGACCGACTGGTCGACCGAAGATCGCTAGAAATTGGCTGAAGCATTCGGTCGACCGAAGTTGGCGAAGGCAAATTTGTTGGGCTGTGTCGGTCGATCGACAGAGGCGTAAAAGTGCCCGAAAGTAGTGGTCGACCAATCGGTCGATCGATCATGACTTAGCCTCAAAAGTGCGACTCGCTGCAGCCATTTGGTCGACCGAATGTTAAAAGAACTGTTGGCGGTCGACCCGTCCGTTGACCGGCCTCTCTTAGCTGCGAGCGGTCGCACTGGCGGTCGATCTGTCGTCGACCGATTGATCGACCAGCCTTGCGATCGAACGGCTGCAACGGTCGATTTTTCACCCGTTGAACGGTCGTTCAGTTGAGGGGTTATAAATACCCCTCACCAAACTTCATTAGACACTTTTTGCAAATTTAATTGAGCATTCAAAGTGAGTCTTAAAGCCTTCATACGAGCCACATCTGCGCGCGCCTCTCTGCTCCCAGTTTCAACTTCCTTCAAGCGCTGCTTCTCTTTCTGCTTCAACCTTGCTGCATCCATTGAGTCATCTTTCGGTTGCAAGTTGAAGACGAGAAGGCGGTGGAAAGAAGCTTGGTTCAATCTTTCATTCTCTAGCTCTTTCCTTGTATTTGATTTTTGTTGTATCTTGTTTTCAAGTTAATAGCTTGCTAGGTGTGCTAGGAAACACTTAGGGTCAACTTTGTAGAAGTGTGTTTTGCCTAGGTGAATAGAATTGAGGTGTTCTCCAAGTGAGGGAGAAGGGTATCCTCAAGTGTATTCAAAGGGAAACATACATTCTATAAAGTAGTGTTAGAAATCCTTAGTAATGAGTCAAGGTAGTGGAGTAGGCGGTTGGTCGAACCACTATAAATCGTTTTGTTTGCATTGCTCTTTACTTGCTTTCATTATTGTGATCATATTATTCATTAAAGAATAATTCCATCAAGCTAAGACAAAATTTAGTTAAAAGAAATTAAAAAAGGGGATTGACACTATTCAACCCCCCCTTCTAGTGTCAAGGTCCATCCAATAATTGGTATCAGAGCAAGGTAGTAGGCTAAGATTTAACCATCTTCCCTACAATCAATCATGTCTAGTGAAATTCAACTAGCTCAAGGGTCCTCTACCCATACTCCACCATTATTTGATGGAAGCAACTATGCATATTGGAAGATCCGCATGAATGGCTTCCTTCAATCATTAGACATGGGTGTATGGAGAATGATCTTAGTAGAGTATAAACAACCCACTAAGGATATGGACCAATGGGACCAAGAGAAAATTAAGCTTTTTAATGCTAATGCCAAAGCTGTCAATGCTCTATATTGCGATCTATCAATTAATGAGTTTAATAGGATCTCCACATGCAAGTCCGCATATGAAATATGGAAGGTCCTAGAGACCACCCATGAAGGGACTTCTCAAGTAAAAGAATCAAAAATCAATTTACTCATGCATGATTATGAGATGTTTAAAATGCTTTCACATGAGTTTATTGATGTCATGCATGCTAGGTTCCAAAATATTACGAATGGTTTAGCTAACCTTGGTAGGGAAATAAAGGAAGAGGAGAAGGTAAGGAAGCTCCTCTGCTCCCTTCCAAAATCTTGGGAGCCCAAGGTAACCGCCATCATGGAAGCCAAGGACTTGAGCCAATTGAAGATCACCGAGCTCATTGGGTCTCTCATGACACATGAGACCCACATGAAGCAATATCAAGAAGAAGAGGCTCCAAAAGGCAAGGTCATTGCCTTAAAAGAATCTCATCAAGCCGAAGAGACATCATCATCCGAGGAAGAGACGGATGACCTTGAAGAAATGGCGATGCTTGCAAGAAGGTTCATGAGCTTCATGAAGGGAGGCATGAGAAAAGAAAGAAGTGGCTACACGTGCTACAATTGCAACAAGTCGGGGCACCTAAGAAAAGACTGTCCGCTTCTAAAAATGGTCACTACCTTCAACCCTCACAAGAAAGAAAAATACAAAAGGAATAAGAAGGCAATGATGGTCACATGGGACGAAAGCGAGGCCTCATCAAGTGAAGAGGAGGCAAGGAGTGAAAAAGCAAACCTTTGCTTGATGGCAAAGGAAGATGAGGTAAGATTTAATTTTGGTAAAATTTCATTTACCCAAGAAGAATTACAAATTGAATTTGAGCAAATGCATGATGAGTTTATTGCAATTAGAAGAAAATTTAAGAACCTCAAAAAGAACAATAGGTCCTTAGAAATTGAAAATGATAGATTATTACTATCTTGCAATGACCTTAGAAAAGAGGTAGACAATCTTAAGGTAGAAAAGTGCACCCTAGAAAAGGCTAAGAAGGACCTAGAAATAAGAAGGACCTAGAAATAGATAATGAAAAATTAGAAAAAGAAAACAAGTATCTATGTGATACAGTAGAGCATTTAAATGATAGCACACTAACATTAAAGAAAGAACTTTGCATGCTCAATGAAAAAATGACAACTATTCAAAATGTCATGTCAAAAGTTGTCAATAAAAAGAAATCATCACACTCCGATGCTCACACACACAAAGAAAATTTCATGATAATTATTTTTCGTGTGGTATTTTTGGTCATATGGCCAAAGATTGTGCATTAAGGAGGAACCCACATGCAAGGTTCACATAGGTTCCAAAAGTGACTAACACCCAAGGACCCAAGAAAATTTGGGTACCTAAGAAAGTGTCTTCTCCTTTTGTAGGTGGAGAAGCATCCTCAACCAAGTAGGAGTACTTGGATCTTGGATAACGGTTGCTCAAAGCACATGACAGGAGATATCAACTTGTTCGCAACCCTATCAAGTAAAGATGGTGGACATATCACATTTGGAGACAATGCCAAAGGTAAGATTGTTGACATTGGTGACATAGGTATACTCCCTTACCCATGTATCAAAAATATTTTATTAGTTGATGGTTTAAAGCATAACTTGATTAGCATATCTCAACTATGTGATAATGGGTACATAATTATCTTTGAAGCATCTAAATACATTATTAGAAGTACACCTTCAAATGATATCATGTTCATAGGAAATAGACAAGAAAATGTATACACCCTAGAATTAAATGTCTTGCCCAATCCTCATGTTAGATGCTTAGTTGTCATGGAAAATGACTCTTGGTTGTGGCATAGAAGGCTAGGACATGCTAGCATGAGCCTCATCCAAGAGATATCTAGGAAGGACTTAGTAAAAGGCTTACCTAAGATAAAGTTTGAAAAAGATAAACTTTGTGATGCATGTCAACTAGGTAAGCAAGTGAAATCTTCATTTCATAGTATTAATCAAGTTAGTACATCTAGAATTCTTGAACTTGTACATATGGATCTCTTTGGTCCATGTGATGTAGCTAGTCTAGGTGGAAAGCTTTATTGCTATGTTTTGGTTGATGATTTTTCTAGATTTACATGGGTTTTCTTTTTGACAAAGAAAAATGAAATATTTGAGTTTTTCAGAAAATTTGCAAAAAGGTTTCAAATGAAAAAGGAGCTTCTATTTTGAAATTTTGGAGTGATAATAGAGGGGAGTTTAAAAATAAAAAAATTTCCGAGTTTTGTGCTGATTTAGGTATTCAACATACCTTTTCTTCCCCTAGGACCCCTCAACAAAATGAGGTGGTTGAGAGGAAGAATAGAACCCTACAAGAAATGGCTAGGACCATTTTGTGCGAAAATAATTTGCCTAAATATTTTTGGGCCGAAGCCATAAATACTTCTTGTTATGTTCTTAATCATGTTTTATTAAGACCAAAAATAAAAAAAACTCCTTTTGAGCTTTGGAATAGTAAAATCCCAAATGTGGGATATTTTCATGTTTTTGGATATAATTGCTTTATTTTAAATACTAAGGAGAATTTAGGAAAATTTGATTCTAAATCCGATGAAGGAATTTTCCTAGGTTACTCCACTAGTTCTAAGTCTTATAAAGTTTATAACCGTAGAACTATGATAGTTGAAGAATCTATGCATGTGACTTTTAATGAAACTAATGATTCTTCAAGAAATGTCAAGATTGTGATTGTAGGTGAGGAGCTTCAGGATCTCACACTTCATGATAAGGAAGTGGAGGATGAAGATAATGAGGAGACTCAACATGAAGAACCTCCATCCTCAAGTCAACCTCAAGTTGAAGATGAAGAAGAAGAAGAAGTTCTACCACCTCTCCCCAAGGAATACCAAATGGTAAGAGATCATCCAATAGACCAAGTCATTGGAGAGTCTTCAACGGGAGTGGTAACACGTTCTAAACTTAAAAATTTATGTCAATATGTAGCTTTTGTTTCTCAAGTAGAGCCTAAAAATGTTAAGGAAGCTATAGAAGATGAGTTTTGGGTATTAGCCATGCAAGAAGAACTCAACCAATTTGATAGAAATAATGTATGGGACTTAGTGCCTAGACCTAGCGATCAAACCATAATTGGAACCAAGTGGGTATTTAGGATTAAGCTAGATGAAGGTCTAGTGATTAGAAACAAAGCTAGGCTGGTGGCACAAGGGTACAACCAACAAGAATGAATAGACTATAATGAAACATATGCTCCCGTAGCTAGACTTGAAGCAATTAGGATGCTTTTAGCATATGCTAGTTTTAAAGGTTTCAAACTTTTTCAAATGGGTGTGAAAAGTGTCTTCTTAAATAGTTTTATAAATGAAGAAGTTTATATTGAACAACCCCCCCATTTTAAAAGTTTTGAGTTTCCAAATTATGTTTTCAAACTTAAAAAGGTTTTGTATGATTTAAAACAAGCCCCTAGGGCTTGGTATGAAAGACTCTCTATCTTCTTAATTGAACAAGGTTTTGACATAGGAAAAGTGGATGTCTCACTTTTCATTAAGCACCATGAAAATGACATATTATTAGTTCAAATATATGTGGATGATATAATTTTTGGTGCCACTAATGAAATGCTTTGTGAGTGGTTTGCTAAGTATATGCAGGATGAATTTGAGATGAGTATGATGGGAGAGCTCTCCTTCATGCTTGGCCTCCAAATCAAGCAAACCACCAAGGGGATCTTCATCAATCAAGCTAAGTATGCAAAGGAGCTCATCAAAAGATTTGGAATGAACGAAGCCAAGATAGCTTCTACACCCATGAGCGCATCCATAAAGCTTGGCAAAGATGAAGAAGGCATTAAAGTGGACAAAAAATGATATCGAGGTATGATCGGTAGTCTCCTTTATTTAACTGCAAGTAGATCCGATATCATGTTTAGCGTATGTTTATGTGCTAGGTTTCAATCGTGTCCTAAGATGTCTCATTTAAGTGCGGTAAAACGTATATTGAGATATCTAAAGGGTACGGTTGACTTAGGATTATGGTATTCATGTCATGCATCATTTGATTTAATTAGTTTTTAGGACGCTGATTTTGCCGGATGTAAGGTAGATAGGAAAAGCACTAGTAGGTGTTGTCAATTCTTAGGAGCGAGTCTTGTTTCTTGGTTCTCAAAGAAACAAAATTTGGTTGCGCTTTCAACTACCAAAGCGGACCACATCACCGCGACTAGTTGTTGTGCGCAAGTCCTTTGGATGAAACAATTAAACCCTTTTAGACAATGGACTTAGGTATTCTTGCATACCTATACATTGTGATAATACTAGTGCAATTAATTTAACCAAAAATCATATCTTACACTCTAGAACTAAACATATTGATTTGAGACATCATTTTTTTAGGGATAATGTAGCTAAGGGAAATATATCGATAGAATTTATATCCATCGATAAACAACTTGCCGATATATTTACAAAACCCTTAGTTGAAGAAAGTTTCACAACCATAAGGATGCAACTAGGAATTTGTGATTTACCTTGTGATTAAAGAAAATTCTCTTCAAAATTTACATGATTTCAAAATTTGCATTCTATAAAAGTGTCATCACACTTATGTATTACTCTGTAGTGGGGCTTTGCGACCTATTGATGTTTGCCTTCTATAGACTTACATTGATGGGAAGGACTATAGTGGTAGATGATACTTGGTTTTTGTGGCTTTCTCATTTTTTTTGGTTTTATGATGAAATCTCATTAAGTGTACCTTGATTCTTACCCTTTTTGATTGATGTCAAAAGGGGGAGAAAAAGAAAGGTCACACTTGGTTTTCACGATACATATAGGTAGTGTGAGTTTTATAGTTAGGGGGAAGAAATATAGTTAGGGGGGAGTTAAGAAGATTATGCACAATGGTAGGGGGAGCAAAAGTTAAGTTATAGAAAATTTAATATGCACATTGATAGGGGGAGCAAAGGTTGAGTTATAGGTAATTGAATGAATATGCTAAGTTAGAAAAGTTGAATACATAGGCTAAAGTATTTATCTTGCATACCCTAACTCTTGAATGCCTTAACTCAAACTCACAAATGTTTATATTTTCTTAAATTTTAATGTTATGTTTGTCATCATCAAAAAGGAGGAGATTGTTGGCTTAAGGGTCTCTCTTAAACCTCGATCTTTATTTTGATGATAACAAACATGTATTTAATCCAAGTGTGAAGTTTTGAGTTCAGGTTGAGGTTGCGATTCGCATGCCAAATCCGTTCAATCAAGACGACGGAAAAGATCGTCGAAGAAACGGAAGAAAGGCTCGGAGATTAAGTCAAGTAGATTCAATGTAATATGTCCTTAGGAGAGTTTATCCCAAGCCTAAAATGTAAGGTTATCCAAGTTGAAACTTGGTAACCAAACCCTTAGAAATGGCATGTAAAAGGAACTAAACATCCTCAGCCTGGGTTAGGTTGATCGGTCAGTTGACCAAACGAGGCTTTAGAATGACGCAGCAGCCTATTCGGTCGACCGATTGGTCGACCGAAGATCGCTAGAAATTGGCCGAAGCATTCGGTCGACCAGTTAGTCAATCGAATATGGCAAAGGCAGATTTGCTGGGCTACGTCGGTCGACCGACAGAGGCGAAAAAATGTACGAAAGTAGCGGTCGACCAATCGGTCGACCGATCATGACTTAGCCTCAAAAGTGCGACTCGCTGTAGCCATTCGGTCGACCGAAGGGTCGATCGAATGTCGAAAGAATTGTTGGCGGTCGACCCATCCATCGACCGGCCTCTCTTAGCTGCGAGCGGTCGCACTGGTGGTCTTGCGACCGAACGGCTGCAACGGTCGATTTTTCACCCGTTGAACAGTCGTTCAGCTGAGGGGTTATAAATACCCCTCACCAAACTTCATTAAACAATTTTTGCAAACTTAATTGAGCATTCAAAGTGAGCCTTAAAGCCTTCATACGAGCTACATCTGCGCGCGCCTCTCTGCTCCCAGTCTCAACTTCCTTCAGGCGCTGCTTCTCTTTCTGCTTCAACCTTTCTGCATCCATTGAGTCATCTTTCGGTTGCAAGTTGAAGACGAGAAGGCGGTGGAAAGAAGCTTGGTTCAATCTTTCATTCTCTAGCTCTTTCCTTGTATTTGATTTTTGTTGTATCTTGTTTTCAAGTTGATAGCTTGCTACGTGTGCTAGGAAACACTTAGGGTCAACTTTGTAGAAGTGTGTTTTGCCTAGGTGAATAGGATTGAGGTGTTCTCCAAGTGAGGGAGAAGGGTGTCCTCAAGTGTATTCAAAGGGAAACATATATTCTATAAAGTAGTGTTAGAAATCCTTGGTATGAAACCAAGGTAGTGGAGTAGGCGGTTGGCCGAACCTCTATAAATCGCTTTGTTTGCATTGCTCTTTACTTGCTTTCATTATTGTGATCATATCATTCATTAAGGAACAATTCCATTAAGCTAAGACAAAATTAAGTTAAAAGAAATTTAAAAAGGGGATTGACACTATTCAACCCCCCTTCTAGTGTCAAGGTCCATCCAACAATTATTTTATTAAAAATAAATCTGATGTCTTCTCTAAATTTCAGTCTTGGAAGGCAATGATCGAGAAGTAAATTAGTAGATATGTTCCGACTCTGCGCACCGACAATGGCCTAGAATTTTGCAGTGGAGAATTTAACGATTTTTGCTCCAAGCAAAGGATCATAAAACATCACACAGTTCCCCACACACCTCAATGGAACGGAGTAGCAGAAATGATGAACCGCACAATCATAGAAAGAGTAAGATGTATGCTTTCTAATGCTAACCTTTCTAAAAGTTTTTGGTCAGAGGCTGCATCCATCGCTTGCTACTTGATAAATCGATCTCTTTTTTCATCTATTGAATTCAAGACGCTTGAGGAAAAATGGACAGGGTCGCCAGCTTCTTATGACCATCTTAAAATTTTTGGGAGCACTGTCTTTGTCAGGGTGAATGAAGGAAAATTAGAACCTATATCAAAGAAATGTATTTTCTTATGATATCATAGCGGAGTGAAAGGCTATAAAGTGTGGTGTCTAAATAATTGTAAAGCAGAAATCCATAGAGATGTAATTTTTGATGAACATGTACTATTGAAAATGAAAAAAGGATGTTAGCAAAATGGCGACACTAGAGGGGGGGTGAATAGTGTGTTTACTAATTCGATTAGCCTAAATTCAATTTTAAACGATTAGTTAGATCGATTAGGCGATTTGCAATTTGATGATTGTATGCGGAAGCAATAATAATTAAGTAATTTGAAACACACAGGATATCAATGCAAACCCGAGTAATTTATAGTGGTTCGGCCCCAATGTCTACTCCACTACCTAAGCACCCCGCTTAAGATTTTCAAACTAGTTTTACTAAATTAATTTTCGTTTCCCTTACACATGAGAACTTTTTACCGAAGAGACACACTCTCGACCTAAGGCACTTCCACACCCGGAAGTCACCGCCTTCTTATCGAGAGTCCTCTTCCACCTCAACCCTAAGGGACAACTAAACTAATCCTAGTAAACACTACATTTACACAAGTGGTTTTACTCCTTTTCACTAAGGATACCACTTCCACACAACAGACCTAACACAAGGTCTTCACGCACACAAATTTAAAATCAGTTCAAATAACAGATAAAATTATAATTGAAAAGAGCTTAAAATGAAACCAAGATTTCGTGCTCTTTTCCCAGCCTTGGATCCTTCAACTCTTCAGGAGGTAGAACTCGAATCAATTCCCGAGTTGAGGCAGCAAAGCTTGTACGATTGAAGAAAATGTTGCAGACAGAGAAACAGTGCGAGCTTTTTGGAAGGCTTCAAATCTTCCTCTTAGAATGCTCAATGAAGGCTGTGGAAGTCAAGAAAAGTTATTAAAAGAATCATATGAGGGTATATTTATACCCTGCTGAAGAAACGACTGTTCAATGGATAGAAAACTATCCATTACAATCCGTCGATCGAATGGTCGGTCGACCGACTGGTCGACCGGTCCTTCGACCGTTGCAATTCTCCCTGTGGTTGGTCGACCAACGGGTCGACCACCCAGACGTAAATTTCGCGATCCGCCATCCGGTCGACCCGTCGGTCGATCGATGCGATCTTTGCCTATACGCAGGTCGATCGACCGACTGGTCGACCGCCAAGCTACTGCTCATTTTGGGCTTTGGTCGGTCGACCGCCCGACGCAAGAAATTTGTGATTTCATTTTTGGTCAACCGATCGGTCGACCAACGCAATCTGAGTCTACAGCTAGCCTCAGTCCATTCAACCGATCGGTCGACCGCTAGGGCTACTACCCATTTCTTACCCTATTCGGTCGACCGAACTTAGGCTGAGTTTACTTTTTAGCCGATTTCTTCCGCGCTTCATTTTTGGGTTTCGGCTTTCAATGTGCATCATCTTGGAGAGCTCTCATGTGAACTTTGAGCCCATCCAATGTGACTTTGGTGCACACGTCGACCTTCGAGAAACTTTCCACGACGAACCCGAGCGCGACGATCAATGTCCTTCCGATTTCTGATTTCTCCGACTTTTTCGATCGAGGACATCGAACGCTAATTGATATGGAACCTGAAAGATATTCTCAATGAAATCATTAGTCTCATGTTTGTTATCATCAAAACCATCAAAACCGAGATTAAGGCTAAGGTTGAAAACCTAAAGCCAACAAAGGAGAACCAAGAAGAGGAGGATTTATAGGAACCTACAGTGTCACCAGAAGAAACACCACCTCAGCTTGCTACCTAAGAATTCTGGCTCCCTACACCTACGCCTCGACCACCTTCTATAGAAGCTAATGACACTACATCATTAGAACAGACCACTGAAGAACATGTCCAGATCCAGGAGGAGCCACACCGGGTCAAGGAGGAGCATTCAATTCGGGGAGGAGAATACTTATTCCATCGCCCTCAACCAACCTAGGCGAGCACCTCGTCCTAATCCTAGGTATGCAAATGTTTCTACATATGCTCTAGCAGTGGCTGAAGAAACTACATGCACTAAAGAACCAGCCTCCTATAAAGAAGCCCTAAATCAAACAGATTCAAGAAAGTGGCATGAAGCTATGATAGAAGAATTCAAGTCCTTGCAAAAAAATAATACTTGGAAACTTGTGAAGCCTGCACCACACAAGAAACTTCTTGGGTGCAAGTGGATCAACAAACTCAAAGAATGTAGTATCTATAGAGCTCGGCTTGTGACAAAGGGATACAGTCAAAAGAAAGGTATTGACTATAAAGATATTTTTTCTCCTTTGGTAAAGCATACCTCTATTCATGTTCTTCTAGCATTAGTAGCCATTCAAGACTTGGAGTTAGAATAGCTTGACGTAAAGACAGCTTTCCTACACGGTAACTTAGAAGAACAGATCTACATGACACAACCAGAAGGGTTTGAAGAGAAAAATAAAGTTGATCATGTCTGCCTCCTAAAGAAGTCACTCTATGGCCTCAAACAATCTCCTAGACAATGGTATAAGAGGTTTGATCAGTTTATGTTTGGTATTGATTTCAGTAGATCATCATTTGACAGTTGTGTTTATTTAAAGAAATCAGTTAGTTCTATGATTTATCTGCTCCTTTATATTAATGATATACTCATTGCGGCAAAAGATATTACTGAAATAGACAGGCTTAAGAAACACCTTAAAGGTGAGTTTGGCATGAAGGACCTTGGGGCTGCAAGAAAAATCCTTGGGATGGAGATAAAGTGAGACCGCAAAGCAAGAAAGCTGTACCTAACACATGAGACTTATATAAAGCAGGTGGTTGAGTGTTTTGGCATGCAAGAAGCAAAATCCGTCAAAACACCTCTTGCCGCTCACTTCAAATTATCATAGTTACTATGTCTGAAAGATGAAAAAGAAAGAATTGGCATGTCATAGGTACCCTATGCAAGCGCAGTTGGCAGCCTTATGTACGCCATGATTTGTATCCGCTCAGACATTATACATGCAGTCAGTGTTGTGAGCTGGTACATGGCAAATCCGAAAAAAGCATATTGGGAGGCAATTAAATGGATCATGCGCTACTTACAAGGTACTTCTAAAGTCATCCTTGTTTTCGGTGGAACTAATTAATCGTTTGTAGGATACTCAAATTCGGATTATGCCGGTGACCTTGATAAGAAGAGATAGATTATTGCCTACATCTTCACTATAGGCAGAACTACTGTAAGTTGGAAAGCCGACCTACAATCCACTGTCGCTCTTACCACCGCTGAAGCGGAGTACATGACTATTACAGAAGCGATTAAAGAAGAAATCTGGCTTGGGAACCTGATAAAAGAACTAACTTCTAAAAATGGGGAGATAGTCGTGCATAGCGACAGTTAGAGTGCAATTCATTTGTCAAAAGATCAGTTGTTCCATGAAAGGACGAAGCACATCGACGTCAGATTCCACCTCATCGGGGACATTCTTTTAAAAAGAGAAATAAAACTACAGAAAATTGACACAACTCACAGTCCTGCAGATATGCTGACTAAAGTACTACCAACAACCAAATTTGAATACTGCATGAACTTGGTAAAATTGATTCAAGGCATAGGTTAGCCCTACAGAGCTCTTGGGAGAAGAGGAGAAGGCAACATCGGGCTTAAATCTCATCAAATGAGAAAATTATGAGGGTTAATTCAATTTAAACCCGATCCAATTAAAAATGAACCAGATGAATCAAAAGAAAGAAAAAAAATCTTTTGCTACTATTTATTGGGCTCGGCCCGACCCAGGCAAGCCAAGCATGTGGGCCAAGCCCACATATTCTAATTTGCACCATGTGCGTTGCACATGGTGTTGCTGCCTTACTTGGCCAATTGAAGATTTGAATTATATATCATGTTTAAAGCTCTTGTGCAGTTTGACTTGGTTAAGGGAGATAATTATTGATTTTTTTTTTGCACACAACGTGAAGATCTCTGGGCCGTCGATCTCTGATTTATCTTCACGCGCAGCATCAATTTTCAGCAGCAGGCCGCCTATGTTGATCGCGCACCGCTCCAAATTTGCACCGCCTCAATATCAGCACTTGATCTCAGTGCACACAGCGCGCGAAGATGTTTCGACCGCCCGATGACACGAGGAATTTTTCCAGCCTCGATTTGATCTCTGTATATTGCACCGCCTCACCGAATTTTTGCGTCAAATATCTCGCTGTGGCCGTCCAATTCATTTGAACGATGCTGCAATTGTGTAGCCGTCGAATCATGCAAAATTAGTCGGTCCCCTTTATTATAAATACAGGTCTAATATGTAGTGTCAAATTATCCCGACATCCTATCTATTCCATTTCTGAAGCAAGATTCTCTTTCGGCGGCTCTCTTCCCCTCCGCACCGTCCCAAGCAAAAGCAAGAAGATCAATGACGTTACATCCACAGTTTTCAGGCAAAAGTAGGAATACAAATTTTGAGGTGCAGAAAAATATCCGAGTACAGTACATGCAATATTTTTTTTTTACAATTTAGTTATCAGTTGTATTCAGATTCTCTTATATTTGCCGTATTTTCTCCTTTCTCTAATAAAATCAAGTGTCATCTTCTCCTTATGGGGTAGGCCCGATACCTCGTTGGACCGAACCACGTAAATTTTGGTATTTTTTGTATTTTTTAGATTTATTCGTTTTAGTATTTTTTATTTTTGGCATTTGGATTTTTGGATTTTTGCTGGAAGATCCAATTTTCTTCCTAACATCTTATCCTATGAAACAAACATGCCCCCGAAGGGTTTCGGTATTTCTAACTTCAATGTAAATATTTAGTTATTTTAAAATCAAATGACTATAGTTTAACGTAGCAATCAGTAATAGTTAGGAATACTTTTAATCTTGCAAGTTCGTCAACATGATTTAAGATGACTTGATTTCTCCTTAAAAACTAAAAATATACATGTAAATAATATTTGATTAAAAATCTATTATTTAACTTTATTATGATAGTTTATGACGCGTTGGTTTGCAGAATTTTTTTAAGAAGTTTCGTTTCACGAAAATTAAAATGGGTTTTCGAATTTCAAATTTTTTGTTTGGCGAAAACGTGTTTGTTTGACATGTTATATTTTCATGTTTCGTGAAACTCTTATCCCAAAAAAATTGCAAAAACGCGAAAATCCACTCAAAATAATTTTTACGCTTGTGTGTATTTGGGTGTTTCGCTAAAATAGATGTTTACGAAACACGAACAAAGATCCACCCATGTTTTGGTCAACAAACAACGTTTCAAGCCCCGTTTTAATTTTGAGCGAAAACGAAAACCGAAAACGAGACTAACAAACACGCCCTCAAATTCTCAATAGGCTATCTTGCGCTATCCCTATGAAGAAATATTGGAAAGGGTTAATTACGTGGTATATCCCCAACTTTGGGTGTTTTCCCAATTATGTCTCAGCTTTTTATTTGAATCAATTCTATACTTCAACTTTAATTTTGTTTCAATTTCTATCCCGACGTCAATCATCTATTAGTTTTACTGTTTCATCGATTACATGGCATTGCTGACATGTATAAATAATAATAATAAAATCTTCATTGCCACGTCATCAGCTATATATTAGTTTATAATAAAATAAGTGATGATGTGGATTTATAAAATAATCCACGTCGTCACATATACCCTACAAACTCAAAGAGAGAGAGAGAGAGAGGAAGGCAAGGTTAGTGAGGCGGCAAAGGGAAGTAGGGAACGGTTGGCGACGCCAAAGTTAGTAAGGTCGACGACGTCCAGTGATGAGGAGCAGCCGACGTCGTTCCAACTGCAGGGATGGAAATTCCACACAAAATAAAAGGAAATAATCTCACCACACTACTATGGAAAATGGTACATGGGCATGGCAGCGTCGAAGTAATCGGCATATATGATGGTCACCTCCGGGTGCCGTCGGCTCTGGCGCCTCAACTCCCGCCTGAGTAGGCGATGTGGTACATAACAAACTTGTTCAACCAATTTATGCACCACATTTTTGGGTTATACTTCTCTTTTTTCTCACTCTCGAATATTGTCAGGTAGATCGCCGAGCACCCAGCGGAAAGTTTCCCGGAACCACCATTGTTCTTTCTCCCAAATTAATCAATTCCTACACGCCATGTACCCATCAATTACAACACTATATATAATTTGACATATATAGTGTTTCTGTTCATGCCATATAACTTGACACTATATGTTGTAGTTGTTCCCTCCGATCTCTCCCACCAAGAACAAAGACTTGTTCATCATGCTCCCGCTTTTTGCTGCAGAGGAACAGAAACATGTCCATAGCATGCTTCATTCTCCAGGATTCGCATGCAATCCATTTGCTCGGGGCTCTGCGGCCGGGCGTTGACGTGTTTCTGTTCACCATGCAATCTATTTGATGCAGGAGGATCCCAGCGCAAGTGGATCGCGCTAGAGCATGCTTCGTTCTCCTGGATTCACATGCAATGGACGACGACGTACGTAGCATCCTCTTGGGTGATCCACTTGCGCTGGGCGTTGAGTATTCCGACGAAGGTGGAGTGCTTGTAGGAAGGCAGTTCCTTGCAGAGACACGCAATCTTGGACCGCCTCCATTGTTCGAAGAGCTCCTCACCTTGAGTTCAGGGGAGGGGAGGGACCTTATATCCCTCTCTGCGACCAAAAAATGGAAGGATAACTCGATGGATGAGCACGTCTTTTTTTAAAATCCTCCACGTTCGATACTTTCTCTTGATGCAGTAGCTGCGATGCCGTCAAGGCGAAACTTTAAGGGCATGTTTGGTTAGCGAAACCAAATTTGTTTTCGTGGTTTCGATTTCACTGAAACCAAAACTGCTTACGAAAACGTGTTTGGTTCAACGTTTTCATGAAACTGAATCGAAATCAGAATGAAAACGAAACCAATTTTCTTAATAAAAATGAAAACACCAGAATGTTGTTTTTTGTGGTTTCGAGACTGTTGGTTTCGTTATCAAAATGCAGTGACAACTTTGTAATTATAAATATATTTTATAAAATTAATTAATTTTAAAATAAATCAAACTATATCTAATTTTTAAATATAAAAATAAAAATCATCATTTTCAACTCAAACTATTATATTAAATTTATGAATTAATTAAACCAATTTATATCTAATTACTCAAACCCAAATTTTAAAAATAATTCAATTTTCGTAAAGTTAATCTATTTATAATTTAATCAAAACTAATTTTAGACCATTGAACTTATTTTTCTGGAATTTTATAATAACTATTAATTAACTTTTATATCTAATTGAACAAAAAAATCTTAAATTATTAACAACTTAATGACATTGAATTTTGTAAACTAACTAAACATTTAATTACTAGCAAAAATATTCAAGGAAAATTAATACTATTTTTTATAATCAAATAAATATTCATTAGTTTCAACTAACTAAAACTAATGTTGTTTTCATTATCCAATCGAGTTTTCAGAAAACTGAAAACTAAAAACCAAAATCAAGTTTTCGAAACTAAGTTTTCAATTTCACTGAAACCAAACCAAAAAATAATTTTTGCTAACCAAACAGCACCTAAAGAGACCGGAGGGATGAGAGGGTGTTTTGGCAGTGGGCATCATGACGAAGGTGGAGAGGATGGCAGGGCACAATGATGACGCTTTTAAGAGCAGAAATGGAGGTGGAGTAGGGGGCGACGCTCATTGCGAGAGGAGAAGGAAATAGGGAGGAGTTGATGAGGAGGCGCAAGATTTAGTAGATGTGATGCTCGATTTGCAGGAGAATGAAACCTCAAAGATGCATCGTCCCTAGAGAATCGATGGGTGATCGGCCGCGAGCCCGAGTCATGGCAAGATCCTGACGCGTTTGCTCTGGAGAGATTCCTTCACAATTCCATCCACTTTAAGGGGCAGGATTTTGAGCTCATCCCCTTCGGCGTCGGGCCGCAAGAGTTGTGATTGTGTTGGCTGAGCTTCTCCGCGACATTGACTTTATATGCTGACGTGGATTATTTTATAAATCCACGTTAGCACTTGTTTTATTGTAAACTAATATATAGTTGAGGATGTGGTAGTGAAGATTTTTAATTATTTTTTTGTACATGTCAGCAATGCCATGTCACCACTCAAACGGTAAAACTAACAGATGGTTGACGTCAGGATAAAAATTAAAATAAAATTAAAGTTGAAGAATAGAATTGATACAAATAAAAAGTCGGGACACAATTGAGAAAATCCCCAAAGTTGGAGATATACCATATAATTAACCCTATTGAAAATCTTCCACAACCGCATTAAAAATGTGATGTGCACATACTTGCCAATGGTCTTGTTTTTACAATGAACTAGCAAAATAGTCACATGATGTGATTGTTTGATCTTAGTGTGAATTCGATAACATGCTCTCATGATCTGTTCATCTCTTCACTATTCATCTCCTTACCTCTATTTTGATCTTAAATTTGGCGCATTCAAAGCCATTTAAATTAGATTTCAAACGTCAAAATACTACTAGAATATTAGCTATTAGCCACGGGGCTCACCGACGGCCGCCTGGGTCGTCAAAACTATTCACGACTTTTCGACGACCGAACGGGTCATGGCTGTTGTAACCCAATTAGCTACTGCTCTTATACGACCGCCCAACGCCGTCGCTCATAGGTGATGGCGCGCATGGGGGCGCGAAATGAAATATCCTAGTAGCGACGGCTTAACGGGGGCCAAAAGGCCGTCCGTGATATAAGTAAGTAATTAGCCACGGCCAGTAGCGGTCGTCGCTTATTAATTGATGGCACAGACGCGGCGCGAAAATAAAAAAACACGTCACCGACGGTTGAGAGAGGGCTTCGCGACCGTCGCGGATACTATTATTAGTTTTCCACAGTAAGCAATTTGCGTTCGCGCCCGACCCTTCCTCTTCCCCCGCTATCTTCTCTATCCGCCGATCGTCGTCGTTGTCTTCTTTGTCGATTTGTCGCCACTGATCATCGTCGTCGAGACGCTGCCGTCGCCATTGCCACCTGCTCCCTCGCCCTCGCCGCGCAACCGCCCCCTCTCCCTCGCCCGCACCGCTACTAGCCGGCCTGCTCCCTCACCGTCACCGCCGATCCCTCTCCCCTCTTCGGGCCGGCACCGACCAATATTTTTGATTTTTTTAATTTTTTAATTTTTTTAATTAGTGTTTAATTAGGTTTATTTATAGTTAGTTAGTGTTAATTACGATTAATGTTAGGGTTAATTTTAGATTTAATTAGTAAATTACTATTATTTTTTAAATTAAATTTGTTAGTTTTTAATTATATCTAATTACTGTTAATTACTATTAATTATTTATTAATTAGATTTAATTAGGGTAGAATAAATGTTAGGGTTAATTTTTGTTCATTGAAATTACGATTCTGAAATCGTCCACTTTGGACTAGTGGCCAAATCGTTCATGGTGGACTCGCGTCGAAATCGTCCACAATGGATGGACTTGCGCGCGCCGGAATCATCTACTTTGGACTCGCGCGGAATCGTCTGCTGTGGACTCGCACCGGCATCCACAAATTTAGAAAAAAATCAAGATGAGTTGATACGTTTCACGTACGCATCGACGAGTCAAGTTTTAAAGCAAAACCTTAGATCCGTTCGGGGGTTGTATGTTCGTGTAAACGAAGTAATGATCTTTTATACAACGTACAACCCTTGAATTATCCCTAGTTGGACAATTTGAGAACATAGTTATTTATATTGCACTTAGTTTATTTCTTTTAGTCATTATTCATTTTTACTAAACTGTCTAAAGATTGAAAAGTTCATTGAAATATTTGACATTAAGATGGTAACAAAATACTCAATTTACCGCGATGAGGATTTAGAAAGATTACGAAATCGTGAGTTCCCTAATTGGTTTCAAGCTTACAGCACAAAATACAGAGGCGAAATAGATAACCAAATCTTTGAGTTGCTAGCGGACCGACACGACTTGTATAATGTTATAACAGTTATTTTGTTAATGGATATAAATTTCACACACTAGAATATTCATCTACAAAAAAGACTATGAATGTCGTGGTCTACGTCAAAGGGACAATGTATACTGAATGTGATGTTGACTTTTACAGACTATTGGAAGAAGTCATAAAATTGCAATTGTTCTGATGTAAATCAGTTGCCCTTTTTCAATGTCATTGGTTCGATACAAACATAGGGCCATGAGAGTTCATCCAAAGTATAAACAGCTGGTCAAGATCAATTACAAATCAAAATTGGCTTCAAATGAGCCATTTATATTGATATCTCAAGCTAAACAAGTATATTATATGCAATATCTGTCTCGAAAGAAAGATATGGCAGATTGGCGTGTAGTCTGTAAGACTAAAACAAGAGAAAAAATTGATCCGGTAGTTGGAGAGAATGCGCCAGCAGATGACTTCTATCAAGAAGAGGATCCTTCCGAAGTGAAACGAGTTAGTCTAATACTCGAGGATGATGACACATAGTTAGTTCAATTGGAAATAGAATACGTTGATGACGACGATAATGAAGTTGAGAAAAGACAAAATGATGATGAGAGAAGAAGAAGAAGAATTTCAAGATTCCGATACTGAAGAACAAGAATAAGAGTATTACACGGATGATGATAATGACGATGACGAATAATGGTAAATGTGAAGTATATATTCAATTATTAAATATATCTATTAATCTATTATATATAATCTAATTATATTAATTTTTTACAGCTATGGTTCGAGATATCAGTTCTCGAGGAGGCATTCCTCGTAGGACCCCTCGACGATTACCACCCGCCCCACCTGTACCCACTAACCCTTCGCCTTCCACCACCACCACCCCACCTCCAGCCACCATCCCCTTACCTTTGGCCACCATCGCCTCACCTCGGGCCACCATCCCCCCACTTGATCCGTCCATCGTTCCCCCACCTGATCTGGCCACCATCCCCTCAACTCCGGCTACCATCCCTCCGCCACCCTCCGCAGATCCAGGACCATCATCTTCCAGACGTATGTCACGATGGCCTAACAGAATTCTCCCTCCGCCATCTGAGGGAGAATTGTGCAGACCAGTTAGTGTGCGCAGAAAATGGTAAGTATATGCATTAATTATTTCGTATAATTTATTTATAATTCAAAATATCATAATATGAATTTATATTTGGTGCAGATTTGAGCAGGAGGACGTCCCCCGCACGATATCAGGGATGATCTAAAAGTTTATGCATGGGGCGTGGCCTACATGGTATCACGTGCCCCGTGAGCATATGGATTTATTGTGGCGAGAGTTCTCGGTAAGTATATTTATTTATTTAATGTTAATGTTAAATATTGATCGGTAATAATATTTTTTTTTTGCAAGCTCATTATACATGGTCGGAGGACCACACCACTTTTGTTAAGGCTGCATGGGAGCGTATTGCCCGCGCTCGCTATAATGGGCCGCTTCAATAGGCTCGTCAGACCGTGATGAGACGGCTGGGGGCCACACAGATAAGATTCCTGGCCCTATGTGGGACCAGCTCGTTGAGCGGTGGGCTACGCCTGAGTGGCAGAAGGTCTCCCGGACTGCGTCGAGAAAATGCATGTCCGGGTGGGACGACATAAGGGTGCGCCACACTGGTGGCTCAGTGTATTTTACGGTTCATGAGCGTCGTATGGTATGTATAATTTAATTATTTTTAATTAAATTATATTTTGTGTATAATGATACTAATGTATTTGTTTTCTAATATAAGACGCGTGTGGCGAAGGACGGCACCGTCCAATGCTCGTCGATGATGGAGGTATCTGAGCGCACTCACCGTCGTCGTCGAGGAGCGCGGGACTACATTGATAGCAGAGTCTCGACCATAATGGTAAGTATTTATGTCTATTTGATTTGCACATTAATTATTTATAGTTTATATATATATAAAATATAAACACGTGTAGGAAACATACACGAGGATTGTGATTGAGCGTGGAGGCACACTGGAGGAGTTCGACGTAGCAGCTTGGGTGGAGGCCACAGGTGGCTGGGAGCACGACCGTGTTTATGGCTTTGTAGACAGTGGCCATGCACGCGTCGTGCTCGGACCACTTGGGGCACCGACCCCTCTGACTGCGGGTGAGCGGTCCTTGACATCACAGGCGCAGGACCAGAGCCGGATAGCGACCTTGAGTCGGAGCTCACCCAACATAGACAGACAATGGAGGAGCAGAGACGGATGAATGAAGAGTTGAGAGGGACGATACAGAACATGCAAGCACTCTTCACTCAGATTGTGTCTCACCCTGTCCTTCTATCGATGATGTTGCAGTCGTCGTCGTCCTCGACCCAGTCGACGCTCCTGACACAGTCGTTGTCTACTCGACCGCCTCCACCGCAACTGTGAGATTTTGATTTATTGTATTTTATTTTTATTTTGATACTTGTTTGTATACTGATAGTTATTTATATACTTATGCTTATATATATATATATATATGACATTTTGATAATTATTTACCTCCAGTTTGAGGCTTAAATTGATTATATTTTTATAAAACTTGTATGTTTAGTTTCAAATGCATGTGTATCATAATTTTTAGTTGTAATCTATGATTGAAAATAAATTGTAATCTAAAAATATCATTGTATACAATAATTTATAAAAAAAATATTTTTTTCAATTACAGGATATACCTTCAGCTATAGCTTACCCACAGTCGACCATCACTAAGCCGTGGCTGAAAGCTTATCGTAAATGACTGATGGCTTGAGCAACATCAAATATCACAGTTGCTAATACTATCACTGACAGTCCGAAGCCTTGGCTAATGTGTTTGTATCAGTGATAGCTGCCTACAATCGTCACTGATGTGTTTAAATCAGCTACAGCGCTCGCGGCTATCGCTGATGATTAGTTGTGATGGCTGAAAGAGATTGTCACAACTTATCTTAGACGCGCACATCAATGACGACATTTTGCCACGACTAACGCCGTTCGTGATAGTTATCATCGATGATTCATCCACGACTTGAGCCATCGATGATGACGATATCCCTTGCATTTGTTACAATGACAACACCATAATACAAAATTATTGCTACGATTTCGTAAGTATTATTAAGGGATATTAAAAAATACAGAACATATTACAAAATATTAATATATTCTTTGTTTAATTAATGTGTTCAGTACAAGAATACGAAATCAAATATTTATATCTTAAATAAAAAATAAATTAATTTTACAAATACTAAACTAATTTCCTAAATATAAAAATATATTATCATATTTTGTAAAATAAAATCCAAAAATAAATCACATTCATTCTTACAAAATTTGCTCAATTTTAATATTTTTAAATATTATAATTATTTATAAATAAATTTAAAAAAATCTTATAATTTTTATATTTATTAAAAAAAATAATTACTTAAATATTAATTCTAATTCATATAATTTACACAATTTTAATTTTAATTTTTATAATTTATAAAATTTTAATTTTAATCTCTATAATTTTTAAGTACTCATAATTTAAACTCCACGAGCAATATTCGGTTAGCAAATATTATTCACGTCAACTCCGTTTAGGCAGCAGATAGAGACAAAATTATAAACAAAAATAAAATGTAAAAACTAAAATCAAAATTTTAAAATTATAAAAATCAAAATTAAAATTATTTTTATAATATAAAAAATTGCAAAAAGTTATATTGATTAATTTTTACAATATTTGCCTTGCAATATTTTATTTAATTTAATGATTATTTCCATTGTATGATATTCTCTGTACTTAATAACTACAAAAAAAGCTATCTTTCCTCCTTATCGACGAAAAAAACTAAAATCAACATAAATCAACAATAGGCATTTTCATCATATTTATTTTTTACTATGTTGAATTAATTTATTAATAGTATTTTATTATTTTAAATTTGGACGTATTATGATTATTGAATCACTGGATTTATGCATAATGCAAAAAAAGGCCTTAATCAAAATAGCATTTTTCTTCCTCCAAATTTCTCCTAAAAATATATATAACTTATTCTGAATATATTTTCTTTAATTTGATCATGGACATTAAATACTTCCATTTCATTATAATTGAGAAACACACACTTTATCTATAAAATTGGATTGTTCCTGAAATCCAAAATCATCAAAGTTGGACTTTGTGAATACATGAAAAAATCTTATCAAAGAAGATAGAGATTTAAGCCCTCAAGCATCTTGTCTGCCATAAGTTCACGAATCAATAGGCGAAAACAAATACGACCAAAAATTCATGGACAAAAGTTATTCAAGAAGTACAAAAAACAGTAATTAAGAATCAGGGAAAATAGAAAACGGAATCGCAAAAAGTATGAATCTCTCAACAAAAATAAATCGGAATAAATGTAATGGTCATAGGAGGCGAGCTTGTGAGAGAAACAGAAGCACATAGCCCGTACTATGAGACCATCTCGATTGTTTTGGGGCGGCAGGGAATCTCGGGCTTCCCCACAGAGAACCTGTGGGTTTCTACAGAGCTACTAACATTTTGATGCTTGCTCTCCCCTTTGCCTGTCGCCCCTTTGGCTCTGCGACGCAATGATTCTAGAAAAACAGTAAAAGACTTGTAGAGGAGAATGGATCAGCGAGAAGAAAGGCGATGGAGGAAGAAACACAACCCTAGAGCGCCACGACTGGCGGCTTCGTTGAAGACCATCGCGGGAGTAAAAATCCCTAGGACGCATCGGTGCCTATAAGAAGGCTCCGAATCGGGAGTGACCGAAAGGGCATGAGGAGATGGATAATAGTTACTTGGTTAGTCGGCCCAATACGGCCTGAATCGGGAGCACAAAGCAAACCGGTCGGGTTCGGTTTTTTCGTAAAACTTCGTTCGGTCCAGGCTTTGGTTTTGCTTATAAGTTCGGTCCTCTGCAATAGAACTCACAGAGGCAATTCATCGAACAACAGTGAGGCGTCGGAGTGATGCAGGAAGGCGGTGAAGACAAAGAGAAGGAGAAGGTGGAGCTGCTGCGCTGCCAGATCAACGAATGGTATCCCAAGTTCAAGAGTCATACTGTCCGCACCCTCTTCCACCCCCTCCCTCAACCCTTCCTCCGCTACCTCCTCGGTCTTAAGCCAACGTCTCCATTTCCCGACGCCCACTCCGCCAGCAGCGACGATGACAACGCGCCACCTTCGCCGCCGCCCTTCCTCCTTCTCCGCCCCGCCTCGGGACGCGATCCTTTCCCTCGCTCCGCCGCCGGCATCGACCCCACCTCTCTTCTCGATTGCTCCTCCCAGCTATCCCCCTCCGACGACGATGACGACGAAGCCGACCCCGCTCCCTCGTTCCCGGAGCTAGAGGCGGCGGTCGAGCGCTCCATCACTGCTCTGGGCGGCTCTGCTTTCCCCAAGCTAAACTGGAGCGCCCCCAAGGACGCCGCCTGGATCTCTGCTGACGGCACCCTCCGTTGCTGCTCCTTCGCCGACGTCGTCCTCCTCCTCCATTCCTCCGACTCCATCGCCCATGACCTCTCCTCCCTCCCCTTCTCTCCCTTTTCTTCCTCTTCTCCTTTCGCTTTCTACCTTGCCCTGCGCAAGTGGTACCCTTCCCTTCGTCCTGAGATGGAATTCCGCTGCTTTGTCCGTCATCAGCAAGTCGTCGCCATCTCCCAGCGCGAGGTCACCAACTTCTACCCTGCGATCCTTGATCGCCGCCACCATATTCTGCCTCTCATCCAGGACTTCTTCTCCGAGGTTATTCGCCCCGGCTTCGAGTCACGAAACTACACATTCGACGTGTATGTCACTAGCGATGGGAGGGTGAAGCTCATTGACTTCAATCCATGGCGTCTCTTCACATTGCCGCTTCTCTTTACCTGGGAAGAGTTGGAGGAGGACGGGTTTAATTCAGAGAAACAAGACAAAGAGGAAGAAGAAGAATTAGATAAAGAACGGCAACGTAGAACAGCAGTGGAGTTTCGAATTGTGGAAAGCCAATGCGGAGTGAGGCCAGGACTGAAGACGGCAGTGCCTTACGACTACTTGGATACAGGGGAAGGGAGTGGATGGGACCAGTTCTTGAAGAGGGCAGATGAGGAGCTGAGGAAGCAGGCCCAAAATTCTGCACGGAATAATGATGTCTCGTGAAGAAGAGGAAGAAAATATATATCAGCTTCGTTTTTCTGAAATCTACTGAGGTTAGTCCTACAAAACAAACCAATTTGTTTCTTGTTGCTTCTAAAATCTAAATCCAGTTTCGTAACAAAAACCATTTTGTTCTATTGATTTGACTTTTTATTTAAATGATCACAGTAAGCATGAGGAATATTTATTACATAATTTGCTCCATTTTATCCAGTTTAGTAACAAAAACCATTTTGTTCTATTGATTTGACTTTTTATTTAAATGATCACAGTAAGCATGAGGAATATTTATTACATAATTTGCTCCATTTTATCAATATCGAAAAGTTAAACACAATATTAGTCCAAAATCCTCAATATCCGAAATCCAACCGTCCTTCTCAACCCTTGTAACCATTTCATCAGTATTTTTCCACCTCTAAGAGCCATGATTAATAGTTATTTTATGGAATCTCAGATAATTTATTGGAGTGATTATAGAGTAGATTGTTATTATGATTAAAGGGAATGGAAGGCAAACATGTGAAAATATATATATATATATATATGAGATATTGACTGAATATTAAAACACTAAGCACAGTGAAAGAGTACTTTCTCCCGGCTCATGCTCTTGATGGAAAGAATGAGAAAGAGAGCAATGCAACAATCAGTGTGTAGAGGGGACCTAGCCCCATTAAATAATAAATAATATGAGTCCTTCCATCACAGATCATTTGATTTTGGCCTACACTTAAGTTAACCACACCAAACTAATATAAGTATTTCGAACTTAACAAAAATGGATCAGAATAATTAATTAAGCTCATATACATCTCGAAATTGGATCATTTAGATTAATCTAATTTTTATTAAAATCAGAATCCACAGTTGACTGTAGCCCACTTAAAATATTTTTAACATTAATAAATAATATAATATATATAAATATAAAATATTTTACATTCTTCCACTTGGGCAAAGTCACACAATTTTCTTTAAAAAATCATTGTACAAAAATAATTCTCGAGTTAATCACTTATTTCGAAACGTGGCCACCCGTTTTAAAAAACACGATCCAATATGCAATACTTAAAAAGACCCTGTCCAACAACTCAAGATGATATCGAATCAGACAGTTGTTACGTCACCTTTGATGTATGACTTATCCATAATCACAAATACCATTGACGTCGTTGACTATAGTCATTGGTGTGGAGTGTAGCAAGAAAATAACATTCAAAATGATGCAATAATAATAATGTTATTCTCATTGTAAGTCCTGATATTTGCTCTTCTGTATATGTTCCAACCAAGAGAAAGCTTATGATTTTATAACCATCATATCCCTAGACTCAACCATGGTATCAATCAAGAGACATCCTGATTCGTATAATATCGAGCCAAGAAATGTTGAATATATATATAATAATTCACAACATGAATGCAAGAGTAATTTGTCATTAAAATATGTCATAACACATTGTCTAACAATCATACATTCAAGTATTTTTAATTAATGACAAATACATATATGTAACACATTGTCATCATCATCAATATCGATATCGTCATCATCATCAATATCGATACCGTCATCATCATCAATATCGATATCATCAAAAAGATAACCTTTAGACTTGTCATCCAAGAACTTGTTCGGAAATACCGTAATGAAAGGAACATAGGAGTTTGTCGCTAGGTATTTGACCAAATAGGATCGTCCAGTTCCTATAGAACCTATCACTAAAATACCCCTAGAAGGGGATAGGGCTAAGCGGAGCGTCAAAAGAACCCAAAATACCCATGTTCTCAACATTATAATGTCATATTTCTTCACAAAATTTCTTACAGTTAAGTATTTCAGTTCCAAATGTTTAGAGCCACCAGAGATTTTATTATTCTTTGTGAAGAACATAGCTGTACTATTATCACAGTAAATAGTTAAAGGTCTAGTAATAAAATCCACATTGTGTGGCCCTGTATCAAGGTTCTTCAGCCAAATAGCTTGTGAGGCTGCAGCATAACAAACAGCAAATTAAGTTTGCATAGTCGAACAAGCAACTAGGGTTTATTTTTTGCTTTTCCATGAAATGACACCCCAGCAAGCATGAAAATTTATCCAGATGTAGATTTTCTATCATCAGGGCACCTAGCAAGATCTGAGTCAGTATACCTCAAAATCTTCAGATTCTCAACTCTTCTATATACAAGCATGTGCTCTTTAGTTCTCTGCAGATATCTCATCACCTTTTTAGCAGCTACCCAATGATCGTTATCAGAATTAGATTGATATCTGCCCAAGACACCAACTATATAAGCAATGTCAGGTCTAGTGCATACATCAAGCTCCCTAATGCACTGTCAAAATGCTTGTTGTTCATTTATGCCTTCTCTAAGTCATTTTTGGGATACTGATCCTTGCTAAATTTGTCACCTTTGATGACAAACACATCACCGGGTTTGCAATCTTGCATATTAAACCTTTTCAAAATACAATTAATGTAAGCCTTTTGAGATAATCTAAGTAAACATCGGGATTTATCTCTACGAATTTCAATACCCAAAACATAAGAAGCTTCACCAAGATCTTTCATGTCAAAAGACTTTGTCAAGATACGTTTTGTCTCGTGCAGGAGCCCAAGATCATTAGCAGCCAAAAGAATGTCATCTACGTATAACACTAGAAAAATGATCTTGCTCTCACTAACATTGATATAAATGCACTGGTCAACTTTATTCTCCTTAAAACCCTTGGAGGTCATAATCTCATCAAATTTTAGATATCATTGTCTGGAGGCTTGCTTTAGGTCATAAATTGATTTCTTCAGTTTGCACACTAAGTGCTCACGACCAAAAATATGAAAACCCTCAGGTTGCATCATGTACACCTCTTCATTGAGGTCACCATTTAAAAAAGCTATTTTGACATCCATTTGGTGCAATTCCAAATTAAAGTGAGCCACAAGAGTCATGATGATTCTAAAAACATCTTTAGAGGAGACAAGTGAGAAAGTTTCAGTATAATCAATTCCTTCTTACTAAGTGAAACTCTTTGCAACAAGACGGGCTTTAAATCTCTCAACTTTTCTCTTTGAATCTTTCTTAGTTTTAAAGATCTACTTGCAACTAACAGGTTTATAATTTTCAGGCAACTCAACCAAATCCCACACACAATTATCTGTCATGAAAAGTATTTCTTCATTCATTGCATTAACCCACTTATTTGACTGAGGACGAGAAATGACTTCTTGATAATTCCTTGGGTCGGCCACATCTCCAATGTCACAATCGTTTTCATTCAAATATACCAAAAAATCATCAGCGATGGCAGACTGCCTTTCTCTAATAGATTTCCTTACTAGCATAGGAGCTTCAGACTCAATAGGTTGAGGATTGTTAGCAGATTCAGGTTCATTGACAACTGAGGATCAAGAAGATGAGCGGAAGCATTGGAGGTATTCTCATCAAAAGCATCAACTCTATCTATAGGCACATATGAGCTGTAATCATTGAAGATCGGAAGAGAAACATAAACAGTTCTACCCAAATCAGTATCACTTTCTTCACGAAGGTGATTAGGGTCAGCAATATCAAGCTCCAAAAACTTAGTAGTCATAGATTCCACAATCCTTGTGTCCCTGCCAGGACAATAGAAACGGTATCCTTTTGCATGGTCTCGATAACCAATGAAGAAACGACTAGTTCTAGGATCAGTCTTCTTCTCAAAGGGGCTATAGATTCTCTCTTCTGCGGGACAGCCCCAAACACGAAAATGATTCAAACTAAATTTTCTACCGGTCCACAGTTCAAAGGGAGTTTTGGGAACAGATTTATTAGGGACACGGTTAAGGATGTAGATGACTGTTTTGATGGCATCTCCCTATAGGAATTCTGGCAAGTTGGACCTGCTCATCATGCTCCTCATCATGTCTTTTAGGGTGTGATTGCGTCTTTCGGTTACACCATTCTACTCAAGACTACCGGCCATGAGATATTGCGAAACAATTCTACAATCCTGAAAGTATTTAGCAAATGGTCCCATATGCTGCCCAGCAACATCATATCGACCATAATACTCACCATCACGGTCAGATCTCACTATCTTGATAACTTTTCCTAATTGTTTTTTGACTTCAGTCTTAAACACTTTAAATTTATGAAGTGCATTAGATTTTTTTTTAATCAAATAAATATAGCCGTATCGGGAAAAGTCATCAATGAAAGTGATAAGAAATCTATTGCTACAAATGGTAGGAGAATAAGGTCTGCTAATGTCAGTGTGGATAATCTCTAAAAGGTTAGGAGTTTGCGCCCTTTTTCTTGATCTTTGTCAATTTTCCTCTAATACAATCCACACATGTACCAAAGTCATTAAAATTCAAGACAAGTAGGATGTCATCTTTAACAAGTCTTTCTACCCTTTCTGTAGAAATATGACCTTAACGCTTGTGCCAAAAGAGATAAGACTTCTCTTTAATTTTGGATCTTTTGGATAGAATTTTCTATATTAAGAGAGGTAGATCGATAATCAAAAGTGAAACTTAACATATAAAGACCATCAATCAAAGATCCACATCCAACAATTTTAGAATTCAACATTATATTCATTTTTCTATTTCCAAAATTGAAACGAAATCCATCCTTGTCCAAACAAAAAACATAAATTAAATTCCTTCTAAATGAAGGTACAAAAAAAGGTGTCCTTTAAAACAACTTCAAAACCAGACTCTAAGGACAATATAACATCTCCTATAGACTCCACAACCACTTCAAAGTCATTTCCTACTTTTAGTTTGTTTTGGCTCAAACTTGATTTCCTGAGGTTTGAAAAACCCCGTAAGGAAACAACATGGGTTGTATCCACTATCAAACTACCAGGAATTGACAGTAACATCTATTAAATTGGACTTAAAACAAACAAGAGCTGGGTTACCTCTAGATTTTTGTTTATTTTCTAACCAAGTCTTGAACCTCGAACACTCATTCATTTTATGTCACTTCTTCTTACAAAAGAAGTACCACACTGTTTTCTTAAAAGGAATAGGTTTGGGACCTCCTGCATTTTTGTTCTGACCATTAACAGGCCCTCTTGAATCCCGAGTCTTCTTAGGAGCAGCAGGTGTGAAACGCTTAGGTTTGAAGTTACCCTTGCCAGAATGGAATTTAGAATAGATAGACAAAAGGATTTGATCACTCTTTTCTTTCTTTAGTTTGGATTCCTCTGCCACACATTTGGTTATAAGGTCATTCACAGTCCATTTTTCATTCAAGGTGTTGTAGGCAGTTTTGATTTGAGTGAACTCAGCAGGTAAGGAATTGAGAGAATGAGGATCAATAAAAGAATCAGTTAGGTCAACATCAAAGGATCTCAGTCTATTTTGAAGATGAACTATTTTAAAAATGAAATCTCTCACACCACATGAATAATCATAGTACATGATCGTCAGTTCTTTCATCAGAAGTGTATACTCAGCAGTATCAGGTGCTTGATATCTTTGTCCAATGGCAGTTAGAAATTCTTTGGCACTATTGGTTTCAGGTAAACCACTCATTAGGTGTTCAGATATGGTTCTTTTGATTGCTATTAAGCTCAATCTATTGCATCTCTCCCACTTACCCTAGTAATCCTTTTGCTCGGGGGTTCCTCCCATTTCAGGAAGTTCAGGTCTGTCCTCATGTATTGCTAAGTCAAGATCTGCAATCCCTAGTGAAAATTCTAAGTCTTGCTTTCATTTCTTATAGTTTGACCCAGTCAACATTTCAATAGAAACATAATAATTATTCATGGAAAAAGTAACTATTCAAAGGAAAAAATAGAATGTGTTAGATTAATTTAGTGGGCATTTGACAATATTGAAAAGAGACCAGCATAATATCA
Source organism: Canna indica (assembly GCA_034359265.1). NCBI lineage: Eukaryota > Viridiplantae > Streptophyta > Magnoliopsida > Zingiberales > Cannaceae > Canna > Canna indica. Next base: position 44,466,511 of record CP136892.1, read on the forward strand.
CGCATTCCCCTTTGGGCGGAACATATAATCAATAAATAGAACCTCGATGAGTTAATCAATGAGAATGTCCTAGTTTTCGAGAACCTATCCCCTTTGGGTAGACAGATATTCTAAACTAATGCACTCTCCAATAACTTCATCAAAAATAAAAGAGGTTTCCAATTAAGACATGCAATAGTTCTCCTTTAGGAAAACGATTGAATGAATTAATTTGAAGCATTTTCGTTAAATAAGAAGTTTCATCAATCACTATAAATAATTCCACTTTGTTGGTGACTACTCGTATTAATGGAATGGAAAAAAATATATTCTGAAATAATTTATTACCCATATGTCATGAATTTAAAATCATAATTTATTACAAATTTGGTACAAAACAAAAATGTGCCAATTGTATGTGCCAATTGTATGTGCCAATTGTCATTTCGAGAAGCAACGGGACGAATTGTATGTGCCAATTGTCATTTAGCTAATAAACCTATGAATATTGAAGTTCCACAAGTTGTGCTTCCTGATACTGTATTTGAAGCAGTTGTTCGAATCCCTTATGATTAGCAACTGAAACAAGTTATTGCTAACGGTAAAAAGGGACTTTAAATGTAGGGGCTGTTCTATTAATTATGAATTTTGAATTCACAAGCCTTCCAACATTATTTATCTTATGTGATTATATATTATGTTAATTATGTCAATATTAATTCATAATTGCACAATTTAAATATTGATATAAAATTTTAATCGATCAAACATATCATGTCTGCTAATTATTGGGCTCATCATAACAATCCAAAAAAGAAACAGCACATATTAACAATTAATTTTAAAATTATGCAGTAAACAAGGTTTAATTTCTTGAGCTCCAATAAAATGCAGCCCAAAAACCCTCAAAAGAACAGCCTCGGCCGCAGGCCCGGAAGCCCGCGTGCAATGCACGCTCGGAGCGCGCGGCCGCAATCTGCGTGCGCCGCTCGAGCATGACGCGTCCGCGTGGCGTGCGCCGCGCGTGACGCATCAGCGTCGCGCCAAGTGCAGCACGTCACGTCGCGTGCGGTGCACGCGACGAGCGGCGCGCTGTAGTGCGCCTGAGAAAAGGTGCTGTGCACGCGACAAGCGGCGCACAGCGCCCGCTGCACAGTCCTTAATGCGCACAGCGCTAAAAAAACTGCCGCAGGCTGCTTCGCGATGCGAGGCTGCAGCCAAAAACCACCTTGCCCAGGCCAAAACCGTCTATAAAGAACGGTTAAAAGCTGTCATGCGCAGGCTCGTTTCGCGATGCGAGCCAGCGCAGACAGGCCCAAATCAAGGAACGCCAGGCGTCCATCGAAGATAGCTTTTGTGCAAATCAGCGGCCAACGTAGAAACGACACGTGGCACATGTCTCCTACAGCTTGCTCGGACGGTAGCGAGCGCCCGCTGGAGAAGCGTTGCTTGAAGCACACGCCACCGTCGGGCAAGGCACTAGGCCCAAAACGAGAAGCGACTTAACACAACTGCGTCGCTCGGCGTGCATCGCAAGCAACACAAACAGCTGGAGTGCCGGAGTAATAAAATAGCTTGTTCAGAAAGCAAGCTTAACATATGTTATAAAAGCACCTTATGAGGATATGATTTTCTCCTCTGGCTGGCTTTCGAACTCGGTGTGGAGGAATATTCGTGCCCGAAGATACTCGGAAAGATGCGAGCAGCAACCTCTCAAGATGCAGCTTTGGAAGAGAGGAAGCTGTTGCCCGAGATACACGAAAGGAAAAAAAAACAGTAAAAACAATCTTTAACAGAAGATGCTCAGGTAAAAAACTTTACATATACATATGATTTTATCAGAATAATATTACAGCATGCATCATTTATTTTTGCAGATAAAAATAGAAGGTGAAACATACAGAATAATCAAGTTTCATCAAGAAAACAGATTTTAATATCCATATAATAGGCTTGGATATCAAATGTAAGCATGTATACGAGATATTACGTGAATATTAAAACACTAAGCACAGCAGAAAATAAACTTATTTAATGAAGAGATGGTTGAAGATGTGCCGGATTGGATTTCTGTTGAGCAAAAGATTTGGTCTTCCTCTACAGCGCTTCTTTCAGGCAAGCTCCTGATGGAAAAAATCAGAGAAAGAGCAATGCAACGGTCAAAGAGGGGATTTAGTCTCATTAAATAATAAATAATATGAGCCCTTTCATATTATTTTGATTTGGGCCTATATTTAAGTTAAGCACATCAAACTAATATAAATATTTCGAACTTAATAAAAATGGATCAAAATAATTAATTAAGCTCAGTACAGAAATTAAATTATTTAGATTAATTCGATTTTTATTAAAATCAGAATTCATAGCCCATTTAAAATATTTTTAACATTAATAAATAATATAATATATATTTATAAATATAAAATATTTTTCAGTGGAGGCTTATCGTTGACCAATACTTTTAGACTTATCTCCTTATTAGCTTGTTTAGAACTAATAACAAAATATGGGAAAGGAAAACCTTTACTTAGAAATTCTACTTTCCACATAACTTGCGTACTCATTGATGTTAGTTCAAATTTATACTTGCATCATTTCAACAAAAAGATTTTTATCCATAACTCCTACAAGATTTCAACAAAAAGCAGTTAAATATACCACAAATTTATAGTTGTTCTTTTTGGCAAAACTGTGCTTGTAATCAAATTTCTAAAAGGACACATAACAAATACAGTGGTATATTTAACTGCTGCATCAACCTATAGTTCTATACTAATCCAGAACCAACCTCCTCTAATTCTCTTCTAAAATGGTCGCATGCACAGATTGTATCATTCTAATTGTAACTAATAATGATTTTACTTCACATATGGAGGCATGAAAGAGAAGATATAAAATAGTTATTTTCTAGTATACTGAATTTTTATTTTTATTTACGTGTTTGTTTTTATATAATTGTATGTTGACTCTTCTTCTACTGCTTATTGTTGTATATGAATTTAATGTGGAGTTGTGTGATTCTTATTAAACTTTTATCTTGACATGATTTATTAATATGAAAGTTTTATCCATTTATCAAAATAATGTATAAACTATGGACTTGAGTAAATAGTAGTACAAATCAATTTTCATTCTCATTCCAGCAAATGTGAGTAATGAAATTCTCTTTTTTTATATATTTTAATTCCAAAAAATTCTTTTCTACTATGGGATTATAATTCCTTTTCGTATGAAATTGATTCTGTATTGATTAATATAATGCCTCAGGAGGAATATAACCCTATTCATGTAACTGGCGAGGGGTCCATTGGGGTTGTTTTTCTTAAAAAAAAAAATTTTCTTTTCGTATGAAATTGATTCAGAACACACAAGATGCAAGTCCAGTCCAATAACATTTAACAATGATATAACAAAGCAATTGGTAGGTGTTTGTAGTATCACTTGGTTGATTTTACATTCTTTTTAGTATTTAAAATGTCTAGTATTTCTATGGCTTAAATCTTTACTTGAGAAGAAAACAAAACTGTCAATACTAAAATACACTTGACATGATTGAATGCTATTGAGTTATTTTCGGCACTGGAACTTGGAAAGGTTACCCTAATGGCCACTGTAAGCTAGCTGTTCCAGGATTAAATAGAAGAACCGCTTGGTATGATGGCGTCTCACATATACTCTCTTCGCTCAACACATAAACTAGCTAAACAGATAAATTGAAACTGCCCCACAAGTTAGTTGTCTATTGTTTTAACATCATGTTTCATTGACAATATTTTCGTCCAATAAACAGGCTTGGTACTCACTGGTATGGTGATAGAATCTAATTGCTTATAATCAATGTCTATTTATTGATTTATTTTTTTCTCCAATTTTATTATCGAAAGTAAAATCTTGGCTGAGTGGTAGAGAGTTTTCCTTAACTTAAGCATAATTCCGAAAGCAAGTCAGGAGTTAAGCTTTTCATACAATCCTATTGTTCTTTTATGAAATAGATATCGTAATTGTAACTGTGTAATAAACAAGAATTGGGGATAATTTAAACTTCCTTCTTTTGCCATCTTGAACTAAAAGTAGTTTCCAATTGCAGGCTCAATAGACCAAGATTCAATTCCAGCAGAATCACTGGAGCTTAGTTCCTACCCGATAATGATAAATGGTGTAAACTCGCAGCAAATGGCGAGCCTAAAGTTGAAAAATGGATTCATGTCCATTGAAGAAAATCGATTCAAGATACCATTCACCTACTCATTCCCGATGAGTAAGAAAGATGGCATCCAAATGCTAGTTGGGTGCAATTTTATCAGAGCTATGCAAGGAGTAAGAATCGAGGAACAGACTATCACATTTTATAAGAAGGTAACATCAATCACCACCAGAATTGATACGGAAATTGCAGCAGTTATCTCGATTGAAGAATTAAGTCTGTCGGAAGAAGAGTACCTGGAGGTACTAAGCGCAACCATCTATGATAACTTTAAGGAATCAGAAAGATTCAAAAGAAAGTTCAGTCCACTGCTCAAAAGATTAAAAGAGCAAGGGTTCATAGGGGAAAACCCAATTGAGCACTGGAGCAGAAATCAAGTAACCTGCAGACTGGATATCATTAATCCAGACATCACAATTCAGGACAAGCTCTTGAAACATGTGACTCCAGCCATGAATGAACAATTTGACAAACACATCAAAGCGCTTCTGAAACTTGGGGCTATAAGGCCAAGTACAAGCAGGCATTGCACAATGGCGATCATAGTTAATTCAGGTACAACTATAGATCCAATAAGCAAAAGAGAAGTAAAAGGAAAAGAGAGGATGGTGTTCAACTATAGGACACTGAATGATAATACCCATAAAGATCAGTATAGTTTGTCGGGTATTAACACTATCCTAAAAAGAGTTGGAAATATCAAGGTATTTTCCAAATTTGACCTGAAGAGCGGATTTCACCAAGTTGCCATGAACCCAGATTCAATACCATGGACAACATTTATAGTTCCTGGAGGACTATATGAATGGCTCGTAATGTCATTCGGACTCAAAAATGCTCCAGCCATATTCCAAAGAAAAATGGACAAATGCTTTGAAGGAACATAAGACTTCATAGCAGTGTACATCGACGACATATTGGTATTTTCAGAAGATGAGGAGCAGCATGCAGAACATTTGAAGAAAATGCTCACGATATGTGAAAAATGGGAGTTAGTGCTCTCTCCCACCAAGATGAAAATCGCAACAGATGAGATAGAGTTCCTTGGGGCAGTCATTGGTAAGAATAAGATTCGATTACAGTCCCATATAATTAAGAAGATTATATCCTTCGATGAAGAAAGTCTTAAAAGCAAGACCGGACTAGGATCTTGGCTGGGAATTTTGAACTATGCCAAATCCTATGTCCCAAATTTGGGAACTCTATTAGGGTCACTATACTCCAAAACAGATCCCCATGGAGATAAAAGAATTAAGCCTTCTGACCATGAGCTGATAGCAAAGGTTAAAAGTCTGGTCCAACACTTACCGGACCTAGAATTACCATCCCCAAATGCCTACATAATACTAGAGACTGATGGATGCATGGAGAGATGGAGGGGTATTTGCAAATGGAAGGCAAAGAAGAATGACCCAAGGAAATCTGAAAAGATCTGTGCATACGCAAGCGAAAAGTTCCCGGTAGTAAAATCTATCATTGATGCAGAGATCCACGCTTGTATGGAGACCCTCAAGTCACTAAAAATCCACTACCTGGACAAGCAAGAAATTACGCTGAGAACAGATTGTCAAGCTATAATTAGCTTTCACAATAAGTCAGCACAGAACAAACCATCCCGGGTAAGATGGATCAATTTTGTGGACTTCATAACAGGAACAGGTATTCAACTAAATTTCGAACATATTGATGGCAAAATGAACGTGTTAGCTGATGCACTTTCTCGGCTCACAGCCAATTTGATCACCATCAAGAGAATGCCAGAATACATGTTTGAGAACCTGACAATCCTGGAAGGTGTCTTAGAAGAAACGAAGCAGGCACCAATTGAAGTAATCAGATCACTAAGCATCACTATTAATTCTATGAGTGATTTATTAACACCTCCACAGGCAGAAGATGAGTTAGCTTTAATGGCAATAACATCATGGGATGACGAAATCTAAGAAATCATTGAAGACAATGAATCTGTCATAAGTGATGTTATGGAAGAAGGAATGATCTACAGATATCAAAGAAGGTTCGACCCAGATCCTAACCCACCCCCCAGATGGGAAGAGATACCATACTAGGATGAATATGAAGAAGTTGAGGATATTTTATTAAGGGTCGCAAGATATGAAATCCAACTATCCGAACATGAACAAAGAAAGGGAGCCTTAGAAGAAAGCAACAACCATCAACCAAGATCAGAGGAAGATCACAATAAGTTAGAGCAACCAGAAAGCTCTAAATCCAGGCAAGAGCAACCAGAAAGCTCCAACGCTAGTGCCTTAAGGCAAGAAGAAGAAATGTTCTGGATGAACATGTATAATGAAGGAAACATATTTGTCGAAGAACTCAGTAAGCTGGAAGAGCATCCTCAGCTGGACTATGAGACCCTTAGGAAGGGGAAGTATCCAGCAAGAAAATAACCCAAACTGCTGATAGGGGAAGTGGATAACCCCTTCGCTAATATCCACATTATTAATATTGTTTGTGTTTTTTTGTTTTAGATGATACTTGACGAACTTCAGAAGCTCGCGATCTCAAACCATGGAACATACTGGTCTACTAAAAAGGATATATCAGACGCACAACACTGGGCAGTCTTAGGAGGAGCCACAGGACTGCAGGAGCTCGAAAGGTTAACTGGAAAAATCCTGTTTAAGTTCCCAAGATTAATAGAGAAAGAGCAGAAATGGACGCAGAAGGTCAACCAGATCCACCATGAGCAGACCCTCAAAACAATCGCAGAGCTAGAGAAGCTATTGGCAATGTCATTTTTACAGAAGGCCAGACTAGACCAGGCTGCCACGAAGGACAACTGGGCATCAGACGCACTGATAATGGTGAACCATCACATCGAGAATCTTGTACAATGCCGAAAGATGATATGCAGCACCAAACAAAGTAACACCTACTTTGTTTGACATCTGGCAAAGCAGGACAATAATAGAGCTCAATAATGCAGAACAATGAGCTAGAAGATAAGATCAAGGACATCTGTCACTGTCATGTGTCACTATTATGTATAGCTATAATCTTATCAAGTGTGTACGAAGGAATCTTTACACTGTAAGAGCTAATAATTCAGTGGACGATGGGGTCCAATAAGCACCCGCGTTGAATTATTGAGCTTCTTCAAGAAGCTTTCCTCGCTTATATAAGTCGTAAGTCTGGGAGTTGCAGGGCAGACTCAAGCACTAGTAGTTCTACTTCTCCACTTGTAATTTAAGCTTTCAATCAAGAGTTTAAGCTTCTAAGCTTTTCATTCTCTTTAAAACTTTCTTATTTTCCTCATACTGCTCCCGCGTTCTTCGTGACCAGTGACCAGTCTGAGAAGCCCGTTTCCGCCTTTTCTCTCTGGTATCAGAGCTACGTTTCTGTTAAGGTACACACAAGTTCTTGTGTTTATATTTTGATATAGCACTTCTCAGTTTATTGTTAACTTAAGATAGGCGATAAAGAGGGATAACAGTATTCGCGAAAGAAGAAGATTTCCCAACGTTCGTAATCTTAAGGATTGCAATAAGATAGAAGCCTGTATCTAGATATTAAGCACATTTATGAGTGACTGGAACTTAACAGCTGCCAGCACAGTTTACACAGACGCCCTTAAAGCAACTGAATCTCTCAGTCAACCGGCTGAAGGATTTATTAGACCATCTCATATCACCAACAAGTATTCTGAAACTCTGTTTAGACAACTTAATACTCTAATCCATCTTACTGTAAAGATTCCAGTGTCTAATATTGCTTGGACTTTGAAGTTTCTAATTCCAGGGATTTTCATAATTATCACCATATTGTAAAGTCGATTTAGTATTCTCTTTCCCTTTGGATGGTCTAATTTATCTGCTAATATGGCAAATTCCTCCGACATTTCTGTAGATAATTGATTAGCTGATTCTTTGAAGACCACGCCTTTTGAAGCTATTCTTTCTTCAATAGGTTTATCCTATTTTTCCTCAACAGGATACTTTCCTTTTCTTTTCTTCAAATCTTCTTCAATGCTCAGATTATTGAACTCTTCCTCTAAGTCCTCTATATCCTGTTTTGTTTTGAGTACTTCAATTTCCTCTTTTAACCTTGCATTTTCTGCATTGATATGGTCGTTCTCTGCTAATAAATACCTGGTGTATTCTAGCAGTTCTCTTATCAGGCTGTCCTTGTCATTGTAAGGTAGGAAATTAGCCTTTATGATGTTCAGTTTTCTTCCAATGTTGAATCGTGAACACATGGGGCACACTGTCAATAGGCAGTTTCTATAGTGCGCTCTCATTCTTGGATTTGTGATATCCTTACAGCAAGTGCATCTTTCGCAGCCTTTTGTTACTTCAGGACTGTTATCCTCCCAGCGATGCACACATTCATTCATGGTGTCTGGTAGGGTAATATTTGATCTCCAGGAATTTTCTGCTGATGCTTGTCCTGTCACTTTCTCTTCTGTAATTACTACAAACACAGATTCGTATGGTAAATCATTCATATCCAGTGAAAGTGTGTTCGTCGTTCCCGATTCTCCTTCTGAGAATGAGCATATGGCGTCACTATCCGGTTCATCAAGGTCGACTGATAGAATGTCCCAATCATCAAGCAATTCCAGGTTTTCTATTATAGCCGCTCTGGCTATATTTCCTTGCTTCTTTCTGCATTCTCGTGCAAAATGTTCCTCTTCATCACATATGAAACACTTGCACATCTTGACCCTATCCGAGTGCTTCTTCTTGATAATTCTTACATGGGTATCATGTGGTTTACCCTTATAAGTTTTCGCCTTTCTTAAGCCATACTTTCTTTCTTTCTTGTAATACCCTGGTATGAGTATTTTTTTTGCATATAGTCAAGTCTTTTAGGCTTCTTTGAAAAACGGTTCTTTTGCATTATTCTTCTAGATATAGGTACGTAAAATGTATTCTTGAAAATACTCCTAAGGTTGGCTGTGCTCCATGGAGGAAAATAAAGACATGCGAGGAGGAATTAATTTCTAATTTATTTTATGGGGCGAAGAAGAATAGGATAAGAGATACACTTTAATTTAATACTTGGATTAGAAAAATATATAAGTTAATATTTTATTCGATGTACTACGGAAAAAAAGTTTCATTCAATTTTCAATCTAATTTGTTATCTTATTGTATCTTGTTCTATCCCACATTCCCACAAGACGAATGGACTCTAGAAGTTTGTGTGAAAGTGGTTTAGTGGGGGTTTATCTTGTTCACAAATTGGATTTCTGCTGTAGAGATGGATTTTTGTAACTTAATTTTCAATTCTTGGGTTTTGGATAAATGGCTTACCAATTATCATTGGGTCTTTATTTTGTGAATGCTCTTTAATTTAATTGACAATCTTTTGGATAAATAAGCATTTGTGTAACACGCCGTTGAATTGGTGCGAATAATGAGTCACATTTGTTCCCTATAATTAAAAAATATATATAATTAAAAGTAGGGTTAATTATATGATATGTTTCGAACTTTAGGGGTTTTTCTAATTATATTTTAATTTTTTATTTGTATTAATTGTATACTCAAATTTTTATTTTGTATCAATTATATTCCAACGTCAACCAACAGTTAATTTTATTGTTAGAGCGCTGACGTGGTGTTGTTGACATGTATCAACAAAATAAAAAAATCATTAACGTCATGTCATTAATTTGGTTAATTACATGATATATAGTAAACTTTGAGATTTCCACAATTGTATTTTAATTTTTTATTTGTATCAATTGTACGTATATTTTGACGTCAACTAATAGTTAACTTTGTCATTAAAGCGCTTGTATTAACAAAAAAATAATAATGCTACACCATCAATTTTATATTATAATCAAGTGCTTGATGTGAATTAATAAAAGAGTTCACATCAACACTTAAGAAGTCGATTTAGTAACCCCTAATAATTAACCTGATCTAACCTGATATCCCAGCATTTAAAAAGTTCGACTTCTTAAGTGCCGATATGGATTTTTTATTAATCCACATGAATATACCATGTAATTAATTATAAACACGGGTTAAATATAATAAAGTATTGATGTTGGATTTTTTAAGAAGTCGAAATATATAAACAAGGATAAAGAAATCGGTTTCTTAAGTGCGTGCTTGAATGTTGGGTTATGTCGGGTTATTAGGAGATAATAACCCAACTTCTTAAGTGCTAATTTGGACCCATTTATTAATCCACATCAGCACTTGATTATAATATAAAATTGATGAGGTGGCATTAACAATTATTTATTTATTTTTGTCCATACACGTTAACTATACCACGTCAGCGCTCTAATGACGAAGTTAACTATTGGTTGACGTCGAGATATAATTGATACAAAATAAAAGTTGGAGTATATAATTGATATAAATAAAAAGTTAGGATACAGTTGGGAAAACATTCAAAGTTTAGGATATACCATGTAATTAAACCCAATTAATGATGTGACATTGATGTATTTTTCATTTTTGCTAATTGTAATATCCGCGAAAAATAGAAATAAAAATTTAATTAATTTATTTTGGCTTCAACGAGAAAGTCGGGATGCGCGACAGAGTTAGCCGAGAAATTATCGGAGGACGCAATTTGTGATGTGACCTTTATAGATGAGGTAAATTATTTCAATCAAGTGGGATGAAAGGTTGGGACGAGTCGAGTCCGTAGGTTCAAGAGAAAATCGATTCGATCAAGTATAACTCGATTCGAGTTGAGTCCGTAGGTCGAGTTATGATACTTTTAAGCAATAAGGGCAAAAATGTAATTTGAAAAAAATATTATAGTAGGGTGAACAGTGGGTGACGGTACGGCTCTAGGAGAGAACCACACGCCGCCCAAGACATGGAGGAGGAGGTGCCACTTTTCTTTGACCGGAGTTCGTCGACGCCAGTTGCCGTTGTCGCGAGGTGCTATGGCCATCTTCTTCTCCAAGGTGAGTGGTTTGCCCTTATGTAATAGGATTATTCTCCCCTCTTTCGTACGTGCCTCTCTTGGAAAGATTCTGGAATTTTCATGTCTAATTGGGTTTTCTCCTTGATTTAATGTGTTTGATGTGTGAAAGTATATTTTGTTGTGAAATTAGAAACCCTAAACTTAGGGTTGCTTTCCTCCTTGTGGATGCATGCTTCATGAGCAGGTGGGATTGAGATACTACCTGTTTGGTAAATTAAATTGTTGATAGTATTGATTTATATTAGAAAATTTAAAGAGGTATGGTTCTTGGACGAAGGGGAAGGGGGCTTATGTGGCAGCCCTAAAAGATACCTAGGCTAGCCGAACCTAACAATTAACCAACCCTAACAATTAGGATAATATTTCATGAGATGTAGATTGAATAGATGATAGTTACTTTTAAATTTAGTGTTATGCATTTTATCGTTGTACTATTATGAATTGAAGTGGTTGTATACTTGAGCCCTTAATCTAGGGTTGATTAGGGCTGCCCTAGAGATTAGGGGCCTGTGGCTTGGAAAAAATGTCAATCGTTAGAAATTCTTATTTATGCATTGGTAAGTCATTGTTTTATTTATAAATTGACACTAAGTGAATGAGAAATTAGTTCCTTAAGGATAGGAGCCGATGCAGAGCAGTTTGGGGTAGTACCTAAGGCCGTAGGGTAACAACGGTTTGTGATAGAAAAGTGACCTCGGTAAATCACTATTTTGACATACATTCATGCGCGATGGTTAGCATGACTTGGTGATGAAATGAGACTCCTTATTAGGGGTACTCGGCTAGAGACCCTACCCTAAGGGTTAAGGGCGGAATGGTCCTAAAGATGAATGTTTTATTCCGTCTTAAGGTGAACCTAGATGTTGATGTAAGAAAAAAGGTAGAACTTGGAAATTATGGCATGTCTCATACTAAGGATATAGAGGATTGTTTGGAGATGTTTGGAGGGCACTTGTTGTTGCTATTTGCCATGTATTTTACCTTATTTTCATAGTTGTGGTACTTGCTTATGTTGCTCATGTTTATGCTAAAATTTTGTTACGAAATGCTAGAGGTAATTTGCTGAGAATGATGATTTCTTTCTTAGTGTTATAGACTAAAGAAAAATTAGTATTAAAGGCGTGATTATGAAACACTTCAAGTGTGAGAATTTCAGCATTGTACGAATCGCGTAGGGCTAAAATGTCGATTAGACTGTATGACCCTAGGTGGCTAAAATTTTCAGACTGAATAGACTACTCTTATAACTGAAAAAGGGACTGATTTATACACACATTTAAATGAGTTATGATGTGTAACCATGGGTGGTGACGCGTAGTGTAGCGCCATAAAATAAAAGCCCAAGCTTGGAGGCGTAACTACTAGCGTGAAAATCTCAACTCGTTAGGAAATAACGGGTTGCTAGAGTTCTCCTCTTTGACGGTTGGATAATAAATGGTCAAGAACACATATGCTTGGGTTTGGTTCTTTTGATTGGAGTGGTGGGAGGCATGGCCAAGAGGTTGAGGCCGGGGATAGGCCGAACTCGGTGTAGCAACGCGCAAACTATCTATGTTGGCAAAAAATGTCTAAACCACTCAAGTAATTTTTATTGGCATGTGTTCTTGTGCATTTCTTTTCTTGAGATGATGTTTGTGTTTGGGGTATGGTCGGGCCGAGGATTGTACCAACTTGGCAAGTTGGTCCCGACTCGGCGAGTTTGGATGCGGGTCGAGAATTGCCGTCGGCAATTTATACTGACGGTGGACCCAAGTGTCATGATATGGGTCGAGAGTTGCCATCAGTAATTTATGTTGACGATGGACCCGAGTGGTTTGGTTGGAGGGCTATTCCCAACCAGAATATATGGGCACCGGAACTAGTAGGCCATCCTAGTTCAGCGGGCCCGAGCTGAAAGCTTGCTAGATAGAGATTCTAGCAACCAACTTGTATGTTTGTATTGTTTTGGGCCATCGTGGGCCGATTAGATGTTTTGGATCATTATGGACCAAGTTGATATAGTTTTGATGTTTGGACCATTATGGGCCGAGTTGATATGGTACTTGATGTTTGGGTCATTATAGGTCGAGTGGTTATGGTATTTGATGTTTGGGTCATTATGGGCTAAATGACTGTGGTGCGTCTGAGCATGAGTTTGTGGATGAATGTTTTACTTTTCATGCTATTACATTTCAGCACTCCCATATTTATAATTTATGCTTGATTATATATGCTCGGGGTAGCTTGGCGAGGGCTTTGTTCAAGCCACTCACTGAGTTCGTTGGAACTCACCCCTCTTTGTTGTTGTTTTGCAGATCTTGACTAATTGAGGTATGAAGATACCCATGTAGTGCAGCTGGAATTGCAGGCTCAGGTAGTGGATCTCGTGACGTGTCGAGACCTAGTCGAGTCCTAGGAGTTACTTATGTATATGGTCACATAATGGTTGTAGACATGGATTTCACTCATATTCGATTGTGTATATTTTCATAAATTGAATGTCTAAATATGTTCATGGGTTTTCTCATGTTGTATCATTTATTCCGCATTTTGGTTGCATGAGTTGGTAGCTCCGGAGTACGAACGTGTACTCTAGCCAGTCAGGTGACTCTGGATTTGGGGCATGACACTAATACACGTCAACAACGTCATGTCAACGCTCTAACGATAAAGTTAATTGATGGTTGACGTCGGGATATAATTGATACAAAATAAAAGTTTGAGTATATAATTAATACAAATAAAAATTAGAATATAATTGGGAAAATCTCCAAAGTTCAGGATATACCATGTAATTAGGGGGCGTTTGGTATGAGATAATCCAGATGAATTAACGATAATCTAAATTAAAATTACATTGGCCCAGATTACCGTATTTGATTGAAACATGTTATCGGTAATCTGAATGCCCATTGTAATCTACATTACCACTAAACTGGTAATCCACATTACCAAGAGAAGTAGTGGCTATGTGGCTATTTTTTTATTACACATTTACACTACACGGTTCGAGTTATTAAGTTAAAATTATGTTGGGATGTTAAAATTTGGTTTACCGCATTCCAATACTCTTGCTACCATTCTAGTACTTTGTTAAAATTTGTTTTTTTGGTTAAGAAACCGAACTGAACCAAAATTATTCGGTTCGGGTTAGTTTGGTTTTTCATGAATTCGGTTCGGGTTCGGGTTGAATTTTCAAAGAAGAAAAAAATTTAGTTTTGTATAATTCGGTTTGGTTTGGTTTGAACCGAATGGACACCCTACCTACCGGCATCTTCCTCATTCCCGTGCAACTTACAAGGTGATCTTTGATCCTCACCTCCTATGCAGGTTTTGCAAGGACGGTTTTTATGGATTCTTTATTCTATAGATATTTGAGGGTATTTTAGTTAAAGATATAAGTTTCTAAGTAATCTTTTTTTATACCAAAAAAGGTAATTTGGACTATTGGCGAGATTACTAGTCTACGGCAAACATGATAATGTAATATTACTGATAATTTTAAAAATAGTAATCTATTTGGGTAATAATTTAGATTCCTAATAATCTTAAGTTATAATGTACCAAACTGTCACGAGCCAATTATTTTGTGCGGAAGAACTCGTACGGCACCCTTGCATCCCATGCAAGGGATAAACCTTTCATATCGAATCCGTCCCGAATTGGGCTTCCCGACTTTACATCGCAAGGGGGCATATGTTGGTCCATGTGCCAACATCGCGCTCCATATTTGCACCCCCAAAAGACCATGTTGGTCGAATGGTATTGAAGGTGTAAAGTAAAATAACATTACAGGACTATGGACGCAAGAAAACATAAAATCGAGTATAGGACGAGCTCCGCAATTGTCTTGGGCGAAGATCGACATGTCGCATGCCCATATGGGCCACTCGTTCGTCTCCGCCCAAGGCAACCACTTTGTTTGCCAACGCTCTCCTACATTATACAAGAGACCCTTAACCCCCAAGTGCCACCCCCAAGGTTCCCAAAAGCATGAGGAGCATGACAAAATGGTGGCCATGCGAGATGATGATTTTTCATGGCTACGACCATCACAAATGTAGGAAAATTGCTCCGCTTAGCCGTAAAACACACACCAAGCGTCGAATGATCTCGAAATGTATCCAAGTCGTACCGTGGTCCCTCGGGGATCACACAAAGGATTTTACATGCACGAACTATAACAAAAACAAAATTACATGGACGCGAAAACATATTTACAAATATGTAGGAAATATTCTGCCATGATTCGTCGTTGCCCGGGTAAATCGAAAAGTCCCTAACATCCTCCCCCACTTCAAGCTTCGACGTCCTCATCGAACTCGCCTCGATCGCACCGCCTTCTAGCATAGGCTACAATTGCTGAAGTGAATTCTTCACAAGTAGTCAAAGGGAACACCGCATGAGTAACGTCATGCCGCAGTGGGGCTGCAACATGTCGAGTTTCGCCTAGAAGTCCGCGACCAGGAAATGACTACTTGGAACATTATTGAGCTTCATCATCTCCTGTTGTTGCGAGAAAGGGCTTTGAGATTCCCAAACTTGTTGCTGGGCAATGAAAGTCCCAGACTTGTGGAGCAAACGAGTGTCATTGAGCAACGCTCGCTTAAAAGGTACCAGCGCCATTGAGCAACGCTCGCTTAAAAGGTACCAGCGCCATTGAGCAACGCTCGCTTGAATTGACACCGAGAAATAGCTACTGGGTTCACCAAGTCTCAATGTTGCTGGGCTATGAGGGTCCTAGACTTTGTGGGGCACACGAGCCCCGTTGAGCAACGCTCGCGTGAAGGAACCCGAGAAATAGTTACTCAATTCACCAAGTCCCATTTTTGTTGGGCAATGAAAAGTCCCAAACTTAAGGAGCATACAAGCAACGCTTGTCTCAGATAACATCTGGGTGTCGTTGTGCAACACCCAAGTGATGAGTAGTTTTGTGGCCGCACCATATTAGAGCATTGCCTCCACCGCCACCTTGAGCCGATCACTGCTTGCTCACTCGCCCCCGGCAGGAGTCATGGCACCCTCCTTCGAGCCCATCTCAATAAGTTTCAAGTCTTACAGATCACTGCTTGCTCACTCGCCCCCATAGAGGTCATGTCGCCCTCCTCCGAGCCCATCTCAACGAGCTTCAAGTCTTACGCTGCTCCTCGAATCACGACTTGAGGGATTTTCTCCAACCGAGTCACAACGCCCGCAAACTCTCCGCACTAAGAGGATTGCTGCCACACCACAGCTTTTCTTCACTAGTGCTTGGTTCAGATTTATCAATCTTGCGTCTTAAAGGCCATCCTATCATGTGCACCAACCTTGCGACTTAGGGGACATAAGCCTTGTGCACCAAGTTGGCGTCTCATGAGCAATCTACTCTGCACTACATCTTAGGGGTCATCAGCCCTGCGCACAAACTTGGCGACTCACAAGCCATCGGCTCTGCGCTGTGACTTAGGGGACATCGCCCTGCGCACCATCCTCACATCTTATGAGAGACTTTGCTTTGCACACCATGTACATCTTAATAGAGATCTGCTTTGCGAACACGACTTAAGAGCCATCTGCTCTGTGTGCAAATGACTTTGCGTCTTACGGGCCATTCGCCCTGCGCAAAAGTCACAATCTTCACATCGATCAATGCATGTTTGCCTCCCCGAATACAACAGTCGGAAGGTTCATTGACTGGGTTCACTACATCAGCAACTCGAGCGCCACAGACAAAATGTACATCGGCTATGTCTGCATCAAGGACTTTCTCAGTTGGAGGCTTGCAATTCTCGCTCCGATACCAACTGTCATGGGCCAATTATTTTGTGCGGAAGAACTCGTGCGGCACCCTTGCATCCCGTGCAAGGGATAAGTCTATCATATCAAATCCGTCCCGAATTGGGCTTCCTGACTTAACATCGCGGGCCATATGTTGGTCCATGTGCCAACCTCGCGCTTCATATCCGCGCCCCTAAAAGATCATGTTGGCCAAATAATATTGAAAGCGTAAAGTAAAACAACATTACAGGACTATGGATGCAAGAAAACATAAAATCGGATGTAGGACGAGTTCTGCAATTGTCTTGGGCGAAGATCGACATGTCGCATGCCCATATGGGCCACTCGTTCGTCTCCGCCCAAGGCAACCGCTTTGTTTGTCAACGCTCTCCTATATTATACAAGAGACTCCTAACCCCCAAGTGTCACCCCCAAGGTTCCCAAAAGCACGAGTAGCATGACAAAATCGTGGCCATGCGAGATGGTGATTTTTCATGGCCAATGTCATGACGAATGCAGTAAAATTGCTCTACTTAGTCGTAACGCACGCACCAAGCGTCGAATAACCTCAAAATGTATCCAACTCATATCGTTGTTTCTCGGGGATCACACAAATGATTTTACATGTACAAACTACAATAAAAGCAAAATTACATGGACGCGAAAACATATTTACAAACATGTAGGGAATATTCCACCATGATTCGTCGTTGCCCGGGCAAATCGAAAAGTCCCTAACATCCTCCCCCACTTCAAGCTTCAACGTCCTTGTCGAACTCGCCTCGACCGCACCGCCTTCTAGCATAGGTTGCAATTGCTAAAGTGAATTCTTCACAAGTAGTCGAAGGGAACACCGCCTGAGTAACGTCATGCCGCTATGGGGATGCAACATATCAAGTTTCACCTAGAAGTCTGCCACTAGGAAATGACTACTTGGTACATTATTGAGTTTCATCATCTCCTGTTGTTGCGAGAAAGGGCTTTGAGATTCCCAAACTCGTTGCTGGGCAATGAAAGTCCTAGACTTGTGGAGCGAATGAGTGCCGTTGAGCAACATTCGCTTAAAGGGGCACCAGCGCCGTTGAGCAACGCTCGCTTGAATGGACATTGAGAAATAGCTACAGGGTTCACCAAGTCTCGATGTTGCTGGGCTATGAGGGTCCCAAACTTTGTGGGGCACACGAGCGCCGTTAAGCAACGCTCGCGTAAAGGAACCCGAGAAATGGTTACTCAATTCTCCAAGTCCCATTTTTGTTGGGCAATGAAAAGTCCCAGACTTAAGGAGCATACGAGCAATGCTCGTCTCAGATAACATCTAGGTGTCGTTGTGCAACACCCAAGTGATGAGTAGTTCTGTGGCCGTACCATACTAGAGCATTGTCTCCACCGCCGCCTTGAGCCGATCACTGATTGCTCACTCACCCCCCGCAGGAGTCATGACGCCCTCCTCCGAGCCCATCTCAACAAGTTTCATGTCTTACGGATCACTGCCTGCTCACTCGCCCCCCGCAGAGGTCATGGCGCCCTCCTCCAAGCCTATCTCAACGAATTTCAAGTCTTACGCTGCTCCTCGAATCACGACTTGAGGGATTTTCTCCAACCGGGTCACAACGCCCGCAAACTCTCTGCACTAAGAGGATTACTGCCACACCACAGCTTTTCTTCACTAGTGCTTAGTTCAGATTTTATCAGTCTTGCGTCTTAAAGGCCATCTTGTCATGTGCACCAACCTTGCGACTTAGGGGACATAAGCCCTGCGCACCAAGTTGGCGTCTCATGAGCAATCTGCTCTGCACTGCGTCTTAGGGGTCATCAGCCCTTCGCACAAACTTGGCGACTCACAAGCCATCGGCTCTGCGCTGCGACTTAGGGGACATCGCCCTGCGCACCATCCTCGCGTCTTATGAGAGACTCTGCTTTGCGCACCATGTGTGTCTTAATAGAGATCTGCTTTGCGCACATGACTTAAGAGTCATCTTCTCTGCGTGCAAACGACTTCGCGTCTTAGGGGCCCATCCGCCCTGCTCAAAAGTCACAATCTTCACATCGATCAATGCATTCTTGCCTCTTCGAATACAACAATCGAAAGGTTCATTGACTGGGTTCACTACATCAGCAACTCGAGCGCCACAAACGGAATGTACATCGGCTATGTCTGCATCGAGGGCTTTCTCAGTTGGAGGCTTGGAATTCTCGCTCTGATACCAACTATCACGGGCCAATTATTTTGTGCGGAAGAACCTGTGCGGCACCCTTGCATCCCGTGCAAGGGATAAGCCTATCATATCAAATCCGTCTCAAATTGGGCTTCCTGACTTAACATCACGGGGCATATGTTGGTCAATGTGCCAACCTCGCGCTCCATATTCGCGTCCCCAAAAGACCATGTTGGCCGAATGATATTGAAGGCGTAAAGTAAAATAACATTACAGGACTATGAACACAAGAAAATATAAAATCGGGTGTAGGACGAGTTCCGCAATTATCTTGGGCGAAGATCTACACGTTGCATGCCCATATGGGTCACTCGTTCGTCTCCGCCCAAGGCAACCACTTTGTTTGCCAACGCTCTCCTACCTTATATAAGAGACTTCTAACCCCCAAGTGCCACCTCCAAGGTTCTCAAAAGCACGAGGAGCATGACAAAATCGTGGCCATGCGAGATGATGATTTTCCATGGCCAAGGCCATGACGAATGCAGGAAAATTGCTCCGCTTAGTTGTAACGCACGCACCAAGCGTCGAATGACCTCGAAATATATCCAACTCGTACCGTGAGCCCTCGGGGATCACAGAAAGGATTTTTCATGTACGAACTACAATAAAAGCAAAGTTACATGGACGCGAATGAGCAATTACCCAAATCCATAATTTGGACATGGGATTTTCCCATATCCATAACATGGATTTGGATTTTTCCAAATCCATAACTAAATGGTCAAAGTTTCAATTTTATCCTTGATTTCAAAATATAATTTTCTTTTACTAATTAATTTTTTTTCTAAAAGCATTTATATGACTCAAGATAAATAATTTTTTTTTTATTATTCATAATATTTTTTTTCAGTAATTTATATTAATATTATAGTAGATAAAAATTTATTTTAATGACTAATAATATTATTTTTAATTTTTATTTATAATAATTTTACACTAAAATAATAATAATAATAATAATAATTTTGACTACTAATAAATTCTTTAGACACTAAAAAATAGTACAATGATTGTTAAAAAATTAATTTATGTTATATTTTACTTAACAAAAGTATAGTTTAAGTATTTAAAGATTTTTGAAAAATATTTTAAATATTTTAAAAATAAAAAAAAAAATATTATTAGCCACCAAAATAAATTTTTATCTACTATAATATAATATGAGTTGCTGAAAAAAAAAATATATTATGAATAATAATAATAATAATAATATATTTATTTTGAGTCATTTAAATATTTTTTTTAAAAAATTTAATTATTAAAAAAAAACTATATTTTGAAATGAAGGATAAAATTAGAACTTTGACAATTTATTTATGAATTTGAAAAAATTCAAATTCATATTATGGATATGAAAAAATTTCATGTTCAAATTATAAAATTAAATAATTACTCAAATATTTTCATAAATATGTAAAATATATTCTATCATGATTCGTCGTTGCTCGAACAAATCAAGTATAAAACTCCAACCGATAGAATATATTTATCAATCTGTGGCACTATTTGAACCTGATAGTACAGATTGGTCACATTAAGTCATCAATCGATTGCAAATCTACCTGTCCATAGTTAAGCCGGTCGGTCTTTAGTGTTCGATTCAACAAGTAATTCCAAGCTTGATGAAGACAACACAACCAAATAATTTAATGCAGAGTGGAATTGTCATTTTGGCAGGGCATTGGACCGACCGGTTCACAATTCACATGATTCTTTTGACCGTAGAATTCTCCTTCATAAATCCTACATGCATGGGACACGAGCCCTGTATCGGTCAACGGCCTTTCCTCTATACTAAATAGGGTTCACAATTCACATGGTTCTTTTGACGTAGAATTCTCCTTCTGCAGCATCCAATTAATACATGCAAACTTATTTCCCCCTTTTCCAAATCAGCCTAAAAACAAATCAAACTCTTCAATCTGGAGACCTCCGTTCCTAATTCCTATCCATTAGAGAGCAGGGGAAATTGGGATCTTCATTTCTCATCGATGATGTCAGACTCATATAATATATCTATCTTGATTCAATTAACAAGCTCGTACCAGCTAAAATTAATCTCACATGTTTGCAACTTCAGAAGAGCAGTGAAGAACTGAAGCTCTATTTCTTTATTTATACACGCAGAAGTCACACACAGAAGAAGTAGAAGAAGGAGGAGGAGGAGGAGGAGGGGGTCATAAAAACAATAAAAGAACAAAAAACAAAAAGACGACGACGACGACAAGAACAAAACAGAAAACTACAGAGCAGTAGTTTCATGTCGGAAACATGGTTACCGTGCGCGCTAACTGCCGTAACCGGCGGCCTTGGGAGCGAAGGAAGGCAATGGGCTCCGAAGCGGCGAACGTGGTGTGGGCACCTCGGCGAGGGGCCGCCCGTCGACGTCGTAATATATGACGCCGGAGAAATCCAACGGCTCGCACTTCTCCCCCATCAGTATGGCCTTCCGCCACACGCTGTCGTCGCCTTCCTTCGCCTGCTCGAGCTCGGCATCGCCGGTTTTCTTCGCCGCGGGCTTCACCCTGCCGCAAGCGGGGAGGGAGAGGAGGCGGCGGTGCCGGCGCCGGGCGAGCTTCCTCGCCGCGCGGGACATGCGCCTGGAGAGGTTGGAGACGAGGGCTGTGGCCACGTGGAGGAGCTCCATGTTGGGATCACTTCCTTTCCTTGGAGCTCTTCCCTCGTCGCGTAGATTTATAGCGAGCACGAGTTGGTTCAGAATTAGACCGGGTTTATGTTATAATTTATTTTAGGGAATCATGTTATATTTCCTTCTTTATACATTATATATAAAAGTGAAAGAGAGAAGGTTGGCTTTTTTATTTGACTAAAATAATTAAATAGAAAGGGAAAAATATATATTAGCTGTTGCAATAATGTCTTTATAATTATTACTTACATTTCTTGAATACTAAATGGGGGTACAGAGTTGCAACCATGACCCCTTCATCATTTATGATTTATCTTTCCTTTTTTCTCTTATTTCTTTATTCAAAATAAGGAATTCTGCACCTTTAATTTTTTTACTCATCTTTAATTCTAAACATATCATTAAATAATAAAAATGAGAATCATTCTCTTCATGTCACAGTTGCTAGGATTTTGAATTCCCATCTGTCTCTATATATAATGTAAACTTGTAATTCATATGGTAAGATATAGTAAAATAATAGAATTACTTCATAAAATTAAATAATACTAGTAATATAATATAATCAAATAAAAATGTCATATGAACAACATAAATCTAAAAAAATGATGAAAGAATTAATTGCAGGATATATAAAATGATGGATTAAAAATAATTAATGAGAAGTATTATATGGATAAATTAAAATATTGAATATATATATATATATATATATATATATATACTTATTATCACTTGTTAAAATATTATTTTATATATGTAGAATGATGCACCGATTCACTAATTAATTCAGTTAAAGATTGCTGTGAAATGGTAAAAATAAGATTAATAACTTGTAGGATTATCTATTAAACAACTTGATGGTATGAACTAATTGTCAGTTTGTCAATTGTGGGCAGTACAATTGGTGACAATATATTATATATTGTCTAAAAATTTAGAGTTCGAAATCTAATATAATTATCTATTATGATTTTTTATTTTTGTTAAAAAAAAAAACTAATTGCCCGTTTGCCACCTTCACAACATTTACATGATTTTTTTAATCCTAACAAATTAGCATGAGTCAAATGCTTCCAAAATATCATTTAAAATAATAATAATAATAATGGAAAGAAATAGCTTATTTTCTTTCTTTTTCTCCGGCTTCTTTTCTATCCAAATAAATCATATAAAAATAAGGGAAGAAATAAAACGATAATTATCTACTTCCATTTTTTAATTTTAATTATAATAATTTCATTTATTTTCTTTAGAATAGAGTTAATGTCTAGCTGGTAGGAATTTAATTATTACATTTCCCATGTTAATTACCTTAAACATAATCTACATTAAATAACCTGATAAAAAATCATTTATTTTCCAAATTTTCTTCTATGTAAGCATAACAATATAATATAAACATAAGCAATAAAATAATGTGATAATCATTTAATCTTTTATATTTATTCTTTCTATACCTTAATCTGTAGGAAAAAATTATTCATTGGCAGCTCTGGTGGTGATAAGATATAGTTTTACAATTTTATTTGTTTGAGATATTGCTTTCAGAAATATTGCTGTTAATATACTTAATTTGTTAATGGTGGGGTTCTAATATATAGATCAAATATTTTTTTCAGATATATTGGTGTTAATAGTTTTATAATTTTATAGGTTGTTTTCAGAAATTTTGATGTTAATAGATCAAATATTGTTTTCAGAACAAGAAGAAATAATCATTTAAAATTCAAGTATTGTTTATTTGGGTTTCTTTAGAGACCATACTACTAGAATTTAATTTTTTAGCGATGATTATTAATAAATTCTTACTAGATTCAGTGTTATTAAAGGCTTTAGAAGCAATTTATATAATTATCGGTAAAAAAAATAATAATTACCACTAAATGTATATATATTTTGTTACACTCCTTCTAGGGTCTCCTTTAGGAAGCAGACACCGCCCAAGAGGATAATGTAGCTAGGATTAGAGTGACATAATATGATAAAAAATAACTCATAATTATATAAATCAAAATGCAGCGAAAATCTAAAGTTCAACAATGAAGAACAATTATAATTAAAACACTCCACACTGCTCAAGCCGTTGCTATTTGCAACAACATTCTTACGGCCGCTCAAGCCGTTGAAGATATGTTGTATCTGCAACGACTTTCTAACGGACATTCGAGCCGTTGCTGCTGATGTTAATTATCACCAACGGTTTTCTAACGGACAAGTGGGCTGTTGTTGATGATAACTTATCAGCAACGACTTTCTAACGGGTGAGTGAGCTGTTGCTGATAAGTTTATATAGGTCGCAAATCGCGCCTGCCCCTTCTTCCTCCCGCTGCTGCCGCCGCCTGCTCCTCTCACCTCTCGCCGCCGCTGCCGACGCCAACGCCACCGAGCTGCCGCTGCCGACGCCAACGCCGCCGAGCTATCTCTGCCGATGCTGCCGTCTGTCCTCGACCGCCGATTTCAGGTATTTCTCGCTGCCCGGCCTTCCCTATTGATCCCAAAGTAAAATCCGGCTGAAACCTTATTTTTAGGGTTTCGGCCGGCGACGGACGGTCGATGGCCGCTGCCGGAGCTTGTACAGTGTCCGAACACAGTGTTTGGACACTGGACGCCGGTGCCGGAGTCCACCGGACTCCAGCGCCGGAAATGATATTTTTATAATTTTTTATTTAATTATTTAATTGTTAATTAATTATTTGTTTAATTGTTTAATTGTTTAGATTAATTGTTTAATTTGTTAGATTGATTTTCAGGCTTTAGATTAATTTTTAGATTAATTTTTAGAGTTTATATTAATTTTTAGTTTAATTTATTTAGATTAATATTTAATAATGATAGGTTAATTATTTAAAAAAGTTAAAATGTTGTAGATTAATATTAATTAATTAGTTAAAATATTGTTAATTAGTCTGGAGTTGTCCTCAGTGGACTCGCATCAGAATTGTCCACTTCGGACGCGTGCCAGAATCGTTCATTTCGAACTCCCGCCGGAATCGTCTAATTTGGACTTGTGTCAGAATTGTCCAATATGAACTCGAACTGACTCGAAACATTTAGAAAATAATGATCCATCCAACGAGTTGATATGTTTCACGTATGCATCGTCGAGTCGGATATGATTTAGCAAAACCTTAGATCCATTCGGGGGTTGTATGTTCATGTAAAAGAAGTAGATGATTTTTTATACGACGTACAATCCTTGAATTATCCCTGATTGGATAATTTGGGAATATAGTTATTTGTATTGCACTTATGTTTTTCTTTTAACCGCTAACTTTATTCTAAATTTCAGTAGCATCTCCCTACAGTTCTCCGAATACGCATATCATCTGGGTGCGTATCGGAGAACAAGAGAGATGCTGCCGAAATTTAGAATAAAGTTAGCGGTTAAAATAAGTACTTAGTGCAATATGAATAACACAAATCCCGAATGGAATAGGACAATCTCACCTAAAGGCATTAACCAAAGAAATTGTCATTGATTGACAAAATCATGTCGGTTGATCGAAGTTGGATATACTGATGTCTTGATCGTGGAGCTTTAACGAATGAGTTTCGATTAGGCGTAACGTACTTCCTAAATTTCGCCTATTCGAATCGGAAATTCGTTAGCGTCGGTGATAAAATCCGATGTCCGTGCCGCATTTGTTTGAATGGACGATTTTTGGATCGGGAGACTGTCACTCTGCATCTATATAGCAAAGGATTTGCACGAAGATATTTTCTATGGACTTGTCACGGGGAGTCACGTGAAGTCGGGACGTCAAGCAATCCTGTAGTTCAGACATATGGTGAATCTTCCTCTGCTGGTGCTTCTTCATCCAATCAATCTAATCCCTATAGAACTATGATACTTGATAGTCTTGGGGGTCAATTCCATCTGAATGATAATGTTGATCGGCTAGTTACTTAGACATCAGTCCCACCAGATACTACAGCGGTTGATATCACAGAAGTACAAAGATATTACACGAAATATTCGGCTCGAAATAAAGATAGAGCAGATTGGCGTGTAGTCTGTAAGACTAAAGGTAGAGGAAAAATTGATCCGATAGTAGGAGAAAATGAGCTGATACCTGATATGACAGATGGTTTCTATCAAGAAAATGATCCTCTTGCTGTAGATCGTATTATTCCAATACTCGAGGATGCAGACACAACGTCAATTCAATTAGAAGTTGAATATGCTGATGATGACGATCTTGAAATTGAGGAAGCTGGAGATAAAGAGGATGAAGAAGAGGAAGAATTCGAAGACTATTACTCAGCTGAAGAGGAATAATTGTAAAGTATATATTTTATTAAATATATCTCTACTATTTATACAATAATTTGATTATATGTCTATTCGATAGATATGTCTGGTCGTGGTTATCGTCGCAGGAGAGCTTCGGAGTCTCTGATCGATGAGACTCCAGCACTTACTCGTGCTACTGATCCTCCCATCGATGATACTGCTGAGGCTAGTACATCCAGACGCAGGCGGCCACGCGGGCCGAACAGGTGGCAGCCTCCACCAGCCATAGAGTCACGTAGATTTATTAGCGTGATTGGAGAGCGATAATATATCATGAATTATGAATCATTACAAATTTATTATATCATAATATAATATTAAATTTTATTTTTGTTGTGCAGGTTCGAGCAAGAAGAAGTGCCGAGGAGCATTTCTTCTACCATTCGACGATACATGCACGGGGCATGGCCTACGTGGTCTCACGTGCCTAGTGAGCACGTCGACATGTTATGGCGCGCGTTTGAGGCACATATTATTTTTTTTTATACATGCATGATGATTAATTTTGGTACTGATATTATTATTTTGCAGGCTCGCTATACATGGGCTGAGGACCAGAGGTCCTTCATTTATGCTGCCTGGGAGGCTATTTCCCGGGCGAGGTACAACGGGCAGTTGGGGCAGGCCCGGTCCCAGGCGATGGCACGAGCTGGGACTACTAACATCGCGAAGACTCGGGGATACGACCCCGATTGGATTACTCCGGATATATGGGATCAGCTCGTGGGAATATGGTCGACAGATCGATGGCAGGAGGTTTCTAGGAATGCAGCTAGAAATCGCATGTCGGGGGAAGCAGCGCGTCACACCGGCGGCTCTATTGCATTTGCAGTGCACGCGAACCGTATGGTAAGTATACCTTTTAATTATATATTTTATTTGTTATTATGTGTACTAATTAATGTATTTGTTATGTAAATGTAGACGACGGTGTCAGATGACGGGACTGTCCAGCGACCCTCCCCGATGGCGGTGTTTGAGTGGACCCACCGTCGAGTACATGGGACGGGGGAGTACATCGACAACCGCGCTGCATACATTATGGTAACTATATATTTGTTTAAATTATTCATTATATATTTATAATTTAAGTTTTATGATAAATATTAAACAAAAAATCAAACTCGAGTAGGAGACCTACAGCCAGACGGTGGTGCAGTGCGGGGGCACCCCCGAGGACTTTGACGCAGCAGCGTGGGTCGAGGCCGCAGGTGGCTAGGACCATGGCCGCATATATGGCTTTGCAGATAGTGGTCATGCGCGAGCCGTGCTAGGGCCACTTCGGGCACCGACGCCTCCGGTCGCTGGTGAGCGGCCGTCCACCTCAAAATCCAGTTATGATCATAGTAGCAGGATAAGGACACTAGAGGAGATAGTCGCGCGTCAGACTGAGATGATGGAGCGCCAGAGTCAGATGATAGCGGAGATGCATGCTATGCTACGCAACATGTCAAGTCATCCCGGAGCAGGCATCTCTTCGGCATCATCTGATCCATCGTCCTGAGTCAGTCCACGCCGGTGTACACTCAAGCACTCCAGACCCCGCCATATGATCTAGACCATCCTCCATCGTCATCGTGAGATTTTTTTTATATTGACTTTGTTACTTAGATACTTTACTTGTTTAATTTATTTTGTTTGGATATTGATACTTCAATTTTGTATTTAAATAGTTTTTATACTATTGTGGATAATTATAAATATAAGTATAATTGTTTTGATGTATATCTTGATGTATTTGTGATGTGTGAATGAATGTGTGTATGAGTGTGTGAGTTATGTATCAGATAATGTATCAATGTAAAAATAGTCAACGTTTAATTTTTTTTTGTTTTCAGGTTTACATCATCAGCAACGGCTTTCCCACGGCCGTCCGTGGGAAAGCCATTGCTAAAAGTGTATCGAAAGCCGTTGCTGATGACCTACAACAACGGCTTAGCAACGGTCTTTTATTAACGGCGTTGCTACGGACTCACTAGCCGTTGCTATTAATGTTATCAGCAACGGCTCCGTGTCCGTGGCAAAACCGTTGCTGATAATATTTTTAGCAACAGCCCGAGCGACCGTTGCTGATCCGTTGCTAAGTTATCAGCGACACGATTTTCTGCCACGACTCCGTTGCAACGGCTGGCGCCGTTGCACGCCGTTGCTGATGCCCATTATTCCAGTAGTGCCAAATGAAAGGTACATAGTAGCAAAGGATTTCTTCTAAATAAAAACAAGCTTCAAAAATGGGTCCCATGGCTCAAATATGAGATCTGTACCAGAGCATTCTACTAACTCTAACTCTAAAATAACTAACTCTGTACGTGTCACACCTGTGGATCTCAGGCAAAAAAATAAGAGAAACATCAGCGAAAGGCTGAGTGTGATTCAACATTAATATGACAAGAACCAAGGTAATAACTCAAAATGCCATGAACTCTAATATACACAAGTATAACTCTAAAATTAACTCTATTAACTCTATATGTATCCATGACACCTATATGCATTTTAATAGTGAATTAAGAGCGGTATGGACAAGAGCTCTGTGGGTTTCCCCCTGCACTCTCACACCTGAGAGTGGTTCTCCCCGTCCGCTCGTATAGGGAGAACGACTATCCAAGGAGAGCTCATGGGCACTGCGCAATGCCGCCACACCGCATTGCATCTATTGAATACCAGTATTTCTTGGCCGTAGACTCCCTTAGGTCCATTGGGCAGTAAAAGTGTCCCTGCCCGAAGCACGAGGCTAACGGGCCGCAAATAGATCATCATAATGATTAGAGCACTAATGAATATAACAATATATCAACGTAAAGAACACTGTTATAACACTTGTACCTAATTCGTAAGGTAAATAACAAATATGATAATAACCCTATGAACATATTTCTAGCACATCACATGTCCATTATAATCAACATAATAATACCAATGTTATCATAGCTGTATCATCTAAATGAGCACTACATGTCATGATTTCAAAAATTATGCAAGGAATTACAAAGGATAATACTGAATCAAGCATCAATAAATAACACAATACGAAAAAATGTCACATATTATAGGATCCATAGGAGTTTATGAGAGGATCTACTGACAATTAACAACTTTAAGCTCTAATATCAAAATACTATTAAAATATACTTAACACAAAAAACGAAGCACTAAAACCAATACGATACAGATCCAATTTGGAAAATCTGACTTCATTGATGAATCCAGAACATCGATTACATGAAAATTCATATATAATATGTCAAAATCCAAGTTAGGGAAGCCCCTGAAATTAATTTTCTAAAAAGAATCTTAATCAACATATAGGTAAAATATTATAACACGTGTTTTATTTATAATAATTTATAACACCGATATAAACCCATAACAACTATACTTATTTCTATCATTTATATCAATGACAAAACACTGTTACATCAGATATATCAACTCTCTTATTCAAAACATAAGTATAAGACTCAATAATACTGTTACAATCAAATATATCACTGCTACACCAAATATATCACTGCTACAATCTAAAGAGGGGAAAAAAAGAAAAACTAGGATTTTACTTGCTTGCGCCGGCGACGGCGCCGCCGGTGAGGGGATCTGGTGGTGGCGAAGGCCGCCACCCTATCCCGCCTCCTCGGGCGGCGATTGCCGCCAAGAGGAGATGCAACCATCGCTGCCCAGTGTGGGGCGGTGCTACGCCGCGCTCCCAGCACCACTGAGCAAATGCGGTTGCCCCTGACGGGGTGGCTGGCGTTGATCGAGACGCCGTCTGCCTCGAGAGTGCGCACACCATCCATCAACAGACGTCGCTCCGCCCCCAAGCGGGCGGGGTCGGCTTTGGTCAACTCCCCTGGGCGCCGCTTGCCCAAATTTGGGAGGCGCCCACTGCTGGGATCTGGGCTGCATCGACTGCTGGGATCTGGGCAGTGCTGCCTGCCAAATTTGGGTTCCACTTGCCCAGATTCGGAAATGGTCCGACGGCACAGTGACTGCTGTCGGACTCGAGTACTTGGTCGGCCCAAATACTCTACCGGCTAGAAATTTTCAAAAATATGTAGGTTCGTCGGAAAACGCAGATCGCTGAAAAATATTACTATAAATAGCAAAATCCGAAAACAAAAATTACATAACACCAAGATCCTCTTAATCCTCCTATTTACCCTACAATAAGGACCAACAAGACGGAAAAGAATCCTACCTCGAAACGCAAATCCCCCGGACTCCACACGCTCCACCTCCACTTGTCACGCGTTGCCTCGATCTGAAAAAATCGTTCTCAAAGACGTCAAAACTAGGGTTGAGCGGAGGGGTATTATTTATAGCGAGTGAGACACGACCATTTTACAAAAAAGGCCCCTCAACATCGAAAACACCAAGATAACCCCAATATATATATATATATATAATTCGGAAATAAATAAATAAATAATGCGGATATAACATATTTAAATCTATAACTTTTTTTTTTTGTAGAGTTTTTAAGAATAATTGCTAAATGATGTAAAATATTTGATCCCTTTAAGTTATTTAACAATAATTATCTTATTGTTACTAATTAATTGCCACTAAAAAAATAGTCTCGTGTAGTGCCATATTATATTATTTTAGAAAAAATATTTTTAGTCTTTTTAAGAAAGTTTTCTACTCATTTTAATATGCGTCATTTTTAGTTGTTTACTTGTCATCTCTATTATACTTGATTATTTTTTAATTTTCATTTATTTAATATCATGAGCACTTGAAAACTACTACGAATAAATATGGTGAAATTTCAGAAATATGTACATCTTAAAAGAATGATATATATTCAAAAGTTAAATGACCGGAGAAGAATGAGTGTGTTGGATGCGTCAATAGCACGCATTGCATCTTCCTCTAAGACAAAATAATCTTCTTCATCTCAAGTGTACAAAGAGAACCAAGAATCAATGGAGAAAATTAAAGGGTTAGAAAGATTATTTATTAGCATGCATGTTGACTGTACTTGAGACTCAATTTGGTGATGAAGAAATCACTAATATTGCAAATGCAGCTAATCGACTTTTTAATAAAGAGGTATAATAATTTATTTTATGAATCTTTAGTAAGATTTATGATTCTTATATATATAATGCTCTCTAAATCATATAGGTCCCAGAAGTCAATAGCGGCCCCGATAATTCTCCGAACGATTTAAAAATCCTAGTGGTAAAAAACTTTTAGTACTTTACTTTAATTTTATTATTTCTTTGTTGATTTAAATTTCTTTGTGACTCTATGTTTCCTTAAAAAACTTTTAGTACTTACTTTAATTTTATTATTTCTTTTCTGGTTAAATCTCATTGTGACTCTATTTTTCTTTTGTGTAGGTATTAACTTATTGTAATTTTGTAAGTTTTAATTAGAAGGCTAATTATAAATCAAATTAAGGGAGCTTTTTGAGTTAAATCGAGGTTTAAAAGGATTGAAATTATTTTTTCCTTTCATTGATCGAATACTTTTTGTAAATACAACTTTAGAACTTCAATTAGATCATTTTTGTAAAAAAATTGGAATTATGTGAATATTTTGATAATTCCATGACTTAATGAGAAACAATGCAATTTTCTTTATACCTCGTGTCATTTCTATTGTAATTTATCTATGTATTGAATAATTGAATAGCTTGATTTCAATCTCTCAACGGTTCTATTTATTAGTAAATCTAGCATATACTAATGAATGCAAGATCAATATTAAATGATTTCCAACAACGGTAACTATGATAGTATTTTTTTCATCTTTAGCAACGATAACCATTGTCCATTGTTAGCATAATTGTAGCAATTCCAACGGACATAAGTGTTACCATAAAATTACTATACCAATGTCATAATCTTCTGTAAAATATTTTATGACCTACATTAACGCAAATGCTATGTTTGCTTTGTAGGATATGATTTGGATGAGATAAGATTTAAGGTAGATCAGGATGAGATAGAAATCCATGAAGATTTTTTGAAATCCTATCATATGTTTATTTTGACATAAGATAAAAAGCATCGATAGATATGAAATCTATATCTTGTAGATTTGGGCCCTAAACCTACCCCCTCCCCAGGTTTTCTAAATCGGGCCAGCGGTGAATTTAGGTCAAAATAAATCAATTCAATTTGCAGTCCGATTCTTATCTATTGTTGCAACAAGCAATGTATTGAATTTAAAAATCCAATCCACCTCATTAACTCGGCAAAGCAAACGAGGCTTAATAGGTGTTGGTATTCTTGCCAACGTCATATGATCATTAACGAACTATACTAACAGATCATTCTTCTGACAAGGTTAATAACCGTTAGTCTAGGGACCTCTATACTAATGAAAGGTCTTTACTAACGATGTTAATTGTCTGTTAGAATATGTGCATCACTATACCGATTGATGATCCCAATATCCATTGGCACAAGTATATACTATCATGACTTGTACCAATGGGTACATATGCCGCTGACATATGATTGACTAATGAGTTTTTGAATTTTAGTAACGAAAATAGTCTGTTAGTAAATGAAATTTATCTTATAGTTAGTAATTGTCGCTATTAATCAATATATTATTTGATGCAGTATGACAACATTTGTTATTTAATTCTCTTCATTTGAATTAATGATATTGTTAGTCATCATTTGTTTCTCAATTATTAATAAATGAATTTTTCCACGGCTATTTATTGAAATGTTTTATCCTCTTGTTGACTTTTTTCCTTTGCACGTACTCTCACCCTACGAGGGGTGTGATTAATAATTTCATACATATTCTTATTATCTGTAGAACATATATCTTTTGCAGAAAAAATTAATTTTCATTCGATATAATTTCTAATCAAGTAAATTGAATTCAAGTTTAATTTTCTATTGAAATTACTTCCCCACTCAAATCGAGCCATACACAATTTGGAAAAACCAACAAAATTAATTATAAAAAAATTGTTTGATTTGGTTCAAATTTTGGGTTGACCCTAAAATTCGACCAGCCTAAGAAAAAGATGATGAATTCCTAAATCAATATTCAATAGAAGGAAATAGAAAAAACTTGAATTAGGCAGCTTTCCCAATTATATTCTCCGCAGCCATTTCATTAGTGAATCGAAAAAGGAAGTCAACTAGTAAAGATTGTGTTGATGACTTTGTCCAAATTCAGTCAAATCTTCACACTTGTTCATTCCTAACCATGATTAAGACCTTAGTGGATTAATTGGTCGGTGGAGGATCCACCATTGACTCTTAATTTTAAGTAATCCCATTTTATTTATTTATTTAATTTTAAGTAATTTGTGTGGACCTAATCTGCAGTTGACTGCACAAGCTAGCATTGGCTTAGACGTTTGTGGCTTGAGAAAATACAGATGGAATCACACTTAAACTACTATTTGCATCATGCATCATCCATTAACTTGATAAGCTATAGATATCTATTTCCAAAAGAATTAGATTAGATAAATGAAATCAAAGAGTGGTGACCTACCTCCATCAAGAATATTGAGACATCATCTACTCATTTGCCACTGCTTGCTTTTAAGCAATTCCTCAGATAGATAGATAGATAATTAAGTTGCAAAATGATACCTGTCAAAAACAAAGAATGGCCACCTTTTAAGTAATCTAGTATTACATATATATAGTTCATTACGCAACGTTATGTGGAATTCAATTAAAGTATCAGTGCGTCTTTCTTTATCTCGACCTAATGATGAGTAATTAATGAACCTGCAAGGGACTTGATGATGAACTTTTCGAATGCTCTTGATGTGTTTGATATCTTCCACAGGTTAAAGAGTTTACAGTGGCTAGTCAACGTTAAGTTTGGTGTACCTTCCTAGACATTGATTCGATTGATTGATTCATCCAGGAACTTAAAATTGAGTGGCTTTTGTTTTCTTAATAATTTGGCTGCATATAGTTGAAAGTTGAAACCTAAGGAAGATATTATATCTGTGGAGTTAGGTCATAGTGGAATTAGGCCTAGCTATGAAGTGTGCTGACTTGAGGGCCAAGACTCGGTCTGCATATATATGCCTCTCCAGAGTCCAGATTGGCTGGTGGTTGAGTCAACTATGTGACAGAATCATCAAATTAAGTCAAGGGGCAAGACCTAAAGGTACAATAAGTGCACATTTAAATATGGAGCATGAGCCGATGTGACATTTGGTTTCTACTGGATTTAATAATACTCCTTATGAAATCAATTCTTGGCGTAAAATTAGGGTCTCCTTTTTCGTTTCCATAAGGAAACATGCGATTTAATTTTGGAAAAATTGATAAATATGTCTTGAGCTATAAAATTATTAACAAGTTTGTCCCTTATTTTTATTTAACACAATTGCATACAATCATACCATGATTACCCTACAAGTTAAGGGTCATTCGGGCAACCCTTAGGCCAAAATTTTCAAATTTTACCTTGAGTTTTAGCATGTTTTTAACAAGAAAAAAATTAAAATTAATCTATAGAAAAATCTCTAATTGAGTAGATTCACATTACCTTGCTCCCAACATCAAGACCAGCAAACCCTAGGGTTCAAGGACATGCCCCAAAACTACTGTCCACCCTAGACCCCAAAAACACATCAATCTTCCATACTAACGATTTAATCCCGGAAGATAAACATGAGTATAAAACAATCACGGAAAGACATCACTCGATCCTTTCTACAAGGATCGACAGCCCTATTCTTAGAATTAGGGATTTGGGGAAAAAATCACTCACAAGCCATCCCGTCTCGTGATAACTAACCACAACATTAGATTTGACGGGTCACTAAAATCATCATCCTAGTTTCATTCTTCTCGGCTGAGCTAAACACGCTCTTGGTTTGACTTTTCAGCGACCGGCTACCCAATTGATTGTCTACAAGATATCTAGATTCTACCATGCCATAGAATCGATTCCACAACAAGGTTGCTCGGGTGGGTACGGTGTCTATCAAGTACTTCGGGTGCATGCGTAGACACACCCAACTCGGCCTCTTTTTCGGCTCCAAGCACTCAGCCACCCACTGCACCAACAATATAAGTATAGATTCAAAGTCTCATCCGGATTGGTGACGAATGGTAGCTTTCTGTGCTCGCGAAAGTTTCAGCCCAACATTGAAAATTTCAACAATGTGCACCATATTTCAGGAGAAAAAATTGACTATAGAAAGTCCCCAAAACCTCACCAAGAGGCTGGCCACTTCTTGGGTCGCAAGGCTACCCTACAGTGGACAATCAATCAAGGAGGCACATCCTCAGAAAAATGTGCATGCCTTCAAATCAAATTAGAACAAACAAGTTTTTCAAAGAATATTAAAATATTTAATTTTCTACACAAGATTGCCCTTGAATAAGGGAAAATCACATATCAACCCATTCCCGAGCCAAAACCTTGAGCTACACCACTATGAGTCCTGCTCAACCCTTGCCGCCCATGATTACAACCCCGACCTCGGCCTCTGCCTCTACCTCGACCTCTGCCTCGGCCTCTTCGTCCCGTGGAATTATTTCCATTCCCACTTATCATTGTGTTATCATTGGCCTCCATAGGCATAAGATAACAACAAGTAAATAAATTAAATGCTATAATTTGCAAAAATCAATTGACCATACATATTGCTGCGGGTGCATAGACTCAGTCGCCCGATCTTGTGACTAGGACACACTGTATGCCGACACGCTAGCAATGCCCATACGTACTCTATGCCCTATACTCATAGTCATAACCTAACCATGCTTTGATACCACTTTGTCACGCCCCAAATCCAGGATCATGTGACTGGCCAGAGTACATGTACGTACTCCGAAGCCTACAACCCATGTAGACTAATGCGGAATAAATGATACAACTATGTGAAAACCAATGAATATATGAATGCACGCTATACTGAAAATATAAACAATCGAATGTGATCACAATCCCTGTCTATAACCAAGACATGTTCAAATGTATACATGACACCTACAACTCGACTACGACTTGACTCGTCATGAGATCCACTGTTTGAGCCTGCAACCCCAGTCGCATTACAAGGGTACCACCGTACCTCTATTAGTCAAGATCTGCAAAATAATAACAAAAATAAAGTGGTGAGTTCCTAAGGAACTTAGTGAGTAGCTCTACCTGAGCCCACTACAATATATTTCGAGCATAAGCATAAGAAACATAAAGTATACTTATGGAAATACTAAAATGTAATAGCATGAAAAGTAAAAATATTCATCCATAAAATTCGTGCTCAGACGCATCACAGTCATTCAACCCCCCAAATATCGAGTACCATATTGACTCGGCCCATAATGGCCCAAACATCAAATATCATAACCACTCGGCTCATAACAGCCTAAACATCAAGTACTATATCGACTCAACCCACAATGGCCCAAACATCAAATACCATAACCATTCAGCCCATAATGGCCCAAACATTAAGTACCATATCCACTCGGCCCACAATGGACCAAAACATTGCAAACATACGAGTCAGTCGCTAGAATCTCTTTCTAGCGAGCTTTTCACCTGGGCATGTTGAACTAGGATGACCTACTAGTTTCGGCGCCCACTCTGGTTGGGAATAACCCTCCAACTAAACCATTTGGCTCCATCGTCAGCATAAATTTGTAATATCCGAGGTATTATGATAATTTTTATTATTTATCTTTGCCAGTCTAGCGGGCTGATTCGAGGTCGAGTTGAGTCGAGTCATGATTCGGTGCGAGCTAAAAAGCTCGGGTAAGTAGGAATATGAATTATGCGGTTTCTTTTCCTGCTTAGATAAATTTATTTAATTGTCTTATTGCGTGTGCTTGAGTTATTAAATTGTATGGCATGAGTGTGCATGTGATTGATGCTTGTATTTAGCATGGAGTTAGTTTGGGTTGAGGAGTTAGCGGGTTTGGATCCGGGTTTGAGGCGGATGTGGTTAGAAAGGGGTTAGAGTTTGGATGAGGTGGGGAAGGGATTATAAAATCCCCCCTAGGGTTAGGTGGCTCCTTGTTGGAGCCACACAAGCCGCCGAGAGAGAGAGAGGAGCCGCCGAGCCGCCGCCCCTCTCTCCCTCTCTCTTGGAGTCAACTGCCGAGGGAAGGAGCCAAGCCGAGCCTTCTTCCTCCCCCCCCCCTCTTCCTTCCTTTCCCTTGGAAGCCAAGCCGCTGGCTTGGTAGGAGCCACCGCCCCTTTCCTTTGCTTCTTGGAGCCGTTGCAAGCCAAGCCGTTGCCGCCTTCTTGTGGCCGGATTCGGAGGCCGCCGATCAGGAAGATTTTTCTATTTCCTTCTTCCCAATCATGTGAGTGGATCTTTCCTCCCCCTTTTTCTTGAATTTCTTGTGTTCTTGAGCCGTTGTTGGAGATTGAGAAATTCTTGTCGAATTTTTCATTGTTTCTTGAAGTTTTGTCGTCGATATCACGTATTGCCATGAAAGAGGAGCCCGAAGACCCCCCTTTGTGGTGTGGCAGTCCTAGGACTACCCTAGGGAGGCTCGTCCAAGGTGGGAGACGGGTTGCCCTCAAGGTGTTCATTAAAATGCCTAAGAGAGATTCTTGAAGGTTTTTGAGATCTAGGCTTTGGATTAGTTGTTATTATTATGTTCCTATGATGCCATTGCATGATTGGTACCTAGATACAAAATTTCAGCATATGAATCTATGTTTTGCATGTGAAAAGA
Organism: Canna indica; assembly: GCA_034359265.1. Taxonomy (NCBI): domain Eukaryota; kingdom Viridiplantae; phylum Streptophyta; class Magnoliopsida; order Zingiberales; family Cannaceae; genus Canna; species Canna indica. The sequence goes on from CP136892.1 coordinate 44,504,165, forward strand.
TTAAATCTTGATGCCATGTATATTCATGTTTGGGGTTCTTGGTTTGAAGCTTAAGTCTTGATTTAAAGGTGATGTGGATGCATGCTAAATCTTGATTAGGAATCATGACTTAATTTTTGTATGATTTATCTTGATGTTATAAATCTGTTATGGTGGTAATTTAGGATTAATTACTGTGATTTTTGGATTAATTACCTTGACATGCTGAAAACTCAAACTTGCTGAAATTGTTAATTCAAGGCTGATTTTGTAATCTCTGTTGTGATGCGTATGGTTTACTGAATATAGTCGTGTAACCTATCATTTTAACTAGAAAATATGATTTGGAACCATAGGACAAACTTTGGGAATAAGATTCGGCTTGGGTGCACTAGTTTTGGGCTCAATAGTAAACTAAAAATAAAACCCCTAAAATAAAACCCTAATTTCGGCAATAAAATTTTTAATTGTAGAATTAAAATTCAAGGGACATCATAATTTATTAAGAACCAACAAAATAATTTATCTACATGAAATAAAATCTCTTGGGTTGATGATATTACAGGTCTAGGGCGTCGGGATCGGGCATAGAATGTTGCGGCGTTTTCCATTAAAGACACTCCTAAAATACTGTAGGAGACACTTGACTTAGATCTTGTTAGCGCCATATTTTTATAAATGACGGGAAGACTTGGATAGGAGCCGGATTTCGGGCTTGGCCCGGACGGTTGGAAGGTTAATTCCCAACGTGTGTTTAAGGAATAAGTTCGGATGGGCAAATCCCGATTATTCCTGCGATTATTTAAGGAATAAGTTCGGATGGGCAAATCCCGATTATTCCTGCGCTATCTTTAAGGGTATGATTATAGGATAAACTCGGATGGGTCAATCCCGATTATCCTCTTAACCCTTGAGTGTGATTTGTTGCTTTAGGGCACGGGTAGGCTTTAGGGCACGGGTAAGCTGAGGCCTGTTGTACTTCACTACTAAGTGAATAGGTTTGCCTTCGGGCATGTGATCGCCAGATGGCCTGTTGGCTAGTTATACCACTTGATGCATTATTCCTATATGAGACAGGAGCATTTATTCATTTATCTATGTGGTTGATTTTTATGGTGGTGGTTGGTAAAATCGCTCACCGAATTCTTTTGAACTCACCCGTTGTTTATTTCTATTTTTTTTGCAGAGCCTGACCAGTGAGGTGGGCTGGAGCACTTGGCGCGACTGGAGGGCGGAGGAGCCACATTGATCTCATAACAGTCCTTGTTAGGGATCGTAGTCGAGTCTTTGGTAGATTTGTCATGCAATTGTGTTTTAGTATTTTGGAATTGTAGTCTCTTGGGGACATTCATGTCTTTCATTCAGATTTCACTTGTTAAAGCAAATGGTTAAACTTTGATTTACTTATTTCCGCACTTTAAACATTTTGCTAAAAATTTTACTTCTTAAATGAAATCTGTTTGGTTTCTCGTTCATAGTAAAATATGTTATTCTTTCTGCTATGATTTATTATGAGTAGGCATGTGCATGAGATAGGCTGTAGGGTATAGGCACGTATACCCCGGTCGGTCACGTGATCGTAAGTTGGGGCGTGACAAAATTATCGACAACAACTCTCGACCCATATCATGCCACTCAGGTCCATCGTCAGCGTGGCTCACTGACGGCAACTCTCGACCCGTATCCAAATCCTTTTAGTCAGGACGAACTAGCCAAATTGGTACGCTTCTCGGCCTGACCATCGTCCATCCACAAATACAAGCACAAGCAATGTGTACCGACCATAAGAATAAATATAAAATTCTTGAGTGTTCTTATCATTTCAGCTGAGTACCCGGGTATGCGCACACGCGCCCGAACTCGACCCTCTCTCAGGCCCAACATCTGCTCTATGTTTTATCACCCAAATTACATTTCAGCTTATACCAAGTAATTTCAACATGTATACTCATAATTTCAGCATGTATATGTATAATTCCAGCTTGTATACATAATTCAACATGTATACGAATAATCCCAACACATATAAACAATTCCAGCATCTATACATAAGATTCCAGCATGTATAAAGATAATTCCAGCATGTGTAAATATCAATTCAGCATGTATAAAGATAATTTCAGCATGCCTCATCATTCTATAAACATTCCAGATTTAAATATGCCATAGTTTTTGTTACGCCCCAACTCAGGGTCGTGTGACCGACCAGGGTATGTGTTAATACCCCGAAGCCTACCATATGCACTAACCAATCACATAAAGAATCGACACTGAACCAACAAAGAATCATGAAATAAAACGACGACCAAACTTTATTAAATTCAAACAATCTTTAAGTTTAAAGAAAATAACTCAACTTTTCAATTCAAGCATTTCAAGTTTTGAAAACAGTAAATGTTTTACAAAAGACCACTCAGTGCATGACCAACAACCTAAACAACACGACTAAGACTATATGGACGCCTGATACGAGATCTGTGCCTCCACCTGCACCCGAGTTGCCACCATGCCACCAGGCCGTACCTCACTGGTCGGGCTCTGCAAAAAACAAAATAATAAACCATGAGTTCATGAGGAACTCAGTGAGTGATTCTTCCGGACCTCCACTTAAATCCCTGATAAGGTAACATATATTACAGTATGATAGAGATAAGGAATTTAAGCTAACCAATTTGCCAAATCATCTAAGTAATTAATCCGGCCTCCTTGGCCCTTACCAAGACTCTATATCATTCGGCCATTGTAGGCCTATGTATATGCAAGGGAGTTTGGCCATACTAGGCTTCCCCTCTCTACAAAACCAGGCCAAACCGACCTCCACGAACTAGCCCAATGGGGCATGTAATGTGTAAACAATCAAATAATGGGTCCGTCAACTAGGATGACCACTAGTCTCAGGAACCCTCCGGGTTAGGGATAGCTAGTCCCACCCAACTCGGGTCTACCGTCAGCGTGGCCCACTGACGAAATCTCAAGACCCTCTGTCACTTGGGTCTAACACCTAGGGGGCTCGCTGGTACAATCTCAAGACCCCAAATCACCACTGAGTCATGTGGTAGCCGTTCGGCTAATAACACTCCTCAGTAGATCATCTCAATCACAATACACAATCAAAGTTTCTATAATAATTTCATTTAACGTTTCGGGCACTGCCCATATCCGACCCTTCCCTTGGGTCGCACTAGCCGAACACTAGTGTCCGCTATCCTTCTCTAGGTGTGGAACCTAGTTTATGCATTCAATCTCTTAAGTACAACTACAATTCCTAAGCATGAAAATACCAATTTCTAATTCATCTCAGCTCATAGAACATATAAAATTTGATCAACAATTACCAACAATAATAACCATATGATTTCCAAACTAAAGAGATTATAGTCAGCAATTAATCATTAAATTCAATAAGGAAACAAGTGCATATGATTTCCAAAATAAAAGATTGAAATTAGCAATTAATCATTAAATTCAGTAATGAAACAGGTAGTCTAGCTTGGCAAGGATTTGACACTAACAATTGGAATATAAATGAAGAATTTCCATGATTCACCTACCATACTAGATCCTAACCATATGTGTGTTCAAGAACATTTCCTTATAAAATGTTAATCTAATCTACCACTACTAGCAAATCATCCATCGAGTGATTAATATATAACATAAGTTAACGAATAAAATCTCTAGATGAAAGAATGAATCAACTCGAGTTCTTCTCCCTCTCATACCCGCTCGGCCGAACCCAATATAGGCTTATCATGCCTGGCCGAGACTAACCCGGGTGGGAAGGGAGGACCTTTGGCCAAGATCAAGGATAACCAAGTCACCAATCATGAAAAGAACTCGATCCGAGAGGGTTCGGCGCACTCTAGGAAATTGGGGAAAATTTTGGCATGACCTTGCCCCTTTTTACTTCATGCGGCCGACCCTTAAAATCGAGGAAAACTTTGAGAAACTTCATCAATTAACAACATACACAAAATAGGATCAAATCTCAGAAGAAAATTCGGTGAATCGATGGAAACCACTACAAGAAATCAACAAATCCTCATAACTTGGGGCGGCTACCCGCCTACCCTTGAGATCTTGGTTCAATCACTCACCTCGACTAGAGAAGAGGATGGATGGGATGAAGATGATCTCGATTTCTCCGACGATGATGCAGATTCGGCGCTGCCCCAAAGCTTCCCTTCTCCTCCCCTCCTCACCTCGGGCTGCGTGCGGCTTAAATTATCTTGAGCCGCATGGTGGCTTGGGGTGAGGGGTTTATTCCTTTTTTTTTGACAATAATGCCCCTTTTCACTTAACCCCCTCATTCGGCTCCATCTAAACTCGGATTGAGCCCCGATTCGATCCGCGAACCCGATCTCAATCCAACTTGAGTCAACCAACACATACATTCCACAAACGTCAACAATGGGTCTGAAATTAAAATTATACCTGCTACTCTCGGTGATCTCGCGATCCGATAGGCTGCACTAATAAAAATTTTATATTAAGAAACCTCGGGTATTATAGTTTTCAAGTTCGAACCCTTTTTCTTTTATCAAAATCTAGGTCAACCTTAAGCCGGAATAGAACCTTCATCTTTAGGACCATTCAACACTTAACCCTTAGGGTAGTGTCTTTAGCCGAGTACCCCTAACAAGGGGTCACATCTCATCAATAAGTCATCCTAACCATTGCGCATAAAGGTATGTCAACCAGTGATTTACTGAGGTCATTTCTCTATCACCAATCGCCGTTACCCTACAACTTTAGGTACTACCCTAAACTTCCCTACATCGGCCCCTATCCTCAAGAAATCAATTTCTCTTCACTTGGTATAAATTTACAATTTAAAACAATGATTAAACAGGGAGTAGATAGAAATTCCAACAATAGACATCTTCCCCAAACTGCCGGCCCTTAGTCCCTAGGGCTGCCCTAATCGGCCGTACATCGATTCTTACCGATAAAGAATCGTCTCTCCTCCATGTCACGTCTACTCTATATAAAAAAAGTGAATAACATAAAACAATCAATAACTCAATGTGTAACCTTTCTCCTAGGACACCAGCCCTTAATCCGTAGGGCTGCCCATCCAATCCTACATCGGTTCCTACCGATAAGGAACCATCTCCCCATTATTTGGTATCATTTCATCTACCCCACAGTTTACCACTCTAACATTTGAACTAAATCAAGAACCAAATAAATATATATGCATAAATCTTATAACCTGTTCAAATTCCTAGTTCTTGATTTCCCAAACATAGGGTAGGCCATAAATTTCTCCCATGTGGCCGGCCCTACACCCCTAGAATTTCCTCCACATTACACCTTAATCCAAACAATAAATCAATTGACGATGTCTACCACTACATCAGCTAAAGGAGGATCTTCAAATCCCTACACAAGTCATCCACCTCCACTATATATCATGTGGCTCTACTGTTTACCATGTGGTCGGCCCTAGGGTTGCATAGAATTCCCTAGGGCTGCCGCATTTCTTTACCAAAAAATGAAATAACTATATAAAAATGCGACGAGAGCCGGCATCAAAAAGAGTTCGACAACAAAATATCCTCCAGCTCAGGAGGCCGGATGGTGGACCAAACCAACCCATCCTTACAAATTCGACTCCTATTTGCTGCCCATTGGGCATCTTTGTTTCCTTCTCTATAACAAAACAAAAAGTTCAAGCAGTTATAACTCGACTTTAAATTCAAAATATCTATGGCAATTGAGTCAATTTCCCAAGGTGGAGAAATTTCAGCATTAAGTGCTAAAATCAAAATTTTTGAATCAGATTCGATCACAAAATCTAGAAGTGCGTGCTGGACGGCAAAGAGAAGGCCCTCATGAATCGCCAAAGCCTCCAACACCAAAACTGAATCCTCCTGGACGAAGGATGAACCTCCCCCGAAAAATGCGCCGGTAGAAGATCGAACGATAAATCCAATACCTCATGCAGAATCATCACGTGAAGCATCACAATCCATTTTTTAAATATTAGGTGCTGGTGCAATCCATTTCCTAAGTATGTTGGAAGTAATGCAAGTTCCCTTAGACCAAATACATGGTGCGTAAGCACATGTAAAAGCAACAATCTTGGACACAAGGGTTGAGAGGATAGGCTGCCTAGCCTCGTGCACTAAAAGATTTCTAGCGTACCAGATGAACCAACAGGTGGGTGCAATGAAAGCTTGAGCGACGGGAAGACCCTCTATAGTGGGGAAGGAGGATAAAAGCCAACCACCCACTCCCTAGGCCGAGCGATCTAGAAAATAGTACCTAGTTTTGGAAGAGAGCATTCTCCAAATGGAGCAAGAGAAGGTGCAATCAAACAAAAGGTGACTACTAGACTCCACAGAAGCAGAATTAGAGGAAATAATTCCTAAACGTTCTACACACTCAAAGGTAGGCAGCCGGAAGTGAAGGAATTTCCAGCAAAAGATTTCAACCTTAGGAGCTAACCCAAGCTTCCATAGAACTTTCTGCTAAGCAGGAGGTGCATCCACAAGAGGTTCGTGGCTTTTAAGATACCTCAAAGCACTTGGCGGTAACTCTACCCCCACACACCCTTTCCATATAGTTTTGTCATCCCCGGGAAGCATAGGCAACTGCAACTTAGAAATGGATTCTGTGAGCACCGAGCCAAATAAATCAGAGCAACAATTTAAATCCCAACGCTGGTTCGAAATAAAGCAATTCAAGTTCATACTAGCATCGATCTTACTGCAATCCAAAAAGGTAGGTTTTAAGGAGAGAGGCACATCAAACAACCAGTTATCCAATAAAATCGAAGAATTGCAGCCCGAAGAAATCATCCGCAAGCAACCAAGATAAAAATCTTTAAAAGCCGATCTAAACAACTTCCAGCTCCATGAAGTAGGAGCATTAACATTTCAAGCCCCCTTAAGATTAGGGTACTTTACAGTCAGCAGGTCAAGCCAAGGGGATGAAACATTATTAAGGTAATCAAGGACCCTCTTGGCTTAAAGGGCTAGACATTTATCAGATAAGTCATGGATGCCCAGGGCCCCCAACACTTTGCGGAGAGTGACCACATCCCAGGCTAAGGGATGCATTGCATGATGACCCGAGGGGCCAGCCCAGAGAAATTTTCTAATAATTTGTTCAATCTTGTCAATGAATTTAGAGGAAACCCAAGAGACACTTAGGGAGTGAAGCGAAATCGAGTTTAAAATGAAGTTATTAAGCACAATCCGACCTGCTTGGGACAAATAGTTGGATTTCCAAGACGAGAGCTTAGCTTTAATCTGGTCAAGCAAAAAGCTCTGAGTGTTAATAGGTGGACGCCGAGGGCCACCATAGTACCAAGGTATTTAAATGAGAAGCTCCCAGTCCTCATGTTGAGGAAGGAACAAATCGAACTGATCTGTTCCCTAGAAGAATTTTTTGGAAAAAAGATTTCAGATTTACTAGTGTTAATGGACTGGCTAGAGTACTTCTCATAGGCCTCAAAGATTTGTTTAATAGAATTGAGGCTTTTTTAGAAGCGCTAAATGTTAGAAGAATGTCGTCAACGAACATCAAGTGGTTGATCTTCACCGAATTTCTAATAGAGAAAGGTTTGAGATTACCAAGTTCAATAGCTTTGTCTAGCAAGCAAGACAGAGCTTGAGCGGTCAGAATATATAGGTACGGGGAAAGTGGGTCCCCTTGCCTAATTCCACGATGGGATTTAAAGAACGAGGATAGTTTATTATTGACTAGATAGGTAAAACTCGTAGTAGACCGACAAGAGAAGACCCAATCAATGAATTTGGAAGGGAAGTTGTAATCATGAAGCATGGCAATAATCGCCTTCCAACACAACTTATCATAGGCTTTCTCTAGATCTAACTTAATCATAACATAAGGATTCTTCCCTTTAGTCCCAAACATTGAATGAGAAATTTCCTGAGCCAAGAGAATTTCCTGAGCCAAGAGAATGTTGTCATGTATACTCCTGCCTTTGATAAAGGCCGATTGCACAGGAGAAACAAGACTGGGGACCATAGCTTGAATCCTATTGGCCTTAAGTTTAGCTAGGATCCTATAGTTTAAATTACACAAAGCTATCAACCTATATTCCCTAACAGAGGAAGGATTGGTATTCTTAGGGATGAACATAAGCATGGTCTTGTTCCATTCGAAAGGGAGAAAAGCCGACTCAAAGAAAATATTCAAACAATTTAGGTAAGAGGGCTTGATAATTTCCCAGTAATGTTTATCGAATTCGCCAGAAAAGCCATCTAAACATGGGTTTTTGCCATTAGGTAAATACCTAACAGCTCTGCTGGTGAAATGACCACACTAGAGGGGGGTGAATAGTGTGTTATCTAATCTTTTAGCCTAAATTCAGTTTTAGTCATTTCTTAAAAACTTTAGGTTAATGATCAATTCAATAAGATAAATGCGGAAGCGAATAAACGAGTAATCAAACACAATCAAGATAAGCAATGCTAACACAATGCGATTTGTAGTTGTTCGGCAACATCTCCTAATCCACTACCTAAGCACCGTGCATAGGATTTAACTCCCAAATCCACTAAATTATGAGTAGCTTATAATTGAGGACTTTTCACCAAAAAGATCCTACACTCACTTCGAAGGCACTTCCACACCCGGAAGTATCCACCTTCCCACCGAGTGAGCTTTCCCACCTCAATTCCTAAGAACTACTCTTAACCTAGTTTACACAAGTGGTTTTATACCTTCTATACCAAGGAAACCACTAAATCACAACTTTATCCGCACTCCTTTTTGCGGCTTCGCTTGCAGCGATGTACTCACAGCTTCTATCACCGAGGTGGCCATAGTTCATTGCTTGGAACTTTTCTAGCATACTGCGCCACCATTCAGAGTAAATACACACCCATAATTAGATTTACTATCATCCGAGTCCGATTGGAAACTAGAATCTATGTAGCCCTCCAGTTTAGAATCCGACCCACCATAAATTAGGAGAACATCTTCAGTCCTTCTCAAGTACTTAAGAATGTTCTTTACGACTTTCCAATGTTCCTCTCCAGGATCTGCCTAAAATCTGCTAGTTACCCCTAGGGCATAAGCGACATCAGGCTGAGTACAGAGCATAGCATACATGATGGATCCTACTGCTGAAGCATAAGGGATCTCACTCATCATTTTTCTCTCCTCAAGTGTCTTAGGAGACATCTTCTTGGAAAGAGTGATGCCATGACTCAAAGGCAAGTAACCTCTTTTACTGTCTTCTATGCTAAACCTTTTTAGCACGGTATCAATATACTGAGACTGGGACAAACCAAGCATTCTTCTACACCTATCCCTATAGATCTTAATACCGAGTACGTAGGATGCTTCACCCAAGTCTTTCATGAAGAAGTTTTTGGATAACCATGCTTTCACTAACTGGAGCAGAAGAGCATCATTCCCCATGAGCAATATGTCATCCACATACAGCACAACAACGGTGCTCCCACTTGCCTTTTTATAGACACAAGGTTCGTCTACATTTTTGATGAAGCCAAACTCTTTGACTGTCTCATTAAAACGAATGTTCCAACTCCTCGAGGCTTGCTTGAGTCCATAAATGGACCTTTGCAATTTACATACCTTCTTCGGTCCTACCAGAGACACGAATCCTTCTGGCTGGGTCATATAGACCTCTTCCTCAAGTTCACCATTGAGGAATGCAGTCTTGACATTCATCGTCCATATCTCGTAGTCATGATATGCAGCAATGGGCATTATCCTAATGGACTTGAGCATGGCTATAGGAGAAAATGTTTCATCATAGTCAAGGCCTTACCTTTGAGTGAAACCTTTTGCTACTAGCATGGTCTTATAGGTCTCCACTTGGCCATCCAATCTTTCTTTTAAAGATCCACTTACACCCTATAAGAGTAACTCCTTCGGGTAAGTCAACCAAAGTCCAAACTTTGTTTGTGAACATGGAGTCCATTTCGGATTGCATTACTTCCTTCCATTGTTTACAATCAACATTTTTGATTGCTTGATCATAGGATAGTGGATCAACGAATTCCTAGTCATTCTCAATGGTCAATAATAATCTTTCAGGTTGTCTATGGAATCTCCCTGATCTTCGAAGAGTGGTGGGAGGTAGGGTTTCTGTGATTGGTTATTCCTGTGGACTTTCTACGGGTGGTTGCGAATTTGCTTATGGTTGTTGAACCTCATCAAGCTCAACATCTCTCCCGCTCCCACTTTCCTTGATAAACTCTTTTTCTAAGAAAGTGGCATGCCTACTAACAAACACATTTTGTTTAGTCGGCGAGTAGAAATAATACTTTAGACTCTTTTTAGGATACCCCACATACCTGCACCTGGTTGATTTAGCATAAAGCTTATCTGACTCTAATTTCTTGACGTACGCGGGGCAACCCCAAATCTTGAGATGCCTCAGACTTGGTTTCTTGCCACTCCATATCTCATATGGTGTATGAGAGATAGACTTTGTGGGAGCCCTTTTGAAAAGGTAGATAGTCATTTCAAGCGCATATCCCCAAAAGAAAATCGGGAGATCAATAAAGCAAAGCATAGACCGCATCATGTCTAACAACGTGCGATTTCTCCTTTCAGATACTCCATTATGTTATGGTGTACCTGGAGGGGTCTATTCGGAGACAATCCCATTGTCTTTTAGATAATTTAGAAACTCAGTGGATAAGTACTCCCCACCCTGATCTGATCGAAGGGTTTTATACTTTTCCCTACTTGTTTCTCAACCTCAACCTTATACTTTTTGAACTTTTCAAAAGTATCAGACTTATGTCTCAACAGGTAGACATATCCATACCTTGATCTATCGTCTATAAACATGATGAAGTAAGAATACTATTTGAGTTGTCATTGGTCCACAAACATCTGTGTGGACCAGCTCTAACAACTGAGTAGCCCTTTCACTACACCCAATGAAGGGGGACTTTGTCATTTTTCCTTTGAGACAAGATTCACAAGTTGGTATCGATTCAAAATTGAATGGGTCAACAACCCTTCTTTGTACAACTTGTTAATCCGATTCTCATTAATATGACCCACTCTCAAGTGCCAAAGATATGCGAGGTTCAGATTATCTCGTTTTCTCTTGTGCATTTGTTCGATATGAAAAACATTATCATTTACATCTAAGACCATCAAACCATTTGAAATGTGTCCAGTTCCATATGAATCATCAAAATGATATATGTGGCAACAATTGCCTTTTAAAGATATTTCATAGCCTTGTTCTAGCAAAAAAGTAACAGAAATAATATTCTTTATTAGAACTGGAACGTAATAACAATTATTCAATTCAATGGTTTTGCCTGATGGCAGATACAAACAATAGGTTCCTACGGCTAAAGCTGCAACTCTTGAACCATTCCCTACCCGAAGGTCGTAGTCGCCTTTGTTTAGCATTCTACTTATTCTCAAGCCATGCAGAGGGGGCTTCAGAAGCCCTCTTCTACTTTACTTCTACAATATACTCCTTGTAGTTGCGCTTCCAGTGGCCATATTTACCATAATGGAAACAGGTACCCTTAGGAGCCTTCTTCCTTTTATTCTTGATATCCTTCTTGGGTTTCACATCTTTGTTTTTCGCTTTGTTCTTAACAGAGCGTTTCTTTGCCTTTTTATGGGCACTACCCACTAACAAGACTTTGTCCTTTTTCTTCGCAAGGTGGGACTCAGTAGTCTTCAGCATATTAAGGAGCTCGGGAAGCGAGGCATCCAACTTGTTCATGTGGTAGTTAATGATAAACTGTGAAAATAACCCTAGGAGGGATTGGAGTATTAAGTTCTAACTTAGCCCCTTATCTATGTTTACGCCCAATTTCTCTAACCTCTCGATCAAATCGATTAGTTTGAGAACATGAGTTTCAACAGGGGTCCCTGCCGCGATCTTGGCCCGGAAGAGTTGTTTTGATAGCTCAAACCTAGCAGTCTGTCTCTCTTCACCGGTACAACTCCTTGAGGTGAGAGAGGATGGCCCCTGAGTCCATCTTTTTCATATTGTCGCTGCAACATATCAGACATAGAGGCGAGCATAATGCACTGAATAGTAGTGCTGTCATCTTGCCACTTCTTGTCTCACTTTCTCGGTAGCCCTTTGGGAAGGGGCATCCGGTGGCCTGTTATCAAGAATATAGGAAAGTCTCTCATGGGTGAGGACAATCCTCAGGTTTCGTAACCAATCGACATAGTTCGGTCTAGTGAGTTTATTTGCATGAAATATGTTTCGCAATGACAATGTAGATGACATGATGAATATGCTACAATGAAAAGAAAAGACATAAATAAGCAGATATGTTATATGCATGATTATTAAGGTCTTTTTATTAATCATGGCTCCCACTAATTTTCGCGGTTCCCAAATGACCCTCCTATTGGGAAGCAGGAAGCCCTTGTTGGTAGACTTCCTTAGGGGAAGATGGAACCCCACTTCTCCTACTCGGGTCTCGTATTTAACACGATAAACCCTAATAGGTCCATGGGTAGGTAACTCTTTACCGATCACATCGTTGTGCGACTTCCATCAAGTTTTTGCCTCTAGGGTTACCATGGCCTTGTGTTTGCACAAGAAACCAAGGAGCTCTAGTTGAGTCAGACCCATCGTTCGTTTACCCTAGCGAGAAAATAACCACCCTTGAATTTGCTCAACAAGGTAAGTCACGTTCAAGCTAGTAGTAGAGACACAAGGGTATGTGCCATATGAACGTGTCTATTAGCACAAAAGGCCTTGTGTTTGCACAACAAATCCGTTGTGACAATAGACACACTTGTATCTTATAACGATGGAAGGCATGACCGATATTCTTAATATCTTAGCCATCCAGACTCAAAATTATTGGAGGGTTTCTTCATGCAATTATAATTATCTAAGCTATCAACAGTTGAAGCAAAAGAAATAAATAAAAGCATAAAGTAAATAAGGATGATTATGGATGTTCTAAGGGTTCCACCCGAGCCACCGGGCGAACCAAGCCATCATCCTAGGGTTTTAGGGAGCTCCGTCTCTCCAAGGCGCTGCCCAAAAATATCTTGAAGGTTGCCAGTTCCATCAGTGCCTTCCCGTGGTTCAAGTCGTCATCATCATGGCGCCGAACACTTCCTCTCCGCGCGCGCACCAGAACGGGGCAGCAAGCGTACTCGTCGCGAATCTGCCCCTAAACATCTAAATTTACAAAACTAAAAGAAGAAGACCCCAAACAACCCTTGGGGAAAGATTTAATGAGAGGGAGAAGAAGATTGCAATCAGAATTCTCAAGAGGAAGGCAGGAGTACGCAGGCCCTATTTAAAAGTTACAATGCTGAAAATTTCATAAATTTACAAGCAATCAACAGAACCATGATTTACACACAATCACAGCACATACGGCTCATCTATAATCATCCTTTCATACATCTTAACAATTAAGAAAAACAAAGTAAAAAACAAAATCCAAAAATGCGCAAATCGGGTTACGTTTCCACCAAAAATGGTCCAAACAACACATGCTGAAAATTTCAGTTTTTGGTGCTGTTCAACCATGAACCCATGGGGTTCTTGAGTTCAAAATCTGTCCAAGAAAATTTTGTACAGTAGCCTACCACCCCGATTCATCATATGAACCATGGAGCCAAAAGAACGACTCAAGAACCCCCGAAAATAAAAACCGGGCAGCGTGACGTTTAGGGAGCGAACGGTTCATAAACGCAACAATAACACATAATAAAATTCTGAAAAAATTGCTAAATGTGGCTCTGATACCACTGTTGGGATGGGAAGAAGAAGCACAATGGAAAAAGATTTAAAAATTCAAAACATCCCTAAACCAGCGATCAACTTTAGTAATCTTTAAGGAATTCAATCTATGAGTAGAAGGAGAAGATATACTTTATACCGCGGATGGTATGATTGCTCCTATCCTTGTTTCAAGACGCACATGCGCACGTCCTCCAAGGAAGGTCCACACCAAGTGCCTTGCAACAAGGGGATAGAGAACACCGAGACTCGTTGTGGCTCAATGGAGAGGCAATCTCAACCCTGAAACGCACCAAGGTGAAGACGGCCCTTCAACCAAGAACCAAGCACCAAAAGGGAGGAAGAGGGGATGAGAAAACCACAGAACGAGGAGAAAGATGAAGGAATACCTCACTGTACTTCTTAGATTCCTCCAAGAAGATGAAGTAGATTACACACCCAAGAGGAAGAGACCTTCAATCGAGCTTCACAAAACCAGGGAAGGAAGCTATAGATGGCCGGCCACCCAAGGAGATGAAGATGAATTCTTGGAGCTTTTATCTTCAAGAAGCCTCTCAAGAACCAATCCCTTGCTCTTCTCCAAGATCATTAACCAATTTGTTTCACCCCATTGAAGGAGGTTAGGCCATCTATTTATAAGGGGCATAGGTTGCAACTAAGGTGGACCCGCCCCCACCTTTTAAATCGTCTCCCCGAAATTCAAAATTGTGGGGTTTGCCTCCAAAACAATAATTCATATTTAATGGATTTATAATTAATTTAAAATTAATTAAATCCAACCAAATATAAACTTTAATTTATCTCTATAAATTAAATTCTTATTGATTAGGATTTATCATGTACCAATCCCTACAATTTAGGGATGCCTTAGAAATTAGGGTTACCAAGGAACTCCTTCCTCGTGTATTCGTTCCTATAGAAAACATCTTTTCTATCATGTCCGTAAACAAGATCCGTGATCGAATTGCAGCATGTCCATGCTAGTAGACATATAGGGCCGCATTCACACTTTATCTCATAAGGTTCGTTACATGGTTAGCCTGTTGTGTGTGACCCATTGGGCCCCACACTAAGCCAGTAGTGAGTTGAGTATAACGGAGTGTCGGATCCGATAGAACGACTTCTATTCGAATCTTATGAGCCAACACTAAACCCCTTTAGTGTGGTCGTGAGAGACTCCACTCACAAGTCAACATTGACGTCTAGCAACGTGTCATGACTACCCGGATAGTGTGAGGTTCAATCTACAAGGATCGAACGCCCTTCGGTGATTAGTTACCAAGTAACTAAGTCCCTCGGTTACAACGTTGCGAAGTCGGCTAGGGTACAGAAGAAGTGTCAAATCCTAATACCGATTCATATGTATTCCACCCGCCAAGTTGTCGTCTTAATAATGAAATGTCAGAAACATCTTCATGACTTTCATGTTTGATCTGGCCAGAGATTTCGGAGTCGACACTTGTAGGGAAACATATGACATTATCTCCTCTCACTAGGACACATAGGATATTGGTTGCTCACTTACCTCCATGAATGGTTCCCCATGCCCAGTAATACCCGACACATGACGTTGAGGGCCACGCAGAGATAGAACCAAAGTTATGAGTCATCACTCACAAGGTAACCATTACAACCTCAGGTCCAAGGACTGCTTGCTCCTACTATCACCCGAGGAACATCCTATTGACACTCACGTAAGGATTCCATTATGCGTTCCTCGTGTAGGTTCATTCAGTGAACTTATTGCCTAATGAGCACCTACACTTGTACGTTAATGATGGCTCATAGGTAACTGTGAGATCAGCTACCCCTTATCACGTAAGGCATGTACAAAGTGCACTAGTTTATCCAGAATCATCAATCCCCTAATTGGTGATCCTACGACTGGGAACATTTAGAACAGGAGAATCTGGATTCTAAATCTCACTGGCATGATCTCATCATGGCCTTGGAATAAATTGTCGGGTTCATGGGTTTCATCTCAATCTAATATAAACAAAATATAGATGCAGTATCTGATGAAAAGATGCGTCATATTATTCATTAACAAAAAATAGTTCCCTACACATCAACTTGTGATTGGCTCAAGGACACTATTTCTTTCACCAAGTTTCTAGGAAACCCTTATCTTCTGGACTAGTGGAGATAAAGACAAATATTGAAGTTAAGGAGATGGTTCAATTGGGGATAAGTTGTGGTTGTATACACTTCTCTTCAGAAGGAGTTAGAGACTTTGAACTATTGAAGAAAAAGAAGCAAGATGAAGCTCTCAAAATTGAGAACCAGGATGAGAATGTAGAGGAGGCTCATCATGAAGTAGATGTTGAAGATTAGAATGTGGAGCCTCATCGTGAAAGAGCTGACCCTACAATTGTCAAAATTGAGAAACATGATGAGGCTGAGACTCATGTTGCGGCTGACTCATGTTGAGATTCATGATGAGGCTCATCATCAGGCTCATGAACATGCTAATTTTAATGGAGATGATGAGACAAGTGATGAGGATGATGAGGAATATAGGATAGTTTTGAGAAAGAAGAGAAATTTTAAATTTCAAAGTGAAGGTACCAGTGGTGGAGGAGATGAGCACAGGGAAGATGAGTAAATGGAAGCTGAGGGTGGGAACAATGATTCATCAAGTGATGATGATTTATCAAATGATACTTCAGGTGATAATGCTACATCAACTAAATCAGTGCAGACACCTAATAGTAGTGATGATGATGTAAAAAAAATTAGAAAACAAAAGGGTAAGGGATTTGGGGGTAAAGAATCTAATAAATTTTGCCTTAAATGAGGTTTGAGTCAGCAGGACAATTTAGGCAAGCTGTTCAAGACTATGCTTTGAAGAATGAGAAGACTATTAAGTTTAATATGTCTAGTGAGAAAAATGTGGAGGCTAGGTGTAGTGCCAAATGTCCTTAAAGGATTTATGGAAGCTTAATACAAAGGAATGAAGCATTTGTGATTAAGATTTATGATTCAGAGCATAAATGCTCTAGACCTGCAAGGAACAAGCAAGCCTCATCTAAATGGCTTGCAAGGCACTACATGGAAACTTTTAGGGAAAAACTAGACTGGAATGTACTTGAAATGCAAAGGGATATTGACTAAAAATTTGTCATATCAGTCGGTAAGAATGTATGTTATAGTGCCAGAGCAAGGGCATTGAAAGCTTTATCAGGCTCATTGGCCGAGCATTATAAGATGTTGCCATCTTATGTAGCAGAATTGAAGAAGGTGTACAAAAATGAGTGTCACACCCCAAACTCAGTATGACTGGCCAGGTTATGCTACATACCCCGAAGCCTAACCCCGACTCAAACCAGAATTACATATAAATCGAACCTAAACATTTAATAATAACTCAAGGATTTTAAAAGAAACTTTTAATTTCAATAAAACCCTAAATCACCAACTCAATAATAGAAAAGTCCAGATTTGTTTCAAAATTCAATTTCTAATCAAAACATATCAAGTAATAAAAATGCGGAAACAAATAAACCGAGTTGACATGACTCAAAGACTCAAAGAAAATAAAGAAAGAAAGGACTCGGTATCCCCCTCGACCACGACATGTCACGAGACTCGCTGTCCTGTCGCCACCAGCTGCGCTACTGCACCCCGGAACCTCTCTGATCTAGCTCAGGTGCTGAAAAAACAATAAAATGCGGGGTAAGTCCACTAGGACTTAGTGAGTAGATCAATCCTTAATTTCCAACAAATCAACATCATCATGCAATAATCAAAACATAAAGGTAAGTATAAGAGCATAAAATATATTTATTTTGAGCATTTATTTTTAGCAGCGCAATCATCCTCATTAATGCTTAGCAGCCCTGCAGAAAATACCACAACATATAATATGCTCAATGCAATCTTCCACATGCCCAATGCAATCATCCATGTGCATCACCTCCGGACCCGTTGGTCCCACATAGCCACAAGGGGCAGGAAGACGGGTGGCCGCCGCACTCCCTCCCAGCTTAGTATCGACGTGTTGGGGTATGCTCTCCCCTCACCATCACTGGCTCTTCCAAGTAGCCTGTTGGGGCATACGTTCCCCTCACCTGCTCAGGTCTCCGAGCTGTCACCTTTGGGTGTGATCTCTCTGCACCACCTAGACTTCCGGAATAAGGCTAATGCTGTCTCCTTGGGGAACACTTTCCTCGCACCAGTGAGGCTTCCGGGAAATGCATCACGCACATCACAACATCACACACGCAGATATATACAGATTTAATGAACATAAAAATGATGTGCACAATAAGTAACAAGGGTATGTCTAGGCATACCTTCACCTCCACCTCCTCCCGCAATATATCACAGCCACATAGGTAAATATACATATATAATGATGCTCAAATCATGAATTCACAACGTACATAATGAGCATAAAATTTAAGTACTGCACCTCCAATCATCGTAGGAAAAACATGCATGTATAAGAAGTAAACAATGCAACATCCCCTAATTTTCCTACGAGGTTTAGACCCGACCTTAGCCCTCCCCTAGCTGTGTACCCTAGGACCAACCTTCCCCTCTATCCGACTACTCTAGGGGCATAGAGGGCTCGACCCTCCTTGGGTTCCCTAAGGATCGACTTACCCTAAGGCCGTCCTAGGGTTATAGGGTCTCTAGGTGTCCTTAGGCCACTCAATTCCCTATATATATATCTCTACAATTTCCCTAAGGTGTAAAAATCCTCTTTTTATTTTGGGAAAATTATACTTTTGGTCCCCACAGTTTGCTCTAATTTTGATTTTAGTCCCTATAGTTTTAAAATTTTAGTTTTGGTCCTAACACTCTATTTCCATTTAGGATTTGGTCCCTACGGTGCTGACGTGGATAACAGGTGCTGACTGGACATTGCTGATGTGGAGCCTGTAGGGACCAACTTTGTAAACTATGTGGACTAAAATGATTGTTTTGTTAACTATGGTGACTAAAACCAAAAATTTTTAAACTATAGGGACTAAAATCAAAATTCAAATAATTATTTTTCCTAATAAATATAAAAAATCACATGATATTTTTTTTTAAATTTATTTATAAATAACTATAATATTTAAAAATATTAAAATTGTGCAAAGTTTTTACCGATTAAGGTGATTTTATTTTGGATTTTATTTTGAAAAGTTTGATGGCATGTTTATATATTTAGAAGATTGGTTTAATATTTGCAAGATTAATTTATTTTCTATTTAAGACGCAAACATCTAATTTCGTATTCTTGCATTGAATACATTAATTGAATAAGGAATATATTAATATTTTGCAATATATTCTATATCTCTGAATATCCCTTAATAATGCCCATGAAATTGTAGCAATAACCTTGTATTATGGTGTTGCCACTACAGCAAATACATGAGAAATCGATATTTATTAGAGTGAAAATTAATATTTTTTTGATGTTCAAAAATTAATTTAAACTATTTTGAATGTGCCAAATTTAGGATCAAAATGGAGGTGAGGAGGTGATTAGTGAAGAGATGAGTAGATCAAGTTTTTGAATTCTACAACTACTGCGGAATTTATGCTAAATCAGGGTAATTAACGGATAAAAATCGATGCCGAATGACGACGTCGGTTTAAATACACCAAATTTAACATAAATCATTGTTGTGTGCTCAATTTTAATAATTTTAAATATTATAATTATTTATAAATAAAATTTAAAAATCTTGTAATTTTTTATATTTTTTAAGAAAATAATAATAATTATGGTCCCTATAGTTTAAATGAATTTTGGTTTTAGTCTCTATAGTTTACAAAGTTGGTCCTTGCAGGTCCACATTAGTAATATCCAGTCAGCATCTGTCATCCACGTCAGCTCGGTTTAGGCTTTATGTGACGGTAGGGACCAAATCCTAAATAAAAATAAAGTGTGGGGACTAAAACCAAAATTTTGAAACTATGGGGACTAAAACCAAAACTAGAGCAAACTGTGGAGACCAAAAGTATGATTTTCCCTTTGATTTTTATCCCAAGCTGCCCCTAATTGGCCGGCCACCCTAAGGCACCAAAAGGGGTCCTAAGGGGGGCAACCTACCCTAGTTCTTCCCCAAAACCCTTCTTTTCCTCAAGATACCCAACCACCACCAAGAACCATCAACAACCATCAAATTACACAAAGAATCCATTAATAATTCAAAGATAAGAGGGAGGTACAACAGGGAAAAGGGGTGGCCAAGTGGCCCCAAAAGTCACTCCGATAGAATCATTGCGATCACAATAAAAACCTCAACGTGAATATCCGATTCAATCCACGAAAAACCCAAAGAACATAGTCAACAACCCCGTGACACATGGGCGGCATGGCTGATGGAGAAAAGAGAAGAAAGAAGTCTAATCCACTCACCTCTTTTGGAGAAAACGGGAAGGAAGAATAAACTAAGGGTCCTCTTACATTGAATGTCGACGATCTTGCGAAATCCGGCATCAGAATCCCTCCTCTTCCTCTCGGCGGTGCCTCTCCTCCTCCTCTCTTGAACCTTGGGTGGCGTGTGGTAAAAACCCCTGGCCACACGCTCCAGGTTCAATTTTTATAGGCTTCTGTTTGGTCCACATGACCAAAATGCTCCCGCTTAACTTAACCAACTAAACTAGCCCGTATCTAACCCGTTCTAACTCCGATTTGAGTTCCGATTGAACCGATGAATTCATCTCGGAACCCTCTATCATAATAAGTTCTGCGACTCTATGCCAATCTTCGCTTAACTCTGCCCCACAGTCCCCTGCTATGGAATAAAATATTATTTAACATTTTTGGGCATAACAATTCCTACCCCTTTAAAGAAAATTTGTCATCGAATTTTGAGATGAAGGAGAGAAGCTCACCTCGGCATCAAAAAGGTACATGTACTTCTCTCTCATATCCTGCTCGATCTCCTAAGTGGCCTCCTGCCCTGAATGATTCTCCCAACGAACCTTCACCAAGGGGACCTCCTTGGACCTCAGCTTGCTCACCTGCTTGTCTAGGATCTCTACAGGTCGCTCCTTGTTAGAGATGGCCGGATCGACCTTTACTGCAGCAACATCTAGAATATGGGACTCATCTCGAACATATCGCTTAAGCATGGAGACATGGAAGATATGATGCACTCGATCCATGCTAGGCGGTAGAGCCAACTCATAAGCAACCGTTCCTCTGCGCCGCAAGATAGGGAAAGACCCGATGAATCTGGGGCTCAACTTTCCTCTTCTCCCAAAGCGAACAATCTCCTTCATAGGGGATACCTTCAGGAAGACCAAATCCCCTTCCTGAAACTCCACGTCACGGGCTTTACCATCAGCATACACCTTCTTACGACTCTGAGCTACTCAAAGTCACTCCTTGATCAGCTTTACTTTCTCAATGGCGTCATGAACGAAGTCTGGTCCTAGCATCTAGGACTCTCCGTCCTCAAACCAGTCTATCGGCGACCTGCACCTGCGCCCGTACAAAGCCTCAAATGGGGCCATACCGATGCTACTGTGGTCAGTGTTATTATAGGCGAACTCTACCAAAGGTAGATGCCTCTCCCAGCTGCCTTCCAGGTCCATCACGCATGCCCTCAGCATATCCTCAAGCGCGTGGATGGTCCTCTCCGATTGTCTGTCCGTTTGAGGATAAAAAGCGGTACTGAACCGCACCTGCGTACCAAAAGCCTCCTGAAATGGCTGTCTGAACCGAGCGGTAAACTGAGTGCCTCAGTCGGATATGATCATAACTGGGATACCATGGTAAGCCATGATACGGTCGAGGAACAACCGTGCATACTGATCAGCAGAGAAGGTGGTCTTCACCGGAATAAAGTGCGCCGATTTGGTCAGACGATCCACCACTACCCAAATAGAATCATTTCCTTTCTCTGATCTCGGTAACCCGATAACAATGTCCATGGTGATCTTCTCCTATTTCCATTCTAGTACCTCGAGGTCCTGCAACAACCCTGCGGGTCTCAAGTGTTCGGCCTTTACCCGCTGATAGACCAAACATCTGGATATGAACCCTGCCACCTCCCGCTTCATCCCTTTCCACCAGTAGTGCTGCCTTAGATCTCGATACATCTTGGTGGCCCTCGAATGCATAGTGTAAGTGGAATAGTGGGCCACCAAGATGTACCCGTCTACGAACCTCTGCCATGTCTGGTACCATGATCCTATCCCTGAATCTGAGAATCCCCTCGGAGTCTACTTTGAAACCCTCTACGTCTCCTCTCACAGCTAGATCTCTCGTCAGAGAATAGAAAGCATCCTCGCCCTTAGCCATTCGTAGCATGTCAACCAAAGTGGACTGCACACGCATGTGCACAACCAATCCACCTAAATCAGCCACAGATAACAAATCCCCTGGACCCAGGCTCACCGCCAATTCTCTGGCCAGGGATCTCCTACTCACGGCCAAGTGGGCTAGACATCCCATCGACTTCTTGCTCAACACATCTGCTACTACATTTGCCTTTCCTAGGTGATACTGAATGGTGCAGTCATAATCTTTTAATAGTTCAAGCCATCTCCGCTACCTCAAGTTCAGATCCTTCTGAGAAAGCAGATACTGGAGGCTCTTGTGATCGGTGAATATGTCACATGCCTCCCCATATAAGTAGTGACGTCACAGCTTCAAGGCAAAGACTATGGCCGCCAACTGCAAGTCATGAGTTGGATAATTCTTCTCATGGGTTTTTAGCTGCCTAGATGCGTATGCGATCACTCTACCGTGCTGCATCATAACACACCCCAATTCGACTCCAAAAGGGTCAAAATAGACTGCAAATCCTCTCGATCCCGATGGTAGGGCCAGTATAGGAGCGGTAGTACAGGAGCGGTAGTCAAGCGGTCCTTGAGCTTCTGAAAGCTCTACTCGCATTTGTCATCCCAGATAAACTTCAGTTTCTTCTGAGTTAGGAGCGTGAGCGGGGCAGCAATATTGGAAAAATTTTCCACAAACTTTCTGTTGTAGCCGGCCAACGCCAAGAAGCTTCGAACCTCGGTCACATTGGTCGGCCTCTCCCAATTCTGAACCACCTCAATCTTTGCTAGATCAACTTTCACACCATCTCGGGATACAATGTGCCCCAGAAATCCAACACTGGTCAACCAGAACTCACACTTTGAGGATTTTGCAAAGAGCTAGTGATGGCTAAGTGTCTCTAAAACTACCCTCAAATGCTCTATGTGCTCTGTCTTACTCTTGAAATATACTAGAATGTCATCGATGAAGACTCTGATGAATCTGTCCAGAAAGTCCTTGAACACCCGGTTCATCAGTTCCATGAAGGCTGTCGGGGTGTTAGTAAGCCCAAAGGACATGACCAGAACTCATAGTGTCCATACCGCGTCCTGAAAGCAGTCTTCTGGATACCTTGATCCCTGATCCTCAACTGATGTTACCTTGACCTCAGATTGATCTTTGAGAACCACTGAGCCCCCTGCAATTGATCAAATA
This sequence comes from Canna indica, assembly GCA_034359265.1. Lineage (NCBI taxonomy): Eukaryota > Viridiplantae > Streptophyta > Magnoliopsida > Zingiberales > Cannaceae > Canna > Canna indica. The sequence continues at coordinate 44,527,288 of CP136892.1, forward strand.
AATCATCAATCTTGGGAAGCGGGTATCGATTCTTGATCGTCACCTTATTGAGCTGCCGATAGTCGATGCACATCCGCATTGACCCATCCTTCTTCTTTACAAACAACACTAGCGCTCCCCAAGGCGAGACACTTGGGCGGACGAACCCAATGTCTAACAGCTCCTGCAATTGCACTTTAAGCTCTCTCAGCTCAGCGGGTGCCATTCGGTATGGAGGGATCGATATAGGCTTCACCCCTAGCTGCAGGTCAATATAGAACTCGGTCTCCCGCACCGGTGGCAGCCCCGACAACTCCTCCGAAAACACGTCTAGGAAGTCCATGACGACTAGGGTACCCTCAATGCCGTAGGCCAAGCTCTCACCGGTAACCTCTGCAGAAACAAAAGCCAAGAAAGACTGACAGCCACCCATCATAAGTTTGTGGGCCTGAAGAGCAGAAATCACCCTGATAGAGTCTCCTCGCCCATCGCCCTGAAAGGTAAAGTGTGGTATTCCTGGCTTGCAAAATGTCATCACCTTTGTCCTGCAGTTAACCGATGCATAATGGACTAATAGCCAGTCCATGCCCAGAATTATATCCAACTCTAAGGTCAGTAGTAGCATTAGTTCCACTTTCAGATCGTGCCCACCTATGGAAATGTCGCAGTCCCTAAAGACCATCCTCGCAACAACAGTACTGCCCGTAGGTGTAGACACTGCTAATGGTTCAGCTAACCAACTCTTATATTTTCCCAATCTCAATGCCAACAACTCAGACAAGAATGAATGAGTAGCACCTGGATCAAACAATGCATAAGCAAGTAATGTACTAACTGAAATGATACCTATCGCTACTGCACTGGATGCCTCTGCGCCATCAGGAGTCAATGCTAAAACACGAGCAGGTGGCCTCCCTGGGCCCGCCGTGCGCTGCTACCATGTCCCATGAGTCTGAGTCCGCTGCGCCACCGAAGTTTTCGATATAGGAGTTCTCCCTCTGGGTGGTACTACTTCTTGACTACCTGCAGGGCAGTTCTTCCTGTTGTGACCAGGCTGGCCACACCCAATGCAGATACTCGGACTGTAGCATGCTCCTCTGTGCCTCCTCCCGCACTGCCCGCACTCTGGTGCCTCACCTTTCTGTCCTCCTAGTACTATGGCACTCTGAGTAGTCGCTGGTGGTCTTGTCGATGCACGACCTCTGAAATCTCCTCGTCCCTGGCTCTGCAAGTGCGCCATCCCAGGACCGGCACCCTCAGACTGAGTGCACCTGTCCCCCTGTTTGTGCGGCCAGAATCTCTTCCGAGCTGGTCCGTCCTATCGATCGGTAGGTACCGTGGCCTCCTTTCGCATCGCCTCATCCACCACCAGAACAAAGGTAGTATCCTCGGTGTAATGTATGAGCCTGCCAATCTACACCCTCTGACCCTCCATGAACGGCCTCACTCGGTCCGTCTCGGTCGCCACCAGAGATGGGTGGTAACAGGATAGCTGTGTGAACTCAATCTCGTACTCAGACACTATCGCGGTGCCCATCAAGCAAAGCTGCTCGAACTTGCTAGCCCACCTCTCGCGGACATTCCTGGGTAGGTACTTTTCGATGATAGCCGTCCGGAACTCTCCCCACGTAGGGGCTGGTGCACGAGTTCCCCGACGTGCCCCCCACGACAAGTGCCACTCCTTCGCTGGGCCCCTAAGCTGTAGCCCCACGATGTGCGCCATCGCTTCAGAGGAACACTCCAAGACTGAGCATAACTTGTTGCAGTCATTTAGGAATGCCGCCACCTCCACTGCCCGATCCTCGCGTGTGAATACTGGCGGCTTCAACCCTACGAAGTCCTTGTACAACGAGCTGCGTACCACTGGTTCTTGCCGAACCTCCTCCACATATCCAAACTAAACTGGCTCGACTGGCTCGGTCACTGCGGATGCCACTGGTGGTATAGGTGGGGTCTGCTGCTGTGCCAGCTCCCGCTCCCTACGAAGCTCCTCTCGTTCCCTACGAAACTCCTCCCGTTCCCTACGAAACTCCTCCCGTTCCCTACGAAACTCCTCCCGTTCTCTATGGAATTCGTCATGTTCTCTGTGAAGCTCTTCAGTCAGCTCCACCAACCTGAGTTTCTAGTAGTGCAACCCTCGGGTCCTGCACTGCCTCTTCCTGAGCCGCTTGGCCGGAAGCATGGCCTCTGCCTCGCCCGTGACTCCGACATCGACCTCGTCTGCTTGCGGAGTAACTTCCGCTTCCACTCATTACGACATCCTCATGCACCACCATTGCTATTAAATAAGAAAGCAAGCACCACACAATTTAACATATATACAATCAATGAAATCAACAAAAGAAACACGTACCACCGCTGGTGTGTAGGTTGAGTTGTCGATCTCGTGACTAGGAAATACTATATGACGACACACTAGCAATGCCCCATACGATACCTACTATCCTACAGATAGTACCTGCTCTGATACCAACTTTGTCATACCCCAAACCCGGTATGACCGGCCAGGGTACGCCACGTACCCTGAAGCCTAACCCCGACTCAAACCACAATTACATATAAATCAAACCTGAACATTTAATAATAACCCAAGGATTTTAAAAGAAACTTTTAATTTCAATAAAACCCTAAACCACTAACTCAATAATAGAAAAGTCCAGATTTGTTTCAAAGTTCAATTTCTAATCAAAACATCTCAAGTAATAAAAATGCGGAAACAAATAAACCGAGTCGACATGACTCAATGACTCAAAGAAAACAAAGAAAGAAAGGACTCGGTATCCCCCTCGACCACGACATGTCACGAGACCCGCTGTCCTACTGCCACCAGTCGTGCTACTGCACCCCGCTACTTCTTCGAACTAGCTCAGGTGCTGAAAAAACAATAAAATGAGGGGTAAGTCCACTGGGACTTAGTGAGTAGATCTGTCCTTAATTTCCAACAAATCAACATCATCATGCAATAATCAAAACATAAAGGTAAGTATAAGAGCATAAAATATATTTATTTTGAGCATTTATTTTTAGCAGCGCAATCATCCTCGTTAATGCTTAGCAGCCATGTAGAAAATACCACAACATATAACATGCTCTATGCAATCATCCACATGCATCAGCTCCGGACCCGTCTGTCCCACATAGCCACAAGGGGCAGGTAGACGGGTAGCCGCCGCACTACCTCCCAACTCAGTATCGCCCTATTGGGATATGCTCTCCCCTCACCATCACTGGCTCTTCCAAGCTAGCCTGTTGGGGCATACGTTCCCCTCACTTGCTCAGGTCTCCGGGCATTCTCATTTGGGTATGATCTCGCCGCACCACTCGGACTTCTGGAATAAGGCCAACGCTGTCTCCTTGGGGCACACCTTCCCCGCACCAGCGAGGCTTCCAGGAAATGCATCACGCACATCACAACATCATACACGCAGGTATATATAGATATAATGAGCATAACAATCATGTGTTTTAATATCCTAGATTTTTAATTATATTCTTTTCCTTTATGGTTGTGTTTTCCAGCCTAGCGAACTAGTTCGAGGTTGTGCCAAGTCGACTAATGGTCCGATGCGAGCTTGGGTAAGTAAAAGTATTAGTCACGTAATTTTTGCTCGTGTAGATTAATTCATTTAAATTTATGTTGTGTATGCGTGATGGGTGTGCATATATTGGATGGTTATGTGGAGAATATGATTAATTAAGTTAATTTAAGTAAGCGGGTTCGGGTTTGGCTTGAGGAGGATGCGGGTTGGATAAAGGGTTTAGAGGGGTTAGGGTTGAGGAAGGAGTATTAAACCCCCTCCCCTTGGCTTGTGGCTCCCTATTTGGAGCCACCCAAGCAATACACTACTTGAATTGTCGTTATCACCGACAACTGAAGCCATGGCTGAACCGTCGGTGATAACTATCACGGACAGCGCCAGTTGTGGAGAAAAGCCGTCACTGATGTGGGCATCTCAGATATGTTGTGACGGCGTCTGTCGGCCGTCACAAGTAATCATTAGCGACAGCCGCAGGCGCTGTCGCTGATTTAAGTACTTCATTGATGGCTTTAGGCGGCTGTCACTGATACCAACACATCAGCCACGGCCCAGGGCCATCGGTGATACTATTAGCAATCATGATATTTGGTGCTGCCCAGGCCATCATCCATTTACGATAAGCTTTCAGCCACGACGTAGTGATGGTCGACCGTGGGTAAGCCGTGGCTGAAGGTATATCCTATAACTGAAAAAATAAAAAATTTATAAATTCCTGTATACAATAATATTTATAGATTACAATCTATTTTCATTCACAGATTACAATTAGAAACATCATACACATGCATTTGAAACCAAACATACAAGTTTTACATAAATATCATCAATCTAAGCCTCAATCCGGAGGCAAACAATTATCAAAATATCATATATATACAACCATAAGTATATAAACAACTATCCGTATACAAACAAGTATCAAAATATAAAGAAAATACAATAAATCAAAATCTCACGGCGATGGAGGCGGTGGAGTCGACAGCGACTGGGTTGGGAGCATCGACTGGGTTGAGGAGGACGACGGCTGCGACATCATCAGTAGAAGGCCAGAGTGAGACGCAATCTGAGTGAGGAGTGCCTACATATTCTGCATCGTCTGTCTCAACTCTTCATTCGTCCATCTTTGCTACTCCATCTCAAGCCTCTGCTCCTTCGTCGCCTGTCTCTACATCGCAAGCTAACCTGGATGTCGAGTGCCGCTCACTAGCAGCCGGATGGATCGGTGCCCCAAGTGGCCCGAGAATGGCACGTGCCTGGCCATTGTCTAGAAATCCATAAACACGGCCTTGTTCCCAGCCACCTGCGGCCTCAACCCAAGTTGCTGCGTTGAACTCCTCCGGTGTGCCTCCACGCTTGATCACAGTCCTTGTGTAAGTTTCCTACACGTGTTTATATTTTATATATATATAAATTATAAATAAAAATTATGTAAATCAGTTGGACATTTATATACACTTACCATTATGATCGAGGCTTTGCTATCAACGTAGTCCCCCGCTCCTCGTCGACGACGGTGGGTGCACTCAAACACCTCCATCATCGACGGGCGTTGGACGGTGCCGTCCTCCGCCACACGTATCTTATATTAGAAAATTAACATATACATTAGTATCATTATACACAATATATAATTTAATTAAAAATAATTAAATTATACATACCATGCAACGCGCATGAACTGCAAAAAAGATGGAGCCACCAGTGTGGCGCACCTCCGTGATGTCCGCCCCGGACATGCGGTTTCTTGACGCAGTCCGGGAGACCTCCTGCCACTCAGGCGTATCCCATCGCTTAACGAGCTAGTCCCACACAGGGCCAGGAATCCACTCGGGACTGTGTCCCCGAGTCTGTCCTATCTGTGTGGTCCCCAGCCATCTCATCATGGTCTGACAGGCCTGCTGAAGCAGCCAATTATAGCGAACGCGGGCAACACGCTCCCATGCAGCCTCAACAAAAGTGGTCTGGTCCTCCGGCCATGTATAATGAGCCTGTAAAAAAAAATTATTATTACTGATCAATATTTAACATTAACATTAATTTAATAAATATACTTATCGTGAACTCTTGCCACAATAAATCCATATGCTCACGGGGCATGTGAGACCATGTAGGCCACGCCCTGTGCATAAACTTCCGTATCGTCCCCGCTATCGTGCGGGGGACGACCTCCTGCTCAAATCTGCACCAAATATTAATTCATATTATGATATTTTGAATTATAAATAAATTATAAGAAATAATTGATGCATATACTTACCATCTTCCGGTGGCGGAGGGAGAATTCTGTTAGGCCCTCAATGCCTACGTCTCGAAGACGATGGTCCTGGATCTGCGGAGGGTGGCGAAGGGATGGTAGCCGGAGGTGAGAGGATGGTGGCCATATCAGGTGAGGGAATGGTGGATGGATCAGGTGGGGGGATGGTGGCCGGTGGTGGAGGGATGGTGGTGGAAGGCGAAGGGTTAGTGGGTATAGGTGGGGCAGGTGGTAATTGTCGAGGGGTCCTACGAGGAATGCCTCATCGGGAACTGATATCTCGAACCATAGTTGTAGAAATTTAATTTAATTAGATTATATATAATAGATTAATAGATATATTTAATAATTGAATATATACTTCACATTTACAATTATTCATCATCGTCATTATCATCATCCGTGTAATACTCTTCTTCTTGTTTTTCTCTATTAGAATCTTGAAATTCTTCTTCTTCTCCCTCATCATTATTCTGTCCTTCCTCAACTTCATTATCGTCATCATCAACGTATTCTATTTCCAATTGAACTAACTCTGTGTCATCATCCTCGATTATAGGACTAACTCGTTCCACTTCGGAAGCATCTTCTTCTTGATAGAAGTCATCTGCTGGCTCATTCTCTCCAACTACCGGGTCAATTTTTCGTCTGGCTTTAGTATTACAGACTACATGCCAATCTACTCTATCTTTCTTTCGAGACAGATACTGCATATAATATACTTGTTCAGCTTGAGATGCCAATATAAATGGCTCATTTGAAGCCAATTTTGATTTGTAATTAACGTCGACCAGCTGTTTATACTTTGGATGAACTCTCAAGCCCCTATCGCTTGTATCGAACCAATGACATTTAGAAAGGGCAACTGATTTACATTCAAAAAATTGCAATTCTATGACTTCTTCCAATAGTCCGTAAAAGTCAACATCACATTCAACATACGTTGTCCTTTTGACGTAGACCCCTGCATTCATAGTCTTTTTTGTAGATGAATATTCAAGTGTCTGAAATTTATATCCATTAACAAAATAACCATTATAACACTGTACAAGTCGTGCCGGTCCGCTAGCAAACTCAAAGATTTGGTTATCTATTTTGCCTATGTGTTTTGTGTTGTAAGCTTGAAACCAATTAGGGAACTCACGATTCCGTAATCTTTCTAATTCCTCATCGTTGTAAATTGAGTATTTTGTCACCATCTCGATGTCAAATATTTTAATGAACTTCTCAATCTCTGGACAGTTGAGTAAAATGTACAAGTATGCCAAATAGTACTCTTCGTCGTTTAAGAATCGAGACAGATGAGAACCCAAAGCACAACGAGGGTAACAAAAGATATTTAAACAACCATTTGATGGTTGAGCTCCCCCGTCGTCGTTCTGTGGAAGACGATTAAGTCTTATCTTGATGGTTGATTCAAAATAAAATGAGCAGAACGTTGAAATTTCTTGAATTATATATGCTTCTGATATCGAACCTTCAACTGCGGCGGTGTTCTTTACTTTTTTCTTCAGACGATTGATGTATCTTTCAAATAAGTACATCCACTGGTATTGAACGGGGCCACCAACTCGTGCCTCGTATGCCAAGTGTATCGGTAGATGCCCCATCGAGTCAAAAAATGCTGGAGGGAAAAACTGCTCCAGCTTGCATATGATTTCAACAATATTATTTTCAAGTGCTGACATATCTTCGACTCGAAGTACGTTTGCATAAATGTTTCTGAAAAACATACTTAATTCTGTCAATAGACCCCAAATCTTATCATGTAGATGATCTCGAAATGCGATCAGAAGCAATCTCTGCATGAATACATGATAATCGTGGCTCTTCATCCTCGATATTTTGCATTTATCGATGTTTACACATCCAGATATGTTTGAGGCGTATCCATCGAGTAATATGAGTTCTTTGATCCATTGATACACATTTTCATCTGTTGTTTATTTAAAACATATGGCGCATTTGGTTTATGAAGTCGTCCGTTGACCTCTTGTAACTCTAACTCAGGCCTCTTACAAAGAATTTTCACTTCATGTCGGGCCTTCACATTATCTTTAGTTTTGTAGGTAATATCCATCACAGTGTTAAAAATATTATCAAACACATTTTTTTCAATGTGCATGACGACCAAATTATGTTGAATCAGTAATGAACTCCAATATGGCAATTCCCAAAAGATACTTTTTTTCACCCAGTTATGTGTTTGACCAAAGTCTGAAATTCTTACATTCTGACCAAAAGTAATCTCTGGAAGCAATTGAACACGTGCTAACATTTGTTCACCAGACAACATCGGTGGTGGCTCATCTCTTTCGACTCTACCTTTGGTAAATTTGTCACGATTCCTTCAATACTGATGGTTAGACGGTAGGAACTGGCGATGATAATCAAAGAAGGAAATTTTCCGACCGTTCTCAAGACTGAAGGATTTTGAGTGTTCCATGCAATACGGGCAAGAGAGTCGCCCATGCGTGCTCCAACCAGACAACATGCCATAGGCTGGGAAATCATTGATTATCCACAATATAATAGCTCGTAAAGTGAAGTTTTGCTTCTGGTGACAATCATAAGTGACAACTCCCTCAATCCATAATTTTTTTAGTTCATCAATTAGGGATCAGAGAAACACGTCAATTTCTTTGAGAGGACCCCTAGGACCCAGAATAATCATCGAAAGATAGATAAATTTATCTTTCATACACATTGAGGGCGGTAAATTATAAATTGTTAACAACACTGGCCACACTGAATACGGAGTTGCCGAATGACCAAATATTTTAAAACCATCTGTGCACAATCCCAACCTGATATTTTTAGTCTCTCTAGCAAAAGAAGGATAGCACCTATCCAAATGTTTCCATGTTTCACTGTCGGATGGATGAGTCATTACTGTATCATCACGACTTCTTGCATGCCAACTCATACAGGGGGCAATCTTTTCTGACATGAATAACCTTTGATGCCTCGGTGTTAATGGAAAATACCGAAGCCCCTTAAAGGGGATATTTTTTTGTCGGACCGATTTCTTCTCCTTGTAACGAGGATGTTCACATACCGGGCATTGCTCTAACTGTGCATTTTCTTTATAATATAAAATGCGGTTATTTGGGCACGCGTGTATCTTTTCGTACCCAAGCCCTAATTTTGTCATCAACTTTTTTGTCCTATAAAAAGTTGGCTCAAACTTATTATTTGGAGATAGCATACCATTAATAAAGCCTGCAATCCGATCAAACGCAACCCCGCTGATATTATAATTGGACTTGATGTTAAGGAGTTGCGTCATTACCGAAAATCTTGTATAATTGGGACAATTCTCATACAAAGGTTCATTGGCAGCTTTCAACATCTCGTAAAATTTTGCAGCCTCCTTATTCGGCAATTCAATCTGTATCGCAGGTTATTCTTCAGTGACTTGAACTATCGTAGTATTTGGTGGCACTACCGTCTCAGTAACTGACTCAATATTATCATTTAAATGGAATTGTCCTTCAAGACTATCCAGAATCATTGTTCTATAAGGATTAGGTGGATTGGAAGAAGAAACACCAGTAGAAGAAGATTCACCATGAGTTTGGACAACAGGATTGCTCGACGTCCTCACTTGACGTTACTCCCCGTGACAATTCCATAGAAAATATCTTGGTGTGAATCCTTTTGTATACAGATGCACTGTGATAGTTTCTCGGTCCAAAAATCTTATGTTCGAACATTTTCGGCGCGGACACCGAATTTTATCACCACTAAGGAATTTTTTATTCAAATAGGCGAAATTTAAGAAGTAAGTTACGCCTACTCGAAATTCGTCCGTTATAGCTCCACGATGAATTCATCGGTACATCCAACTTCGATCGCCCGATATGTTCCGTCAAAATGTTGGCAATAATTCGATCGTCCGTTATTCCATTCAGGATTCATATTATTTATATTGCACTTAGAATTTCTTTTAGTCATTAACTTCATTCTAAATTTCGGCAGCATCTCCCTATAGTTCTCCGAATACGCATATCATCTGGGCACATATCGCAGAACAAGGGAGATACAAGCCAAAATTTAAAAATGAATAATGACTAAAAGAAATAAACTAAGTGCAATATAAATAACTATGTTCCCAAATTGTCTATTTAAGGACAATTCAAGGGTTGTACGTCATATAAAAGATCATTTACTTCATTTACACGAACATACAACCTACCCCCGAACAGATCTAAGGTTTTGCAAAATTAAAACTTGACTCATCGATTCGTACGTAAAACGTATCAACTCGTCTTGATTATTTTCTAAATTTGTGGATACCGATGCGAGTCCATAGCAGACGATTCCGTGCGAGTCAAAAGTACGTGGATGATTCCGACGCGCGAGTCCAAGGTGGACGATTCCGACGCGAGTCGAAAGTGGACGATTCCGCGCGAGTCTAAAGTGGATGATTCCAGCACGTGCAAGTCCAAAGTGGATGATTTTAAAATTGTAATTAAACCCAACTAAAATTAACCCTAGCATTTATTCTAACATTGATTAACTAACCCTAACATTAAAACTAACATAAATTTAATTAATCTAACAACAAAGAAAACTTAATTAATCTACAATTAACACATAATAAATCTACAATTAACATATAATTATTCTAAAATTAATCTACATTCAACACATAAATTCTATAAATAACAAAAAATAAATAAATCTAAAAAAATTAAAACCTAAGATTAGGGGTTAAACCCCTAATCAACCAGTAGCTGGTAGCTACTGACGATTACTTTTCATCTGGTTGGGGCTGAGTGATTCGGCCCCAAACCTGGCACCGACATCTACACATCGACACCATTTGCCAGTGTCGGTGTCCGACGTGTAGACGCCGACAGTGGTGGCGACGGAAAAGGGGGCACGTGATGGAGGAAGGCAGAGAATACCTCACGGAGAAAAAGGGGCGACAGGCCGGCATCGAAGGGTCAGAATTGATAGCGGGCAGCAACGGACGACGAGGGTAGCGGCGAGGGTGAAGGCGGTGAGGGAGATTGGGGCCGGCCCGTGCGCGACGCATGGAGGTAGATTGGGGCTCGATCGGCGAGGGCGAGGGTGGCGTCTCCATCGATGGAGGCTTTGCGGCGAACTCGACGGCGAGAAGGAAAAGTCAACGACGCATGAAGTCAGCGGCTGCGGCGGTGACAACTCGGTAGGCAGCAGAGAGAGAAGACAGTGGGGGAAAGAGGAAGGGTGGGACGCGAACGCAAATCAAAAGGATTTTCACTAACAGCTCGCTAGCCATCGAAAAATCATGGATTCATAATTTTATTATCACCGACGGCTCTCCCAGCCATCGGTGAAGAGTGTTTTAATTTTCGTATTTGCTTTCGTGCCATTAATTAATAAGCGACGACCGCTTGTAGCCGTGGCTAATGACTTATTCATATCACCAACGGCTCTAGCGCCCCCGCTAAGCCGTGGCTAATAATTTATGTTATTTTGCGCCCCGTGCGCGTCATCAACTATGACCGATGGCCCTAGGCGGCCGTATGTGAGCCGTGATTGATTTGGTTACATCAGCCATGGCCACTACGGCCGTCGCAAAGCCATGAATTATTCTGATGGCCGAGGCGGTCGTCGGTGATTCCCGTGGCTGATGTGGTATATTCTAGTAGTGATAGGTGAATGGGCAGCCGCCAGCCGCAGGAGCCAGCCAAACGCCCCTTCCTCTCTCTCTTACAAGTCGCCGCCCCCAAGCTAGCTAGCCGCCGAGCATCTCCCATCTCCTTCTCTTCTTCCTCCCCTTTGGAGCTGAGCTGAGGGGAGCCAGCCGAAGCCATCCCCTATCTCTTCCTCTCTCCAAGCCAGCGGCTTGGTGTGAGCCACCACCCCCCTTGTCCCCTTCCTTGACTCGAGCCGCCATCTTTTGAAGCCAAATTCGAGGGCTGTCATCTGGGATTTCTTCTTTATTCATCCTTCCTATTTAGGTTAGTGGTTTTACCTATCCTTTTACGGGTTCTTTCTTGGTTTTGAGCTATTTTGGGCTTATTCTTGATTCTTGTGTTTTCGCATCGAACCATGGATTTTGAGTGCCAATTTCTTGTGCCGAATCATGGGAGGAGGGCCAAGACCCTCCCTTTGTGGCTTGGCAACCCTAGGTTTACCCTAGGGGTGCTCGGCCATGGGTGGGGTAAGGGTGCCCACAAGGTGTTCGATGAAATATCCAAGTGAGAGTTTGTGGTTATTTGTAGTTTATGTTTTGAATTGGTGGTTAAAATGAGTTCTTATATGTTCGAGCATGCTTAATATTTTGTCTGTGATTTTTGAAGAAAATCATGTTTTGTGAAAAATTAGGATCTTGATGTTGATGGCATGAGGGTTCTTGCAAGATGGGTTCTTGATTTAAATGCTTGATCTTAAGGATGGTTCTTGATTAAAGATGATGATAGTGCTTGATAATCTTGGTTAAAAATATGGTTTATATGAGATTTATCTGAATATTATGATTCTGATATGTTGGTAAATTAAGGATGTATTTTCTGTGAATTTTCGGATTTATTTTTCATGATATGCTGAAAATTCAATGTTGCTGGAATTTCATGCTGAGATGATGAATCTGTGCTATTTTTGTAATGCTTGCTGTGGTGTTTGTATTTCTCTGAACATAGTCATGTAACCTATCGTTTCGACTAGAAAATATATTTTGGAAACATAGGACACACTCTGGATACCAGATTCGGATTAGATACATCAGTTTCTGGCAGAACAATAAGCTAAAACAAACCCTAAAACAAAACCCTAATTGTGGTGAACTAAATTTTAATTGCATAATTAAAATTGGGTAAAAGGTTCAGCATAATCTGTTATGAACCAACATGAGAAGTTTATGCAAGAAATAAAATCACACGAGTTTATGATATTACGGGTCTAGGGGTTAGGATCGGGTATTGGAGTGTTGAGACATTTTCCAATAGGAACATCCATGAGACACCGTAGAAAAGACTAGACTAAGGTCATGGTGCGCCATATATTTATTAATGGCTGAGAGGCTCATCGAGGAGCCAGATTGCGAGCTAGGCCCGGGAGGTTGGATGGCTAATTCCCAACCTGCAGAACAAGTTTGGAGGGCCTACCCGATTATCCCCGAGATGGTTGTAAGAAAAAAGTTTGGAGGGCCTTTCCCGATTATTCCTATGATATCCTTAAGGAGTATGCTCGGAGGGCCTACCCGATTACTCCTATGATATCTTAAAGGGGCAAGTTTGGATGGGCAAATCCCAATTGTCCCTACGTGTCTCGTGGAGTAAGTTCAGAGGGTCTTTCCCAATTTCTCCAGAGTTTCTTTATGCTAGGATAAGTTCGGAGGGCCTTCGCGATTATCCTAGTATGTGTTGTTGCCTTACGACATGGTAGGCTTAGGCATGTTGCTCTTCACCATCTGGGTGTTGGCTGCCTTCGGGCAGGTGGTGGCCACCAGATGGCCTGATAGCTGGTCACTCCCTTGTGATCTTTTTCTGCTTGAGTCAGGAGTTTCACCTTATGCATCTTTTCTGTGATGTTTGTTTTTCTGAGGGTTGGTAGAATTGCTCATTGAGTTCTTTGAACTCACTTGTTGTCGTTGTTTTGTTTTTGCAGAGCCTGACCAGTGAGGTGGGCTGGAACACTTGGCACAACTGGAGGGCAAATGAGCCACATGATCTCATAGCAGTCCTAGTTAGGGTCGTAGTCGAGTCTTTTGGTAGTGTGTCATGCACATTTGTTGGTCTTTTTGAGTTGTAGCCCTTGAGGGCATTTATGTCATTTTATTCAAATTTTATTGTATTTGGTTTGTTGGACTTGATGTATTATTTCCGCATTTTATTCATTTGTTAAAACTTATTTATGATGAACTCTTTTTTGATTCTAGATGAAATAACAACTCGTTGATTTCTTTCTGCTATTGTATACTCTTATGATGTTGGCATGTGCATGAGTTAGGCTGCGGGGTATAGGCACGTATAGCCCGGCCGATCATGTGACCCTGTATTTGGGGCGTGACATGTGCACAATAAGTAACAAGGGTATGTCTAGGCATACCTTCACCTCCGCCTCCTCCCGCAATATATCACAACCACATAGGTAAATATACATATATAATGATGTTCAAATCATGAATTCACAGCATACATAATGATCATAAAATTTAAGTACTGCACCTCCAATCATCGTAGGAAAAACATGCATATATAAGAAGTAAACAATGCAACATCCACTAATTTTCCTACGCGATTTAGACCCGACCTTAGCCCTCCTCTAGCTGTGTACCCTAGGGTTGGCCTTCCCCTCTATCCGACTACTCTAGGGGCAAAGAGGGCTCAACCCTCCTTGGGTTCTCTAAGGGTCGGCTTACCCTAAGGTCATCCTAGGTTTATAGGGTCTCTAGGTGTCCTTAGGGCACTCAGTTCCCTATATATATATCTCTATAATATCTCTAAACTGTAGATGGATCTAATGTACCCTAAAGTATGTCCCTAAGGTGTAAAAATCCTCTTTTTATTTTTATCCCAAGTTGTCCCTAAATGGCTGGCCACCCTAAGGCACCAAAAGGGGTCCTAAGGGGGGCGGCCTACCCTAGTTCTTCCCCAAAATCCTTCCTTTCCTCAAGATACCCAACCACCACCAAGAACCCTCAAAAACCATCAAGATTGCACAAAGAATCCATCAAGAATTCAAAGATAAGGGGGCGGCACAACAAGGAAATGGGGCGGCCAAGTGGCCCCAAAAATCACTCCGATAGAATCATTGTGATCACGATAAAAACCTCAACGCGAATATCCGATTCAATCCATGAAAAACCCAACAAAAATCATCAAGAACCCCGTGACATAGGGGCGGCATGGCTGATGGAGAAAAGAGGAGAAAGAAGTCTAATCCACTCACTTATTTTGGAGAAAACGGGAAGGAAGAAGAAACTAAGGGTCGTCCTACGTTGCGAAATCCGGCACCGGAATCCCTTCTCTTCCTCTCGGCGGTGCCTCTCCTCCTTCTCTCTTGAACCTTGGGTGGCGTGTGGCAAAAATCCTTGGCCACACGCCCCAGGTTCAATTTTTATAGTCTTCTATTTGGTCCAAATGACCAAAATGCCCCCGCTTAACTTAATCGACTAAACTAGCCCGTATCTAACCCGTTCTAACACCGATTCGAGTTTTGATTGAACCGCTGAATTCATCTCAGAACACTCTATCATAATATCATACTAAATCATAGAAATAAAATAATTATACTTTTCCTAAATTTTTCTTCATTTAAATGCTTACCTGAATTAAGTTCTGCGACTCTTTGCCAATCTGCAATTAACTTGGCCCCATAATCCCCTACTAAGGAATAAAATACTATTTAGGATTTTTGGGCATAATAATGGGCTTTTTTCCACAATGGTTGAGAGGCAAAACAGATTCAAGAGAATGTTAGTGGGGTTTGATGCATTGAAAGAAGGGTTTTTGGGTGGTTGTGGGCCTGTGATTTCATTGGATGGGTGCTTTCTGAAGATAGATGTTGGTGGCCAACTACTGTCTATAGTTGGTAGGGTTGGGAATAGGCAGATGTTTCCAGTATGTTGGGCTGTGGTTGAAGGTGAGAATGCAGACTCTTGGAGGTGGTTTTTGATAAGATTAACTGAACACTTAGCCATTGCTGATGGTTTTGGATGGACAATTATAAGTGATTAGCGACATGTAATACTTGTTTTTTGTCTACTTATGTTTGTTTTTTGGTCTCTTGTAGGGGCACCAAAATGCAGTTAGGTCTTTTATGCCTAATGCAGAATATAGAAACTGTGCAAGACACTTATATGCTAACTAGAAGAAGCATGGTGGATATGCTTTGAAGAACCTTTTCTCGAAGGCTACAAAGAGCATCATAGAAGCTGAATTCAATGAACACATGTACGAGATGAAGGTACTTTCTCAAGTTGGACATGATGATTTCGTTTAAATTGGTTCAGACAAGTTCTGTAGGTTTAAAATCAGTACACTGTCAAATGAGAGGTCATTGACAATAACATGTCTGAATGTTTTAATGGATACATTTTGAAGGCAAGAACTAGGCTTTTAATTGACATGTTAGAGGATATCAGAAGGACATTAATGAAAAGGATGGCTGAAAAGAGGGAAATGATATTGAAAAGTGATGATACCATATGACCTACAATTAGGAAAAAACTAGAAGAGAAGAAGGTTGTTAGTGGCTTCTGCATAGCAACACATGTTGGATATAAGAAGTTTGACGTTAAACACATGGATAACAACTATGTTGTAGAGCTGGAATAAAATAGTTGCTCATGCAGGATGTAGGAACTTACTGGCATCCCTTGTCCTCATGCCATTTTATCAATTCATTGGTTCGGAGAGGACCCCACAAAATATGTTCGTTATTATTTTAAGAAGTCCATGTTAGCCTAAGGGTTTCTATCTTGGTCTTAATCTCGATTTTGATGATAACAAACATGAAACTAATGTTTTATTGAGAAATACTTTCAGGTTCCAAGTCAGTTAATGCTCGACATCCGCGATTGGAAAAATCAGAGAAATCAAAGAAATTGACAAGGACGCTAGTCGACGCGCTCGGATTCGTTGGGTAGTTAGAGTTTAGGTTTAGAGTGTCTAGAATGTATATGTAATCCACTTTTATGATGCAAAGAACCCAAAACTAAACCCGAAATCCGAAAATGAAGAGTGCGACAAGAAATCAGCAAAAAAGCTAATTTCTCAAGTTCGGTCGCAGGGGCGATCAACCAAACCAAGCTCGAAATACACATAGTGCTCCGGTCACTCGGGTGGTCGCTTGGTCAGTTGACCGACGTTCGACCAGACCAGTGACCGGCAGTCGGTAACGGGCAAATTCCTGCTCGTTGAGAAGAGGTGTGTTGTCTCTTCTCTTTATGGCTCATAAATAGGAAGCCATGAGAGTCTTTCTCCATGATGTTGATCACTTCTAACCTCCTTGAGCCATCTTTTGATCAATCCTAAGCCTTCATTGAGCCAATCTTATGAAAACCCTAGCTTGGATCATTCACCTCTTTGATTGAGCCTTTACTTCATTGTTTCATCATCAAATGCATCAAGATGAAGCTAGGAATCTTGTTGTCGAGCTAAGTATTTTATTGTTTGATTTATTCATTGTATTTGCGTTAGTGTAAGACCTAGAGTGTAGGTCTTGAAATTGGATGGTAGCCTTGGTATTTGAGGTTTAATCCACCGGTGTAAACTTAGTTTACTAGGATTACTATTATTGTCCTTTAGGTTTGAGGTGGGAGAGTGTTCTCGGTAGGAAGGTAGAGACTTCCAGGTGTGGAAGTGCCTTCGGTGTGAGAGCGGAGACTCTTCGGTGAAAACATCCTTGTTGTAAGGGAAACAATTAATCTAGTAAAGTTTAGTTTGGAAATTCTAAGTGGGGTGCTTAGGTAGTGGAGTAGGCATTGGGGCCGATCGTGTTTGTATTGCTTCTACTTGTGTTTGTATAATTAGCATATTTACTTTTCTTCTGCTTGTTATTAATATCGTGCTTAGCCTAACTAAGGAAGAAACGATTAAAATTAGAATTAGGTTAAAATTTTAGTTAATATACTATTCACCCCGCCTCTAGTGTGGCCATTTCACCAATAGTCCAAATACCAATTGGCATATGAGCATCTTATTCAACCATTAAATTGGAAAACATGTTGGCCTAAGGTTTTTAACATTGGTGTTAATCTCGATTTTGATGATAACAAACATGGAACTAATGATTTCATAGTAAATTATTTTCAGGTTCCATATCGATTAGCGCATGACGTCCACGATCGAAAATATCGAAGAAATCGGAAGGACGGTGGTTGACGCACTCGGATTCATCGGGAAGATAGAGTCTAGGTTTAGGGTGTCTAGATAAATTGTAAATCCTCATGATGATGCAAAGAAACCCAAGAACCAAACCCGTATTCCGAAACCCAGACCGAAGAAAGAAACCAACTAAAACTCATTGTAGAGTACAACTACAATACGTAGAGTACCGATACTGTACGGACGGTCGATTGACCGATCGACCAAATGGAGCCCAGAATCCATAGCGGGCTCCGGTCGCTCGGGCGATCGCTTGGTCGTCGGTCGACCTTCGACCAGACCAGCGATCGAACGATGCCAACGGGCAGAAAAATGCCCGTTGGGTTAGCTGTTTGATGTCAACTCTTCATGGCTTATAAATAGAAGCCAAGAGAGACTTCCTCAACGGTTGTTGAGCCTATTGAGACATCTTCTACACCTTCTAAGCCTTCATTAAGCCACTCTTTTCAAAAACCCTTGCCTTGATCCATAGATTCTTGATCTCGCCTTTGAGCTTCAATCGATTCATCTTCAAGGCATCAAGAGGAGCTAGGATTCATTGTTTGGAGCTAAGTATTGATTGTATTGTTTATTTGCTCCATTTACTTGTATTTTGTTGGTTTATTCATTGTATTTGAGTTAGTGTAAGACCTAGAGTGTAGGTCTTGAAATTAGGTGGTAGCCTTGGTGTTTGAGGTTTAAATCCACCTGTCTAAGCTTAGTTTACTAGGATTAGTATTGTTGTCCTTTAGGTTTGAGGTGGGAGAGTGCTCTCGGTAGGAAGATGGAGACTTCCAGGTGTGGAAGTGCCTTCGGTGTGAGAGCGAAGACTCTTCGGTGAAAATGTCCTCGTTGTAAAGGAAATAATTAATCTAGTAAAGTTTAGTTTAGAAATCCTAAGTGGGGTGCTTAGGTAGTGGAATAGGCATTGGGGCCGAACCACTAAATCTCTTTGTTTGCATTGCTTACTTTGTGTATTAATTATTTGACTTATTTTATTCGCTTTCGAATTCATTTAGTAGTTGAATAGTGCATTAACATAAGTAATCAAGAAAATGATTGAAACCGAAATTAAGTTTAAGATTAGCAAACATACTATTTACCCCCCCCCTAGTATGACCATTTCACCAACAAAAAAATATGGACAAAGGTTCAGTCTGAACCTATCTTACCTCCTATAGTGAGAGGCAAACAGGGAGAACAAAAAAGGCAAGGAGGAAGGATAAGAGTGAGAAGGAAAAGGAACAAGGAAATCCCACAAAGATGAGTAAGAGGGGGCTACAGATGAAGTGTACAGTGTGCAATGCATATGGCCACAACAAGAGGACATGCAAAGAAAAGGGTAAAACACCAGTATCAAGTCAATTATTATCAAGTCAGGTAAGTTATTTATCCTTACCTGTTTATTAAAAAATATGTTTTTTTTTTGTTTTTAAAAAGTATATATACTTTGGAGTCAGGAGAAGAAGAGGGGGAGGCCACGTAAGGGTGTGCAAATCAATTATGAGAACCAGGGTGTACTTGTCAATTTTGAGAACTAGGGTATGCTTGTCAGTTCTGAGAACCAGGGTCTGTAGTCACCTGTAAAGAGACCAAACATGGTTGTTATTAAGAGACCTATAAATTATGAGAAGCTTATGCACAAGGAGAGGGCACAGGCAACAAAGAGATTGGGAGTAATAGTTTGGATTGAAACAAGAAATACATATGTGCATGTAAGTTATTTAATTTCAGTTATCTAATTCTAAGTTTCATGTAGATGCCTAGTACACAAATTAGAATACTCCATGAAGGAAGATTTAGAAGAGGGCAGTTTGCCCATCCTCAAGGCACCCAGGTCACCCAACCCACTCAAGGCACCTAGGTCACCCAACCCACCCAATGCATTTAACATAGCACCACCTCAATAAGGAGTAGCAATAGACTTAAGGAAAAAAGGAAGCTAGACAATCAGTCATCTTCAAGTGTTAGGATTGATATGGATTGATGTGGATTGACTATGGATGTATGTGGATTTATGTGGATTGATGTGGATTGATGTGGATTATCTGTAGTTCAATTACTTGATTTTGTATATATTAAGTTTTTTGTATGTGGAATGATGTGTAGTGTAGTTGAATTCCGTACTGTGATTGTGGGGATGAATAATGGCTATGCTATAAATAAAAAAATGGCAAAGTTCATATTTTTTTATGTTAAAAGTGGCAAAGTTCATGTTTTTTAGGTTAATTCATATTTTTTTAGTTTAAAAGTGGCAAAGTTCATGTTTTTTCTGGTTTTGATGGCAAAGTTCATTTTTTTTCTGGCTAATATATGAAAGTTCATGTTTTTTTGTGCACAGTTCACAACTAACAGATTGATTGAAACATTAGAGTGATTGAAATGCCAAAATATATTGTCTTCAAATACATAAGAGAGAGTAACATCAAAATACATAAACTAAACTACTTCATGGCATTAGCAGCTTTAGGCTATTGTCTTTGTTCCCACCCCCAAATAACATACTAGAAAACACGATACATACAACAAAAAACACATACACACACAACCCTTCCTCATTGGGACTTGTTTCTTGTCATTCCTCAGTTGAGCTATCTCATCTTCAAGTGTTGCAATTCTTTCTTCAGAGGTCTTTTCTTTCATCTTGCTCAATTCTATCATTTCTTCAATTAGCTTCAGCTTCTCGAGAAGAATTTTTTTCCTCAATGAATCGTCGCAGAATATCCTTTGTGTGGCAGTGATCCTCAGGATCATGCCACACAAAGAAGTGACAATCATTCTCCGGTCAAAAGATAGGAGTAAGTGGTTACAATAAAAATAGGACTTTGGAGTGAGGTGGTTACAAGGGATCATATATTCCAATATCTACATCCCCAAAACCTTCTTCCGGGATTTCTTTGGCTCCATGCGATGAATAGAACAGCTCGAATGTTATAGCAGCAGTGCGAAGCAACAACCTGTGAGGAATTCATTGAAGATTCCTCCATTCGTCCCACGGTTTCCCTTCCTGACATGATCGTCCATTCGTGCCCTAATCCAACGACAAAGAAATCTGATGACAATGGTGACAGCAAGACATGTCCTAATCTGGCGACAGCAGTGTTCGAGCAGGTAAAATAAGATTAGGGCATCGAGCGCGCCCAACTTGAAGAGGACGGGCAAATTACTAGTTTGCCCAACCCCGATTTAAAAAAACATTAGCTTTGGGTATGGGTAAGGTAAAACTCCTAACTCAAGCAAGAAGAGGGTCACAAGGGAGTGACCAGCTATCAGACCATCCGGCCACCACCTGCTCTAAGGCAGCCAACACCCATACAATGAAGATCAACAGGCCTAAGCCTACCATACCCTAAGGCAACAACACATACTAGGATAATCGGGAAGACCCTCTGAACTTATCCTAGTATAAAGAAACTCAGGAGAAATCAGGAAAGGCCCTCCGAACTTGATCCACGAGACACGTAGGGACAACTGGGATTCGCCCATCCGAACTTGCCCCTTTGAGATCAATTTCTCAATTTCTTAATTTCTTAATACAAATCTTGAGATCAATTTCTCAATTTCCATGCCTAACAACAAGGCTAACAAGCACTAACAACATCATGAACAAGAACAAGCATCATGATCAAGAACCCCTCTTTTAAGAACCCTCATGACATTAACATCAAGATTCAATTTCTCTTAAACATGATTTTATAAAAAAAATCACAGATTAAACACAAGGCTTGCTTGAACATATAGGAACTCGATTACAAAAGCAATACAAAATATGAATCTTAAGAACATCGAAAACTTCTGCTTAAGCATTTCACCGAACACCTTGAGGGCACCATAGATTCACCCTTGGTCGAGGACCCCTAGGGTAAACCTAGGGCTGCCGAGCCACAAAGGGAGGGTCTTGGCCCTCCTCCCATGATTCGGCATAAGAAATCGGCACTCAAAATCCATGGTTCATCGAGAAAACACAAGAATCAAGAATACGCCCAAAACGGCTCAAAACCAAGAAAGAACCCGAAAAAGGAGAGGTAAAACCACTCACATAAATAGGAAGGATGAATAAATGAAAACTCCCGAATGAGGGCCCTCGAATCCGGCTTCAAAATATGGTGGCTCGACTCAAGGGAGGGGACAAGAGGGGTGGTGGCTCACTCCAAGCCGTCGGCTTGGAGAGAGGGAGAGAGGAAGAGAGAGAGGGGCTGGCTTGGCTGGCTCCTCTCGGCTTGGCTCCAAAGGGGAGGAAGAATCGGAAGGAGATGGGAGGAGCTCGGCGGCTGGCTAGCTTGGGGGCAGTGGCTTGCAAGAGAGAGAGGAAGGGGGCGGCTGGTGGCTGCCCTCTCTCCTATTTCTTGGGTGGCTCCAAATAGGGAGCCACAAGCCAAGGGGAGTGGTTTTTATACTCCCTCCTCAACCCTAGTCCCTCTAAACCCTTTATCTAACCCGCGTCCGCCTTAAGCTGAACCCGAATCTGCTAACTTAAATTAACTTAATTAATTCTATTCTCCACATAACCATATGCACACCCCCATGCGACATAATTAAACAATCATGCAAATACAACAAAATTTAATTAAATTAATCTACACAAGCAAAAATTACACGACTCAAATTTTTACTTACGCGAGCTCGCATGCTCGCACTGGACCATGAGTCAACTCGGCTCGACCACGAACTAGTCCGCTAGGCTAGCAAACATAACTATAGAGGAAAAGAATATAATTAAATATCACGGATATTATAGGTTGGTGCCCCAACTAGACCTAACATGGCTTATGCATGGCCTATGAAGCATCGACACCGACACGGACACAGGACACGACACGGACACGGACACAGGGACACACCAATTTCAAAATTTTACAGGACACGGACAGGGCATATATAGCATATATATAAATTTTTTTTTTTTTTAAAATCACAGTTTATATATATATATAGTTCAAGAATTTATAATAACATCATAATATTTTCATTGATATCAAACTTCTAATTTTTAGTTTATATGAAGTGTTCTAAATAATTTCTTGTGTCAATACTTATTATTTCTTAGCCCCTTCCAAAAGCATGAGGCACAATATCTATTGACATCTTCCAAAAATTTTCTAAATTAGCATGTCTTAGTAGAACTTGTCATGTACAACCACATGTAAACAAAAAGTTAAGTAGAGTCTCACTCTCTTCTTCATCAATCATTGTTGTTATCTTCTTGATTAAAAAATATTACTCTCTCCAACTTTGGTTCATCAAGAGAAAGATTGGCAACTTCAAGGATTCCATTATCTTCATCAATTGACAACTTATTGTTTCCCCTTTATTGTATTGTGAAGTTTTCCTTGAAATGAGACGAATATTACTAAGGACAAATACTAAAGTCTCTGCACGTTTAGGCATCAACTTGTTCCTTTTAAGGGAATAGATAAAAATGTAAGTGCTTCAATTTCTTTCACAACAATGAGAAGATAAAATACTAAATTCTCATGATTGTTTTATTATTTTTTAAAAAAAGATGCATGGCTGGTCGTGTCCGGGCGTGTCTGGGTCGTGTCGAGCGTGTCTGAGCCGTGTCCGGGCAAAAAAAAAACTTTGACTGGTCAAGATACTCTTGGACTGGTGGGACACATGTGTCCGACACGCGGACACGGCAGTCCCCCGGAGTGTCCGTGCTTCCTAGTGCATGGCCAGTGTCGTCAAAGTCATGAACATGACCATGCTACAGGGTCAAAGTCCTACGGCGTTCCTTTGCGCTGGGTGACGGTCCTCGTGTGTGTCTCCTACACGAGTCTATTTTATAAATACTACATATATATAAACTCTAAATAAAAATTGCGTAAATCAAATATATATACTTACCACGATCACCGTGGCCCTCCTATCGACGTACTTCCCTGGCCCATGTCACCGACGTTGAGTGCGCTCAAACACCTCCATCGGCGAGGGGCTATGGACGGTGCCATCCTCCTCCACCCGAGTCTAACATTAAAAAACAAATACATTAGTATCATTGTACATAATATATAATTTAATTAAAAGTAAGGAAATTATACATACCATACGACTCTCATGCACCACAAAAGACACGGAGCCACCAGTGTGGCGCCCCCATGCTGTCCCCCCTAGACATGCGATTTCTCGAAGCAGTCCAGCAGACCTCTTGCTATTAAGGCGTGGCCCATCGCTCAACGAGCTGGTCCCTCTCATGTGTAGGAATCCACTCTGGGTCGTGTTCCCGAGTGTCCCCAATGTGCGTGGCCCCAGTTATCTCATCATGATTTTTTGGGCCTACTCAAGTGTTGTAGCGATTGCGGGCAATGCGCTCCCATGCACTCTCTATAAAAGTGGCTTGATTCTCTGGCCATGTATAATGAGCCTAAAAAAAATACAAATTTATTATTACCGATCGATATTTATAATTAATATTAATTTAATAAATATACATACCTGGAACTCTCGCCATAATAAATCTACATGTTCATGGGGCACGTGAGACTATGTTGACCACGCTATCGTGCGTGGGACGTCCTCCTACTCAAACCTACACCAAATATAGTATACTTATATATTATGATATATTGAATTATAAATAAATTATAATAAATAATTAATGCATCTACTTACCTTTTACCGTGCACACTAGCTACTCTATGTGACTCTCCCTTGCCTGGCAAAGGGATAATTCTATTCGGCCTTCGTGGCCTATGTCTCGATGTCGACAGACCTAGATCGGCTGAAGGGATGGTGGCCAGAGGTGGGGGCATCGATGGTGGCCGGAGGTGGGGGGATGGTGGGTGTCGGCAAAGGGACGATGGCTACATGCGAGGAGATATCGATGGGTGTCTACGAAGGGTCGACGGTGTGTAGAGGCGGGGGGATGGTGGCTATATACGAGGGGATATCAGTGGGTATTTGTGAAGGGTCGACGGTGTCTAGAGGTGCGGTGATGGTGTGTGTCAGCGAAGGGATGGTGGATACAGGGGTGGCGGGTGGTAATCGTCAGGGGGTGGTCGTGCGAGCACCATATCCTCCACGGTTAACACACTTCTCGAACCATTTAATAATTGAAGATATACTATTCATTTACAATTTATTCGTCATCATCATTATCATAATCCGTATAATACTCTTCTTCTTGTTCTTTTGTATCAGAATCTTCAAGTTCTTCTTCTTCTCCGTCATCATCATTCTATCCTTCATCAACTTCATTATCGTCGTCATCAACATATTATACTTCCAATTGAACTAACTCTGTGTCATCATCCTCGAGTATTGAACTAACTCTTTGATCCGCTTAGGAAGGATCCTCTTCTTGATAGAAGTCATCTGTCGGCTCATTCTCTCCAGCTACGGGGTCAATTTTTCCTCAGGCTTAAGTCTTATAGACTACATGTCAATCTTCCCTATCTTTCTTCCGAGACGGATACTGCATATATCTGACAAGTTTGAGATGCCAATATAAATGGCTCATTTGAAGCCAATTTTAATTTGTAATTGACCTCGACAAGTTTATACTTTGGATGAACTCTCATGCCCCTATCGCTTGTATTGAACCAATGACATTTAAAAATGGCAACTGATTTTCATCCAAAAAATTACAATTCTATGACTTCTTCCAATAGTCCGTAAAAGTCGACATCACACTCAGCATACGTTGTTCCTTTGACACAGACCCCGACATTCATATTCTTCTTTGTAGATGAATATTCAAGTGTGTGAGATTTATATCCATTAACACAATAATAGTTATAACATTGTACAAGTCGTGCCGGTCCGCTAGCAAACTCAAATATTTTGTTATATTTTTTTGCCTCTGTGTTCTGTATTATAAGCTCAAAACCAATTAGGGAACTCACGATTGCGTAATCTCTCTAATTTCTCATCGCTGTAAATTGAGTATTTTGTCATAATCTCGACGTCAAATGTTTTAATGAAATTTTCAATCTCTAGACAATTTAGTAAAACATACAAGTGTGCTTAATGGTTCTCGTCGTTGTTTAAGTATCTAGGCGGACGAGAACCCAAAGCACAACCAGGGTAATAAAAGATATTTAAACGACCATCTTATGATTGAGATCCCACATTTGATGGTCGAGCTCCCTTGTTGTCGTTCCATGGAAGACGCTTGTCTTGATGGTTGATTCAAAATAAAATGAGCAGAATGTTGAAATTTCTTGAATTATATATGCTTCTGATATGGAACCTGTTGGCCTAAGGTTTTCTACCTTAGTCTTAATCTCGGTTTTGATGATAATAAATATGAAACTAATGGTTCATTAAAAATATATTTCAGGTTCCATATCAGTTAGTGCTCGATGTCCTCGATCCAAAATATCGAAGAAATCACAAAGTCGGAAGGACATTGGTTAACACGTTTGGGTTCGTCGCAGAAATTTCTCGAAGTTCGACATGTGAACCAAAGTTGAATTGGACGAGTCTAAAGACCACATGGAAAGCTCTCCAAGTTATCACTCGTTGAAGGCCGAAACCCGAAAATAAAGCGCGCAAGGAGAAGGCTGAAAAAATCAAGTTCAGCATAGGTTCGGTCGACCGGTCGGTCGACCGAATGGGGTTAAAAAATGGTAGTAGCCATTTCAGTCAACTGGTCGATTGACCGAACAGTGCCAAAAATTGGCAGTGGCTACTTCAGTCGACCAGGCGATCGACCGATTGAAGCCAAAATTTGGCAGAGGGCGCATTGGTCGACCGGACTGCGGATCGCTGAAGTTGCAACTTGCGTCGGTCGACCGAATTGTAGATCATAGGAATCACGTCTGGCGGTCGACCCATCTGTCGACCGCACAGAGAGATTGAGCCAGCGGTCGATCAGTCGGTTGACCGACGATCGACCGACATGCGACCGAATGACGGTAACGACTAGTTTTCCATCTGTTTTCCACCCGTTGAGTTGCCGTTTCTTTGAGAGGTTATAAATATCCCTCATCTAACTTCTTTAACCTTTCTTATAGATTTAATTGAGTATTTTAAGAAGTGATTTAAGCCTTTAAAGAGATCGATCGCAGCGCGCCCCGCTCTTCCGTCAATGTTCTTCTTCAAGCGCCAACTGCTCCTCAACTCTGCTATGACTCAAGCTCATCTACTCGCAAGTTGAAGGCTTGAAGGCTTGGAAAAGAGCATTTGATCTTGGTTTATTCTTTAAGCTCTTTTCATTGTAATTTTAATTATTATTTGAACACTGTTTTCTTTGGATTTGTGCATGTGAAGACCTAGGTTGTTAGGTCTTAAAATTGGGTGGTTGCCTTTGTGTTTGAGGCTTAATTCCACTGGTGTAAACTCAGTTAGCTAGGATTAGTTGAGTTATCCCTTAGGGTTGAGGTGGAAGAGAGCTCTCGGTAAGAAGGCGAAGACTTCCGAGTGTGGAAGTACCTTAGGTTGAGAGTGAGACTCTTCTGGTCTAAGTCCTTTTTGTAAGGGAAATGATTTAATCTAGTAAACTAAGTTTGGAAATTCTAAGCGGGGTGCTTAGGTAGTGGAGTAGGCATTGGGGCCGAACCACTATAAATAATTGTGTTAGCATTGTGTTCCTTGCATTTCTTATTGCTTATCATTTATATATTTTGCTTCCACTTACTTCTCGATTCGTGAATTGCCTAAGTAATCTAATAAACGATTAAAATCAAATTTAGACTAATTGTTTAGTAAACATACTATTCACCCCCCTCTAGTGTGGTCATTTCATCGAACAATTGGTATCAGAGCAGGTCGTAGATTGAGATTTCACCATCCCTTCTACAATTTGTCTCGATCCGAAAATGGCACTAGAGTCGGTAGCATCTTCACCTCCTAGGTTCGATGAATCGAACATTGGTCTTTGGAAGTCTAGGATGTATACTTACTTAAAGACTAGAGGTCTTGATGTTTATAACATGATTAAACTAGAATACATTGAACATAAGGTTGACATGCATGATTGGACTGAACATGATAAGAAAATGGTTCAATTTAATGGAGATGCTATGTATAGCATTTTTTGTACCTTACCTAAAAGCATCCTTGAAAAAGTCATGCATTGCATTTCGGCTTTTGGTATTTGGGCAACATTAAATATGTTATATGATTATGCTAAAACCAAAGAGCTTAATACTTTTATTGAGGGTGGTGATGATAATGATCATCCCCTTAGTACTAACCTCGGTTTTGATGATCTTAGTGGTTCTAGTCAAAGAAGAAAATCAAAAAGCCGAAAAAGAAAGGTGATATGTTACTTATGCAAGGAAAATGGGCACATTAAAAGAAATTGCCCTTCATCAAAGAAAAATGTCAAGAGGAAGACAAGTGCGTCAACTTCCACAACCGAGTTACAAGAATCATCCTCCTGTCATGATCAAGAAGTCATATCTCAATTCTGCCTCATGGGTCTTCGGAATGAGGTAAAATCTTCTACTTCTAGTCATGATAGAAATCTTGATAGTGATAATAATGATAGTAGCTCAAATTCTTTAGATATGACTTATGAGGAGCTATTAGAAGAATCTAAGAAAATGTATGCCTTGCTTGTGAAAAAGAACAAGAAAAATAGAAAACTAAAGAAAGAAAATTTAAGGCTTAGTTCTCATGTGCATGAATTAGAAAATGAAAAATTGAATACTAACTCTTTTGATTCTTGCCATGATACTTTAAAACTTGAAATTAAGGACTTGAAACATAGAAATGAAGAATTAGAAATTGAGAATGTTGAGCTGTTAATTAAGATTTCAAAAATTAGAGATGAAACTGAAAACAAAAAAATAATGTGAAACTCAATGGTAAGGATTGTACAAATGATTTCAAATTTGAGCATTATATTTTGAGAAAGGAAATTTGCTTGTTGAAATCTCAAATACTAGCTTTACACAAATCCATTATTGAGTTAAAAAATGATGTTGTTTTCTTGAGTAGGAAAACTAGTAATTTATCACATGTTTCATCTTTTAGAAATCCTAGGACGAAAAATGTTCCATCTAAGAATGCTAATGCTCATCATGTTTCTCATGCCAAGCATTCTAACATTTGACCTCATGATCATAAGAATGGTAAAAAGAAAAGATTCCATGGTCATTGCTTTTGTTGTGGCATGCATGAGCATGCAATTTATGATTGTGCTTTTAAAGTGAACCCTAGTGTTCTTAAGACACTTTGGGTACCTAAGCCTACTAACCCCAAAGGACCCAAAGTCATTTGGGTACCAAAAATTTCATGCTCTATTGTAGGGGGAGCTACCACACAAGGGTAAAGGAGATTGAAGAATTGAAGTTGACCAATGAGTTGAAGGAAGGATTCCTACATGGTTGCAACTTCAAAGTCTTCACCTAGACTAGATGCCTATGGTAAAGTTGGCATCAAATACTTTGGTATCATTTTCTAATCAACATTGATCTACTTAAGTTGATGTTTTTGATACTATGCATAATTCTGTTGTGTAAGACCCGGAAAAAGATTCCTAATATAAAAAAAAATCTGTTTTGGTGCAGCGCGTCGGACCCCGGGGTAGTCGAGTCAAGCCTCAGGATCTCCTCGAGTGAAAAGGTATGACTCGGCTAAGGAATCATGAAGTTTATTGGATAATTAACTTTCCTTTTATAAAATCATACCTTAAATTAAGTTAACTCGAGTCATGTTATGGGTTGGATTAGAACCCGAGTCGAGTTCGGGTTTAGTCGAGTTCTGAGTATGACTTAAGTGAGCCTTGAAACCATCTTTGGAAAAATGGTTGAGGGGATAAAACCCCCCCATACGGCAGCCGTGCGACTCAACCATTGAGTCGCACAAGGCCACAAGGGAGAAAGAGGAGAAGGAGCAAGGAGGGGGCTTGGGGCTTGGATCGATCCGGAATTCGCATCGTCGCCGGAAATTCTCAAGTCGTCGTCACCCGATCCTTATTTCTTGGCGATCTAGGAGAGTGGTTAAGGCTTTAACAGTTTGGGGGAGGCGGGTGGCCGAACCCTAGATGATAGGTCGAGTTCTCGCGATTTTTTCCGATGATCCATGATTTCAACGATGTGTACTCACAATTTTATGATGTTTCGTGTCGGATTTCGCTGTTTCAATCGCTGATTTGCGTATTTTTGGGCTGCCGAGTCATGGGAAAGGGGAAAGGTCATGCCAAAATTTTCCCTGATACCCATGACAGCGAGAAGGCCCTTAGATGCTCTTATACCACTATTTTGATGTAGTCCTTTGAACTCCTCGCGTAATATGAAGCATGTCCCCTCTAAAGCCCCTTGAAGTGGCCGAATGAACCGTAAGACTCATGACGATGGTTCGGCCAAGGGTGAGGGGAAGGGTAAGTTGATCATTGGTATTTAAGAAGTATGTGGAATTGAAGAGACAAAATATAGCTAAAGTCTCTTCCATCTTTCCCTACCCCAAGGGCCTTGGCGAAGCAAGGTTTCCCTTGCTCATGGTTCAGCCAAGGTTGGGGAGAGGAGGAGGGACTTGCCTTAGATGGAAATTTCATGATCTTAGGGATCACACATAGGGATATGACAATACTTAGGAAGAATACCAAACTTAGCAATTAGCTTAATTGATTTGAATTGTAGAAATGCTAGATTGTATCCATACTTAGCATTTGATCCTTAAACTTTGATGTTGACAATGTTACCATGTTTTATAATTCATACATGTTATTTAAATTTATTACTACCTTGCCATGCTAGATAGTTGCTCCTTATTGTGCTAATATTCCTAAGGTAGTATAAGAATTGTTAGGTATGTGCATTATGATTATATATGATGAATGATGTAATATTTGAGCATTTTTCTTTAGATTATGCATGCTGCCCTAAATGTCCTTGGATGATATTCCAAGGTTGACTCGTGGAAATTCTTACCTAAGATAGTGTAGAAGGCTAGGTAACATGTAAGGTGTCCCTAGTTGTTTATAGCACATTTATGGAAACTTAGATATGAGACGATAACACTTCTATGACTGCTTCTATATTTTTGAAAACATAGAGATTGTAGGTGCACATATGCTAAAAGGGGCGGCATGAATTATTGACCCGGTAGCCGGACATGGCTTGATACGGGCAAAGGCCCGAAGTATATATATATGTATATATATATGGAAACCCTAGGATATTGATTATGTAATGTGCTTGAGATGGTCCGCCGAGGAGCGAGGAGGTCAGAAATGACCAATGCTCAGCTCAGCCAGTTAGGTCTAGAGGTGCGCCAGCGGGCCCGCTAGGTGCCAGACCCCAGTTGGGTGGGACTAGCTATCCTTACCCCAGACAGTGTCCGGAGACTAGTGGCCATCCTAGTCGACGGCCCGGGATTGTTTGCTTGCATCTTGAGATGATGTGGCCGATGACCAGTATGATACTGCCGATATGGTAGGGACAGCTGTAGCCAGAATATATTGCTATGAGTAGGCCGGATGCCAGAGGCGTGATAAGCCAAGGTGGCAGGTTATCATGTACACTGGATACTGATGGATCCGTTGAGGGTCTTTAGTTGCATTTGAAACATACTTTACCTCCTTGTACATTCCTTTATTGCCTTGTAATATATATATATATACCATGACTGAGGCTTATGTGGAGGTTCAATTGAGCCACTCATTGAGTCCCAAGTGGACTCATAGTTTATTTCTATTTTTGAAGAGCATGAGTAGTAGCTTGGTGTCGACATGGTGCAGCTGGAGGGCAGAGGCAATGCCATATCTCGTAGCGGCGTCCATGAGTCTTAGACTAGTCCTTAGATATGTTGGTTTTATTTTCTGCATTGATGTTGTAGAAAAAAAAGAGATTGTAAAACTTGATTTTGAACCATTGGATTTGATGTTGATGTTTCATCTTGTTTTGAAAAACTTATATACATTGTGACTTGCAAACTTTTATAAAGTATGTTGAGTTTTTGTTTCTGTCGATATGTTTTGGCTTCTTGATGTTAGTCTAGATAGTAGGCTACAGGGCAGGATGTGGGCCATGGCCGGTCACACTACCCTCTGTTGGGGTGTAACAAAGTTGGTATAAGAGCACTAGGTTAGGTCTTGTCTATGACTCAGTGTTGGGTACCGTATGAGGCATATGCTAGCATGCTGACTTACGGTATAGTTATGCTACGAGATTGGGCGACCACTTCTGCACTCAGCGCACCATGAGGTTAGTAGTTTAAATAGCTTGTGTTAATAATTTCTTATATGATATGAAACTTCCTTTCTTTCTTGTGATTTTGAAATGGATGCTCAAAATGCTGCTTTGAGCGGCAGTGGCAGTAACTCGATGGAACGTCGAGGTCGGGGGCGAGCCCGAGCCCGGGGCAGAGATAGAGAATTGTCTGAGGGACAGGGGCAAGAGTCAGCAGTTGTTCTACTGCAGGCTCAGGTGAACCAATTGACTGAGGTGCTCCATAAGGAGCAGGAACTGAGACAGCAATTGCAGCAGCAGTAGCAGTCCCAGCAGCCACCGCCACAGCCAGTGCCCATGGTTTCAGTGGTACCAGAAGTGGCAGAGGTGCCAGCACCAGTGGTCAGAACCCCAACTTATGCAAATTTTGTCACCCTGAAGCCACCAGACTTCACTGGGACAGATCGTCAGGTGGAAGTGACGGAATTTCTGGGGGATTGCTACGAGCTATGCATGGAACTGGGATGTTCATTAGAGGCGGCTGCTCGTATGGTTGGTCTTCAGATGGGGGGACCGACAAACGTCTGGCTGCAAACTTGGAAGGCCCGCAGGGCAGCTGGCGCACCACCTCCCACATGGGAGGAATTTCGTGCGGCTGTGGAAGAGCAGTACTTACCCATGAGTGTCCGTGACAAGCGTGCCCGTGATTTTGAGATGCTGCGCCAAGCTGGAGGCATGACAGTGTCGGAGTATGAGATGGAGTTTAATCGTCTCTCCAAGTACCATCCCACCCTAATGGCGACTGAGACCGCCAGGGTCAAGAGGTTCGAGGTCGGATTGAGGCCACAAATTGGCAGGCTTATTCATTACACTGAGGAATCTACACTGGCTCGGGTAGTGGATGAAGCCATGCGAAAAGAAGCTTTGGTGCCATTCGAGAGAAACGACGGGCCAGCTAAGAAGAAGTTCTGGTCACAGGGTTCTGGTAGTCGACCTTGGCACTTTCAGGGGGCAATGCCCACAGCAGATCAACAGCAAAGCCGGGGGTAGAATGGCAGTCGGGGCCGTGAGGGCCGTGGGGGCCCAGGGATCGGGTCTGTAAGGCCGGCAGTGTTAGGAGGTGGTTCTCAGAGATCTGAGGCGCCCAAGTGTGGCAGCTACAGTCGGAGGCACTGGGGGTCCTGCCTTAACCGCACTAATGCTTTCTTCAAGTGCGGTCGAGTCGGACATTTCAAGAAGGACTGCCCTGAGGGAACTAGTCAGAAGCCTGAGCACTCAAGGGGTAAAGCACCTATGTCAGTAGGGTCAGTAGCACCGAGAGGGCAGACTCAGAATAAGGGGTCGTAGACCAATCATTTAGAGAGGTCGCTTGCACGGGAATATGCTATGAACCGTGATGGGGCAGAGGCTTCCAAAGCAGTGGTGACAGGTACAATTTTAGTATGTTCGTCTGCTGCATATGTATTATTTGATCCGAGTGCCACACACTCATTTGTTTCTGCCATATTTGCTGCAAAACTGCCAATGGCACCCTCTATGATTGATGGGCCATTGATGGTATCAACGCCTACGGGCGATGCAATCTTAGCAACCTCAATTTATTAAGGGTGTGAAGTGCTCATATGCGGCAATGTGCTGAGTGAGGATTTGACACTCCTACCCACTCTTGAGCTTGATGTCATCCTTGGCATGGACTGGCTGGCAGAGCATTTCACAATTTTGGACTATAGAGCCAAAGTAGTGATGTTTAATAAGCCTGGGCTGCCGCAGTTCATCTTCCAAGGAGAGGGAGGTAGTAAGCCGATAGGGGTCATCTCAGCCCTAAAGGCTCGCAAATTGCTTAGGGGCGGCTGCCAATCTTTCTTGGCTTTTGTATCTATGGACGAGGAGGAAGGGGGTGAAGCAAAGCTTGTCAGCAGAACCCCTGTGGTCTATGAATTCCCTGATGTGTTTCCCGAGGAATTGCCAGGGTTGTCGCCCAGAAGGGAGGTCAATTTTTGCATTGATCTGTAGCCCGGGGTGAAACCAATTTTCATTCCCCCTTACAGGATGGCACCGGCCGAACTCAAGGAGCTAAAGGTGAAATTGCAGGAAATGCTAGACCTGGGGTTCATCCGGTCGAGTGTCACCCTGGGGTGCCTCGGTTCTCTTCGTAAAGAAGGACGGGTCGATGCGCATGTGCATTGATTATAGGCAGCTGAACAAGGTGACTGTTAAGAATCGCTACCCACTGCCAAGGATAGACGATTTGTTTAACCAGTTGCAGAGGGCTCAATGGTTCTCAAAGATAGATCTGAGGTCCAGATATCATCAGTTGAGAATCTGGGACTGCGATGTGCCAAAGACGGCCTTTAGGACTCGCTATGGTCACTATGAATTCCTAGTGATGTCCTTTGGCCAAACCAATGCACCTGCTGCCTTCATGGACCTAATGAACATGGTATTTAAGGAGTACCTGGATAGCTTTGTGATCGGCTTCATTGACGACATTTTGGTTTACTCCAAGAGTGCAGAAGAGCACTCTAAGCACATGAGAATGGTCCTAGAAACCCTTAGAGAGCACCGCTTGTTTGCCTAATTTTCCAAGTGTGAATTTTGGTTGGAAAGTGTAGGGTTCTTGGGCCATGTAGTGTCCAAGGAAGGAATAAGGGTAGATCCTGCCAAGGTTGAAGTGGTTCAGAACTGGAAGCAGCCGACTAGTGTGATCAAGGTCCGTAGTTTTCTTGGGTTGGCCGGCTATTACCGGAAGTTTATGGAGAATTTCTTTAGAATTGCAGCCCCTCTGTCTTGGTTGACCCAGAAGAAGGTCAGATTCCTTTGGGATGACCAATGCGAGGCGAGTTTTCAAAAGCTCAATGCATGTTTAACATCTGCATCCGTGTTGGCTGTACCTTCCAGCTCAGGAGGGTTTGTGGTTTTCTGTGATGCATCTCGGATTGGTTTGGGCTGCGTCTTGATGCAATATGGCAGAGTGATTGCTTATGCATCTCACTAGTTGAAAGTTCATGAGAAGAACTATCTGACGCACGACCTAGAATTAGCAGCAGTGGTTTTTGCACTGAAGATTTGGAGGCACTACATGTACGGGGAGACTTGCGAAATCTACACATATCACAAGAGTCTCCAGTACTTGCTCACCCAAAAGGAACTGAACCTTAGGCAGAGGAGGTGGCTGGAGCTCCTAAAGAACTATGATTGCACCATTATGTATCATATGGGGAAAGTAAATGTGGTAGCAGATGCGCTGAGCAGAAAATCGATGGGCAGTTTGGCCCATTTGGAAGCTAAGTGGAGGCCTCTAGCTCAAGAGTTGGCTTTATGCCTAGATGGGGGTGCAACCTTATCAGTGTCAGCTTCAGGTGCCCTAATGGCCCGCCTGCAGGTACAATCCACGCTGGTGGACATGCTGCGTGCCCCACAGGGGGAAGATGTCTTTTGTGCACTGACCAAGGACCTGGTACAAAGAGGTGATGCAAAGAACGGTTTCAGATTGGACTCAGAAGGTGTACTGAGGTTCAGAGACCGGATAGTAGTACCAGACATGGCTGGTGTGCAGGCAAGTCCTGGAACTTGGTTATCGTTCCACTTACATGATGCATCCGGGGGCCACCAAGATGTACCGGGAGTTAAGGCAGCATTAGTGGTGGAAAGGCATGAAAAGAGAGGTGGCGGAATTTATTTCTAAATGTCTAGTCTGTTAGCAGGTGAAGGCCGAACATCTTAAGCCTGCAGGGCTCCTGCAAAATCTCGAAGTGCCCGAGTGGAAGTGGGAGAAAATCACCATGGATCTAGTGACTGGATTGCCTAAGTCAAAAGGCGGTTTTGATTCCATTTGGGTGGTGGTGGACCGGTTAACCAAGACAGTTCACTTCATACCAGTGAAAACTACCTTCTCTGTGGAGCAGTATGCCAGACTATTTTTGGATAGGATTGTGGCATATCATGGTACCCCGGTGATGATTATATCCGACCGCGGTACCCAGTTCACAACCCGGTTTTGGAAGTCCTTCCAGGAAGCTTTGGGTACTCAGGTGCGTTTCAGCACAACTTTCCATCCTCAGATTGATGGGCAGTCAGAGAGGACCATCCAAACTTTGGAGGACATGCTGAGAGCATGCGTCCGGGATATGGCAGATGGCTCGGAGAGGCACCTACCTTTGATCGAATTCACCTGTAACAATAGCTATCACAGTAGCATTGGCATGGCTCCTTTTGAGACCTTGTATGGGTGGTGGTGCAGGTCTCTGGTGGGCTGGTTTGAGGCAGGAGAATCACTCATGGTGGGCCCCGATCTGGTTGAGGAGGCGGTAGAAAAAGTAAAGGTCATTAAGGAAAGTTTGTTGGTGGCTCAGAGTCGACAAAAAATGTATACCGACAGAAAGGCCAGGGAATTGGAATTTGCAGAGGGTGACTTAGTATTCCTGAAGGTCTCTCCTATGAAAGGGGTGGTCCAGCTTGGGAAGAAGGGGAAGCTGAGCCCTAGATACATTGTGCCTTTTCCCGTTCTAAAGCAGAGGGGCGAAGTGGCCTATGAGCTGGCATTGCCTCCTAGCCTGAGCAGAGTGCACCTGATTTTCCATGTATCCATGTTGCGGAAGTATGTAAAAGATGATTCGCATGTGATCGAGCCCTCTTCTATCGAGGTAGATTCGGTCATCTCATTCGAGGAAAGGACGATAGAGATTCTTGACCGCCAAATCAAGAAGCTAAGTTCCAAAGAAATTCCCTTGGTAAAGGTCAGATGGGAGCACCATTCCGGGCAAGTGGCCACATGGGAGGTAGAGCAAGACATGAGAGAGCGCTACCCTTCCTTGTTCGAGGAGCCGGTAAGTCCTTGTTATTCAAGTAAATTCGAGGACGAATTTTCCTTGAGGGGGGAAGATTGTAAGACCCGAAAAAAGTTTCCTAATATAAAAAACAATCTATTTTGGTGCAGCGCGTCGGACCCAGGGGTAGTCGAGTCGGGCCTTAGGATCACCTCGAGTGAAAATGTATGACTCAGCTAATGAATCATGAAGTTTATTGGATAATTAACTTTCCTTTTATAAAATCATACCTTAAATTAAGTTAACTCGAGTCATGTTATGGGTTGGGTCGGAACCTGAGTCGAGTTCGGGTTTAGTCGAGTTCCGAGTATGACTTAAGTGAGCCATGAAACCATCTTTGAAAAGATGGTTGAGGGGATAAAACCCCCCCATATGGCAGCCGTGCGACTCAACCATTGAGTCGCACAAGGCCGTATGGGAGAAAGAGGAGAAGGAGCAAGGAGGGGGCTTGGGGCTTGGATCGATCCGGAATTTGCGTCATCGCCGGAAATTCTCAAGTTGTTGTCACCCGATCCTTATTTCTTGGCGATCTAGGTGAGTGGATAAGGCTTTAATAGTTTGGGGGAGGCGGGTGGCCGAACACTAGGTGATAGGTCGAGTTCTCGCGATTTTTCCCGATGATCCATGATTTCAACGATTTGTACTCACTATTTTATGATGTTTCTTGTCGGATCTCGCTGTTTTAATTGCTGATTTGCATATTTTTGGGGCAGCCAAGCTAAAGGGGA
The DNA here is from genome assembly GCA_034359265.1 of Canna indica. Taxonomy (NCBI): domain Eukaryota; kingdom Viridiplantae; phylum Streptophyta; class Magnoliopsida; order Zingiberales; family Cannaceae; genus Canna; species Canna indica. Next base: position 44,564,478 of record CP136892.1, read on the forward strand.
AAGGTCATGCTGAAATTTCCCCGATTCCCTTGACGGCGAGAAGGCCCTTAGATGCCCTTATACCACTATTTTGATGTAGCCCTTTGAACTCCTCACGTAATATGAAGCATGTCCCCTCTAAAGCCCCTTGAAGTGGCTGAATGAACCCTATGACTCATGAAGAGGGTTCGGCCAAGGGTGAGGGGAAGGGTAAGTTGATCATTGGTATTTAAGAAGTATGTGGAATTGAAGAGACAAAGTATAGCTAAAGTCTCTTCCATCTTTCCCGACCCCAAGGACCTTGGCCGAGCAAGGTTTCCCTTGCTCATGGTTCGGCCAAGGTTGGGGAGAGGAGGATGGACTTACCTTAGATGGAAATTTCATGATCTTAGGGATCACACATAGGGATATGACAATACTTAGGATGAACACCAAACTTAGCAAGTAGCTTAATTGATTTGAATTGTAGAAATGCTAGATTGTAACCATACTTAGGATTTGATTTTTAAACTTGGATGTTGACAATGTTACCATGTTTTATAATTCATACATGTTATTTAAAATTATTACTACCTTGCCATGCTAGATAGTTGCTCCTTATTGTGCTAATATTTCTAAGGTAGTATAAGAATTGTTAAGTATGTGCATTATGATTATATATGATGAATGATGTAATATTTGAGCATTTTTCTTTAGATTATGCATGCTGCCCTAAATGTCCTTGGATGGTATTCCAAGGTTGACTCGTGGAAATTCTCACCTAAGACAGTGTAGAAGGCTAGGTAACATGTAAGGTGTCCCTAGATGTTTATAGCACATTTATGGAAACTTAGATATGAGACGATAACACTTCTATGACTGTTTGTATATTTTTGGAAACTTAAAGATTGTACTTCATTAAATGGATTCAATCTCCCATCAACCCGTTAACATATTGGAGCCATATTGGATTTTCATCATGCTGCTCACTTCAAATAAGTGGATCCATTCATTCAATTGCTGGACCAAAATGTGACCTCACTTGGGCTGCCGTTTCAAGACCTTTAACTCAGGAATTAGCTCAAGTGATTGACATCAAAGTTTTAGCCCTTCCTCTTAGCTTTGTAACGCATCAAACAACATGCCAATCTGACCTTTGTAGACATAGTTATGATCATTTTGATACAGAGTACTCTGGCTGGTCGAGAAAAAACCAGCAAACGAGATTTGATTTCCATAAATATGCCATAAAACCTGTTTTCATATAGAATTAACCACATGAGCAATAGAATCACTAAAAACATACTTCTTAAATTAAAACATGCCTAAAATTACTCAAAAATAAGTAGAATAGTGATTAATGAACTAGCTAAATAACTCTATTTCATGTGGTTATCACTTGTGAAGACCAAGGTTGTTAGGTCTTAAAATTGGATGGTTGCCTTTGTGTTTGAGGCTTAATTTCACTGGTGTAAACTCAGTTCGCTAGGATTAGTTGATTTTTCCCTTAGGGTTGAGGTGGAAGAGTGCTCTCGGTAAGAAGGCGGAGACTTCCGGGTGTGGAAGTGCCTTAGGTTGAGAGTGAGACTCTTCGGGTCAAAGTCCTCTTTGTAAGAAAAATGATTTAATCTAGTAAACTAAGTTTGAAAATCCTAAGCGGGGTGCTTAGGTTGTGGAGTAGGCATTGGGGCCGAGCCACTATAAATAATTGTGTTAGTATTGTGTTCCTTGCATTTCTTATTGCTTATCATTTATATATCTTGCTTCCGCTTACTTCTCGATTCGTGAATTACCTAAGTAATCTAAGAAACGATTAAAATTGAATTTTGGCTAATTGTTTAGTTAACACACTATTCACCCCCCTCTAGTATGGCCATTTCACCCAACAGAACCTTCAATTGCCGCGGTGTTCTTTACTTTTTTCTTCAAACGCTTCATGTATCTTTCAAATAAGTACATCCACCGGTATTGAATGGAGCCACCAACTTGTGCCTCGTAAGCTAAGTGTATCGGTAGATGCTCCATCGAGTAAAAAAATGCAGGAGGGAAAAACTGCTCCAACTTGCATATGGTTTCAAAAAATTATCTACTTGTGCCTCGTATGGTTTCCAAAAATTCTTTATAAATACCTCGTTATCTAGTTTTTTCCCAAGGAACAATTACCGGCATTTTTTGTGTTGAGAAAATATTTAGGTCATATAGCCCTCCAAGGAGCTCCCTATGCTTAGTGAATTCCAGGGTCATTTTCTAATTTGTCAATTTTTCATGTTTTGGGCATCGGGTTTGGATTTTGGGTTCTTATGCATCATCATGAGGATTTACAGCACATGATAGACACCCTAGACCTAAATTTCAACTTCGCGAAGAATCCCGAGTGTCGACAAGCGTCCTTGCCGATTTCTTTGATTTCTTCAATTTTTCTGATCGGGGACGTTGTGCGCTAACCGATATGGAACCTGAAAATATTTCTCCATGAAATCATTAGTTCCATGTTTATTATCATCAAACCTTAGATTAAGACCAAGGTTGAAAACCATAGGCCAACACTTGTTAATTAATAGAATTATGATTTATCATCATAAATCATATATCTATTAATTTTATGATTTATCTCCATAAATAAAATTCTTATTAATTAGGATTTATCCAAATAAATTAATTCCCAATTAATCGTTTAGGCTCATGCTTAGAAATTAATTTTCCCACAATGTATATTTGATTCAAAATCAAATTACATTTAATTCATTATTAAATATATTCCCAGATAAGTAGTAAATTAAATATTTAAATCACAATTAAATTTAATCAACTGCATGAAATAATATCATGTGTCAATCCCTACAATTTAGAAATGCCCTACAAATTAGGGTTACTGAGGAACTCCTTCCTCACACATTTGTTCCTATAGGAAACAACTTCAGTGTGGTCAGATCCAATAGAACTCATTCGTCAAAGTCGGATCCAATAGAATAACTTCTATTCGAATCTTAAGAGTGGTCGTGAAAGACTTCACTCATAAGTCAAGATAGACGTCTAGCAACGTGTCATGACTACCCAGATATTGTGAGGTTCAATCTACAGGGATCAAATGCCGTTCGGTGATTAGTTACCGTGTAACTAACTCTCTCAATTACAACGTCCTGAATACGGCTAGGGTACGGAAAAAGTGTCAAACCCTAATACTGATTCATATGTATTCTGCCTGCCAAGTCATCGTCTTAATAATGACATGCCAGAAAACCTTTTACCAACATTCATATCTACTATGGCAGGAGATTCCTGAGCTGACACTTGCTGGGACACATAGGACAATATCTCCTTTCACTAGGAGTAACTGATTCCATATTGGTTGCTCACATACCTCCATGGGTGCTTTCCCATTCCCAGAGGTATACGGCACTGTCACACCCCAAATCCGGTATGATCGGCCAGGGTACGCCATGACCCTGAAGCCTATCCTCAAAACAAACTATCCATAAACATTTTATGACATTTAAAACTTGAAGGAAAATATCAAATTCTAAAACAACCCAACCAATAATTAAAAGAAAATGCTGAAGGTTTAATTTATTTTAAAAACTTTAAAGTCCCAACAAGGACACACCAAACTAAGGAAAATGCGGTAACGAAATAACCGAGTCTACATAACTCAACAAAATAAAAATGACTGGACTCAGTATCCTCCTCGGTCATGACATGTCACGAGATCCGCAGCCCTGCCACCACCAGTCGCACTACTGCACCTCGGTACCTCTCTGATCTAGCTAAGGTGCTGCAAAATAATAGTAAACCATCTTGTAGGCTATTGGTTCTATCAGTGCCTTCCCGGGGTTCTAGTCGTCATCAATATGGCGTCAAACACCTCCTCTCCGCACGCACACCAAAATGGGGCAACAAGCGTGCTTATCGCGAATCTGCCCCTAAACTTCTAATTTTACAAAACTAAAAGAAGAAGACCCCAAACAACCCTCGGGGAAAGGTTTAAGAAGAGGGAGAAGTGAATTACAATCAGAATTCTCAAGAGGAAGACAGAGGTACGCTTGCCCTATTTAAAAATTACAATGCTAAAATTTCATAAATTTACAAGCAATCATCATAACCACATTTTACACACAGTCACATGCACATAGGGCTCATCCATAATCATGCTTTCATGCATCACATCATATATGAAATCGTGCCAATCCAATCATGTTTCCACCCAAAACGGTTCAAACAACACATGCTGACTTTTTTCGGTTCTCGGGGTTGTTCAACTATGAACCCACAGGATTTTTGAGTTTAAATTCTATCCAAAATCAATATGGGCATTAGGCTTCCACCTCAATTCATCATATGAACTGTACATGGAGCCAAGAAAATGACTCAAAAACCCACGAAAACTAAAACCAGGCAGCATAACATATAGGGAGCGAACGGTTCGTAAACGTGACCAGAATGCAAAATAAAAATTCCAAAATTTTGCTAAAGGTGGCTCTGATACCATTGTTGGGATGGGAATAAGAAACCCAGTGGAAATATCAATTTAAAAACTTCAACTTTAGCAACAATTAAGTAATTCAATCTATGAGTAGAAGGGGGAAGGTATACCTTATACCGCAGTTGGATAGGGTGCTCCTATTCCGATATCAAGATGCACAAACGCACGTCCTCCAATGATAGTCCACACCAGGCGCCTCACAACAATGGGGCAGCAAACAACTAGACTCGTCGTGGCTCAACGAAGACGCTTTCTCAAATCCCGAAATCTCAAGAGCTAGGCCGGCCCTTTCACCAAGAATCAGGCTCCAAAACGAGAGAAAGAGGAGATGAGAAAACAACGGAAAGAGGAGGAAGATCAAAGAATACCTCGCTGTCCTTTTTTGGAATCCTCCAATTGGATGAAGTAGGCGGCACACCCAAGTAGAAGACACCTCTAATTTGGCTTTGTCAAAGATCGGGAAGGAGAAAGAACTAATTCACCAACCCCTCCCATGGGGTGTTCGGCCAAAATTTATAGAGAGGGGGTGCTGCTATAAAGGTAGACCCGCCCCCCTAAAAACTCTCTTCTCAGAATTCAAAATCAGGGGTTTGCCTCCAAAAATAATTTATATTTTAATGGCTTCATAAATAATTCGAAATTAATTAAATCCAATAAAATATAAACTTTAATTTATCTCCATAAATTAAGAGCCTATAAATAAAAATGATAATTATCTAAATAAACCAATTCCCTAAACAATAGGAAAGAGGTTTATCTAAATAATTCAATTACTTATTAATTAATAGATCAATTACTTATCAATTACTTATTAATTCAATTTCTCATAAATCATATATGTATTAATTTTTTGATTTATCTCCATAAATCAAATTCTTATTTATAAGGATTTATCCAAATAAATTAATTACCAATTAATCGGTTAGGTTCATGGTTAGAAATTAATTTTCCCACCATGTATATTTGATTCAAAATTAAATTATATGTAATTCATAGTTAAATATATTTCTGGTCAAGTAGTTAATTAAATAATTAATTCATAATTAAATTTAATTAACTACAAGAAATATTATCATGTGCCAATCTCTACAATTTAGGAATGTCCTACAAATTAGGGTTACTGAGGAACTCCTTCATATCACACATTTGTTCCTATAGGAAACAACTTTCCTATCATGTCCGTAAACGAGATTTGTGATCGAGTTACAGCATGACCATGCTAGTAGACATATAGGACCGCAATCGGATGTTATCTTATAAGGTCCGTTATGAGATTAGCCTGTTGTGTGTGACCCATTGGGCCTCACACTAAGGCAGTAGTGAGTTGTGCATAACGGAGAGTCAGATCCGATAGAATGACTTTTATTCGAATCTTATGAGCCACCACTAAACCCCTTTAGTGTGGTCGTGAGAGACTCCACTCACAAATGAAGATTGACGTCTAGCAACGTGTCATGACTACTTGGATTGTGTGAGGTTCAATCTACAGGGATCGAACGCCCTTCGGTGATTGGTTACCGTGCAACTAAGTCCCTCTGTTACAATGTCCCGAATACGGCTAGGGTACAAAAAAAGTGTCAAACCCTCATACTGATTCATATGTATTTTGCCTGCAAATTCGTCGTCTCAATAATGACATTTTAGAAAACCCTTTTTCGATATTCATATCTACTATGGCCAGAGATTCCTGAGCTCACACATGTAGGGACACATAGGACATTATCTCATCTTAATAGGAGTAAGTGATTCCATATTGGTTGCTCACATACCTCCATGGGTGCTTTTCCATGGCTAGAAGTATCCGGCACATGACACTAAAGGCCACGTAAGGATAAGTCCAAAGCAATGGGTCGACACTCATAAGGTAACCAAGACAACCACAGGTCCAATGACTGCTTGCACATATATCACCCGAGGAACATCCTATCGACACTCATGTAAGGATTCCATTATGTGTTCCTCGTGTAGATCTGTTCAGTGAACTCATTGCCTAATGAGCACCTGCACTTGTACATTAAATGATAGCTCAAAGGTAATTGTGAGATCAGCTACCCCTTATCGTATAAGGCATGTACCAAGTGCACCAGTCTATCTGGAATCACCAATCCCCTAATTGGTGATCCTACGATTGGAAACATTTAGAACAGGGGCATCTGGATTCCAAGTCTTACTGCCATGATTTCATCATGGCCTTGGTATCAATTACCCGGGTCCATGGGGTTCATCACAATCTAATATATACAAAATAAAGATGCAGCATGTGATGAAAAGTTGGCTCATATTATTCATTAACCAAAAATAGTTCCGTACACATCAATATGTGATTGGCTCAAGGGCACTATTTCTTTCAACGCCTACTCGAAATTCATCTGTTATAGCTCCACAATGAATTCATCGATACATCCAACTTCGATCGTCCAACATTTTCTGTCAAAAAGTTGGCAATATCTTCAGTTAATGTCTTTAGATGGGATGGTCCTATTCTATTCAGGATTCATGTTATTCATATTGCACTAAGTATTTCTTTTAGTCATTAACTTCATTCTAAATTTCGGCAGCATCTCCCTACAGTTCTCCAAATACGCATATCATCTGGGCGCGTATTGGAGAACAAGGGAGATACAATAGTCAAAATTTAAAAATGAATAATGACTAAAAGAAAAAAAACTAAGAGAAATACAAATAACTATGTTCCCAAATTGTCCAATTAGGACAATTCAAGGGTTGTTCATCATAAAGATCATCTACTTCGTTTACGAACATACAACTCCCGAACGGATCTAAGGTTTTGTGGATGCCGGTGCATTGTCTCACCCCAACTTAGGGTCACGTGACTGGCCAGGGTATATGTGCATATACCCCGTAGCCTACCCATGCACATGCCAACTCATAATAAATCATGACGGAAAGAAAATAGACTTTTTTATGAACTAGAAACCAAACAGATTCCATTTAAGAAGTAAAGTTTTAGCAAAACATTTTAAAATGCGGAAGTAAGTAAATCAAAGTTTAGCAGTTTGGTTTAATAAATAAAATCTGAATGAAAGACATAAATGTCCCCAATGGTGTAAGACCCGGAAAAATTTCATAATATAAAAATATGTTTTGGTGCAGCGTGCCGGACCCGGGGGTAGTCGAGTTGAGCCTCAGGATCGCCTTGAGTAAAAAGGTATGACTCGACTAATGATTCATGGAATCTATTTGGGTGATTAACTTTCCTTTTATGAAAGCATACCTTAAATTAAGTTAACTCGATTCATATTATGAGTTGAGTCGGAACCCAAGTTGAGTTCGGATTTACTCGAGGATTGAGTGTGAGTTAAGTGAGTCAAGGAGCTTTCTTTGGAAACCTAGATGAGGGATTAAAACCCTCATCATGCAGCCATGCGGCTCATCCCTTGAGTCGCACAAGGCTGCCTAAGGGGAGAGAGGAAGAGGAGCAAGGTGAAAGCTTGGGGGGCTTGGATCGATCCGGGATTTCACGTCGTCACCCAATCTTCGTTTCTCCACAATCTAGGTGAGTGGTTAAGTTTTGAAGCTTGGGGGGAGGCGGGTAGCCGAACCGCTAGATGTGATAGGTTGAGTTTCTCGCAATGTTTTCGACGAATCTTGGTTTCAACGATGTATGTTCATTGTTTTGTGGAATTTCTTGTCGGGACTCGTTGTTTCTTCATCAATTTTTAAGTTTCTAGGGCTGCCAAGTCATGGGAAAAGGGAAAAGGTCATGCCAAAATTTTCCCCGATTCCCTTGACAGCAAGAAAGCCCTTAGATGCTCTCATGTCAATGTTCAATGTAGTTCCACTCGTAAATCTCACGCATTATGAAGCATGCCTTCCCTAGGAATTCCTTGAAGTGGCCGAATGAACCCTATAACTCATGAAGAGGGCGGGGGAAGGGTAAATCAGTCCTTTGACATTTAAGCTATATTCGGAATTGAAGAATTAGAGGTATAGCTAGAGTCTCCTTCCCCTTTCCTACCTTAAGGGTCATGGTCGAGCAAGGTCTTCCTTGCTCATGGTCTGGCCAACGCTAGGGAGGGGAGAAGAGAGTAACTTTAGATGGAAATTACATGAGTATAAGGATCATACATAGAGATATGACAACACTTAGGAAGAACACCAAACATAGTAAGTAGCTTGATTGATTTCGAATTATAGGAATGCTAGTCTTATAACCAACCTTAGCATTAGATCTTTAAACTTTGAAATGTTGAAATTGCTACCATGTTTAGTATGTCTTACATTTTATTTGAATTCATTGCTACCTTGCCATGCTAGATAGTTGTTCCTTATTGTGCTAAAATTCCTAAGGTGATGTAAATTTGTTATGTATATATATTGTGATCATATATAATAGATGTTGAACTATTTGAATATTTTCCTTTGAATTATACATGCTGCCCTAAAATGGTCATGGGCCGGATTCCAAGGTCGACACATGGAATTCCTCACCGAAGGCAGTGTAGAAGGATAGATAAAATGTAAGGCGTCGCTATACGTTCATAGCACTTATATGGAAACTTAGTTAGGAGACGATAACACTTTTGTAACTTATTGTATATTTTTGGAAACTTAGAACTCGTAGGTGTTCACATCTTGAAAGGGCGGCATAAATTGTTGACCCAATAGCCGGATTAAGGCCAGATATGGGCAAAGGCCCGAAGTGTATATATATGTAAACCCTTGGATATTGATTGTGTGATGTGTTTGAGATGGTCCGCCGAGGAGCGTGGAGGTCTGAAATGACCAATGCTCAACTCGGCCAGTATTGGGTCTTGAGGTGCGCCAGCGGGCTCGCTAGGTGACAGACCCCAGTTGGGTGGGACTAGCTTTCCTTACCCCAGATGGTGTCCGAAGACTAGTGGACCATCCTAGTCGATGGCTCGGTATTTTTTGATTACATCTTGAAATGATGTGGCCGATGGCCAGTATGATACTACCTGATATGGTAAGGACGGCTGTAGCCAGAATATTATTCTATGAGTAGGCCCAAGGGCCAGATGCCGAAGGCTTAATAAGCCGAGATGACAGGTTATCATATTCAATTGGTGCAGATGGACCCGTTGGGGGTCGGTAATCGCATTAGAAATAAACTTTACCTCCTTGTACATTTCGTTTGTTGCCTTATATGATATATATGCATGACTGAGGCTTATGTGGAGGTTCATTTGAGCCACTCACTGAGTCCCAAGTGGGCTCACAGTTTATTCTTATTTTTGCAGAGCATGAGCAGTGACTTGGCATATTGACATGGTGCAGCTGGTGGGCGGGAGGCGGTGCCATATCTCGTAGCGGCGTGCATGAGTCTTAGACTAGTTATTAGTAGTGTTTGGTTTCGTTTCTGCACTGAAAGTTGCAATTGAAAAAGAATTGCAAAACTTGTTACTTGAATATTCGGTTATTTTGATGTTGATGTTTCTACTTGTTTTGGAAAACATATGGATTGTGACTTCGAAAACATTTTGTAAAGTATGTTGAGATTTATTTTATTCGATGTGTCTTGGCTTTCTAGGTGTTAGTGTAGACAGTAGGCTACAGGGCAGGACGTAGGCCCTAGCCGGTCACACTACCTTCAGTTGGGGTGTGACAAATGGACTACAGTTCCAAAATACTAAAACACAAGTGCATGACAAATCTACAAAAGACTCGACTACGACCACTAACTAGGACGGTAACGGGATCAATGTGACTCCTTTGCCCTCCAGCCGCGTCAAGTGCTCTAGCCAATCTCACTGGTCAAGCTCTGTAAAAGAAACAAAAATAAACAACGGGTGAGTTCAAAAGAACTCAGTGAGCGGTTCTACCAACCCCCACCATAAAAACCAACCATAGAGATAAATGAATAAATGCCCCTATCTCATACATGGATAATGCATCAAGTGGTATGACTAGCTAACAGGCCATCAGACCATCACATGCCCAAAGGGAAACTTATTCAATTAGCAATGAAATACAACAGGCCTCAGCCTACCCGTTCCCTAAGGCAACAAATCACACTCAAGGGTTATGAGGATAATCGGGATTGATCCATCCGAGCTTATCCGATAATCGAACCCTTAAAAATAGCGCAGGAATAATCGAGATTCGCCCATACGAATTTATTCCTTGAATAAAGAAAATCAAGAACAATCAATATTCGCCCATCCGAACTTGTTCCACAAGAAATGCAGGAACAATCGGGATTTTCCCATCCGAACTTGTTCCATAAATAACGCATGAACTATCGTGATTTGTCCATCTGAACTTGTTCCATAAATAATCGTAGGAATAATCAGGATTTTCCCATCCAAACTTATTCCTTAAACGCAGGTTGGGAATTAACCATCCAATCTTCTGAGACAAGCCCGCAATCCGGCTCCTGTCCAAGCCTCTCCGCCATTCATAAAATATGACGCTAACAAGACCTAAGTCAAGTGTCTCCTACGGTGCCTTAGGGGTGTCTTTCACTACTAAAATTCAGGGAATTTGCGATGACATTTTTGCGATGGCGAGGAAAGCAGACACAGGTGCGACGATTTGCCACCTACGCACGCCTATGCGACCGAGTTATTTACTGTCGTAAAATAATCATCTCCGTGATGGTTCAACGACACATTGCGACCGCGTTCCGCCGTCGCAGAACCATCGGGTATCCACTAATTAAGTAAACTTATCTCTCTCTCTCTCTCTCTCTCTCTCTCTCTCTCTCTCTCTCTCTCTCACACACACACACACACACACACACACACTGCCCCTGTGATCTCTCTGACGTTCGTCGCTGCTCGCCGCCTGCGCCGTCCGTCGTTGCTCACCGCCTGGGCCTTTCGTTGTCGCAGTGTATATATCCCCCCCCTCTCTCTCTCTCGCCAAAACCCTAACTGACAACTAGGGTTTCTTCATTTTACAGCTGTAGATGATAAATCTCTCTAGCTCATAAATCTCTCTCCCTCTAGTCGAAACCCTAGCCGATAGCTAGGGTTTACTAACATAGACTAAATGCATGTTCATGTTCATTTTATCCCGTATTTGTAATTTGATGATGGCCTCTGGAATTTGGAGAGAGATAGGATCGCTTCTTTGGTCTTTCCTAGCTAGATCAGATTTATAACTATCTTCCTTTCTTTTGTACTTTATGTTCTACATACTCTTCTTCTTTTTTGTTGATGATGATGTAGTTATTCTCCTCTTTATGATGATATACAAATATACTTCATTTAATATTTTTATGAATTGATATTTGTTTTATTAATATGATGCCTGAATGTGAATCCAAAGATGAAACTTTAGCATGCATTATGAATCATCATGAGTTCATGACTTGATTCGCATTAATATGATGTCCAGAATAAAGTTGATAAATTAAATGTGGATCTAAATGATGCTGCAAATACACTATCAGGTGAAATAGCTAAAAGTTATGGGAAAGTAAAACGAGTATTTGATGACATGTATGATTCTTATTTTTCCTAAAGTTTAATTTAATCGATCATACTTCACTTACTAACATGCTATTTCTGCTTCTTTGTGGGTCCTGGCAGACGTTGCACATTAATTATGGTAGCAGCTATCATGCTTCTCTTGGCCATCCTTGGTTTTTGTACATGATTGTATTACTTTCAGAAAGCCTACCTTCTCATTTTGAGTGTTTATGTTCTATTAGTTAAAGATATGCATGCTTAGCGTTTTTTGTTGTTTCTCATTAATGCCTTCAGTTAATTATTTTATTGGCTTGTTTGTTGCAGTGTTGTCCATTCTTGGGCATAAAAATGCAATCTACATGTAAGTTTTTGCTGAAAGTTGTATGGTTGAAATGAATTCTTTGACTCAGTTTTCTAGAAGAATTACTGACTATTGATTGTTTTTACTTTCAGATTTATCTTAAGTGGGTGGCTACTTGTGACTATCACTTTCATACTATGTGGACTTTTTGTTATTGTCAGCAAGTAAGATATGTTTTTATGATGGCATATTTTATCATTTCACATATTATTGCATCTCGAGAGCTTCTTGATGCAAATTTACTTTCATGAGTAAGTAAAATAGATGATGATCTTCCTGTTCCTCAAGTTTTATAGTTGTTGCAAAAGAAGAATAAAAAATTTAAGTTCTAAAAGAGCTTGTATTAGATGAGGCAACGAATACCTTGTTGCAGATGTGCAAGCAACAAACTCTCTGACCATTAAATTATCTAATTAACAGGAGTGGTTTATCACATAAAACCTGTACACCATGAGTTCCTCAACAGTAATGCTCAACAAAAAACCAGGAAGGTGGTTACAACATGGATGAGGTCTGCATATATGTTCTTACTAGGTGGAATATATGCTAAGCAAAATACGAGAAAATATGAAACTATTTTATATTTGTGTAAATAACTATTTTGTTTCAGATTTGGAGCTTTAGTTGCTCCTGAGTCTAAGTTTAGGACCTTCAGTTATCTTTACTTCATTAAGCTCATTGTTACTCATTTTCTTTTGCTGCATTTGAAGAGCCTCAAATTTTCATTTATTGTGAATAATGCAAAATACACATGCTTAACAACTTAGGTTCAAGGAATAATTTCTACTTTCTATTTTAATTTATGCATTATATATACTTACATGTCAAGTTCTTTTGTCTTATGGTGTCTTTTTTTGCATTCTACTTTCTCATGGTGTCTAGTACCTATGTGTGCATCTTTCAGAGATAATGCATCTCATATGAAGTTTTTCTCTTGTCTGAATTCCTTCAAGTTTTGTGAAGCTATTCATGTTTGAACACTTTGCAGAATGTGTTGCTGATGAGTTGATTAACGCTGCTAAGGGATCTTCAAATGAGTAAATTGTTTCGGAGCCATTTCAATTTCCATTGTTTTAGAAATTCTTTTTTTCTTTTCATTGTATATATTATAATTTGTTGTTTTTTGTTTCATATGTATTTTTAATTAAATATTAGAACAGGAATTGATATATTTTGATTTTTTTATAAAAAAATATAAGTCTCTGAAGGCAATGGGACGTCGCAGATGCTCTTTGACCTGGTCGCCAAATATGGTCACAATTGGCGACTAGTTCTGTGACGACAACGACGATCGCAAGGCCGTCACAGATATAAATTTTCGATGACATGTGTTCGTCGCATATGTCACGCGACCTCATTCTGCGACGACTTTGTACCGTCGGAGAACAGTCGTAGAAAGTTTTTAATTGCGACTGCGGAAGTTGCGGTCGCATCACATTAGTCACTACTTCTTTTGCGACCGACGTTTGCGACTGCTTAGCCTTTTGTGAGTATTTTGTGACGGCTTTGTCCGTCGCAGATGACCAGTTTTTTAGTAAATTTATTGGGAAATACCGCAACACTCTATGCCCGATCCCGACGCCTAGACCCTTAATATTATCAACCCATGGGGTTTTATTTCATGCAGATAATTTATTTTGTTGGCTCTTAACATATTATGTTGCCCCTTGAATTTTAATTATACAATTAAAACTTCCATTGCCGAAATTAGGGTTTTGTTTTAGGTGTTTTATTTTCAGTTTATTGTTGAGACCAAAACTGGTACCCCCATGCCGAATCTGATTTCCAAAGTATGTCCTATGGTTCCAAACTCTGTTTTATGGTTAAAATGAAATGTTACATGACTTTGATCAGGAAATTATATGCATCTCAGTAGAGATTACAAAATCAATCTTGAATTAATAATTTCAGCATGAAATTCCAGCAAGTTTGAGTTTTCAGCATGTCAAGGCAATAAATCCAAAAATCACAGTAATTAAATCCCTAATTACCACCACAACAGATTTATAACATCATGATAAATCATGCAAAAATTAAATCATAATTTCTAAACCAAGATTAGCATGCATCCACACCATCTTTTAATCAAGATTCAAGCATCTAAACCAAGAACCTCAAACAAGAACATACATGGCATCAAGATTAAATCCTTTCACATGCAACATAGATTCTTATGCTGAAATTTTATATCTATATTCAATCATACATTGGCATCATAGAAACTTTAATTAAGGAAACTAATCCAATGTCTAGATCTCAAAAAAATGTCAAGAACTTCTCTTAGGCATTTCATTGAAAACCTTGAGGGCGACCCTATTCCCACCTTGGCCGAGCACCCCTAGGGTAGTCCACGGCTGCCGAGCCCCTTAGGGGGAAAGTCTTCGGCCACCTCCTTCACGGCAACAAAAGAAATCAGCAAGAACTCGAGAATCGATGAAAACCCCGACAAGATACGCATCAATCTTCAAGATCGGCTCAAGAACACAAAAGAAACCCAAGACGAGGAGAGGTAAACCACTAACCTAATTTGGAAGAAGAAAAAGAGAACTTTTTTCTCGATCCGTGGCTCCCGAATCCAGCCTCAAACATGCGGTGGTGGCTCGGCTCCTCAAAGGAAAGGGGCGGCGGCTCCCACCAAGCCGGCAGCTTGGCTTAAGAAAAGGAAAGGAAAGGAGAGAGGGGCGGGGGGAGGGGCTCAGCTTGGCTCCTTTCCTCGGTGTCTAACTCCAAGAGAGCGGGAGAGGGGCGGCGGCTCGGTGGCTCCTCTCTCTCTCTCTCTCTCTCTCTCTCTCTCTATCTCAGTGGTTTGTGCGGCTCCAATAGGGAGCCGCCTAGCTAATGAGGAGGGTTTTATACTCCCCTCCTCAAAACCCTCATTCCACTAACCCCTTAAGAAACCCGTATCCACCTTGAGCCCGAATCGAACCCGTA
This sequence comes from Canna indica, assembly GCA_034359265.1. NCBI lineage: Eukaryota > Viridiplantae > Streptophyta > Magnoliopsida > Zingiberales > Cannaceae > Canna > Canna indica. Next base: position 44,579,605 of record CP136892.1, read on the forward strand.
ACCCACCTTAACTCAATCTAACCCCATGCTCCACATAAGCATTAAACACTTGAACACCCATGCAATACAATTTAATAAATCAAGCACACGCATTAAACAATTAAATAAATTTATCTAAGCAATAAAAGAAAACACATATTTCATATTCCTACTTACCCGAGCTTTCAAGCTCGCACCGGATCATGACCCGAGTCAGCTCGACCTCGAATCAGCCCGCCAGATCGGTAAAGATAAATAATACAAATTATCATAATATCTCGAGTATTACATGCATGTCCAAGGTGGATGATTCCGGCGCGAGCCCATAGTGGATGATTTCGGTGCAAGTCCAGAGTGGATGATTCCAGCGCGAGTCCATAGTGGACGATTCCGGACTAATTTATATTTTAACTAATTAATCTAAATCCTAACTAATCTAAAAATTAATTGACAAATAATAAACTAATTAAACCCTAATTAATCTAAAAATTAATCTATAAAATTAATTTAACAATTAATCTAAATAAACCCTAACTTAACATATAATATAAAAAAATTTACATAAAGCTACTGTCGGCCGGCAAAGGCCAAAACCTAGGGTTTTCGGCCACAACCGATCGAAGGGGGGGAGGGAGGGTTACCTGAATGATGATGAGGCAGAGACTGCTACAAAGATCAGCGAGGCAGCGGCCGACGGCGATCAGACGAAGAAGCAGCAAGGGCGTCGATGTCGGAGCAATGCACGTGGCGTCGAATCAGCGGAGAGAAACATCGACGATCAGCGGTGACGGGCGGTGATTAGCGGCACGGAACTCGGCGATGATGATGAAGGGCTTCAACGGTGACAAGTCGGCGGAGAGCAACCCAGAAAGAAGAGCGGGAGAAAGAAGAGTGGTTAGGTGCAAATGCCAATAAAACCTTGTTCACTGACGGCTCGTCAGTCATCGATAAACTGTGGATCATTATTTACTATATCACTGATGGCCAACGTGGCCCTCTCTAAGCTGTCGGTGATTAGTTTTTGTTTTCGCGCCGAGTGCGCGCCATCATTATATCACTGATGGCTGCCCTTAGCCGTGGCTAATGACTAATTAATACCATCGACGGCCTACCGAGCCCTCTCTAAACCGTGGCTAATAACTATTTTCATTTCGGGCGCCATGTGTGCCATTGGATATGAGCGACGGTTTGAGGCTGTCGTATGCCAGCCGTTGCTGATGTGGTCACATCAATTATGGCTTATGCGGCCATCGAAAAACCGTGGATAGTTTTGACGGCTTGGGCGGCCGTCGATGTGCCCCTTTGGTGAAAGCAACTATTCTAGTAGTGAGTGATCCAAAGCCCTACTTTTCTCTCATTCAATCTCAAGTGGTGGTCTTCTCTCTTCAGCCCTTCCAAGGTAACTCTCTTCATCATCTTGAGGTGTTGGAAAACTTGAAGGCTGGTGAAAGGAACTCTACACCAAAATTTGATGAGTGTCGAATCCACCAAAAATAATTTCCTACTTCCTTGAGATTTGTAGTGGCAATGATAGGGTCAAATCCACAGAGACTGGTTAGTTTCAAAATCTGTTAAAACCATAAATTAAATGAAAGGAAAAGGGGTTTTTTGATTAGATGAAGGGAATATGTAATTAAAAATTGTTATACCCGTAATTTTTTTATAATTTAATTTAAATGTTTCAGCGAGACGATGTGGATGTGCGTCGGAGTGGGTCGGAGGAAGTGCCAGATAATATGATTTAAGGTGAGGCATTTGCGCGTGTTTAGTATTTTATTTTATGTTCGGGATTATTAGTTGAGTTGAGTTGAGTCGAGTCCGACGACTCGATCAGAACCCAATTCGGACGAGTGTTGGTCAAGTTAGGTAGAAACTGAGGTTGGGTTAAGTGAGGGGTAGAATAGTACAAATGAATAAAATAAAATAAAATAAAAGGGTTATTGGATGGTGCGGTTGTTGGGACTGCACACATCCAACAGGAGGAAAAAAAAAGAGAAACCCGATGCTTGAAGAGGGGTGACGTAGGAGGCAACGGACAAGAGGTTTGTCGTCGGACCGGTTGCCAACGCTGGCGATCATCGGTGCGAGGGTCTTTAGGATCGTCTTCCATTTGGTTTACGCTTGCCGATGAGTGGTTAAAACCTTGCTAAAACACATGATTCCTTCCTTTCCCTTGCTGCCCCATACCTTGAAGAACCTGGAGATATCTTAAAAATTTTAATCCATTTTAATCTCTTCTTCAGTGGAATTTGATGATGGATTATGGTGTAAATTCTTGTGTTAAAGTTGAGGTTCATTGTATACATAGTAAAGAAATGGAAAGTTGAGTTTTTGATGATGATCGCCAGCTTCCATTAGAATTATTTTAATTGGATTGTTCTCTTAGTTGTATTCTTTGTGTTTTTATCAAGTGGATTACAAAGCAATGTGTCGCATGCTTCTCAAGAGGCGTGTTGCATATTTCCTTCCTCCTTGTGGCTGCATAATATAATTTGGTGGTAAATGTAATTAGGAAATCAGAAAAGTAATGATTGATTGAGTGTTAACAGTGGGAGGCTAGAAATTGATTTAGATGAGGGAAGAAAGAAAAAGTAAACGGTGTGTGACAGCCAAGGGGGAAAGTTATCAAGGCTTTAATTTTAGTTTTGCTGGTGTTGCTCTTCATCTTGTGACTGTATGTTGTAGGTAAGTTTTGAAGGAAATGTGAAATCAATAAGTTTTGGTCTGGTTAAGGTTGTAATAGTAGATGTTCGGAAAAATAGTAGATGTTTGGGAAAAGTTAGTGTAGGATGAAGGAAGGGAAATAAGGGTGAGGTTGTTAATGTCTTGTATTCCTAAATCGCTTTAATTTAGTATTTACTGTTACTGTAAGTTAAATTGGCATGAAAACTTTATGTAAGCTTTGAGTTATGTGGACATTTAAAGTGTAGTGAATAAGTATTCTTGATGTTCTTTTAGAAAAGCTTGAGGTAGAAACTAAAGGAATTAGGAAACTATGGACTTGCTTGAAAAAGGGGTTGTATTGTGGATGTTGTTCATAATATTTTTCTTTTTAGACTTCCGTGTAGAAATCTCTAAATTTAGATGTTTCACTCGGGTTGGAAACTTGTTTTTTTTTAAAAAAACAAAAATTACATTATTGTTGGTGCATTTGTACATGCTTGTGTATGTGGATGAGGTGGGGGTTTGATTGGGTTGATCAGCGGAGGAGGAGTGGACTGGGAAGCTCTTCAGCGAGCCACACTGACGACCAACCCAGAGTAGCACTGGTTGGAGGATTTTCCCAACCAATTCGGGTTACTGAGACTGGGGGGGCTGCCTAGCTCGGGGACCATGGGCGGGAAGCTCACTAGGCTTGTCCTAGTGACCAACTCGTATTGTTTGGAAATATGCTTGTATGAATATGTGGTTTCTTTTTTGTATGGGTTATATATGGACTGCTTTGGATTTACATAGGTAAAAGGTTTATTTTAGGATTTAAGAAATTATTCATTGTGTTATGGAAAGTATCTGTTATGTGGTCATTATGCTTTTTATATAACTGTTAAACTGTAGACCCTGGTAGGCTCAGGACTGAGTCACTCACTAAGTCCAATGTGGACTTACCGTTTTGTTTTGTTGTTTTCTTGTAGCACCAGGTCAGAACCAGTAGTAATACTGGGGTACTAGGTAGCGCAGTTGGGAGCAGCAGGTTCAGAACATACCTCGTGACGAGTCGAAGTTAGAGTTAGGGTAGTGGTCAGGTTTTGAGAGAGTCGTGTAGTGAGATTTATTATTCTTTCTTTTTTTTCCATTCATTGTTTTAAAACAATCTTTGAAGTTTGTTTCAGTTGATTATTCATGTTTCCACACTTTCTTTAATAGAGAATTCAATTGTTCGTTTATATCATTTTATTAGTTGTTGGAGTTTGAAATAAAAGTGTAGTTTATCTCTATAGGTTGTAGTTGAGTTGGGCTTCAGGGTATGCTTGTATACTCTGGCCGGTCACACCATTGTGAAATTGGGGTGTGACAAAAATAGTAATCAAATTAGAAGAGAAATCAATGAGAAGAAAGAATAGCTAAAGGTACGTTCTCGATTTTGGTTCGTAGGATCGATCATGGATATAAATGATGAGTCTGTCACACCCCAAAACCCAGGGTCACGTGATTGGTCAGAGTACGCATTCGTACTACGAAGCCTACCGAAGAAAATGCCAAGACACCAATGCATGTACACAATTCAGGTTCCACAACCCATACATGATAACATGCATAAATATAAATACTCAATGACTCAACTACAACCCGATGTGTCAGGAGACCTGCTGCTCGAGCTTACCACCTATCACACCCCAACTGAGGGTAGTTTGATCGGCAAGGGCCTACATCCTATGCTGAAGCCTATTGTCTACACTGACATATAAGAAACCAGAAGATAACCAAAAAAAAAACCTCAACACAAGATTTATTTAAAGTTTTTCAAAGTTCACAATATATGTTTTCAAACCAAAGAGAAAACTATCACCGGAACAAACTGAACATCTCAAATATCACAATTTTACAAACTTTTTCAACACACAACTGTCAGTGCAGAAAAGGAAACAACTACTTAGACACTGGACTATGACCCAAGGACGCCGCTACGAGATATGGCACCACCACCCGGCCTCCAGCTGCGCCATGCCGACAGGTCACAATCACTGCTCATGCTCTGCAAAAAAAACAAGGAAACAAACTGTGAGTCCACTTGGGACTCAGTGAGCGGTTCTTGCGAACCTCCACATAATCCTCCATTATTCAGACATAACATATACGACAACATAATATATATTTAGGGAGGTAAGTTACTTTCTAGTGTGACTACTGACCCTATGGGTCATTCTGTATAAACCATATATGTGAAAACTTGCCATCTTGGCCTATCAAGTCTTCGGCATCCGACCCTTGGGCCAACTTATGGTATTAGAATCCCGGCTACAACCGGCCCTACCATACAAGGTAGAATCACACTGGCTGATCGGCCACATCATAGCAAGAGGTAAACAAGAAATTTTGGGCCATCGACTAGGATGGTCCACTAGTCTCCGGGCACCGTCTGGGGTAGGGATAGCTAGTCCCATCCAACTGGGGTCTGACACCTAGCGGGTCTGCTGGTGCATCTCAAGACCCAAACATTGGCCGAGCTAAGCATTGGTCATTTTCAACCTCCACGCTTCTTGGTGGACCATCTCAAGCACATCAGACAATCAAATGTCCTAGGGTTTCCTTATATACACTTCGGGCCCTTGCCCGTATCCGGCCCTAATTCGGGCTACAGGGTCATCAAATTAATGCTGCCCTTCCAAAATTGTGCACGCCTAATAGTTCCAAGTTTCCAAAAATGTTTACTAGGAGTCCGAGAAATTCATGTCATCACCTAGCTAAGTTTCCATATATGCTAAGCATCTTGCAACGTCCTACATGTTGTCTAGCGTTATACGCTACCTTGGGTGAGGATTTCTATGTACCGACCATGGAACTCCACCCATGAACATTTTAGGACAACTTATATAATTTAAAGAAAAACAAGAATAACTTACAACAACTACTATATATACCTACGAGATTCATCAATAATTATTTATACATTGCATTTAGAATTTATTTCAATAAGAAGCAACTTATAAAGCATGGTAAGATAACCATAAATTCACAACGCACGAAATACTAAGCATGGTAACATATTTCATTATTTCAAAAATTAAAGAGGAATGAGCTAAGGATGGTCACTGAGCAATCATTCCTACAATTACATAAATCAATAAATTTACTTGCCATGGTTAGAGTTCTTCCTAAGTATCATCATGTCTCTATAGTTTTAGCAAGAACATTACCATAACTGAGACAAATATAGATCTATAGTTGCGACAATCTCTAAGACGAACATCAATCATATGATACAAGTTCAACTTATCTATAAGCATGCGATCGCGAATCAAAACAACACAACCTGAAACCAAGCATGTTAAATCCGAGCAGTCTACTTTTTCTCACCCTTGCCCTTGCTCGGCCGACTCAAGCAGGGTGACCCACTGTTCGGCCGAGTCCTCAAGGATGAACGAGCATGGTTGTGAAAATGATACGAGTGATAAATCCATAGATCTAACATATACGAACATAAAGCGATCTACGAGTTTCGAGACGAGCGAGGAAATTGAGAAAATTTTTGGCATGACCTTTCCCCTTTTTCCTCTACTCGGCCAGCCCTCAAGAATGCGAAATAAACACGTTTAAAACACAATATCATAGGAATACACAATGATTAAAGTTCTAATACGAAGAAACACATCGATCAGCAAGAACTCACGAGAGAAAATCTGATTTCAAATATTATCGGGCCGGCCACCCACCTCCCTTCAAAAACTATGCTAACCACTCACTTTGATTGGATCCCGAGGAAGCCTCGATGAAGACGAGCTCCGATCTCCTCGAGAGTCGACGCGAACTCGGCGCCGACAAGATCTCCCCTCTCTCCCTTTTCCCCCTTGCTCGGGCTGTGTACGGCTCCAAGATGAGCCGCACGGCTCATGATGAGGGATTATATTCTCTCATCCAAAAATGGCTCAAATGCCCCTCATATGACTTAACCTCAACTCAATTCGATCCGAATCCGATTCGGGCTCCGATTCAATCCGCACTCAAGAGTCTAACTCGACTTTAATAAACGTCTTATGCATAAAAGGAAATAACCATCGAGCTAATTTAAACTTCATATTCTCATGAGTCGAGTTATATCTTCTACTCGAGGCGATTCTGCGGCTCGACTCGACTAACCCCCGATCCGGTGCGCTGCACCAAAATAGATTTTTATATGAGGAAATTTTTGGGTCTTACACCACCCCTAGCCGTGTTGGGTTAAATGGGCACACTAGAGGGGGGGGTGAATAGTGTATTAAATATATCTTATCGCCCAATTCTGATTTTAATCATTTCTTACAACTTAGGCAATTCACACTTCAATATTTAATGCGAAAGCAATATGTAAGGCAATTAAGCAAATTCAAAATAGACAATGCAAACACAATTATTTACAGTGGTTCCGCCCCAATGCCTACTCCACTACCTAAGCATTGTGCTTAGGATTTCACACCCAAATTTTCTAAATTATGAGTAGCTTACAATTGAGGACTTTACACCAGAAAGACCCTATACTCACCTCGAAGGCACTTCCAAATCCGAAAGTATCCCACCTTCCTAACGTGTGAGCTTTCCCACCTCAATTCCTAAGATCTACTCGTAACTTAGATTACACAAGTGGCTTTACACCTTATACACCAAGGTAACCACTTACACACAAGACCACACACAAGGTCTTCTTACAAGATCAAGTAAATTTAAGTAAAAACAAATCAAAAACAACTCTATTACAAGAGGAGGAAGAAGAGAACTTATCACAATGAAAATACCTCTTGTTTTTTAGCCTAGCACCCTTGATGAACCCTTTAAAGAAGAACACTTGAAGATAAGGGATCAAGAGCTAGGTTTGAAGAATTTGATTAATTGAGAAGCTTGGAGGATGCTAAAGATCACTCTTTGAAGGTTAATGGCATCAATAGTTACCTAGGAGAGAGAGAGAGAAGGGTATTTATAATCCTCTGATCAAACGAGCGCATTTTTGCCCGTTGCCGACACCCGGTCGCTTACCGGTTGATCATTGATCGACTAATGGATTGACCATCCAAGTGACCGTGGCATTCTGCCACTTCTGGGTGCACTTCGGTCGACCGACCGGTCAACAAAATTGGCTACTACCAATTTGCTGCCACATTCGGTCGCATGAACGATCGAACGAATTGGCTACTACTAATTTTTGACCATCTTCGGTCGACCAAATCAGTCGACCGAATTGGCTACTGCCGATTTTTGACCATCTTCGGTCGACCGAATTGGCTACTGCCAATTTTTGACCATTTTCGATCGACCGAATTGGCTACTGCCAATTTTTAACATCCTTCGGTCGACCGAACCTGGATTGGAAAACTTCTTTTTAGATCTTCTCATTGTGCGCTTTGTTTTCTGGTTCCGTTCTTCAGTGTGCTCCAACTTGAAAGACTTTCCATGTATTCTTTTGATTTGTCCAAGCCATCTTTGGTGCACGCATTGGTTTGAATCAAGATCGATGTCGCAAGACGTGAAACTTGACTTGTCATTTATCAATCCTGCAAGCTTCATACTTCAAGAACTTGGTTAAACATATTTGGTTTGTTATCATCAAAATAGTCATGAAGAGAATAGAGCATGAAGGAAAAACCTTTGCCCAACAATCTCCCCCTTTTTGATGATGACAAACCATTGACGATAAAGAGCAACAAAAATTCTATATGTAATGTATTCGTCAATTAGGCATGAGTTTATAAGTGGATATATGAGAGCATTAAAAGATGATATATGAGAGTATTAAAAGATGATGTATACATATTGTATTTAGTGCTCCCCCTATCATCACGCATATATATCTTTTTTAACTCTCCCCTTATCATCATGCAAACCTATAAACATTAACATGTTAACTCTCCCCCTTTTGTCATCCATCAAAAAGAATAGCAAGATACTTGCAGATAAGAAGTTTCTAATACAAATATAAAGTTGATCAAGCAAAGTGTAGTGTTGATACAAGTCCACAAAATGCATAACATTAAACATCAGAGGGACTAATCATCCTCAGGTGGTGGAGGTGGTTGATGCAACTGATAGTATTGCCACATCTCATCCACCCGACCATACATCACATCAACCCAACGATACTCATCGATCCGTTGGTCGTACTCGTCTAGACGTTCTTTTGTGCCTCTGTTCCATTCCACTTGGTCGATATGAAACTAAGCAAAACGATGCTCTAGATCACCCAGACGCTCAATGGGAGTGTCGGTTGATGAGCTTCCAGCAGCATCTCCCGCCTCCATGACTATGTCATGATCAGTGTGCTCTGCAGGTTCCTCTCGCACTCTTTTACCGCGCTGATTTTCAAGAATTTTCATTCGGTTGAGAGAGGATGAATCTATTGCTTTGGGCATAGGATCTATTTTAAATCTAGATTTGTTTACCCCAGCAGCATAGATAAAGTGAGAGATCACCGAGGCATAGGGTAGGGCTTGCTTCTTTGAGGCATGGACATCCGCTATGTAGAAAAGCATAAGATCAGGAACGTTTATGGGTATACGGGACATAGCAAAGAAGAGTACCCTAGTATTCATACTGGTTACCTCGTCATAGTGTCCTTCTCTATGAAGAATATTATATGCAATGATAAGATGCATGATCCTAGCAGAGGTTGACAGTTTGATGCTTTGAGTATGAAGCATCCCCTGATAGTCCTCAGGACAGATGGCTGAAATGACTTCATGACTAGGAAAATCCTCATGAAAGAGGTGTGTGGACATCTTATATATTGATCTTCCTAGCAAAGGAAACCCAAATGCATCTCTAATGGCTGATTCGGTGATTACTATGGATTTGCCCGAAATTTTAGATCTGAGAACTAGTGAATCACCTAATCCAGCCTGATCTATCACGAGGTTGGAGAAAACTATTTTTATCAAGATGGGACATACTGGTACTTGCTTCCCTATATACTCTACCCATCCCAGGTTTGCAAGTTTACCTCCAATGTCATACTGCTCTACGTCACTTAAGTTAACTGGACGAAACGATAAGATAGCTCTGTCCACAAACCTAGGGGCTCTAGTCTTGCCTATAGCGGTCAAAAGATTATCGGGCAAGCTTGGAAGCTTTGTCTTGGGTGCCATTCTGCAAGACAATTAGGATGATGCGTAGATAATTAGCTTTGATGAGTAATGCATGCTCTTAAAGCAAGGAAAAGAAACACTTTTAAGATCAACATAGATTCGTACAAGACCTCCTTTTCAAAAAAAAATTTGAATTTGAACATTAAATCTCAATGTGTGAGTCCACTAATAAAAAATAAAAAATAAAGGATAGGATCCAAAACAAAAAAAATGAAATGGGTCACAAATAAAATAGCAAACATAAGTTTGAATAATTAATATTCTCCTCCCAACAGAAGGCTTTTGTTTTGGCAAGATGAAGATGAGAAATTTTAATTAACAAATGTAAAGATATCTATAAAAAAAATTTGAAAAAAAAAACAAAAAATGTTAAGAGTAAAAGTATCTCATGAAAGAAAACAAACTTTTACTTACGCAAAAACCATAAGAGATTTGATTTTTCTTCCATAGAACTTGTTTTTTGAAGTAAAAATACTAAGGAAAGATGAAGGGAAGATGAACCATGATTTTTATGAGTGAATCTAGACGTAGAGAGAAGGGAAGATGAAAAATCCACTCAACATTATGAACTAACTCATGTATGATAGCTAAAAGTTGAGTCTTTAACCTTAGAAGAGAAGAAGAAACCTTAAAACCAAGGAGTGGCCGGTTCAAGTGATCAAGGAAGCCCTAGTTTTGGGCTTAAAAGCTTGGGTTGAAGGGCTGAGAATAAAACAGTTGGCCAAATGGGTGGACAGGATCAATTTCTGTCCGCCGGTCGATCGGGCTGTCGCATGTCGTGCGATCGCTCGAGCTGCAATAGGTTTTCTTAAGCCCCAAAAAAATTGTTTTTGAGAGATCTATATATTGAAACTTTATGAATTTTTTTCTGCATGAACTAGGTTTCATAAGGATTCCAAAAAGTCAAGAGTCACTCAAAAAGGATGTCTCTACAATTTTCTATAAAATCTACAAGTTCTCATTGGCATTTTTGTAAATGTAAGTCATTTTGTCAAACGTTTTCAGATTTTGTCCAAACTTTCTTGATACCAAAATACGATTATTTAAAGCATGTATATTAAGTTTGAGACAAAGATAATGTCATTTGGTCAAAATTTTACCTTAGCACGATTTCATTCAAAATAGGCATGAAAGCATGAAAATGGCTAAGTATCAAATTTTACTATCTACTCATGTATTCTCAAATTTAGGTACATAAATATCTAACATGAATGAATCTAAGTATATTGATCATGTTTGGGCTTAAAAGGAATTTTCTATGTTCATTTTTCATCCTATCTTGATTTCAACCAAAAACTCATTTTTAAGATATCGCTCAAGATATCAAAATCATTTTTAGAAATGATTTCAATAAAAGAATAATGGAAACGATATTAGAAATGAAATCAAAATAGTATGCACAAAGTTTCATTTGAAGTTTTCGACGAAAAATCAAAGTATCGGAAAGATATTTCAAGAGGATGATACTTTGCATTTTTGAAATCCAACTTCAAAATTCCATTATAAATCCGATTCTTGATGAAATTTTTACTGAATAAACTAGATTTGTCAATGAAGATGCAGTTTTAACAATCAGTTAAAAATGATTTTTCTACATTTTTCTAGAAATAACTGAAATGCCGAATTTTAAAAGGCATTTCCGTAATTTTCAGTTATTTTCAAAAAGTGTTTTGTTTTCATTCTAACTTTTATGACACCAGATAATGGTCATGCCAAGAGTGTATGTCAAGTTTGAAATGAAAATTATGTCCTTAAGTCAAGATATCAACCTAGCATGGTTTCATTCAAACCTAAACTAGTTATCTGTAAGACCCAAAAAATTCCTAATATAAAAATCTATTTTGGTCCAATGCACCGGATCGGGGGTTAGTCGGGTCGAGCTACGAAATCGCCTCGAGTAGAAGGTAAACTCGACCCATGAAAATATGATGTTTAAATTAGCTCAATGGTTATTTCCTTTTATGCATAAGATGTCTTATTGAAGTCGAGTTCGACTCATGAGTGCGGATAGAATCGGAGCCCGAATCAGAATCGGATCGAATCGAGTAGAGGCTAAGTTATAAGAGGGGCAATTGAGTCATTAGTGGATGAGGGAATATAATCCCTCATCATGAGCCGTGCATCTCATCTTGGAGCCGCACACAGCCCGAGCAAGAGGGAAATGGGAGAGAGAGGGAGAGAGGGGAGATCTTGTCGTCGTCGAGTTCGCGTTGACGCTCTAGGAGATCAGAACTCGTCTTCATCGTGGCTTCCTCAGGATCCAATCAAGGTGAGTGGTTAGAATGCTTATGAGGGGAGGCGGGTAGCCGACCCTAGTAGTTTGAAATCGGATTCTTTTCGTGAGTTTTTCTTGCCGATCGACGCGTCTTCTCGTGTTAGAACTTTAATCGATATGTATACCTGTCATTTTATGTTCAAATCGGATCTATTTCATGTTTTTGAGGGCTGGCCGAGTGAAGGAAAAAGGGGAAAGGTCATGTCGAAATTTTCCCCAATTTCCTCGCTCGTCTAGTGACTCGTGGGTCGCCTTATGTTCGATATGATTTAAACCTTTAGATTTATGCTTGTATTGTTGCCGCAACCATGTTTACTATCCCTAGGGGACTCGACCGAGCAGGTTATTACCCTGTTTGAGTCGGCCGAGCATTGGAGAGGGTTGGAAAGTGGGGACTGTTCGGATCGATACGTTGGACCTCACGTTATGTCGTCTTAATCCCTACTTCCATGCTTAGTGTTAGGGTTAATTTTTATTACATGATTACTGTTCATCTTCGTAGTTGATAGCAAATTTTAAATCTATATTCTCATGAGTATGGTAATGTTCTTGCTAATGCTCATATGGACAGGATTGTTATGGTACATGCTTCAAAGGAAAGGTTTATTTAATTTTCAGATATTATGCCTAATTGTTGCTATGTTTATTGCATGTTTCTTATTGCTTTATTTAGTGAAATTATCCTCTTCAATTCGGCTTGTACATGAAAATTTATGCTCATGATATATTTGGTAAGTGGTGTTATTAATAGTAGACCGCGTACTCATCTATATTTGGTACGTTCTAACAACATTAGAAAGAAAGGTCTTGGTACCTTGTTATGACATTCAACTTAGAAACAAGTGTAATTGCTAGGTACTACACCTAGGGATAGTCAACGGATTTCAACATCCAAATAAGGTGACCCGAGGGGGTAGGGTCGGATATGGGCAATGCCTGAAAAGCAAAACATAAAAAAATATGCACAACTTGATTTCGGTTGTGGTTGTGTTGGTCTACTGACCAGTGTCATTAGCCAAGCGGCTACCACACTACTCGGCGGTTTTATGGGGTCTTGAGATTGCACCAGCGGGCCCGCTAGGTGTTAGACCCGAGTGGCGGAGGGTCTTGAGATTTCGTCAGTGGGCCACGCTGATGGTAGACCCGAGTTTGGTGGGACTAGCTATCCCTAATCCGGAGGATTCCTGAGGCTAGTGGCCATCTTAGTCGACGGATCCGAGGCATGATAATTCATAGTTGAGAGGCCCTTATGGGCTGGTTGTGAATAGGCCGATCGGCCTGGTTTCATAGAGGGGAGAATCGAACCTTCCTTATGTGGTGTGATCTTATTTTTAGTTCCTTATATGTGTTTTTTGCCGAGGTTTTTAGTGGAGGTTCGAAAGAACCGCTCACTAAGTTCCTCGTGAACTCAGGGTTTATTTATTGTTGATTTGCAGAGCCTGACCAGTGAGGTACGACTTAGTGGCATGGCACGCAGAAGAGTAGGCGTGGGGGCTGATCTCATAGCTAGCAATTTGTTAGTCATAGTCGTGTCTAGTAGAGTCATGTTAATGCACTGTGTTATTTATGTAAAACGTTGTGATGTTTCTTGAAAACTTTTGGATGTTTTCTTAAAACTTGTGATGTTTTTGAACTTGGTTTGATCAAATTGATTTCAAACAGTTAATAAAGTTGGTATTGTTGTTTCTGTTTATGACTTCGATGTTATTCTGGTTATATTTCTATGAGTGTTGATCAGTGCATTGGGTAGGCTTCGGGGTACTGATCTGTACCCTGGCCGGTCACGCGTACCCTTAGTCGGGGCGTGATATTATCATAGAACTTGCTAAGTGTCAATCTTATAATTTACTCATGGTTTTTCAAATTTAAACTCATGGACACCTAACATGAGTAAATCTAAACATGTTCCTCAAATATGGATGGAAAATAAGACATCTAAGTCAATTTGTTGACTTGGGTCAACTTGGTTCACAAGAGGTTATCATGAAATAGCATCTATGTCATTTTATCCATATCCCATATGAGTTTTTCATTCTAAGTGCATGGAAACATGTCATACCTATTCCTAAACATGTTTATGAAGTTTGGACTTAAAATGAAGTGTCCAAGTCGATTTGTTGACTTGGGTCAAACTTTTCCAAGTTTAAGTCCCCTAAAGTGATCTAGTTATCACCTTGTTCATCTACACATGAATTTTCAAGTTTAAACACCTAGAATCATATCATGTGTATCTAAACATGTTTATTGGGTGTTTACTCAAAATGAGGTCTCTAATAAGGAATTTCAACCTAGTCCAATTTCATTCAATATCAATATCATGAAATTGACTAGTTATCATGATTTTTCCTACTCATGAAAATTCAAACATTTATTAAGCAAAATCAATCATGAGTATATAGAGACATCATTAAAGCATGAATATTCAAGTATTATATTAAGATTTTTGCAGAAACGAACTCATACCTCATTCTTGGAAAATTTTACCAAACTTGTCTTTTTCTTTCCAATTTCTAAAGCCTTCCATTTTTATCATAACTTGCAAGCAATATTCATTAGTACGATAATGAGAATATAATTACTAGGAAGTTATCAAACTAAGTAGCAAAGAGGGGGATCAATTATCGATATCAAAATCTACTTTGCTAAATAGTTTCAAATTCGTTTCAAAATGAAATCGAGTGATATCAAAACGAATTTTTAAGAGATCACAAGTGAAATATAAATGAAAACATGATCTAACCCTTCCTATTGGTTGAAAACCGAAAGGCCACAATGAGCCTACGATTTAAAACCGTAAGGTCGCATGAGCCCGTTATAGGCTATATAGGTATCCGAAGAGACCGGGAATCACAAATCAAAAATCAAAAACAATTTCCAAAGAACTCTTTAGCAAGAGCGGGGAGAACAACTCAAATTAAACATGTATCACAACTCCAACTTAAATAAAATAAACCAAAGTAAGGAGATGATACAAAGTATACCTAGATGCCAATTTCCATACCTATGGCACCATGATGGTTTGAAGTTGCAACCAAGGAATGATACTTCATTTAAGTCCATGGTCAACTTCAACTCTTCACTTCTCTTTACCCTTGTGTGGTAGCTCCCCCTTTAAAAGAAAATGAGACTTTTGGTACCCAAATGGTTTTGGGTCCTTGGGGGTTAAAGGGCTTAGGAACCCTAAGTGTCTTTGCTACACTTGGATTTATCTTAAAAGCGCAATCATAAATGACATGCCCGTAAACACCACAACAAAAACAATGTCCATTAAATCTTTTCTTTTCATTTTTCTTATGGACATGAGGCATAATGTTAGGATGATTAGCATGAAAGATATGATGAGCATGAACATTTTTAAAGAAAACAATTTACTTTTGAGGTTTCCTAAATGAGACATTTTGATTTTTAGAATTAAGAGAAGAAGTATTAACTTTTCTACTCAAAATCAACATTTCATTATTCAAATCATTCATAGATTTATGCAAAGCATGCAGTTGAGTTTTCAACATATTATTTTCATTCTTTAACATGTCATTTTTATTTTTCAATTCCTTAGTGTCAATACTTAAAACATCATGGCATGGATTAGAGACACTAATTTTTAGTTTCTCATTGTTTAGCATCATGAAAATGAGAGCTAAGAGTCAAGTTTTCCTTCTTTAATTTTTTATTTTCTTTATCATTTTTAACCATCAAGGCATACTAGATGAATTAATACTACACTTTTTGTTATCATGACTAGAAGAAGAAGAGTGTACCTCATCATTAGTATTCATGAGGCAATCTTTTGAATTAGCTTCATAGCCATGGTAAGAGGATGCTTCATTCGAATAGGATGATGATGTGGTAGCGTTTGACCTCTTCTTTGCCTTGTTCTTCATAGAAGGATAATTTTTCTTCGCATGCCTCTTTCCCTTGCATGCATGACACACTACCTTCCTTTTTCGGCTCTTAGAGCTACTCCTTTGACGAGAAGAGCTATGAGCATCAAAATCAAGATTAGTGGTAGGTGAATAACCATTGTCATCACTACCTTCATTAGACGTGCCAATCTCTTCGGTCTTGGCATAATCATATAGCATGTTTAAAGTTGCCCAAATATCAAAAGTCGAAGTACAATGCATGACTTTTTCAAAGATGTTATTTTCCAAAGAACAATATATGCAATTTGTTGCCTTAGCATTTAATTCAAACTTATTAATTTGTTCTTGGGTCCATGCATCCATATTTTCCTTAGGTTCTATGTATTTTGACTTTACCATATTAAAAACACCTAAACCTTGAGTCTTTAGGAAAGTGTACATTCTACTCTTCCAAAGACCAAAGTTAGACTCATCGAACCTAGGAGGTGTAGACGCTACCAACTCTAGTGCCATTTTTGGATCGAGACTAGATGTAGATGAGATGGTGAAATCTCAAACTACGACCTGCTCTGATACCAATTGTTAGGTGAAATGGTCACACTAGAGGGGGGGGTGAATAGTATATTAACTAAATCTTATCGTGTAATTCCGATTTTAATCATTTCTTATAACTTAGGCAATTCACACTTCAATATTTAATGCGAAAGCAATAAGTAGAGCAATTAAGCCAATTCAAAATAGACAATACAAACACAATTATTTAAAGTGGTTCGGCCCCAATGCCTACTCCACTACCTAATCACCATGCTTAGGATTTCACACCCAAATTTTCTAAATTATGAGTAGCTTACAATTGAGGACTTTACACCGAAAAGACCCTACACTCACCTTGAAGGCACTTTCAAACCCGGAAGTATCCTGCCTTCCTACTAAGTAAGCTTTCCCACTTCAATTCCTAAGACCAACTCCTAACTTAGATTACACAAGTGGTTTTACACCTTATACACCAAGATAACCACTTACACACAAGACCACACACAAGGTTTTCTTACAAGGTCAAGTAAATTTAAGTAAAAACAAATAAAAAACAACTCTATTATAAGATAAGGAAGAAGAGAACTTATCACAATGAAAATGTCACACCCAACTCAGGGTGCGCAAGACCGGCCAAGGTACGAGTCGGTACCCCGAAGCCTATTCTATGCACTGACTAACAACTCACAAAAACATAAACAGAACACATCAAGTAATGACTAAAACAAACAATAACAACTTTATTAAAAGTTCAAAACCAGTTTGATCACACCAAATTCTAAAACACCACAAGTTTCAAATAAACATCCGAAAGTTTTTCCAAATAAAACATTATACAGTTTTTACAAAATTAACCCAGTGCATACATCAGACTCTAACAGACACGACTATGACTAATTACTGCCAACTATGAGATCTGCACCCACGCCTGCTCTGCTACGCGCCATGCCACCAAACTGTACCTCACTGGTCGGGCTCTGCAAAACAATAATAAAGGAAAACTGTGAGTTCACGAGGAACTCAGTGAGCGATTCTTTCGAATATCTACTTAAAACCTCGGCAATCACATATATAAGGAATCAATGTAAAATCATATACCATATGTAATCAGTGTGCCAGAATAGATGAATGGATGAACCGGCCTCTCGGGCCCATATCCATGATGGAAGCTCGGCCAATAATGGGCTAAAGTATATATGGAAGGTTTGGTTCTTCCTCTACTTAACTCGGCCGGTCGGCCTACTCAAACCAGCCCCTACGGGCTACTCCTTTAGAAACGATTATAATTCGGATCCGTCAACTAGGATGGTCACTAGTTTCGGAGATCCTTCGGGTTAGGGATACCTAGTCCCACCCACTCGGGTCTATCGTCAGCGTGGCCCACTAACAAAATCTCAAGACTCTCCGCCACTCGGGTCTAACACCTAGCGGGCCCGCTGGTGCAATCTCAAGACCCTATAAACCACTGAGTTGTGTGGTTGCCATTCGGCTATTCACACTTCTCAGTAGACCATCAACCACAACCCAAAACCAGGTTGCGCAAGTATATTATTATGCTTTTCGGGCATTGCCGATATCCGACCCCTTACCCTAGGGTCTCACTGTTTCCTTAAATGAAGAACCTAGTGAGTATATCTTGTATCCAGGTTAAATGTTACTACTAGTCATCTAAACCATTCTTCCTAGAATGAGCGAACTTGCCGACTATGAAGGCACTCGGCCTACCATTGTCACATCACTTACCAAATTAGTCATGGGTAGCAACATCATGAAGAAACCAAATTTAAAGAGGTAACAATTTAGTGATTAAACCAATATGGGACATACACTAAGCATAGTAACAATTAAACATGATATGAGCAATTAAATGAAACCTTTCTTGAATAGATATACCATATGAGCATTGGTAAGAACATTTCCAAAATGATAATGTGGATCTATCATGAACAATTCATAGCATGAATATGAATTAACATCGAAAGGAAAGATATGAACAACTACTCGAAATCATTCGTTTTCCCCTCTTTACCCTTGATCGGTCGAAGCTTGAGCAAGGTAACCCTTGCTCGGCCAAACCATCTAGGTGGGAAGGGGCTGGAAATTTTGCATTCTAACAAGTTGAACAATAAACATAAAATTTAAGTTTAATCTAACATTAAGCATGAAAGTGTAAGTTAAGGCGATATAACAAGGGATCCAACAATTCAATACAAATAGCCCAACTTTTCCCCCCCTTTCTACTGCTCGGCCAACTTGAGCAGGGTGAGAACCATGCCCGGCCGAACCCCTAGGGGTGGTGGACTTGGTTGCGGCATCAACACGAGTATCAATCCAAAAGCCAAAACAAGACGAATACAAGACGATACGCGAGTTGCGAAATGAGCGAGGAAATTGGGGAAATTTTGGCATGACCTTTCCCCTTTTTCCTCGATCGGATGGAGGAGAAACACCAAAACAAGGAAATTGGATAGCCCTTAAAAATGAGAAATTGACATGATTACAAACACGAGATCATAGTATGAACAACGATTTAAAGATCTAGCATGGAGAAACACCTCGATCGGCAAAACTCGCGAAGAAAAACTCCGATTTCAAAACCTATGGGGCCGGCCACCCGCCTCCCCTCAAAATCTACTCTAACCACTCACCTTGATCGGATCACGAAGAAGCCTTGATGAAAATGAGATTCCGATCTCCTCGAGCGTCGACGCGAACTCGGCGCCGACAAGATCTCCTCCTCCTTCTCTCCCTTTCTCCCTCTTGCTCGGGCTGCGTGCGGCTCTCTCTTTGAACCGCACAGATGTCTTAGGTGAGGGGTTTTATTCTCCTCATCCAATGACCTATTTACCCCTAGCTCTTTTGACTTAACTTTCACTTGATTCGATCCGAGTCCGATTCGGGCTCCGATCCTATCCTCACTCATGAGTCGAACTCGACTTTAATAAGACATCATAAGAAAGAAAGGAAATAACCATTGAGATAATTTAAACTTCATATTTCCGTGGGTCGAGTTATACCTTCTACTCGAGGCGGTTCCGTGGCTTGTCCCGGCTAACCCCCGATTTGGTGCGCTGCACCAAAATAGATTTTTATATTAAGAAATTTTTGGGTCTTACATTATCAACATGTCATCTAGAATTTCAATTTGAGATTGTCCTTCATTTGAATCTCCACCAATTCCATCTCCTACATTCAAAAGCCATTTGCTGAATTCTTCAACATAAGTTAATTCAGTTGAGCCTACGGAAAGTCTCAAGTTCTTAGTCAATTTGAAAACTTTGCAATACGACCCAAATCAAGCAAATATGACCAAAGATATGAAGAATTAATTGCAGCATGAACAATGTCTTGTCTTGTACCTTTAGGTATGACGATCAATATTTGCCTAAAATCACCACCTAACACAATAACTTTCCCTCCAAATGGAAGACCAGTATTATAATTTTTAGAATATCTAATAATGTCTTTTAAACATATGTCCAGTGCTTCAAAACAAAACTTGATTACCATGGGTGCTTCATCCCAAATAATTAATTTTGTCATGTTTATCAATTTTGCATGAGCACTACTCTGTTTGATGTTGCATGTAGAGCTTTTCATTAATAGATATCGGAATTTTAAATCTCGAATGAGTCGTTCTTCCATTTGGCAACAATAATGAATCAATTCCTCTTGAAGCTACATTTAAAACAATAGAGTGAAAAAGTAAATTTATATAAATTTCATAATTTATATTAATTTCATAATTTCAAATTTTCAAAATTTGTTTAATTAATATAATCAAATAAATGTGAAAATTAGAAAATTAACAATAATTAATTAGCCATTAAACCGGCTATATTTGAAAAATAATCATAGTTAATTATATGGAAATTTAGCATAATTAAATTATTTTAAAAAAATGAAATTAATTATTTTTAACATTAATAATAATTGAAATTAATTTAATTGACAGATTATATATATAAATTATTTTTGGAGGGAACCTGGATTCATGTGGAAACGACACATGTCCATAGAAAGATGTATTTTATATAATATATAAGAATAAGATGAGATTTGAAAATTAAACATTTAAAATTAAAAGTTAAATTCAATAATTAAAAAATAATTAATAAGATTCAAAATTAATAAAACTTGAAATTAAGTAGACATAATTAATAAGATTCTATATTAAAAAAATTCAAAATTGAGAAAACATAATTAAATATATTCGAAATTTTGTAATTAAGATGACATAATTAATAAGATACAAAATATGGAAATAATTAATATTGATTTCGAAAATTAGTAAAATTTGGAATTAATTAAAATAGAAATTAACGAAATTAAACATGCATAAAATGGTGAGATAATAATGACATGTGGAAGCGACACGTGTTCATTAAGAACCGTGTTTTATATAAGATATGTTTCATATAGAAATTTGGGAATTAAGCATTTAAAATTAAAAATTAAACTCAAAAATTCAAAAATAATCAATAAGATTCGAAATTAAAAAAATTCAAAATTAAGCAGACATAATTAATAAGATTCTATATTGATAAAAATTTATATTGATTTTAGCAAACATGATTAAATATATTCAAAATTTTGGAAATTAAGTAGATATAATTAATTAGATAGGAAAATTAATAAAATTAGAAATCAACCAACATAAAAAAAATATATAAAGACGTTTTTTTTTTCGATCTTTATAGTATAAACAAAATTATTCACTACCCAACGTATTCGTTTATCAATTCGAGATTAGATTGTTTGATTTTAAATATAGATAATAATCCATTTTGGTCAAATATTGTTCTTATTTTTTTATAGATATATGAGAATCAATTACACCCTAAAACTATTCTTCATAAATAGAAATTTAACTTTTAATTATATTCTCAAACTATATTCAAAAACTCATTTAAGTACACATGACGGAATTAGCAATATGTGACACCCCAACTCAGGGTCACGTGACCGGCTAGGGTATAGTGCCTATACCCCGAAGCCTAACCATGCACACGCCAAATCAAATAATGTAGCGGAAAGAAAACAACAAGTTTTATTTGAAAGGAAATGCGAACCAATATCAAGTTTAGTTTAATAGCTCAGAAATGAAAAGTGCGGAAATATGATTAAGTCCAACAGTTCAAAAGTTCAATCAAATAAAATCTGAAATAAATGACATAAATGCCATCAGGGCTACAACTCGAAATCAAGTTAATAGAATGACAACTACCAAAAGACTCGACTACGACCCTAACTAGGAATGCTATGACATCCAGCGTCTCCTTTGCCCTCCAGCGACGCCAAGTGCATCCAACCCACCTCGTCGGTCAGGCTCTATAAAACAAAAATCACATGACAATGGGTGAGTTCAAAGAACTCACCGAGCAGTTTTACCCACCCTCACAAACAAATATCACAAAGATAACATAAATAAGCTATATCTCTAAAAAGGCAACGACACAAGGTGTGACTAGCTACTAGGCCAACAGGTCATCCATGCCCACGGCATCTAACTCTTCAAAGAGGTGCATCAGGCCGAAGCCCTACCATACCCGAAGGCAACATCACCAATAAAATGTGCATCGGGTCGAAGCCCCCCTACCATGCCGAAAGGCAACATCACTATCAAAGAGGTGCATCGGGTCGAAGCCCTACCATGCCTAGAGGCAACATCACCATCAAGAGGTGCATCGGGTCGAAACCCTACCATGCCTACAGGCAACATCACCATCAAGAGGTGCATCGGGTCGAAGCCCTACCATTCCCAAAGGCAACATCACCATCAAAGAGGTGCATCGGGTCGAGACCCTACCATGCCTAGAAGCAACCACAATTAAAGGCCCTCCGAACTTATCCTGCAGGATGGAAATTGGCATCCAACCATCCAAGCGTAGCCCGTAACCCGGCCCGTAACCAATCAAGATTCTCCTACGGTGTCCTGGGGGTGTCCTCATTATGAAGCGTCTCAACACTCCAAACCCGACCCCTAACCCTTAGACCCATAATGTCATGAACCCGTGTGGTTTTATTTAATGAATACCTTATAAGTTTGTTCATAACAGATTATGCTTACCCTTAAACCCAATTTTAATTATAGAATTAAAATTTAGATCATCTCAAATAGGATTTTGTTTTAGGTTACTGTTCTTCCCAGAACTGCTGTGTCTGACCCGAATCTAGTCTCCAAAGTGTGTCCTATATTTCCAAACTATATTTTCTGGTCGAAACGATAAGTTACACTTAAACTAAGAATCAAGCATTAAGATCAAGAACCCTTAATTAGTCATTATCAAGATCTTAATCTTACCACATGATTTCTACCCAAAATCACTGATTTAATCCTAAGCATGCAATCCACAAATCAAGAAACCAAATTGGGAGAATAAATCATGATTTGCACATCAAGAAAACATGGCAAGAACTCGAAGAAAATCCAAGAACATGGCATAAATACCGAGCCATCACGAACGGCTACAAAAATCTGATTAAAATCCTGAAGAGAGAGGGTAAACCACTCACCTAATTAAGGAAGGGATTGGAGACGAGAATCCAATCGACGGCCTCCAATTCCGGCTTCGAAATCTGGCGGCGCAACCCCAAAGAAGAGAAAGCAAGGTGTCGGCTCACTCCAAGCCGCCGGCTTGGAGAGAGGGAGAGAGTTGAAGAAGAGGGCGGCTCGGCTTCCCATGGCTTGGCTCCAAAGGGAAAGAAGAGAGGAAGAGGGGAGGAAGCTGGCGGCTCGGCACGGCTCCTCTCGGCTTGGCTCCAAAGGGAAGGAAGGAAGAGAGGAAGAGGAAGCAGGCGGCTCGGCTTGGATCTAGGTGATGGCGGATCTAAGGAGAAAAGGGAAAGGGGCTGGCGGCTTGGCTTGGCTTGGCTTGGCTTGGCTTGGCGGCTGGCTCCCTTTCTCAACTTTTTAGGTGGCTCCAAAAATAGGAGCCACAAGCCATGAGTGAGGGTTCTATACTCCCTCTTCAACCCTAACTCGTTAAACCCTTAATCCACAGCCCGCATCCACCTTAAGCCAAAACCAAAACCCGCTAACCCGATAGACTTAATTAATTTAATTAAACTTGTTCTAATAAATCACAAGCAATTAATTAATTACATCCACATGAACACAATTAACAATTATGCACACACAATATCAAACTAAATATTGTCAACCACTCAAGCCTAATTTCATAAATTCAAAAATTCATATCTTACTTACCCGAGCTCACAAGCTCACTGCAGACCATGAGTCGACTCGGCTCGACCACAAACTAGTTTGGCAAACACACATAAGGAGAAAGAAAAAATAATAATAAACTTAAATATCTGGGATATTACAATCCTCCATCCTTAAAGAAAATAAGGACTCACCACAACATCAAACAATGAAGGATAACACTCCCTCATATCCTGCTCCACCTCCCAGGTGGCCTCCTGGCCGGAATGGTGCTCCCGTCTGACCTTAACCAAGGGGATCTCCTTGGACCTCAACTTTCGAATATGCTAGTCTAACACCTCAACTGGACGCTCCTCATATGAGGCTGCTGAATCCACCTCCACTGCGGTTGGCTCGATTACATGGGACTCGTCCCGAATGTACTTCCTCATCATAGACACATGGAACACTAAATGTACTCGATCGATACTAGGAGGTAGGGCCAACTCATAGGCCACAGCTCCCGTGTGCCTGAGAATAGGAAACGACCCAATTAACCTAGGGTTTAGCTTTCCTTTCTTACCAAACCTCACCACCCCTTTCATAAGGGAATATCCTTCCTTAAATCGGCCTACAGGTGACCTGCATCTCCGCCCATACAACGCCTCGAAGGAGCCATCTCAATGTTGCTGACACACCAGGCACTTAGACAGAAACTCGGCCACTTCCCTTCTCATGCTTTTCCACCAATAATTCTGTCTGAGATCTTAGTACATCTTCGTGGCTCCCAGATACATAGTATAGGTAGATCGATGAGCCATCTCCAGTACCTGCCTGCGAACCTCGGCCATATCTGGTACTACTATTCGGTTCTTAAATCTTAGAACGCCCTCCAAGTCCACTCTGAATCCATTATCTGCATCTCCTCTCCTGGCCAGATCCTTAGTGAGTGCACAAAAAATCATCCTCCTCCTGCACTGCCCGCAGCATGTCCACCAATGTGGACTGCACTCTCAAGTGGGCCACCAGCGCACCAGAATATGATACTGACAAGACTACTCCTCCATCTAAGCATAAGGCCAACTCCTGAGCCAACGGCCTCCTCTTGACCGCCAAATGTGTTAAACTGCCCAGAGACTTCCTACTCAAGGCATTAGCCACCACATTAGCCTTCCCTAGATGGTACTTGATCGTGTAGTTATAGTCCTTCTACAGCTCAAGCCATATTCTCTGCCTCAAGTTCAACTCCTTCTAGGTAAGCAAATACTTGAGGCTCTTATGATCAGTGTATATCTCATGAGCCTCGCCATAAAAGTAGTGACGCCGCAGCTCCAATGCGAACACCACCACGGCCATATCAAGATCATAGGTTGGATAATTCTTCTCGTGAACCTTCAACTGCCTGGAGGCATAGGCTATCACTCTACCATTCTATATTAGCACGCACCCAAGCTGACTCGGGCGGCATCATAATAAACTACAAAAACTCCTGATCCCGAGGGCACTACTAAGGCTGGCGCCGACGTTAAGCGGTACTTGAGCTTTAGAAAGCTCTCCTCGCACTTACTGTCCAATTCGAGCTTGACCTTCTTCTGGGTCAGGCGGGTCAATGGCGCCACAATCCTGGAGAAATTCTCCACAAACTTTCTGTAATAACCTGCCAACCCCAGAAAACTGTGGATCTCTGACTGTCACGCCCCGACTCAGGGTACGCGTGACTGGCCAGGGTACTTGTTGGTACCCCGAAGCCTACACTATGCACTGACCAACAACTCACAAAAACACAACCAGACTGATAGTGAAATCGTAAACAAAGCAATAGTACCAAACTGTATTAACTGTTTGAAAATAGTTTAACCAAACCAAGTTCGAAACGCCACAAGTTTTAAAATAAACATCTAAAGGATTTTCAAAGAACATCTCAATATTTTACAAAACAACACAGTGCATACACACAACTCTACCGAGACACGACTACGACTAATAACTGCCAGCTACGAGATTTGCACCCACGTCCGCCCTACAATCGCACCATGCCATCAAGCCGTACCTCGTTGGTCGGGCTTTGCAAAACAACAATAATGAAACTGTGAGTTCACGAGGAACTCAGAGAGCGGTTCTTTCGAACCTCCACTTAAAACCTCGGCAAGATAACATATATAACGTATGACACAAATAGGGAATTTAAATAAGATCACACCACGGAAGCTAATTAGTTTGCAAAGACAGAAGAATAGATGAAACGACCTCTCGGGCCCTTGTCCATTTCACTAGCTCGGCCACTAATGGCCTAAAAATATATATAGAAGATTTGGTTCTTCCCTCTACGTAACTAGCGGGCCCGTTGGTGCAATCTCAAGACCCTATAAATTGCTGAGTCGCGTGGTAGCCGTTCGGCTAATATCACTCCTCAGTTGACCATCTCAACCACAACTAGAACCAGGTTGTGCAAATTTTCCTGTGTTTTGCTTTTCGGGCGTTGCCCATGTTCGATCCTTCCCTTCGGGTCACACTACGAGGATATTGATATCTGCTAACCATCCCTAGGTGTAAAACCTACTAAGTGTACTTATCTCTAAGTTAAATGCCACAACTAGGTATTGAAACCATTCTCTATAAAATTGTTAGAACTTACCGACTATGGATAAGTACTCAGCTTACCATTGTCAACGACACTTGCCAAAAATAATCATGAGCAACATACATCATGTGAAAGACAAATAAAAGAGGTTAAATTCCATTAACTAAACCGATAAGGAACATGCAATAAACATAGCAACGATTAAACATAATATCTGAAAATTAATGAAACCTTTCCTTTGATTCGAGTACCATAACCATCCTATCCATGTATGCATTAGCAAGAACATTTCCAAAACCATGAGAATATAGATCTAAAGTTGCTATCAATTTCTAAGGTGAACAACAATCACATAATAAAATTTGAATCTAACACTAAGCATGTAAGTAGGAATCAAGACGACATAACATGAGACCCAACGTATAAATCCGAACAGTCCCGAATTTTCCACCCCTTTCCATTGCTCGGCCGACTCAAGCAGGGTAACACCCTGCTCGGCCGAGCCCTCTAACGAAGATGGACATGTTTGCAACAACAACACAAGCACCAATCCAAGATCTAAAACATAACAAACATAAAGGGATCCGCGACTTGCAAGATAGATGAGCGAGGAAATTGGGGAAAATTTCGGCATGACCTTTCCCCTTTGTCCTCCACTCGGCCAGCCCACAAAATGCAAAATAAATACATTTTAAAACATAATATCACAGGTATACACGTCAATTAAAGTTCTAACACGAGGAAACGCGTCGATCGACAAGAAACTCGCGAAAGAACCCCGATTTCAAAACTGCTTGGGTCGGCCAACCGCCTCCCTTCATAAACACACTAACCACTCACCTTGATCGGATCCCAAGGTGACCTCGATGAAGACGAGCTCTGATTTCCTCAAGCATCGACGCGAACTCAGCGCATACAAGATCCCTCTCGCTCCCCCTTCCTCTTGGGTTGCGTGCGGCTCTGCACTTGAATCACACGGCTGGCTCGGGTGAGGGGTTTTATTCCCCTCATCCAAAGACTCATTTACCCCCGATCACTTACTTACCTCCTCATGCCACTCCACCTAACTCGGATCGTGTCCCGACTCAATCCGCGAACTAAAACTCAAACCAAACTTGAGTCAACAAATATGCTCATCCACTCATTCACCAACATTTAGTTATGATTTAAATTAACTTTACTTGCTATTCGAGGCGATCACACGACTCAACCCAGCTAGCTCTCGACTCGATGGGCTACACCACGAAAAATTTTATATTAGGAAACCCCAGGTATTACACTAACACATTAGTCGGCCTCTTCTAGTTCTGAATCGCCTCCATATTTGCAGGGTCCACCTTTATTCCTTCCTTGGACACCACATTACTAAGAAACCCCATGCTCTCCAACCAGAACTTGCACTTGGAGAATTTGGCATACAACCTATGCTCTCTGAGAGTTTCCAGAACTACCCTCAAGTGCTCCGGATGCTCCTCCCTACTCCTGGAATATATCAAAATGTCATCAATAAACACAATTACAAACTTATCCAGGTATTCCTTGAACACTCGGTTCATCAGGTCCATAAAAGCTGCGGGTGCATTAGTCAGCCCGAAGGACATCACCAGGAACTCAAAGTGTCCATACCTTGACCTAAAAGCAGTGTTAGGGACGTCACTGTCCCGGATCCTCAACTGATGATACCCTGGCTACAGGTCAATCTTAGAGAACCATTGAGCTCCATGAAGCTAATCAAACAAAATCATCAATCCTGGGCAACGGGTATCAATTCTTCATTGTTACCTTGTTAAGCTGTCGGTAATCAATGCATATCTGCATCGATCCATCCTTCTTCTTTAGAAAGAGCACTGGAGCACCCCAAGGCGAAACACTGGGGCAAATCAAACCAAGATCAAGTAGCTCCTGCAACTGGGATTTCAACTCCCTCAACTTAGCTGCTGCCATCCGATATGGAGGAATGGAGATCGGCTTCACCCCTGGCTGCAAATCAATACAGAATTTGATCTCTCTCTCTGGAGGTAACCCTGGCAACTCCTCTGGAAACACATCAGAGAACCCGTATTCTACATGCATCATCCCGATGTCTCTAGCCGCACCTCCGCCTTCCTCTGCCACTGACACAAAGGCCAAAAATAACTGACACCCGCCAAAAAGTAACATTTGGGTCTTAAGAGCTGATATCGTCATCAACGGCTCACCCCTTCCTTCACCCTAAAAGGTAAACTGAGGCAACCCGGGCTTACTGAAGGTCACAATCTTAGTCTTGCAATCCACTGAGGCGAAATGGTCTGCCAACCAGTCCATACCTAATATCACATCAAGCTCTAACATCAGTAGGAGTGTCATGTCGGCTAACAACGCATGTCCACAAATGATAACCTCGCAGCCCTGAAATACTGTCTCTGCCATCGTCGAAACGCCCGTAGGCGTAGACACCACAAGAGGTAACTCGAGCACAGAATGTACCCCTACTAACTTAGCAGCAAACAAAACAGACACGAAAGAGTGCGTAGCACCCGGATCAAACAAGACATATGCAACTGCCAAACCAACAACAAGGTTGCTTGACTCTACTGTCCTGGACCACTAGCTCACTGGCCTCTCTGAACCACCCATGCAGCGGGCCTCTCTGAACCACTAGCTCACTGGCCTCCTCCTTGAGTCTGACCCTTCTGAGCTACGGAACCCACTAACATCGGTGTCTTTCCCCTGGTCTGATCAAGCTGCTGACTGACCTTGCCAGGATAATCCTGTCTGAAATGACCAACCTGTTCGCACCCAAAAGATGCCTCCGAGCAAAACCTCTCTGGTCCAACTCAACTCTGGTCACACACAATCATGGCCCTTAAGCATAAAGTCGCTCTACACCCATAATTTATATTTCCTGAATTCTAAGGGAAAGATCCACCAATCAATCCAAAATTTCAACTATAGGGGAAATTTACTCTCACACAACCCCTACAGATCCCTTCTACAAAACTCTAACAACCGCCCCCCCTAGGATCCCAAGGGCTGCCCTAACCATACTGCACCATAAATATTTAACTATATGACAAGACCCAATGAATCATTCAAGATACTAAGCAATCATTGCAAGAATCTCTAATGCAGGCACCCATATAAAAGTAGCCCCCCCTCCCCAAAAAATGGTGCACTCTCTAGCATAGGGCCATTCATGCCCTCAAGCTGTGCTACCCTGGGACTGTCCCAGATCCTCCTCCCTACGGAGTGCCTTAGTCAGCTCAGCCACTCGGGCCTGCAGCAGCACAACCATCGGATCCTGTCCCACCTCCTCCCGTGCCTGCGGTGGTCTCCCACGACGCTGACCCCGGCCTCGGCGCTTAGTGGAGTTGCTATCACTACCGCTCCTTGCGGCATCAAAGGCCTCCATGGATTTGGAAACACCAGAAAAGAAACAACTCATGATTAAGCAATGGGATTCACCCCACATTTTGCAAACTAAACAACAAGTCGCGCTGAGGTGCAGACTTAGCCCATTGATCTCATAGCATACCCCTACCATATACTGACACGCTAGCAATGCCCTATACGGTGACAACTCTAGGTCGTAGTCAGACCGAACCACATGCTCTAATACCAAATTTGTCATGCCCCAACTCAGGATCACGTGACCGGCCAGGGTATACGTGCCTATACCCCGCAGCCTAAACCATGCACATGCCAACTCAACAAGTAAATATACCGAAAGAAATAACAAGTTTTATTTTAAATGAAAAGCGAACCAAAATATAGTTTTATTTCAAGAAGCTCGATGAAACGTAAAGTGCAGAAATAACAGGCAAATAGGCCACCCATGCCCAAGGCATCTAACCCACCAAGAAGTGCATCAGGCCGAAGCCCACCATGCCCGAAGGCAACAGCACATACTAAAGAAGTGCATCGGGCCGAAGCCCACCATGCCCGAAGGCAACAACACATACTAGGTTAATCGGGAAGGCCCTCCGAACTTATCCTAGTATACAGAAACTCGGGACCAATCGGGAAAGCCCCTCCGAACTTGCTCTACGAGACACGTAGGGACAATCGGGATTCGCCCATTCGAACTTGCCCCTTTAAGATATCATAGGAGTAATCAGGAAAGGCCCTCCGAACTTAGTCCTAAAAGATATCACAGGAATAATCCGGAAAGGCACTTCGAACTTATTCCTTAACACCACCTCAGGGAAGTAGGCGAAATGGCGACACTAGAGGGGGGGTGAATAGTGTGTTTACTAATTCGATTAGCCTAAATTCACTTTTAATCATTTACTTAGATTCATTTAGGCAATTTGCAATTCGATGATTTTATATGCGGAAGCAATAAATGATTTAGCAATTAAAGCAAATAAGAAATCAATGCAAACACAAGATTTATAGTGGTTCGGCCCCAATGCCTACTCCACTACCTAAGCACTCCGCTTAGGATTTCCAAACTAGTTTTACTAGATTAATTTATGTTTCCCTTACACAGAGGACTTTTCACCGAAGAGACGCACTCTCGACCTAAGGCACTTCCACACCCGGAAGTCACCGCATTCTTATCGAGAGTCATCTTCCACCTCAACCCTAAGGGACAACTAAACTAATCCTAGTAAACACTAAGTTTACGCAAGTGGCTTTACACCTAACACCAGCTAACCACGTCTAATTCAGACCTAACAATCCTAGGTTTGTCACATGCAAATTTAATTAAAACATGTTCAAATAACAATAAAGATTACAATGAAAAGAGCTAATAATAAAACACGAATAACTACTCTTTTCAATCTTTGTAGCCTTCAACTCGTCAAGATGTAGAGCTTCATCAATACCCGAGTTGAGCCCAGCTTGTACACTTGAAGAAGATGTCCGCGGAAGGAAACAGAGCAGACTTCAATCAATCATTGGAAGACTTTTAATCTCCTTTTATAGTGCTCAAAAATCTGTAGGAGTCCAGGAAGAAGTTAAAAGAATCATATGAGGGTATATTTATACCCTGCTGAAGAAACGGTTGTTCAACGGATAGAAAACTATCCGTTACAAGCCGCATGTCGAATGGTCGGTCGATCGACTGGTCGACCGGTCCTTCGACCACTTCTCTTTACTTTGTGGGCGGTCGACCGCTTGACGCAAATTCTTCGATCCGCGACGTCCGGTCGACCTATCGATCGACCGACGCGATCTTGCGTCTTCAACAAACGCAGGTCGGTCGACCGGCTGGTCGACCACCTGAGCTACTGCCCAATTTGGGCTTCGATCGGTCGACCGCCCGATCGACCGAAGTAGCTCTGTGATTTTTCTTCCTTTGTTCGGTCAACCGACGGGTCGACCGAATGGCTATTGCCCCTTTTTACCTACATAATTTAGGCTGAAATTGTTTTTTCAGCCGATTTCTTCTGCGCTTGGTTTTCGGGTTTCGGCTTTCAACGAGCATCATCTTGGAGAGCTTTTGACGTGATCTTTGGACTTGTCCAAGCGACTTTGGTGCACTCGTCGATCTTCGAGAAACTTCCGCGATGAACCCGAGCGCGACGATCAATGTCCTTCTGATTTCTGATTTCTCCGACTTTTTCGATCGAGGACATCGAACGCTAATTGATATGGAACCTGAAGGATATTCTCAATGAAATCTTTAGTCTCATGTTTGTTATCATCAAAACCATCAAAACCGAGATTAAGGCTAAGGTTGAAAACCTAAAGCCAACAATCTCCCCTTTTTGATGATGACAGACATCCATAAGAAAATATATCATTTAAAGCATAAAGGGTATGAACTAAGGGATTTCTCCCCCTATCAACATGCATATCTATAACAATAAACTCTGCCTATCTATATGCATGTATCTTCTAAATTCTCTTTTATCATTTTATGTGATACTTTGTCATGAGTCTATTCAATTATACTACTTCCCTTATCAATATATTTACTCCCCCTATCGATAAGCATATATCCATGTACTCTTCCCCTTTTGTCATCCATCAAAAAGGATCAAACATAGCAAGCACATCAAAAATGAACATTACTAACCAACACATGGTTAACTAAACACATGTTCATAAAGATGAAAGTGTCAATACATCACATAGTTAATCAAAGACATGTTCAAAGGATAAAAAATACCAATACATCCAATACATCAATCATCACAAATGTCAATATAGCAATACATCAAGAAGGATTATTCGTCCTCAGGTCGTGGGTGAGGTGGTAGATGCGACTGATAATACTGCCACATCTCATCCACTCTCCCATACATTTCATCAACTCGACGACCATACTAATCTATTTGCTGACCATACTGGTCAACACGTTGACCATACTCGTCGATGCGCCAGCCATGGTCACCGATCATGGTGCCAAACTCGTCCATCTGACAGTCGATCGCTTGCATGTGCGCTGATGATGTTCTGTTCCATTCCATCTGATTTATCTGAAACTGAGCAAAGCGATGCTCCAAATCACTTTGACTCGCACGAGAAGGGCCGGATGATGATCCTCCAACAGCTTCATCTTCCTCCATCTCTATCTCATCCTCAGCCTGTTCCACAGGATCTCCTCGGGTTCTTTTGTCGCGCTGATTTTCGAGAATCTTCATGCGGCTAAGGGAGGAAGAATCTATGGGTCTAGGAATAGGCACTATCTCAAACCTAGATCTATTAACCCCAGTCTCATATATGAAATGAGAGATCATTGAGGCATATGATAAGGCTTGTTTTTTTTACGAATTGACTTCAGCTATATATCTAAGCATGAGGTCAGGGACATCTATAGGGATATTAGACATAGCACTAAAAAGTACCCTAGAACTCATGGTGGTAACCTCATCATAGTGTCCTGCTCTAGGAAGAATGTTATGTGCAATGATGAGGTGGACAATCCTAGCAACGGGTGAAAGCTTGATACTTTGGGTAGGGATCACTCCCTCATAATCCTCAGGGCATATAGCTTATACAATTTCATGAGGAGGATACTCCTCATGAAAACGGTGGGTGGACATCTTATAAATTCGTGCTCCTAATAGAGGAAACCCAAAAGCATCTCTAATGAGGGATTTTGTTATGACTATGGATTTTCCTAAAATTTTAGATTGTAGAACTAAGTCATCACCAAGTCTTGCCTTTTCTATTACTAGGTTAGAGAAGAAGGCTTTCACTAGGATGGGGCATATCGGTACATGTTTTCCTAAGAACTCTACCCATCCCATGCTAGCAAGTTTCCCTCGGATATCAAATCGCTCTAAGTCATCTAAAATAACAGGCCATGTTTGCAGGATGGCTCTATCTACAAACTTAGAGGCTTGTTTCTTTCCTAATTGGGTCAAAAGATTATCAGGTAAGGATGAGAGTTTGGTCTTGGGTGCCATTCTGCAAGACAAATTTGAGGATGATGTAGATGATTAGTTTTAAATGAAAAACACATGCTTTTAACGAAAAAGTTTAACGATCGGCATAGTCTCATGCAAAAACAAAAGGATTTTCTCATTAAGTTTAAAATAAAATAAAATAAAATAAAAGGGAAGGATTAATCATGAAGATCCATAAATAAAAAGAAGAAAAATTGTTTTAGCTAGAGAAGAATAGAAAGCATTTTTTCTTTTGACCAAAATAAGATTCTTTTAAGAAGACATAAGTTTAAAGTTGAGAAAAACTCATGAAAGCAAACAAGAAAATTCTTGACTAATGATTTTTGATCAAAATAAAGTTCTATTAAAGAGCAAATGATGAATCACTTGAAGAAAACATGAAATATTTGATTTTTGTTGGAAGAAGACTTGTTTTTGGAGAGAACATGCTAAACAAAAATTATCATTCATGTAAAATAAGCATGAATCATATTTTTGTGTTTGAAACAAGGTACATTGAGAGTAAATGATGAAACCATCATGTTTTTTACTATAATCTCACGAGTGATGGACAAGGAAAGATTTTTACCTTGAAAGGGAGTCTTAGAGAGGAGGTAGAATCCTAGAAGAAGAAAAGAGAAGACTTAGGATGGGGCAGCCGGTCAAATGGGCAAGGAAGCCCTAGTTTCAGGCTTAAATTAATGGATTGAATGGCTAGGCTTCAATCTGGGCAAGAAATCAGGTGATCTGAGCAATCTTTCGCCCTCCGGTCGATCGGGCGGTCGAATGCCGATCGACCGCTCGATCTGCCCTAGTTTTTACCCCTTATGAAAAAATTATTTTTCGAGAGGGTGTGATCATCCAAATTTTGTGAATAATTTTTTACACAAATTAGACCCTATGAGGGTTCCAAAAATCCAAGAATCACTCAAAAAGGATATCCCAACAATTTTCTAAAAATTCTACAAGATCAATGGCATTTTTGTAAATATTAGTTGTTTATCCACCAATTTTAGATTTTGCTCAAATTTCCTAGATATCAAGATATGATCATTTAACACTTGCTTATCAAGTTTGGAGTGAAATTAATATTGTTTAGTCAAGTTATGAGCTTAGCACGATTTTAATCAAAATATGCTTGAAACAATGAAAGTGCTAAGAATCAAACTTGGCTATCTACTCATGTTTTCTCTAACTTAGACACTTGGACATCAAACATGAGTGAATTTAAACATGTTTGTGAAAATTTAGACCCAAGAAGAGATTTCTAAGTCAAATTGTTGACTTAGGTCAATTATTTCCAATTTGAGTCTCATGAACTAATCTAGTGATGACATTGTTCATCTAGTGATATATGCATTCAAAATATGTTTGCCTACCATAGAAAATAAGGTTTCTAATGAATATTCTAACCTAGAGCAAATTTTATCCAATCAACACATGAAATTGCCTAAGTTATCAAACATTAACTTACTCATGAATTTTTATATATTTATCAAGCAAAAGCAATCATGATCATAGAGGCTTCATTAATCAAGAATAATCAATTATTATACAAATACTTTTGCAAAATTGAACTCATACCTCACCCTTGAGAATTTTCCAAATTTTTTCATTTCCTTTTCAATTTGGCTCTAATAGCTTTCCATCACATTTTTGATAACTTGCAAGCAATATTCATTAGTAACATAATGGAAATGTAACTACTAACAAGTTATCGTACTAGATAGCAAAGAAAAAACCAAGTATCGATCTCAAGATTTACTTTGCTAAATAGTTTGAAATCCGTTTCAAAATATGTTGTCATGAATCCAGAATGAATTTTCAAGAGATCATAAATATAATATCGATGAAAACATGATCTCCAACCCTTCCTATTGGTTTAAAACCACAAGGTCGCATGAGCCCATTACAGGCTACCTGGGTCTCTAAAGAGACCGGGAAATCAAAAATCAAAAATATTTTTGAAATATATTAAGAGCGGGGGAATAAACTAATATTAAGCATATATCAACTCCAACTATAATCTTAAGCAATGGGATATAGGAGATGATACCAAAATGTTTGATGCCAATTTTACCATAGGCATCTAGTCTAGATGAAGACTTTGAAGTTGCAACCATATAGGGATCCTTCCTTCAACTCATTGGTCAACTTCAATTCTTCAATCTCTCACCCTTGTGTGGTAGCTCCCCCTATAATAGAAGATGAGACCTTTGGTACTCAAATATCTTTGGGTCCTTGGGGGTTAATAGGCTTAGGTACCCAAAGTGTCTTAACAACACTAGGGTTCACTTTGAAAGCACAATCATATATGGAATGCCCATAAATACCACAACAAAAACAATGTCCATTAAATTTCTTTTTATTTTTGTTATGGACATGAGATTTATTTTTAGAATGCTTGTTATTTGAGCTAGGATGAGCATGAGCATTCTTAAAAGATACATTCTTCTTTTGAGCATGAGGTTTAGTTGTAGAATGCTTGATATGAGAAGCATGATGTGCATAAGCATTCTTGAAAGAAACATTTGCATTTTTAGAATTCTTAAAGGAAGAATTACTAGATAGATTACTAACTTTCTTATTTAGAAAAACAACCGCATTTTTCAAATCATTCATTGATTTATGAATAGCATGCAATTGAGTTTTCAACATGCTATTTTCATTCTTCAATATATCATTTTTATTTTTCAAATCCTTAGTGTCAATCCTTAAAGTATCATGACATAGATTGTTTGACACTAATTCTTAGCTTCTCATTTTCTAATTTTACATCATTTAATTGAGAGCTAAGATTTGAGTTTTTTTTCTTCAATTTTTTATTCTCTTTATCCTTTTTCAAGAGCAAGGCATACATGATTTTATACTCATCCATCAATTCATCAAAATCATGGGAGCTAGATGAGTTAATACTATTATTGTTATTAATATGACTAGAAGAGGTGGAGTGTACCTCATTGTCATCATTCATGAGGCATTCTTTTGAATTTGCTTTATAGCCATGGGAAGAGGATGCTTCATACGAATATGATGATGATGTGGAAGCATTTGACCTCCTCTTTGCCTTGTTCTTCATGGTAGGGCAATTCTTCCTTACATGCCCTTTCTCTTCGCACACATGGCATATCACCTTTCTCTTCCGGCTTTTAGTGCTCCTATGATTGGAGACACTTTGGGCTTCAAAAATCATGTTAGCATTGGAAGGATGACTATTGTCGTCACTACCTTCATTAAAAGTTTCTAACTTCTCAATTTTAGCATAATCATATAATACATTTAAGCAAGCCCAAATATCAAATGCGGAAGTACAATGCATGATTTTTTCAAATATATTATTTCCCAAAGAACAATCTATGCAATTTGTTGCTTTAGCATTTAACTCAAACATGCTAATTTGTTCTTGGATCCATGCATTCATATTTTCCTTAGGTTCAACGTATTCTATCTTAACCATATTAAAAACACCTAAACCTTGAGTCTTTAGGAAGGTGTACATTCTACCCTTCCAAAGACCAAAGTTAGATTCATTGAACCTAGGGGGTATACACGCTACACACTCTAGAGCCATTTTACGATCGAGAGACGTTTGTAGAGGAGATGGTGAAATCTCAATCTACGAACCCGCTCTGATACCAAATGTAGGCGAAATGGCGACACTAGAGGGGGGGTGAATAGTGTGTTTACTAATTTGATTAGCCTAAATTCACTTTTAATCGTTTACTTAGATTGGTTTAGGCAATTTGCAATTCGATGATTTTATATGCGGAAGCAATAAATGATTTAGCAATTAAAACAAATAAGAAATTAATACAAACACACGATTTATAGTGGTTCGGCCCCAATGCCTACTACACTACCTAAGCATCCCGCTTAGGATTTCCAAACTAGTTTTACTAGATTAATTTACGTTTTCCATACACAGAGGACTTTTCACCGAAGAGACGCACTCTTGACCTAAGGCACTTCCACACCCAAAAGTCACCGCCTTCTTATCGAGAGTCCTCTTCCACCTCAACCCTAAGGGACAACTAAACTAATCCTAGTAAACACTAAGTTTACACAAGTGGCTTTACACCTAACACCAGCTAACCACTTCCAAATTCAGACCTAACAATCATAGGTCTGTCACACGCAAATTCAATTAAAATACGTTCAGATAACAATAAATATTACAATGAAAAGAGCTAATAATAAAACAAGAATAACTACTCTTTTCAATCCTTGTAGCCTTCAACTCGTCAAGATGTAGAGCTTGATCAAAACCCGAGTTGAGCCGAGATTGTGCACTTGAAGAAGATGTCTGCGAAAGGAAATAGAGCACACTTCAATTAATCGTTGGAAGGCTTTTAATCTCCTTTAAAAGTGCTCAAAAATATGTAGGAGTCCAGCAAGAAGTTAAAAGAATCATATGAGGGTATATTTATACCCTGCTGAAGAAACAGCTGTTCAACGGATAGAAAACTATTAGTTACAGCCGCCGATCGAATGGTCGATCGACCGACTGGTCGACCGGTCCTTCGACTGCTTCTCTTTACTCTGTGTGCGGTCGACCGACGGGTCGACAGCTTGACGTAAATTCTTCGATCCGTGACTTCCGGTCGACGACGCGATCTTGCATCTTCAGCAAACGCAGGTCGGTCAACCAGCTTGTCGATCGCCCAAGCTACTGCCCAATTTGGGCTTCGATCGGTTGACCACCCGGTCGACCGAAGTAGCTCTGTGATTTTTCTTCCTTTGTTCGTTCGACCGCTCGGTTGACCGAATTTAGGCTGAAATTGTTTTTTCAGTTGATTTCTTCCGCGCTTGGATTTTGGGTTTCGGCTTTCAACGAGCATCATCTTGGAGAGTTTTTGACGTGATCTTTGGACTCGTCCAAGCAACTTTGGTGAACTCGTCGATCTTCGAGAAACTTCCACGACGAACCCGAGCACGACGATCAATGTCCTTCCGATTTTTGATTTCAACGACTTTTTCGATCGAGGACATTGAACGCTAATTGATAAGGAACTTGAAAGATATTCTCAATGAAATCATTAGTCCCATGTTTGTTATCATCAAAACCATCAAAATCGTGATTAAGGCTAAGGTTGAAAACCTAAAGCCAACAGGGGTTAATCGGGTAGGCCATCCGAACTTATCCCACGAGGCTGAACCAGAACAATCGGGAAAGACCCTCCGAACTTGTTCTGCAGGTTGGGAATTTGGTGTCCAACCACCCAGGCGTAGCCCGTAACCCGGCTCCTAATTTAGCCGCTCCGCCATGCTCAAGGTTATGGCACATTAAAATCTAAGTCAAGATTCTCCTACAGTGTCATAGGGGTGTCCTCATTATGAAGCATCGCAACACTCCAACCCGAAACCTATCCCTTAGACCTGTAATGTCATGAACCCGTGTAGTTTTATTTCATGAATACCTTATGTGTTGGTTAATAACAGATTATGCTCACCCTTAACCCAATTTTAATTATATAATTAAAATTTAGATCATCTCAATTAGGGTTTTATTTTAGGGTTTTGTTTTAGGTTACTGTTCTGCCCAGAACTTATGTGTCTAGTCCGAATTTAGTCACCAAAGTGTGTCGTATATTTCCAAACTATATTTTCTGGTCGAAGCGATAGGTTACACGACTATATTCACACATACACACACATCACAGCAAACAAATTAAAATCAGCACAGCTTCATCATCTCAGCATACAATTCCAGCAATCCAGCAATTTCAGCATACTTATAGAAATTAATCCCTAAATTACCATTAGGACAGAATACTAATCTCAGGAATTAATTCACAAAAATCATTCTTTTCATCAAGATCCACAAGAAACCACACAC
Source organism: Canna indica (assembly GCA_034359265.1). NCBI lineage: Eukaryota > Viridiplantae > Streptophyta > Magnoliopsida > Zingiberales > Cannaceae > Canna > Canna indica. The sequence continues at coordinate 44,618,909 of CP136892.1, forward strand.
TTAAACCAAGAATCAAGCATTAAGATCAAGAACCCCCTTCTCAAGAACCCTTAATATCAAGATCTTAATCCTACCACATGATTTCTACCCAAAATCACAGATATAATTCTAAGCATGCAATCCACAAATCAAGAAATCAAATTCACAGAATAAATTATGATTTGTACACCAAGAAAACATGGCAAAAACTTGAAGAAAATCCAAGAACAAGGCATAAATACTGAGCCATCAAGAACGGCTTCAAAAATCCGATCAAAATCCCGAAGAGAGAGGGTAAACCACTCACCTTAATTGGAAGAAGAACTAAGGAAGAAATCTCGGATTACGGCCCTCAAATCTAGCTTCAAAAGGCCAGCGGCTAAACCCAAGAAAAGGCTTGAAACGGCGGCGGCTCACTCCAAGCCGCCGGCTTGGAGAGAGGGAGAGAGAGGAGAAGGAGAGGGGCTGGCTCAGCTCCAAAGGGAAGGAAGAGAGAGAGGGAAAGAGAAGAAAAAGCAAGCAGCTCGGCTTGGCTCCTCTCGGCTCGGCTCCAAAGAGAAGGAAGAGAGGAGAGAAGGGGAAGAAGAAGCAGACGGCTCGGCTTGGCTCTGGGTGGTGGCGGCTCCAAGGAGAAAAGGAAAAGGGGGCTGGCGGATTGGCCTCGCTTGGCGGCTGGCTTCCTTTCTCAACTCTTTAGGTGGTTCCAAAATAGGAACCACAAGCCATGAGGGGGAGGTTTTATACTCCCTCCTCAACCCTAACTGTTGGGTGAAATGGCCTACACTAGAGGGGGGATGAATAGTATCTTATCTAAATCTTTCATCTAATTCAATTTTAATCGTTTTCTTAGATCACTTAGGCAATTCACGATTGAATGATTAAATGCGGAAACGATAAATGATAAAGCAATTAATACAAATAAGATATCAATGCAAACACAATGATTTATAGTGGTTCGGCCCCAATGCCTACTCCACTACCTAAGCACCCCGCTTAGGATTTCCAAACTAGTTTAACTAGATTAATTAGTTTCCTTACAATGAGGACTTTACACCGAAAAGTCTCCACTCTCAAACCGAAGGCACTTCCACACCCGGAAGTATCCCGCCTTCCTACCGAGAGCACTCTCCCACCTCAACCTACTCCACTAATCCTAGCCAACTACATTTATACCGGTGGATTTAAAACTCAAACACCAAGGGTACCACCCAATTACAAGACCTACACTCTAGGTCTTATACAAACTCAAATCCAATGAAAACGAGTTCAAATAACAATTAAAATTACAATGAAAATAGCTTAAAGAATAAACCAAGACCAAATGCCCTTTTCCAAGCCTTCAAAGCCTCCAACTCGCCAAGACGTTAAGCTCGAATCGAAGCCCGAGATGAGGGAAGATGATCGCTTTGAGAAGTCGTTGATCGGAGAAGTGAGCGCAAGTCAATCAAGCTCTATAGGGCATAAATTTCTCTTTTGAATGCTTATGTTAGTTGTTAAGAGATATTAAAGAAGTTAGGTGAGGGGTATTTATAACCCCTCAACCGAACGGCTCCTAAACGGGCATTTTTTCGCCCGTTGGACGCCGTTCGGTCGCTTGCCGGTCGATAGTCGGTCGACCGACCAATCGACCGCCCAGCGATCACTGGCTTTTTGCCCTTCTACCGCTCTGTTCGGTCGACCGAAGTAGCCACTGACATTTTCTGACCTTGTTCGGTCGACCACCCGATCGACCGAAATAGCCACTACTGATTTTTGACATTGTTCGATCGACCGACCGGTCGACTGAAGTGGCTACTGCCATTTTTTAACTATATTCGGTCGACCAACCAGTCGGGTTGGTCGACCGAACCTAGGCTGAACTTGACTTTTTTAGCCATCTTCTTGTGTGCTTTTTATTTCTTCAATATTTCTGATCGAGGACATCAAGAGTTAATCGATATGGAACCTGAAAGATTTCTCAATGAAACATTAGTTTCATGTTTGTTATTATCAAAACCGAGATTAAGACAAGGTAGAAACCTTAGACCAACACTAACCCCTTAAACCCTTAATCCACAACCCGCTTCCACCTTAAGCCAAAATCAAAACCCGCTAACCCGATAGTCATAAATAATTTAATTAATCTCATTCTAATAAATCATAAGCAATTAATTAAATACCGAAATGAACATAATTAGCAATTATGCACACACAACATCAAATTAAATAATCTCAACTACCCAAGCCTAAAATTCATAAATTCATAAATTCATATCCTACTTACCCGAGCTCGCAAGCTCACTCCGGACCACGAGTCGACTCGGCTCGACCACGAACTAGTCCGCTAGGCTGGCAAACACACATAAGGAGGAATATATATATATATATATATATATATATATAGGATATTACAATCCTCCCTCCTTAAAGAAAATTCGTCCTCGAAATTCAGAAAAGAAAATAAGGACTTACCACAACATCAAACAATGAAGGATAACGCGCCCTCATATCTTGCTCCACCTCTTAGGTGGCCTCCAGACCGGAATGGTGCTCCCATCTGACCTTGACCAAGGGGATCTCCTTGGACCTCAACTTTCGAATCTGCCGGTCTAGCACCTCAACTGGCTGCTCCTCACAAGAGACTGTTGAATCCACTTCCACTGCGGTAGGCTCGATCACATGGGACTCATCCCGAATGTACTTCTTCAGCATAGACACATGGAATACTGGATGTACTCGGTCCATAGTAGGAGGTAGGGCCAACTCATATGCCACAGCTCCCCTGCGCCTCAGAATAGGAAATGACCCAATTAACCTAGGGCTTAGCTTTCCTTTCTTACCAAACCTCACCACCCCTTTCATAGGGGACACCATGAGGAATACCATGTCCCCCTCAGCAAACTTTGCATCCCTGGCCTTTACATCAGCATACATCTTCTGGCAACTCTGAGCTGCTAACAATCTCTCTTTGATTTGCTTAACCTTTTCCACAACCTCCTCCACCAGATCAGGTCCCATTATAAGGGAATCCCCTGCCTCAAACCATCCTACAGGCGACCTGTATCTCCGCCCATACAACGCCTCAAATGAGGCCATCCCAATGCTGCTGTGGTAACTGTTATTGTAGGCGAACTCAATCAAAGGTAAGTGCCTCTCCCAACTGCCCTCCAGGTCTAAGACACATTCCCTCAGCATATCCTCCAGCGTCTGAATAGTCCGCTCTGACTGACCATCTGTCTGAGGGTGGAATGCGGTACTGAACCTGAGTGCCCAAGGCCTCCTGGAATGACTACCAAAAATGAGATGTGAACTGAGTACCCCGATCTGAGATGATCATCACAGGAACACCATGATATGCGACGATCTGATCCAAGAACAACCTCGTATACTATTCAACTGAAAAGGTCGTCCAGACCGGTATAAAATGCAAAGTCTTGGTTAGGCGATCCACCACTACCCAGATAGAATCATTGCCTTTCTCGGACTTTGGCAACCCAGTCACGAAATCCATGGTTATCTTCTCCCATTTCCACTCCAATACTTCTAGGTTCTGGAGCAACCCTTCTGGCTTCAAATGCTCAGCCTTCACCTGCTGACACACCAGGCACTTAGACACAAACTCGGCCACTTCCCTTTTCATGCCTTTCCACTAATAATTCTGTCTGAGATCTCGGTACATCTTTGTGGCTCCCGGATGCATAGTATAGGTAGATCGATGAGCCATCTCCAGCACCGGCTTGCGAACCTCGGCCATATCTGGTACTACTATATGGTTCTTAAACCTCAGAATGCCCTCCGAGTCCATACTAAACCCATCATCTGCATCTCCTCTTCTGGCCAAATCCTTAGTGAGTGCGCAAAAAGTCCTTCCTCCTATGCTACCCACAGCATGTCAACCAATGTGGACTGCACTCTCAAGTGGACCACCAGCGCACCAGAATCTGATACCGACAAGACTGCTCCGCCATCCAAACATAGGGCCAAATCCTGAGCCAATGGCCTCCTCCTGACTACCAAATGCGCCAGACTACCCATAGACTTCCTACTCAAAGCATTAGCTATCACATTAGCCTTCACTGGATGGTACATGATCGTGCAGTCATAGTCCTTCAATGGCTCAAGCCATCTTCTCTGCCTCAGATTCAACTCCTTTTGGGTGAGCAAATACTTGAGGCTCTTATGATCAGTGAATATCTCACAAGCCTCGCCAAAAAGGTAGTGACGCCACAACTTCAATGTGAACACCACCGCTGTCAGCTCAAGATCATGAGTTGGGTAATTCTTCTCGTGAACCTTCAACTGCCTAGAGGCATAAGCTATCACTTTGCCATTCTGCATCAGCACATAACCAAAGCCGACTCAGGAGCCATCACAATAAACAACAAAACCTCCTGAACCCGAGGGTACTGCTAGAACTGGCGCCGACGTCAAGCGGTCTTTGAGCTTCGAAAAACTTTCCTCGCACTTACTGTCCCATTCGAATTTGACCTTTTTCCGAGTCAAGCGGGTCAATGGCGTTGGAATCCTGGAGAAATTTTTCACAAACTTCCTATAGTAACCTGCCAACCCCAGAAAACTGCGAATCTCCGAGACATTAGTCGGCTTCTTCCAATTCTGAACTGCTTAAATCTTTACAGGGTCCACTTTTGTTTCTTCCTTGGACACCACATGGCCAAGAAACCTCACACTCTCCAGCCAGAACTCGCACTTGGAGAATTTGGCATACAATCTGTGCTCTCTGAGAGTTTCCAAAACCACCCTCAAGTGCTCAACATGCTCCTCCCTACTCCTGGAGTAAATCAAAATATCATCAATGAACACAATTACAAATTTATCCAGGTATTCCTTGAACACTTGGTTCATCAGGTCCATAAATGCTGCAGGTGCATTAGTCAGCCCGAAGGACATCACCAGGAACTCAAAGTACCCATACCTCGACCTGAAAGCAATCTTAGGGACGTCACTATCCCGGATCTTCAACTGATGATACCATGACCGCAGGTCAATCTTAGAAAACCACTGAGCTACCTGAAGCTGATCAAATAGGTCATCAATACTGGGCAACGGGTACTGATTCTTCACTGTTACCTTATTAAGCTGCCGATAATCAATGCACATTCGCATGGATCCATCCTTCTTTTTCACAAAGAGCACTCGAGCACCCCAAGGTGAAACACTGGGGTGAATGAAACCCAGATCAAACAGCTCCTACAACTGGTACTTCAACTCCCTCAACTCAGCTGGTGCCATTCGATACGGAGAAATGGAGATCGGTTTCACCCCTGGCTGCAAATCTATACAAAATTCAATCTCTCTCTAGATGTAACCCTAGTAACTCCTCTGGAAACATATCAGAGAACCCACACACCACGAGTGTCCCCTCGATGTCCCTGGCCGGACCTCTACCTTCCTCTGCCATTGACACAAAAGCCAAAAAGGACTGGCATCCGCCCAAAAGTAGCTCTCGGGCCTTAAGAGCTAAATTATCATTAACGGCTCTCCCCTTCCATCACCTTGGAAGGTAAACTGGGACAATTTGGGCTTACTGAAGGTCACAGCCTTAACCCTACAATCCACTGAGGCGAAATGGTCCGCCAACCAGTCCATGCCCAAAATTACGTCAAGCTCCAGCATCGGCAAGAGAGTCAAATTGGCTATCAACACATGCCCACAAATGACAACCTCGCAGCCCTAAAAGTCTATCTCTGCCATCACAGAAACGCCCGTAGTGGTAGATACCACAAGAGGCAATTCATGCATAGAGAGTTTCCCTGACAAATTAGCAGCAAACAATGTAGATCCACAAATTACCAGAAATTAATCCCTAAATTACCATTAGGACATAATACTAATCTCAGTAATTAATTCACAGAAATCATGCTTTTCATCAAGATCCACAAGTAACCACACACTTAAACCAAGAATCAAGCATTAAGATCAAGAACCCCCTTCTCAAGAATCCTTAATTAGTCATTATCAAGATCTTAATCCCACCACATGATTTTTACCCAAAATCACAGATTTAATCCTAAGCATGCAATCAACAAATCAAGAAACTAAATTGGGAGAATAAATCATGATTTGCACATGAAGTAAACAAGTCAAGAACTCGAAGAAAATCCACTAACAAGGCATAAATACCGAGCCATCAAGAACGACATCAAAAATCTAATTAAAATCTCGAAGAGAGACGGTAAACCACTCACCTTAATTGGAAGAAGAACTAAGGAGGAAATCCTGGATGACGGCCCTCAAATCCGGTTTCAAAAGGTCAGCGGCTCAAACGAAGAAAAGGCTCCAAGGGGCGGCGGCTCACTCCAAGCCACCAGCTTGGAGAGAGGGAGAGAGAAGAAGGATAGGGGCTGCCTCGGCTGGCCCCTCTCGGCTCAACTCCAAAGGGAAGGAAGAGAGAGAGGGGAGGAGAAGAAAAAGCTGGCGGCTCAACTTGGCTCTTCTCGGCTCGGCTCCAAAGAGAAGGAAGAGAGGAAAGGAGGGGAAGAAGAAGCAGGTGGCTCGGCTTGGCTCTGGGTGGTGGCAGCTCCATGGAGAAGAGGGAAAGGGGGTTTAGCGGCTTGGCTTGGCTTGGCGACTGGCTCCCTTTCTCAACTCTTTAGGTAGCTACAAAATAGGAGCCACAAGCCATGAGGGGGGGATTTATACTCCCTCCTCAACCCTAACCCCCTAAACCCTTAATCCACAACCCGCATCCACCTTAAGCCAAAACCAAAACTCGCTAACCCGATAGACTTAAATAATTTAATTAATCTCATTCTAATAAATCACAAGCAATTAATTAAATACCCATATGAACATAATTAGCAATTATGCACACAACATCAAATTAAATAATCTCAACAACCCAAGCCTAAAATTCATAATTCATAAATTCTTATCCTACTTACCTGAGCTCGCAAGCTCGCTCCGGACCATGAGTCGACTCAGCTTGACCACGAACCTAAAAAAGGACTCGACTAGTCCGCTAGGCAGGCAAACCTAAAAAAGGAGAAAAAAATTTAAATATCTAGGATATTACATTCATCTACTATGTCGGTAGGACTCGACCTACAAAAGCATGCAAAATATAAATATGAAATCAATATTAATATTTTGCTTTTTATATAATCATAAATATTTATTCTAAAATATATTTATGTGTAGAGAATATTTTTTAATTAAAAAATCTTCATTATATTGATATAATTTATAATTTTTAAAATAAAAAAGTGAAAGCAATTGTAATAAATCTATATAAATTTCAACTACCAAAACATATAAAAAAGAAAAAAATTACAAAAATTGTAATATTTTTTATGGATAAAAATCAAATATTATATAAATATAATGTAATATAATAAATTGAAACAAATTAGAAATTTTTTAAAAATAAATAAATTGTTTTAAATTCCAATTAATTATATTTAGTTTTCAAATACTATTAAAAATAAACTCAATGAAAATGATATTCCTAAAACTCAAAAATTAATATAAAAAATATTGATATCTACCAATATGTATAAAAGAAAAAACTCCTAAAAAAGTATTTTTTTATGAATAAAAATCAAAATATATATAGTAACAAATTGAAACAAATTAGAAAATAAAAAATCTAAATTATTTCAAGCTACATAACAAATTAAAACAAATTAGAAAATAAATTTTTTAATTATTTTAAACTACACAAATTTAGAAATATTATTAAAAATAAACTCAAAAAATAAAATTTCAAAAACTCATAAACTAATATAAAAATAATTCAATACATTTAAAAATAATAAATCCAATATTGTAAATATCAAAAATAGGTTAATACAAATAGATAGAGGAGACACGTGCCTATGTGAGATAGAGAAAGACATGTGAGAAAAAATATTAAAAAACAAAATTCAGATTTTAATACATACAAAATTCAGTAATTTAACCACAGCAAAATAAAAAAATTAAAATTTATAAACTCATAAACTAATATTAAAAAATAATAAATCAAAAATTGTAAATATCAAAAATGGGCTAATATGAAGAGAGAGAGAGAGGATACATGTGTGTAATACCTGCGAAAAAAAATTTTAATTTGTTTATTTTGGCTTCGGCGGGAATGCCAAGATGCGCAACGGAGCGGGTCGAGAAATCGTCGAATGGCGCGATTAGCGATATGACCCTTATGCGCGAAAAAAAATTATTTTATTTAAGTTGGGATAGAAGATTTAGTTCAAGTGGAGTCTGTAGGTTCGAACATAACTTGATTCGGGAGAGTATAGGTCGAGTTTTGGTTCACTTAAGTCATGAGGGGTAGAATTGTAATTTTTTTTTAAAAAAAATATACCTGGGATGACCGTACGGCTCCAAAACAGGAGCCACACGCACACCCCAAGCCAGAGGAGGCATGGGACGCTAGGTTGGAGGCCGGAATTCTCGAGATCGCCGTAGTCGATCGTCGCCAAACTTGACGGTTTTCTTCCTCCTTGGTTTCCTCTTCTTGTGGTGAGTGGATCTTATCCCAATCTCCATGGATGTACTGCCCTTGCCTTGGCCGAATTTTTCATGATGATGATGTTGGAAATCTTCCTTCCTATGTTGTTGTGGTGCCTTTCTTATAATGAATCAGTGTTTTAGTGAGGGGAGATAAGTATCTCGGTTGGGAATTGAAGTGTGGCAGCCCTTGGGAAGGGATGCCCCTCTTCCTAGGGCAGGCGGCTTGATGAAGGCATTGGCTTGCTGAAAATTTTGTCACCATTCTGGATTGGTGGGGGAGGGTCATAGGTGCTATGCCAACGTGGTTGAAGAGTTTGGCTATGGGTCTGGGATTCGGAACTAGGTGCATGGTTGATCTTTACTCTAGGGCTGGGAGGTAAGAAGAAGCCTATAAAATAATTGAGGACATGAGAAAAGAACCTAACGTCACTTTATGGACTTGCTTTTTGGCAGCACGTAGAAATTTTAAATTTTGAGATTTGCCAAGAAGGAGTTAGAGAAGGTATTGAGGATGGCTAGTCCTGATAAGGATGGTGGAGTATATACTCTTATATCTTATTTGTATGCTTTGGGGGGACAAGTGGAATAATGTAGGAAGAGTGGGAAACTGATGGATGAAATATATGTAAAAAAAAAAATAGAGGGTCTAGTTTCATTGAGACCAAGGAGAAGAGAACCTTAGTGCATCAGCAAATTGATTATTTATTTTTACAAGAGAGAAGAGTCAGCCCTGTGGCCGAAGAAAGTGCTAGTTCTACCTAACACTCAATATCATGGATTGAATTGCTAGTAGAACTACTAAATGAGTTTTGCTTGGAAGGCAATGCATACTATCAGCATGATCGGAGTCTAAACTTATTGCTGGAATTGACAAATCCTAGTTTTTGTATTAGGGTACCTTATATACATCACCTATTTAGAAAATTGAGCTTTGTCTTAATCATGAATAGTTGCTGCTTCAGTAAAGGTACTTGTTACTTGTAAATTTCAGTATTTGTAGCTCGTTTATGTTTGCAAGGATTGTAAATAATTGAAACAATAATCTTGCTATGAGATGCTAGTAGTACAAGCTGTAAATTCATGATTTATTCATCACCGATATGACTGTGAATTATGTGTTTTAAGGATGGTTTAATACTAGATAAAGTAGAACCTTAAGTGTGTTTATTTTGGTGATCAAAGGAGATAGTATCCAAGAACAAGAAACTGCCCAGGATTCTATTTTATGCATAATTGACACTTAGTTCGGAGGCTGAGAAGTCGTCCGTTTAGTACAAACTCTTGGGAACAGTTTGTAGGATACTTGAACAGCTTCCACACCAAATTTTAGCAAATTCCAAGTTGAGTAGACTGTGTTTATAAATTTAGTTTGAAGACTACCTAAAAGTGTCTATTTCTGCACATAACAGAAATTGTAAAAAGTTAAAGTTTGATACAATATTCGGAGAATGAAACCTTGTCCAATGATAGTGAAATTTTTGGAAAGTCGTAGTGGAGTGTGTGAACAACCATACAAATATGGTTTGGAGGAGAAAAAGTAAGAATTGATTTAGTTATGAATTTTCTAAAACAACAAGTTAAACTGAAAAATCTGCTAGTGGATGCAGAAATTTCAGGATAGCTAGTTCAACACGCTGTTTCGTGGTCGACCTATCGTCCAAATGATCTGAAACTTTATGGTTAGATTGAAGGATGTTCATACTTGATATTCTGTGAGTTTTATAGCCATTTCATTTAAAACCAATGGTTTGGTAGAGGTAGCAAAAGTGAAACTGTTAACTTTTGAGCAGTGCAGAAATTTGGCTAAGTTTTGGGTGCTTGCCTAGTTTTCACTTGAGCAATGAGATTGTTTCGATGCTCGTATCTTGCCGTTATGGTAGACTTAATATACACTAAATTAGTACATGCTTTCTCAGAGATGCTGTCGATTATTATATTATAGATTATGTGTGTGGATTTATATTGATTCGGTGCTTGAGTGAGTCAACAGAACATGCATTCTATTGTTGTATGGATGGCTAGATTGTTTGCAAAACTTACTCGAGGTAATAGTCAAATTATGCCATGATGGTGGTTGAAAGTGTTGGCTGAATTGGTTGTGTTGTATGCTTAAAATCTCTATTTTTTGGGTATTTAATGTGTGTTAGTTTTTACATCTTGAGGTACCCACGTAGTGCTGGAATTATATGAATTCGGGTGATAATTGCATACTCACTTAGATGTGTTAATTGCCGTTAGAGGGCATTCCTAACGGTGGAGACTCGCTAGAGGGCTTTCCTAGCGTTGAAATATGTCGGAGGGCTTTCCCGACAGGAGAGAGCAGCAGCACTAGAGGGCCTTCCAAGGCTGTCTGTCCCATGGATGGGGTACGTGCTAGAGGGCCTTCCTAGCAACCTACCTGGTGGACTCGCTAGAGGGATTTCCTAGCGTTGAGATATGTCGGAGAGCTTTCCCGATAGGAGAGGGCAATAGCACTAGAGGGCCTTCCAATGCTGTTTGTCCCATGAATGGATATGTGCTAGAGGGCCTTCCTAGCACCCTACTAGGTAGTGTCGTGGGTATGCGTTAGAGGGCTTTTCCTAATGCCATCCTCGGTCTGTGTGCTTGTGTGCTTGCTATTGCATGATTTATGAATATGGTATTGGCCGAGATTGACCGGTGTGGGTGCGTGTGCGGGGGCGCACGAGAGTTGTGCATGGACATTACATTATTATTTTGATGGTTTACTTGGATATTTATATCTATGATATGTTGGTTCGCTAGAGGTAGTTCTACATTATTTAATTAATATGGTTTCGCTTAGCGAGGGCTTGGTGCGAGCCACTCATTGAGTTCATTAGAACTCACCACTTTCTTCATGTTTCTTTTGCAGATCTTTACTAGTAGAGGTACAAACATACCTTGTGGCGCAGCTGGGGGTTGCAAGCTCAAGCGACGAATCTCGTGACATGTATGAGTCGTAGTCGAGTCGTAGGGAGTTTTGATCATTGCATATTATCATGTGTATGGTTGTAGAACCTCAATTATGTACACGTACTTAGTGTCTTGACATTCTTACTCGATATTTGCATAGTTTTTCATTTTATTCCGCATTTGGCATGTGTATGTTGATAGGCTTCGGAGTACAAGTGTGTACTCTGGGCGATCACGTAACCCTAGGATTTGGGGCGTGACAATGTGACTATGTGAGAGAGAGAAGAGAGAGAAGTGAAAAAGAGAAAAAAATATTAAAAAAACAAAATTCAGTAAAAAATATTGGAAACTCAAGAAATGAAATTTCAAAAATACATAAACTAATATAAAAAATAGTTCAATACCTTAAAAACTAATAAATCCAATTAAAATTGTAAATATTAAAAATGAGCTAATACAAAGAAAGAGATGAGACATGTGATTATGTGAGATAAAGAAAAGACATGTTAGAGAAAGGAGAGAGACATGAAAAAGAAAAAAATATATAAAAAACAAAATTTCAAATTCAGTCAAAAACATAGCAATTTTGATTTTGCTGTTGCAATATTTAATGATCCTCCTCTTCATCTCCTCCCCTATAAATCGGTTGCATGCACTTGAATTAGGGGGATAAAAAGAAAAGAAAAAAAAGTAATACTCACATAAAATATAGCTATATGATACCTTGAAATATAAAGGTCAACTTTGATGAATAATGCTTGAGAAAAATCGTCTGATTGTGGATCATTTTCTTCAAGATAAAATGTGAGATGAAGATGAGAGGGAGAAGAGGAGGTGGTAAGTGTCATACCCGACTCGGTCTCAGTTGGGTTGAAAAAATTTTACCTCTCAAACCCGACCCGACCCAACCCGATCCAAAAATATTAATATTACTGAATTAATATTAAGAAATTAATATTAATTTCAAAATTAGGAAATTAAGAAATTAAATTAAATTAATATTTTTAAATAGGGACGGAAATTAGGAAGTCAAGGATAATTAAATTAAAATTTAAATCGGCTTTATTTTCAATGTTAATAATGTTCGATATTAATTAATTTGGAAAATACAATATTAATTAGAAAACTTATTATTTAGAAAACTTACAATATTAATTATTTTTTTAATTATTTTAAAGAAAAAGTGAAATTAATTATTTTCAACATTAATAATGATTGAAATTTATTTAATTAGTATTTTAGAATTTAAGTAAAGTTATATTAATTTTGAAATTTATATTTATTTCTAAATTTCTAATTTCTAAATTGTTTATAATTAATATAATAAAAAAAGGTGTGAGTTAGGAAATTATGAATAATTAAGTAGAATTTAAACCGGTTATATTTCGAAAATAACCATAGATAATTAAATGAAATTTGAAATTATTAATGATTGAAATTATTTTAATTAGTAGATTACATATGGAAATTTTATTGGAGGAAAAACAAATTCATGTGGATGCGACATGTGTCCACACGAAGATTTTTTTTTCCAAAAAGATAGAGTGGTTCATTCATAAAATGAGAAATACAGAGCTTAAGATACATTCTGCATATGTATCTAACATCACTTTCAGAAGAAAGGATAACCATTCATTAACATTAGCTTTCTATATTAGACTCGCTCCACATATCAATTGCCATTTGAATAATCTCCTCCGTTGATCGCGTGATGGAATTAAACATCTTATCATTCCTACTTTTCCATATACTCCATAGAACCCACGCATAAAGCACCTGAATGGGTTTTGCACGAGTAGAGAAATGGCTGAGAAGGTCCCATCTGTCGACGATATTGCTGCATTATTGAAGAGATGGAGTAGGAAATGGCAGCTACTGCCATACTTGTTGAGCTTTTCTGCATTGGAAAAATACATGAACCGTTGATTCTGAAGTAGATGCTCATAGTGTACATGATATATCGTGAATAGGAACACCCTGATTTGCCAATTGACACCGGACTGGTATTGCATTATTACATAAGCACCAAAGGAAATGTTTAAGTTTTGGCGAAGCCTTGAGCGACCAAATATTGCTCCATAAAGAGGAATGGGACGATACTTGAACTTGGTTTCTCTATTCGCTGTCAAGAAGGTATTGGTATCCTGATGCTACTGTGTATTGTCCATTACTTGATTGAGACCAAACAGGTTGGTCTCTCCCTAGTCGTATCTCAATCTCCAATATATTGTCAGCCAGTGATGCTAGAAAAGTAGCTCGAACAATGGATGGATTCCAAAGTCCAGTTTGACGATCCATTAACTCCCCGATCAGAGAATAATCTGGCGTTATATTTACTGGTCCTGTTATGCTATGAGAAGGTGTAGATGGTAGCCAAGGAGTGTGCATGATTGGAAGCATGGTATTAGATCCAATCTTCCATAGCATCCCAGATTTGATTACATCTCTCCCTCTCAACATTCCTCTCCATCCCCATGAAGGATTCCGACCGGCCTCTGCATCCATGAGAGATGAATGAGGGAAGTACCTTGCTTTAAAAAGTTGTGATATAAGTGAAGTCGGCGACGACAGAATTTGCCAAGCCTGCTTGGCAAGTAGAGCCAAGTTAAATACTCTACAGTCTTTAAAGCCAAGATCACCCTCCGACTTGCTTTTGCACAGTGTGTTCCATGCAACCCAGTGGATTGGACGTTTATCCCTGGTATGCCTCCACCAAAAATCTCGACATCACCTATTCACTTCCTCCGATAGCCCTTCCGGTAATAGGAAACATGACATGGCATACGTCAGCATCGCTGATATGGTGGAATTGATCAAAGTTGCTTTACCTGCACGGGATAAAAGACGAGATTTCCAGCCATCCATTTTGTTTTTAATCTTAGACATGATGAACTCAATGGTTGAACATTTGGAGTGGTTGATAGATGAAGGCAATCCCAAGTAATGATCTTGAGCTCCAATATTTCGAATGTTTAACAAGTTACTGAGTTGTGTGCGAAGCCGATGAGGAGTGTTACGAGAGAAGAACACCGCCGACTTCTCCAAGTTAACTTTCAATCCACTAATAATTTCAAAGGTTTGCAGCATGCACTTAAGAATGTCAATAGAATTGCCATCGGCCTTACCAAACAGCATGAAATCATCTGCGAAGAATAGTGAGGATATAGGAGGAGCAAGTTGACAGATTTTGATACCATGTCGGGTTTCCTTTGACATCAAGTGTGTTAGGCTCTCCATGCATAGAACAAAGAGCAACGGCGATAATGGATCACCTTGACGCAGCCCTCTACCAGGCCTGAAATAGTCAAATACTTATCCATTTGAAAGAATAGAAAATGAAGTTGTAGTTACACACTGCATAATAATCTCTGTGAACCTAGGATGGAAACCCATCTGTCGTAAGCTAAACTGGATAAAGGGCCATTCAACTCAGTCATACGCCTTGCTCATATCCAATTTAATTGTCATCTCCTTTGTAGAATTCGGTTGCTTACACTTCAAATGGTGCATGAGCTCATGCGCCACTAGAATGTTATTAGATATCATTTTCCCCTTGATAAAGGCACTTTGGTTGAGTGAAACTATTGATGACATGATTGGTTGGAGCCTGTACATCAAAACTTTGGAGAATATTTTATAAAGGCAATTACATAAACTGATAGGTCTTATTTGATTCATTGTTTGCACATGCCGAACTTTAGGGATAAGAACTAAGATGGTATGATTCAAACTTTACAGTAGCCTCCTGCTCCCAAAGAAGGATACACAAGCTTCAAAGATGTCCTGGCCTACAGTGTTCAAGAATGCTTGGAAAAAAGTTCATGTGAAACCATCTTCGCCAGGTGCACTGTCCCCTTTAATCGAGAACGGGGTTGCTTTAACTTCACCCTTTGTTACAGGATTGGTTAATCATCTATTCATGCACGTCGTTACCGCTCGTGGGAGATCTCCCAACGTGGGCAAAGGTTCACCTGGATCGAAGGAAGAAAATAATTCTTTATAGTATGTGGACACCACCTCCGCTATTTTTTCATCACCTTCTATCCATATGTCGTTGCTATTCCGTATTTGGGGGATGAGATTGAGTTTCCTTCTCTCCTTCACACATGCATGGAAGTAAGCCGTGTTCCTGTCACCGTCCTGAGCCATTTAAGGCATGACTTTTGCCTCCAATAAATTTCTTCCTGTTTGAGTGCAAGCAGAAGGTTTCTTTCCAATTGCCTAATCATTACATGATTAGCCGGGGTAGGGGAATTGGTCAACTGCCATATCTGCTGCTTCATTTCCTGAATCAAAATCTGAGAATTACTTTGCTTGCTGCGACGCCATTGTAAGAGTTTCTTCCTGACATCCTTCAGTTTCGAAAGAACTTGATATTGCTGAGTTCAAATTTTAGTAGTTTGCCATGTATCCTGCACAATATGATGGACCTCATCATGCTCCAACCATATTTTATCAAATTTAAAACTCTTTGATTTCTTCGGTGGAAAGGAAGAGGAAAGCGATCGGACGGTGATCGCTTCCCAGGACATCTAAATGATATGTTTGGCAACGCGGAAATAGTTCTTCCCAGTATTGGTTTGCTAGATATCTATCCAGAACTTGTTCAATGTTATTTCCTGATGTTCTTTTGTTATTCCAAGTATATTGATTTCCTGAAGATACAAATTCATCAAGGCTTAATGCATCTATGAGCTGTCGGAGATTAATTCCCATCTGCGACTGGAAGCCAACTCCACCTTTCTTTTCCTCGTCCCTTATTATCTCATTGAAATCTCCCCCAAGTAATCGAGCTGAGCCAATTGGAATGCATATATTAATTAGTTCCTGGCATTGGACATTGCGAACACTTCTGTTATAATGCTAGTGAACTCCAATAAATTCCCATATCTTATCATGGTTGGGATACTGAAATTTGGCCTGAATGAAGAATGTGTTAGAAGCTAGAATTTTGACCTCAAAGGCAGGTTTCCAAGCGATGATGATTGTTTGGTGAGACGAGTGAGTCATTTGATACCTCGCACTGAAGTGGGAAAAGTAGATTTCATCTTATGAACAGCCGTTATGTTATCAGAATGTGTAGAAGGATTCATCTTCTCAGTATTCTCATTGACTAGCATAGAGGCCTGTTGATCTCCTTGGGCAGACTTCTTTTCCATATCTATGACATCTGTAGTAGTCTTTCTCTTCTCTTCTGGCACTTGAGTGGATGAGGAAGGAGTCTTGCTATTTATAGCACCAAGAGAAATTGTAGGAGGTTCATATGTCTCAATTGTACAGGATCCCTCCTTTCCCGAATCTGACGTCTTGTCCATAGAGAGAGACGATATCATATTAGTGATTTCACTAGTCTTGGTGGTCTGCTCTCTACCACTGATAGTAATGCCCTGGGAAGGAAGATGCACCATGGATGAAGAAAGCCTCTTCCCCACTTGTTCTGATTTTAACCACGGACCAAGTTTTCTCTCCTTAACTATATTTTCTTTTTCATCCATAATCAACATTTCACAGTTTCTATCATCATGACCAATTCTTCCACAATAATAACAGAATAGAGGAAACTTTTCATACCTGAAGTCCGTCCAGAATGTACCTTGAGAATATATAGATTTAATTCCACGTCGGACTAGTTGGGATACATCCAATAAAGTTAGAGCTTTGATAATAAAACCTTGTGCATCTCTCACAGAGAATACATCGACCTCTATTACTTTGCCAATCATTTCACATATTTTCCTGCCTATTTGGATGTTTTGAAGATGTCCAGGAATACCCCAACACTAAACCCAAAATGGAACCAGATGGAACTCATAATCTGTATGCAGCTTGTCTGGTTCCCATTTGCGAAGCGACAAAAGTTGATTCTTATAACTCCATAGATGGTTACGCAGAACCTTCATCATTTGGATCTCAACGTCGAAATAAAACTTGTATATTTTTCGATCTACTTCTTCACATCAGAGACCCAGCGGATGATTCCAAATACCCTGGAGGACTGTCAGCATGGTTGGGTGGGATTGAGGGCGTTCCGACCATAGTTTTCCGATCAAATAGTAGATCAGCCTGCTACTATCATTCTGGGTAACCTGGTCTTCCAAATAAAGTTGCAAATCATCTTCATCGTCATGGCGCAAGATCGGACGGGTGGTTGAAGATGAAGTGTCAATATGTTGCAGATGAGACGCCATAGGTAATGGTTTGGTGATGAAAGCAGGTATGTAATATGGAATCTCTAGCATATATGAGCGGCTTATGAGGGAGAAAAGGAAGAGTATCGCCCACAAAGGGAGAGTGATCCGAATAGACGGTGAGGTTTCGATGAACGGAAAGGCTGTACGAACTGCACCCCTACGAAGAGGAGAGCAAGCGACAGAATACATTACCATGTCCACACGAAAATGTCTTTTATATAATATAGTTCAATTACCCGTGCGATACACGGTTTTCTCAAGTGAATATAAAATACATGATACGAAAAACTAATAAAAATTTAAATAAACTTAAGTTGCATACAGTACACGGACCTTAATATATTTATATATATTAGATAAAGTAGACAAAAGAGAAAATACTAAAAATAATTATCATTCAAAACATGTGTTTCTACAAATATTCAAAATTACATATAATAAAAAATGATAATATAGAATTAGAAATGTCGTGCAGTTAAAAACAATTATATATTGTATAAAATTAAATTTATTGTAATTGATTACTACATTTGAATGTCATAATACTAATATCGGTAATCAAATTATTTTTTATTTCAGTCTTTTCAACTAAAAATATTCATTTTTATTGTATAGAATAATATATTAGTGAACTATTCATTTATTTATTAATCATAATATATTACAATATTTGATTGATATTTTTGTGTACCTACTATTAAAAAGATTTAAATTATAAAATTAAAACCTGGTCGAAGAGGCACGCATTGTGTAATTATATATACATATAACTTAAATTTAAATGTTTTTAAAAATCATGACAACATATATATTTAAATTGAACTATAATTTTTTTTAAAAAAAATCATACATAAATAATTAAATAATTATAACAAATGTCATATATGAGAAAAATTATAAACATAGACCATAATAATAAATATTAAGTTAATTTAATTTATATAATTAAATCATCAAAATAATTTGCATTTTTCACTTTAAATTTGAAACCAATACATAACCAAAATAAATCAATAAATATATAAAATGTAAAAATAATACATAAATTAAACTTACCAAAATTAATTGTTATATTTCAACGTTATAAGTCTAATATTGGTAGTTGATTTTTTTTTATTTCAATCTTTTCAACTAAACATGTCCATTTTTAATTATATAAAATAATATATTTAAACTTTTTATTCTTATCATATGTTTCTTTTTCACGTCAACTCAAATTTAAGCTCCTCAAGGTAGAATTATCAAGCAAGAGTCAAATTTCTTAAACTAACTTAACCAATCAAAATCTAGTAACATATATTTTCATATATTTTTACTTTTGATGTATATTATTAAAATATTTTTTATTATTAATTTTTTATCATGATTTAATAATTAAAATAAAATATTTTTATGAATAATTTATTTAAACTAAATAATAATATGTTTTAATTAGCAATTTCAATCGATTAGCAGAGTCACCCTCAATTGTCAATAATTAAAAATTACTCGAAAGAATAGTAAATTGTATATAGAATCAATATATAAATGGTTATTAAATCGCCTTAATTTGCTTAATTTAAGAATGAACGGAGAAAATAGAATTAAAAAATATTTAGAATTAACATTATAAGACTTATATTTTTCAATGAAAGTTGAAATTACCGAAACTTCAGAACATAATTTAACAACATGTGCAGCGAAGCTTTTCAATACCCATATTTGTTAAAATATGTGAAAAGTACAAAATTATATATAAATTGAAAAAGTTATATAGAAATGAATACTTACTGAAGGTCATCTAGCTCGAGAACAATATAGTGAAAATTTATCATATTGTCAAAGAGGAAAATCTAGCTGGCCATCTTTTGAAAACTCAATTAAGTCCGTCTTCCTCGTAAGAAGTGACTGTCATCTACAAAAAATAAAAAATAAACTTATCATATTGTCAAAGAGGAAAATATGAAAAAAAGATAAAAGATAAGATAAGATGTTTATCATATCCTTCACTAAATCTTAGCGGATTATTATTTCAGTAGAGAAATAAAAGAATAAAAAACAATAAACTATAAAGATCCGGGGAAGAGAGAGTGATTGAGATATCCTTTACTAACCACTGAACTAATCATTTATAGACACTTGAAAGTTTGGAAAATTTGAAAATTTGGTAGTTAATTTTCAATAATTAATAAGATCATTAATTATGTCGAGTCCGGTGCAGCGCGTCGGGTCCGGGGGTTGTCGAGTCGAGCCTTAGGATCGCCTCGAGTTAAAAGGTATGACTCGATTAATGATTCATGGAATCTATTTGGGTAATTAACTTTCCTTTTATGAAATTATGCCTTAAATTAAGTTAACTCGATTCATATTATGGTTTGAGTCGGAACCCAAGTTGAGTTCGGGTTTAGTCGAGTTCTGGGTATGAGTTAAGTGTGTCATGAGGCCATCTTTGGAAAGATAGATGAGGGATTAAAACCCTCATCTTGTAGCCGTGCGACTCACCCTTTGAGTCGCACAAGGCTGCCTAGGGAGAGAGGAGAAGGAGCAAGGAGGAAGCTTGGGGCTTGCATCGATCCGGGATTCGCGTCGTCGCCGAAAAAATTTCAAGTCGTCGTCACCCAATCCTTGTTTCTCCACAATCTAGGTGAGTGGTTAAGTTTTGAAGCTTGGGGGAGGCGGGTGGCCGAACCTTAGATGAGATAGGTTGAGTTTCTCACGATCTTTCCGACGAATCTTGATTTCAACGATGTATGTTCGCTGTTTTATGGAATTCCTTGTCGGACCTCGCTGTTTCTTCGTTGTTTTGCAAGTTTTTAGGGCCGCCGAGTCATGAGAAAAGGGGAAAGGTCATGCCAAACTTTTCCCCATTTTCTTTGACGGCAAGAAAGCCCTTGGATGACCTTATATCAATGTTCGATGTAGTTCCACTTGTATATCTCACGCATTATGAAGCATGCCTTCCCTAGGAATCCCTTGAAGTGGCCGAATGAACCCTACAACTCATGAAAAGGGTTCGGTCAAGGGTGAGGGAAGGGTAAATTAGTCCATTTACATGTAAGCTATATTTGGAATTGAAGAAGTAGAGGTATAGCTAGAGTCTCCTCCCCCTTTCCTACCTTAAGGGCCATGGCCGAGCAAGGTCTTCCTTGCTCATGGTTCGGCCAAGGCTAGGGAGGGGAGAAGAGAGTAGCTTTAGATAGAAATTACATTATTATAAGGATCACACATAGAGATATGGCAATACTTAGAAAGAACACCAAACATAGCAAGTAGCTTGATTGATTTTGAATTGTAGGAATGCTAGTATTATAACCATCCTTAGCATTAGATCTTTAAACTTTGTATGTTGAGATTGTTACCATGTTTTGTATTTCCTACATGTTATTTAAATTCATTACTACCTTGCCATGCTAGATAGTTGTTCCTTATTGTACTAAAAATTCCTAAGGTAGTGTAAAGTTGTTATGTGTATACATTGTAGTCATATATAATGAATGTTGCAATATTTGAATATTTTTCCTTGGATTATACATGCTGCCCTAAATGTTCTTGGGCGGGATTCCAAGGTCGACACACAGGAATTCCTCACCCAAGGTAGTGTAGGAGGTTAGGTAACATGGAAGGCGTCACTAGATGTTCATCGCACTTAATTATATGGAAACTTAGTTAGGAGACGATGACACTTCTATGACTTCTTGTATACTTTAGGAAACTTAGAACTCGTAGGTGTTCATATCTTGAAAGGGCGACATAAATTGTCGACCCTGTAGCCGGATTAAGGCCAGATTCGGACAAAGGCCCAAAGTGTATATTTGGAAACCCTAGGATATTGACTGTGTGATGTATTTGAGATGGTCCGCCGAGGAGCGTGGAGGTCGAAAATGACCAATCCTCAGCTCGGCCGGTATTGGGTCTAGAGGTGAGCCAGCGGGCACACTAGGTGCCAGACCCCAGTTGGGTGGGACTAGCTATCCTTACCCCAAATGGTGTACGAAGACTAGTGGACCATCCTAGTCGATGACCCGGGATTGTTTGCTTACATCTTGAGATGATATGGCCGATGGCCAGTATGATACCACCTGATATAGTAGGGACGGCTGTAGCTGGGATATGATTCTATGAGTAGGCCCAAGGGCCGGATGCCGAAGGCTTGATAAGCCGAGACGATAGGTTACATGTTCAGTTGATACAGATGAACCCGTTGGGGGTCGGTAATCGCATTAGAATTAAATTATACCTCCTTGTACATTTTCTTTATTGCCTTGTATGATATATCTGCATGACTGAGGCTTATGAATAAAATCAAATATAATTTTCTACAACCAAAGCATATAAAAAAGAAAAATATACAAAAATTATAATTTTATGGATAAAATCAAATATAATATAAATATTATTAACAAATTGAAACAA
Organism: Canna indica; assembly: GCA_034359265.1. Taxonomy (NCBI): domain Eukaryota; kingdom Viridiplantae; phylum Streptophyta; class Magnoliopsida; order Zingiberales; family Cannaceae; genus Canna; species Canna indica. Next base: position 44,640,832 of record CP136892.1, read on the forward strand.
ATTAGAATTTTAAAAAATAAATTATTTAAAACTACATAAATATATTTGGTTATTAAATACTACTAAAAACAAACTCGATGAATGATATTCCTAGAACTCAAAAAGTATTATAAAAAATATTCAGTACATTAAAAAATATTTTTATCTATTAGTATGTATAAAAGATAAAACTACAAAAAAGTAATATTTCAAAATTATAATTTTATGAATAAAATCAAATATAATATAACAAATTGAAAAAAGTTAGAAAATAAAAAAATATAAATTATTGTAAACAACATAACAAATTGAAACAAATTAGAAAATAAATTTTTTAATTATTTTAAACTACACAAATTTAAAAATATTATTAAAAACAAACTCAAGAAATGAAATTTCAAAAACTCATAAACTAATATGAAAATAATTAAATACATTAAACAAATAATAAATCCAAAATTGTAAATATGAAAAATAGATTAATACAAAGAGAGTGGAGACATGTGACTATGTGAGAGAGAAAGACATCAAAAAAATAGAGAAAGACGTGTGAGAAAGAGAGGAGAGGGATAGAAGTCAAAAAGAGAAAATATAAAAAACAAAATTCAGATTTTAATGCATAAAAAAATCAGTAAAAACCCATAGCAAAATCAAGAAATAAAATTTAAAAAACTCATAAACTAATATCAAAAAATAATGCAATACCTTAAAAAATAATAAATCCAAAAATGTAAATATCAAAAATAGACTAATATAAAAAGAGAGGTGTAAATTGATAGAGTGATAAAGGAAATTTTAATAATTTAGAAATTAATTACTAAATTTTGATTATTAATAATATTACAAAATGAAATTATTTTAAAAAAAATTAAATTTAATTATTTTTGAAATTATTATTTTTTTAAGGAAAACGAATTCATATGGATGCGACACGTGTCCACATGAAGATGTGTTTTATATAATATATAAGATGAGAAATAACTAAATAAATGCAGAAATTTGGAAATCAAGGATGATTAATTTGAATTTAAATCAATTTATTTGGAATTTGTAATTTGGAAACTAAGAAAAAAATTTGAAATTAGGAAATTTGAAAATTAGAAATCTCTCTATAATTAATAAAATTCTTAATCAATTGATTTTGAAATTAATTTAAATTTTGAAAATTGAGTAATAAATTTAATTAAGTAAAATAATAGAGTGAAAAAGAAATTTATATAAATTTCGAAATTAGGAAATTAAAAAATTAATATAAATGTCGAAATTTCAAAATTTTGTAATTTATTTAAGGATAATTAGTTAGAATTTAAATCAGCTTCATATACATTTTGAAATTTGGAAATTTGGAAATTAGGAAATTAATATTAATTTCGAATTTAGGATGTTACAAAATTAAATTTAATTATTATAATTAAATAGAAATGGAAATTAGAAAATCAATGATAATTAATTTAAATTTAAATTGGTTTTATTTGGAATTTGAAATGTGGTAATTAATTATTTTCAACATTAATATATTTGGAATTTGTTTAGGAAAATTGATATTAATTATTTCCAACATATAATGTTTGAGATTATTATTTTGGAGGGGACACAGATTAATGTGAAAATGACACGTGTCTACATGAAGATGTATTTTTTTCGAAATAGAATTAATAAGTAAAATAATAAAGTGAAGAAGGAAATTTATATTAACTTCCTTATTTTCTAATTTAGATATTTATTTAATTAATATAATTAAATAAATGCAGAAATTAGGAAATTAATAATAATTAATTAGAATTTAAATAGGCTATATTTGAAAAATAACCATAGTTAATTAAATGGATTTTGAAATTAGGAAATTAAGCATAATGAAATTATTTTAAAATTTCAAAATTATTTATGTAATATCCTAGATATTTAAATTTATTATTTTTTTCTTTTATGTGTATTTGTCAGCCGAGCGGACTAGTTCGTGGTCGAGCCGAGTCTACTCATGGTCCGAAACGAGCTTGCGAGCTCGGGTAAGTAGATTATAAATTTATAAATTTATGAATTTTTAGACTTGGGTAGTTGAGAGTATTTAATTTGATGGTGTGTGCTTAATTGCTAATTATGGTCATATGAATATTTAATTAATTGTTTGAGACTTTTTAGAATGAGATTAATTTAAATCCATCTAGTTAGGGTCTAAGGGGATTAGGGTTGAGGAGGGTGTATAAAAACTCCGTCATGGCTTGTGGCTTCTAATTTGGAGCCACCTAAAAAGTTGAGAAAGGGACCCAACCGCCAAGCCAAGCCAAGCCGTCAGCCCCCTTTGCCTTTCTCCTTAGAGCCGCAACCCAGAGCCGAGCCAAGCCACTGCTTCCTTCTCCTTTCTTCTTTCTTCTTTCCTTTGGAGCCGCGCCGAGCCACTACTTCCTTCTCCTTCCTTCTTTCTTCTTCCCTTTGGAGCCGAGCCAAGAGGAGCCAGCTGAGCCGCCCTCTTCTTCCCCCCCCTCTCTCTCTCTCCAAGCAGGCGACTTGGAGTGAGCTGCCACCTTATTTTCTATTCTTTTGGGTTGAGCCGTTGGATTTCATAAAATTTCCTAATGTAAAAATCTGTTTTGGTGCAACGCACCGGACCCGGGGTTAGTCGAGTCGAGCCTCAGGATCGCCTCGAGTAAAAGGTATGACACGACTAATTATGTATGCAATTAAATTAGGCAAATGACTCTTTCCTTTTATGCATTTATACCTTAATAGAGTTTAAATCGACTCGTGTTACGGGTAGAGTCGGAACCCAAGTCGAGCTCGGGCTTAGTCGAGTCAGTAGAAAGAGTCAAAGACAAGAATGAAAGGTTAGATGAGGGATTAAAATCCCTCATCCAAGCTGCTGTGCGACTCATCTAGGAGTATCATAAGACAGCACATAGGGAGAGGGGGAGAAGGAGCAAGGGAGATAGATCTTGGTCGATACGGGTTTTCCGTCGTCGCCGGAAGATTCGAGGTCGTCAACGCTCGATCCTTCAACTTCCTCTAGCAAAAGTGAGTGGTTAGATTTGAAGGATTGGGGAAGGCGGGTAGCCGAACCCCTAGAAATGTTAGGATGTGTTTTCTCACGAGTTTGCGTCAATTGTTGGTTTTCGAATTGTGTATTCGATATTTTGCATCAATTCTTATCGGATCGTCAAGATTTCTCGTTGATTTCTCAAGTTTTAGGGCTACCGAACCATGGGAAAAGGGGAAAGGTCATGCCAATATTTTCCCCAATTCCCTTGAAGGAAGTAGAGCCCTCGGATGATCTCAATTTCATGAATAGTGTGTTCTTAATCATCGATTTCACATGTTAAGGAACTCGTCTTCCCTAAAACTCATAGGATTGGCCAAGCAAACCCTAAAGTTTCATGAGAAGGGTTTGGCCAAGTATAGGGGGAGGGGCAAACTAGTCATTATTCAATTAAGATATAGCGGAGACAATGAATTGGGGTCGGGGATTAATCCTCCTCTTCCTTTCCTACCCTAAGAGGCATGGCCGAGGAAGGTTCACCGTGCTTAACGCTCGGCCAAGCCTAGGGGAGGGAGAGGGTGAGCTTTAGATGGTAATTTCCATAGTTAGAGTGCTAAAACAATAGAGGCATGGTGACACTTAGGAAGAACTCTAACTATAGCAAGCTAATTTATTGATTCATGTAATTGTGGGAATGATAGCATAGTGACCATCCTTAGCTCATTCCTCTTTAATTTTTGAAATGATGTAATATTTTTACCATGTTTAGCATTTCATGCATTGTTGAATTTATTGTTATCTTACCATGCTAGATAAATTGTTTCCTATTTAATTTAATTCTTAATGCAGTGTATAAATGTTTATTGATGAATCTCGTAGTTATATATATAGTAGTTGTTGTAAATTATACTTACTTTTCTTTAAATTACATATGCTGTCCTGAAATGTTCATGGGTGGAATTCCAAGATCGGTTCACAAGATTCCTCACCCAGGGTAGCGTATAACGATAGATAACATTAGGATGTTGCAAGATGCATATTATATATGGAAACTTAGCTAGGAAATGACAAAACTTCTAGGACTTCTAGTATTCATTTTTGGGAACCTAGAACTATTAGGTGTACATATTTTTGGAAGGGCAGCATTAATTTGCTGACCCTGCAGGCCGAATTAGGGCTGGATACGGACAACTGCCAGAAGTGTGATGTGCTTGAGATGGTCCACCGAGAAGCATGGCGATCGGAAATGACAATGCTTGGCTCGGCCAGTGATTGGGTCTTGAGATGCACCAGCGGGCCCGCTAGGTGTTAGACCCCAGTTGGGTGGGACTAGCTATCCCTACCCCAAACGGTGTCCGGAGACTAGTAGACCATCCTAGTCGATGGCCCAGGATTTCTTATTTACATCTTGATATGATATGGCCAAACGGCTAGTGTGATTCTACCTTGTATGGTAGGGCCGGTTGCAGCCGGGATTCTTATACCATAAGTTGGCCTTAAGGGTCGGATGCCAGCTGGCTTAATTAGTCCGTTATGATAGGTTTCTCCTATATGGTCTATTCAGAATGACCCTTGGGGTCGATAGTCAGACTAAAAAGTAGCTTACCTCCCTGACTATATTCTATGCTGCTTTATATGTTATGCATGACTAATTGTGGATTATGTGGAGGTTCAAAAGAACCGCTCACTGAGTCCCAAGTGGACTCACAGTTTGTTTCCTTTGTTTGCAGAGCATGATCAGTGATTGAGGCTCATCGTCATGGTGCAGTTGGAGGGCAGGCGGTGGTACCATGTCTCGTAGCGGTGTCCTTTGGTCATAGTCCAGTGTCATGTAGTAATTTATTTCCTTTTCTACACTAACAGTTAGTGTTTTGAAAAGTTTGTAATAACTTTAATACTTGAGATGTTCTATTTGTGACGATGTTGGTTTTCTTCTTTGGGTTGAAAAATATATATTTGTGAACTTCGAAAACTTTAAATAAAGATTATGTTGTGGTTCCTTTTTCTTGAAATGTTCTGGTTTCTTGTCAGTCAGTGTAGACAATAGGCTACAGGGCAGGATGTAGGCCCTGGCCGATCACACTACCCTAAGTTGGGGTGTGACAAAGTTGGTATCAGAGCACTATGTTAGGTCTGATATGAAGGCTAGGAAGGATTGGCAGCCGCCCTGAAGCAACTTACGAGCCTTTAGTGCTAAGATGACCCCTATCGGCTTGCTACCTCCCTCCCCTTGGAAGGTGAACTGCGGCAGCCCAAGCTTATTAAACATCAGTGCTTTGGCTCTGCAGTCCAACATTGTAAAGTGCTCTACCAGCCAGTCCATGCCAAGGATGACATCAAGATCAAGAGTGGGTAGGAGTGTCAGAACTGCACTCAACACATGGCCGCAAATGAGCACTTCACAGCCTTGATATATTGAATTTGCTAAGATTGCATCGCCCGTAGGCATTGATACCATCAATGGCCCATCGAGCAAAGAGGGTGTCATTGGCAACTTTGCAGCAAATATGGAATACACAAACGAGTGCGTGGCACCCGGATCAAATAAGACATATGCAGCAGACGAACATACTAAAATAGTACCTATCACCACTGCTTTGGACGCCTCTGCCCAATCACGATTCATGGCATATACCCGCGTAGGAGGCCCCTCTGAATGATTGGTCTGCGGCCCCTTTTTCTGTGCCTGTCCCCTCTGAGCTACTGACCCCACTGACATAGGTGCCTTCCCCCTAGACTGCTCAGGCTTTTGACCAGTTCCCTCAAGACAGTCCTTCTTGAAGTGTCCGACTCGGCCGCACTTGAAGCAAGCGTTAGTGCGGCTAAGGCAGGACCCCCATTGTCTCCAACTACAGCTACCACAATGCGACACCTCAAACCTCTGAGAACCACCTCCTGACACTGTCGGCCTCACCGACCCGATCCCTGGGCTCCCACGACCCCGGTTGCCATTCTGCCCCAGGCTTTGCTGCTGATCTGCTGCAATCATTGCCCCCTCAGAGTGCCAAGGCTGAATGCCAGAACCCTGCGACCGAAACTTCTTCTTAGCTGGCTCATCATTTCTCTCAAACAGAACCAAGGCTTCTTTCCGTAGGGCTTCATCCACTACCTGAGCCAGAGTAGAATCCTTAGTGTAGTGGATAAGCCTGCCAATCTGTGGCCTCAATCCTTCCACGAACCTCTTAACCCTGGCGGTCTCAGACGCCACTAGGGTTGGATGGTACTTGGAGAGACGGTTGAACTCCATCTCATACTCTAATACTGATATGCCTCCAGCCTGGCACAGCATCTCAAAATCACGGCCGCGCTTGTCGTGAACACTCATGGGTAGGTACTGCACTTCCACAGCCATCCGGAATTCCTCCCAAGTGGCAGGCGGTGCGCCAACTGACCTGCGGGCCTTCCAGGTTTATAGCCAAACCTTTGCCGGTCCCCTCATCTGAAGACCGGCCATACAAACAGCTGCCTCTGATGAACACCTCAGCTCCATGCATAGCTCGTAGCAATCCCCCAAGAATTCTGTCACTTCCACCTGATGATCTGTGTGACAAAATTTGCATAAGTTGGTGCCCCTGGGGTTCTGACCATCGGTGCTGTCACCTCTGCCACTTCTGGTACCAGTGGAACTATGAACACAGGTTGTGGCGGTGGCTGTTGATACTACTGCTACTGTTGCATTTGTTATCTTAGTTCCTGCTCCTTAAGGAGCGTCTCAATCAACTGATTCACCTGAGCCTACAGTAGAACAACCGCTGACTCTTGCCCCTGACCCTCAGATGGGTCTCTATCCTTGCCCCGGGCCTCGCCTAGGCCTTGACCTCGGCCTCGCCCGTGGTCTCGACGTTCTGTCGAGTTACTACCACTGCCGCTCAAGGCAATATTTTGAGCCTCCATTTCACTAACACAAAGCTCTTTAAACTTACTAACCGCATGGTGCGCTAGTATATGCCTCATACGGTACCCAACACTAAGTCATAGACAAGACCTAACCTAATGCTCAGATACCAACTTTGTCACACCCCAACTGAGGGTAGTCTGACCGGCCAGGGCCTACATCCTGCCCTATAGCCTACTATCTACACTGACACAAAGAGACCAAGACATATCGAATAAAAGAAATCTCAACACACTTTATTAAAAGTTTTCAAAGTCACAATTTTTATGTGTTCCAAAACAAGTAAGAACACCAACATCAAAATAACTGAATGTTCAAGTAACAAGTTTTACAATTCTTTTTCAAATACAACTGTCAGTGCAGAAGCAAAACAAACACTACTAGACACTGGTCTAAGAGTCATGGATGCCACTACGAAATATGGCATCACCTCCCACCCACTAGCTGCACCATGTCAACAAGCTAAGTCACTGCTCATGCTCTGCAAAAATAAAGAATAAATTGTGAGTCCACTTGGGACTCAATGAGTGGCTCTAGTGAACCTCTACATAAGCCTCAGTCATGCATATATCATATAAGGCAATAAAATGAATGTACAAGGAGGTAAAATACTTCTAATGCGACTACCGACCCCCAATGGGTCAATATGTACAACTGAATATGATAGCCTGCCATCTCGGCCTATCAAGCCTCCGACATCCGGCCCTTGGTCCTGCTTATGGAATAAATATCTCGTCTACAGCCGTTCCTACAATATCAGGTAGTATCATACTGGCCATTGTCCACATCATCTCAAGATGTAAGCAAACAATCCCAGGCCGTCGACTAGGATGGCCCACTAGTCTTTGGACACCGTCTGGGGTAAGGATAGCTAGTCCTACCCAATTGGGATCTGGCACCTAACGAGCCTGCTGGTGCACCTCAAGATCCAACACTAGCTGAGCTGAGCATTGGTCATTCCCAACCTCCATGCTCCTCAGCGAACCATCTCAAGCACATCACACAATCAATATCCTAAGGTTTCCGTATATACACTTCGGGCCATTGCCCGAATCTGACCCTAATCCGGGCTACAGGGTCAACAATTTATGTCGCCCTTTCACAATGTGTACACCTAGGAGTTATAGGTTTCCAAATGTTTACAAGAAGTCCTAGAAGTGATATCTTCTCCTAGCTAAGTTTCCATATAAGCACGAAGGACGTCTCACGACGCCTTACATGTTGTCTGCCCTTCTACACTACCTTGGCTAAGGAATTCCTTCTACCGACTTTGGAATTCCGCCTATGAACATTTTGGGACATCATTTATAATTTAAAGAAAAATATTCAAATGTTACAACATCTACTATAAATAACCACAATATTCATGCATAACAACTTTACACTACCTTAGGAATTAAGCTCAATAAGAAACAATTATCTAACATGGCAAGGTAGTAATGAATTACAAAATGTAGGAAATACTAAGCATGGTAAACAATTGCAACATTTCAAATTTTAAAGATCTAATACTAAGGATGGTCATAAGGCTAGCATTCCTACAATTCAAAATCAATCAATCTACTTGCTATGATTGATGTTCTTCCTAAGTATTGTCATACCTACATGTGTGAACCATCAAGTAAAGCTATGATTGATGTTTCCATCTAAAGCTACTCTCTTCTCCCCTCCCTAGTCTTGGCCGAGCCATGAGCAAGGAAAACCTTGCTCGGCCATGGCCCTTAAGGTAGGAAAGGGAAAGGAGACTATAGTTATACCTCTAATTCTTCGATTCTGAATATAACTTAATATCAATGGACTATTTTACCCCTTCCCTTACCCTTGGCCGAACCCTCTTCATGAGGTGTAGGGTTCATTCGGCCACATCAAAGAGATCTAGGGAAGACATGCTTCATAACGCGTGAAATTTACGATTTGAACTACATCAATCATGAACACTAGATCATCTAAGGGCCTTCTTGCCGTCAAGGGAATTGGGGAAAATTTTGGCATGACCTTTCCCCTTTTCCCATGACTCGGCAGCCCTAGCAATTGAAAAATCGACGAAGAAACAAGGTAATTCGACAAGAAATCGTACAAAATAGTGATTACACGTTGATAAAACCAAGATCCGTCAAAAAGATCGTGAGAAAACTCATCCTATTACAACTAGGGGTTCGGTTACCCGCCTCCCCCGTGCTTTCAAATTCTAACCACTCACCTAGATTGCGGAGAACGAAAGATCGGGTGACGACGACTTGAAATTTTCCGGCGACGACGCGAAATCCCGGATCGATCCAAGTCCCCCCCTTCTCCTAGCTCTTCTTCCTCTCTCCGTAGGCAACCTTGTGTGACTCAAAAGATGAGTAGCACAGCTCCAAGATGAGGGGTTTTAATCCCTCATCTAGCTTTCCAAAAATAGCTCCTCGACTCACTTGACTCATACTCGAGACTCGCCTAAACCCGAACTCAACTTGTGTTCTGACTCAACCCACAATATGAATCGATTTAACTTGATTTAAGGTATGATTTCATAAAAGGAAAGTTAATCACCCAAATAGATTCCATGAATCATTAGTCGAGTCATACCTTTTCACTCGAGGCGATCCTGAGGCTCGACTCGACTACCCTCGGGTCCAACGCGCTGCACCAAAATATATTTTTATATTAGGAAAAAAAATTTGGGTCTTACAATCATGATGGGGCAGAGGCGTCCAAGGCAGTGGTGGCAGGTACTATTTTAGTATGTTCGTCTGCTGCATATGTTTTATTTGATCCGGGTGCTACGCACTCGTTTGTGTCTGCCAATTTTGCTGCGGAATTGCCGATGGCACCCTCCATGCTCGATGAGCCATTAATAGTATCAATGCCTACGGGCGATGCAATCCTAGCAAATTCAATTTACCAAGGCTGCGAAGTGCTCATCTGTGGCCATGTACTGAGTGTAGATTTGACACTCCTACCCACCCACACTTGAACTTGATGTCATCTTGGCATGGATTGGTTGGTAGAGCACTTTGCGATGTTGGATTGTAGAGCTAAAATAGTTCTGTTTAGCAATCTTGGGCTGCCACAGTTCACCTTCCAAGTGCAGGGAGGTAGCAAGCCGATAGGGGTCATCTTAGCCCTAAAGGCTCGTAAGTTGCTTCGGGGCGGCTGCCAATCCTTCCTGACCTTCGTATATGTGGCCGAGGAGGAAGGGGGTGAAACAAGGAATGTCATCGAAACCCCAATGGTCTGTGAATTCCCTAATGTGTTTCCCGAAGAATTGCCGTAATTGCTGCCCAAAAGGGAAGTTGATTTTTGCATTGATTTGTAGCCCGGGGTGAAATCAATTTCCATTCTACCTTATAGGATGGCCCGGCCGAACTCAAGGAGTTAAAGGTGCAATTGCAGGAAATGCTAGACTTGGGTTTCATCCGACCGAGTGTGTCGCCCTGGGGTGCCCCGGTACTGTTCATGAAGAAGAAGGATGGGTCGATGCGAATGTGCATCGATTATAGGCAGCTGAACAAAGTGACGATCAAGAATCGTTACCCACTACCATGGATAGACGATTTGTTTGACCAGCTGCAGGGGGGCACAATGGTTTTCAAAGATAGACCAAAGGTCCGAGTACCATCAGCTGAGAATCTGGAACTTCAATGTGCCTAAGACAGCCTTTAGGACTCGCTATGGTCACTACGAGTTTCTAGTGATGTCCTTCGGCCTAACCAATGCACCTGCTGCCTTCATGGACTTAATGAACAGGGTATTTAAGGAGTACCTGGACAGCTTTGTGATCGTCTTCATTGACGACATCCTAGTCTACTCCAAGAGTGAGGAAGAGCACTCTAAGCACTTGAGAATGGTCCTGGAAACCCTCAGAGAGCACCGCTTGTTTGCAAAATTTTCCAAGTGTGCATTCTGGTTGGAAAGTGTAGGATTCTTGGGCCATGTAGTGCCCAAGGATGGGATAAGGGTAGATCCTGCAAAGGTGGAAGTGGTGTAGAACTGGAGACGGCCGACTAGCGTGACTGAAATCCGCAGTTTTCTTGGTTTGATCGGGTACTATCGAAAGTTCATGGAGAACTTCTCCAGGATTGCAGCCCCTCTGACTTGGCTAACCTAGAAAAAAGATCGAGTTCATTTGGGACGACAAGTGTGAGGCGAGCTTCATAAGCTCAAAGAATGTTTGACATCTGCACCCGTGTTGGTTGTACCTTCCAGCTCAGGAGGGTTTGTAGTCTACAATGATGCCTCTCGAGCTGGCCTGGGCTACGTTCTGATGCAGTTTTGCAGAGTTATAGCTTATGCGTTCTGCCAGTTGAAAGTTCATGAAAAGAACTATCCGACGCACAACCTAGAGCTAGTAGTAGTAGTCTTTGCACTCAAGCTCTAGCGGTACTACATGTATGGGGAGACTTGCGAGATCTATATGGATCATAAGAGCCTCCAGTACTTGCTAACCCAAAAGGAGCTGAACCTTAGACAGAGGAGGTGGTTGGAGCTCCTAAAGGATTATGACTGCACCATTATGTACCATCCGGGGAAAGCAAATGTGGTAGCAGATGCTCTGAGCAAAAAATCCATGGGCAGTTTGGCTCATTTGGAAATTAAGCGGAGGCCTCTAGCTCGAGAGTTGGCGTTGTGCCTAGACGGGGGTGCAACCTTATCAGTGTCAGCTTCAGGTGCCTTGGTGGCACACCTGCGGATACAATCCACGCTGGTGGACATGCTGCGTGCCGCGCAGGGAGAGGATGCCTTTTATGCGCTGACCAAGGATCTGGTGCAAAGAGGCGATGCAGAGAACGGATACAGGTTGGACTCAGAGGGTGTACTGAGGTTCAAAGACCGAATCATGGTGCCAAATATGGCAGAGGTGCGTAGGCAAGTCCTGGAACTAGGTCATCGTTCCACTTATACGATGCATCCAAGGGCCACCAATATGTACCGAGATTTAAGGTAGCATTATTGGTGGAAGGGTATGAAAAGAGAGGTAGCAGAGTTTGTCTCCAAATGTCTGGTCTGCCAGCAGGTGAAGGCCAAACACCTCAAGCGCGCGGGATGACTGCAGAACCTGGAGGTGCCCGAGTGGAAGTGGGAGAAAATCACCATGGACCTAGTGACTGGGTTTCCTAAGTCAAAAGGCGGCTTGACTCCATTTGGGTGGTAATGGACCGGTTAACCAAGACCACACACTTCATTCCAGTGAAAACTACCTTCTCTGTGGAACAATATGCCCGACTATTCTTGGACAAGATTGTGGCATATCATGGTACCCCGGTGATGATTATATCTGATTTCTGTACCCAGTTCACAGCCCGATTTTGGCAGTCCTTCTAGGAAGCCTTGGGTACCCAAGTGCTCTTCAGCATAGCTTTCCATCCGCAAACTGGCGGGCAGTCAGAGAGGACCATCCAAACTTTGGAGGACATGCTGAGGGCATGCGTCCTAGATATGGCCGACGGTTGGGAAAAGCACCTACCACTTATAGAGTTCGCCTACAACAATAGCTATCACAGTAGCATTGGCATGGCTCCCTTTGAGGCCTTGTATGGGCGGCGGTGTAGGTCTCCGGTAGGCTAGTTTGAGGCCGGGTAATCACTCATGGTGGGTCTTGATCTGATTGAGGAGGCAGTAGAGAAGGTGAAAGCCATAAGGGAAAGATTGTTGGCGGCCCAGAGTCGACAGAAAATGTATGTCGACAAGAAGGCCAGGGAATTGGAATTGGCCGAGGGTGATTTAGTCTTTCTGAAGGTTTCCCCTATGAAAGGGGTAGTCTGATTTGGGAAGAAGGGAAAGCTGAGCCCTAGGTTCATTGGGCCTTTCCCTATTCTCAAGCGGAGGGGTGAGGTGGCTTATGAGTTGGCTTTACCTCCTAGCCTGAGCAGAGTACACTCGGTCTTCCATGTATCCATGCTTCAGAGATATGTAAAAGATTATTCGCATGTGATCAAACCTTCTTCTATTGAGGTAGATTCGGCCGTCTCATCCGAGGAAAGGCCGGTAGAGATCCTTGATCGCCAAATCAGGAAGCTAAGATCCAAAGAAATTCCCTTGGTAAAGGTCAGATGGGAGCACCATTCCGGGCAAGAGGCCACTTGGGAGGTAGAGCACGACATGCGAGAGCACTACCCTTCCTTATTTGAAGAGCCGGTAAGTCCCTATCATTCAAGTAAATTCGAGGACGAATTTCCCTTAAGGGGGGAAGGTTGTAAGTCCCAAAAATATTTCCTCATGTAAAAATTTATTTTGGTGCAACGCGCCGGACCCAGGGTTAGTCGAGTCGAGCCTCAGGATTGCCTCGAGTAAAAGGTATGAGTCGACTAATGATGTATGCAATTAAATTGGGCAAATGACTCTTTTCTTTTATGCATTTATACCTTAATCGAGTTTAAATCGACTCATGTTACGAGTAGAGTCGGAACTCAAGTTGAGCTCGGGCTTAGTCGAGTCAGTAGTAAGAGTCAAAGGCAAGAATGGAAGGTTAGATGAGGGATTAAAATCCCTCATCCAAGCTGCCGTGCGACTCATCTTGGAGTCGCACAAGGCAGCGCATAGGGAGAGGGGGAGAAGGAGCAAGGGAGATAGGTCTTGGTCGATCCGGGTTTCGCGTCGTCACTGGCAGATTCGAGGTCGTCAAAGCTCGATCCTTCATCCTCCTCTAGCAAAGGTGAATGATTAGATTTGAAGGATTGGGGGAGGTGGGTAGCCGAACCCCTAAAAATGATAGGATGTGTTTTCTCACGAGTTTCCGTCGATTCTTGGTTTTGGAATTGTGTATTCGCTATTTTGCATCAATTCTTGTCGGATCGTCAAGATTTCTTATTGATTTCTCGAGTTTTAGGGCTGCTAAACCATGGGAAAAGCGGAAAGGTCATGCCAATATTTTCCCCAATTCCCTAGACGGAAGTAGAGCCCTCAGATGATCTCAATTTTATAAATAGTGTGTTCTTAATCATCGATTTCACGTGTTAAGGAACTCGTCTTCCCTAAAACTCATAGGATTGGCCGAGAAAACCCTAAAGTTTCATGAGAAGGGTTCGGCCGAGTATAGGGGTAGGGGCAAACTAGTCATTATGCAATTAAGATATAGCGGAGACAATGAATTAGAGTCGGGGATTAATCCTCCTCTTCCTTTCCTATCCTAAGAGGCATGGCCGAGCAAGGTTCACCTTGCTCAAGGCATGGCCAAGCCTACAGGAGGGAGAGGGTGAGCTTTAGATGGTAATTTCCTTAGTTAGAGTGCTAAAACAATAGAGGCATGGTGACACTCAGGAAGAACTCTAACTATAGCAAGCTAATTTATTGATTCATGTAATTGTGGGAATGATAGCATAGTGACCATCCTTAGCTCATTCCTCTTTAATTTTTGAAATGAAGTAATATTTTTACCATGCTTAGCATTTCATGCATTGTTGAATTTATTGTTATCTTACCAAGCTAGATAAATTGTTTCTTATTGAATTTAATTCTAAATGCAGTGTATAAATATTTATGTATGAATCTCATAGTTATATATATAGTAGTTGTTGTAAATTATACTTACCTTTCTTTAAATTACATATGCTGTTCTGAAATGTTCATGGGTGGAATTCCAAGATCGGCTCACAAAATTCCTCACCCAATGTAGCGTATAACACTAGATAAGATGTAGGACATTGCAAGATGCATATTATATATGGAAACTTAGTTAGGAAATGACACAACTTCTAGGACTTCTAGTATTCATTTTTGGAAACCTAGAACTATTAGGTGTACACATTTTTGGAAGGGCAGTATTAATTTGCTGACCCTGCAGGCTATATTAGGGCCGGATACGGACAACTGCCCGAAGTGTATATAAGGAAACCCTATGATATTTGATTGTGTGATGTGCTTGAGATGGTCTGCCGAGAAGCATGGCGATCGGAAATGACCAATGCTTGGCTCAGCCAGTGATTGGGTCTTGAGATGCACGAGTGGGCCCGTTAGGTGTTAGACCTCAGTTGGGTGGGACTAGTTATCCCTACCCCAGACGGTGTCCGGAGACTAGTAGACCATCCTAGTCGATGGCCCAGTTTCTTGTTTACATCTTTATATGATGTGGCTGAACGGCCAGTGTGATTCTACCTTGTATGGTAGGGCCGGTTGTAGCCGGGATTCTTATACCATAAGTAGGCATTAAGGTCCAGATGCCAGGTGGCTTAATTAGGCCGTTATGGCAAGTTTCTCCTATATTGTCTATTCAGAATGACCCGTGGGGTCGATAGTCACACTTAAAAGTAGCTTACCTCCCTGACTATATTCTATGTTGCTTTATATATTATGCATGACTAATTGTAGATTATGTGGAGGTTCGAAAGAACAGTTCACTGAGTCCCAAGTGGACTCACGGTTTGTTTCCTTTGTTTGCAGAGCATGATCAGTGATTGAGGCTCATCGTCATGATGTAGTTGGAGGGCAGGCAGTGGTTCCATATCTCGTAGCGGTGTCCTTTGGTCATAGTCTAGTGTCATGTAGTAATTTATTTTCCTTTTCTACATTGACAATTAGTGTTTTGGAACGTTTGTAATAACTTTGATACTTGAGATGTTCTATTTGTGACGATGTTGGTTTTCTTCTTTGGGTTGAAAAATATATATTTGTGAACTTCGAAAACTTTAAATAAAGATTGCGTTGTGGTTCCTTTTTCTCGAAATGTTCTGATTTTTTGTCAGTGAGTGTAGACAGTAGGCTACAGGGCAGGATGTAGGCCCTGGCCGATCACACTACCCTCAGTTGGGGTGTGACAGACAAGAATTGATAACAAATCAAATTTCATGAGGTTGTTATGTCAATATTAGCTTAAGAGGATGCACTTAAATTGACAGAAAAAAAGTACTTACATCTATATATATATAAAAGAAAGCACTTTGGCCTTCTTATTATGCCAAGTGTCATGATAAGAATTATGCCAAGTGGCATAAATTTAAGTACTTTAAATATATAATAGCTATAATATTAATGTAGATGCTTTTAGAAAAGAGATGTGTATTCATTACATTAATTTTTTTATGGCATGTAATATTATCTCTCTTGAATGGAATGTAATATTATTACCTCTTTTAAATATGCAATATTATATTTTTTATGGGAATTATTTTTTTTGCAACATTAGCAACATTGGATTTAATTGAAATATTAAATTAATTTTTTTGCTCATTGCTTATGGGAATTGTTGGTAGTTGATGAAAAGAATATTTTTTTATCCAAAAAATAAAAATAAAAATGTTAAATCCTCCTAATTGATGTGCCTAATAATCCTCCTAATACTCACATGTAATAAATATTCTTATATTTTTAAATAATGGGTAAAATTAAAATTAAGTTAATTTATTAATATCAGATTCTTTTATCCGAAATAAAAATAAATACACGAATTAAAAATTTAGCTTTATCTGGTCTAAACAAATGAGGAATACGACATAGGCTTATTCCAAGTTTTTATTTGATCTAGAGTTCATAAATGCTTATTTGATGAATTATAAGTTGAGCATGAATTAGAAATAAAAATAATAATAATATATAAGTATAATAAAAAAGTTTGTGCTGGGTTCAACATTCTACTTGATGGGTAGGAGCTATGCAACTAGAAGGTGGTACCTTTCCAAATTTGAGAATTTCCCTAGACAAGTGATCAAAGGCCATGATTACTTTCGTCTTCTAGATCACAAGAATCATGCACTTGGTGTTTTAGTTGTAAAACTTCATCTTCTTTTTTTTTTATAAAAAAAGTATTTATATTTATCATATGTGTTGTAGAACTTCATCTTACAATATATACCACAAATATGGAGAAAAAAAAATCAAAATTACCAATAAAAATTTGAATGCTACACATGAAAAGCAAAAATCCATTGTTCATGCTGAAATTGGACATCTCCTCAACCTCGACTCCTTTGTTCAGGTCAATGTTGGAAGCACTGAAGGAGATCAATTGAGATGGAGGAAGAGAGAATTTCCTAGTTAAAAGCTGCACCAATCTCATGAACTCCTGAGGCCTTGCATGGATCACCTCCGGCGTGTTACATGAATGATCATAGGATTGTTCTGCTACTATTGATCATTGCAAGACCTCACCGGCTGTGATCGCCGTCAATTTTCGTTTGGAAGAATATTCTTTGATCCCCCAGGAATGAGTGAGTTATACTATTTAAGAATTCTACTGAACGTGGTCAGGATTCCAATGTCTTTCGAGGATATTAGAACAGTCAATGGTAAAGTTTACCAACTTTCAGATATGTATGCAATAATTTAGAGTTGATTGACGATGACAAAGAATATGTAGATGCAATTAAAGAAGTAAGTACATAGGGACCAGGTTTTTCTCTTAGAAAATTATTTGCTATATTATTATTATCGAACTCGATGTCTAGACCGGAATTCATTTGGGAGGAGACTTGGAAATTATTAACTGAAGATATACCTTATTTGATAAAGGAAGTGTTACAAACGGAAGGTATGAAAGCTATATATTTGTTATATATATTTATTGTTATTTTTTTATTACCAATTAATATATTAAATTAATATATTTTTGAATTTCAGATGTTGTCATTACTGATAATGAACTCAAAGATGATTGTTTAGAGAAAATTGATTTTGATTCTAAAAAGATGTGGTAAAAGTTTGGATGACTTTCCTATAATGTCAAAATCATCTCGATCATCTACAAACATTAACAATCGCTTAATTGCTGAGGAGTCACGCTACAATCGGAGGAGATTGAGAGAGGAAAATTAATAACAAGTTCAACACCTAACTTCGGAACAACGACAAGTTTATGATAAGATATTGGATGTTGTTAAAAGAAAAAATGGAGGTATTTTTTTTGTCTACGGTTATGGTGGAACCGGAAAGTTATTTATTTGGAAAACTCTTGCATATGCACTTCGATCCGAAGGGAAAATTGTTTTAACAGTTGCGTCCAGTGGAATAACATCTTTACTATTACTTGGTGGAAGAACAGTGCATTCTCGATTTGCGATCCATCTTAATCTGGATAAGGTTCTACTTGCAACATTAAACAAGATTCTCCATTGGCTGATTTATTAGTGAGAACAAGTTTAATTATTTGGAACGAAGCTCCAATGATGAATATGTATTATTTAGTTATATATTTATTAAATTTCATTAAATACAAATCTAATAGTTCGATTCTCTTAATTTTAGATATTGTTTTGAAGCGCTTGAAAGGAAATTGTGTGATGTTATGCATTTTAAGAATCCAAACAGCAATGATCATCCTTTTGGAGGTAAGACTTTAGTATTTGTGGGAGAGTTCAGATAAATTTTACTTGTCATTCATAAGGGAAGCAGACCAGATATTGTTAATGCAACACTTAATTCGTCTTACTTATGGAACGACAGTGAAGTTTTGAAGCTAACGAAAAATATGTGTCTCACTGTAAATCACTCTGATGACAATACAGATAATTTGAAAAAGTTTTTCGGATTGGATATTATCGATTGGTGACGGAAGGATAGGTGATCCTGGTGATGGTTATGAGGTAGTCCGAATTCCAAATGATAACTTGATTTTGGATGCAAGTGACCATGTTGCTGTGATTGTTGATGCAATTTATCCTCAGCTTATAACAAATGTCAATAATTTACAATATTTGCAACAAAGAGCTATATTAGCTCCCACTCTGAATATGGTTGAGATAATTAATGACTATATGGTTTTTCTAAATCAAAAAGAGTCAATGATATTTTTGAGCTCAGATAACACGTGCTTATCAGATTTTGGAGGGAGTTTTATTGGATCAGATCCACACACCAGATTTCTTGAACTACATCAAATGTTCTGGTATTTCTAATCATTCTTTGACATTAAAAGTTGGGACGTACTCCTATTATTTTACTAAGAAATATCGATTAATCTGCCGGATTATGTAATGGAAAATGATTAGTGTTAACAATCATAGTATAACCACTATGTACTTTGATTTATATATATATAACATCACTATTTTTTTTCTATAGGGGCAATGAGAAATATCAATACGCTTCATGCGAAGATTGTTGCAGACTTAAAGTTAATGTTTGACGAACATAATGTATGTATGGATTATAATGTGGAGATTGTTGTTCCCTTATGGTGAAGATGGTTATAGAGAATATATCTATATATATATAAAAGAAAGCACTCTAGCCTTCTTATCATGCCAAGTGTCATGATAAGAACTATGTCAAGTGGCATAAATTTAAGCACTTTAAATATATAATAGGTATAATATTGGTGTAGATGCTTTTAGAAAATGAATGTGTATTCATTGCATTGATTTTTTATGGCATGTAATATTACCACTCTTAATATTAGTTCTCTTGAATGACATGTAATATCATTAAATATGTAATATTACTTTTTTTATGGGAATTAATTGTTTTTGCAACATTGGCAACATTGGATTTAATTGAAATATCAAATTAATATTTTTGCTCCTTGCTTATGGGAATTGTTGGTAGTTGACGAAAAAAAATATTTTTTCATCCAAAAAATAAAAATAAAAATACTAAATTCTCCTAATTGATGTGCCTAATAATCCTCCTAATACTCACATGTAATAAATATTTTTATATTTTTAAATAATGGATAAAATTAAAATTAAGTTAACTTATTAATATCATACTCCTTTATCTGAAGTAAAAATAAATACACGTATTAAAAATTTAGCTTTATCTGATATAAACAAATGAGGAATATGACATAGGCTTATTCCAAGTGTTTATTTGATCTAGAGTTCATAAGTGTTTATTTGATGAATTATAAGTATAGAATGAATTAGAAAAAAAAAAAAAAAAAAAAATATAAGTATAATAAAAAGTTTGTGCTGGAGTTTGTGCTGGGTTCAACATTCTACTTGATGGGTAGGAGCTATGCAACTAGGCGGTGGTACATTTCCAAATTTGAGAATTTCCCTAGACAAGTGAAGGCCATGATTCCTTTCGTCTTCTAGATCACAAGAATCATGTAGTTGGGTGCACACATGGGCACCCTCCACTCTTGAACACTCCCATGGGTCCTAAACTCGCAAAGGTACTAGTTAATCTATCCCATCTGCAGACCCATAATCATCAGACACATTAACGCAATGACCATGCACAGCTCTTGTGCGCACTCGCGCACATACCCACACCGACCGATCTCGGCCAATACTATATTCATGAATCACGCAATAGTAAGCATACAAGCATAAAAGTCGGGGATAACATTAGGAAAAGCCCTCTAACGTATACACACGGCACCACCGAGTAGGGTGCTAAGAATGCCCTCTAGCACGTACCCATCCATGGGATAGCTAGCCTATGAAAGCCCTCTAGCGAGTCTGCTGCATTAGGAATGCCCTCTAACGACATCACGGGCACACATCCCCTTCTTTTTTTTGAAAGAACATCAGATAAAATATAAATTTTACCATGTCGTGTACAAGTCACAACATCTAAGCAACCATCTAGTGCTACTTCGCACATCTAAACACATCGGCCTACATCGGCCAAACAGAGAGTCCTCATAAACCACAGTACACAACTCGCAAGTTGCTCACTAGGCTAGCCTCCCTAGTGAACTCCCCACCTCGGGTCCGCTGAGCTAGGAAGCCCTCTAGTCTCAGTGCCCTAGATACTCGATTGGGAATAGCCTTCCAACCAATGCCACTCGGGTCAGTCGTTGACGTGACCCACCACCGAATATCTCGACCCAATATCAACTCGCTCAGTTGGGCATTAGCTCCACATATTAATGTGATTCCCAGCTCGGCCATCACAACACAACCACAAGCACATCCAATAGTAGAAAGAAACATATATTATAAATAGAAGGTGGTTAGCCCGGGTGGGTACGGCTATGTTCACGTATCTAGGGTGCATGAACAAGTGCACCCCACACGGCCCATCTCGGGCCCAAACCGTTGGTTACCCGCCATACCACCCACCATTACACCTACTGCAATTTACATTCCGGCTTCTTATTCAAGGAAGATATACATAGTCGGTCGTCATGCACTGAAATATCAACACTCTGCCGAACAAGTTCAACATGAAGCACCTCCATGCTATTAACCATTTGCACTCAAAACCATATTCAACAATTCGGAGAAATCCTTGACAATCTAGCATATTTCCATATCTATCCAACGACTTCAGATTTAGAATAAAAATAATAGAGATTTCAGATTTCCTAACTTGTCAACCCTTCGCTGAAAATTTTAGCCTAAGGCCGACATTTCAGCCTCACGAAAGGTGAATTCTGCACCTTGCTTATATAGTGCCTA
The DNA here is from genome assembly GCA_034359265.1 of Canna indica. Classification (NCBI taxonomy): domain Eukaryota; kingdom Viridiplantae; phylum Streptophyta; class Magnoliopsida; order Zingiberales; family Cannaceae; genus Canna; species Canna indica. Next base: position 44,661,935 of record CP136892.1, read on the forward strand.
GAACCATTTTTAGAGTACGTGACATTCTAATAGCAATGGCAAAATCAATCTATGTATACTGCTATGAAATCTCAGCTACAACTGAAAGAAATTTCAGCATGAAGAATTAAAAGTTTTCAGCATAATATTTCATGAAAATTTCGGCATCTCGAACATCAATTCCAACATATAAAAGTAGGTAAATTTCACGCATAACATATAAGATAATATAATATATATTCAGGGAGGGAGTTACTTTCTAGTGTGACTGCTGACCCTATGGGTCATTCCGTATAAACCATATATGTGAAAACTTGCCCTCTCGACCTATCAAGCCTCCGACATCCAGCCCTTGGGCCTACTTATGGTATAAGAATCCCAGCTACAATCGGTCCTACCATACAAGATAGAATCACACTGGCCGACCAACCACATCATATCAAGATGTAAACAAGAAATTCTGGGCCATCGACTAGGATGGTCCACTAGTCTCCAGACACCGTCTAGGGTAGGGATAGTTAGTCCCACCCAACTGGGGTCAGACACCTAACGGGCCCGCTGGTGCATCTCAAGACCCAAACACTGGCCGAGCAAAGCATTGGTCATTTTCGACCTCCACGCTTCTCGGCGGACCATCTCAAGCACATCACACAATCAAATGCTCTAGGGTTTCCTTATATACACTTTGGGCCCTTGTCCGTATTCGGCCCTAATTCGGGCTACAGGGTCAACAAATTAATGCTGCCCTTCCAAAATTGTGCACACCTAATAGTTCTAGGTTTCCAAGAATGCTTACAAGAAGTCCTAGAAGTTGTGTCATCTCCTAGCTAAGTTTCCATATATGCTAAGCATCTCGCAAACGTCCTACATGTTATCTAACGTTATACGCTACCTGGTGAGGAATTCTATGTATCGACCTTGGAATTCCACCCTTGAATATTTAGGATAGCTTGTATGATTTAAAGAAAAACAAGAATAACTTACAACAACTACTATATATACCTACGAGATTCATCAATAATCATTTATACACTGCATCTAGAATTTATCTCAATAAAAAGTAACTTATATAGCATGGTAAGATAAACATAAATTCACAACGCATGAAATAATAAGCATGGTAAAATATTTCATCATTTCAAAAATTAAAGAGGAATGAGCTAAGGATAGTCACTATGCTATCATTTCTATAATTATATGAAACAAAAAATTTACTTGCTATAGTTAGGGTTCTTCCTAAGTGTCATCATGTCTCTATTGTTTTAGCATTCTAACCATGGAAATTTCCATCTAAAACTCTCCCTCTCCCTCCCCTAGGCTTGGCCGAGCCTTGGGCAAGGTGAACCTTGCTCGGCCATGCCTCTTAGGGTAGGAAAGGAAAAGAAGAATTAATCACCGACCCTAATTCTTTGTCTCCGCTATATCTTAATTTCATATGGACTAGATTGCCCCTTCCCCTACACCTAGCCGAACCTTTCTCATGAAGTTTAGGGTTCATTCGGCCACACCTATGAGTTCTAGGGAAGACAAGCTCCTTAACACGTGAAATCGACGATTAAGAATGCTCTATTGATGAACTTAAGATCATCCAAGGGCTCTACTTCCGTCAAGGGAATTGGGAAAAATTTTGGCATGACCTTTCCCCTTTTCCCAAGATTTGGCCGCCCTAGTATTGGAGAAATCGACGAGGAAAACAAAACGATCCGATGAGGATTGATACAAAACCATGAATACACAACTACGAAACCTCGATTCGTCGAAAACTCGTGAGAAAACATGATCCTATCACCACTAGGGGTTCGGCTACCCGCCTCCCCCATTACTTCAAATCTAACCACTGACCTTGATTGAGGAAGATGAAGGATTGGATGACGACAACTTCGAATCTTCCGGCGACGGCGCAAAATCCCGGATCGACCAAAATCCCCTTTTCCTTGCTTCTTCTCCCCCTCTCCTATGCACTGCCTTGTGCGATTCCAACATGAGTCGCACGGCAGCATGGATGAGGGATTTTAATCCCTCATCTATCCTTCCATATTGGCCCTTGACTCTTACTCAAGACTTGACTAAATCCGAGCTCGACTTGGGTTCCGACTCTACCTGCAACATGAGTCGATTTAAACTCGATTAAGGTATAAATGCATAAAAGGAAAGAGTCATTTTCCCAATTAAATTGCATACATCATTAGTCGAGTCATACCTTTTTACTCGAAGCGATCCCGAGACTCGACTCAACTACCCCCGGGTCTGGCGCGCTGCACCAAAATAGTTTTTTTATATTAGGAAATTTTCCCGAGTCTTACACCTGTATTGTTTATTTATGGATACTTGGGTGTGCTTGTGATTGCTCTCTCTCCCCTTATGGATTTCTGGACCAGGAAGCTCGTCAGCCCGCCACACTGACGACTGACCCGAAGTGGCATGGGAGGGAAGCTCATTGAGCCAGAGCTAGGCTCAGTGACCGACTCGTATAGGACCGATGGATCCCTGGATATAGGACCGACGGGTCCCTAGATCAGGAAGCTCGTCAAACCGCCACACTGACGACCGACCCGAGTGGCTTGGCTAGATCTGGTGATTATGCAAGCTTGTGTTGTTATATCATATATGGATTGGTGATTATACCTGCTTGTGTTGTTATACCAGACATGGATACATTCATTTACTTTTGGTTTTGAGAAATTATTCCTATAATTTGGTGTTGGTTGGTTATATTATGAATATTACTTATGGTATCTTTATCATGCTTCATACGTAATTATATATCTGTGGATCTTGGTAGGCTCAGGATCAAGCCACTCACTAAGTCCATTGTGGACTTATCATTTTTTTTTTTGTAGCACCAGGTCAGAACCAGTAGCGATATTGGAGTTCTGGGTAGCACAGCTGGGAGCAGCAGGTTCAGGGCAGATCTCGTGACAAGTCAGAGTTAGAGATAGAGTTGTGGTCGGGTATAGAGAAAGTCCAGTAGTGAGATTTGTTGTTTCTCTTTTCCATTCATTGTTTTAAAACATTCTTTAAAGCTTGTTTCAGTTGGGTATTCATGTTTCCAACTTTCTTTGATAGTGGATTGGATCATTTTGTTTATACCATTTTATTGGTCGTTGGCGTTTTAATAAAATAAAAGTTTGGTTTATCTCTATGGTTTGTGGTTTTGAGTTAGGCTTCAGGGTATGGTTGTATCCCCTGGCCGGTCACACCATTCCAGAATTGGGGTGTGACAACCAAAGACTCGACGACAACCCCTAACTAGGACTGCTATGAGATTAATGTGACTCCTCTGCCCTCCAGCCGCGCTTAGTGCTCCAACCCACCTCACTGGCTCTGCAAAAAAAATAGAAATAAACAACGGGTGAGTTCAAAGAACTCAGTGAACGGTTCTACCAACCCCCACCATAAAAATCAACCATATAAATAAATGAATAAATGCCCCTATCTCATACAGGGGTAATGCATCAAGTGGTATGACTAGCTAACAGGCCATCTGGCCATTACATGCCCAAAGGCAAACCAATTCACTTAGTAGTGAAGTACAACAGGCCTCAGTCTACCTGTGCCCTAAGGCAAAATATGACACTCAAGGGTTATGAGGATAATTGGGATTGTCCCATCCGAACTTATCCTCTAATAGAACCCTTTAGAAATAGTGCAATAATAATCAAGATTCGCCCATCCGAACTTATTCGTTAATAAAGAAACTCGGGAACAATCAGGATTTGCCCGTCCGAACTTGTTCCATGAGAAACACATGAATAATTGAGATTCGCTCATCCGAACTTGTTCCTTAAAGATATCACAGGAATAATCAGAATTCACCCATCAGAACTTATTCCTTAAACAATCGCAGGAATTAACAATCTCAGGCCCCCTCCCACATATCGACACAAGAATTGATGGAAAATCAACAAGAACGTCTCAACGTCTAAATTGGCTCAAGAACACGAGAAGAATCTCAAGTAAAGGAGGAGTAAAACCACTCACATGATTAGGAAGAAGAAATTAGAGAAAATTCCCAATTGGCGGCCTCCGAATCCGGCCTCAAAGAGTGCGGTGGCACGGCTTACACAAGGGGGAAGGGGCAGCGGCTCTACCAAGCCAGTGGCTTGGTTTCCAAGAGAGAGGAAGGGATAGAGGAAGGGAGGGGCAGCTTGGCTCTGCTCGGCGGCTCCAAGAGAGAGGAACGGAGGGGCGGCTGGCTCTCGGCTTGGCTCTACTCAACAGCTCCAAGAGAGAGGAAGGGAGGGGTGGCTGGCTCCTCTCTTCTCTAGGCGGCTTATGCGGCTCCAATAGGGAGCCGCCTAGCCCTAGGGGGCATTTTATAATCCCTTCCCCATTTCATCCAACCCTAACCTCCTTTAACTCGCATCTGCCTCAAACCCGGATCCAAACCCGCTAACTCCGCAACCCAAACCTAACCTCATGCTAAATACAAGCATCAATACATGCACACCCATATGCAACATAATTTAAACAATCAAACTATATTATTATAAATCATAATTCGACTTACCCGAGCTCTCAAGCTCGCACCGGACCATGAGTCGACTCGGCTCGACCTCGAACTAGCCCGCTAGGCTGACAATCACAAACAATAACAGAAATCAATAATAATATCTAGGATATTATAATTCTCCCTCCTTAAAGAAAATTCGTCCCCGAATTTTGGAAAAAAGAAGCTTGAGGACTTACCAGATTATCAAACAATGAAGGATATCGCTCCCTCATATTCCTGCTCCACCTCTCAGGTGGCCTCCTGCCCGGAATGGTGCTCCCACCTGATCTTCACCAAGGGAATCTCCTTGGATCTCAATTTTCTGATTTGACGATCTAGCACCTCAACTGGTCTCTCCTCATAGGAGACTAATGAATCCACCTCCACCGCGGTAGGCTTAATCACATGGGACTCATCCCGAACATATTTCTTCAGCATGGATACATGGAACACGGGATGCACTCGGTCCATACAGGGAGGTAAGGTCAACTCATATGCCACAGCTCCCCTATGCATGAGAATAGGAAATGACCCAATGAACCTAGGACTTAGCTTCCCTCTCTTGCCAAACCTCACCATCCCTTTCATAGGGGATACCTTGAGAAATACCATGTCCCCCTATGCAAACTCTACCTCTCTGGCCTTTCCATCAGCATATATCTTCTGGCGACTCTAAGCTACCTACAACCTCTCCTTGATTAGCTTCACCTTTTCCACTTCCTCCTCAACCAGGTCGGGTCCCATCATAAGAGAATCTCCTGCATCAAACTAGCCTACAGGCGACCTGCATAGCCACCCATACAATGCCTCAAAAGTGGCCATCCCGATGCTGCTATGATAGTTGATATTGTAGGCAAACTCAATCAGGGGTAAGTGCCTCTCCCGACTACCCTCTAAATCTAGGACACATGCTCTCAGCATGTCCTCCAATGTCTGAAGGGTCCGCTCCGACTGACCATCTATCTAAGCGTGAAATGCAGTGCTGAACCAAACCTTAGTGCCTAAGGCCTCTTGGAAAGATTGTCAGAATCGAGCTATGAACTGAGTACCCCAATCTGAGATGATCATAACAGAGACACCATGATATGCTACAATCCGATCCAGAAATAACCTCGCATACTCCTCGGCTGAAAAGGTCATCCTGACTGGTATGAAATGTATCGTCTTGGTTAGGTGATCCACCACCACCCAAATTGTATCATTGCCCTTCCCAGACTTCGGCAACCTTGTCACAAAATCTATCATTATCTTTTCCCATTTCCACTTTAGTACTTCTAAGTTCTGGAGCAATCTTGCCAACTTTAAATGTTTGGCCTTGACCTGCTGACATATATAGGCACTTAGACACGAACTCAGCCACCTCTCTCTTCATGTCTTTCCACCAATAATTTTGCCTTAGATCATGGTACATTTTTGTGGCTCCCGGATGCATGGTATATATAGATCGATGACTCATCTCTAGCACATGTCTGCTAACCTCAGCCATGTCTGGCACCACTATCCTATTTTTAAACCTCAGAACGTCCTCCGAGTCAATACCAAAACCATTATCGGCATCGCCTCTCTTGGCCAGATCCTTAGTGAGTGCACGAAAAGCATCCTCTTCCTGTGTTGCCCGCAGCATGTCTACCAACGTGGACTGTACCCTCAGGTGAGCCACCAACGCACCAGAGGCTAATACTGACAAGACTGCCCCGCTATCCAAACACATGGCCAAATCTTGAGCCAACGACCTCCTCTTAACTACCGAATATGCTAGACTGCCCATAGACTTCCTGCTCAAAGCATCTGCCACCACAGTAGCTTTCCCCGGATGGTACATGATCGTGTAGTTATAGTCCTTCAAAAGTTCAAGTCATCTTCTCTGCCTCAGGTTCAACTTCTTCTAGGTGAGCAAATACTAGAGGATCTTATGATCAGTGTATATCTCACAAGCCTCGCCATAAAAGTAGTGACGCCACAACTGCAATGCGAACACCACTGCTACCAGCTCAAGATCATGAGTCGGGTAATTCTTCTCGCGGACCTTCAACTGCCGGGAGGCATAAGCTATCACTCTGCCATTCTGCATTAAAACAGAACCCAAGCCAACTCAGGATACATCACAATAAACAACAAACCCTCCCGAGCCCGAGGGTACAGCTAGAACTAGTGCCAACGTCAAACGGTCCTTGAGCTTCTGAAAGCTATCGTCGCACTTAATGTCCCAGACGAAGTTGACCTTCTTCTGAGTCAGGCGGGTCAATGGCGCTGCAATCCTGAAGAAATTCTCCATAAATTTCCTGTAATAACCTGCCAACCCCAGGAAGCTGCGAATCTCTATGACATTAGCCGGCCTCTTTCAATTCTGAACTACTTCTATCTTCACGGGGTCCACTTTTACCCCTTCTCTAGACACCACATGGCCAAGGAACCCTACACTCTCCAGCCAGAACTCGCAATTGGAGAATTTGGCATATAATCTGTTCCCCTTGAGAGTCTCCAGAACTACCCTCAAGTGTTCAGCATGCTCCTCTCTGCTCCTAAAAAAAATCAAAATGTCATCAATAAATACTATCACAAATTTATCCAAGTATTCCCTGAACACTCGGTTCATCAGATCCATAAATGTTGCATGTGCATTAGTCAGCCCGAATGATATAACCAGGAACTCATAGTGACCATACCTCGACCTGAAAGTCATCTTTGGGATGTCACTATCCTTGATTCTCAACTGATGGTACCCTGATAGTAGGTCAATCTTGGAAAACCATTGAGCCCCCTAAAGCTGATCAAATAAATCATCGATCTTGGGCATCAGATAATGATTCTTCACTGTAACCTTGTTAAGTTGCCGATAATCAATGCAAATCTGCATGGACCCATCTTTCTTTTTCACGAAGAGCATTGGAGCACCCCAAGGCGAAACACTTGGGTGAATGAAGCCCAACTCAAGCAGCTCCTGCAACTAGGACTTCAACTCCCTCAACACAGCTGGTGTCATCTGATACGGAGGAATGGATATCGACTTCACCCCAGGCTGTAAATTGATGCAGAACTCAATCTTCCTCTCTGGGGCCAAACCAGGCAACTCCTCTGGAAACACATCAAAGAATCCGCATACCACTGGTGTTCCCCCAATGCCCCTAGCCCCAGCTCTGCTCCCCTTTGCCACAGACACAAAGGCCAAGAAGGATTGGCAATCGCCTAGAAGTAGCTTCCAAGCCTTGAAAGATGAAATGGTTACCAAAAAATCCCCCTTCCCTTACCCTGGAACGTAAACTAGGGCAATCCGGGCTTACTAAAGGTCACAATCTTAGCCTTGTAGTCCACTGAGGCGAAATAGTCCACCAACTAGTCCATGCTCAAAATCATATCAAGCTCCAACATCGGCAGGAGTGTCAATTCGGCCATCAGCATGTGCCCACAAATGACCACCTCGCAGCTCCAAAAGACTATCTCTGCTAGCACAGAATCGCTCGTAGGCGTAGACACCACAAGAGGCAAATCAAGCATAGAGGGTTTCCCCGACAACTTAGAAGCAAATAATGCAGACACAAAAGAATGCGTAGCATCTGGATTAAACAAAACATAAGCAATAGTAGAATCAACAACAAGCTTACCTGACACTACTGCCCTGGACTCCTCGGTGCCCTCTTAGTTCAAAGCGAACACCCGTGCAACGAGCCTCTTTAAACCATCGGTTCGCTAGCCTCGTCCTTGAGTTTGACTCCTCTAAGCCACGGAACCTACTAACATCAGTGCCTTTCATCTGGTCTGATCAGGCTGCTGACTGCCTTTGCTAGGACAATCCTTTCTATAGTGTCCAGCCTGCCCATAGCTAAAACATACCTCTGAACGTCCCCGGCAAGCTTCCCAGTGCTTCTTGTGACAACGGTTACACGACTGCGGCCCAGGCCTCCGTTGCGAGCCTCCTGATGACGCCCCTAGTCCTGAGTCCATGCGACCATTGAAACTGTTATGACCCCTGCCCGGCCAAGGATCTGCTATCATGAGAGAACCCTCAGAGTGAGCTGGCCGACCCCCTGAGTGCTGGGGCCAAAACGTTTTCTTTTGGGATCCATCATGCCTGTCCGTCGGTACTAATGCCTCCTTCTGGAGCACCTCATATATAACCCGAGCAAAAGAAGTGTCCTCCATGTAATGGATAAGTCTAGCGATCTGCGGCCTCAACCACTCGACAAACCTCTTGACCCTGGCGGTCTGTGTGGCTACCAAGGTCGGGTGATGTAATACCCGCTAAAATATTTTATGTGTATCGATTTCAGCGGGTTGCGAGTGACGCGAGATGGTGTGCGCGCACTACTAGAATTATAGGCATCAGCAATGGCTTCAATGGCCCCGCCCGTTGCAACGCAATCATGGCAGAAACATGCGTTGCTGATAACTTAACAACGGATCAGCAACAGTCGCTCGGGTCGTTGTTAATAATATTATCAACAACGGCTCTGCCACGGATGCGGGGTCGTTGTAGATATGAATATCAGCAATGGCCCCACGGCCGTGGCAAGGCCGTTAGTGAAAGACCGTCGCTAAGCCGTTGCTGTAGGTCATCAGCAACGGCTTACGATACACTTTCAGTAACGGCTTTCCCATGGATGACTGTGGGAAAGCCGTTGCTGATGATGTAGTCCTACAACTGAAAAATTTTAAAATTTTAAATTTCCTTTAATATATTGATACATTATCTGATACATAACTCACACACTCATACACCCATACACACATCCATTCATACTCATCACAAATATACCCAGATATACATCAAAATAATTATACTTATATTTATAATTATCCACAATCATATAAAAACTATTCAAATTCAAAACTGGAGTATCAATATCCAAACAAAATAAGTTAATCAAGTATAGTATCTAAGTAACAAAGTCAATATAAAAAAAACAATAAATCTCATGACGGTGGAGGATGGTCTGGATCATAATATGGCGGGGTCTGGAGTGCTTGGGTGTACACCGGCGTAGACTGACTCGAGGACGATGGATCTGATGATGTCGAAGGGATGCCTGCTCCGGTATAAGCTGAGATGTTGTGTAGCATAGCATGCATCTCTGCCATCTTCTGACTCTGACGCTCTATTATCTCACTTTGGCGTGCGGCCGTCTCCTCCAGTGTTCTTATCCTGCTACTAAGATCATAACTAGACCTGGAGGTGGACGGCCACTCACCAGCGACCGGAGGCGTCGGTGCCCCAAGTGGCCCTATCACGGCTTGCGCATGACCACTATCTACAAAGCCATATACACGGCCATGGTCCCAGCCACCTACAGCCTCGACCGACGCTCCTGCGTCAAAGTCTTCGGGGTGCCCCCGCGTTGCATCACCGTTTGAGTGTAGGTCTCCTACTCGAGTTTGATTTTTTGTTTCATATTTTTCCTAAAACTTAAATTATAAATAAATAATGAATAATTTAAACAAATATACTTACCATAATGTATGCAGCGCGGTTGTCAATGTACTCCCCGGTCCCATGTACTCGACGGTGAGTCCGCTCAAACATAGCCATCGGGGAGGGTCGCTGGACAGTCCCGTCGTCCAACACCGTCGTCTATATTTATAAAAAAAAATACATTAATTAGTACACAGAGTAACAAATAAAATATATAATTAAAAGTAAGGTATAATACTTACCATACGATTCGCGTGCACTGCAAATGAAATAGAGCCGCCAGTGTGACGCGCTCCTCCCTTCGACATGCGGTTTCTAGCCACAGTCCTAGAAACCTCTTGCCATCGATCCGTTGACCATGATGCCACGAGCTGGTCCCATATATCCGGAGTAATCCAATCAGGGTCGTATCCCTGAGTCTCCGCGATGTTTGTGGTCCCAGCTCGGGCCATCGCTAATCGTTGACCGTTGTACCTCTATCGGGAAATAGTCTCTCAGGCAGCGTAAATGAAGGACCTATGGTCCTCAGCCCATGTATAGCGAGCCTGAAAAATAATAATATCAGTACCAATATTAATCATCATGTATAAAAAAAATTAATACATGCCTCAAATCGCTCCACAGCATGTCGACGTGCTCACTAGGCACGTGAGACCATGTAGGCCATGCCCCGTGCATGTATCGTCGAATGGTAGAAGATATCATCCTGGGCACTTCTTCTTGCTCGAACCTACACAACAAAAATAAAGTTCAATATTATATTATGATATAATGAATTTGTAATAATTCATAATTCATGATATATTACCGCTCCCCAATCACACTAATGAATCTGCATGACTCTGCGGCTGGTGGAGGCTGCCACCTGTTCGGCCTGCGTGGTCACCAGCGTCTGGATGAACTAGCCTCAGCAGTATCATCGGCAGGAGGATCAGCAAAATGACCAAGTGCAGGAGTCTGACCGATCGAAGACTCCGAAGCTCTCGTGCGACGATAACCACGACCAGACATATCTGTCGAATAAGCATATAATTAGATTATATATATAGTAGAGATATATTTAATATAAGATATACTTTACAATTATTCCTCATAATCTTAGTAATAGTCTTCGAATTCTTCCTCTTCTTCCTCTTCTTCATCTTCTTCATCTTCTTCATCTTCAGCTTTCTCAATTTCATGATCGTCATCATCAACATATTCAACTTCTAATTGAACTGACACTGTGTCTGCATCCTCGAGTATTGGAATAATACGGTCTACAGCAGGAGGATCATCTTCTTGATAGAAATCATCTATCACATCAGGTATCGGCTCATTTTCTCCCACTATCGGATCAATTCTTCCTCTAGCTTTAGTCTTACAGACTACACGCCAATCTGCTCTATCTTTATTTCGAGCCGGATACTTCGCGTAATATACTTGTTCAGCTTGTGATGCTAATATAAAAGGCTCATTTGCTGCCAATTTGATTTATAATTAACCTCAACAAATTTATATTTTGGATGAACATTCATGCCCCTTTATGTTGTATCGAACCAATGACATTTAAATAGGATAACTGATTTCAAGCCGAAGTAGTGCAACTCTAAATAGGTCTCCTACTCGAGTTTGATTTTTTATTTCATATTTTTCCTAAAACTTAAATTATAAATAAATAATAAATAATTTAAACAAATATACTTACCATAATGATTGCAGCGCAGTTGTCAATGTACTCCCCTGTCCCATGCCCTCGACGGTGAGACCGCTCAAACATCTCCATCGGGGAGGGTCACTGGACAGTCCCATCATCCATCACCATCGTCTACATTTACAAAACAAATACATTAATTAGTACACAGAGTAACAAATAAAATATATAATTAAAAGTAAGGTATAATATACACTTACCATACGACGACCGTGCACTGCAAATAAAATAGAGCCGCCAGTGTAACGCGCTCCTCCCCCCGACATGCGGTTTCTAGCCGCGGTCCTAGAAACCTCGTATCATCGATCCATCGACCATAATGCCACGAGTTGGTCCCATATATCTTGAGTAATCCAATCGGGGTCGTATCCCCGAGTCTCCGCGATATTTATGCTCCCAGCTCAGGTCATCGCCTAGGATCGGGCCTGCCCTAGCTGGCCATTGTACCTCTGTCGGGAAATAGCCTCCCAGGCAGTGTAAATGAAGTACCTCTGGTCCTTAGGCCATGTATAGCGAGCCTGCAAAATAATAATATCAATACCAATATTAATCGTCATGTATAAAATAAAATTTAATACGTGCCTCAAACTCACGCCATAGCATGTCGACATGCTCATTGGGCACGTGAGACCACGTGGGCCATGCCCCATGCATGTATCGTCAGATCGTAGAAGATATGGTCCCCGGCACATCCTCCTGCTCGAACCTGCACAACAAAAATAAAGTTCAATATTATATTATGATATAATGAATTTGTAATAATTCATAATTCATGATACATTACCGCTCCCCAATCACACAAATGAGTCTACGTGACTCTGTGGCTGGTGGATGCTGCCACCTGTTCGGCCCGCGTGGCCACATGCATCTCGATGAACTAGCCTCGGCAGCATGAGGATCAACGATAGGAGTATCATCGACAGGAGGATCAGCAGCAGGAGGAAATGTTGGAGTCTTACCGATCGGAGACTCCAAAGCTCTCGTCTGACGATAACCACGACTCGACATATCTGTCGAATAAGCATATAATTAGATTATATATATAGTAGAGATATATTTAATATAAGATATACTTTACAATTATTCCTCATCATCTGAATAATAGTCTTCGAATACTTCCTCTTCTTCCTCTTCTTCATTCTTCTTCATCTTCTTCATCTCCAGCTTCCTCAATTTCATGATCGTCATCATCAATATATTCAACTTCTAATTGAACTGACATTGTGTCTACATCCTCGAGTATTGGAATAATACGGTCTACAGCAGGAGGATCATCTTCTTGATAGAAACCATCTGTCACATCAGGTATCGGCTCATTTTCTCCCGTTATCGGATCAATTCTTCCTCTAGCTTTAGTCTTATAGACTACACGCCAATCTGCTCTATCTTTATATTGAGCCAGATACTTCACGTAATATACTTGTTCGGCTTGTGATGCCAATATAAAATGCTCATTTGCTGCCAATTTCGATTTATAATTAACCTCAACAAGTTTATATTTTGGATGAACTTTCATGCCCCTTCCTATTGTATCGTACCAATGACATCTAAATAGGATAACTGATTTCAAGTCGAAGTAGTGCAACTCTATCACTTCTTCCACCAATCCATAAAAATTCATATCACATTCAACATACGTTGTCCCTTTCACGCATATTCAACCGTCTTCTTTGTAAAGGCATATTCAAGCATATGAAATTTATACCCATTAATAAAATATCCGCTATAACAAGACACTAGTCATGATGGTCCACTAACAAACTCAAATATTCTTTCATCTATTTCAGCTCTGTGATCTTTGTTGTAAGCCCGAATCGAAGTAGGGAAATCACGATTCCGTAATCTCTCCAATTCTTGATCGTTGTGAATACAGTATTTTTGCACCATCTCAATGTCAAATATTTCAATGAATTGTTCAATCTTTGGACAATTGAGGAATACGTACAATTGTGCCAAATGATACTCTTCGTCGCTTAAGTGTCGAGATGGACGAGAACCAAAAGCACGACCAGAGTGACAAAATATATTTAAATGTCCATCTGAATGTCGAACTCCCCCATCGTCGTTATGTGGAAGACGATCAAATCTTGTTTGTACTGTCGATTCAAAGTAAAATGAGCAGAATGTTGAAATTTCTTAGATGATATACGATTCAGATATTGATCATTCAACAGCTGCGGTGTTCTTTATTTTTTTCTTCAGATAATTCATGTATCTTTCAAATAAGTACATCCACCGATATTGAACAGGGCCACCAACTCGTAACTCGTATGCCAAGTGTATCGGTAGATGCTCCATTGAGTCAAAGAAGGCAGGAGGGAAAAACTGTTCCAGCTTACATATAATTTCAATAATATTATTTTTAAGTGCTGATATATCTTCAACTCGAAGGACATTTGCACAAATGTTCCTAAAAAACATACTTAATTCAGTCAACAGACCCCAAATATTATCAGGTAGAAGATCTCGGAATGCGATCGAAAGCAATCTCTGCATGAATACATGACAATCATGGCTCTTCATCCCTGATATTTTGCAATCATCGACGTTCGCACATCGAGATAAGTTTGAGGCATATCCATCGGGTAAGCTGAGTTCTTTCATCCATTGACAAACATCTTTGATCTGTTGTTTATTTAACACATACAGGGCCTTCGGCTTTAGATATCGTCCGTTGACCCCTTGTAATTGCAGCTCCGATCTCTTACAAAGTATTTTCAGATCATGTCAAGCTTTGACATTATCTTTAGCTTTTTCAGAAACATCCATCAAAGTGTTGAAAATATTATCAAACACATTTTTTTCAATGTGCACGACGTCCAAATTATGCCAAATTAGTAATGAACTCCAATATGACAATAACCAAAAGATACTTTTTTCACCCAGTTATGTGTTTGACCAAAGCCCGACACTCATTCATTCCGACCAAACACTATCTCTATGAGTGCTGAAACACGTGCTAACATTTGTTCACCAGACAACATCGGTGGTGGCTCATCTCTTTCGACTTTGCCCTTAGTAAATTTATTACGATTCCTTCGATACTGATGGTTAGCAGGTAGGAATCGACGATGATAATCAAAGAATGAGATTTTCCGTCCGTTCTGAAGACTGAATGATCTAGAGTGTTCCATACAATACGGACAAGAGAGCCGGCCGTGAGTGCTCCAACCAGACAACATGCCGTATGTCGAAATATCATTGATTGTCCACAAGACCACGGCCTTTGAATTGAAGTTTTGCTTCTGATGACAATCATAAGTGATAGCTCCCTTAGTCCACAATGTTTTCAATTCATCTATCAAGGGTCTGAGAAACACGTCAATTTCTTTTCGCGGACCCTTAGAACCCGGAATAATCATCGAAGATAAATAAATTCATCTTTCATACACATTGATGGTGGAAAATTATAAACTGTTAGCAGCATTGGCCAAACTGAATAAGGAGTTGCAGAATAACCAAACGAATTAAAACCATCTGTGCACAATCTCAATCTGATATTTCTAGTATCCCTAGCAAATGAAGGATAACATGTATCCAAATGTTTTCATACTTCACTGTTGGATGGATGAGTCATTATTGTATCATCACGACTTCTTGAATACCAACTCATGTAGGGGGCCGTCTTTTCCGACATGAATAATCTTTGAAGCCTCGGTGTTAGTGGAAAATACCGAAGCACCTTAAATGAGATATTTTTCTATCGGACCGATTTCTTCTCCTTGTAATGAGGATGTTGACTTATAGGGCATTTATCCAACTGCACATTTTCTTTATAATATAAAATGTAGTTATTTTGATATGCATGTATTTTTTCGTACCCTAGCCCTAATTTTCTCATCAACTTTTTAGTCTTATAAAAAGTTGCCTCAAACTTATTATCAGTAGGCAGCATTCCATTAATCAATTATGCAATCCGATCAAACGCAACCCCGCTGATATTACAATCGACCTTGATGTTTAGGAGCTGCGTCATTGCCGAAAACCTAGTGTATTTAGGACAATTCTCATACAAAGGTTCATCAGCATCTTTCAACATCTCGTAAAATTCTATAGCTTCTTTGTTTGACAATTCGATCTCAGTATCTGGTGGCACTAACATCTCAGTAATTGGCAGATTGATATTATCATTCAGGTGGAATTGACCCCCAAGACTATCAAGTATCATAGTTCTGTAGGGATTAGATGGATTGGATGAAGAAACACCAGCAGAGGAAGATTCACCATGTGTCTGAACGACAGGATTGCTCGACGTCCCGACTTCACATGACTCCCCATGAAAAGTCCATAGAAAATATCTTGGTGCAAATCCTTTGCTATATAGATGTAGAGTAACAGTTTCCCGAGCTAAAAATCGTCCATTCAAGCAAATGCGGCACGAACATCAGATTTTATCACCGACGCTAACGAATTTCCGATTCAAATAGTCAAAATATAGGAAGTACGTTACGCCTAATCGAAACTCATTCGTTAAAGCTCCAAGATCAAGAGATCGGTACATCCAACTTTGATCACCCGACATGTTCTGTCAAAAAGTTGACAATATCTTTAGGTAATGTCTTTAGGTGCATGGGATGGTCCTATTCCATACGGGATTCATGTTATTCATATTGCACTAAGTATTTTTTTTAATCCATGGGATGGTCCTATTCCATGGGATGGTCCTAACTTCATTCTAAATTTTGGTAGCATCTCCCTATAGTTCTCCGAATACGCATATCATCTGGGCGCGTATCAGAGAACAAGAGAGATGCTGCCGAAATTTAGAATGAGTTAACGGTTAAAAGAAAAAACTAAGTTCAATACAAATAACTATATTCCCAAATTGTCCAATCAGGGATACTTCAAGGGTTGTACGTCGTATAAAAGATCATCTACTTCTTTTACACGAACATACAACCTCCGAACGGATCTAAGATTTTTCTAAATCATATCCGACTCGTAGAAGCGTATGTGAAACTTATCAACTCATCGGAAGGATGATTATTTTCTAAATATTTCGAGTCAGTTCGAGTCTATAGTGGACAATTTCGATCAGAGTCCAAAGTGGACGATTCTGGCGCGAGTCCGAAGTGGACGATTTCGACGCGAGTCCGAAATGGACGATTCCAGCGCGAGTCCACTAAGGATGACTCCGGACTAATTAATATTTTAACTAATTAATATTAATCTAAATATTAATCTAAAATATAACATTAATCTATACATTAATCTAAAACATCAAATTAATCTAAAACATAACATTAATCTAAATATATTAATCTAAACCCCTAACAATTAATCTAAAAATTAATCTAAACCCTAAAAATTAATCTATAAATTAAATAATTAATCTAAAAAATATTATTTTAATCAATTTCCGGCACTGGAGTCTAGTGTCCGGACACTAGACAATGATCCGAACATCGGCCACCGGTCGAAACCCAAAATATAAGGTTTCGGTCGGATCTATACATTGAATGGAGAGGATAGCCGGCGAGACTTACCTAGATCAATAGAAGACAGCGGCGATCGTATTCGACGGTCGAGGACGGGGCGGCGACGTCAGCAGCGGCAACAGGCGGGGGCAGCAGGCGGCGGCAGCAGACGAAGCGGAAGAAGGAGGAGGAAGGGGTGGGCGCGAACCCTGGACCTATATAAACTTATCAGCAACGGTGTTGTTACGGCTCACTGGTCCATTAGAAAGTCGTTGCTGATAAGTAACATCATCAGCAATGGCACACTTGTCCGTTAGAATGTCGTTGCTAATAAGTATTTTATTTTCGCGCCGTGAGCGCACGATCGGCTCAAGAGTAACGGATGTCGTAGCCGTTGCTGATGTGATTATATATCTGCAATGGATCGAGCGGCTGTAACAAAGCTGTTGCAAATACAACACATCTGCAACGGCTTGAGCGGCTGTTGCTGATAGCCGTTGTTGAAGCACCTTTGTATAGTAGTGGTGGGCTTGAGCATTGACGCTTAACTTGAGGTGAGACCCGGATACTTTAGAAATTTTCTTAAATATAAATTTAAATGGAAAAATATTTTGTGTCGTGGATTTAAGGAGGACTTCAAGTGGAATTCGATGGTCCAATCGGAGCTTGATTTGGATTAGAATCAAGTGAGATATGACCAGTTTAGTCCATCGCTTAAGGGGAGGGTTTGGGGCGTACAGTCACAGTAGCCCGGGGACCAAAAAAAAATTATTAACTTGAGCGCCTGGGGCATACGGCCACAGTAGCTGCAAGCAACCCGAGGCGCTTGGGGAGAGAAGGGCGGCGACCAAAGTTGGAGCGGGGGTGTCCGATCCGCCCGAAATTTGCGAGTCGGCGACGTCGAGCACCTCAAGTCCTTCCCTACTCTTCTTCCTCTCCGATTCTTCTCTGTGAGTGGATTCTTTCTTCCTCTTCTCCCTCTTTCTCTCATGTGCCGCCTGCTGCAATGTAGAGTTTTGAGAAAATTTCTCTATATTAATTGGATTTCTCCACTTAATTGGATGATTCCCTTGATAAACAAGTGTTGATAGGGATTAATGTATAGTGTAGTTGTGAATAGAGATTGAAAACCCTAATTTGATTTCCATGGCCGCATGTGTCATGTTCCTTGTGGCTGCATGACTTAAAGAAAAAGGAGATTGACTTGGAAGTGCAG
Source organism: Canna indica (assembly GCA_034359265.1). Lineage (NCBI taxonomy): Eukaryota > Viridiplantae > Streptophyta > Magnoliopsida > Zingiberales > Cannaceae > Canna > Canna indica. Next base: position 44,680,139 of record CP136892.1, read on the forward strand.
CCAATGAGATATCATTGGGTAGGGGGATAATAGTAACATAGAAATGTTGTGTAGGTGGAAGGAAAAAAAAAGGGAAATTGCTTATGTGGTTTGAATTAAACTGCTGCATGCTTTACTTTGTTTATTTCTTTCTTCCCCTTCTTTGTATGGCCGAGCACTACATTAGAGTAGGGCTTCACAAGGTAGAGATTTAATAGGAGATGTATATTTTATCCCCTTGTAGTGCATTATGTCTTTGTTTTAATTTGGGTTGGAACAATGCCAAACTTGAGTTGTTAATTGAGTGGAAATCAAAGCATGCTCAGATCATATATTTAGATGCTGAAATTTCATGTGTTTATGTGTTGAAATTTCATATGTTAGATGCTGAAATTTTTATGTAACCTATCAATTTTTATGTAAATTGTAGCCTGGAACCATAGGACATGGTTTGGCAACGTGAACAGAGATATACGGGTAGGAAATGGACATTTGTTGGGCCTTATTGGGCCGAGTGGTGCACCCCGCGCACGAGATGGTATCGGGCCGTGTAGGCCGAGGAGTGCGCTCTGTGCACGAGACAACATTGGGCCGGGCAGGCCGAGTCGTGTGCATAGTGCGCGTGATGATTATGGGCCGCATGTTGGGCCAAGTGGTACGCATAGCGTACGAGCGATCTTGGGTCGGAGGGCCTTCCCGATCGAGTTGGGTACTGGTTCTAGAGAGCCTTCCTAGACCAGTGAACCCGAGTAGAGATATTGTGGGTAATTGTTCTAGAGGGCCTTCCTCGACCAGTGAACCCGAGCAAGCATACATTTGGGTACTAGTTCTAGAGGGCATTCCTAGACAGTGAACCCGAGAGGGAGAGTCTGTTGGACATTGAGTCTAGAGGGCCTTCCTAGATTGGTGAAATTGAGAAAAGTGGATAACTAAGATTCAGAAATTGGAGAGCAATTTCCATAGAGTCAGATGGGAGTACGTTTCATATATAATTAAATTGACATTGAGTCTTGACACTTTATATATTGTATTTACTGGATTTTATAGGTGAAGATTGGGAGACTGTTCATTGAGTTTTATACTCACTTTTATTTATGTGTTTTTTTTGTAGAGCATGATTCTGAGGTACGGCGCAGCTGATGACGACGGATTCCGATAGCGATCTCGTGAGCTAGTTGACCTAGTCGAGTCGAGTATTGTTAGAACTGAGTCTTTTAAAACATTAGTGTGATTGGAATGATAGTCTTTTTATTTCTAAAACTCAGAAGCTAGCATGTTTATCTTATACTTCATAGACGTGATATTGAGTTGTCATCATATGTTTATTTTTATGCTATAGTACGGTATTTCCTGGTTTGGGTGCTTGTTATATCTAGATGTTGGTTTAGGCTTCAGGGTGTTCGACTGCACTCTGGCCGGTCGCGTGACTCAATTTTGGGGCATGACAAAGTGGTATCAGAGCCTCAGGTTGGGTAGACAAGAGTAGTGTGTTCTATAAAGTGTGTTCTATTCACGAGATTGGGCTACGGGGACGACTGCATCAACGGTAGTACTTATGATCACGGTAACAGTTTTAATTTACCTTGTACTTAATGCAGTTGGTTTTTCTGTTATGTTTTTGACAATGATGGAGGCTCAGAGTGAGGCAGTGATGAGTGGGAGTGACAGTAATTCTGAAGGCTAGAAGGGCCGAGGCCGAGGTAGAGGCCACACTGAGGGTTGGGGCCGCAGCCGCCTAGCCCAAGAGAGAGCAGAGCCGGACCCCCAAGTGGTGCAGCTAGAGGCCCTAGTGGCTGAGTTAATTGAGGCGCTCCACAAGGAGCGAGAAATGAGGCAACAACCATCTCAACCCGAACCAGTTGCACTAGCAGCTCTAGTGACTGAGGAGTTAGTGCCACCCATGATTTTGGTAGAGTATCATCATGAGGCAGTGGGCCTTGAGATTCCTTATGAGAGATTTGTCAAATTGAGGCCCCCAGAGTTCACCGGTATCGACACAGCAGCAGAAGTCACATATTTTCTCAGTGATTGTTATGCGTTCTGCCAAGTGCTAGGGTGTTCATCCGAGGCAGCAGGACGCATGGTAGGCTTACAGATGAGGGGATCGGCCAAGCAGTGGCTCCAGACCTAGGAGGCCCGTAGGGGGGACCTAACACCACCCCCTACATGGGACGAGTTCAAGGCCGCAGTGAAAGAGCGGTACCTGCCCAGGAATGTTCGCGAGAGGCGAGCAAGAGAATTTGAGCAATTGTGCCAAACGGGCGGGATGACAGTCCAGCAGTATGAGATGGTATTTACTAGGCTGTCCCGCTACCACCTTACCTTGGTAGCTACTGAGATGGCTAGGGTCAAGCGATTTGTGGAGGGACTGCGACCGCAGATTGGCCGCTTGATTCACTACACACAGGGCACATCTTTTGATGAGGCAGTTGATGAGGCTATGCGTAAGGAAGCTCTAGTACCTGCAGAGCGACTTGAGGGGCACTGGAGGAAGAGATCTAGATCTGATGGACCAGTGGGGCGATAGGCCCATTCTGAGGGCACCGTCGCGAGACTAGTTCCACAGGTGAGCAGAGGGTAGAGAATGGTTAGAGGTCGCTTAGGGCCAAATTCTGTACAAAGGACACCTACAGGGGATACATCTCTATTGAGGAGGCCTGAGGCACTATCGTCTTGTGGACAATGTGGCAGACGACACTGGGGAGTATGCTTTGGTCGTTCAGATGCCTGTTTCGGATGCTGTCAGCAGGGGCACTTCAAGAAAGACTGTCCAGTCAATGGGGGTCAGAGAGCAGTCCAATCACGGGGAAAAGCACCAGTGTCCACAGCTTCAGTGTCTCAGAGGGGTCAGACTCAGGGCAGAGGGCAGCAACCGAGTACTTTTGGGAAGGCTCCCGCTCGGGTTTTATCACTTACACCAGACGGCGCTGAGGCGTCGAACGCTGTGGTAGCAGGTACACTTTCAGTTGGTTGTACTAGTGCATATGTTCTATTTAACCTAGGAGCCACTCATTCATTTGTATCTGCTTCATTTGCACCCTCACTACTAAGAGAAAAAAAATTGCTTGAGACACCGCTTGTGGTGCCGACGCCTACGGGCTATGTGGTTGTGGCCAAATTGATCTTTCATGACTGTGAGGTGTATATTTGTGACTACCTTTTGACAGCCGATCTAATTCTACTTCCATCATTAGAGTTGGATGTTATTCTGGGTATGGACTAGCTGGCTACTCATTATGTGAAGGTGGATTGCAGGGCTAAGGCAGTTATATTTACTAAGCCAAAGTTGCCGCAGCTCATCTTCCAGGGTGACGGAAAAGGCGACCCTTGTAGGGTGATTTCCGCCCTGAAGGCTCGAAAGTTACTCTATGGAGGCTGCCAGTCCTTCCTAGCTTTTGTATCTGTGGCGGATAAAACCAGAGGTGTGGCTTTAGGGCTGAGAGAGACTTCGGTGATCTGTGAGTTCCCTAACGTGTTCCCTGAGGAACTTCCAGGGTTACCACCAAACAGAGAGATCGAGTTCTGTAATGAGTTATCCATTACCCCATATCGGATGACGTTGGGCGGGCTGAGGGAGCTCAAGGGCCAATTGTAGGAGCTCATGGACTTGGGTTTCATTCGTTAAGAAGAAGGATGAATCATTGCGGATGTGCATTGATTTTAGGCAACTGAACAAGGTTACCATCAAGAATCGATACCTGTTGCCGAGTATTGATGACCTATTCGATGAGCTTTAGGGGACATAGTGGTTCTCCAAGATTGACTTGAGGTCCAAATACCACCAACAAAAGATCCAGGATCAGGATGTGCCTAAGACGGCTTTTCGAATGAGATACGGCCATTATGAGTTTTTAGACATGTCGTTTGGGCTGACTAATGCACTAGCTGCTTTCATGGACCTGATGAACCAAGCGTTCAAAGAGTACTTGGACAAGTTCGTGATTATTTTTATCGATGATATTCTGGTATACTCCAAGAGCAGAGAGGAGCATAGTGAGCACTTGAGGATAGTTCTAGCGACTCTCAGGGAGCATCAGCTTTATGCTAAGTTCTCTGAGTGCGAGCTCTGGATGGAAAGTGTAGGCTTCCTAGGGCATGTGGTGTCCCGAGAAGGGGTCAAGGTGGATCCCGCAAAGATTGAGACCGTGCAGAATTGGGCAAGGCCGACTAGCATATCTGAGATACGTAGTTTCTTGGATCTGGCCGGGTATTACCGGAAGTTCGTAGAGAACTTCTCACGGATTGCAGCCCCCCCTAACCCGATTGACTCAGAAGAAGGTTAAGTTTGTCTGGGATGACAGTTGTTAGAAGAGTTTTCAAAAACTCAAGGACTGCTTGATGTCGTCACCTATACTTGCCTTATCGTCGGGGTCTGGGGGACTTGTCGTTTGCTGCGATGCTTCGAGAGTAGGCTTGGGATGCGTCCTTATGCAGTACGACAAGGTCATTGCCTACGCATCACGGCAAATGAAAAGTCATGAGAAAAATTACCCGACGCATAATCTGGAATTGGCGGTAGTAGTGTTTGCCTTAAAGCTTTGGGGCCATTACTTGTATGGCGAGGCCTGTGAGATCTACACAGACCATAAAAGTCCTCAGTACCTTCTGACGCAGAAAGAATTGAACTTGAGGCAGAGGAGGTGGATTGAGCTGCTAAAGGACTATGATTGCACCATAATGTACCACCCGGGCAAGGCAAATGTTGTTGCTGATGCCTTGAGCAGAAAATCCATGGGTAGCCTTGCACACCTGGTTGTTGAGAGCTGACGACATACATGGATGGAGGTTCCATAATTTCAGTGTTTGACACTAGGGATATGGTGGCACAATTGCAGGTGCAGTCTACCTTAGTTTAGATGCTTCGTTCAGCACAAAAGGAAGATGCTTTTTGCGCGATGACTAGAGACTTTGTGATGAGAGGGGATGCAGATGATGGGTTTCGAATCAATGCTGAGGATGTCCTAAGATACAAGGACAAAATTGTTGTACCAGATATGCCTGAGGTGAAGAGGCAGGTTCTTGAGATGGGTCACCGCTCTTCGTACACCATGCACCCAGGGGCCACGAAGATGTACCGTGATCTATGGCAGCATTATTGGTGGAAAGGAATGAAGCGGGAAGTGACTGAGTATGTGTCCAAGTGCTTGACATGTCAGCAAGTAAAGGCAGAGCATTTGAGACCTGCAGGGATGCTCCAGAAGATAGATGTACCCGAGTGGAAGTGGGAGAAGATCACTATGGATTTGGTGATCTGTTTGCCGAGGTCGAGAGGAGGTCATGACTCCATTTGGGTCATGGTAGACCGACTGACCAAGTCGGCACACTTTATTCCGATCAATATGACTTTTTCAGCGGAGCAGTATGCAAGACTTTCTTTGGACCGGATAGTGGCGCATCACGAGATTCTAGTGACGAACATTTCTGACAGGGGCACCCAATTCACCGCTCGGTTCTGGCAGTCCTTCCAGGAAGCCCTGGGTACTCAGGTCCGATTCAGTACAACCTTCCACCCTTAGACTGACGGGCAGTCAGAGAGGACTATCCAAACGTTGGAAGATATGTTGCGGGCATGTGTGTTGAATTTTGAGGGTGGTTGGGAGAGGTACTTGCCACAAGTAGAGTTTGCCTATAATAATAGTCACCACAGTAACATTGGGATGGCTCCGTTTGAGGCCCTTTATGGGCGGAGGTGTCGGTTTCCAGTGGGATGGTTTGAGGTGGGTGAAACTCAGATGTTACGGCCAGACTTGATCCATGATGCAGTAGAAAAGGTGAAGATGATAAAGGACTGATTGTTGGCAGCTCAGAGTCGACAGAAAATGTATGCTGATGGCAAATCAAGGGATTTAGAATTTGCGATGGTAGACTTAGTGTTCCTCAAGGTGTCGCCTATGAAAGGAGTGGTGAGGTTTGACAAGCGAGGGAAACTAAGCCCCAGATTCATTGGACTGTTCCCCATTCATAGCCGGAGAGGGACGGTGGTGTACGAGCTTGCCTTATCGCTTAGCATGAGCAGGGTTCACCCCGTGTTTCATATAACTATGCTGAAGCGGTATGTTAGAGATGATTCACATGTGTTGGAGCCTACTGCGGTTGAGGTTTACGCAGCCGTTTCTTATGAGGAAAGACCTATAGAGATTCTGGACAAACAGATTTGGAAATTGAGATCTAAGGAGGTCCCCTTGGTAAATGTGCGATGGGAACACCATTCGGGCCAAGAGACGACCTGGGAATTGGAGAAGGATATAATGGAGAAATATCCCCAGCTATTCATTGGAGATGGTAAGTTCCTCTTTATCCCCTAAATTCAAGGATGATTTTTTTTAAAGGGGGAAATATTATAATACCTGCTAAAATATTTTATGTGTATCGATTTCAGCGGGTTGCGAGTGACGTGAGGCGGTGCGTGCGGGCTTGAGCATTGACGCTTAACTTGAGGTGAGACCCGGATACTTTAGAAATTTTATTCAATGGTAAAATATTTTATGTGTTGTGGATTTAAGGAGGACTTCAAGTGAAATTCGATGGTCCAACCGGAGCTTCATTCAAATTATCATCGAGTGAGATATGACCGGTTTAGTGAATCACTTAAGGGGAAGACTGTTGGGTAATTTTATCAAAAAAAATATTATTAACTTGAGCACCTGGGGCGTACGGCCACAGTAGCCACACGCAGCCTGAGGCACTTGGGGAGAGAAGGGCGGCGACCAATGTTGGAGAGGGGGTGTTCGATCTGGCCAGAATTTGCAAGTCGGCGGCTTCGACCACCGCAAGGCCTTCCCTACTCTTCGAGTCGATTCTTTCTTCCTTTTCTCCCTCTTTCTCTCATGTGCCGCCTGCTGCAATGTAGAGTTTTGTGAAAATTTCTCTATATCAATTGGATTTCTTCACTTGATTGGATAATTCCCTTGATAAACAAGTGTTGATATGGATTAATGTGTAGTGTAGTTGTCAATAGAGATTGAAAACCTAATTTGATTTCCATGGCCGCATGTGCCATGTTCCTTGTTGCTGCATGACTTAAAAAAAAGGTTGGTTGATTTGGATGTGCAGCCAATGAGATCTCATTGGGTAGGGGGATAACAGTAACGTAGAAATGTTGTGTACGTGGAAGGAAAAAAAAAAAAAAGGAAATTACAAATGTGGTTTGAATTAAACTGTTGCATGCTTTAGTTTGTTTTTTTCTTTCTTCCACTTCTTTGTATGGCCGAACACTACATTAGAGTAGGGCTTCACAAGGTAGGGATTTAATAGGAGATGTATATTTTATCTCCTGGTTGTGCATTTTATCTTTGTTTTAATTTGGGTTGGAACAATGCCAAACTTGAGTTCTTAATTGAGTTGAAATCAAAGCATGCTATGATCGATCATATATTTAGATGCTGAAATTTTATATATTTATGTGCTGAAATTTCATATGTTAGATGCTGAAATTTCATGTGATTGATTGTTGAAATTACCTAGTGCATGATGCTGAAAATACTATGCTGGAAATTACTACGTAGATGCTGAAATTTTCCTAGTAGATGGATGCAGAAATCTTCCTTAGTTGATGCATTTTTCCTTAGTAATTAATGTTGATTAACTTATGTTAATAATGCCGGAATAAAATTGGATATTCTGAATTTTATATTAAAATGCTGAAATTGTTTAGTATGTGTTGTAAATGCACACACATGCTGATTGTTGAAATGTAACATTTTAGGTTGAAATTCATATCATAGTTGTGTTGCAAACTTATGGAAGAAGATATCAATGTAACCTATCGATTTTCGTGTAAATTGTAGCCTGGAACTATAGGACATGGTTTGGCAACCTGAACAGGGAAATATGGGTAGGAAATGGACATTTGTTGGGCCTTATTGGGCCGAGCAGTGTGCCCCGCCCACGAGATGGTATCGGGCCATGTAGGCCGAGGAGTGCACGAGACAACATTAGGCCAGGCAGGCCGAGTAGTGCGCGTAGCGCGCGTGATGATTATGGGCCGCATGTTGGGCCGAGTGGTACACATAACGTACAAGCGATCTTGGGTCGGAGGGCTTTCCCGACCGAGTTGGGTACTGGTTCTAGAGGGCCTTCCTAGACTAGTGAACCCGAGCAGAGATACTGTGGGGTACTGGTTCTAGAGGGCCTTCCTAGACCAGTGAACCCGAGCAAGCATACAGTTGGGTACTAGTTCTAGAGGGCCTTCCTAGACTAGTGAACCCGAGGGGGAGAGTCTGTTGGATATTAAGTTTAGTGGACCTTCCTAGATCAGTGAAATTGAGAAAAACTGGATAACTGAGATTTAGAAATTGTAGAGCAATTTCCATAGAGTCGGATGGGAGTATGTTTCATATATAATTAAATTGACATTCGTACTCATTAGACACATTATATATTGTATTTATTGGATTTTATTGGTGAGGATTGGGAGACCATTCACTGAGTTTTATACTCACTTTTATTTATGTGTCTGTTTTGTAGAGCGTGATTCTGAGATATGGCGCAACTGATGATGGCGAACTCCAGTAGCGATCTCGTGAGCTAGTTGACGTTGTCGAGTGGAGTCTTGTTAGAACTAAGTCTGTTAAAACATTAGTGTGATTGGAATGATGTCACACCCCAAACTCAGGGTCACGTGACCGGCCAGGGTAAACGTGCCTATACCCCGTTGCCTAACTCATGCACATGCCAACTCATGAAAATATAGTGAAAAAAAATAACAGTTTTATTATAAAAGAGAAACCAAAATAGTTTTCATAAAGCAGTAAAGTTTTTAGCAAAAAGTCCAAGTGCAGAAAGAAAAATGAATCAAAGAGCAATAGTTCTTTTAACAAATAAAATCTGAATCAAAGACATGAATGTCCCCATAGGACTACAAATCCAAAACACCAAATCACAAGTGCATCACAAAACTACTACAGACTCGACTACGACCCCTAACTAGGACTGCTATGAGATCAATGTAGCTCCTCTGCCCTCTACCCACGCCAAGTGCTCTAGCCCACCTTACTGGTCAGGCTGTGCAAAACAAAAATAAACGACAACGGGTGAGTTCAAAGAACTCAGTGAGCGGTTCTACCAACCCCCATGAGAAACCAAACACAGATATATAGCATAATGCAAACATCTGACTCAAGCAGGAAAGGTCACAAGGGAGTGACTAGCTAATAGGCCATCTGGCCACCATATGCCCGATGTCATCCAACACCGCATCGGTGAAGTACAATAGGCCTAAGCCAACAATGCCCAAAGGCAACAAAACATACTAGGATAATCGGGATTGGCCCATCCAAACTTATCCTAATATAAAGAAAATCGGGAGCAATCGGGATTGGCCCGTCCAAACTTGCTTCACGAGACGCGAAGGAACAATCGGGATTCGCCCGTCCGAACTTGTCTCTTTAAGATATTACAGAAATAATCCGGATTTGCCCGTCCGAACTTATTCCTTGAAAGAAACTCGGGAATAATCGGGATTTGCCCGTCTGAACTTGTCCCTTTAAGATATCACAGTAATAATCGAGATTTGCCCGTCTGAACTTATTCCATAAAAGAAACTCAGGAACAATCGGGATTTGCCCGTCGAAACTTGTTCCATGAGGAAGTACAAGAACAATCGTGATTTGCCCATCCGAACTTGTTCCAAAAGAGATAACATAGGAATAATCGAGATTCGCCCATCCGAACTTATTCCTCTAACCACAGGTTGGGAATTAGCCATCCAACCTTCCGGGCCTAGCCCACAATCCGGCTCCTAACCGAGCCTCTCCACCATTCATAAAGATATGGCACAACATGACCTAAGTCAAGTGTCTCCTACGGTGTCTTAGGGATGTCTCTATTAGGAAAACTCCACAACACCCAATGCCCAATCCCTACTCCTAGACCCGTAATGTCATAAATCCGTGAGGTTTTATTTCATGCATAAACATTATTTGCTAGTTCATAATGGATTATGCTGCCCCTTTTGAATTTTAATTATGCAATTAAAATTGTAATCACCAAGATTAGGGTATTGTTTTAGGGTTTTGTTTTATCTTACTATTGTCACCAAGATTATAATCACCAAGATTATAATTCTTTCGAAACGGCAAGAATTCGAAAGATCGTCGGAAAATGGTTCACAAGAACACCTGATTCAAGAACGGCTCAAGGAAAGCTCAACTACAAGAAACCACGGAAAAAGGGGAGGGTAGATCCACTCACATAAATAGGAAGAAGGATTAGAGGAGAATTCCCGATCGACGGCCTTCAAATCTGGCTCCAAAATGTGGCGGCTCGGCTCCACCCAAGCCCTCGGCTTGAAGAAAGGGGAAGAGAGAGAGAGTGTGTGTGTGTGAGAGAGAGAGAGGTGGCTTGGCTTGGCTGGGCGGCTCCTCTCTGCTCAGCTCCAAAGGGAAGGGAAGAGGGGAGGAAAGGCTCGGCTCAGGCAGCTAGGCTCCTTGGCTCGGCAGGTGCAAGAGAGAGAGGTGGGGCAGCTTGGCTCTTTCTCGGTGTAATATCTTAGATATTTAATTATATTATTTTCCTTTATGCTTGTATTTGCCAGCCAAGCGAACTAGTTCGAGGTCGAGCCGAGTCGACTCATGGACCGGTGTGAGCCTACTCGGGGTAAGTAGGATTATGAATGTGAAATATTGTTTGAGTAGCTAAATTTAGTTAATTTTATGTTGTGTATGCATAATTATTTATCTTATGTGGTTTCTTATAGTTTATCATAGAGTTAATTGAGTTAATTAAGTTAGCGGGTTCGGATTCGGCTTGAGGCGGATGCGGGTTAGACAAAGGGTTTGGAGGAGTTAGGGTTAAGGAGGGAGTATAAAACCCCATTCCCTTGGCTTGTGGCTCCCTATTGGAGCCACACAACACTTTTGAGAAGAGGAGCCAGCCGCCAGCCCCTCTCCTCTTCACCTTGGAGCCGCCGCCGCCCCCTAGAGCCGAGCTGCCCAAGGTTTCTTCCCCTTCTCCTTCCTTCTTTCCTTTGGAGCTGAGCCAGCCAAGCCAGCCCCTCTCTCTTCCCCTTTCCCTCTCTTCAAGCCGGCGGCTTGAGGTGAGCCGCTGCCCCTCTTGTCCCCTCCCTTGAGTCGATCCACCATCTTTTGAAGCCGGATTCGAGGGCCGTCATCCGGGATTTCTCCTTTATTTATCCTTCCTATTTAGGTGAGTGGTTTTACCCTCCTTTCGGGTTTCTCCATCTTCTTGAGCCGTTCTTGAAAACAAAGTGTTATTGTTGGATTATACCGTTGGTTTTCGAGTTCTCATCGTTTCTTGTGATTGCCATGCGAGAGGAGACCCGAACCCTTCCCCTATGGGGCTCGGCAGCCATAGGTGAATCCTAGAGGTGCTCGGCCAAGGGTGTTACAGTCAGCAGTTATAGCTCAGCTAGTTACAACTCAGTTACAGCTCAGCTTGTTTAAAAATGGAGTCGTTTCGTAGTTGAGACGTTCAGTAAGTTGAATTAGTTTTAACTAATTCAACTGTAGCTAAAATGTAGCTTCTGTATGTATATAAAGGATGAGATTGTAATCTTTATTCTTTGACTCTCTGTAATCTTTTTCTTGATGAGAATTTTAATGAGATAAACAATTGTTTAGCTCTAATATGGTATCAGAGCTATAGAAAAATTCTCTTCTTCTTTTCTTCCTCTCAAATTTTTATATCCAAAAGAAGATCTCCCAATTCTCTGCATCGTTGCTCTCATGGCAAGCCCTTTTGCAACATCGTCTAGGGATTCAGCCGCCCATATGAATCAGAGCCCCATTTCTGCCCAAATCACAAGTTCAAATCCGGATAGTCCTTACTTCATACATCAATAGGATCAACCTGGATCTATGCTGGTTTCTCAACCCTTATCCAGTGATAACTACAGTTCGTGGAGACGATCAATGATTATGGCTTTAAGCGCTAAGAACAAACTCGGTTTCGCCGATGGCAGCATCAAGAAACCTGATCTCGAATCTGATGATTTGCTTGATTCCTGGACAAGATCAAATAATCTTATTTGCTCTTGGATCATAAATTCTGTCTCAAAGAACATCGCTTCCAGCATCCTATACTTGAATTCCGCCACTGAGATATGGACTGATCTGGAAGATCGCTTCTCACAAAGGAATGGACCGCGATTCTATCAGCTCAAGAAAGAACTTTCAGAGCTGCGACAAGGTCAGATGAATGTCACTGATTTCTTTACAGAACTCAAAATTTTGTGGGATGATTTGTATTCAACTAAGCCATTTTGTTCTTGCGTGAAATGTACCTGCGATGGGGTCCGAAAAATGATGACAGATCATCAAAATGATTATGTCATTACATTTCTAATGGGATTAAATGACTCATTTTCTCATGTTCGAGGACAGATTTTACTCATTGATCCTTTACCACCGATCAACAAAGTTTTCTCTTTGGTCGTTCAAGATGAAAACCAACGCAATGCCAAGACTTCTTCTCCAATCACTGATACTGCTGCTTTTATGACCAGAACAAACTCCACAAAACCTGGTATGGATTCTTCTTCATTCAATAAGAAGAATAGACCTTATTATACATACTGCAAATATCATGGTCACACTCGTGATAAATGTTACCATCTTCATGGGTTTCCTCCTGGTTACAAGTCCAAAAATAAAATGGGAAAGAGCTCCAATAATTTAGTTAATCAGAACAGTCTATCTTCTGAAAATTCTAACAACACTGATACGCTTACTCAAGCTCAATGTCAGCAGCTAATTGCATTTCTAACTAGTCAGCTCAATTCGACATCTACTTCTGATATAGTTTCCACTTCAGTAAATTCAGCTATGCAAGGTAAGATTTCTTTGTATATCAACAACATTTCAAATATTTCAGATGATGCTTCTAAATATTGGATTATTGATACTGGTGCCACCAGGCATATTTCCTTTTGTAAGTATCTTTTTCAAAGTCTTAAACCCATATCGCATGAATCAATTCTTTTACCTGATAAAAGTATTGTTCTTGTTCACTATGCCGGAGACATTAGACTCACTTCTGCCATTTTATTGAAGAATGTTCTATATGTTCCACAGTTTCATTTTAATCTTCTCTCAACTAGCAGTCTAGTTTCTGATTCCGACCTAATAGTGCTAATCACCAAGACACATTGTGTGATTCAGGACCTCTACCAAGTGATTGGGAAGGGTAGTCTTCACAAGGGATTATATCTTTTACAGATAAAAGAGCCTTCTGAAAATATCAGTTCACTTTCCAATTGTAACAATGTTGCTTTCTCTTCATTAGCAAACTGGCACAATAAACTTGGTCATCCAAGTTACTCTGTAATGAAAGTATTGAAAGATGTTATTTCTTTTGGAAGTATCAATAAAGACATTCCTTGTACAATTTGCCCTCTTGCAAAACAAAAGAAATTGCGTTTTCCCAATCAAAATAAACTGTCTGCTCAACCTTTTGATCTTGTCCATTGTGATATATGGGGTCCTTACAGAAGATGTCCGCTAATTGATTGGAAGATCTGACATGAAACAATTTGAGAAATCCATCTTGAACCTTATTCCTGACAAAGTGGAAATCTACCTCAATGTGTTTTGTACGTTCATGAAACATCGGGTTTCGAGCTATATGCAATGCAGCTTCGTTATCACCATATAGAGAAGTATGTTTGATGGGAACTAAGAATGAGGATAGAAGACCAGCAATCCAAATTAATTCGCAAGTTGTTACAGCCATAGCCCTGTATTCGGCTTCTGCAGAAGAATGGCTAACAGTATGTTGCTTCTTGGATTTCCAGGAGATTAATGAATTACCTAAGAAGGCGCAATAACCAGTAACAAATTTTCTTGTATCAGGACATAAATTGTAGTCGGAATCCACAAAAGCTGACAAAGTCAGCTTACTGTTTGAAGGAAGAAAAATCCCTAAACCAGGGGATTGTTTCAAGTAGCTCAACAAGTGGTAAGCAGCCTTTAGGTGAGTTTCTCTTGGATTGGAAACATACTGACTGAGGGAATGTACAGTGTACATTATATCAGGTCGAGTATGAGTGAGGTAAAGAAGTCGACCAACTAATCTTCTGTAAAGAGTTGGATCTTCTAATATTTTTCCAGTATGAGCAGTTAGCTTGGATGAAGGAACCATAGGTAATGAAGTAGGTTTAGTACCCAAAAATCCTGTATCTTCAAGTAATTGTAGAGTATAATTCCTTTGAGTCATTGTAATTCCTGATGGATTTCGAGCAATCTCAAATCCTAAAAAAATACTTCAGAGTTCCTGAGTCTTTAAGCTTGAAACATTTGCTTAGGTAACTTTTGATATCATTCAAGATATCCAAATTCTTTCCAGCTAAGACAATATCATCAACATATACTAGAAGAGCTACAAAATCAGATCCAGATCCTCTTGTAAACAATGAATATTCAAAAGGTGAAGCTTGAAAACCTTTTCTTAGAATCATAGTAGAGAAGGTATTGTATCATAATAAAACAATGAATTTTATTACAGTCATCAGTTATAGCTCAGCTAGTTACAACTCAGTTACAGCTCAGCTTGTTTAAAAATGGAGTCGTTTCGTAGTTGAGACGTTCAGTAAGTTGAATTAGTTTTAACTAATTCAACTGTAGCTAAAATGTAGCTTCTGTATGTATATAAAGGATGAGATTGTAATCTTTATTCTTTGACTCTCTATAATCTTTTTCTTGATGAGAATTTTAATGAGATAAACAATTGTTTAGCTCTAATATGGTATCAGAGCTATAGAAAAATTTTCATCTTCTTTTCTTCCTCTCAAATTTTTATATCCAAAAGAAGATCTCCCGGTTCTCTGCATCGTTGCTCTCATGGCAAGCCCTTTTGCAACATCGTCTAGGGATTCAGCCGGCCATATGAATCAGAGCCCCATTTCTGCCCAAATCACAAGTTCAAATCCGTATAGTCCTTACTTCATACATCAATCGGATCAACCTGGATCTATGCTGGTTTCTCAACCCTTATCCAGTGATAACTACAGCTCGTGGAGACAATCAATGATTCTGGCTTTAAGCGCTAAGAACAAACTCGGTTTCGCCGATGGCAGCATCAAGAAACCTGATCTCGAATCTGATGATTTGCTTGATTCCTGGACAAGATCAAATAATCTTGTTTGCTCTTGGATCATAAATTCCGTCTCAAAGAACATCGCTTCCAACATCCTATACTTGAATTCCGCCGCTGAGATATGGACTGATCTGGAAGATCGCTTCTCACAAAGGAATGGACCGCGATTCTATCAGCTCAAGAAAGAACTTTCAGAGCTGCGACAAGGTCAGATGAATGTCACTGATTTCTTTACGGAACTCAAAATTTTGTGGGATGATTTGTATTCAACTAAGTCATTTTGTTCTTGCGTGAAATGTACCTGAGATGGGGTCCGAAAAATGATGATTGATCATCAAAATGATTATGTCATTACATTTCTAATGGGATTAAATGACTCATTTTCTCATGTTCGAGGGCAGATTTTACTCGTTGATCCTTTACCACCAATCAACAAAGTTTTCTCTTTGGTCTTTCAAGATGAAAACCAACGCAATGCCAAGACTTTTCTCCAATCACTGATACTGCTGCTTTTATGACCAGAACAAACTCCACAAAACCTGGTATGGAATCTTCTTCATTCAATAAGAAGAATAGACCTTATTGTACATACTGCAAATATCATGGTCACACTTGTGATAAATGTTACCATCTTCATGGGTTTCCTCCTGGTTACAAGTCCAAAAATAAAATGGGAAAGAGCTCCAATAATTTAGTTAATCAGAACAGTCTATCTTCTGAAAATTCTAACAACACTGATACGCTTACTCAAGCTCAATGTCAGCAGTGAGGTGGGTTGGAGCACTTGGTGTGGTTGGAGGCAGAGGAGCCACATTGATCTCATAACATTCCTAATTGGGGGTCGTAGTTGAGTCTTTGGTAGTTTTGTAATACTCGGGATTTCCAAGTATAAAAAATTCATGGTTCAGCCCATTGGATCGGGAACTAGCTAGGCTAAGTCGCGAAATCACTGTGAGTAGCAGGTATAAATTAATTTTTGACCCATTGTGGAATGAATGTGTGGGTTGACTCAAGTTCGGTTGAGATCGGATTCGCGGATCAAGTCGGGGCTCGATCCGGGTTAGGTGGAGTTGAATGAGGGGCCTTAAGTGAAGAGGGGCATTCTTGTCAAAAAAAAGAGAAGAAAGAATAAACCCCTCACCCCCAAGCCGCAGTGCGGCTCAAGTAAGTGGAGCCGCACGCAGCTCGAGGGAGGACGGGAGGAGAGGAGAGCTTCAGAGGCGGCGTCGGATCTGCGTCGTCGTCGGAGAATCGAGATCATCTTCATCCCATCCATCCCCTTCTCTAGTGGAGGTGAGTGGATTGAACCTGGTTGTGTAGGGTAGGTAGGTAGCCGATACTAGGATTTAGGGATTTGCCGATTTCTCGAGTAATTCCGTCGATTCACCGAAATATTTTTCGAGAGTTGATTCTATTACTTATGTACGTTGTTATATAGAGATTTCTTGGGATTTTCTTGATGATTAGGGAGGGTCGGCCACATGAAGGAAAAAGAGGAAATGTCATGTCAATTTTTTTTCCAATTTTCTAGAGTGGTCTAAACCCTCGAATTAAGGTTCTTTCATAATCTATGACTCGATTTCTCTCGATCATGACCGAAATCCTTCTCTTCCAACCTGGTCAGTCTCGGCCGAGCATGAGCAATTTAAGGGTGCAAGGAGGGGAAAAAGGGCTCGTTATGGTTCATGCTTACATGTAGGGTGCTAAATCATTTTTATGTTGTAGATTACTCACACAGTATATGAAACCTTTGTAGTGGTAGATTGAGATTAGCATATTATAAGGAAATATTCTTGATAGTACATAAATGGTTAGGATTTTAGTATGACATGTGAATCATGGGAATGTTTCATTTATTTTCTAATATTTAAGCTCAATTGTTACCATGTGAGATAATTTCTTTCCTTGCTGGAATTATTATTTAATGCAGGATTTAAATTCCTTATTATTTGAATCATGTGGCTATGCATAGTAGATGATGTGGAATAATTAATTTATAAATTATATGCTGTGCAGTATTGTTATTAGGTGCATTTCCAAGCTTATAACATGTATCTTACACTTAGGGAAATTTTAGTGACTACATTGTTGGAAAGACCACGAATGTGGATAGTTTGTAATCACACCTAGAGAATAGTCAGCGCCCACTAGTGTGCAACTGGTAGAGCCCTGAGTGGGGTCCGGATACGGATGGATGCCCGAAAGTTTCATATAAGGAAAATTGAGTGCACTGCTTATGTATTGTGATTGTGATGGTCGGCTGAGAAGCATGAACGATCGAAACGACTAATGCTTGACTCGGCGGGTGATTAGGATCTTGAGATTGCACTAGCGGGCCCGCTAGATGTTAGACCCGAGTGGCGGAGGATCTTGAGATTTCGTCAGTGGGCCACGCTGACGGTGGACCCGAGTTGGGTGGGACTAGCTATCCCTAACCCGGTGGGTTCCTGAGACTCGTTGACCATCCTAGTCGACGGGCCCGATGATTGCCTTTGACTTTCCTTGTGTGTTTTATGGGCCGTGCGGCCGGTTACTATTTTGTGGTGATGGCCGCCGAACCACTTATTCTTGAGCAGGCTCTAGTGGCCGAGTGGTGCCCAGCTTGGGAGGGCCGCTATGGCCGGATATATATTGTTTACACAGGTTGGCCTATGGGTCGGATGTCATGTCATGACTAGTTTAGATCCCTAAACATTATAAATGGCTGACTTATGTTCATGTTTTTATATTGGGGATTTTTGTGAAGGTTCGAAAGAACCACTCACTGAGTTCCTTGTGGACTCATAGTTTATTTCTTTTTTTTTGCAGAGCCCGACCAATGAGGTACGATCTGGTAGCATGGCGCAGCTGGAGTGCAGGTGGAGACACAGATCCTGTAGCAGACATCCATAGAGTCGTAGTGTGTCGTTAGAGCCGATGGTCATGCACTGAGTAGTCTTTTGTAAGCATTTACTGCTTTCAAAACTTCAACGGTTTACTTGAAAAGTTGAGTTGTTTCTCTAAACTTAAAACTGTTTTGATTCTAAATACAGTTTGGTCGCCGTTTTATTCTATGACTTGCTTGTTGGTTTAGTGTCAATTTTGTTTCTTTTGGTTAGTGCATGTGTAGGCTTCGGGGTATTGACACATACCCTCGCCAGTCACGCGACCGTGAGTTGGGACGTGACAAGTTTTGTCATGCACGTGTATTTTAGTATTTTGAAACTGTAGTCCATTGGGACATTCACGTCTTTCTTTCAGACTTCATTTGTTATTGCAAATTGTTGAACTTTGGTTTATTTATTTTCGCACTATAAACACTTTGTTAAAAACTTTACTTCTTAAATGGAATCTGTTTTGTTTTCTCGTTCATAATAGAAATTGTTATTCTTTCCGCTATGTTTTATTATGAGTTGACATGTTCATGGGATAGGCTGCGGGGTATAGGCACGTATACCCTGGCCGTGTTGAGAGAATACCCACACTAGAAGGGGAGGGGGGGTTTGAATAGTGTTGGGTTAATTTTAACTTCAATTCGATTTCTTTTAAATCAATTTCAACTTCAACCGAAATTAAGTGCGACAAAATGATATTCGTTAGTTAGTATGAAAAACAATTATAATCAATCAAACAAAGCAATGCAAATACAAGATATTATAGTGGTTCGACCAACACCACCTACTCCATTACCTTGGCTCCCCACTATGGATTTCTAACCAACTCCTTTATAGATAATGCGTTTCCCGTTTAATACAACCGAGGACTCGCTTCTCAATCCTTTGAGAATGTCTCACACCTATTCACCTAGGCAAAACATAATTCTACAACGGAAATCCTAAGCTGTTTAATCTAGCACACCTAGCAAGCTAACAATGGAAACCCAGTTTAATAATAAGAAAAATGATAACAAAAGAGCTAAGAATTAAAACACACAAGTAAGCTTCCTTGCAAAGCTTCCAACTCGTCAAAATGTAGAGCTCGAAGAGACGCCGGAGATGAGGTGGAAAGATTGCTTCGAGTAGATGAACGATCGTCGAAGCTTGCGCAATGAAATCCACTTGGGAAGGCTCAAAAACACTTTAGGATATCTTCAATAAATAGTTTAGGGGCTCGTAGAAGGCTGGTGAGGGGTATTTATAACCCCTCACTTGGCAGCTCCACCCAATGCGCATTTTTCTGCCCGTTGGGGATGCCCGATCGTTTGCCGATCGATCGTCGGTCGATCGACAAATCGACCGCCCAAGCGATCGCGGTAATATGCCACTTTTGGGCGCACTTCAGTCGACTAACTGGTCGATCAAATTGGCTACTGCCAAATTTTAGCTTCATTCGGTCGATCGACTGGTCGATCGAACCTGGGCTGAGACTATTTCTTCGAGTTTTCTTCTTGCCTACTTCGCTTTCGGGTTCCGTTACCAAGTCTTGACTTTGATAATATTACAATTAGGCTTGGGATATATACCTAAAGACATATTACATGAATTCTATTTTTAATTCTAGATTTTCTACTCGATCTATGATGAAGCCATTTTTGCCGATTCTTGTTTTTCTCCGAACGAACTTCACGTGCATATTGTAACCTCAACCTGAGATCAAACACTTGATAAGTTCATTAGAGTAAGTTTGTTATCATAAAAATCAAGATGGTGACCAAGGTTGAAAACCTTAGGCCAACAATCTTCCCCTTTTTGATGATGACAAACTTCTCAATAAATGCATTAAGAAATATATCAACAAGCATAACATTTCATCAAGTGAATGTATAATGCTTCCCCTATCAATATGCATATTTAGAATAAACTCCCCTTAACTATATATGCATGTATATGTCTAGATTCTTCTCCCCCTTTTGACATCAATCAAAAAGGGTCTAAATTAAGCACTTCTAGACATCCCTTAATTTACACAATGATATTATCAAGAATGCTTTGAAGTAATAAACACAAGTGTCAAGATATATCAAGAGGGTTATACATAATTGATTATAGGATATTCAAAATGCATTTACTCAATAAAGACTAAGTTTCTGATTTTTGATAAAGATGTATCCAAAATCATCTAAAATCGATTTCTCAATGAAACTTTTTGCAACTTTTTCAGCGAAAACTAGATTTTTCAAGCAAAGTACAAAAACAAGAATTTTTCAAAAATTAATTTTTTACATTTTTTTATAAATTGCTGAGATTTCAAATTTCACGTTTTATCGAAAAAATACTCATTTATCATTATCATTTCTAATTTTGATCAAACTTATATATGACTAAGATATGATCATTCAAATCATATATACAAAGTTTGAGTTACTAGAAACAGACCCAAAGATTACTCAAGTACTTTATCATGAGCAGAGTGCAAGAGTTTCTACATGCCTTATGAGGTATATACATGGTGTAAAGATGAATCTACTACCTCATAGAACTTTCAAATATTTAGCATGTGTTCTCTAAAACATTCACCTCCTAAACAATGCTCAACTTGCAAGTAGTTGAAACATAAATAGCACAATAGACATTTTCTTACATAGTAAGTTTGTTAATTAGATAGCAAAGGAAAGTCGAGATTTTTTCTCAAAAGTCAAATTTTGCTAACTAGTGAAGATTCATTCGAAAATGAAATCAAAATGAATCAAATAGATCTCAAGAACTGAAAATATTTTAAAATCAAGATCTCAAACTCTTCCTAAGGTTGAAAACCAACACGGCCACAATTAAGCAAGGTTTCAAAGCCAAATGTTGCATAGACCCATTATAGGTCACAAATGGCCTCCGAGGAGACCGAAAATAAAATGAAAAATTGAAATCCAAAAACTTGATATCACGAGGATGTTAATCAAGGGTGAACACATGGACAATCAAGTATCAAGTGAGTACTAAATAAAGCATATACACTAATTATCAAACTCCAATAGTGATTCAAGTAAGAGTAGAGTTAGGAGTTGATACCGATCACATTACTCAAAAAGTTGCAACAATCTTAATTCCTCTTTCTTTACTTTCCAAGCAACTTCAAGCCATCAATGTGTCTTCATTTAAGTGTAGTGTCTCCCCCTACATTTAAGCATGAAGACTTTGGTACCCAAATTTCTTTGGGTCATTGGGGGTTAGAAGATTTTGGAACCCAAAGTGATTTAGCATTGTGGTTCCTTTTTAATACACAATCTCTAACCATATGTCCATACATGCCACAACAAAAATAATGACCTTCAAATTTAATAGAAGCATGATGATGGACATGAATGTATGAATGAGTATGAGAAGATACTTTAGAAAATTTTGTATAAGAGGCATGGACATACATATTTTTTATTTTTCAATTTAATGAAAGTAACTCATTTTTTCATGATAACATGCCAACATTCAAATTTTCAATTTGTAATCATAATGAGGCATTTTTTATTTTCAATGAGTTATTCAAATTTTGTAGATTTATATTTTTCTTTTCTAAGGAATTTTTATCATTTTCTAGAAGTTGAACCTTCATTCTTGACTCATTATAAGAAAGAAAAAGATCATCATTTTCTTGTTCTAGCATTTTATTTTTCTTTTTAAGTTCCTTGAATCTTTTTCTAACACTACTAAATTTTCATACATATGCTCAATTTTATTTTCTAATTCTACTTGTGTAAAGATATTACCACCTATAGTAATGGGTACCTCATTATCCTTCGTCATGAAACAAAGGTTTGTATTCTCCCTTGAGCTTTCTTCCCCACTTGAAGGTGGTGATGACTTGTTTACATCCCAAATAGCCATTAGTGCTTTCTTCTTCATCCTTCTTTTATCTCTCTTTGAGGATGAAGAGGAGGTGAGTTTGGTCTTAGGACAATCATTCTCCAAGTGTCCGGGCTTGTTGCATTGGAAGCACATGATTCTTTTTTTGCACTTCTTCTTCTTGAGAGGCTTTCCCATCAGCTCCATCAACATCCGTCCAAGCTGAATCATATCTTCGTGGTACTTGGATCCTTCATTCTATGATGATGATGAGGTCCTATCACCAAATGATGCTTTTAAGGCAATATTCTTGCCTTGGGGGGGGCATCTTCCTCCTTTTTTGCCTTCACAAGGATCTCATGGGTCATGAGGGATCCAATGAGTTCGGTGATCTTCATGGTGCCAAGATTCTTGGCCTCCATGATAGCAACCACCTTTGGCTCCCATGATTTGGGAATCGATCGAAGAAGCTTCCTCACTTTTTCTTCCTCTTGTATGTCCCTTCCAAGGTTAGTTAAAGCATTGACAATATTTTGAAAACGAGCATACATTTGATCTATGTTCTCATGAGTATGCATTTCAAAGAGTTCATAGTCATGCATAAGCAAATTTATTATGGACTCTTTAACTTGGGAGGTTCCCTCATGAGTAGTTTCTAAATTATGCCAAATATCAAACGCAGATTTGCAACATGATATTCTATTGAACTCATTTATAGATAAACCACAATGTAATGCATTCACTGCTTCGGCATTTGAATTAAACAATTTGATCTCTTCTCGAGATCAATCATCCATCCTCTTGGAGGGTAGCTCATAATTAACATGAATAGTTCTCCAAGCATCTAATCCTGGTGATTGTAAGAAAATACTCATCCCAGTTTTCCAATAGGGATAATTGTTTCCATCAAAAAGAGGTGGTGCATGAGTTGAAAACCCTTGACCTAGTGTGACACTAGAATCCATAAGTGTAGGTTAAATGGTTAAACCTATTCCTACAACCTCGCTCTGATACCAATTATTGAGAGAATACCCACACTAGAAGGGGGGGGGTTGAATAGTGTTGGGTTAATTTTAACTTCAATTCAATTTCTTTTTAATCAATTTCAACTTCAACCGAAATTAAGTGCGACTAAATGATATTCGTTAGCAAGTATGAAAAGCAATTATAATCAATCAAACGAGGCAATGCAAACACAACAGATTATAGTGGTTCGGCCAACACCACCTACTCCACTACCTTGGCTCCCCATCAAGGATTTTTAACCAACTACTTTATAGATAATGTGTTTCCCTTTGAATACAACCGATGACTCACTTCTCAACCCTTTGAGAATGTCTCACACCTATTCACCTAGGAAAAACACAATTCTACAAAGCAAACCCTAATTGTTTATACTAGCACACCTAGCAAGCCAACAATGAAGAAACCCTAAGGTGTTTAACCTAGAACACCTAACAAGCTAACAATGGAAACCTTGTTTAATAACATGAAAAATAACAACAAAGGAGCTAAGTATTAAACCACACAAGTAAGCTCCCTTGCAAAGTCTCCAAAGCCTCCAACTCGTCTAGATGTAGAGCTCGAAGAGACGCCGGAGATGAGGCGAAAAGGTTGCTTCGAGTAGACGAACGATCGTCGAAGCTTGTGTGATAAATACACTTGGGAAGGCTCAAAAACACTTTAGGAGATCTTCAATGAATGGTTAAGGGGCTCTTAGAAGCCTGGGGAGGGGTATTTATAACCCCTCACTCGGTAGCTCCACCCAACGGACAATTTTCTACCCGTTGGGGACGCCCGATCGCTTGCCGGTCGATCATGGATTGACCGACTGATCGATCGCCCAAGAGACCGTGGCAATATGCCGCTTTTGAGTGCACTTCAGTCGACTGAATTGGCTACTGCCAATTTTTAGCTTCATTCATTCGACCAACCGGTTAATCGAACCTGGGCTGAGACTATTTCTTCGAGTTTTCTTCTTGCGCGCTTCGCTTCCGGGTTCCGTTACCAAGTCTTTACTTGGATAATATTACAATTAGGCTTGGGATATATACCTAGAGACAGACATATTACATGAATTCTATTTATAACTCTAGATTTTCTACTTGATCTATGACAGAGCCATTTTTGTCGATTCTTGTTTTGCTGCGAACGAACTTCGTGCACATATTGTAACCTCAGCCTGAGATCAAACACTTGATAAATTCTTTAGAATAATTTTGTTATCATCAAAATCAAGATGGTGACCAAGGTTGAACACCTTAGGCCAACAATCTCCCCCTTTTTGATGATGACAAACTTCTCAATAAATGCATTAAGAAATATATCAACAAGCATAACATTTCATCAAGTGAATGTATAATGCTTCCCCTATCAACATGCATATTTAGAATAAACTCCCCTTAACTATATATGCATGTATATGTCTAGATTCTTCTCCCCCTTTTGACATCAATCAAAAAGGGTCTAAATTAAGCACTTCTAGACTTCCCTTAATTTACACAATGATATTATCAAGGATGCTTTGAAGTAATAAACACAAGTGTCAAGATATATCAAGAGGGTTATACATAATCGATTATAGGATATTCAAAATGCATTTACTCAATAAAGACTAAGTTTCTGATTTTTGATAAAGATGTATCCAAAATCATCTAAAATCGATTTCTCAATGAAACTTTTTGCAACTTTTTCAGCGAAAACTAGATTTTTCAAGCAAAGTACAAAAACAAGAATTTTTCAAAAATTAATTTTTTACATTTTTTTATAAATTGCTGAGATTTTAAATTTCACGTTTTATCGAAAAAATACTCATTTATCATTATCATTTCTAATTTTGATCAAACTTATATATGACTAAGATATGATCATTCAAATCATATATACAAAGTTTGAGTTACTAGAAACAGACCCAAAGATTACTCAAATGACTAGACACAATTTCGCTCATGAATTCACATGATATATCAAGAAATTGTTTACAAGTCATTTTCCTAAATGCTCATGAATTTTCATATAGACACAATCAAGTACTTTATCATGAGCAAAGTGCAAGAGTTTCTACATGCCTTATGAGGTATATACATGGTGTAAAGATGAATCTACTACCTCATAGAACTTTCAAATATTTAGCATGTGTTCTCTAAAACATTCACCTCCTAAACAATGCTCAACTTGCAAGTAGTTGAAACATAAATAGCACAATAGACATTTTCTTACATAGTAAGTTTGTTAATTAGATAGCAAAGGAAAGTCGAGATTTTTTCTCAAAAGTCAAATTTCGCTAACTAGTGAAGATTCATTCGAAAATGAAATCAAAATGAATCAAATAGATCTCAAGAACTGAAAATATTTTAAAATCAAGATCTCAAACTCTTCCTAAGGTTGAAAACCAACACGGCCACAATTAAGCAAGGTTTCAAAGCCAAAGGTTGCATAGACCCATTATAGGTCACAAATGGCCTCCGAGGAGACCGAAAATAAAATGAAAAATTGAAATCCAAAAACTTGATATCACGAGGATGTTAATCAAGGGTGAACACATGGACAATCAAGTATCAAGTGAGTAATAAATAAAGCATATACACTAATTATCAAACTCCAATAGTGATTCAAGTAAGAGTAGAGTTAGGAGTTGATACCGATCACATTAGTCAAAAAGTTGCAACAATCTTAATTCCTCTTTCTTTACTTTCTAAGCAACTTCAAGCCATCAATGTGTCTTCATTTAAGTGTAGTGTCTCCCCCTACATTTAAGCATGAAGACTTTGGTACCCAAATTTCTTTGGGTCCTTGGGGGTTAGAAGATTTTGGAACCCAAAGTGATTTAGCATTGTGGTTCCTTTTTAATATACAATCCCTAATCATATGTCCATACATGCCACAACAAAAATAATGACCTTCAAATTTAATAGAAGCATGATGATGGACATGAATGTATGAATGAGTATGGGAAGATACTTTAGAAAATTTTGTATAAGAGGCATGGACATACATATTTTTTATTTTTTCATTTAATGAAAGTAACTCATTTTTTAATGATAACATGCCAACATTCAAATTTTCAATTTGTAATCATAATGAGACATTTTTTATTTTCAATGAGTTATTCAAATTTTGTAGATTTATATATTTTTTTTCTAAGGAATTTTTATCATTTTCTAGAAGTTGAACCTTCATTCTTGACTCATTATAAGAAAGAAAAAGATCATCATTTTCTTGTTCTAGCATTTTATTTTCCTTTTTAAGTTCCTTGAATCTTTTTCTAACACTACTAAATTTTCATACATATGCACAATTTCATTTTCTAATTCTACTTGTGTAAAGATATTACCACCTATAGTAATGGGTACCTCATTATCCTTCGTCATGAAACAAAGGTTTGTATTCTCCCTTGAGCTTTCTTCCCCACTTGAAGGTGGTGATAACTTGTTTACATCCCAAATAGCCATTAGTGCTTTCTTCTCCATCCTTCTTCTTTTATCTCTCTTTGAGGATGAAGAGGAGGTGAGTTTGGTCTAAGGACAATCACACTCCAAGTGTCCGGGCTTGTTGCATTGGAAGCACATGATTCTATTTTTGCACTTCTTCTTCTTGAGAGGCTTTCCCATCAGCTCCATCAACATCCATCCAAGATGAATCATATCTTCGTGGTACTTGGATCCTTCATTCTATGATGATGATGATGATGATGAGGTCCTATCACCAAATGATGCTTTTAAGGCAATATTCTTGCCTTGGGGGGGGGGGCATCTTCCTCCTTTTTTGCCTTCACATGGATCTCATGGGTCATGAGGGATCCAATGAGTTCGATGATCTTCATGGTGCCAAGATTCTTGGCCTCCATGATAGCAACCACCTTTGGCTCCCATATTTGGGAATCGATCGAAGAAGCTTCCTCACTTTTTCTTCCTCTTGTATGTCCCTTCCAAGGTTAGTTAAAGCATTGACAATATTTTGAAAACGAGCATACATTTGATCTATGTTCTCATGAGTATGCATTTCAAAGAGTTCATAGTCATGCATAAGCAAATTTATTATGGACTCTTTAACTTGGGAGGTTCCCTCATGAGTAGTTTCTAAAATATGCCAAATATCAAACGCAGATTTGCAATATGATATTCTATTAAACTCATTTATAGATAAACCACAATGTAATGCATTCACTGCTTCGGCATTTGAATTAAACAATTTGATCTCTTCTCGAGATCAATCATCCATCCTCTTGGAGGGTAGCTCATAATTAACATGAATAGTTCTCCAAGCATCTAATCCTAGGGATTGTAAGAAAATACTCATCCCAGTTTTCCAATAGGGATAATTGTTTCCATCAAAAAGAGGTGGTGCATGAGTTGAAAACCCTTGACCTAGTGTGATACTAGAATCCATAAGTGTAGGTTAAATGGTTAAACCTATTCCTACAACCTCGCTCTGATACCAATTATTGAGAGAATGCCCACACTAGAAGGGGGGGTTGAATAGTGTTGGGTTAATTTTAACTTCAATTCAATTTCAACTTCAACCGAAATTAAGTACGACTAAATGATATTCGTTAGCAAGTATGAAAAGCAATTATAATTAATCAAACGAGGCAATGCAAACACAACAGATTATAGTGGTTCGGCCAACACCACCTACTCCACTACCTTGGCTCCCCATCAAGGATTTTTAACCAACTACTTTATAGATAATGTGTTTCCCTTTGAATACAACCGATGACTCACTTCTCAACCCTTTGAGAATGTCTCACACCTATTCACCTAGGAAAAACACAATTCTACAAAACAAACCCTAATTGTTTATACTAGCACACCTAGCAAGCCAACAATGAAGAAACCCTAAGGTGTTTAACCTAGAACACCTAACAAGCTAACAATGGAAACCTTGTTTAATAACATGAAAAATAACAACAAAGGAGCTAAGTATTAAACCACACAAGTAAGCTCCCTTGCAAAGTCTCCAAAGCCTCCAACTCGTCTAGATGTAGAGCTCGAAGAGACGCCAGAGATGAGGTGGAAAGGTTGCTTCGAGTAGACGAACGATCGTCGAAGCTTGTGTGATAAATACACTTGGGAAGGCTCAAAAACACTTTAGGACATCTTCAATGAATGGTTAAGGGGCTCTTAGAAGCCTGGGGAGGGGTATTTATAACCCCTCACTCGGTAGCTCCACCCAACGGACAATTTTCTACCCGTTGGGGATGCCCGATCGCTTGCCGGTCGATCATGGATTGACCGACTGATCGATCGCCCAAGAGACCGTGGCAATATGCCGCTTTTGAGTGCACTTCGGTCGACTGAATTGGCTACTGCCAATTTTTAGCTTCATTCATTCGACCAACCGATCAATCGAACCTGGGCTGAGACTATTTCTTCGAGTTTTCTTCTTGCGCGCTTCGCTTCCGGGTTCCGTTACCAAGTCTTTACTTGGATAATATTACAATTAGGCTTGGGATATATACCTAGAGACAGACATATTACATGAATTCTATTTATAACTCTAGATTTTCTACTTGATCTATGACAGAGCCATTTTTGTCGATTCTTATTTTGCTGCGAACGAACTTCGTGCACATATTGTAACCTCAGCCTGAGATCAAACACTTGATAAATTCTTTAGAATAATTTTGTTATCATCAAAATCAAGATGGTGACAAAGGTTGAACACCTTAGGCCAACAAGTCAGTCACATGACCCTGAGTTGGGGCGTGACAATGTAGTATCATAGCATATGATTCGGTCTGACTATGTGCTAGAGTCTGTTTACCATATAGGGCATTGCTAGCATGTGAGTATACGATAGAAATTATGTCATGAGATCAATGGGTTAAGTCTGCACCTCAGTGCGACACTTGGTTAGTTTATTTTTAAGATTCAAGGGTGAATCATTTCATTTATTGATGGTGTTTACTTTCTGGTGGCTCCAGTGTGATGGAGGCTATTAGTGCCGCATAGAGCTGTAGTGACAGTAACTCCATGCGGGGCAAAGGCCAAGGCCAGAGCAGAGGTTGACGGCAGGGTTGGGATCATAAAAGTAGATGACCAGTTGAGGAGGAACTGGGACAGTCCCAAGGTAGCATAGCTTGAGGCCGTGAATGGCCCTGTGCTAGAGAGTGCACCATTTTTGGGGGCTACCTTTGTATGAGTGCGTGGATTAGAGATCCTTGCATTGTTTGCTTAGTGTCTTGAATGATTCATTGGTTCTCGTCATATAGTTTAAATATCTATGGTGCAGTTTGGTTAGGGCGGCCCTAGGGATCCTAGGGGGCGGTTGACAGAGTTCTGCAGAAGAGATCTGTAGGGGTTGGCTGATGGTAAATTTCCCTATAGATGAAATTTTGGATTGATTGAAGAATCTTTCCCCTAGATTTGAGGAAATATAAATTATGGGTGTAGAGCGACCTTATACTTAAGGGCCATGATTATGTGCGACTAGAGTTGAGCAGGACCCAGAGAGGTTTTGCTCTGAGTCATATTTTGGGTGCAAACAGGTTGGGCACTTCAGGAAGGATTGTCCTAGCAGAGGTAGTCAACAACCTAATCAGACCAGAGAGAAGACACCAATGTCAGTAGGTTCTGTAGCTCAAAGGGGTCAGACTCAGGGCGGAGGCCGATGAGCCGCTGGTTCAGAGAGACCCGCTGCACGAGTATTTTCATTGAACCAAGAGGGCGTTGAAGCGTCCAGGACAGTAGTGATAGGTAACATAATTGTTGGTTTCGCTGTTGCATTTGTTTCTGCATTATTTGCTGCTAAATTGTCAGGAAACCCTCTATACTTGATTTGCCTCTTGTGGTATCTATGCCTACAGGGCTGCAAGGTGGTCATTTGTGGGCATGTGTTGATGGCCGAGTTGACACTCCTGCCGATGTTAGAGCTAGATGTGATTTTGGGCATATATGGACTGGTTGGCGGACCATTTCGCCTCAGTGAATTACAGGGCTAAGACTATTACCTTCAGTAAGCCGGGATTGCCCTAGTTTACCTTTCAGGGTGAGGGAAGGGGAGACTCGATGGTGGCCATTTTAGCTCTCAAGCCCCGAAAGCTGCTTCTAGGCGGTTGCCAGTCTTTGCTGGCCTTTGTGTCTGTGGCTGAGGGAAGCGGAGGTGCGGCTGGGAGCATTGAGGTAACGTCAATGGTATATGGGTTCTCTGATGTATTCCTAGAGGAGTTGCCAGTTTGCCCCTAGAGAGGGAGATCGAGTTCTGTTCCAGCTTGGGGTGAAGCCGGTCTCCATTCCGCCGTATCGAATGACACCAGCTGAGTTGAGGGAGTTGAAGTCTCAGTTGCAGGAGCTACTTGAGTTAGGATTCATTCGCCCAAGTGTTTCGCCTTGGGGTGCTCCAGTTCTCTTTGTGAAAAAGAAGGATCGGTCCATGCAGATGTGCATTGATTACCGACAGCTTAATAAGGTGACGGTGAAGAATCGTTACCCGCTACCCAGGATTAATGACTTATTTTATCAGCTTTTAGGAGCTTAGTGGTTTTCCAAGATTGACCTGCGGTCAGGGTACCATCAGTTGAAGATCTGGGATAGTGACATTCCAAAGACTGCTTTCAGGTCGAGGTATGGCCATTATGAGTTCCTGGTTAATGTCTTTCAGGTTGACAAATGCACCTGCAACATTTATGGACCTGATGAACTGAGTGTTCAAGGAATATTGGATAAATTTGTGATAGTCTTTATTGGCGATATGTTGATATATTCCAGGAGCAAGGAGGAGCATGATGGGCATATGAGGATGGTTCTGGAGACTCTCAGGGAGCGCCGGCTGTATGGTAAATTCTCCAAGTGAGAGTTCTGGCTAGAGAGTGTAGGATTCCTTGGCCTTGTGGTGTCGAGGGAAGGGGTAAAGGTGGACTCCGTAAAGATAGAAGCAGTCCATAATTAGAAGAGGTCGGCTAATGTCACAGATATTCACAGCTTCCTGGTGTTGGCATTCTATTACAGGAAATTCATGGAGAACTTCTCCAGGATTGCAGCGCCATTGACTTGCCTGACTCAGAAAAAGGTTAAGTTCATATGGGATAGTAAGTGCAAGTAGAGCAGAAGCTCAAGGATTATTTGACGTCAGCACCGGTCCTAGCTATACCCTCGGGCTCAGGAGGGTTCGTTGTCTATTGTGATGCCTCTCGAGTCGGTTTGGGTTGTGTCTTGATGCATGATGGGACGGTGATAGCTTTTGCATCCGACTCATGAGCTGAAGGTTCACGAGAAGAACTATCCGACTATGATTTGGAGTTGGCAGCGGTGGTGTTCGCATGGCGTCACTGCCTTTATGGCGAGGCCTGTGAGATATACACTGATCACAAGAGCCTCTAGTATTTGCTTACCCAGAAGGAGTTGAACCTGAGGCAGAGAAGATGGCTTGAACTCTTGAAGGACTACGACTGCACGATCTTATACCATACGGGAAAGGCTAATGTGGTGGCAGATGCTTTGAGCAGGAAATTTATGGGCAGTCTTGCACACTTGGTAGTTCGGAGGAGGCCGTTGGCCTAGGATTTGGCCATGTGTATGGATGGCGGGGCAGTCTTATCAGTGTCAGCCTCTGGTGTTTTGGTGGCTCACCTGAGGGCGCAGTCCACGTTGGTGGATATGCTGCGGGTAGCGCAGGAGGAGGATGCTTTTTGTGCCCTGGCTAAGGATCTAATCAGGAGGGGTGATGCTGATAATGGCTTTGGTATTGACTCAGATGATGTTTTGAGATTTATGAACAAGATAGTGGTGCCATACATGGCCGAGGTCTGCAGGCAAGTGCTAGAGATGGCTCATCGGTCCTCATAAACCATGCATCCGGGAGCCACGAAGATGTACCGTGACCTAAGGCAGAATTATTGGTGGAAAGGAATGAAGAGAGAGAGAGGTGGCTGAGTTCATGTCCAAGTGTCTGGTGTGTCAGCAGGTGAAGGCCGAACATCTAAAGCCGGCAGGGTTACTCCAGAACTTAGAAGTGCAGAGTGGAAATGGGAAAAGATAACCATGAATTTTTTGACACGATTGCCAAGGTCGGGAAAGGGCAATGATTCCATCTGGGTGGTGGTGGATCGCCTAACCAAGACGGCACATTTTATACCAGTCAGGACTACCTTCTCAGCAGAGCATTATGTGAGGTTGTTTTTGGATCGGATCATCGCTTATCATTGTGTCGATGTTATGATCATCTCATATCAGAGCACTCAGTTCACAGTTCGGTTCTGGCAGTCTTTTCAAGAAGCGGTGGGCACTCAGGTTTGGTTCAGCACTGCATTTCACCCTCAGACAGATGGTCAATCGAAGCGGACCATTCAAACATTGGAGGACATGTTGAGAGCGTGTGTCCTAGATTTGGAGGGCAATTGGAAGAGGTACTTACCCTTGATTGAGTTTGCCTACAATAATAGCTATCATAGCAGTATCAGGATGGCCCCTTTTGAGGCATTGTATGGGCGGCGACGTAGATCGCCTATAGGCTGATTTGAGGCAGGGGATTCCCTTATGATGGGACCCGACCTGGTTGAGGAGGTAGTGGAAAAGATGAAGCTAACCAGGGAGAGGTTGTTGGCAACAGAGAGTCGCCGGAAGATGTATGCTGATGGAAAGGCCATGGAGGTAGAGTTTGCTGAGGGGGACATGGTGTTTCTCAAGGTATCCCTATGAAATGGGTGGTGAGGTTTGGCAAGAGTGGAAAGCTAAGCCCTAGGTTAATTGGGTCATTTCCTGTTCTCAAGTGTAGGAGAGCTGTGGCATATGAGTTATCCTTACCTCCCAGTATGGATCGAGTGCATTCGGTGTTCCATGTATCCATGTTGAAGAAGTATGTTCGGGATGAGTCCCATGTGATTGAGCCTACCGCGGTGGAGGTGGATTCAACAATCTCTTATGAGGAGTGACCAGTTGAGGTGCTAGATTGTCATATCAAAAAATTAAGGTCCAAGGAGGTTCCCTTGATAAAGGTCAGGTGGGAGCACCATTCTGGGCAGGAGGCCACCTGGGAGGTGGCGCAGGATATGAGAGAGATATCATTCACTGTTTGAGAATTTGGTAAGTCCTTAAGCCTTGCTAAAATTCGAGGACAAATTTTCCCTAAGGAGGGAGGATTGTAATATATGAGATATTATGATAATTTTTATTATTTATCTTTGCCAGTCTAGCTGGCTAATTCGAGGTCCAGCTGACTCGAGCCATGATCCGGTGCGAGCTTGAAAGCTCGGGTAAGTAGGAATATGATTTATGCAGTTCCTTTTCCTGCTTAGATAAATTGATTTAATTGTTGTAATGCGTGTGCTTGATTTATTAAAATGCATTGCATGGGTGTGCATATGATTGATACTTGTATTTAGCATGGAGTTAGTTTGGGTTGAGGAGTTAGCGGGTTTGGTTATGGGTTTGAGGCGGATGCGGGTTAAAAGAGGTTAGGATTGGATGAGATGGGGAAGGGATTATAAAATCCCCCCCCCCTAGGGCTAAGCGGCTCCCTATTGGAGCCGCACAAGCCACCTAGAGAGAAGAGAGGAGCTGCCGCCCCTCCCTTCCCTCTCTTGGAGCCGCCGAGCCTTCCTCTCTCCCTTCCTCTCCCTTGGAAGCCACACTGCCGGCTTGGTAGGAGCCGCTGCCCCCATCCCTTGGTTGGAGCCAAGCCTTGGAGCGGCCGCCGCCTTGTCGTGGTCGGATTTGGAGGCCGCCGATCAGAGATTTCTCTCTTTCATTTTCCCCCAATCATGTGAGTGGATCTTCCCTCCCCCTTTTCCTTGGATTTCTTGTGTTCTTTTGCCATTGTTGGAGATTTATAAATTCTTGTCGAATTCTCCATTGTTCTTGGATTTCTTGGTTTCACGTGTATCCATGAAAGAGGAGCCTGAAGACCCCCCTTTGTGGTGCGGCAGCCCTAGGGCAAACCTAGGGAGGCTCTGCCAAGGTGGAAGACGGGTTGCCCTCAATGTGTTCATTAAAATGCCTAAGAGAGATTTTTGAAGGTTTTGAGATCTAGGCTTTGAATTAATTATTTTAATTAGATTCCTATGATGCCATTGCATGATTGATACCTAGATACAAAATTTCAGCCTATGAATCTATATATTGCATGTGAAAATATTAGATATTGATGCCATGTATATTCATGTTTGGGATTCTTGGTTTAAGCTTGAATCTTGATTTAAAGATGGTTTTGATGCATGCTAATCTTGGTTAGAAATGATGATTTAATCTTTGCATGATTTATCATGATTTTATAAATATATGATGGTGGCAATTAGGGATTTAATTATTATGATTTTCGGATTTAATACCTTAACATGCTGAAAACTCAACTCGTTGAAATTTCATTTTGAAATTGTTAATTCAATGTTGATTTTGTAATCTCTGTTGTGATGCATATGATTTACTGAATATAGTCGTGTAACCTATCATTTTAACCAGAAAGCATAGTCTGGATCCATAGGATACACTTTGGAAATCAGATTCGGTTTGGGTGCACGATTTTTAGGCTCAACAGTAAACTGAAAATAAAACCTTAAAACAAAACCCTAATTTTGGCAAATGAAAATTTTAATTATATAATTAAAATTCAATGGGCAGCATAATCTATTAAGAACCAACAAAATAAATTATATGCGTGAAATAAAACCTCATGAGTTGATGATATTACGGGTCTAGGCGTTGGGATCAGGCATACAGTGTTGCGGCGTTTCCCAGTAAAGACACCCTTAAGACACCGTAGAAGACTCTTGACTTCGGTCTTGTTAGCGCCATATCTTTATGAATGACGGAGAGACTCAGATATGAGCCGGTTTTCGGGCTTGGCCCAAGAGGTTGGATGTTTAATTCCCAACTTGTGTTTAAGGAATAAGTTCGGATGGGCGAATCCTGATTATTCCTACGATTGTTTAAGGAATAAGTTCGGATGAGCGAATCCCGATTATTCCTGCGATTGTTTAAGGAATAAGTCTGGATAGACAAATCTCGATTATTCCTACGATATCTTTAAGGAACAAGTTCAGATGTGCGAATCTCGATTGTTCCTGTGTTTCTCGTGGAACAAGTTCGGACGAGCAAATCTCGATTGCTCTCGAGTTTCTTTATTTAAGGAATAAGTTCTGATGGGCGAATCCCTATTTTTCCTGCACTTTTTTTAAGGGGTCTATTATAGGATAAGCTCGGGTGGATCAATCCTGATTATCCTCATAACCCTTGAGTGTGATTTGTTGCCTTAAGGCACTGGTAGGCTGAGGCTTATTGTACCTCACTACTAAGTGAGTAGGTTGCCTTTGGGCATGTGATGGTCAGATGACTTATCAACTAGTCATACCACTTGATGCATTATCTCCGTATGAGACAAGGGCATTTATTCATTTATCTATGTGGTTGGTCAACGTAGAATCATTCACTGAGTTCTTTTGAACTCACCTATTGTTTCTTTCTATTTTTTGTTGCCAAGCCTGACCAGTGAGGTGGGCTGGAGCACTTGGTGCGGCTGGGGGGCAAAGGAGCCACATTGATCTCTTTGCAGTCCTAGTTGGGGGTCGTAGTTGAGTCTTTGGTAGTTTTGCCATGCACGTGTATTTTAGTATTTTGAAACTGTAGTCCCTTGGGGACATTCATGTCTTTATTTCAGATTTTATTTGTTAGTGCAAACTATTGAACTTTGGTTTATTTATTTCCGCACTTTAAACACTTTGCTAAAAACTTTACTTCTTAAATGGAATTTTTTTTGTTTTCTCATTCATAATGAAAACTGTTATTCTTTCCGCTATATTTTATTATGAGTTGGTATGTGCATGGGATAGGCTGCAGGGTATAGGCATGTATACCCTGTCCGTGTTGAGAGAATACCCACACTTGAAGGGGGGGTTGAATAGTATTGGGTTAATTTTAACTTCAATTCAATTTCTTTTAAATCAATTTCAACTTCAACTGAAACTAAGTGTGACTAAATGATATTCGTTAACAAGTATGAAGAGCAATTATAATCAATCAAACAAGGCAATGCAAACACAACATATTAGGTATTAGATTATTTACAAAAGAAAAATTGACATTTTATTTTAAATTAAAATATAACTAAAGATAAAATATACTGTCACACCCCAACTCAGGGTCACGTGACCGGCCAGAGTATTCGTGTTTATACCCCGCAGCCTAACCCATGCACATGCCAACTCACGACAATAAAACATAGTGGAAAGAATGTATGAGTTTTATTTAAATTGAGAAAAATCAAACCAAATTTTATTAGAAGTAAGTTCAGCAAAACAGTAAAGTGCGGAAACAATAAATCAAAATTCAACTGTTCATTTACAAGTAAAATTTGAAATAAAAGACATGAATGTCCCCAATGGGCTACAACTCCAAAATACCAAAACACAGGTGCATGACAAACTACCAATGACTCGACTACGACCCCTAACTAGGACAGCTATTAGATTAATGTGGCTCCTCTGCCCTCTATCCGCGCCAAGTGCTCCAGCCCACCTCACCAGTCAGGCTCTGCAAAAACAAAAATGACAACGGGTGAGTTCAAAGAACTCAGTGAGCGATTCTACCAACCCCCACGAGAAACCAAACACAAAGATATAGCATATGATAAAACACTTGTCTCAAATAGGAAAAAAGTCACAACGGAGTGACTAGCTATCAGGCCATCTGGCCACCACATGCCCGAAGGCATCCAACACTCTAGTAGTGAAGTACAACCAGCCTCAGCCTATAGTACCCTAAGGCAACACTTCACACTCATGGGTTATAACGATAATCGGGATTGGTCCATCCGAACTTATCCTATAATAGAACCCTGAGATAAAGCGTAGGAATAATCATGATTCGCCCATCCGAACTTATTCCTTAAATAAAGAAGCTCGAGAACAATCGGGATTTTCCCGTCCGAACTTATTCCACGAGGAAACACAGGAATAATCGGGATTCGCCCATCCGAGCTTGTTCCTTCAAGATAGCCCAGGAATAATCGAGATTTGCCCATCCAAACTTATTCCTTAATTAAAGTAGCTCGGAAACAATCGGGATTTTCCCGTCCGAACTTGTTCCACGAGCAAACGTAAGAACAATCGGGATTCGCCCATCCGAGCTTATTCCTTCAAGATAGCGCAGGAATAATCTGGATTCGTCCATTCGAACTTATTCCTTAAGATATAGACACTTGGGAACAATCATGATTTGTCCGTCCGAACTTGTTCCACAAGAAGCGCAGGAACAATCGGGATTCACCGATCTGAAATTTTTCCTTAATCACAGGTTGGGAATTAGCCATCCAACCTTCCGGGCCAAGCCCACAACCTGACTCCTATCCGAGCCTCTCCGCCATTCATAAAGATATGGCGCCAACCAGACTTAAGTCAAGTGTTAGCCTAATGTTTTCAACCTTGATCTTAATCTCGGTTTTGATGATAACAAACATGGAACTAAAGATTTCATGGAGAGTTATTTTTAGGTTCCAAGTCGGTTAGCGCTCGACATCCCCCATCGGAAAAATTAGAGAAATCGGCAAGGACGCTCGTCGACACTTGGGATTCTTCGGGAAGTTAGAGTTTAGGTATAGAGTGTCTAGTTTATATTGTAAATCCTCATGATGATGCATAAGAACTCAAAAACCAAACCCGAACCCCAAAACATAAAAAACTATCAAATTAGAAAATGATCTTAGAATTCACTAAGCCTAGGGAGCTCCTTGAAGGGCTATATGACCTAGACATTTTCTTGATACAAAAAATGACAGTAATATGACCTATACCCAGGTTCGGTCGACCGGCTTGTCGACCGACCGAAGAAGAAGGCATTTGGGTTGACCGATCGGTTGACCGAACGTTGCCCAGAACGGGCAGAATGCCTTCGGTCACTCGGGCGGTCGACCGACGTTCGACCGGACCAGCGATTGGCGGTATAACGGCTTGAAAAATAGCCATTTATACCCATTGTGCCTGAACACCACTTGGTGGTCTGCCTATTTAAATGCCTTCTAAGCCTTCCTATGACCCTCTAATGCATCACGAGACATCCTTTGACACCTACAAGCTTTGATTGAGCCATCTTTGTTGAAACCCTAGCTTTCTACCTTGTTTTTCTTGAGTTTGGCTTCAAGCTTGATTTGATTCATCATCAAGGCATCAAGAGGAGCTAGGATTCATTGTGTTTGAGCTAAGTATTTGTGTTGTTGTTTTTTTGCTCCATTAGTTGTATATTTTCTTGTTTATTTCATTGTATTTGAACGTGTGTAAACCTAGGTTGCTAGGTTTGATAGATTGGGTGGTTGCCTTTGTGTTTGAGGCTTAATTCCACCGGTGTAAACGTAGTTTACTAGGATTAGTTGAGTTATCCCTTAGGGTTGAGGTGGAAGAGTGCTCTCGATAAGAAGGTGGAGACTTCCGGGTATGGAAGTGCCTTAGGTTGAGAGTGAGACTCTTTGGGTCAAAGTCTTCGTTGTAAGGGAAACAAGATTAATCTAGTAAAACTTAGTTTAAAAATCCTAAGCGGAGTGCTTAGATAGTGGAGTAGGCATTGGAGCCGAACCACTATAAATGTTTACTTCATTATCGTATTTACTTTGCTTTCGCTTGCTACTCAACTTGTAATTTGCCTAAGTAACCAAAGAAATGATTAAAACCGAATTTAGGCAAAAAGATTAGTAAACACACTTTTCACCCTCCCTCTAGTGTGGCCATTTCACCAACAATTAGTATCAGAGCAGGTCGTGGATTGAGATTTCACCATCTCGTCTACATCTAGTATCGATTCAAAAATGGCACTAAAGAGTGTAGAGTCTATACCACCTAGGTTCGATGAGTCTAATTTTGGTCTTTGGAAGAGTAGAATGTGTACTTTCCTAAAGACTCAAGGTTTAGGTGTATTTGACATAGTAAAGACAAAATATATTGAACCTAAAGAAAATATGAATGCATGGACCCAAGAACAAGTTAAATTGTTTGAACTTAATGGTAAAACAACGCATCTTCTATATTGCACATTTTCAAATGATACACTTGAAAAGTTTATGCATTGTTCTTCCGCATTTGATATTTGGGCAACATTGAATTTGCTTTATGATTATGCAAAAATCGAGGAGCTTATTACTTTAAAAGAAGGAGGTGATGACAATTGTCATAGCTCTAGTTCTAATGGAGTTTTTGATGCCTAAAGCTCATCTAGTGAAAAGAACACCAAAAATTGGAGAAGAAAGCTAAGGTGTTTCCTTTGTCAAAAAAAGGGACATAAAAAGAGGAATTGTCCCCACTTGAAGAAAAGGACCAAGAAGAAGAATGCTTCCAAGTCCACCTCTGAATCTTGTGGAGCATCTTTCTCTCATGATGAAGAAGTCACATCTCAATTATGCCTCGTGGGTTTTCAGAATGAGGTAAAATCTTCTACTTCTATTCATGTTAAAAATCTTGATAGTGATAATGATGATAATAGCTCTAATTCTTTAGGTAATGTCTTATGATGAGCTATTAGAAGAATCTAAGAAGATGTATGCCATGCTCATGAAATCAAATAAGGAAAATAGAAAAATCAAGAAAGAAAACTTGAAGCTTGTCAATCATGTGCATGAGTTGAAGTGTGAAAATGAGAAATTGAAAACTAGCATGATTGATCCTTGCTGATACATTAACTCTTGAAGTTAATGACTTGAAACTTGAAAAAAGGTTTTGAAAAATAGATTGAAGTCTACAAATAATGATTTGAAAAAAGTTTGAAAAATTGAGATTGAAAATTTGAAAGTAAAGAATTCAAAAATTATGAATGCAAATTGTATACTAAAATTTCAATTGAATGCTTTGTATCAATCTATTGATACTTTAAAAAATGAGGTTGTGTTCTTAAGTGGAAAGGTTAATGATTTGTCAAATGGTTCATCATTTAAGAATTTTAGTAGAAATGATATTTTTAACAAGAATTCTCATGCTCATGTTAATTCTCATGTTAGGCATCCTACATTTAAACCTCACGTTGAAAAGAAAAATGAAAAGAAAAAATTTAATGAAAATTGTTTTTGTTGTGGTATATATGGTCATGATATTCATGATCGTGCTTTTAAATGAAATTCAAGTGTTGTTAGGAAACTTTGGATTCCTAGGCAAACTCACCCCAATGACCCAAAACTATTTGGGTACCAAAAGTGTATTGCTCTTTTGTAAGGAGAGCTACCACACAAGTATGAATGGGAAATGGAACATTGAAGTTGACCCTGGATTCAAATGAAAAATCTCCATTTGGTTGCAACTTCAAACTATCATGATGCCATAGGTATGGATATTGGCATCTATGTAAACTTGGTATCATCTCCTTTACTTTATTTGAATTCATTTAAGTTGGAGTTTTATGATACTCGATTGATTTGAGTTGATCTTATCCGCTCTTAATACGATTTTATTAAAATGATTTTTGATTTTCGGTATCTTAGGAGACCTATGTGGCCTATAACGGGCCTAAGCGACCTTGCGGTTATAAATTATAGGCTAATGGTGGCCTTTCGATTTTCAACCAATATGAAGGGTTGAAGATCATGTTTTCATTTATTTTTCACTTATGATCTCTTTAAATTCGTTTTGATATCACTCGATTTCATTTTGAAACAAATTTCAAACCATTTAGCAAAGTGAACTTTGATAATGATACTTGATGCTTCTCTTTGCTTTTTGGTTGGTTAGCTTGCTAAGTAGCTATATTTTCTCTAAAATATTAGTGTAGCTTACTTGCAAGTTACTTGCTTGGTATATGATTTCATTATGATACTAATGAAGCCTACTTGCAAGTTGAGAAAGTTGTAAAATTTGGAAGGCTAAAGGAAAATGGAAAGAAAGTGGAAACTATGAAATTTCTCAAGAAATGAGGTATGAGTTTCATTTTAGCAAACTTTTTGCATAACACATCTATTTTCTTGATAAAATAATTTCTCTATGCTCATGAATGATCTTGCATGATAATTGATTGAAATCTTATGAGTAGATAAAATTTTGATACTTAAGCAATTTCATGAAACCTTGTTTCAATGAAATGTTCTCTAGGTAGAATTTCATCTTAGAGACTTCATTTTAAGTTGAAACTTGATAAACATGTTTGAGCTTACTCATGATTTACATCCATGTGGTTAAAATTGAAAAATCAAGTGTAAATGAACAAAATGACAACTAGCTCACCTTAGGAGACTCAAAATTGAAAAAGCTTGACCTAATTCAACAATTTGACTTAGAAATTTCTTTTTGAGCTCAAACTTCACAAACATGTTTAGATTTACTCATGTTAGGTGTTCATGTGTCTATGTTTTAAAAACCATGAATATAGGGTAAAAATTAATACTTAGCAATTTCATGTTAACATGGTTATTTTTGAATGAAATCATGCTGAGGTAAAATTTTGACCAAATGACATTATTTTCATTTCAAACTTGAAAAACATGCTTTAAATGATTATATCTTGATATTTGGAAAGTTTGAATAAAAACTGAGAACTTTTGAAAAATAGTTAATATTTACGAAAATACCACTAGATTTTAGTTATTTTTAAAAAAATACAAAAAATTAATTTTTCGATGATTCTTGAAACAACATGTTCTCTGAAAAATATAGTTTCTCAAATAAATATTTAAAAAAAAAATAGTAAGAATATGATTTGATATGAGTTTTTGAAATTAGATTTCAGAACTTTAAAATATCGTTCTTCCCAAATGTTCATTTTTCCGATACTTTGATTTTTGGTCCAATCTTTGAATGAGACTTCAAGTATGATATTTTGAATTCGCTTTTGGTATCGTTCTAATGTTTTAAAGAGAAAAATCATTTCTAAAATGATTATGACTCCTCGACCGATACTTGGAAATATCGATACTTCATGATATCATGTATTACTTAGTTTCTCATTCGATATGTTGTTTTCGTCCCTTGAGTTGGCTGACTACGTTTTCATGAAAACTAGTTTTCAAGTCTCAACTTTGACCATAGTTGACTTTTCTAGCCCTTTTTGATTGATATCAAAAGGGGGAGAAAAATGTAGGTAAAAGGGAAGAAAATATAGGAAAACCATGCATATAGATAAAGGGAGTTTATTTCCATAGATATCATGTTGATAGGGGGACAAATCCCTTGGTTGATATCATTTGTGCTTTAATATATATATTTTCTTAAGGATGTTTGTCATCATCAAAAAGGGGGAGATTGTTGGCCTATGGTTTTCAACCTTGGTCTTAATCTCGGTTTTGATGATAACAAACATGCAACTAATGATTTCATGGAGAGTTATTTTCAGGTTCCAAGTCGGTTAGCACTTGACGTCCCCAGTTGGAAAAATCGGAGAAATCGGTAAGGATGCTCGTCGACGCTCGGGATTCTTCGGGAAGTTAGAGTTTAGATTTAGGGTGTCTAGTTTATGTTGTAAATCCTTATGATGATGCATAAGAACCCAAAAACCAAACCCAAACCCCAAAACATAAAAAACCGGTAAATTAGAAAATGGTTCTGGAATAATTGACTAAGACTAGGGAGCTACTTGGAGGGCTATATGACCTAGACATTTTCTTGACACAAAAAATGACGATAATTGTTCCTTAGGTAAAAACTAGATAACGATGTATTTTTAACGATTTTTTGAAAGCCTGTAGCCTACCCATACTTGACCCGGAAGATTAGAAAATTTTCGTTTTTCGGAAATTTGTACTAGACCCCAAAAACTAGATTTTGATTCTTAAGGATTTTAATTTTTCAGATATTTTATTGAATCCAAATGGGGGGTAATCCTTATATAACATTTATGTTTTAAAGTTACTAACTTTTAGTAGACTTAGCGAAGACGGAACCCATAAACGAGCAAACAAGTAGAAAAAAACAGCCATTTATGGTATCTTAGGGGTGTCTTTATTGGGAAATGTCGCAACACTCAAATGCCGATCCCAACTCCTTGACCCGTAAGATCATAAACCCATGAGGTTTTATTTCATGCACAAAATTTAATTTGTTGGTTCTTAACAGATTATGATGACCCTTGAATTTTAATTATGCAATTAAAATTTTCAGTTGCCAAAATTAGGGTTTTATTTTAGGGTTTTATTTTCAATTTACTGTTGGGCCCAAAACAGGTGCACCCAAGTCGAATCTGACTTCTAAAGTGTCACATATGGATCCAGACTATGTTTTCTAGTGGAAATGATAGGTTACACGACCATGTTCAATAACCTATACCCATCACCACAATATTTTTAAGTTTTCAGCATATCATGGTAATTAATCCGAAATTCACAGAAATTAGATCTTTAATTACTATCAAAACAAAATTTTAATATTGAGATAAACCTCACAACATTCATATTTATTAAACAAGACTAACAATCATCAATATCATCTTTAAACAAGAATCAAGCTTCATGATCAAGAACCCATATCAAGACCAAGTATGGCATCAAGATCCAAACCTTAACTTTTTAAAACATGAATACTATCCAAAAATCACAGATTAATTACAAGACATGCATTAACATATAGGAACCTAATTTGGTAAGAAATTCAAGGCATAAATCTCAAAAAACATACAAGAGTCCTCTCTTAGACATTTCATCAAACACCTTGAGGGCACCCCCTTCTTCCACCTTGGCCGAGTACCCCTAGGGTATTCCTAGGGTTGCCGAGCCACAAATGGGAATCCTCGGGTTCCCTCCCATAATTTGACACAAGATTTCGGCGATCAAAACACAAAATCGAAGGGAGACGATCAAGAACTCACAAATACCAATTCGGCTCAAGAATACAACTGAAAACTCGAGAAAAGGAGGGGTAAAACCACTCACATGATTAGGAAGATGAAATCGGAGGAAATTACCAATCGGCGGCCGCCGAATCCGGCCTCAAGGGTGCGGCGGCTCATCTCACACAAAGAGGAAGGGGGGGGGGGGGGGGGGCAGCGGCTCTACCAAACCGGCGGCTCGAAAAGAGAGGGAGGAAGTGCGGCTGGCTCCTCGGCTTGGCTCTGCCCGACGGCTCCAAGAGAGTGGAAGGGAGGGGCGGCTGGCTCTGGGCTTGGCTCCTCTCTCCTCTTAACGGCTCGTGCGGCTCCAATAGGGAGCCGCATAGCCCTAGGGGGGGGGGTTTATAATCCCTTCCCCATCTCTTCCAACCGTAACCTCCTTTAATCCGCATCCGCCTCAACCCGGATCCAAACCTACTAACTTCTCAACCCATACTAACCCCATGCTAAATACAAGCATCACTTCTATGCACACCCATATGCAATATAATTTAATAACTCAAGCACACACAATAGAATAATTAAATAAATTTATCTACGCAGGAAAAAAAATCAAATAATTCATATTCCTACTTACCCGAGCTCGCGAGCTCGCACCAGACCATGAGTCGACTCGGCTCGATCTCGGACTAGCCCGCTAGGCTGACAACACAAACCATAGCAAAAATAAATATTAATATTTAGGATATTACAATCCTCCCTCCTTAGGGAAAATTCATCCTCGAATTTTGGAAAGAAAAAAGCTGGAGGACTCACCAAATCATCAAACAATAAAGGATATCGCTCCTTCAAATCCTGCCCCACCGCCCAGGTGGCTTCATGCTCGGAATGCTGCTCCCACCTAACCTTAACCAAGGGAATCTCCTTGGACCTCAATTTTCTGATCTGCCGGTCAAGCACCTCAACTAGTCGCTCCTCATAGGAGACTACTGAATCCGTCTCTACTGCGGTAGGCTCAATCACATGGGACTCATCCCGAATATACTTCTTCAGCATAGATACATGGAACACCGGAGCACCCGGTCCATACTGGGAGATAAAGCCAACTCATATGCCACAGCTCCCCTGCGCCTGAGAATAGGGAATGACCCGATGAACCTAGGGCATAGCTTCCCTCTCTTGCCAAACCTCACCACCCCTTTAATAGGGGATACCTTGAGGAACACCATGTCTCCCTCAGCAAACTCTACTTCCTTGGCCTTCCCATCAGCATACATCTCCTAGCGACTCTAAGCTGCCAACAACCTATCTGTAATTAGCTTCACCTTTTCTACTACCTCCACTAGGTCAGGCCCCATCATAAGGGAATCCCCTACCTCAAACCAACCTACAGGCGACCTGCATCGCCGCCCACACAATGCCTTAAAAGGGACCATCCCAATGCTGCTATGATAGCTGTTATTGTAGGCAAA
Source organism: Canna indica (assembly GCA_034359265.1). NCBI lineage: Eukaryota > Viridiplantae > Streptophyta > Magnoliopsida > Zingiberales > Cannaceae > Canna > Canna indica. The sequence goes on from CP136892.1 coordinate 44,724,983, forward strand.
CTCAAACATGGGCAAATGTCTCTCCCAACTACCCTCAAAATCTAGAACACATGCTCTCAGCATATTCTCTAACGTCTGAATGGTCTGCTCCGACTGACCATCTGTCTAAGTGTGAAATGCAGTGCTGAATCGAACCTGAGTGCCCAATGCCTCCTAGAAAGACTGCCAGAATCGAGCTGTAAACTGAGTACTCCGATCTGAGATGATCATAACAAGAACACCATGATATGCAATGATTCGATCCAAAAATAACCTCGCATACTGTTTGGCTGAAAAGGTCATCCTCACTAGTATGAAATGTGACGTCTTGGTTAGGAGATCCACCACTACCGAGATAGAATCATTGCCCTTCCCAGACTTTGGCAACCCTGTCACAAAATCCATGGTTATCTTCTCCTATTTCCACTCTAGTACTTCTAGGTTCTGGAGCAACCCTGCCGGCTTTAAATGCTCAAGCTTAACCTACTGACACACCAGGCACTTAGACGCGTACTCGGCCACCTCTCTCTTCATGCCTTTCCACCAATAATTCTATCTTAGATTATGGTACATTTTTGTGGCTCCCGGATGCATAGTGTATGTAGATCGATGAGCCATCTCTAGCACCTGCCTGCGAACCTCAGCCATATCTGGCACCACTATCTTGTTCTTAAATCTCAGAACGCCCTCTGAGTCAATACCAAAACCATTATCGATATCGCCTCTACTAGCCAGATCCTTAGTGAGTGCACAGAAAACATCCTCTTCCTACGCTGCCTGTAGCATGTCTACAAACGTGGATTGCACCCTCAGGTGAGCCACCAGCGTACCAGAAGCTGATACTGACAAGACTGCCCCGCCATCCAAACACATGGCCAAATCTTGAGCCAATGGTCTCCTCCTGACTACTAAATGCACTAGACTGCCCATAGACTTCCTGCTCAAAGCATCGGCCACCACATTAGCCTTCCCCGGATGGTACATGATTGTGCAGTCATACTCCTTCAAATGTTGAAGCCATCTTCTCTGCCTCAGGTTCAACTCCTTCTGGGTTAGCAAATACTGGAGGCTCTTATGATTAGTGTATATCTCACAAGCCTCGCCATAAAGATAGTGACGCCACAGCTTCAATGCGAACACCACTGCTGCTAGCTCAAGATAATGTGTCGGGTAATTCTTCTCGTGGATCTTCAACTGTCTGGAGGCATAAGCTATCACCCTGCTATTCTGCATCAACACACAACCCAAACCGACTCGGGAGGCATCACAATAAACAACAAACCCTCCCGAGCCCGAGGGTACAGCTAGAACTGGTGTCGACGTTAACTGGTCCTTGAGCTTCTGAAAGCTCTCCTCGCACTTACTATCCCAATCGAACTTGACCTTCTTCTGAGTCAAGCGTGTCAACGGCGCTGCAATCCTGGAGAAATTCTCCACAAATTTTTTGTAATAACCTACCAATCCCAGAAAACTGCGAATCTCAGTGACGTTAGTCGACCTCTTCCAATTCTGAACTGCTTCTATCTTCGCGGGGTCCACCTTTACCCTTTCCCTAGACATCACCTGGCCAAGGAACCCTACACTCTCCAGCCAGAACTCGCACTTGGATAATTTGGCATATAGCCTGTGCTCCCTGAGAGTCTCCAGAACTAACCTCAAATGCTCTGCATGCTCCTCCCATGTCCTGGAATATATCAAGATGTCATCAATAAACACTATCACAAATTTATCCAAGTATTCCCTGAACACTCGGTTCATCAGATCCATGAATGCCGCAGGTGCATTAGTCAGCCCAAATTATATAACCAGGAACTCATAGTGACCATACCTTGACCTGAAAGCTGCCTTCGGGATGTCACTATCCCGGATTCTCAACAGGTGGCACCCTGGCCGCAGGTCAATCTTGGAAAACCACTAAGCCCCCTAAAGCTGATCAAACAAATCGTCGATCTTGGGCAGCGAATAATGATTTTTCACTATCACCTTGTTAAGCTACCGATAATCAATACACATTCACATGAACATGTCCTTCTTTTTCACAAAGAGCACTGGAGCACCTCATGATGAAACACTTGGGCGAATGAAGCCCAACTCAAGCAGCTCCTGCAACTAGGACTTCAACTCCCTTAATTCAGCTGGTGCCATCTGATACGGCGGAATGGAGATCGTTTTCACCCCAAGCTACAAATAAAAACAGAATTCAATCTCCCTCTCTGGGGGCAAACCTAGCAACTCCTCTGGAAACACATCAGAGAACCCGCATACCGCAGGCGTTTCCTCCATGCCCCTAGCCACGGTTCCATTCCCCTCTGCCATAGACACAAAGGCCAAGAAGGATTGGCAACCGCCTAGAAGTTGCTTCCGAGCCTTGAGAGCTAAAATTGCCATCAATGAATCTCTCATTCCCTTATCCTGGAAGGTAAATTGGGGCAATCCGGACTTACTAAAGGTCACAATCGTAGCCCTGCAGTCCACTGAGGTGAAATGGTTCGCCAACCAGTCCATGCCCAAAATCACATCAAGCTCTAGCATCAGCAAGAGTGTCAATTCGGCCATCAGCACGTGCCCACAAATGACCACCTCGTAGCCCCGAAAGACTATCTCTGCCAGTATAGAATCGCTCGTAGGCGTAGACACCACAAGATGCAAATCAAGTATAGAGGGTTTCCCTGATAACTTAGCAGCAAATGATGCAGATACAAAAGAATGCATAGCACTTGGATCAAACAAAACATAAGCAATGGCAGACACAACAACAATATTACCTAACACCACTATCTTGGATGCCTCAGCGCCCTCCTAGTTCATAGCAAACACCCGTGCAGCGGGCCTCTCTAAACCACCAGCTCGCTGGCCTCCTCCCTGAGTCTGTCCTCTCTGAGCCACATAACCTACTTACATTGATTCCTTTCCTCTGATCTGATCAGGCTGCTGATTGCCCTTACCATGACAATCCTTTCTATAGTGCCCAGTCCGGCCATAGCTAAAACATACCTCTGAACATCCCCAGCAAGCTCCCAGTGCTTCCTGTGACATCGGTTACATGGCTACGGCCTAGGCCTCCGCTGCGAGCCTCCCGATGACGCCCCCGGTCCTGAGCCCCTGTGGTCTTTGGAACTGTTATGACCTCTGTCCTACTGTGGATCCGCTGTCCTGTGAGTACCCTCAGAGTGAGCTGGACGAGCCCCCGAGTGCTGGGGCTAAAACTTTTTCTTCTGGGGTCCATCATGCCTGTCTGTCGGTACCAGTGCCTTCTTCTTCAGCGCCTCATCTACAACCCGAGCAAAGAAAGTATCCTCCATGTAGTGGATCAGTCTGGCAATTTGCGGCCTTAGTCATCGACAAACCTCTTGACCCTGGTGGTCTTTGTGGCTATCAAGGTGGGATGGTACTTTGTGAGTCGAGTAAACTCCATCTCATAGTCCATTACTGACATACTTCTGGTCTGACGCAGTAGCTCGAATTCTTTCGTCCGCTTGTCCCGGACGCTCAACGGCAAGTACTTCTCCACCATAGCAGCTCTAAACTCCTCCCAAGTAGGGGACGGTGGATCTGCTGCTCTGCAGTCCCTCCAGATGTGAAGCCAATCCTTGGCTGGTCCTCTCAGCTTTAACCTGATAAGTCGAGCGATCGTCTCAGAAGAACAACCGAGCTCCCTACATAGTTCAGAGCAATCCCCTAGGAAACTGGTGACCTCCACTCGCTGATCTGTCTCTATATACTCCGGTGGCCTGAATGCGACAAAATCTACATATGAAGGTGCTCTAGGAACTCTGACCACCGGTGCCACTAGCTGGACTACCTCAGGTACTACGGGTACATTCGGCACCGATTGTGGCTATTGCCTCAGTTCTTGCTCCCTGCGGAGTTGTCACGCTCTAAATCAGGGTCACGTGACCGGCCAAGGTATACGTGCCTATACCCCACAGCCTAACTCATGCACATGCCAACTCACAAGAATAAACAATAGCAGAAAGAAATCAACACGTTTTTATTTCAATTAGAAATCAAAACCGAGTTCATCATAAACAAGTTTAAGTTAACGAATAAAAATGCGAAAATAGAACATCAAGTCCAACAGACCATATACAATAAAATGACATAAATGCCCTCAAGGGCTACAACTCAAAAAGACCAACAAAAGTGCATGTCACACTACCAAAGTACTCGACTACGACCTAAACTGGGATTGCTATGAGATCATGCAGCTCCTCTGCCCTCCAACTGCGTCAAGTGCTCTAGCCCACCTCATCGTTCAGGCTCTGCAAAATAAAACAACGACAACGGGTGAGTTCAAAGAACCCAGTGAGCGATTCTACCAATCCTCACAAACAAACATCACAGATAAGATGCATAAGGTAAAACTCCTGACTCAATCACGAAAAGGTCACAAGAGAGTGACTAGCTAACATGCCATCCGGCCACCACCTGCCCGAAGGCAGCCAACACTCAAAAAGAGAAGAACAACATGCCTAAGCCTACCATGCCCTAAGGCAACAACGCATACTAGGATAATCGGGAAGGCCCTCCGAACTTATACTAGTATAAAAAAAACTCAGGAGCAATCGGGAAAGGCCCTCCGAACTTGCTCGACAAGACGCGTAGGGACAATAGGAATTCGCCCATCCAAACTTGCCCCTTTAAGATATCACATGAGTAATCGGGAAAGGCCCTCCGAACTTACTCCTAAAAGATTTCACAGGAATAATCGGGAAAGGCACTCCGAACTTATTCCTTAACACCACCTTGGGGATAATCGGGTAGGCCCTCCGAACTTATCCAATGAGGGTGAACCAGAACAATTGGGAAAGGCCCTACGAACTTGTTATGCGGGTTGGGAATTTGCCATCCAACCTCCCGGGCTTAGCCCGCAATACGGCTCCTCTACGAGCCTCTCCGCCATTCATAAATATATGGCGCACCATGACCTAAGTCATGAATCCCCTACGGTGTCTTAGGGGTGATCCTATTGGAAAGTATCTGAACACTCCAAAATCCGACCCCAACTCCTAGACTCGTAATGTCATGAACCTGTGTGGTTTTATTTCATGCATACTTTATAAATTGATTCATAACAAATTATGCTCACCACCCTTAACCCAATTTTAATTATATAATTAAAATTTAGATCACCAAGATTAGGATTTTGTTTTAGCTTACTGTTCTACCCTGTACTAATGAATCTAACCTGAATCTAGTCTCCAAAGTGTGTCCCATGTTTCCAAACTATGCTTTTTGGTCGAATCGATAGGTTACACGACTATATTCGCAGAAACACAAACACCACAGAAAACAAACTAAAATCAGCACAGATTCATCATCTCAGCATAAAATTCCAGCAAAATAAAATTTTCAGCATACTATGAAATAAATTCCGAAAATTAACAGAAATTAACTCCTAAATTATCATTTGGACAGAATACTAATCTCAAGATTTAATTCACAAAAGTCATGCTTTTAATCAAGAATAATAAGAACCCACAACACTTAAATCAAGAAGCAAGCATTAAGATCAAGACCCCCTTCTCAAGAATCCCTAAGGCATCAATATTAAGATCTTAATCCTACCACATGAGTTCTACCCAAGAATCCCAGATTTAATTCTAAGTAAGCAATCCACAAATCAAGAACCCAAATTAGGAGAATAGATCAAGATTTGCATATCAAGAAAATAAGAAAACTCATTCGGGCTTTTCATCAAACACCTTGAGGGCGACCCCGGTTTCCCCCTTGGCTGAGCACCCCTAGGTTTGCCCTAGGGTTCCGAGCCCCCTAGGGGAGAGATTCGGGTCTTCCCAAGCACAAATTTCGAGAATCACGACAAGAACTCGAAGAATAAATGAAGAACAAAGCATAAAAACCAAGCCGTCAAGAATGGCTTCAAGAATCCGATTAAAATCCCGAAGAGAGAGGGTAAACCACTCACCTTAATTGGAAGAAAGATTAAATAAGAAATCCCAGATGACGGCCCTCGAATCCGGCTTCAAAAGGGTGGCTGCTCGACTCAAGAAAAGGGGACAAGGGGGCGACGGCTCACTCCAAGGAGAAAAGGGAAAGGGGGCTGGCGGCTTGGCTTGGCTTGGAGGCTGGCTCCCTTTCTTAATTCTTTGGGTGGCTCCAAAGTAGGAGCCACAAGCCATGAGGAGGGGGTTTTATACTCCCTCCTCAACCCTAATCCCTTAAACACCTTAATCCAAAACCAAACCCACTAACCTGTTAGACTTAATTAATTAATTAAACTTATTCTAATAAATCACAAGCAATTAATTAAATACACTCACATGAATAAAATTAACAATTATGCATACACAACATCAAATTAAATAATTTCAACTACCCAAGCCTAAAATTGATAAATTCATATCTTACTTACTCGAGCTCGCAAGCTCTCTCCGGACCATGAGTTGACTCGGCTTAACCACGAACTAGTCCGCTAGGCTGGGAAACACACATAAGAGGAAAAATAATAAATTTAAATCTCTAGGATATTACAATCCTCCCTCCTTAAAGAAAATTCGTCCTCGAATTTCAGGAAAAAAAATAAGGACTCGCCACATCATCAAACAATGAAGGATAACACTCCCTCATATCCTGCTCCACCTCCCAGGTGGCCTTCTAGCCGTAATCGTGCTCCCATCTAACCTTAACCAAGGGGATCTCCTTGGACCTCAACTTTTGAATCTACTGGTTTAGCACCTCGACTGGCCACTCCTCATAGGAGACTGCTGAATTCACCTCCACTGCGGTAGGCTCATTACATGGGACTCATCCCGAATGTACTTCTTCAGCATAGACACATGGAACACTAGATGTACTCGGTGCATACTAGGAGGTAAGGGCAACTCATAGGCCATAGATCCCCTGCGCCTGAGAATAGGAAACGACCCAATGAACCTAGGTCTTAGCTTCCTTTCTTACCAAATCTCACCACCCCTTTCATAGGGGACACCTTGAGAAACACCATATCCCCCTCAGCAAACTCTACATCCCTGACCTTTCCATCAGCATACATCTTCTGGCGACTCTGAGCTGTCAACAATCTCTCTCTGATTAGCTTCACCTTTTCTACTACATCCTCCACCAGGTCAGGTCCCATCATAAGGGAATCCCCTGCCTCAACCAACCTACAGGGGACCTGCATCTCCGCCCATATAATGTCTCAAATGGGGCCATTTCGATGCTGCTGTGATAGCTGTTATTGTAGGAAAATTCAATCAGCGGTAAGTGTCTCTCCCAACTACCCTCCAAATCTAGGACACATACCCTCAGCATATCCTCCAGCGTCTGAATAGTCCGCTCTGACTGATCATCTGTCTGAGGATGAAAACTTTGCTAAATCGAACATGAGTGCCCAACACCTCTTGGAAGGACTGCCAAAATTAAGCCGTGAATTGAGTACCCCGATATGAGATAATCATAATCGTAACGCCATGATAAGCAACGATCCGATCGAAGAATAACCTCGCATACTGCTCGGCTGAATAGGTCATCCTGACTGGTATGAAATGTGACGTCTTGGTTAGGCGATCCACTACTATCCAAATAGAATCGTTGCCCTTTCCAGACTTTGGCAACCCCGTCATAAAATCCATGGTTATCTTCTCCCATTTCCATTCTGGTACTTCTAGGTTCTGGAGCAACCTTGCTGGCCTCAAATGCTCAGCCTTGACCTGCTGACGCACCAGGCATTTAGGCACGAACTCGGTCACCTCTCTTTTCATGTCTTTCTACCAATAGTTCTGTCTGAGATCTCGGTACATCTTCGTGGCTACCGAATGCATAGTGTAGGTAGATCGATGAGCCATCTCCAACACCTACCTACGAACCTTGGCCATATCGGGTACCACTATCCGGTTCTTAAACGTCAGATCGCCCTCCGAGTCCACACTGAACCCATTATCTGTATCTCCTCTCCTGGTCAAATCCTTAGTGAGAGCACAGAAAGCATCCTCCCCTGCGCTGCTCGCAACATATCAACCAACGTGGACTGCACCCTCAAGTGAGCCACCAGCTCACTAGAAGCTGACACAGACAAGACTGCCCCGCCATCCAAACACATGGCCAAATCCTGAGCCAACGGCCTCCTCCTGACTGCCAAATGTGCTAGACTACCCATCGACTTCCTGCTCAAAGCATCAGCCACCACATTAGCCTTCCCCGGATGGTACATCATCGTGCATTCATAGTCTTTCAAAAGCTCAAGCCATCTTCTCTGTCTCATGTTCAACTCCTTCTGGGTGAACAAATACGGGAGGCTCTTATAATTATTGTATATCTCACAAGCCTCGCCATAAAGGTAGTGATGGCACAACTTCAATGCGAACACCACCGCTGCCAACTCAAGATCATGGGTTGGGTAATTCTTCTCGTGAAGCTTCCGCTGCCTGGAGGCATAAGCTATCACCATGCCATTCTGCATCAACACACAACCCAAGCCGACCCGGGAGGCATCACAGTAAACAACAAATCCTCCCGGGCCCGAGGGTACTACTAGAATTGGTGTCGACGTTAAGCGGTCCCTAAGTTTCAGAAAGCTCTCCTCGCACTTACTACCACTCGAACTTGACATTCTTCTGAGTCAAGCAGGTCAATGGCGTTGTAATCCTGGAGAAATTCTTCACAAACTTTATGTGATAACCTGCTAAACCCAGGAAACTATGGATCTCAGTGACATTAGTCGGCCTCTTCCAGTTCTGAACTGCTTTTATCTTTGCGGGGTCCACCTTTACCCCTTCCATGGACACCACATGACCAAGGAACCTAACACTCTCCAACCAGAACTCGCACTTGGAGAATTTGGCATACTCTTTGTGCTCCCTGAGAGTTTCCAGAACTATCCTCAAGTCCTCAACATGCTCCTGGAATAAATCAATATATCATCGATAAACACAATTACAAATTTATCCAAGTATTCCCTGAACACTCGGTTCATCAAGTCCATAAATACTGCAGGTGCTTTAGTCAGCCCGAAGGACATCACCAGGAACTCAAAGTGCCCATACCTTGACCTAAAAGCAGTCTTAAAGACATCGCTGTCCCGGATCCTCAACTGATGATACCCCGATCATAGGTCAATCTTAAAAAACCACTGAGCTCCCTGAAGCTGATCAAATAAGTCATCAATTTTGGGCAGCGGGTACCGATTCTTCACTGTTACCTTATTAAGCTGCCAGTAATCAATGCACATCCGCATGGACCCATCTTTCTTTTTCCCAAAGAGCATTGGAGCACCCCAAGGCGAAACACTTGGGCGAATGAAACCCAACTCAAGCAGCTTCTACAACTAGGACTCCAACTCCCCCAACTCAGCTGGTGTCATCCGATACGGTGGAATGGAGATCGGCTTCACCCCAGGCTGCAATTCAGTGCAAAACTCAATCTCCCTCCCTAGAGGCAACCCTGGCAACTCACTGGGAACACATCAGAGAATCTGCATACCACAGGCATCCTCCGAAGTCCCTAGCCGCACCTCCATCCCCCTCTGCCAAAGACACAAAGGCCAATCCACTGAGGTAGCTTCCGAGCCTTAAGAGCTGAAATCGTTGTACGTCAACGGCTCTCCCCTTCCCTCACCATGGAAGGTAAACTGGGGCAATCCGGGCTTACTGAAAGTCACAGTCTTAGCCCTGCATCCACTGAGGCGAAATTGTTCGCCAACCAGTCCATGCCCAAAATTACATCCAGCTACAGCATCAGCAGGAGTGTGAAGTCAGCTATCAACACATGCCCACAAATGACAACCTCGCAGCCCTGAAAGACTATCTCTGCCATCTCAAAAGGTATCCCTGATAACTTAGCAGAAACACAACATACCCAAAAAAAAGTGCGTAGCACCCGGATCAATCAAGACATAAGCAATGGCAGACCCAAGAACAATATTACCTGACCCCACTATCTTGGACGCCTCAGGGCCCTCTTGGTTCATAGCAAACTTCCGTGCAGTGGGCCTCTCTGAACCACCAGCTCGCTGTCCTCCCCCCTGAGTCTGACCCCTCTAAGCTACGAAACCCACTGACATTGGCGCCTTCCGTCTGGTCTGATCAGGTTGCTGACTGCCCTTGCTAGGACAATCCTTCCTGAAATGCCCAGTCTACCCATAGCCAAAACATGACTTAGAGTAAAACCGCTCTGGGTCCTGCTCAACTCTGGTCCCACATAATCATGGCCCTTCAGCATAAGGTCGCTCTACACCCATAATTTATATTTCCTGAAATCTAAGGGAAATATTCTCCAATCAATCCAAAATTTCAGCTATAAGGGAAGTTTACCATCAGCCAACCTCTGCAAATCCCTTATGCAGAACTCTATCAACCGACCCCCCTAGGATCCCTAGGGCCACCCTAACCATACTACACCATGAATATTTAAACTATATGATGAGACCCAATTAATCGATCAAGATACTAAGCAAACATTGCAAGGATCTCTAACTCAGGCTCCCATATAAAGGTAGCCCGCCAAAAATGGTGCACTCTCTAGCACAGGGCCATTCACGGCCTCAAGCTGTGCTACCATGGGACTGTCCCAGTTCCTCCTCCCTGCGGAGTGCCTCAGTCAGCTTAGCCACTCGGGACTGCAACTGAAGAACCATGGGATCTTGTCCCACATCATCTCCGGCCCGCGGTGGTCTCCCACGACCCCAGCCCCGGACTCGGCCTTCACTCTGGCCTCGGTCTTGGCCCCGCGTGGAGTTATTGCCACTACCGCTCTATGCGGCACTAAAAGGCCTCCATCAATCTAGAATCACCAGAAAGAAAATATCAAAACTAGACAATTGAATTCACCCTAACATTTTGCAAACTTAACCACGAGTCGCGCTGAGATGCAGACTTAGCCCATTGATCTCATAGCATACCCCTATCATATACTAGCATGCTAGCAATGCCTTATACGGTGACAACTCTAGGTCATAGTTAGACCGAACCACATGCTCTAATACCACATTGTCATGCCCCAAATCACGCCCCATGTCAGCTCAGCTACTCGGGCCTGCAATTGCACAACCATGGGATCCTGTCCCACATCCTCTCGGGCCTACGGTGGTCTCCCACGACCTCGGCCCCAGCCTCGGCCTCGGCACTTTGTGGAGTTTCTGCCACTACCGCTCCATGCGGCAATAAAGGCCTCTATCAATCTGGAATCACAAGAAAGAAAATACCATAATTAGATAATTTAATTCACACTATTTTTTTTTCCAGCAAACTTAACCACAAGTCGCACAGAGGTGTAGACTTAGCCCATTGATCTCATAACATGACCCTACCGTATACCGACACGCTAGCAATGCCATATACGGTTAACAAACTCTAGGTCGTAGTCAGACCGAACCACGTGCTCTGATACCACATTGTCACACCCCAACTCAGGATCACATGACCGGCCAGGGTATATGTGCCTATACCCCGTAGTCTAACCCATGCACATGCCAACTCATGATAATAAAACATAGTGGAAAGAATGTATGAGTTTTATTTAAAATGAGAAAAACCAAACCATATTTTATTAGAAGTAACTTTAGCAAAACAGTAAAGTGCGGAAATAATAAATCAAAGTTCAACTGTTCATTTATAAGTGAAATCTGAAATAAAAGACATGAATGTCCCCAAGGGACTACAACTCCAAAATACCAAAACACAGGTGCATAACAAACTACCAATGACTTGACAACGACCCCTAACTTGGACTGTTATGAGATCAATGTGGATGCTATGCTCTCCAGCTACGCCAAGTGCTCCAGCCCACCTCCCCGATCAGGCTCTGCAAAAACAAAAATGACAACGGGTGAGTCAAAGAACTCAGTGAGCGGTTCTACCAACCCCCACGAGAAACCAAACATAGAGATATAGCATATGATGAAACACCAATCTCAAACAGGAATAAAGTCACAAGGGAGTGACTAGCTATCAGGCCATCTGGTCACCACATGCCCGAAGGCATCCAACACTCTAGCAGTGAAGTACAACCGACCTCAGCCTACCTTGCCCTAAGGCAACACTTCACAATCATGGGTTATAAGGATAATCTGGATTAGCCCATCCGAACTTATCCTATAATAGAACCCTGAGATAAAGCGCATGAATAATCAAGATTCGCCCATCCAAACTTATTCCTTAAATAAAGCTGCTCGGGAATAATCGAGATTTGCCCGTCCGAACTTGTTCTACGAGCAAATGCAGGAATAATCGAGATTCGCCCATTCGAGCTTGTTCCTTCAAGATAGCGTAGGAATAATCGGGATTTGCCCATCTAAACGTATTCCTTAAATAAAGCACCTCGTGAACAATCAGGATTTGCCCGTCCGAACTTGTTCCACGAGCAAACACAGGAACAATCGGGATTCACCCATCCGAGCTTGTTCCTTCAAGATAGCGTAGGAATAATCGGGATTCGCTCATCCGAACTTATTCCTTAAGATATAGACACTTGGGAACAATCAGGATTTGCCCGTCTGAACTTGTTCCACAAGAAGCGCAGGAACAATCGAGATTCGCCCATCCGAACTTGTTCCTTAATCACAGGTTGGAAATTAGCCATCCAACCTTCCGGGCGAAGCCTGCAAACCCGGCTCCTATCCGAGCCTCTCCGTCATTCAAAAAGATATGGCGCCAATCAGACATAAGTCAAGTGTCTCATACGATATCTTCGAGGTGTCTTTATTGGGAAACGTCACAACACTCAAATGCCGGTCCCAATTCCTAGACCCGTAACATCATAAACCCATGAGGTTTTATTTCATGCACAAAATTTAATTTGTTGGTTCTTAACCGATTATGCTATCCATTGAATTTTAATTATGCAATTAAAATTTTCATTTGCCAAATTAGGGTTTTGTTTTCAATTTACTGTTGGAACCAAAACAGGTGCACCCAAGTCGAATCTGACTTCTAAAGTATGACCTATGGATCCAGACTATATTTTTTGATCGAAATGATAGGTTACACGACTATGTTCAGTAAACTATACACATCACGACAACGTTTTTAAAATCAGTCCTAAATCAACAATTCATCATGAAATTTTCAGCAAGATTAAGTTTTCAGCATATCATGGTAATTAATCCAAAATTCACAGAAATTAGATCTTTAATTACTATCAAAATAGAATTCTAATATTGAGATAAACCTCTTAACATTCATATTTATTAATCAAGACTAACAAACATCAATATCATCTTTAAACAAGAACCAAGCTCCATGATCAAGAACCCATATCAAGAACACACATAGCATCAAGATCCAAACCATAACTTTGTAAAACATGAATACTATCCAAAAATCACAGATTAATTACAAGGCATGCATTAACATATAGGAAATTAATTTGGTAAGCAATTCAAGGCATAAATCTCAAAAAACACAAAGAGTCCTCTCTTAGGCATTTCATCAAACACCTTGAGGGCACCCCCTTCTTCCACCTTGGCCGAGCACCCCTAGGGTATTCCTAGGGTTGCCGAGCCACAAAGGGGAATCCTCGGGTTCCTTCCCATAAGTCGACACAAGATTTCGGTGATCAAAACACAAAATCGAAGGGAGACGATCAAGAACTCACAAATACCCAATTCGGCTCAAGAATACAAGTGAAAACCCGAGAAAATGAGGGGTAAAACCACTCACATGATTAGGAAGATGAAATCGGAGGAAATTCCCAATCGTGGCCTTCAAATCCGGCCTCAAGGGTGCGGCGGCTCGGCTCACACAAACAGGTTGGGGGGGGGGGGGGGGGGGGGGCGACGGCTCTACCAAGCCGACGGCTCCAAGAAAGAGGCAGGAAGGGCGGCTGGCTCCTCGGCTTGGCTCTACCCCAGCGGCTCCAAGAGAGAGGAAGAGACGGGCGACTGGCTCTCGGCTTGGCTCCTCTCTCCTATAAATGGCTCGTGCAGCTCCAATAGGGAGCCACGCGCATTGCCCTATGGGGTGGGGGGGGGGATTTTATAATCCCTTCCCCATCTCTTCCAATCCTAATCTCATTTAACCCGCATCCGCCTCAACCCAGATCCAAACCCACTAACTTCTCAACCCATACTAACCCCATGCAAAATACAAGCATCACTTCTATGCACACCCATATGCAACATATTTTAATAACTCAAGCACACGCAATAGAATAATTAAATAAATTTATCTGCGCAAGAAAAGAAATAGCATAATTCATATTCCTACTTACTCGAGCTCGCGAGCTCGTACAGGACCATGAGTCCGGCTCGACCTCGGACTAGCCCGCAAGGCTGACAACACAAACCATAGCAAAAATAAATATTAATATCTAGGATATTACATGGATCCATCATGCGATGCTTTGCACTTGACTTGATATTGTTTATACCTTAAAGGTATCTCGTAGATTTTGGGAAAAACCCTGGAGAATAACATTGAAAAGCAAATGGAGAACTCTCTCAGGCACTTGAAAAGAGTGAGAGGCATTCTATACGATAATGAAATCCTATGATGGTATGAGGATACCTTTAATGGTGGTGCAGTAAGCAGGAAAGTGTTCCTAGTTGGGTATTGTAGCCGGTAAGGTGACTAAGGCTTTGTGTTTTGCTACTTACTTGCCGCTTAGGATAGCATCGGATAAAGGAGTTTATCATTCAGTGGGAGTTGTTCCTGAGGTTGACAGTTCAGCACCGGTAGTGTATGACAATACTAGGACTGTTGCTCAAAGTTAAGGAACTAAGATCTTATGAAGATCATTGCTTTTCTTATAAGGCGGTATCACCTCATCATTGGAAAGAGGTGATGACTAAAAGACATTGGTGTAGATGAAACTGATTACCACAGTAGCAGATTCGATCACCACTGAAATTTGGTATACAAATACTAGGATGATTGGCTAAAGTGCAAGTGGGAGATTGAAAGGAATAGTGTCCTTGAGCCAATCACATGTCGATGTGTTTAGGGACTAATCGAGGTAATCAACTTAACGAGATAACTTTTTCATCATATGCTACATCTTTACTCACAAAGATTGTGATGAACCCCATGAACCCGGGCAAATGATTCCGAGGACATGATGAGATCATGCTAGTGAGACTTGGAATCCAAATGTCCCTGTTCTAAATGTTCTTAGTCTTAGGATCACCAATTAGGGAATCGATGATTCCGGATAGACTAGTGCACTTGGTACATTCTTTATACGATAAGGGATAGCTGATCTCACAGTTACTTATGAGCCGTCATTAATTAATGTACAATTGAAGGTGCTCATTAGGGAATAAGTTCACTGAACAGGCTTGCACGAGGAATACAAAATGGAATCCTTACATGATTATTATTAGGATGTTCCTCGGGTGATAGTAGGTGCAAGCAGTCCTTTGACCTGAGGTTATCATGGTTACCTTGTGAGTTATGATCCATTGATTTGGTTCTATCCCTACTTGGCCCTTAGTGTCATGTGCCGAGTATTTTTGGGGATGGGTAAGCATTCATGGAGGTATGTGAGCAATCAACATGAAATTAGTTACTCATAGTGAGAGAAGATGATGTCCTATGTGTCCCTACAAGTGTCGACTCGGGAATCTCTGGCCATAGTAGACATGAAAGTCAGGAAGATGTTTCTTACGTTTCATTATTGAGATGACATCTTGGCAGGTGGAATACATATGAATCGGTATTAGGGTTTGACACTTTTTCTGTACCCTACCCGACTACAGGACATTGTAATCGAGGGACTTAGTTTCACGGTAACTAATCACCGAAGGACGTTCGATCTCTGTAGATTGAACGTCACACTATCCGAGTAGTCATGATACGTTGCTAGACGTCAATCTTGACTTGTGAGTGGAGTCTTTCACGACCACACTAAAAGGGTTTAGTGGAGGCTTGTAAGATTCGAATAGAAGTCGTTCTATCGGATCTGACTTTGTGTTATGCACAACTCACTGCTGGCTTAGTGTGGGGCCTAATGGATCACACACAATAGGCTAACCTCGTAACAGACTTTATGAGATAGTCTGAATGCTACTAGCATGGGCATGCTGCAACTCGATCACGGATCTCGTTGACGGGCATAACTAGAAAGGTATTTCCTATAGGAACGAATGCACGAGGAAGGAGTTCCTCGATAACCTAATTTGTAGGGCATCCCTAAATTATAGGGATTGACACATAATAATATTTTATGTTGTTGATTAAATTTAATTATGAATTAAATATTTAATTAACCACTTGACGGGGATTGTATTTAATTATGAATTAAATATAATTTGATTTTGAATCAAATATAAATTGTGGAAAAATTAGTTTCTAGCCATGAGTCTAACCAATTAATTAGGAATTAATTTATTTGGATAAATCCTAATTAATAGGAATTTGATTTATGGAGATAAATCATAAGATTAATAGATATATGATTTATGAGTATAAATCACAATTCTATTAATTAACAAGAATTCAAATTATTTAGATAAACCACTTTCTTATTGTTTAGGGGATTAGTTTATTTAGATAATTATCATTCTTGTTAATAGGCTATTAATTTATGGAGATAAATTAAAGTTTATATTTAATTAGATTTAATTAATTTCAAATTAATTATAAAGACATTAAATATAAATTATTTTTTGGATGTCAGGTCTACTCTTGTAGCCGCCCATGCCCATAAATTGGTGGCCGAACCTCCTTCAAGGGTGATGAAAAAATTAGTTTTACATCTTAGAGAGGATTAAGAACTTGATTCTTGAGATGGTTCTTGAGTGAAAAGGTTCCAAAGAATCCCTCCTCCTTCCCCTTGGTGGCCGGCCATCTTCTTCCTCCTTCCCCGGGCTTTTGTGAAGTCGAATCGAAGGTGTCTTCTACTTGGGTGTGCCGCCTACTTCATCTACTTGGAGGAATCCAAAAAGGACAATGAGGTATTCCTTTATCTACCTTCTCGTTCCGTGGTTTTCTCATCCCCTCTTCCTCCCTTTTCGGTGCTCCGTTCTTGGTGGAAGGGCCGGCATCGCCTTGGTGCGATTCGGGGTTGAGATAGCCTCTCCGTTGAGCCACTATGATTTTCTCATCCCCTTTGTTGTGAGTCACTTGGTGTGTACTTTCGTTTGAGGATGTGCACGTGTGCGTCTTGAAACGGGGATATGAGCAGCCATACCAACCGCGGTATAAGGTATATCTTCTCTTTATACTCGTAGATTGAATTCCTTAAAGATTGCTAAAGTAGATCATTGTTTCGGGATGAGTTGGATTTTTAAATTGCTATTTTTGTTGCGCTATTTCGAATCCCATCCCAACAAGAAGCCCCTTGAGAGTGATCAACCAAAGGAGATAGAAGAGCTGCCAATCTGCTAGCGAGAAGTTACGAAGATATCTTAATCGAATAGTTTTCCATACTAATTGGCCGAAAGTCGCTAGTGGTAGATGCTCCATCTTTCTTAGGAATGAGGGTGATGAAGGCGCTATTTAGACGAGCCAAGCCCTTAGGATTGTGCTATAATTCATTAAGAATAAGCAGAAATCCCATACTTCAACAGATCCCAATGTTTTTTGAAAAATTCCATCGGAATACCATCAGGCCTCGGAGATTTGTAATCTTTTAAACCTCTAATGACATTAAAAACTTCAATCTCGGAAAAAGGATCATCGAGGTGTTGCAAAGAAATATTATCAGGGGAATAAATGTCCGGCTAGTTGATAGTTATTAGAGGCTTTGAAGTTCTTCGAAGGAGGTTAGAGTAGAAAAGCCTAAATTCTTCTGCAATCTGAGCAGAATCAATAAGCTGCCTGAAAGAGCCTTGGATCATAGTAATCCAATTATAGTTTATCCTTATTGTTTCACATTGATGAAAGTATCTGGTATTACGATCCCCTTCTTTGATCCATCTTTTCATAGCCATTTGTCTCCAATAGATATATTCGGATTAATAAAGTGCGTCTAGGTCCTGCTTGAGTTTCCTGAAATCCTGATGCTCCTCGGAGGAAAGAGACCTCGAATCGGCTCTAGTGGAGATCAAGTGGAGAAGATCTTCGTTAGATTTCCTTTTGATCATCCAGGATTTTTTTTTTTTGATTGAATTCTAATCTCTTAAAAGGAGTTTGAGATTTTTCCATGCATGAGTCCACCCTTTAAGAAGCTCCTAAGACCAGTCAAAATAATATTGGTGAAATCTTTAGAAGCAAGCCACTATGTTTCGATGCTAAAGGGGTGGGGAGGCGCCATTGAGGGGAGTGATTTGGTGAAGAAGAAGAGGAGCATGATCCGAAAGTCTCCGGGGCTCCCCCGTAACTCTAATATTCGGAAGGCGATCTCATAGCTTAGAGTTAACCAAGATAATGTCAAGTTGAGCCAGAGGCAGAACCATCTAGTTATTGGACCATGTATAGGAAAGCTCAAAAATCGAAAGATCTAACAAAGAGTAGTTGGCAATAAACATAGAAAACCTTTTGGAGTCATTATTGTTGCCCCTGCAATTTTTCCTTTCTCCATTATGAGTTGTCAAATTAAAATCACCCTAATAATAGCAGGCTCTGAGTCGTCATCCACAATGGAGTATAATTCTTGCAAGAGTGCACGTATACCGATATAGTTGGGGGGACCATAAACCCCAGTGAACAAGATGGATTCATTAGTACTAATGTGAAGCAACTGTAGTTGGATTGAGAAGGATCTCATATTCGAATTAAGACATTGCCAAATTTTTGGGTTCCAGATAGCAAGTACCCCCAACATAGCCAACTACGTCAATAGCCTAGAAATGATTACTAGGTCCAGACATAAACCCAGTGAGGTGCCTAGCAATTCTAAAAGAAACTTGAGACAACTTAGTTTCAGAAAGGAAAATCACACTACAATTTAAATATATTATAACTTGTTTCACCATATACTGTTTAGAAAGACGATTAATTCCACGGATGTTCCAAAAACGAACATCAAAATGTTTAATAGAATTTGTAGGATTCATGGACAAAATTGTCACGCACAAACACCGGTGAAACCAAAATAAGTTGTTAGCAACATAGGCCCCTAAGCCTCAAGGACAGCCACGACCCTAGCGATTTCCGAGGTATTGCCAATACAGGAGAAGCCCATGTCCCGAATGCACTACAGGACTTCCGGAGTGATACAATCAGTAGAAGTGATGTCCATAGATCCCAATTGAGCGGAGTTGCAACAATTCGATGAATTTCGGACACTAGAGAGTTACCCACGAATTGCCTTTCTCGCCTCAGCTTTTTTGGAAGCAAGAATGTACTCTTTGTTGATTAGACGAGAACTCCTCCTAACAAAGGTAATGATTGAGGGTTTGTGTTTCTTCAAGGAAGGGGAAGAAGTTGCAGACGGCCTGGCCCCATCCAAATCAACAACACGAGATGAAGTCAACCCACAATTCAGCACAGGAGCACAAAGGCCTGTTGGCCTAAAGCTTGGGCTCGTAACACAAAAGCCCATTGCCACAGGGCTTGAACCAGGCTTCAAAGCATACCCAGCCCGAGAGGCGTCACCACACCCAAAGCCCAAAGGGGATGTGGATTCACCAAAGTCGGGTGGAGGAGAACTTGAATATGCCAGAGCATGATTAATTGGAGAATCCAAAAGAAACAGATCTGAATCCATACGAGAGAGCCAACTCAAGTAAATGGGGCCCGAACATTTCACAAGTTTGAAACCCAGGACCAACCAATCCTGCTCGTCCACCCACGTGGCATTAGACAGAAACCAACCGTCCATCTCGGATGAAGAGAGCCAATTCAAAAAAGCAACCATAGGAGAATGAGGCGATGAAAGAGGTAATGCGGTGTCTTCTTTTTCGAGAAGTAGGAGCTTCCTGTCTCCTCAAACGAAGCTCACTAGTGATGCAAAGCCCTCGAGAGCAGGTCATGGCCAAAAAGAAGAGGCTACAGAAAGAACCAGCACGACAAAGAAGGCAGGAGGCCCAGAGGCAGGCGGCAGTGAACCAGAGAAGGGTGGCACAGCTTGACCGTCAAGGCTCGAAAATGACAAGGCCACCAATGGTCCTAGGGAAGGCAAGACCGCGATAGTGCCGACGACAGAGCCAAACGACATGGGACAGTTCTTAGGAGCAGTTGGTGGGAGAGAAGTAGCAACATCGCCGATCAACACAGAGGGGCAAAGACGTCGGAGGGTGGTGAGCGCGTATAGAGGATCAAGAGAGGAAGAAAACCCCGTAGGGGGGAAGCTGCAGCAGAATTGGCTGCCCTGCGAGGGGCACAGGGAACAAAACAAGCAGCGGCCGGAGCTATCGCTGCCTTAGGAGTGGCCGGAGTGTCCTCCTCAACGGGGTTGAAATTTGGGTCCTCAGCCTCGTCATCACCATCAGGATCATCATCCTGATGCAGCACAGGATCGCCTTGGCCTTTAGAGGGGCGTAGCATTGTTCATGTCAGGCAATAAGAACATCGATGGTGAACTTAGAATCCTCAGCAACGGCGTGGATCGAAGAGGGAATATCATTCAAGGACAAGACCCGGATTAAAACACAACATGTTGATAGGTGATTCCACTGAAGAGAGCGCTCATCGACGGCTTCAAAGTGAGCGAAGCGGCTGACCACCGACATGATGGACTCCACATTCCAGAAGATGATCAGGAGTCCACGAAGCTTGATACCGAGTTTGAAATTAGGCTGAGGAACGCTGGAGAACTCTCTTCCTCCCTAGTCCAATCGGAGAAGAAGAGACGAAGGTGGTTCCAATGCAGCTGCTCCAACTAGAGGAGAGGATGCTTAATATCAGAGGCATCCGAAATCAGTGTAGTGATGAGGGAACGCCCGTCCAGCAACTTACGCTGGCGCCAGTTGCCCGGAGGCAACCGGTGATGGTCGAAGCGATGAGAAAGAAAGGTAGGTAGCAATGTCGAGGTATTGATGAATGTGCCCATGAACAGTCACAACGACACATTGGTCCGCCATATAGCGGAGATGTGTTAGAGCCACGAGAGGATGGAGAGCTAGGACAAAAGCCATGAAGAGATGAGGGGGCCAAAGGCGAGGGGCGAAGCTCCCTGGGAAGAGGCATAGAGGAAGCTGGAGCAGGGCAGGTGGAAGAAGAAGAGGAAACAGGAGGAGCGGCACAGAGAGATGAAAAAGAAAGAGGAGAAAGGCGATGACGATGACAACAGATTGCATGGGAATAAAAAGGACATCGAGCACGTACATGACCCACCTTGTTGCATGCAAAGCACCGAGGTTGGTTAGTACATGATCAAGCCAAATGACCCGAACCCAGATAACAAAAATACTATCCCTAGGCACGAAGCGAGGATAGAATGGAGGAGGTGCTGGCAGTAGGGACGGAAGGTGAACACTGAGGAAGCGACGGGGAGCGGGGAGGAGAAGGAGGAGGGGACACCCCGCACGAAGCACGACGGCAAAGGAACGCCTAGAGCCGATCCAGAGGCCAAAAGAAGGCATAGGAACCGTGGCAAGAGTCACACGGGTGGGCCGAACGTGACGCTGAATCGTCATCCAACTGCCGGAGGAGGAGGAGGAGGAAGAAGAAGAGGAGGGGGGCAAGAAATAGAAGAAGAAGGGAAAGATGAAGGGGAGGGAGGAACGAAGGAAGAAGGGAGGTAAGGGGTAGAAGGAAGGCTCGCCATTGTCTAGGAGAATAGTTTTTTGTGGTGATCGGTGATCACATCTACTAATGCTCAAGTAGATAGGTCAAAAAGAAAAAAAAAGACTTAATTATATTTTTGGTCCCTCAAAATATTATATTTTTTTTGTTTGATTCTATTTTTTAAATAAAGTCTTCATTTAGTCCGTCTAAAATTATTTTTATTTTCGTTTGGTTCATCTATTAACTTTTACTGTTAAGTGCCAATAAGACAATGCTGACATGGATTAAAGAGGAGTCAAATGAAAAAAAAAAAAGATATTTTAAGGGACTAGATGAAAAAATATATATTTTAATAACTTATAATATAACAATATATATTTTTAATAACCTAAAGCATAACACTATATAATTATATTTTAGGTTATTAAAATATATATTTTTTCTATCTAATCTCTTAAAATATCTTATTTTTCCCGTTTAGTCTCTTTTTAGTCTAGGTGAGCATTCCATGTTGGCACTTAACATCAAAAGTTAACGGAGGGATCAAACGAAAACGAAAATAACTTTTGAGGGACTAAACGAAAAAAATATAATAATTTAGGGGATCAAAAATATAATTAAGTCAAAAAAAAATACGAACTAAAATAAGGCTAATTACATGCCTTAGGTTCGTGGTAATTTATCCTCTAATAAATTCTTTTTTGTAGGTTTATTTTATAGAGAAGTTAATATAGTTCTTAGAAGAAAAATGAGCAAGCAAATTGGGCGGACCAAATAAAGTCATTCCCAATTTCAAATAAAGTCATTCAAAATTTTCAATCCATTAATGACAAATCGAAATATCATTTTTATGCTACGGCGGGCCAAATAAAAAATTCTTTCCATCCTCATTCTATTAGGGGTGGCAATTCGGGCTTGGCCCGAAAATTTTTTGTGCATGACCCGGCCCGGGCCGATATAAATTCGGGCTTGGAATCTTCGGGCCAGCCCGGCATGAAAAATTAACGGGCCGGCACAGCACAACCCGTTAGCACGATAACACAAAGATGAAAATTGAGTTATCAGGCCCAAACAGTTTATCAGGCCAAAATCGTGCTATCGAGCCGAAGTCGTGCCAATATAATCGGGTTATCGGGCCCGTATCGGGCTATCTGGCCCATATCGAGCTATCGGGCTGATTCGGGCTCGATAGCTCGATATTTTCGATAATACCCAAATCCTTATCGGGCTATCGGGCCGGGCCAAGCCTACACCGCCTAGCCCGGCCCGGCCCGATAAATTTTTAGACCTTATCGGGCCAGCCCGACAATGGTCCGAGCACGATAAGAATCAGCCCGAACTCGATATTTTTTCAGGCTATCGGGTCGGGCCATATTTTGCCAGCTCTACATTCTATCATATCTAGTGAAACATGCAACAACGATTTTCCTAAAAGAGAATAAGACCTATTTTTATTCCCAAAGTAGAACCCTTATTTATTTTTTCTCTAAATCAGAAAGTAAATATTCACATACCCAGATTATTCTCCGTAGATCATTTTCAACTAGTTCGACCAATTTTAAATAGATTCAAAAAATTCATCATAAATTCATAATAAAATCACAAAAAATCTATTATTCATGCGTAAATCACTTTCTTAACTTGTATAAGCAAAATAAATTTTTTAGAGTTGAAAACTAATTTTTTTCATCATTTTTAACTGGTTCGAAATTGGCCGATCTAGTTTAAAATTGGTCGAACTAGTTTAAAATTGACCGAACCAATTGAAAATGCTGAAAAAAAATTGATTTTTAACTCTAAAAAACTTAATTTTTCGATAAAGTTATGGAACTGATTTACCTATGAATAATAGTTTTTTTGTAATTTTATTATGAATTTAGGATGAATTTTTCGAATCTATTTAAAATTAGCCAAACCAATTAAAAATAGTGAAAAAAAATTAATTTTCAACTCTAAAAATATTATTTGCTGATACAAGTTATATAAGTGATTTACCTATGAATAATAAATTTTTTGTGATTTTATTGTGAATTTAGAATGAATTTTTTGAACTTGTTTAAAATTGGCCGAACAAGTTGAAAATGGTCTGCGGAGGATAATCTAGATATATAAATATTTATTTTTTGATTTTAAAAAAAATGAATAGAAATTTTATTTTTGAGAATAAAAGTATTTTTTATTTTCTTATGAAAAAATCGCTGAAACATGCAAATCATTAATGAATTTAAGCCAATAAATTTGTAACCCCTCTCATAATCCTATTAAAATTCGGTTATTCGTTTATTTGTATATGTTAACGAACTAAGCCGCATAAATTGTTACCTACGCCATTGTACGAGGACAATGTCGCATAAAACTGTTACCTACGCCATTGGACCCTCGATTCCTCGTTTCCATTCTCTTTTTTCCTTGACTTCAATTGGCACACTCCCATATATCTTATCTTTGTCAGATCCAAGAATTTGATCACTTTAAAATATGACCAGTAAAACCCGTAATCACTAAATAACGAGTATAAAATAACTGTTACTTTGACTCTCATAATTCAAAAGACTAGATGTGACTCACTAAAGACCACAAAGACTAATTAATCTAATGTTCCCACTAAGTTCAAAGAAGATAATAAAAATTACGAAGACTAATTAGTGGCAGAAGTTGGTGGTGGATGTTTTCTTTCCCCTGTTCTTTCTCCATCAGGCTTTCATTTTCCTTAGTTTTTCTTTCCC
Organism: Canna indica; assembly: GCA_034359265.1. Classification (NCBI taxonomy): domain Eukaryota; kingdom Viridiplantae; phylum Streptophyta; class Magnoliopsida; order Zingiberales; family Cannaceae; genus Canna; species Canna indica. Next base: position 44,749,191 of record CP136892.1, read on the forward strand.
TCATCCATCACGGCAACAGCAGGCCGGTGAGACGTCTTCATCCTGCCCTTCGTTCTCTCGTCTAAATTATTCGCCTGCAACCCTGCAAAGCGGAATTACAGTTAGTAATATACTTTTTCATTAATTACAATTAGTTATACTATTTAGAAAAACAAGAAAGGAAGCCCACAGAAAAATTGAAGTGATTGAACCAGAATGGCACACCGATTTAAATATGATTTTAATTGTACGAAGCATGTTTATTGTTTATTAATTGATGATGACTGATGAGTAGGCGATACATCACACCACGCTGAACGGCATGATTGAGGAAGCTTCCACTTGTTGTACTGGACCATATTTCTTTAACCCGGCCTCCTCCGATTGATTCAACACCAACCCAATATCCTTGGTTCATCAAATTTAGCACAGCTAATTACTTTGACCTGACCATATATTGAAAGCTTGACAGCACATGCCGTTCGCTTTCGGACGCAGCCAAAGCACAGGAAAGAAGAAGACTCTTCTTCCTAATTCCTACACCACCCACGTAAACGTCACCTCCTTTACAGTTATCTTATTGCGTCAAAGTTGGCCGAGATCATAAAATAAGACACCCTTTGCTTACAAGCATCAACTCAGACAAGAATAATTAAGAAGCTGAATTCAGCAACCCCCCATCCTTCTACATAGAGCTGGCACTCAATTGGAACTCCTGCGCCCGCACCACAATGACACACCCACCGCCCACGTTCGCCACCCTCGCCCTCCTCTTCTTCACCGCGCTTCTGCTCTCCACCCAGCATCATCACCTCGCCGCCGCCGCCGGAGACGCAGATGGAGTAGTGAAATGCGAGGAGCCTTGCGGTTTACCGCCCCCGCCTCCGCCCTCGCCTCCCCCGCCAGCTCCGTGCCCGCCGCCCCCCGCACCGCCGCTGCCAGTGCTGTGCCCGCCGCCCCCGCCGGCGCCGTGCTACTCCTGCGAGAAGCCGCCGTTGCCTCCCCAACCGACGTGCTACAAATGTAACACGCCGGGATACTTGTACCCGGTCGATCCGGGCTTCATAATATCGGAGGCTCGTCGGAGGATCCATCAAGGGTCGCTGACAGGATTGGCCGGCTGTGGATTGTTGGTGGCGTTGCTGTTTTAGAGAAGCTGGCTAGCATACATAAAACTGTGTTATATATGACTAATAGCATATGTCTCCTCCTCCTCCTCTCGTCTTGAAATGTGATTACTGTACTCCACTTCATTAGTTTAATAATTAATGATTCCATAAACAACATGTTTCTCTCCCTCTTTCTCTTTACATGATTGATTTCTTTGAAAGAGATCAAGAGAATATTGTAAGAACTCAGAATTTAATGAAGAACTCGGAGACATGCATGATCTTTCTGTGATCTGCTAATCTGTGTGCCTGGTTTTGAATTTGAGTTCAGGGTAAATTTTATCTTAAACTTGTTATTCTGCAAATTGTTCTTCTTCCTTGGGCATGGAAATAGACAGGAGAGCCACCAACACATTCGGTTGCAAATCAAGGTTTGCGTTTTACATTATGCGACTTGGATGAGCATGAGGTGCAGTTGGGCATCTATTAGGTGGAGAAAAAGACAAGCTGTAAGAAATGGAGAAAAGGGGAGAGCTTTTTGTTTGTTGCCTTATCTTTGTTAACAAAAAACAAAGGAGGAAGGTGACGTGAAGAATCTTTCTTTCTTTTCATCTCCTCCACTTATTCATCGGAGCCCAGTATAGGCAGTCTCCGGAATGATGTGTTCCATTTTGCTTGACTTTATTTGGAGCAGTACAACATGTACTGCAACGAGAAATTAATAAACAGTGAACTAATTAATGAAAAAGAAAGGTAATGATTTATATACCAATCTGCATTCATATTTACCATGGCTATAAATTTGTCTTTTAATCATTTCGGGATTGTCTAATATGCTTAAGGGCCTGAGACAGAGGAGATAAGATAAGATATAAATTTTTATTCATTATTTACTTAGTATTAAAATAAAATAAAATTAAAAAAATATATAATTAATTATATTCAATAAACATTAATGTTAAAAATCCTATTAATTAAATTTTATATTTCATTTATTAACCTATGGTATCCTATCCTATCCAATCCAATAAAACAAATACACTATAAAGTCTCGTTTGCTTTGATGGATTAAGGAGGTGGATTAAATTTTAAAACCCAATTCATTGTTTGCTGCAACAATGGATATGAATCGGGCCGGATATTGAGTGGATTTATTTTGACCCAAATCCACCGCCCATCCAAATCCTTCTTATCCTATCAATCATTCTTATCCTATGCCAAAACAAACGTAGGATTGGATTTCTATCCCACTCTTATCCACCTTAAATCATATCTCATCCAAATCATTTCTTGCAAAACAAACATGGCCTAATAGTACATTTATTTCACTGGATATGACTGGCCGTCATTTGCTGCGAGCTTCGGATATCATTTAAGTTGTATATGACCGGATCTAAATGTGGACCCTCTTTAGTCATGCTTATTCATCGTAGTTGCTGACCTTTTTACTAGACAAATCCTTACGACCAACCAAATCAAGCTTATTTGAAGGCATCACTCAACAACGATAAGAAGATTGTTAACTTAGAATTTGCGAATGACTTCATGATCTTCACCGAGGGTGGTGGCGAAGATATTACCAACTCGAAGCTCCTACTCTACAAGTTTCTACTCCTAACGTGCCTTAAATTAAGTCACATATTCCAAGATCACTATGGTTCATCAACTAAACAACACGAACAAAGAAACTGAGGCAACAAACATTTTGTGATGCCAGACCAGTGAATTCCCAATCACCTACCTTGGTTTATGTCAAGGATAGGATTACTTGACAGTCGCCCGGCCGATTCGGATTGATCACAAAGCTAGAACGAAGTTGAATCCGATCGAATGCGATTAGATCTGGAAGTCGTGGGTCGAAGAAGAGAAAGAAGGAGAAAGAGTTTAAGAACACTAATTTGTATTTTATTCCATTCGTATCCTCTACATGATGTGACCACGCTCAATTTATACTCATCATCAATTACATATGGAAATCCCTGTAGCGTGTGGGTAGCCTCCGTGCGCACGCGACGCGTGTCCCTCTTCTTGCTGCCTCAGACAAGCTTCTCTTTGTCGTTGGAAACTCACGCAGGTCTTCAGCTGATTGGCTCGTCTGGTCCACATCAACAGGCCCCATTATGGGTCCAATTCCCTCTCGTCGTTCGTGACAATATCCACTGCTTCCAAAGGAACCTTGTCCGCGAGGTTCGTTGGAAAAGGCTGATGTCCTTGCATCGAAGGAAGATCGACTGCAACTCCTACTATTGTTGGCCCTTGCAGTAGCGGCATGGGTGTCATCTGCATATTGGGCTGGCCTCTACAACGCTTAAGCACGGACACATGGAACACCAGATGCAAGCGAGATACCTCCGGTAGCTCCAATTTATACGCAACTTTGCCGACACATTTAATGATCTTGTAAGGTTCGAAGAAATGAGGACTTAATTTTTGCTGTCTTCTGAGTCGTAACGATAGCTGCCTATAAGGCTGTAGCTTTACAGACCCACTCCTATTCGGCAAACTCAACTTCTCGCCTCTTCCGATCAGCCTGAAGTTTCATTCGTGTCTGTGCTTTGGCAAGATTAATTTTGAGCTGCTTCAGGACTTCATCCCTACCCGGTAGCTCCCTATCGATCTCCGCATGATTTGACGAGCCACCAATATAACGAATCAACGTCGGCGGATCTCGTCCATAGAGAGCTTTAAACGGAGTCATGCCTGCCGATGATTGTAGGGATGTGTTGTACCAATACTCAGCCCAATTAAGCTAAGTACCTCTCCCACCGTGCTGGTTCTTTCGATGAGAAGCTCCGCAAATACATCTCCAAACATCGATTGAGAGCTTTCGTCCGACCATCCGTCTGAGGATAGTAAGAAGAACTAAACCCCAACACGTGCCATGGAGTTTTGCCAGCTCCCTCCAGACCTCACTGATGAAATGAGTATCGCGATCACTGATGATCGACTTGGGCAGTCCATGAAGCATCACCACCCCTCGTAAGAACACATCTATGATTTTAGCCGTCGAATACTGCCTGACCAATGCAAAAAAATGACCATACTTGGTGAGCCGATCGACGACCACAAAAATGGTAGTATACCCATTGGAAGGCGGCAGTCCTCTAATGAAGTCCATGGCTATGTCTTCGAACACTTCCTCAGGAATGGGAAGTGGCTATAGAAGCCCCGCCGGCGACAATTGCTCTGCCTTCATCCTTTGACATACTTGACATTCGTCCGCAAACTTACAAATGTCTTTTCACATGGCCGGCCAATAAAAGTTCGCCGCGACTTGATGATGAGTACGACTAAAGCATGCATGGACGCCGACAACTGAAGCATGGAATTCCCGTAGTAAAATTGATTTAAGAGTACGATCGTTCTTTGAACACGAGTATAGCATCTCTGATCTCGTACCCTTTCTCCGTCGCCTCAGGCCCCGCTGCTACTAGATGCAGTGCTCGCAGCTCCTCATTCTCTTGGTTCAACTGACATATATCACCAAGAATTCTAAAGATGGGCTACGATATAGCAAGCAAGGTACTCATCGACTCCCTGGAAAGAGCATCGGCTGCTGCATTCAATCGGCCGGCTCTATATTGAATCTGGAAATCATATCCCATGAGTTTGCCTAACCACTTTTGTTGATCCAACGTTTGAATCACCTGGGTTGACAGTTCCTTGAGCGGACATTGATCTGTCAAGATTAAAAATTTCCTTCCCAGCAAATATTGTCTCAATTTCTTGATCGCCTGCATCACCGCATACATCTCACGTTGATAAACTAAAGATGCTTGCATATGCTTAGAGAGCTTCTGACTGAAGTAGGCGATGGGTCACTTCTGTTGGGAAAGCACTGCTACGATGCCAACTCCCGAAGCATCGATCTCCACCACAAAAGGCTGGTCGAAGTTAGGCAATGCCAATGTGGGGGTATGGCTTAATGCACTTTTGAGGTTGTCGAAAGCTTTCTGAGCCTCATCATTCCATTCAAATGCCTCTTTCCTGAGGAGGTTAGTAAGTGGTGCTGCCTTTTGAGCGAATGCATTGATGAACCACCGATAGTAACCCGCAAGACCCAAGAATCCTCGCAATGCTTTGACATTACGGGGTGTCGGCCAAGTTTGAACAACTTCAATCTTTCTTGGATTGACCATCGACCATCAGTCCTTCTACCGAAATGAGATGATCCAAGTATTCAATGGAAGTGCATCCGAACACACAATTTGATGCCTTTGCAACAAACTGGTTTTCCTTTAAAATTTGCAGCACCTGCCTCACATGTTCTAAGTGGTCATCCAGTGACTTGTTATAAACGAGGATGTCATCGAAAAATACCAGTACAAACTTGTGCAGGCATGGTCTGAACACCCCATTCATTGTTGTTTGAAAGGTGGACGGCGCATTCGTCATGCCAAAAGGCATGACGAGGAACTCGTAGTGGCCTTCATGGGTGCGGAAGGTCGTCTTCAACACGTCCTCCTTGTGAACTCGAATTTGATGATACCCCGCTAACAAGTCGAGTTTAGAGAAGTATTGTGCGCCACCCAGCTCATCGAAGAGCTCATCCGCCGTAGGAATAGGGAAGTGGTCCTTCACCGTCACCGAATTCAATGCTCGATAATCGACACAAAAATGCCAAGTCCCATCTTTTTTTAACCAATAACACGGGTGAAGAATAGGGACTGGTACTACCTTGAATGATGCCTTCTTGTAACATGAGACGAACTTGTCGCTCTATCTCAGTTTTTTGAAAATGTGGGTAACGATAGGGATGAACATTGATAGGTTGATGTTGGTCCACCAAGTGAATACGATGATCAGCCTCCCTAGTCGGCGATAACCCTTTTGGCGGTCGAAATACTTCTGGAAATTGTCCGAGGACTGAATGTAATTCCTCATTGTCACACACAAAGGTATCATTACTTGCAGTCATCGCCTTGAGCTGAAACATTTCAGCTACTGCCTTGGTGTCACACATTCGTCGCAATGTATTGCATTGTATAGGCTCAATTTTGAGAGCCTCCTCACCTTTCCACAAGTGACAATTCCCTTGCAATTGGAACTCAAAATATCGCTCGGCAAAGTTCATGACAACCGGTCCAAGAGTTGCTAACCAAGCGACTCCCAGTACCATGTCTGATCCTTTGAGGGGCAGAACATAAAAGTCAGTAATTATTATAGTTCATTGGATCATAATTTTCAAATTCCTGACCACTCCTTCCCTTTGAATCTTCTATCCACTTTCGACCATCACGCCAAAGGAAGCAGTCGATTCCATCGGCAGTCCCAAGTACTTTGCCACCCGCGATTGTATAAAGTTGAGGGTACTTCCCCCATCAAGCAGAAATTGCACATTCCGGCCTTCAACAGAGCCCCTAAATCATAAGGTCGTCGGTGAAAAACAACCCGACATCGCATTGAAAGAAATCAATGATGTCTCCAATTTGTCCGGCTCCGGGGTCTTGGTATGTGGATCCGATTCAACCTCCTGTTCCTCCTCTTCAGGGTCCTCATCTAACATGAATAATTGAGGAGTGCGGCATTTGTGGCCCCATGATAATTTTTCATCACAATAGTAACACAAGCCTTGCTCTCGGTGCTTTTGCATCTCCGCTGATGTTATCTTTTGGCCCACAGGAGCTTGATTGTGAACACCAACTGCCATTGGCGATCTCGCCATGGACTGATTGTCCACAATGAACCATCCAATTTGGTTTGGCGAGGAAGAGAACACCGTACTCCTCTAGGGAGTAGGTAATAACGGAGCTCCCTTCGCCACCGAGAATGATCATGCACCGTCTACTGGCCTGAATCTTAGCTTCATATCGTTTCGCCAAAGTTATTGCTGCATGCATCGAGGCCGACTAAACTGTTAATACTTCAATCTTGATATCCGCTCGGAGGCCTGAAACAAAGCAATTAACCAAAAATGTCTCCGGCAGATTAGTCGTGCGAAGAGCCAAATCCTCAAATTTCCCTTCATACTCCTCCACTGACGATGTTTGAATTAACTTGGTGAGCTGCCCTTCTGGTAGTTCCAAGTCAGTTGGTTCAAATCGGCATTGGATCGCCTCCACCAGATGATTCCAGCCCGCAAGTTGTTTCCGGCGTTGCATCCAATAGAACCACTTCCTGGCCACGCCATCCATTCGGAAGGATGCCATAGTGATGCAATGTTGATCCTCCGTGGCATAAAAATCAAAAAAATCTTCTGCCGCCGCGATCCAGTCCTCTGCGTCAATCCTAGTAAAGATCGGCAGCTCCACCTGAGGTGGTTTTGGAGGAAATGGAAATTTGTCCTCATCCCCGTTTTCACCTTTCAGTTTTGATCGCCATCTCGTCGGCTGTGGTGCCTTACTATCACCCGATCCACTTGGATCTGATCTTCCTTTAGCCATTTGAACCATCTGTGTATTCATAAGCGCGATATGCGACAACACCATTTGCAATAGCTTTTGTTGAGCCTCCAGTGTTTGTTATTGGCTCTCAACACTCGCTTGCAGCGATCCAAGTATCTGATCATGCCGAATATTTGCCTACTGCAGCAATTTGACTGACTCCGTCACCTTATGGGAGCAAGTCTCCATCGATCTCACTGCTACGTTCAAGAGACAGGAGAGTACGGCGCAATGAAAGCACCAATTTGTCAGGGATAGGATTACCTGACAGTCGACTGGCTGATTTGGATTGATCACAGAGCTAGAACGAAGTTGAATCTGATCGAACGCGATTAGATCTGGATGTCGTGGGTCGAAGAAGAGAAAGAAGGAGAGGGAAATGAAGGAGAAAGAGTTTAAGAAGACTAATTTGTATTTTATTCAATTCATATCTTGTACATGATGTGACCACGCTCAATTTATACTCATCATCAATTACATATGGAAATTCCTATAGCGTGTGGGTAGCCTCCGTGCGTGCGCGACGTGTGTCCCTCTTCCTGTTGCCTCAGACGAGCTTCTCTCAATCGTTGGAAGCTCACGCGGGTCTTCAGCTGATTGGCTCGTCTGGTCCACGTCAGCGGGCCCCATTATGGGTCCCAGTTCCCTCTCGTCGTTCGTGACAATTTATCATTGTGAAATGGAAAATTACATGGAGGCAATTGGAATTAGGTCGTCGAAGCAGTAGAAAAAAGGCTCGCATCCTAGAAAGGTAAGCTACCATCTCATGGTGGGAATTACTTTAATAAATATCATTGTTCGATACTTCCTTTTTATCTTTAAGGCTCTCAAATGGGTGCTTAAGCAAATTGGTTACATAAGGAATAGATTCCTATGGACCGGGTCCTAAGAGGGAGTACATACAAATTTGCTAGTTAATTTGGATGATGTCACAAGCCTCAAATTTAATGGTGGTCTTAGAATTTTGGAGCGAGAGGGTCACAAGATAGTCTGCCATGATTCAAAGTGGTGGCGCATGATGGTCGGCAAGAACTTATTGTGGGCGGAGACCATGAAATCAAAATATTTTCGCTACATTCGCTAATCCGGGCAACACAATACTAGTACATGGTCGATCGTCTGGGAAGGTATCGAGGCGTCCCTAAGACTTTTCAACCTAGGTACAAAAATAAAGATAATTAGCGAATCTTCCACTAGTTTTTGGAACTATAGATGGCGCCATAATTTGAAACTCTTTGCTCTGTTTGTGAATCTCAGACAACACCATGGTAGCGACGTTGAAAGACCCGAAATTTTTTTTCCTAATATAAAAATCTATTTTGGTGCAACGCGCCGGACAGGGGGTTAGTCGTGTCAAGCCATGGAATCACCTCGAGTAGAAGGTATAACTCGACCTATGAAAGTATGAAGTTTAAATTGGTTAAATGGTTATTTCCTTTTAAGCATTAGATATCTTATTTGAGTCGAGTTCAACTCGTGCATACGCATAGAATCGGACTCGTATCGAGTCGAGTTCAGGCTAAGTCATTTAGAGGGGCAAATGGGTCATTAGTGGTTGAGGGAATAAAATCCCTCATCATGAGCCGTGCGGCTCATCTTGGAGCCGCACACAGCACGAGCAAGAGAGAGAGAGAGAGAGAGAGGAGAGGAGATCTTGGTCGGCGCCAAAGATCGTGTCGTCGTCTGAAGGTTCGAGATCGGCAACGTCCACCCTTCTTCTTCCTTAAGCAAGGTGAGTGGTTACTATGATTGTGAAGGGAGGCGGGTGGCCGATCCTATGGATCTTGAAATCGGATTTGTCCGCGAGTTGTTTTGTCGATCGATTTGTTCTATCGAGTTGGAACTTAAACGATCTATGCACCTGCAATTTTATGTTTCCAAAACGTGATTATTTTGCATTTTTATGGGCTGGTTGAGTCGAAGAAAAAGGGAAAAGGTCATGCCGAAAATTTCCCAAATTTCCTCGCTCGTCTTGCAACTCATGATACCATCCATATTCGTTAAATGGTCGATTCTTGATTCGATGTTTGCGTAGTCGTCATAACCATGGCCACCTTACTTGAGGGCTCGGCCGAACAGGGGGTTACCCTGCTTGAGTCGCTCGAGCAAGGGCAAGTGTGGAAGATGTGGACTACTCGAATTAATATGCTTGATTTCGAGTTATGTTATCTTGATTCATACCTACTTGCTTATAGATATGTTGAAATTATATTATATGATTGTTGTTTCATCTTAGGGATTGTTGCAACTAATGATCTATATTTTCATGGTTTTGAAAATGTTCTTGCTAATGCATACATGGATAGGATGGTTATGGTATATGAATCATAGTAAAGGTTTCATTAATGGTCAGAGATTATATTCAATAGTTGTTATGTATATATTGCATGTTCCTTATCGGTTTAGATTAATGGAATGTATCCTCCTTCATCCGGCTCTCATGTGATAATTGTGGCTCATGATTAATTTAGGTAAGTGTCGTTGACAATGGTAGGCCGAGTACTCATTTATAGTCGGCAAGTTCTAACAACCTAGCAAGAATGGTCTCGGTACCTAGTGGTGACATTTAACCTAGAGACAAGGTACACTTACTAGGTTCTACACCTAGGGAAGTAAGGTGACCCAAGGGGGAGGGTCGGACATGGGCAACGCCCGGAAAGAAAAAACACAAAAAACTTACACAACCTAGTTCTGGTTGTGGTTGAGATGGTCTATCGAGGAGTGTCATTAGCCGAGCGGCTACCACAAGACTCAGTGGTTTATAGGGTCTTGAGATTGCACCAGCGGGCCCACTAGGTGTTAGACCCGAGTGGCGGAGGGTCTTGAGATTTCGTCAGTGGGCCACGCTGACGGTAGACCCGAGTTGGGTGGGACTAGCTATCCCTAATCCGGAGGATTTCTGAGGCTAGTGGTCATCCTAGTCGACGGATCCGAATCATGAAAGTTCTAATTGAGATGCCCTTAGGGGCTTGTTTTGGGTTGGCCGACCGGCCTGGTTACTTTGAGGGAAGAATCAAACCTTCCATATATATTTTAGGCCATTAGTGGCTGAGCTAGTGAAATGGATAAGGGCCCGAGAGGCCGGTTCATCCATTCTTCTGTCTTGGCAAACTGGTTAGCTTATATGGTGTGATCATATTTACTTTCCTTAATTGTGTCATACCTTGTATATGTTATCTTGCCGAGGTTTAAGTGGAGGTTCGAAAGAACTGCTCACTGAGTTCCTCGTGAACTCACGGTTTATTTATTTTTGTTTTGCAGAGCCCGACCAGTGAGGTATGGCTTGGTGGCATGGCGCGCAGGAGGGCAGACGTGGGTACAGATCTCGTAGCTGACAGTTATTAGTCATAGTCGTGTTCGAGTAGAGTCAGAGTATGCACTGTGTTGTTTTATGTAAAACATTGAGATGTGTCTTTGAAAACTTTTAAATAGTTACTTTCAAACTTGTGATGTCTCCGAACTTGTTTTGGTTAAACTATTTTCAATCATCTAATAAAGTTGGGTAATATTGCTTTGTTTATGATTTTCAATGTCAGTCTCTTGTGTTTCATGAGTTGTTAGTCAGTGCATAGAGTAGGCTTCGGGGTACCGACACGTACCCTAGCCGGTCACGCGTACACTGATTTGGGGCATGACAGACGTTCCCCCGCTACCTGGAGACGCTAAAACAATGAGCAGTGACGCTCCGACGCCAGCCAACCTCTCACTAGAAGAATCCCAACACTTGATCAATGACCTTTAGCTGGAGAATCGACGATTAATAGTCTAGGTCGAGGCTCTGACGCGGTCTTGGGAATAACACCTGACCTAAAATGGGCGCCACTGCTAAGAACACGATGAAGATAGTCACTTGGAAAGAGCCGAGAGGCCGACTTTTGTCCTTCGGGTCGAGGTCTCCCGCATGCATCATCTGAGAGAGGAGCATGACACTAGGGTCATGGAGGCCATTCCTCCTCCCACCATCGACTCGAGACCCTTCACCGAGCACATCATGGTAGACCATCTCCCCGACAATTTCAAGCTACCGATCACACTCTAGTCTTATGACGGCATGGGTGACCCAGCCACTCACTTGACGATGTTTATGTCTATGATGTTCCTCAATGATGCAACTGATTCTATCCTCTGTCGATCCTTTATGTTGGTGAAATGGCCACACTAGAGGGGGCGTGAATAGTATGTTAACTAATCTTTTTTCCTAAATTTGATTTTATCGTTTCTTAAATTACTTAGGCAATTCACAATTATACGACTAAATGCAGAAGCGAGTAATGAAGATAAACAATGCGATACACAAAGAAAATAATGCTAACACAATTATTTATAGTGGTTCGGTCCCAATGCCTACTCCACTACCTAAGCACCGTGTTTAGGATTTCACACCCAAATCCGCTAAATTATGAGTAGCTTACAATTGAGGACTTTACACCGGAAAGACCCTACACTCACCTTGAAGGCATTTCCACACCCGAAAGTATCCCGCCTTCTTACCGAGTGAGCTTTCCCACCTCAATTCCTAAGACCTACTCATAACTTAGTTTACACAAGTCGCTTTACACCTTCTACACCAAGATTACCACTTACACACAAGACCACACGCTAGGTCTTTTTACAAACTCATGTATATCAAATCAAAATAAAATAAAAACACCTTTATCACAAGAAGAGAGTAAAAAAAACTTATCACAATAAGGACACCTCGTCTTCTTGAGCCTAGCAAGATTGAATACCCATTCAATGAAGAAAACTTGAGGATGAGGGATCAAGAGCTAGGTTTTATGGATTTGATCATGAAAGGGCTCAGGAGATGCTTAGGATCACTCTTTGACTTGGAAGCATCAACATTAGGCAAGGAATGAGTTTGGGATGGGTATTTATAACCCCCCAAACACCAAGGCTCGTCAACGGGCATTTTTCTGCCCGTTGGCGATGCCCGATCGCTTGCCAGTCGATCGTCGGTCGATCGATCGAGCGACCGAAGGCATACTACCACTTTTTGGCATACTTCCATCGATAGACCGGTCGATCGAATTGCCTTCCGCCTAATTTCCTCTTCTACCGGTCGACCGGTCGACCGGTCAGTCGATCGAATCTGGGCAGGGCAGTTTTCTTGTGTGTTATTTCTTGCGTGCTTCATTTTCGGGTTCCGGCTTTCAGCGTCTGTCAACTTGGAGAGCTTTCCATGTGTTCTTTAGACTCGTCCAAGATATCTTTGGTGCACACGTCGAACTTTAAAGTTTTGAAATCCAATTTCAAAAATCCAAATCAAATCACATCCATACTCAAAGATTTTCGAAATTTTTATGCCAGAAACTAGATTTTTCAAAGAAGATGCAGATTCAAGAATCAACAAAAAAATATTTTTCTACATTTTTTCTAAAATTCATTGAGTTCTAGTGGTATTTTCATAAATAACTGGAGTTTTTCAAAAGTTTTCAATTTTCATTCAAACTTTTCATATATCAAGATATAATCATTTAAAGCATGTTTATCAAGTTTGGTCAAAATTTTACCTTAGCATGATTTCATTAAAAAATAAGCATTATCAACATGAAATTGCTAAGTATCAAATTTTATTCTTTACTCATGGTTTTTTAAACATAAACACTTAGACACCTTACATGAGTAAATCTAAACATGTTTGTGAAGTTTGGACTCAAAATGAGATTTATAAGTCAAATTATTGACTTAGGTCAAACTTTTTCAACTTTGAGTCCCCTAAGATGATCTACATATCACTTTGATGATCTACACATGAATTTTCAACTCTAGACACCTAGAAGCATGTCATGTATATATCTAAACATGTTTCATGAGTTTGAACTTAAAAAGGAAGTCACTAATGACAAATTCTAACCTAGGACAATTTTACTCAATGAAAAATTGCCTAAGTACTAAGAGTTTTCCTACTCATGAGATTTCAATAATTTTTCATGTTATTTCAATCATGAGTATAGAGACATCAATCAAACATGAAAATTGAGGTATTAGACTAGAAACATGCAATAACCAAAAAACATACCTCATCCATGAGAATTTAGCCAAACTTCATTTCATTTTCTATTTTCCTTAGAATAGCCTTCCATTCAAATTTTTTGATGACTTGCAAGCAATCTTCATTAGTAGAAAATGAAACTACATGCAAGCGATCAAACTAAATAGCGAAGTGAAAAACCAAGTATCATTTTCCAAATTCAACTTCACTAAATAGCATAGATTCATTTTCAAATAAATCATTCATGATAACAAAATGAATCAAGAGATCTCAAAATATGAAATATTTGAAAAAGAAGAACTCCAACCACTACTAGAATTGTCGTCATCACCGACGGCTCAGCCCGTGGCTGAACCGTTGGTGATAGATATCATGGACGGTGCAAGCCGTGGCAAAAAGCCGCCACTGATGAGCGCCTCTCAGATAAGTTATGATGGCCGAGTGCGGCCGTCACACGTAATCATCAGCGACAGCCGCGTGCGCTGTCAATGATTAAAAAACATCAGTGACGGCTCCAGGAGCTGTCACTAATACCAACTATCAGCCACGGCCCAGTCCCGTCGGTGATACTTTTAGCAACCGTGATATTTGATGCTGCCCAGACCATCTGCCATTTACGATAAGCTTTCAGCCACGGCTTAGTGACAGTGAACTGTGGATAAGCCGTGGCTAAAGGTGTATCCTGTAACTGAAAAAACTAAATTTTTTGTAAATTCCTGTATACAATGATATATTGACTACAAACTATTTTCAATCACATATTACAATAAGAAAACATCATACACATGCATTTGAAATCAAACATACAAGTTTTACATAAATATCATCAATATCAGCCTCAAATCGGAGGCAAACAATTATCAAAATATCATCTATATACAACCAAGTATCAAAATATAAACAAAATACAATTAATCAAAATATCACGGCTGGGATGGAGGTGGTGGAGGCGGTGGAGTCGACAACGATTGGGTCGGGAGCGTCGACTGGGTCGAGGAGGACAACGACTACGACATCATCGGTAGAAGCCCAACGTGAGACGCAATCTGAGTGAGGAGCGTCTGCATGTTCTGGATTGTCTGTCACAACTCGTCATTCGCCCGCCTCTGCTCCTGCATCTCCAGCCTCTGTTGGGTGAGCTCCCACTCCATGCCCACTATCCAGCTCTGGTCTTGCGCTCGGGATGTCGAGGGCCGCTCACCCGCAGTCGGAGGGGTCGGTGCCCCAAGTGGCCCGAGCACGGCGCGTGCATGGCCACTGTCTGCAAAGCCATAAACACGACCGTGGTCCCAGCCACCTGTGGCCTCCACCCAAGCTCATGCGTCGAACTCCTTCGATGTGCCTCTACGCTCGATGACAGTCATCGTGTAATTTTCCTACAACTGTCTATATTTTAAATATATATAAACTATAAATAAAAACTGTGTAAATCAAATAAACATATAAAAACTTACCATTATATACAAGGCTCTGCTATCATCGTAGTCCCCCACTCCTCGTCGACGACGTTGTGTGCGCTCAAACACCTCCATCATTGACAGGCATTGGACGGTGCCGTCCTTCGTCACGCGTGTCTTATATTAGAAAAAAAAAACATTAGTACCATTATAAACAATATATAATTTAATTTAAAATAATTAAATTATACATACTATACGACCCTTATGACATGCGGTTTCTCGACGCAGTTCGGGAGACCTCCCGCCAATCAGGTGTGGCCCACCGCTCAACGAGCAGGTCCCACACAGGGCCAGGAATCCACTCGGTGGCGTGTCCCCGAGTCTACCCTATCTATGTGGCCCCCAACCATCTCATCACGGTCTGACGGGCCTGTTGAACCAGCCCATTATAGCGTGCGCAAGCGACACGCTCCCATGCAGCCTCCACAAAAGTGGTATGGTCCTCCAACCATGTATAATGAGCCTGCAAAAAAAATATTATTATTTCCGATGAATATTTAATATTAACATAAATTTAATAAATATACTTACCGTGAACTCTCGCCACATAAATCCATATGCTCATGGGGCACGTGAGACCATGTAGGCCACGCCCCGTGCATAAACTTTCGGATCGTCCCCACTATCGTGCGGGGGACGTCCTCTTGCTCAAATCTGCACCAAATATAAATTCATATTATGATATTTTAAATTATAAAAAAATTATAAGAAATAATTAATCCATAGACTTACCTTCTTCCGCGCACACTAACTGCTCTGCGCAGTTCTCCCTCAGGTGGCGGAGGGAGAATTCTGTTAGGCCCTCGTGGCCTACGTCTCGATGTCGACGAGCCTGGATCGGCTGAAGGGATGGTGGCTGGAGGTGGGGGCATGGTGTCTAGATCAGGTGGGGGAATGGTGGCTGGATCAGGTGGGGGAATGGTGGCCGGACCAGGTGGGGGAATGGTGGCTGGAGGTGGGGGGATGGTGGCCGGAGATGGGGGGATGGTGGTGGAAGGCGAAGGGTCCGTGGGTACAGGTGGGGCGGTTGGTAATCGTTAGGGGGTCCTACGAGGAATGCCTCCTCGAGAACTGATATCTCGAATCATCGCTGCAAAAATTTAATATAATTAGATTAATAGATATATTTAATAATTGAATATATACTTCACATTTACAATTATTCGTCATCGTCATTATCATCATCCGTGTAATACTCTTCTTCTTGTTCTTCTATATCAGAATCTTGAAATTCTTCTTCGTCTCTCTCATTATCATTCTGTCCTTCCTCAACTTCATTATCGTCATCATCAACGTATTCTATTTCCAATTGAACTAACTCTGTGTCATCATCCTCGAGTATTGGACTAACTCGTTCCACTTCGGAAGGATCTTCTTCTTGATAGAAATCATCTGCTGGCTCATTCTCTCCAACTATCGGGTCAATTTTTCCTCTAGCTTTAGTCTTACAGACTACACGCCAATCTGCCCGATCTATCATTTGAGACGGATACTGCATATAATATACTTGTTCAGCTTGAGATTCCAATATAAATGGCTCGTTTGAAGCCAATTTTGATTTGTAATTGACCTCGACCAGCTGTTTATACTTTGGATGAACTCTCATGCCCTTATCGTATGTATCGAACCAATGACATTTAAAAAGGGCAACTAATTACATCCGAAAAATTGCAATTCAATGAAGAAGAAACACCAGTAGAAGAAGATTCACCATGAGTTTGGACAACAGGATTGCTCGACATCCTGACTTGACGTGACTCCCCGTGACAATTCCATACAAAATATCTTGGTGTGAATCCTTTTGTATACAGATGCATTGTGACAGTTTCTCGGTCCAAAAATCTTATGTTCGAATATTTTCGGCACGAACATCGGATTTTATCACCACAAAGGAATTTTCATTCGAGTAGGCGAATTTTAAGAAGTAAGTTACGCCAACTCGAAATTCAGCCGTTATAGCTCCACGATGAATTCGTCGGTACATCCAACTTCGATCGCCCGACATGTTCTATCAAAAAGTTTGCAATATCTTTAGGTAATGTCTTTAGGTGGGATGGTCCTATTCCATTTGGGATTCATGTTATTCATATTGCACTTAGTATTTCTTTTAGTCATTAACTTAATTCTAAATTTCGGCAGCATCTCCCTATAGTTCTCCGAATATGCATATCATCTGGGTGCGTATCAGAGAACAAGGGAGATACAAGCCAAAATTTAAAAATGAATAATGACTAAAAAAAAAAAACTAAGTGCAATATAAATAACTAAGTTCCCAAATTATCCAATTAGGGATAATTCAAGGGTTGTACATCGTATAAAAGATCATTAATTTCGTTTACACTAACATACAACCCATGAACGGATCTAAGGTTTTGCAAAATTAAAACTTGACTCATCGATCGTACGTGAAACGTATCAACTCGTCTTGATTTTTTTCAAAATTTATGGATGCCGGTGCGAGTCCATAGTGGATGATTCCGCGCGAGTCCAAAGTGGACGATTCCGGCACGAGTCAACCATGGACGATTTGACCGTGAGTCCAAAGTGGACGATTTGGCCACGAGTCCATAGTGGACGATTTTGGCGCGATTCCTCAGTGGATGATTCCGCACGACTAATTAATTAATATTAAACTAATAATTAACCTAATTAATAATTAATTTCTAATAATTAATAATAAAAAATTAAAAAACCCTAATCAAACTATGATTACCCTAATCATAGTTTGATTAGGGGTTAATTACCATAATCAAGTAATTGATTTGGGTAATTAACCCTAATCAAGCAGTAGCCGACAGTGATGCCGGCTACTATTTGTCAATGCATTGGGGACGATGGTAATCAGCCCCAATGCGGTGCCGGCCGGGTTGAGGCCGGCGCGGAGATGAAAGGCTGGGCCAACGCCGAGGCGGATAGGGCGACGCGGGCAGAGAGGGCGGCACACACCAGCGATTGATGGAATGAAATAGAGGAGAGGATCGGTGCATACCGAAGGGGAGAGGTTCACCGGTGGCAACAGGCAGCGACGGACGATGGCGCCAAGCGGCAACAGCGGCGAGCAGAGAAGAAAGGGGAAGGGTCGAGCGCAAACACAAATAAAAAGGATTTTCACCGACAACTCGAGGGCTGTTAGAAAACCGTGGATCTGTAATTTTATTTTCACCGACGGCTATACGAGCCATCGCTTAAGAGTGTTTTAATATTCGTGCTGCACTCGTGGCATTAAACAATAAGCGATTACCTCATCCAACCGTGGCTAATGAGTTATTCATATCACCGACGGCGGCAGACAGCCGTGGCTAATAACTTATTCTATTTCATGCCCCCATGCGTGCCATCAACTATGAGCGACGGCTGTATGCGAGCCGCGGCTGATTTGGTTACTCACATCACCAATGGCTCCCGCTCCCTCGCTAAGCCATGCTAATAACTTATTTTATTTCGCGCGCCCTGCGTGCCATGAACTATGAGCGACGGCTCTGGCTGGCCATATGCGAGACGCAGCAGATTTGGTTACATCAGCCACGGCCGCTTCGGCCTACGCAAAGCCGTGAATGATTTTGACGGCCCTAGCAGCCGTCGGTGATCCCCGTGGCTGATGTGGTATATTCTAGTAGTGAACCCTTCCTATTGGTTGAAAACTGAAAGGCCACAATGAGCCTACGATTATGAACCGCAAGGTCGCATGAACCCGTTATAGGCTACATAGGTCTCTGAAGAGACCGAAAATCAAAAATTAAAAACATTTTTATACCAAAGAGCGGAAAATATACTAATATTAAGCATATATCAAAACTCCAACTATAATTTAAGCAAGAGGGTATAGGAGATGATACCAAAGTATACCTAGATGCCAATTTCCATACCTATGGCATCAAGATGGTTTGAAGTTGCAACCAAGGAATGATACTTCATTTAAGTCCATGGCCAACTTCAACTCTTCACTTCTCTTTACCCTTGTGTGGTAGCTCTCCCTACAAGAAAGAAAGAAACCTTTGGTACCCAAATGTCTTTGGGTCCTTGGGGGTTAGTTGGCCTAGGTATCCAAAGTGTTTTAGCAACACTTGGATTCTTCTTAAATGCGCAATCATAGATTGCATGACCATAATTACCACAACAAAAATGAAGTCCATGAAACTTTTTATTTTCGCTATGGACATGTGATTTATCACTAGAATGCTTGACATGTGAGCTATGATGAACATGGGCATTTTTAAAGGAAACATTCTTCTTTTGAACATGAGGTTTAATGGTAGAATGCTTAACATGGGAATGATGATGGACATTGGCATTCTTTACATAAGCATGTTTCATTCTTGTGTTCTTAGGAGAAGAAACATTTTTGAATTCATTTACTTATTAAAAAATACAACCTCATTTTTCAAATCGTTTCTGATATTCACTTACTAACTCATCATATGACATTTCACTTACTATCATTATCATTATTATGACTAGGTGAAGAAGAAAGTACCTCATTATTTGCAACCATGAGGCAAACTTTGGATGTGGCTTCATAGTCATGGCTGGAGAGTGCTTCAAATGAGTGAGATGTGGAGGTGGAAGCACTTGACCTCTTCCTTGCTTTCTTCTTCAAGCTTGGGCAATTTTTCTTCACATGCCCATTTTCTTTGCAAGCATGACAAATTACCTTTCGTTTTCGGCTCTTAGAGTTGCTCCTTTGACTAGAAGCACTAAGGGCATCAAAACCGAGATTAGTAGTAGGTGAGTGACCATTGTCATCACCACCTTCATCAAAAGTGCCAATCTCTTCGATTTTATCATAATCATACAAAATATTTAAGGTGGCCCATAAATCATAAGCCGAAGAGCAATGCATGACTTTGTCTAGGATGCCATTTGGTAATGTGCAAAGAATACAATTCATGGCATCTCCATTATACTTAAACATTTTCTTGTCTAATTCACTCCAAGCATGCATGTCAACCTTAGGTTCAATGAATTCTATTCTTAACATGTTAAGGACACCAAAACCCTTAGTCTTTAAATGTACGTACATCCTATATTTCCAAAGACCAAAGTTCGAGGCATCAAACCTAGGAGGTGAAGATACTAAACTCTCTAGTGCCATTTTCCGGATTGAGAGACGATGTAGAGGAGATGGTGAAATCTCAATCTACGATCCGCTTTGATATCAATTGTTGGTGAAATGGCCACACTAGAGGGGGGGGGGTGAATAATGTGTTCACTAATCTTTTTGCCTAAATCCGATTTTAATCGTTTCTTAAATTAATTAGGCAATTCACAATTGTACGACTAAATGCGGAAGCGAGTAATGAAGATAAACAATGTGATACACAAAGAAAATAATACTAACACAATTATTTATAGTGGTTTGGCCCCAATGCCTACTCCACTACCTAAGCACCGTGCTTAGGATTTCACACCCAAATCCACTAAATTATGAGTAGCTTATAATTGAGGACTTTACACCGGAAAGACCCTACACTCACCTCGAAGGCACTTCCACACCCAGAAGTATCCCGTCTTCCTACCGAGTGAGTTTTCCCACCTCAATTCCTAAGACCTACTCCTAACTTAGTTTACACAAGTCGCTTTACACCTTCTACACCAAGGTTACCACTTACACACAAGACCACACACTAGGTCTTTTTACAAACTGAAGTAAATCAAATCAAAACGAAATAAAAACACCTTTATCACAAGAAGAGAGTAAAGAGAACTTATCACAATAAGGACACCTCTTCCTCTTGAGCCTAGCAAGCTTGAATACCCCTTCAATGAAGAACACTTGAGGATGAGGGATCAAGAGCTAGGTTTTATGGATTTGATCATGAAAGGGCTTAGGAGATGCTTAGGATCACTCTTTGAGACTTGGAAGCATCAACATTAGGCAAGGAATGAGTTTGGGACGAGTATTTATTACCCCCCAAACACCAAGGCTCGTCAACGGGCATTTTTCTGCCTGTTGGCGATGCTCGGCCGCTTGCTGGAAGATCGTCGATCGACCGACCAAGCGACCGAAGGCATATCGTCACTTTCTGGCATAGTTCGGTTGACCAGTCTTTCACCACATTCGGTTGACTGACTGGTCGACCGAATTACCTTCTGCCCGATTTCCTCTTTTGTCGGTTGACCAAATCTGGGTAGGGCAATTTTCTTGTGTGTTATTTCTTGCTCACTTCATTTTTGGGTTCCGACTTTCAGCATCCTTCAACTTGGGGAGCTTTCCATGTGTTCTTTAGACTCGTCCAAGACATCTTTGGTGCACACGTTGAACTTCTCGAGATTTCCGCGATGAAGCCAAACGCGTCGATCAATGTCCTTCTTATTTTCTGATTTCTTCGATATTTCTGATCGAGGACATCGAGTACTAATCGATATGGAACCTGAAAATATTACTCAATGAAACATTAGTTCCATGTTTGTTATCATCAAAACCGAGATTAAGACCAACACTTTCCAACTTTCTTGGAGAGGGATGCACTACTGTAATTCTATACCCTTCCATTAGGGTCCATACACACCCATTCAGGAGCTCTCCCGAGCCTTCACCAACAAGTTCTATTCATCGCAGATCTACTCCAAGACTGAGAACACCCTCCACTACATCAAGCATGGGCAACGGGAGTTGCTAAGAGACTACCTGAACAGATTCTGAGCCATAGCCATAGAGATCCCGAACCTCGACCAACCCGTCGAGCTGTTCTCCGTCAAGTACAGGCTGAAGCCCAAGCACTTTGCAAACCAGATTGCTCTAGCTAAGCTGAAGGACATGGCCAAGTTTTGAGAAAAGGCCATGTATCACATAAAGATGAAATTAAGAAGTTCGAGAGGCTAGAAAGGCCAACAGACAGACTGCCAAAGACTCACCGAGGACAAGAAAACCAAGAAGTTGATAGAAGGGGCGAAGATAAAGACCACTATGACCAGGATTACTATAGGAGAAGGAGGTCACATTCCCAACCTAGCCCCAAATTCGATGAGTACACTCCTCTGAACACCAAGAGAGAGACCATCCTTTAGGAGATCTATCACCTACAGATGCTCAGACCTCCTAGCAGCACGGGGAGGTTGAAACAGTCACCCAACGTCGATAAGAGTAAGAAGTGCAAGTTCCATCGCACCAACGGGCACACCACAGAGGAGCGTGTGGTGCTCTGAGATCAAATCGAGCGCCAAACTAGAGAGGGTCGCCTCGACCGCTACATCCATCGCAGATGAAGTCATAGTCAGGACCGATAAAGACTATTGTCGCTAGTGCTGAAGTCCTAGTAGAACTACTTTTGCTTTATCTTGTTATTCATTATGAGCATGTTTGACTTGATAAGAGGTTCCTTGAATGATTGATTCTGCCTAATGGTGTTCAAGTACGAGACTTGATAGTAAAACCCTAAGGCAGATGGAATCCTATTCTAATCAGTCCCTAGTTGGTCATTATCAAGTACGAGATTTGAATTAATTATTCCAAATTTTAAATTTGATTTAAAATTATAATTATGTTTATTACAATTTAGGTAATGTATCTTTAATATTCGATATTAAATGATACATTATAATTGACATCCTGAATTTAGGAAATTCGTCATTGATAAATGTTATTAAGGATATATTTTATTCGGACATTAAAATCATTTTAAATATTCCGGATATGACTTTGAATTGATCAATAGTTGTGATGACTCGTTCAATATGATCGACGTGTTTATAAATACCCGCCTATGGCTTAGACGGGTAAGTGATCATCTCCTGGTAGCTGTTGTTGGCCTAAGGTTTTCAACCTAGGTCTTAATTTTGATTTTGATGATAACAAACATGAAACTAATGTTTTCATGAAGAAATATTTTCAAGTTCCAAGTCGGTTAGCGCACGATGTCCCCGATCAGAAAAATCAGAGAAATCGATAAGGACGCTCGTCGAAGCTCAGATTTTGTCAGGAAGTTCGAGTCTAGGTCTAGAGTGTCTAGATTTATGTATATCATCTATTTGATTCATAATAACTCAAAAACCAATACCCGTACCCCAAAACATGAAAACAAGGAAACTAAAAAAATGACACAAAAATTCTCTAAGCCTAGGGAGCTCCTCGGAGGGCTACATGATTTAGACTTTTTCTTGGCACCAAAAGTCTCGATAATTGTTCCTTTGGCAGAAATAATTTAACATATGGCAGTAATTGTTCCTTTGATTTAACTGAGATGCACATCGACGAAGCCTCGCTCCTCCCTTACCACAGAGATCTTGTTGGTTTTTCGGGAGAATGAGTCGACGTCTGAGGCTACATATGGCTAACAATGACGTTCAGCCCCCCTCCAAAGGTAAAGTCGATGGATGTGCAATACTTAGTTGTCCAATGCCCTAGTCCTTATCGCATGATCCGTTGAACAACATGGGAGCCATCGTGTTGACTCCCCACCTCTCCGTCAAATTCCCCATATTTGAGACAAAAGACTGGTCCATGTAGACCAGAAGGAAGCACATGTATGCTACAACGAGTGCCTAAAACTCAAGTTGGCCAAGCCGGAAGAAATATTGGATACCTCGTTCGTGTCGGTAGTTTCAGAAGAAATATTGGATATCCAAGAGCGGCCCCATCCCGCCAATGGCCTCGAGCCCGTACAAGACGGAGCCTCCCTAAATAGGTAACTTACATGGGAGCTCACCTCCCCACCGAGCTCAAAGCTCAACTTGGTGTCTACTCAGTAATAATGCCGACCTCTTTGTATTGACACCAGCCGACATGCCGGGGATAGACCCTTGATGTAGTCATCAGCCACAGACTAGCCATCAATGCCCGGGTCAAACCCATGGCCAAGAAGAAAAGAAAGCTCAGAGTCGAGCACTAGCAAGCATCCCTCGAAGAGACCAAAAAGCTACTAAAAGCAGGATTTATCAAAGAAATCAAGTTCACCACATGGCTTGCAAATGTCATGATGGTTAAGTAAGACTTAGGGAAATGACGGATGTGCGTTGATTTCACCAACCTCAACAAAGCATGTTCGAAAGACTCATACCCGATGCTAAGCATAGACAAGCTTGTCGACAGCTCCTCGGGATACCAGTACATGAGTTTTATGGAAACCTATTCATGCTACAACCAAATCTGAATGCATTCAAAATATTAGAAAAACACAACCTTATCACCGAGCATGCCAACTTCTGTTACAAGGTAATGCCCTTTGGGCTCAAAAGTACAGGAGCCACATACCATCGCTTAATGAACACGGTCTTCAAGCAACATATTTGCCGGAATATGGAGGTGTATGTAGATGAAATGGTCACCAAAACACCGGCCACCGGAGACCACTGTAGGGATCTCATCGTGATCTTCAGCCAACTCAGACACAACAATATGAGACTAAACACATAGAAGTGTGCCTTCAGAGTCAACGGCGGCAAGTTCCTTGGTTTCATACTTATGAATCGAGGAATCGAGGCCAATCCTGAAAAATATCGAGCAATCCAAGAGATTTGTAGCCCGCACACTCTACTGGAATAACAAGCATCAGAACGGCTCCAATCGTTGCTGAGCCATTGCTGAAAGCCATCAGCAATAAAGTGCAACGGCCGGGGCCATTGCAACATAGCCGTGGCAAAAAATTGCGTTGCTGATAACTTAGCCACGGATCAGCAGCAACCAGAGCAGCCGTTGCTAATATCATTATCACTAACGGTTCTGCTATGGGTCAGTGTCGTTGTTGCTATGCTTATCAAAAATGGCTCTGTAACGATGCACAACTGTTGCTGATATTAGTATCAGCAACGGTTCTTCCACAGCTGCAGGGCCATTGTAGATATATATACATCATCAACAGCCAGGTTGCCGTGGCAAGGCCGTTAGTGAAAGCCCGTTGCCAAGTCATTGTTGTACGTCATCAGCAATGGCTTTGAGGTTGCGGCCCAGAAAATACGATACACTTTCAGTAATGGCTTTGCCACAGACAGCCGTGGGAAAGCGTTGGTGGTGATGTTAATCTGTAACTGAAAAATTTTAAAATTTCTAATTTCCATTAATACATTGATACATTTAACTTGATACATAACTCACTCATCCATTCACATACACATCATAGATACACCTAGATATACATCAAAACAATTATACTTGTATTTATAATTATCTACAATCATATAAAAACTATTCAAATTCAAAACTATCGTATCAATATCCAAACAAAACAAGTCAATCAAGTAGTATCCAAATAACAAAGTCAATATCCAAACAAAATAATAAACCTCATGACGACGGTGGAGGAAGGTCTGGATCATAATATGGCGGGGTCTAGAGTGCTTGGGTGTACACCGGCGTAAACTGGCTCGAGGATGATGGATCTGATGATGCTGAAGCGATGCCTACTCCGGTATGAGCTGAGATGTTGCGTAGCGTAGCATGCCTCTCCACCATCATCTGACTCTGACACTCCATCATCTCACTCTAACGCGCGACCGTCTCCTCCAGTGTCCTTATCCTGCTGCTCTGATAATAATTAGTCCCGGAGGTAGACGGCCGCTCACTAGCGACCGGAGGGGTCGGTGCCCCAAGTGGCCCGAGCACGGCTCGTGCATGACCACTGTCTACAAAGCCATATACGCGGCTGTGGTCCAGCCACCAGCAGCCTCGACCCACGCTCCTACGTCAAAGTCCTCGGGGGTGCCCCTACGCTACGTCACAGTCTGAGTGTAGGTCTCCTATTCGAGTTTGATTTTTTGTTTCATATCTTTCCAAAAACTTAAATTATAAATAAATAATGAATAATTTAAACAAATATACTTACCATAATGATTGTAGCGCAGGTGTCGATGTACACCCCCGCCCCATATCCTCGACGGTGAGTCCGCTCAAACACCTCCATCGGGGAGCTTTGCTGGAAAGTGCCGTCATCCATCACCATCATCTACATTTACAAAACAAATACATTATTTATTACACAGAGTAACAAATAAAATATATAATTGAATTTAAGGTATAATACTTACCATACGATGAACGTGCACTACAAATGATATTGAGCCGCCAGTGTGACGCGCTCCTCCCCCGGACATGCGGTTTCTAGCCGCAGTCCTAGAAACCTCCTGACATCGATCCGTCGACCATAATGCTATGAGCTGGTCCCATATATCTGGAGTAATCCAATCGGGGCCGTATCCCAGAGTCTCCCCGATGTTTGTGGTCCTAGCTCGGGCCATCGCCTGGGACCGAGCCTGCCCCAGCTGGCCATTGTACCTCTGCCGTGAAATAGCCTCCCAGGTAGTGTAAATGAAGGACCTCTGGTCCTTAGCGCATGTATAGTGAGACTGCAAAACAATAATATAAGTACCAATATTAATCATCATGTATTAAAAAAAAAATTAATATGTGCCTCAAACTCGCGCCAAAGCATGTGGACGTGCTCACGGGGCACGTGAGACCACGCGGGCCATGCCCCATACATGTATCATCAGATCGTAGAAGATATGGTCCTCAGCATATCCTCCTGCTCGAACCTGCACAACAAAAATAAAGTTTAATATTATATTATGATATAATGAATTTGTAATAATTCATAATTCATGATACATTACCGCTCCCCAATCGCACTAATGAGTCTACGTGTCTCCGTGGCTGGCGGAGGCTACCACCTGTTCGGCCCGCGTGGCCGCCTGCGTCTCAATGAACTAGCCTCGGCGGCATGAGGATCAGCGGCATGAGGCTTAGGAGTATCATACAATACAAACAAGAGAGTCGGTCGTGAGTGCTCGAACCAGACAACATGCCGTAGGCGGGAAAATAATTGATTCTCCACAAGACCACGGCCTTTAAATTGATGTTTTGCTTCCGATGACAATCATAAGTGACAGCTCCCTTAGTCCATAATGTTTTCAATTCATCTATTAGGGGTCTGAGAAATACGTCAATTTATTTTCGTGGACACTTAGGACCCAGAATAATCATCGAAGGATAAATAAATTCATCTTTCATACACATTGACGGCGATAAATTATAAATTATTAGCAACACTGGCCCAACTGAATAAGGAGTTGCAGATTGACCAAATGGATTAAAACCATCCATGCACAATCCCGATCTGATATCTCTAGTATACCTAGCAAATGAATGATAACATGTATCCAAATGTTTCCATGCTTCACTATCGGATGGATGAGTCATTACTGTATCATCATGCCTTCTTGCATGCCAACTCATGTAGGGGGCCGTCTTTTCCGACATGAATAATCTTTGAAGCCTCTGTGTTAGTGGAAAATACCGAAGCACCTTAAACGTGATATTTTTCTGTCGGACCGATTTCTTCTCCTTGTAACGAGGATGTTGATATACAGGACATTTATCCAACTGCACATTTTCTTTATAATATAAAATGCAGTTATTTTGGCACGCGTGTATTTTTTCGTACCCAAGCCCTAATTTTCTCATCAACTTTTTAGTCTTATAAAAAGTTGGCTCAAACTCATTATCAGTAGGCAGCATTCCATTAATTAATCCTGCAATCCGTGAAACGCAACCCGCTAATATTATGATCGGCCTTGATGTTCAGGAGTTGCATCATTGCCGAAAATCTAGTGTATTTAGGACAATTCTCATACAAAGGTTCATCGGCAGCTTTCAACATCTTGTAAAATTCTGGGCTTCTTTATTCAGGAATTCAATCTCTACCGCAGGTTTTACTTCTGTGGTATCAACACCTGCAGTATCTGGTGGCACTAACGTCTCAGTAACTGGCCGATCAATATTATTATTCAGGTGGAATTGACCCCCTAGAATATCAAGTATCATAGTTTTATAGGGATTAGATGGACTGGATAAAGAAACACCAGCAGAGGAAGATTCACCATGTGTTTGAACGACAGGACTGTTCGATGTCCCGACTTCACGTGACTCCCCATGACAAGTCCATAGAAAATATCTTGGTGCAAATCCTTTACTATACAGATGCAGAGTGATAGTTTCCCCATCCAAAAATCGTGCATTCAAGCAAATGCGGCACGAACATCGATTTTTATCACCGACGCTAACAAATTTTTGATTCGAATTGGCGAAATTTAGGAAGTAAATTATGTCTAATCGAAACTCATTCGTTAAAGCTCCACGATCAAGACGTCGGTACATCCAACTTCGATCGCCAGACATGATTCTATCAATTAATGACAATTTCTTCAGTTAATGCCTTTAGGTGAGATGGTCCTATTCCATTCGGGATTTGTAATATCCTAGATATTTAATTTTATTCTTTCCTCTTATGTCTGTGTTTGCCAGCCTAGCGGACTAGTTCGAGGTCGAGCCGAGTCGACTCATGGTCCGGTGCGAGCTTGCGAGCTCGGGTAAGTTGGATATGAAATTTATGAATTTAGGCTTGAGTAGTTAAAATTATTTAATTTGATGTTGTGTGTACATAATTGTTTAATTATGTTTATGTGGGTGTGTGCTTAATTAATTGCTTATGATTAGAATAAGTTTAATTAAGTCTAATCGGGTTAGCGGGTTTGGATTTGGCTTTAGGCGGATGCGGGTCTGATAAAGAGTTAGAAGGTTAGGGTTGAGGAGGGAGTATAAAACCCCCTCCCCTTGGCTTGTGCCTCCCTATTTGGAGCCACACAAGATTTTTGAGACGTGGAGCCAAGCCGCCTAAGCCAGCCGCCCATTCCTTTTTTCTGGTTGGAGCCGCCAAGCCAGCCGCCCTCTCCTTCTCCTTCCTCACCTCTGGAGCCGAGCTGAGAGGAGCCAGCCGAAGCCAGCCCCTCTCCCTTCCTCTCTCCCTTTCTCCTCAAGCCGCCGCCTTGAGGTGAGCCGCCGCCCCCCCTCTCTTCCTCTTCTTGAGTTGAGCCAACACCTTTTGAAGTCGGATTCGAGGGCCATTGTCCGGGATCGCTTCTAATATTTTTCCAAATTAAGGTGAGTAGTTTACCCTCTCTCTTCGGGTTTTTATTCGAATTCTTGAAGTCGTTCTTGGCGGCTTGGTGTTTATGTTTCGTTCTTGAATTGTTCTTCGAGTTCTTTTCGTGTTTTCTTGGAATTTATGCTTGAGGATACCCTAATCTCTCTCCTATGGGGCTCGGCAATCCTAGGGTAAACCTAGGGATGCTAAGCCAAGGGGGAAACCGGGGTCGCCCTCAAGGTGTTCGATGAAAAGCCCGAATGAGCCTTCTTGTTTCCTTGACATGAAAATCTTGATCTTTTCACCTAATTTGAGTTCTTGATATGTGGATTGCATGCTTAGGATTAAATCTGTGATTTTTGGGTAGAAATCATGATTAGGATCAAGATCTTGTAATTTATGCCATGGGAATTCTTGAGAAGGGAGATTTTTAATCTTGATATTGTTTCTTGATTAAAGCATGGTAGATTCTTCTTAATCTTGATCAAAAAGCATGAATTCTGTGAAATAAATCTTGAGATTAGTATTCTGTCCTAATGATAATTTAGGAGTTAATTTCTGATAATTTTCGGATTTAATTTCATAGTATGCTGAAAATTGTATGTTGCTGGAATTGTATGTTGAGATGATGAATCTGTGCTGATTTTAGATTGTTTGCTATGGTGTATGTATTTCTGTGAATATAGTTGTGTAACTTATCGTTTCGATCAGAAAACATAGTTTGGAAACATAGGACACACTTTGGAGACTAGATTCAGGTTAGACACATCAGTTCTCGGCAGAACAGTAAGCTAAAACAAAACCCTAATCTTGGTGATCTAAATTTTAATTGCATAATTAAAATTGGGTTAAGGGTGAGGATAATCTATTATGAACCAACTTATAAAGTATGCTTGAAATAAAACCACACGGGTTCACGACATTACGAGTCTAGGAGATAGGGGTCGGGTTTGGAGTGTTGAGACGCTTCCTAATGAGGACACCCCTAAGACACGGTAGAAAGGATTTGACTTAGGTTATTATGTGCCATATCTTTATGAATGGCGGAGAATCTTGTAGAGCAGCTGGATTGCGGGCTAGGCCCGGGAGGTTGGATGATTAATTCCCAACCTGCAAAATAAGTTCGGAGGGTCTTTCTTGATTGTTCTAGTTTGGCCTCATGGGATAAGTTCGAAGGCCCTTCGCGATTATCCCTAAGGTTGTTTTTAAGGAATAAGTTTGGAGGGCCTACCCGATTACTCCTGTGATATCTTAAAGCGGGGGCAAGCTCGGATGGGCGAATCCCGATTATCCCTATGTGTCTCGTGGAGCAAGTTCGGAGAGCCTTCCCGATTGCTCACGAGTTTCTTTTACTAGGATAAGCTCGGAGGGCCTTCTCGATTATCCTAGTTTGTGTTGATGCCTTAGGGCATGGTAGGCTTAGACCTGTTATTCTTCACCGCACGGGTGTTGGCTGCCTTCGGGCAAGTGGTGGCCGAATGGCCTATTAGCATATCACTCCCTTGTGACCTTTTTTCAGGAGATTTACCTTATGCATCTTATCTGTGATGTTTGTTTTTGTGAGGATTGGTAGAATCTCTCACTGAGTTCATTGAACTCACCCGTTGTCGTTTGATTTTTGTTCTGTAGAGCTTGGCCGGTGAGGTGGGTCGGATGCACTTGGCGCCGCTGGAGGGCAGAGGAGCCGCATGATCTCATAGCAATCCTAGTTAGGGTCGTAGTCGAGTCTTTTGGTATTAGTCATGCATTGTATTAGTTTGATTTGGAGTTGTAGCCCTGAGGGCATTTATGTCATTTATGTCACTTATGTCATTTATTTCAGACTTTATTGTATTTGAACTTTTGATTGGTTGAACTTAAAATGTTATTTCCGCACTTTTTGTTTCATTTAAGCTATTGAAATAAACACTGTTTGGTTCACTTTTTGTATCTGTTTTTTCCTTTTCGCTATATTTATTTGTTGAGTTGGCCTGTGCTTGGTTTAGGCTGCGGGGTATAGGCACATATACCATGGCCGGTCACGTAACCCTGACTTGGGGCGTGACAGGATTCATATTATTCTTATTGCACTAAGTATTTCTTTTAACCGCTAACTTCATTCTAAATTTTGGTTGCATCTTCCTACAGTTCTCCGAATATGCAAATCATCTGGGCCCATATCGGAGAACAATAGAGACACAATTAACAAAATTTAAGAATTTATGAGTTAACAGTTAAAAAAAAAACTAAGTGCAATACAAATAACTATGTTCCCAAATTATCCAATCAGGGATAATTCAAGGGTTGTACGTCGTATAAAAGACCATTACTTCTTTTACACGAACATACAACCCCCGAACGGATCTAAGGTTTGGCTAAATCATATCTGACTCGTCGATGCGTACGTGAAACGTATCAACTCGTCGGATGGATGATTATTTTCTAAATGTTTTGATGCCGGTTCGAGTCCACATTGGACGATTCCGGCATGAGTCCAGAGTGGACGATTCCGACTTGAGTCCAAAGTGGACGATTCCGACGCAAGTCCAAAGTGGATGATTCCGGCGGTAGTCCGAATTGGATGATTCTAATTAATCTAAATCTAAAGATTAATAATAAAATCTAAATTAATATAATCTAAATTAATCTAATCTGATCTAAACATCTAAATTAACATAAACATTTAATTAATCTAAACATCTAAATTTACCATAAAAATATTTAATTAATCTAGAATTAGGATTTAATAAAAGAAAAAAAATTAGGGTTTAAAATAACCCTAAATATTAACTCATTTTTCCGGTGCCGGAGTCCATATGTCGACGACGATGACTGGCCAACGACGACTGGCCGAAACCCTAAACCTAGGGTTTCCTCTGGTTCTATAATAAATAGGGGGCGCTGAAGTTACCTAGAGTGGGCGACGACGGCGGGTGGCGGCGGGCGACGATGGTGGGCGGGCGGAGATCTGCGACGGCAGCAGCAAGGAAGGAGGAAGGGGCGAGCACGATTGGGGTCGAGTTAAATAAACTTATCAGCAACGGCTCACTCATCCATTCGAAAGCCGTTGCTGATAAGTAATATCATCAATAACGACTCACTCATCCGGTAGTATGTCGTTGCTGATAAGTATTTTATTTTCGCGCCGCAACCGCGCGGTTAGCTAAAATGTGACGGATGCAGTAGCCATAACTAAGCCGTAGCTAATGTGATAATATATCTGCAACGGCTCGAGCAGCCATAACAAAGCCATTGTAGATATATCACATCTACAATGTGTTGGCTTTAGGTTTTCAACCTTAGCCTTAATCTCAATTTTGATGGTTTTGATGATAACAAACATGGGACTAATGATTTCATTTTGAATATATTTCAGGTTCCATATCAATTAGTGTTCGATGTCCTCGATCAAAAATATCGGAAGAAATCGGAAATCAGAAGGACATTGATCGTCGCGCTCGAGTTCATCGCGGAAATTTCTCGAAGATCGACGAGTGCACCAAAGTCGCATTGGACGGGCTCAAAGATCACATGAAAGCTCTCCAAGATGATACTCGTTGAAAGCCAGAACCCGGAGACAAAGCGCGGAAGAAAATAGGCTAAAAAATAAGTTTCAACCTAAATTCAGTCGACCGGGCGGTCGACCGAATAGGGTAAGCTATCAGGCAGTAGCCTTATCGGTCGATTGTTCGATCGACCGAACAGTACCTAAAATAGGCAGTGGCTACTTCGGTCGACCGATCAGTCGACCGATAGAGGCTTGAAATAGGCAGTATGGTTGGCGGTCGACTGACCTACATATAAGCCAAAGACGCAAGATCGCATCGGTCGACCAACGGGTCGACAGGATGGCGGATCACGAAATTTGCGTCTGGGCGGTCGACCCGTCGGTTGATCGACCACAGGGAAAAAGGAAGCGATCGAATGACCGGTCGACCGACCATTCGACCGGCGGCCTACAACGGATAGAAATCTATCCGTTGAGCTGTCGTTTCTTCACGAGGGTATAAATACACCCTCATATACTTCATTTAACTTTCTTCCTTGATTATTACAGAATTTATTGAGCCATTAAAAGGAAGATTTGAGCCTTCCAACGATTGATCAAGCGCGCTCTGCTATTTCTGTGAACACCTTCTCAAGTGCGAGTTGAGGCACCATCTGCTGCCTCAACTCGGGAATTGAATCGAGCTCTACGACTCGACGAGTTGGAGGTTCCAAGGCTGTGAAAGGAGCTTGCAATAATTGGTTTTCTCTTAAAGCTCTTTCAATTGTAATTTTTACTATTTGTTTGAATCTGTGTTTTTATTTGTGCATGTGAAGACCAGGTGTTTGGTCTTGAGTGTTCAAGTGGTTACCTGGTGTTAGGTGTAAAGCCACTTTTGTAAACTTAGTGTTTACTAGGATTAGCATAGTTGTCCCTTAGGGTTGAGGTGGAAGAGGACTCTCGATAAGAAGGCGGTGACTTCCGAGTGTGGAAGTGCCTTAGGTCAACAGTGCGTCTTTTCGATGAAAAGTCCTCTGTGTAAGGGAAACGTAAATTAATCTAGTAAAACTAGTTTGGAAATCCTAAGCGGGGTGCTTAGGTAGTGGAGTAGGCATTGGGGCCGAATCACTATAAATACTTGTGTTTGCATTGTTTCATTTTGCTGTGCTTAATTGCTTTATCATTTATAAGCTTCCGCATCTAATCGTCAAATTGCATATTGCCTAAATAATCTTAGTAAACGATTAAAATCGGATTTATGCTAATTGAATTAGTAAACACACTATTCACCCCCCTTCTAGTGTCGCCATTTTGCCCACACAACAGCCCGAGCGACCGTAAGAACGCCGTCAGAAGTTGCGATGGCTTGAGCGGCCGTTGCTGAATAACATATTTCTAGTAGTGACAACATCAAATTGAGGTGAATCAACTCACAGGAAGAATAGCCGCCTTGTGTAGATTCTTCTCCAGGTCGGTTGATAGGAGCGCACATTTCTTCAAAATCTGGTGAAAGAAACAAAACTTCAAGTGGGACGAGAAGTGTGAACGAACCTTTGAGGAGCTCAAACACTTCCTTGCCGACCTGCCAGTCCTGGATTCTACTAAAAATTTAGTAATTTGCATGAGTTTTTTTTACTACGGTGACGGTAGCGATTGTGGATGTGACGGTTTTGTGACTGCTAGCAATAGAGGTTGCAAAGTATAAACTTTTGCGACAACATTGCGATTGGTACAGTGGTTGTCGCAAAATTGAAAACCCCAACGTCGGCATGACTACGGAATTGCGACCATTGTCGTTTGCTTACTGGTTCATACCAATCGATCTCGCCCAACCCTACCACCCCGACCGAATGTCTCTTTCTCTCTCTCCTCCTTTTCCCAATAGTTTTCAGCTATTTTGATCTCGTCACTTGGTTTCCGCGAGTCCGCATGACTTTATTTGTTTAATCTGGTTGTGTCGTTGGATGTTTCTTAAGGCTTTTTTTAACATATCGATGCCATCCATGTAGTGTTTGGATTATTGTACACGTTGCTTTCTTTAACGACATCCACTGAATTCGAATAGGATTTGGATGTTTCACACTTTATGGGCCCGTTTGGTTCGCAAACTGCTCATCACAAGACACCAGACAGGGACAAGGACAGGACATCAGATGTCCTGGAACAATAACTATACCGTGTTTGTTTCGTGAAGAACAGGACACGATATTCCGTTCTGTCCTGCGTTTGTTTCGCTATAACAAAGTATTATATATGACAAATGACTAAAATACCCTTGTAAATTAGTCTTAAAATTAATTAATATGTAAAAAAATATTAATATATAGTATCAAATACTTTAATACAATAAGAAGTTTTAGTTTAACTAATAAGTGTTCAACTAATTTTCAATTAACCTAAAAGTATAACAATAGGATAATACCGAAAAATATAAAAATCATACCAAACGATTTCCAATCTAAAATCTGACACCACCATCGCGTTCAGAACGCGAAAATTTACAATTTTGGTATTCACCTCGACTCGATCCGACGATTCTACGATCAAAGGAAGGGGAAATTTTGACAATTGCAGCCCTTGTCCTCCGTCCGATTTCGGTGTACCGAGAAATTTCTCGGTACACCAAAATGGGTGGAAATCCTGTCCCAGACAAGGAGAAGTCCTTGTCCTGAAGCTTCTTTTGCAAACCAAACGGGGGACATGGGCGGATGTCCAGTCCAGTCCCCCGTTTTTTAGCAAACCAAACGGGCCCTATTTGACCTATTTTTGTTCGATCTAGTATGTATATTGGTTGTTTCCTATCCTTTCCATTAATGCCGATGAGATCCCAGAATTGGTCCAATGCTTTACTTGTTTGTTTCTTCAACGCAATTAAGTCACTGAGTTTGAAACATTTCTAGTGATTTTTGTATTCCTTTTGTGTATTGCTATTTCTCTTTAGCATTGCTGTCAGTAGATGCTATTAATGAATTTCATTGGGTATTTAATATTAAATTGTTACTCCCATTTAGTTTTCTGCCATCTTATATACCGCAAATCTGTGAATTACATACAAATTTTGCTGATTAGGTCTTTGTTCTTACTTGTAGTGGCAATTGATTCTATGTTAGCTGCCTTAGGTTCATAGTTTTTTATTGAGTTCATTGTTTCTTTCTTTATGATCTAGTTTTTGCGGTATATAAATTTTACTGTTTCCTCCAACAGTTTTTTGCAGTGCTTATCTAAGGATGAGTTTTATATTGGCTTACGGCCAAAAGAAGGGATAAGAAGCATGGATAGGATATGAAGATTCATATCATGTGGATTTGAGCCCTAAACCCACTCCCTCTCTAGGATTTCTAAATCGGGCCAGCGGTGAATTTGGGCCAAAATAAATCCACCCAATATCCAGCCCGATTCTTATCCATTGTTGCAGCAAACAATGGATTGAAATCCAATCCACCTCTTTAATCCATCAAAGCAAACGAGGCCTGATAGTTTTTCTCACATTTGATTATACAGTCTTTCTCTTTATATTGATCTTAAATTTTTCAGGTATAGAGCAGCAATATGTACACCAGTTCTTAGTACATTATATGAAGATTCTTCAACAACAGTATCAATATTTTCCATATTGTTTCTGTCCAATATTATTGTGTTATACATCTTTATATGGAAAAAGGTTTTGATTACAAAAGCGATATTATTTTTTTCTTTTCTTATTTTTCATGTTTCGGCACATCCATAGTTCTAAGTAAAAATAACCTCATATTATAGTAGTGTTGTATATTATAATATTATAATATGAAATAATATTATAGCATATTATAGTAGTTTTGTATATTTTAGTATTTTAAATATTTTTTGAAAAAATTACTATCTGCTACGGTATTGCAATGGTTTTGCGACAACATGGCTATGGCAAAACGACAGTTTTGCGACGACATTGCTACGGTTTCTGACGAAATTAATTGCTACGACATTGTGATGGTTTTACAACGGCATTGCTACGACATTCGATGGTCACTGCGCACACGATTCTGCAACGACAGAATTGGTTTTTTTGCGACGAAGCCTTCTGCTATGATTTTCAACCGATGTAGCTGTAGAAGATGACCATTTTTCTAGTAGTATAAGCCTCAACGGGGAGAGACACTCTTCCTATACCTCACGGTCACGAAAAATGCCCTCAGCTCGGTGTTGGTTCGGTAATAGGTAAAGGATCAAAAGTCGATCTACTTCATTAGAAAGGTCCTCCAAGGATTCGAAACCAGATACTAGAGTCTAGAGAAGCTCGCCTTCGCCTTAGTTATCTCGGCCAGAAGACTAAGATCGTACTTTCGGAGTCACCATATACAAGTATGCACAGAACAGCTGACCAGCCGATCATCCTGAGCTTGCCGGACGGATGATATCTTGGTCATCAGAGCTCTTGGAATTTAGCATCGAATATCAGGTCATAGGTCCCATCAAGGCCCAGATGCTAGCATACTTCATCCCATAATTCATAGACCAGGAAGGCATCCCCAACTAGGTCGAAACTTGGACAATGTTTGTGTGGGCTTACGGGTTTCTCTTAAGCCTCGATCTTTAGTTTGATGATAACAAACAAGTATTTAATCTATGGGTGAAGATTTGAGTTCAGGATGAGATTACGATAAGCATGCGAAGTTCGTTCAAATGAAACGAAACAAAAGACTGTTGAAGAAACGAAAGAAGAAAACGTCAAAGAAAGGCTCGGGTTTAGACCAAGTAGAAATCATGTAATATACCCTTAGGATGATATTATCCCAAGCCAATTTGTAAAGTTATCCAAGTTGAAACTTAGTAACTAAACCAATAAAAAAGGCATGTAAAAATTTAAAGTAAAAATTAGCCTCAGCCTGAGTTCGATCGACCGAACAAGGCAGACTTTTGGCAGTAGCCTATTCGGTCGATCAGTCGGTCGATTGAATGATGCCAAAAAATGGAAGTAGCCATTCGATCGACCTATCGATCGACCGAAGTTCGTGAAGCATTGGTTAAAGGCTATGTCAATCGACTGACTGGTTGAACGACCGAAGCCAAAAATAGGCAGAAGGCGCATCGATCGATCGATCGGTCGACCGGATTGAAGATTACAGATTCATGCCTGGCTTCCCTGCATTGGTCAACCATATTTAGGATAGATGAAGCTATGACTCCTTCGGTCGACCCATTGGTCGATCGAACAACGCTAAAAACACACCGAAAGGGTAGCGGTCGATCGATCGATCGACCGACGATCGACCAAACGGTTGTAACAGCTATTTTTCTACTTGTTGAGTCGTCGTTCAGCTGAGGGGTTATAAATACCCCTCACCTACCTTCTTAAAAACATCTTAGCGAATTTATTGAGCATTCAAGAAGAGATTAAAAGCTTTCAAAGTGATCGATTTGCTGCGCACTAACCTTCAGTCAAAATCCTCTTCAAGCAAGCGCCTGCTTCCCTCAACTCTGCTGCAACTTGAGTGTATCTTCTGGCAAGTTGAAGGCGTGAAGGTTTGGGAAAAGGGTTGTGGTTCTTCGCTCTATTCTTAAAGATCTTTTGCATTGTATTTGAAGTTTTATTTCAGATTCGATTTCAATTTGTAATAGTTGCTAGGTGTGCTAGAGAAACACTTAGGGGAAACTTTATAGAGTTGTGTTTTGCCTAGGTGAATAGGATTGAGGGATTCTCAAAGAGGTGAGAAGAGTGTTCTCAGTTGTATTCAAAGGGAAACACAAGGTCTATAAAGTAGTAATTAGAAATCCTAGGAGAGGAGCCAAGGTAGTGGAGTATAGGCAGTTGTCCAAACCACTATAAATTATCTTGTCTACAATGCTTTCGATATTTGCTCATTATTGTTCTTGATATTTGATCACATCTATTGTTAAGATACATTTGCATTTGATTAAAGCTAAATTGAGTAAAAAGAAAAATTGAGTAAATCTAAAAGGGGACAGACACTATTTAACCCCCCCTTCTAGTGTCGAATTTCCTACAACAATTGGTATCAGAGCTTGATCGTAGGATAAGATTTAACCATCTTCCCTACAAATTAAGATGTCTAGTGAAATCCAACTAGCTCAAGGGTCCTCTACTCATACTCCACGACTATTCGATGGAAACAACTATGCCTACAGGAAGATTCGTATGAATGGCTTCCTACAATCTCTAGGCATGGATGTATGGAGGATGATTCTAGTAGAGTATAAGCAACCCAATAAGAACATGGATGATTGGGACCAAGAGGAAATTAAACTCTTCAATGCTAATGCAAAGACTGTCAATGCATTATATTGCGGCCTATCAATAAATGAGTTTAATAGAATCTCTACTTGTAAGTCTGTATATGAACTTTGGAAAGTTCTAGAGACCACACATGAAGAGACTTCACAAGTTAATGAATCTAAAATAAACTTACTCATGCATGACTATGAAATGTTTAAAATGTTATCGCATGAATCCATTGATGCCATGTATGCACTGTTTATTAAACATCATGAAAATGATATGTTATTAGTTCAAATTTATGTTGATGACATAATTTTTGGTGCTACTAAGGAAATTCTTTGTAAGTGGTTTGCTAAGTGTATGCAAGATGAGTTTGAGATGAGCATGATGGGAGAGCTCTCCTTCATGCTTGGTCTCCAAATCAAGCAAAACAACAAAGGAATCTTCATCAATCAAGACAAGTACACAAAGGAGCTCATCAAAAGATTTGGGATGAATGAAGCCAAGATAGCTTCTACACCAATGAGCACATCCATCAAGCTTGACAAAGATGAAGAGGGTGTCAAAGTTTACAAAAAATGATATTGATGCCTGATTGGTAGCCTTCTTTACTTAACCGCAAGTAGACCCGATATCATGTTTAGCGTCTGTGTATGTGCTAGGTTTCAATCTTGCCTTAGAATGTCTCATTTATGTGCAGCCAAACACATATTGAGATATTTAAAGGGTACGGTTGACTTAGGGCTATGGTATCCATGTCATACATTATTTGATTTAGTTGGTTTTTCGGATGCGGATTTTTCCGGGTGTAAAGTAGATAGAAAAAACACTAGTGGGTGTTGTCAATTCTCAGGAGCGAGTCTTGTTTCTTGGTTCTCAAAGAAACAAAACTCAGTTGCACTTTCAACTACCGTAACGGAATACATCGCTGCGGCTAGTTGTTGTGCACAAGTCCTTTGGATGAAACAAACCCTTTTAGACTATGGACTTGAGTATTCTCACATACATATTCATTGTGATAATACTAGTGCAATAAATTTAACAAAGAATTCTATTTTACACTCTAGAACCAAGCATATTGACGTAAGGCACCATTTTCTTAGAGATAATGTGACTAAGGGAAATATATCGGTAGAATTTGTATCCATCGACAAACAACTTGCCGATATATTTACAAAACCCTTGGTTGAAGAAAGCTTTACAAATTTTAGAATGCAATTAGGAATTTATTCTTTTCCTAGTAGTTAAATGTTCTTCTTCAAAACTTGCATTCTATAAAAGTATCATCACACTTATGTAATGCTCTGTAGTGGGGCTTTGCGACTTATTGATGTTTGCCTTCTATAGGCTTAAATTAATAGGAAGGACTATAGTGGTAGATGATACTTGGTTTTGTGGCTTTCTTGCTTTTTATGATGAAACTCATTAATTGTACCTTAATTCTTATCCTTTTTGATTGATGTCAAAAGGGGGAGAAAAAGTAAGGTCACACTTGGTTTTCACGATGCATATAGTTAGGGGGAGTTACAAAAATGATATGCACATTGATAGGGGGAGCATAGGGTGAGTTATAAACATTTCTATGCATATGTTGAGTTTTATATCTTGTATACCTTCACTCAAACTCACAAAAATATGCATTTATTTCTTAAAAATTTCATGTTATGTTTGTCATCATCAAAATGGGAGAGATTGTTGGCTTAAGGGTTTCTCTTAAGCCTCGATCTTTATTTTGATGATAACAAACAAGTATTTAATCTATGGGTGAAGTTTTGAGTTCAGGTTGAGGTTGCGATAAGCATGCAAAGTTTGTTCAAACGAAACGAAAGAAAAGATCGTTGAAGAAACGTCAAAGAAAGGCTCGGGTTTAGATCAAGTAGAAATCATGTAATATACCCTTAGGATGATCTTATCCAAAGCCAATTTGTAAAGTTATCCAAGATGAAACTTGGTAACTAAACCCATAAAAAAAGCATGTAAAAATTCAAAGTAAAAATCCGCCTCAGCCTGAGTTCGGTCAATCGATCGGTCGACCGAACAAGGCAAAATTTTTGCAGTAGCCTTTTCGGTCGACCAAATGATGCGAAAAATGGTAGTAGCCATTCGGTTGACCTGTTGGTCAACCGAAGTTGGTAAAACGTTGGCGAAAGGCTATGTCGGTCGATCGACCGAAGCCAGAAATAGGCAGATGGCGCATCGATCGGCCGATTGGTCGATCGAATTGAAGATTATAGATCGCGCGCCTGACTTCCCTCCATCGATCAACCGAATTCAGGATAGATGAAGCTGTGACTCCTTCGGTTGACCCATCGGTCGACCGAACAGCGCTAAAAACACATAGACAGGGTAACGATTGATCGGATGGTCGATCGACGATCGAACGAACGACTATTTTTCTACCCGTTGAGTCGCCGTTCAGCTGAGGGGTTATAAATACCCCTCACCTACCTTCTTAAAAACTTCTTAGCAAATTTATTGAGCATTCAAGAAGAGATTAAAAGCCTTCAAAGTGATTGATTTTCTGTGCCCTAACCTTCAGTCAAAATCCTCTTCAAGCGAGCGCTTGCTTCCTCAACTCTGCTGCAACTCGAGTGTATCTTCTGGAAAGAAGAAGGCGTGAAGGCTTGGGAAAAGAGCTGTGGTTCTTCTCTCTATTCTTAAAGCTCTTTTGCTATGTATTTGAAGTTTTATTTCAGATTCGATTTCAATTTGTAATAGCTGCTAGGTGTGCTAGAGAAACACTTAGGGGAAACTTTGTAGAGTTGTGTTTTGCCTAGGTGAATAGGTTTGAGGGGTTCTCAAAGAGGTGAGAAGAGTGTCGTCAATTGTATTAAAAGGGAAACAGAAGGTCTATAAAGTAGTGATTAGAAATGCTTGGTGAGGAGCCAAGGTAGTGGAGTAGGTAGTTGGCCGAACCACTATAATTTATCTTTTCTGCATTGCTTTCGATATTTGCTCATTATTGTTCTTGATATTTGATCACATCTATTGTTAAGATACATTTGCATTTGATTAAAGCTAAATTGAGTAAAAAGAAAAATTGAGTAAATCTAGAAGGGGACAGATACTATTCAACCCCCCTTCTAGTGTCGGATTTCCTACAACAGTTTGTAGGTGGCGCCTCCAACGAAAAAGGAAGCGGAGCCAGGAGCATTCTAGAGAATGGCCAAGGAATCATCCTATAGCAGTCCCTCCAATTCTAATTCAAAGCCAGCAACAACTAGGCGAAATACGAATCCTTGATTGTCGAGCTGAAGCTCACTCAGGACGTGAAAGCTCCAAACATGATAGTAATAAACGACTTACAACTTGTCGTACGACAAGTCAATGGAAATTTCCAAGCATGGAACCTCTCCCTTGAAGGGAGATACTGGAGCATACCTCCAATCCAAACAAATTTAGGAGGACGACATGCTACTACACCCTTCTCGATCACCAGTAGAGGATATTCTCGGCCACTACACAAATGCATCAGCTGACCTCAAAAAGATACAGTGATGGCAAAAGTACACGACGACATCTGCGGCAATCACATCAGAGGAAGATTCTTAGCAGCTATGGTCCTCCGAGCCCGATATTTTTGGCCTACCATGAAAACATACTGTAGTCTATACATCAAAAGGTGCGAAAAGTGCTAGAGATTCTTCGAAGTCTCACAACACATCCCGAGCCACTACATAGCTCGAAAGTCAGCTTCCCATTCCATAAGTGGGGCATCGACCTCCTCGGCTCATTCCCTCAAGAACTATGAGAGATCAAATATTTGGTAGTAGTGATCGACTACTTCACCAAATGGAAGAATGTCATTTGCAGGTACTGCATACATCATGAGCTCGTTAGCGACAACAGTACACAATTTACAGACCGACAATTTTAAGAATTCTGCTCAGACCTCAACATCCTATAGCTCTTCTCCTCAATAGACCATCGACAAACCAATGGCCTGGCAGAAGCATCCAACAAGGTCATCCTGGCAGGACTCTGAAGGAAACTTGACCAAGTTAAGGGGCCTTGGGCTGAGGAACTACCCGAAGTGCTATGGATCGAGCTATAATACAACTGCTTAATCTTCCACTCAAGAAACTCCCTACAGGCTCGTCTATGGAGCAAAGGCGATGATACCTGTCGAGATCGTAGAGCCCAACCTCCGCAGAATGATCTTCGATGCACAAAGAAAATCAAAAACCCGCTAGGCCGAACTTAACATCATCGAGGAAGAACAGGAACTTGCTAAAATCAGGGAAGAAGCTATGAAACTCAAAATAGTTCAGAAATACAACAAGCATGTCAAACTGAGAAACTTCATAGAGGGAGATCTGGTCTTGTGAAAGATCGAACTCTAAAGAAAGACAACCAGAGAAGGCAAGCACACCCCAAAATGGGAAGGCCCCTACTGAATCACCAAGGTCCTTGGAAAAGGCGTCTTCATAATCATTGAAGTCTTTGGACGAGAACTCTCACAGTCCAGGAACGGGACCCCCGTACTGGCCTACTAAAGCTAAGGTTTCTTCCTTAAACTATAAGTTGTCGGTGTACTCTTTTTCCTTCATAGCGGTTTTTCCCACAGGGTTTTCTCCTTTAAAGGTTTTAACGAGGCACCACCATGTATAGGCCGAGTACATCACTCGGTGGAACACATTGTACTATCACCATGATAGTTATTAATAATACTACTCCTCTTTTCTACATATTCTCTTTGTGTCCAGACTATTTACATCTATCTCATAGCAAGCATTGAAGGAACCTCTACTATCTCGTGATAGCTTCTGCCCTGCATGGTGCATCAATCCAGCTGAGCCTTAGGGCTTATCTTGGTCTCCCATGCCTCAGCAAACAGCACTCAGTTTTGACCAGTCTGCCTCGCCGGCCTAAGTGCCTATCTTGGGCTCCCATGCCCTCAGCGACTAGAACTAGATTTTCATCAGTGTGGCTCGCCAGCATCAATGCCTATCTCAGGCTCCTACGCCATTAGCGACCAGAACTCGATTTTCACTAGTCTGGTTTATCTGCCTCAATGCCATTCTGGAGCTTCCATGCTCACAATGAACCTAGGTGCGATCTTATCTTACGCTCCCCACGAGATCGACTTGACCCCAAGCGTGGTCCTCATGTTGGCTCGCTCTAAATGAGCAACACCCTCAATGACTCGAAGCACACTCAACGTGTGCTCGATTTTCACCGAGTCTGGTCCTTGGCCCCAGCACCATTCAAGACTTTCCCCTCCCCCCTCAATGACCTGAAGCGCACTCCTCCCGAGCTAAGTTTTTCATCAAATCTGGTCCTCGGCCTCGGCGCCACAAATCTAGGTCCCAACACCTCAACTCCTAGATTCAAACATCTTAAAAGGAATCCAACAACTATTGAGTAGGTAACCCTAGCCTTATCTTAATTTTTTGGCAAGAACAAATGATCAACTGCAGTCGACAAATACAACGTCGACACTATCCAACATACTAGCTAGAAAATGGCCGGTGGACTTAACAAAAGCCAAAAGATAGTCGTAATGAAAGCATAAATGCATTTTTATTCATAAAGCCCCGCGAAGGGAAAGATATACATATGCAGGCCCACAAAGGGTGATTTACAAGTAGAGAAACAAGTTATAGAAATATACAAAATGGCGATAAATATAATTACTGGAGGAAAAATATTCCGATGTAGTTGTGGAAGAACATAACAGGGAAAAGGATGTACTCTTCTCCACAACCACGTTGATGTTAGACCACAAGCAAAAGTTGGGATGGGAATAAGAAATGTAGCGGAAATAGCAATTTAAAAAATTCAAAACATCCCAAAACAACAAACTACTTTAGCAATAATTAAGAAATTCAATCTATGAGTAGAAGGGGAAAGGTATACCTTATACTGCGGTTGGATAGGGTGCTCCTATTCCCGTATCAAGTTGCACACACGCACGTCCTCCAATGAAAGTCCACACCAGGTGTCTCGTAACAAAGGGGCAGCGAACAATCAAACTCATCGTGGCTCAACGGAGATGCTTTCTCAAACCCTAAAACCTCAAGAACTAAGCTGGCCCTTCCACCATGAACCGGGCTCCAAAACGAGAGGAATAGGAAATGAGAAAACAAAGGAATGAGGAGGTAGATCAAAGAATACCTCGCTGTCTTTTTTCGGAATCCTCCAAGTGGATGAAGTAGGTGGCACACCCAAGTAGAAGACACCTT
The DNA here is from genome assembly GCA_034359265.1 of Canna indica. Taxonomy (NCBI): domain Eukaryota; kingdom Viridiplantae; phylum Streptophyta; class Magnoliopsida; order Zingiberales; family Cannaceae; genus Canna; species Canna indica. The sequence continues at coordinate 44,793,835 of CP136892.1, forward strand.
CAATTTGGCTTCGTAAAAGACCGGGAAGGAGGAAGTAGATGGCCGGCCACCAATGGAGAGGATGAGGAGTTTTTGGAGCTCTTCTCTTCAAGAAGCCTCTAAAGCATCAAGTCCTTGATCTTCTCCAAGAATATGAAGAACTAATTAACCAACCCCTCCTATGGGGTGTTCGGCCATAATTTATAGAAGGGGGGGCTACAAAAGTAGACCCGAGTCCCCTAAAAACTCTCGCCTCAGAATTTAAAATTCCGAGGTTTGCCTCCAAAAATAATTTATATTTTACTGGGTTCATAATTAATTCAAAATTAATTAAATTCATTAAAATATAAACATTAATTTATCTAAATAATGGGAAAGAGGTTTATCTAAATAATTCAATTTCTTATTAATTAATAGAATTATGATTTATCCTCATAAATCATATATCTATTAATTTTATGATTTATCTCCGTAAATCAAATTCTTATTAATTGGGATTTATCCAAATAAAATAATTCTCAATTAATCGGTTAGGCTCATCGTTAGAAACTAATTTTCCCACCATGTATATTTGATTCAAAATCAAATTATATTTAATTCATAATTAAATATATTCTCAGTCAAGTAGTTAATCGGGTAAGCCCTCCGAACTTATCCCACGAGGCCAACCAGAACAGTCGGGATTTTCTCAACCGAACTTGTTCCACAGATTGGGAATTAGCCGTCCAATCTCCCGGGCCTAGCCCGCAATCCGGCTCCTCAACGAGCCTCTCCACCATTCTTATATATATGGCGCAACATGACCTAAGTCAAGTCTTTCCTTCGGTGTCTTAGGGGTGTCATTATTGGAAACCGTCTCAACACTCCAATACCCGACCACAACTCCTACACCCATAATGCCATAACCCGTGTGATTTTATTTCATGCATAAACTTTACTTGTTGGTTCATAACAGATTATGTTGACCCTTTGCCCAATTTTAATTATGCAATTAAAATTCATATAACCAAGATTAGGGTTTTGTTTTAGCTTACTATCGTGCCCAAAACTGATGTATCTAACCCGAATCAGGTCTCCAAAGTGTGTCCTATGTTTTCAAACTATGTTTTATGGTCGAAACGATAGGATACATAACTATGTTCAAATAAATATATACACCACAACAAGCAATTGGAAAACAACACAGATTCATCATCTCAGCATGAAATTTCCAGCAACTTCAAATTTTCAGCATGGCACGAAAATAAATCCGAAATTCACAGAAATTAAGCCCTTAATTAACATTTAAATAGAATATAATCTTGAGATAAATTTCTCAATTTCCATTCTTAACAACAAGGCTAACAAGTACCAATCATACTATAAACAAGAACCAAGTATCATGATCAAGAAACTTTCTTCGAGAACCTTCATGGCATCAATATCAAGATCTTAATTTTTAGAAACATGATTTCTACCCAAAAATCACAGATTTATTACAAAGCGTGCTTTTAAATTATAAGCATCAAGATTGATGAACAAATTAAAAGCATAGAAGGCAAGAAAAATGTACACCTTTCTCTTAGGCAATTCATCGAACACTTGGAGGGCGCCCCTTTTCTCCACCTTGGCCGAGCAACCCTAGGGTCATCCTAGGGCTACCGAGCCACATAAGGGAAAGTTTAGGGCCTCCCCAAACACGACATCCAAAAGATCAACGATAAATCGAGAGATCATTGGAAAACAAAACAAAATCATCCAAGCCTTCAAGAACGGCTTCAAGAACTCGAAGAAAACCTGAAAATGAGGGGTAAAACCACTCACCTAAATAGGAAGGATGATTAAAGAAGAAATCCCGGATGATGGCCCTCGATTTTGGCTTCAAAAGATGGTGGCTCGACTCAAGGAAGGGGGAAAGAGGGGGCGGCGGCTCACCTCAAGCTGTCGGCTTGAGGAGAGGAAAGGGGAAGAGAGAGGGGCTGGCTGGCTCCTCTCGACTCGGCTCCAAAGAGAAGGAAGAAGAAGATGAAGGGGGAGAACT